>JARUHQ010000024.1:9045125-11445125 GCA_029955515.1 Chrysomela aeneicollis
CTTCCACTATCACTCGCTCACTCTCACTCGTTTATTCACTGTCTCCAGTTCACTCCCTTTCACTCGTTCATTCACTATCTCTCTTTCATTCACTATCACTCGCCACTTCCACTATCTCTCGCTCACTATCACTCGTTAATTCACTATCTCCCTTTCACTCACTATCACTCGCCCACTTCCACTATATATCGCTCACTATCACTCGTTAATTCACTATCTCCCTTTCACTCACTATCACTCGCCCACTTCCACTATATATCGCTCACTATCACTCGTTAATTCACTATCTCCCTTTCACTCACTATCACTCGCCCACTTCCACTATATATCGCTCACTATCACTCGTTAATTCACTATCTCCCTTTCACTCACTATAACTCGCCCACTTCCACTATATATCGCTCACTATCACTCGTTAATTCACTATCTCCCTTTCACTCACTATCACTCGCCCACTTCCACTATATATCGCTCACTATCACTCGTTCATTCACTATCTTCCTTTCACTCACTATCACTCGCCCACTTCCACTATATATCGCTCACTATCACTCGTTCATTCACTATCTCCCTTTCACTCACTATCACTCGTTCATTCACTATCTCCCTTTCACTCACTATCACTCGTTCACTCACTATCACTCTCCCACTTCCACTATATCTCGCTTACTTTCACTCGTTCATTCACTATCTCCCTTTCACTCACTATCACTCGTTCACTCACTATCACTCTCCCACTTCCACTATCTCTCGCTTACTTTCACTCGTTCATTCACTATCTCCCTTTCACTCACTCTAATATCCCTCAACTCTCGAATTGGAAATTGCAGTATGTATCTTGTAATTTGACCTTATAGAACGAGCTGCAAGCTGCAATGGACAAGTTGACACGCTCTCGATTTTTTTATTTAATGGGCGTAGCTTTTTTGGGTCATCTGGATAAGTTGATTTGGTAATTCTGAAGGCGCCTTTAGAGTTCAGATTTTGTGTGACACCGAGAATGTCAAAAGTCGTGAGGTTGAATAGAGTGTAGGCAATGGGCATCCATCCTCATTGTTGGATGCTTCAACGTAGGTTGTGTTTATTTTAATCACGTACACCGGTGCATGGTGTGGCGACAAAGATAGGTACTCTTTAGAACGGGAGGTGCGTCTAAAAATCGACAATAGAGAAATGAGAAACGTTCTTATCAGTAGTTATTTTTTTTGTTTGTTTGATCTTCTCGTTTCTGAAATACGAGATTAATTAATCATCAGGTATGCGTATGTCGTAAACCGGGTGTACCAATAAGGTCGGTCTTCGGCTGTATCTCAGAAATCGTTTGCCCTATAGGGAAATCGTTTGCCCTATAGATTTTTGGTAAAAATATATGTAACAGCCACAAGGTGACCAAATTTGAGTTATCGATGAAAATGTTTTTTTCCTAATATTCATCAATAAGCAAGTTTGACATGGAAAACTAAATATTCTGGAGGATATTTCATGTCAAAACATATTTATGACTCAATATAACTCATTGATAATTATATTTCGTTATAGACAAATTGAATGAATTGAACAAGAGCGCACTAATGACAAATATGCCAACTAGAATTTTGCTATTTATATTTGCCTTCAACTCTGCTGGTTAGTATACAAGATCATTTATCTTACGCTTAATGAATGTAAAATGTATTTTGAAAATGTCTTTTTTTAATTTCTAAAGCTAGCTAAAGCTAGGCGGAAAGTGACCCAACTTTCAAGAAATCACGACGTGATTTTCTATTGAAAAACTAATTGCGATGATGAGCAGTTTAGTTGTTCTTAAATCATGCTTCATGTGCATTGAAATTGTGCAATTGTTTGCATAATAAATTCAGAAAGAATGTGGGTTCTACCCAGAGTATTAGATCACATCACATAAATTCATATGTTTGGAAGATAATTTCATGTTTATCTCTTGGAAGTCTAAAAGCGGATTTCCACAAAAACAGCAACTGTGTTGATTTTGACAGAACAAAAACTCTTGTTGTCTAAAATGAGAAACATTTTGAAGACTTCGTGTTGCGAGAGAAACTACAAGTTTTTTGTTCTGTTTTTGAAACTAAAACTAATCACAAGCGAGTCCGTTTGGTGAAAATCCGCCTTAACTTAGAGGATTGATATTTGTGCACAGAAGAAGCCATATCGGCATTACTAGATGACTGACAAAGTATCTGAACCGATGGGTATACAAGCACGAAATTCCACTTTACAGTTTTACAGGGTGTCCCAGGACTTCCTCTTTGTCTCTGAGAAATGATGGTGTGATGTGATGGCTTGATAGTATTTTTTCTGAATCCAATAGATTATTAAAATATACCAGTTTATGGTAGTGTCTTCCAGACTACTATTTTTTGTCCATTTTTTTGAATTCGTATGAAAAGTGTTATTGGTCTAATAAAACTTTGCTTTCATTGATAAAGCTGACGAATTTGGACGCATTCACAATTTTATTCAAATTCATACTAGATGCGATATTTGTTTCTGATGAATTTTATATGGGATAAAGAAGACTCACACAAATAAATTGAACTAAATGAAGTTTTTCACTTTCAAGGGCAACTCTTTGATTACCAGAGCCAGATATATTTTATATTCCAGATTAACGATTTCATCATTTGTAAACGATATCACTCCATTTTCTATGTTGCACCGATTTCTTTGCCAAAGTTCTTCATAACAAAAGTGACAAACTGTTGGATATTTAATTCCTTGAAGGATGAAACAACAAATTGAACTACTGAAACAAGTACTTGAAAGGATTCTTGAAGTCATCCTTCAATTCATCAAGTATTTCTACGTGATATCTCCTGTCATATGGTTCTAATTGATTTTAAGTAACTTTTTTCTGAGAGAATAGGAAAATACGGGGTCACTCACGGTCGATGGTACCTGCTTAGACGTTAACGGAGTACCGGACGTAGGATTATTCTGAAAATTTGGTTTATTGGGTAATCAGTTTTGTTCTATCGATCTAAAATACTTTCAGCGTTGCGGCGTTGCGGCGTTGCCGCTTCTATCAAAAAAGTAGCAACAACTTTGTTATTTCAAATGAAACACCCTGTATTTTATTTCTTTTTTAGATTCTTCCTGGAGAGCTGATTTCGTCGATCTATCATACTTGGGGTATAGCGCGAAATATTACAGAGATATAGGGTGTGAAAAATCGAGATTTTTCAAATTTAGGAATTTTTTTGAGCCGAAACTATCCATTCTTGCTCAAAAACGGCTTACATGTCCCTATCTTAACTTTTCATTTACTATCTACTGACATTTAATAGAAACAAATAGAGGGTGATGCAAAACTCAAAATTTTGAACCACCCGTATTTGTTTCTATTAAATATCAATCGATACTAAATGGAAAGTTGAGATAAGGACATGTAAGCCGTTTTGAGCAAGAAATTCCTAAAGTTGAAAAATCTCGATTTTTCACACCCTATATCTCTGTAATATTTCGCGCTATACCCCAAGTATGATAGATCGACGAAATCAGCTCTTCAGGAAGAATCTAAAAATGAAATAAAATACAGGTGTTCCATTTTGAAATAACAAAGTTGTTGCTACTTTTTTTATAGAAGCGGCAACACTGTATTGATGAAAATATTTTAGATCGATAGAACAAAACTGATTACCCAATAAACCAAATTTTCAGAATAATCCTACGTCCCGTTCTCCGTAAACGTCTATAAGGTACCATCGACCGTGAGTGACCCTGTATAGTTTGGTAATTGGTTTGTATTCTCAAATTTGTTGGGATCTCGAGCTACCGGTTGCTCACAATGACCAGATGTGGCTGAACCAAAGATTACTTAAGGTGGATTTATGCAGCAACATTTAACAATTATCAAGTAAGATTTATCAATTAACAATTATCGATTAAGAAGTGGTGAAAATATTGGCATTTATGCATGCCAAATTAACAATTCATGAAGAAATAGTACGCAGGCGTACTTGGCACAACTGTCCCTGCCATAACCTCATATTTTATGTTTGTTGATCTTTCGGAAAGTTAATACAAAAATAACTTGATTATATTTCCTGATCTAGAGAAACTGAGTCACTTTTTATCATAATGATGTTATTGACTGCGGGTTTTTTATGTTAAAACAGAAAGGCATAGGAGGTGGTCTATCAAGCCTGTGAATAGACAGAGGAAAGAAAAGGGGCTTTTCAATAACTTGATCAAATCAATGTACTTGCAAGATTTGGAACCTTACCTTCTGCTACCATATGTCAAAACAAAGTTCAGGCCAATCTTATGCTTTCTCCTATGAATCATGGAACCAATCAGCGATCATCTGCGTACTATTTGCGCAGTAGAAGGAAATTTGGTTCAATTAAAGTAACAAAGTTAAAAGTTGGCCATCTTCTTACTTGTTACTTCTTAAAGGCCAATTCAGATTCATGCATGCCCACCCTGCATTTTGACCCTGCAGGAAAAATGCATGCCTGTCGTCGTTCACATCTATGCCTGTCGGCGTGGTTGTGAAAAGCGTGGTGGGCATGCATGGAATAAGGACAAGTTCTTATTTTCAACTGTATTGCATGCGTTTTTGCCAAATTATCCCTAAGAGCCTCTGAATATTTGACAATCTTGTATTTGAGTTTGGCATTCGATATATTTTGAATTTGATGATCATTTTGTAAAGTTTGTAACATTCCCGCCTTTCTCTGAGTCAAGTCCCTGTTGTAATTTTAATCTGGAGAAAATGAGCGAGATGAAATTTTCAATTCACTAGTGAAAAAACTAAATAAAATATGACATTGGGTAAGAAATGCGATGGAAATGCACATATGTGGAATGTCATGCCTTTTTCAGGCACAAGCGTCAGAAATGCATGTGCCTGTAAATCGCACGTGCTTCAAAAACCCTGCATGGAAATGCATGAATCTGAATCGGCCTTAAATTGATAAATGTTAATTGTCTGCATAAACACATTCATTGAAAACAGGGAGTTCAACTTATGATTGCTAATTGTTAATTGATAAATCTTACTCGATAATTGTTAAATGTTGCTGCATAATCCACCTTTAATCTGTGATCTGTGTGTGAAAATTTTGCCGACAGCGACCGTACTATTGGAAGACACTTCTGGCGGTTGAGGCGGCAACTTTTTCGTCTCCAATCCAATATCCAATTCAGTCTGGGAGAAAAGAGCACCCAGAACAGTATCCAGTATTCCGTAATAGAATTCCTTGTCGTTCACGTGAACTGAACGAACTGCGATGTTCGGTGTTATCATCAGTGTTTAGAAATTCGTTATCGCTGTTAAACTTCGCTTCCGTCGGTCAGTGTTCTTTTGTTTACCTTGTTTTTCCCGGGAAAGGTCGGTGATTCGTTCGTGGAAAGATTGGTGCTGTACAGTTTTGTGCACAGGGTGAATTGTCTTCTGATATACCTATAAACTGAGGTACATTTTTAGGCCATCCTTTATTATTTTGAATTAAATGATTGAACAGATTCGTCCCGGTCTATTTTTCTAGATTTCGGATCATTGCAAAAATTAACAAAACATAAACATTGTTCACATAATGCAATGATGGGAGTTGACAATTGAGACGAAATAGGTTGGTTACTACACCTTTTCCAGTTGTATTTCAGAAAGCGTCAATTGAATTTCAGAATAGTCACTTGTATTTCAGAAAGTATCAATTGTATTTCAGAATTGTGAGTTCAATATTCAGAAAGCGTCAATTGTATTTCAGAAAAGTCAACTGAATTTCGGAAATCGTCATTTGAATTCAAGAATATATCATTTTATACAAATAAGGAATTCTGAAATTCAATTTACTATTCTGAAATACATTTGACGCTTTCTGATATTGAACTGACTAATTCTGAAATACAATTGATGCTTTCTGAAATTAAATTCGCTATTCTGAAATACATTTGACGCTTTCTTAAATTCAACTCACTATTCCGAAATACAAGTGACTATTCTGAAATTCAATTGACGCTTTCTGAAATAAACTTGATGGTTTCTGAAATACAACTGGAAAAGGTGTAGTTCTTATTTTTTCTACTTTACTGTAGGTATAACCTCACTGTATCCAAATGACCCTAGCTGGAAAAAGTACTAGGGATATTTAAAATTTTTGTGCCTCCCTCGTTATATTTTCATAAACGATGAACAATGACATATCCATACGAGAAAATATTATATACGATGATTCTAAAATTAATATCAATAATAAAATGAACCATCTATAAACACGAGAAATTAAAATATGTCCTTCAGTTTCCTGTTTTGTTTTAGCTGCGTGAAATTCTGCGAAAATGAATACAAGGAAAATGCAAAAAGTTCGAATTCTGTAATATGATTTTTTATGTTTTTGTATGGTAGATCGTTGGAATGATAATTTATCACGAATATGCAGATCATCCATGAAAAATTTTGAAATATTCTACCTACCTACATGTTTTATTAAATTACAAATATTTTTTTCAAGTCAGCTTTTATATACCTGTACATCGAAACTAGCTTATTTTATGGTGAAATGAGGTGTCATATTCTTGGAAATTTAAAAAAATATCTCGTTAGCATGAGAGAGAGTACTATATTGTTGAAATCCAAAAGCCATGAGTATTGCATCAAAGTTTCTTAATCTTCAATTTTCGGGATAAAAAAAATAGATCGGAGTCATCATGTATTCTGTTTCCATTTCATTTAATATCCTTGAAATGCAATTGTAAAATATCTGTCTACCTTCTGTTTCTACCTCATGAGTTGTAAGGGAAATGCAACTCAGGAATTCGATTTATTTATTTTTGTCTTGGATATAATTACATAGTTTTACAAATATCTGAGATTCTTCGTACTGAATTAGAGCAGCAATCGTTTATTCTCACTGGATTTTATTTATTTTCGGAGGCAGCACTTTGTCATTTCTCGCTTTAATCCTTGTCCTAATGGTAAATAGTCGATAATCAAGCTATTTTTATTGCATTCTTTCTCAAAATAATGAGGGCGATATTAAACAGACCTACTCTTCTATTTTATGAAATCACATTTAACATTCTTAACAGAAGATAAATATCATTGAGAGATGCTGTTTCTGAATTTAATATACAGCTTAAAAAAATCATTACATTAACTTTATTGTTCATCATAACAAAACAAAAACACTTGATTTGAATAATTCAAAACACACATAGTGTCCTTACCATTACCATAAAAGACATCCCTTAATTGGATATCTCTCATTTCGTATATCAAATTTGGTATTGCGTTGATTCTTGATTAATTATACTTTCATCAGCTCGGCATGAAATAAAATAAATGTTTACTTTATCGCTGAACGTCATATTTTAATTATCATGGCTCACACAATCCACATGTCTAATTACATATTATGTATATGGAATTATTTCGATCTCCTTTTGTAGTTGTATTTTCACAGTTTCGCATACGTTAATGTTAAGACAGATACTTCACCAAAGTTTCGTAGTATTTTTGTGATGTTTAAAAATGGTTGAAAACATAGTTTATTCGGTAGGTAACTATGATCTCCTCCCTCGACTTCCTCTCCTCCCTCTCCTCTCTCTCTCTCTCAGCGCTCTCTCTCCTCTCTCTCTCTCTCTCTCTCTCTCCTCTCTCTCCTCCTCTCTCTCCTCTCTCTCTCCTCTCTCTCTCCTCTCTCTCTCCTCTCTCTCTCCTCTCTCTCTCTCCTCTCTCTCTCCTCTCTCTCTCTCCTCTCTCTCCTCTCTCTCTCTCCTCTCTCTCTCTCCTCTCTCTCCTCTCTCTCTCTCCTCTCTCTCCTCTCTCTCTCCTCTCTCTCTTCTCTCTCTCTCTCTCTTCTCTCTCTCTCTCTTCTCCCTCTCTCTTCTCTCTCTTATCTATCTTTTTTCTCTCTTATCTATCTCTTATCTATCTCTTTTCTCTATTTTCTCTCTTTTCTCTCTTTTCTCTCTTTTCTCTCTTTTCTCTCTTTTCTCTCTCTTTCTCTCTTTTCTCCTCTTTTCTCTTCTTTTCTCTCTTTTCTCTCTTTTCTCTCTTTTCTCTCTTTTCTCTCTTTTCTCTCTTTTCTCTCTTTTCTCTTTCTCTCTCTTCTCTCTCTTCTCTCTCTTCTCTCTCTTTTCTCTCTTCTCTCTCTTCTCTCTCTTCTCTCTCTTCTCTCTCTTCTCTCTCTTCTCTCTCTTCTCTCTCTTCTCTCTCTTCTCTCTCTTCTCTCTCTTCTCTCTCTTCTCTCTCTTCTCTCTCTTTCTCTCTTCTCTCTCTTCTCTCTCTTCTCTCTCCTCTCTCTCTCCTCTCTCTCCTTCTCCTCTCTCCCTCTCCTCCCTCTCTCATTATCCTCCCTCTCTCATCTCCTCCCTCCTCCCTCCTCTCCCCTCTCCCATTTCCCTTTCTCATCACCCCTTTCTCTAATTCATGATATGAACGTTTCATTCTTCTCGTTTCAGAACAAGACCCCGCCGCGTCCAGCCCCTCCCCTCTGGGCCACAAGCCCTCCTTCAAGGGCGGCAGCAACAAGCTCGCCCGCCGAGCGCGCTCCTTCAGGACGACTTCCTGGGCAAGATCTCGCAGATGCGGACGCCGCAGGCGGCGGGGGCGGGCCGATCGCCGCGCGGCCAGTCGCCCAAGGCCAGGGCGGACCTCGGGCGGACCGCCTGCCGGCAGGGGACCCGCCCACGAGCTCGAGGAGTGGCGCAAACAGATCAGGTCGCCCTCAAGCATCTCAGGTATGTGATGATCTCGTGGATTGGTCCTTCGAGTCGGATACTCAATGTTGTTTGTTTTGTTTTCAGAGATGTGGTGTACAAGCAAAAGCTGGAGATGCTGCCAGGCAACGGCACCATCGTCTTGGACACGGTGTGGCAGATCAACCTCTTGGTGAAGTCGGGCGAAAACTCCAACAGCATCAAAGCTGCCACGCTGCACATGTACCGCTGCGTGGCGCGGCTGATCAAGCTGTGCGATGACATTCTCATAGACGATAAGAGCTCAGAACTGGACATGGAAAATGTCAACGAGATCGTGCAACAGGTCGAGGATGCTGTCAAGGTAATTGAGTAAGGATACCAAGGGAATTGATGCATCACGTGGCTGTTTTCTTTCAGAATCTTATAAACTTGGCTCAAGAAAACCTCTCGCAACCGCACCCATCTGGCTACAAGACGACGCCGAGGTCATCTTACAGCAGCAGTCTGGAGATGCCGGCCCAGCGGAATTCGCTGCCGGACATCCCCCTCACCCCCAAAGAGAGGGAGATACTGGAGAACAACTCCTACGTCACGCTGGTGGGGGTGCGCAACAGCCACAGCACCGAGTCCATCCTCAGGTATGATTCATCACGAGGTGGTGGTGGCACAGATTGGAGAATCTTACAGATGAGACAGTCGGACGGAGCGAACAAAATTAGAGAAAGATATCGAAAGCGCAAAATTTAAAGGTCCAGTCGTAGATATGCGCAGGCGCAAATATCGGTCGGACAAATGTTTTCGTTTAACACAATTCACGATCCAGTATTTCAGATGGGTTTATGATGTTCATACAATTCCATTAACCATTCACTATAAGTCAAAAGGAAAGGTAATGAAGGTTATGAGTATTATCACAGCACAGATTAAACAACCTGTGATCAAAGGTCTAACCTCGTTTCTCATTGGTCTAGACGCCAGGCAAGCATATAAGTGGTTAGTTGACCGTATGGCTGTGCCTAAAATGAGGATAAATTAGGATGAAGGATTAGAAGGATGAAAGATTAGAAAGATCAGAAATATCAGAACGGTCATAAGGATTTAGGATCAGAAATATCAAGGATCAGAATGATCAGAAAGTTAAGAAGGATCAGAAATATCAGAAGGATCAGAAAGATCAATCGACCTCCGTTATAAGCAGGCAACAATAAAGTTTCCACTGACGTAGGAAAAACAAACCCAGAGAATCGGTCAGATAAATAACAAAAGATTTACAGATAGGTACGCCCTGGCCAGAGAAACTGATTGCTCCGCAAGAGTTTTATATAGAGAGAAAATTTAGAGCCAGTATTACAGAAATTCACTTGGTGACACCGGGTTTTTGGGGGTGTTTCCAATGTTTTTTTGACACCCGTTTCATGATGAGTGACTTATAAAATACTCTGCATTTGGGATGAAATACTGAATCGATTAATACGAGGGATTGATTAATTGGCCAGCTCGATCGCCAGATTCGACACCCCTTATTATTTTCACTTATAATACCACTAGAGCTTCAATTATTACTGAAAATTATAAAGACAACACAAAATACTCTACAAAATATGTATGGAATGTGAATCAGGTACAATGATATGTTTATTGGCAATCATTACTGTGTATATGAAGATTGCAAATCATCTTCGGCGAGGTGTCACATCTGTAAGGTTTTTCCAATCTGTGTTGGTGGGCAGTCTTTATTGTTCTTCGTGGTTTTCCAGAGATTCTAGCCCGCCCCCGAAACCGCCGCTGCCAGAAAGGTTGCGCCGGTCGCAGCCGAACAATTGCATCACGCCGCCGCCCTTGCCGCCCAAGAAGAAGCACGTCAGGATGCAGCAGCTTGCTGACGAGGTCTTGTACTCTAACAATTCGCCCAGGTCCAACGGCTGCGAAAGGTAATTCACCATTCGTTGTATAATTCACACATCTAACAGAAAAGACCTGGCGGCTTGAGAAGTCGCGTTTCGAACCCGTCGGCTATTGAGGCTACTTGAAAACTTATGGCTATCACACAGTTATAATACATTATAAACCAAAAATATATAGCCAAACTTAATTCTTGCTTCATATTCGATGGACTGATGTTTTTTAAGAAAACCGATAAGTTTATGACATTTATTTTGAGCACGAGCGGCATCTCTGTCACTTAATGACAGTCCTCGGAGAACGTCAACTTTGTGTTGAGATTTGAAGGCTTCTTTGTTAACCGTTTGTAGAAAAATATATGGGTAATGAAGTGCTCTGCAGAAATCTTCATTTACCGAAAAAGATTGTTACAAATCGGCGCCCGAGCAGGGGCCCGAAGTTAGTGCGTTGATCTCAAATGTTGAGTGCCAAAATCCGTGGAGCAATCCGTACTTTTTTGAAAAGTCGTGGAGGTATTGAAAAGAGAACATCATTGAAGCGTTCATCGTTTCAGGATATCTTTGAGATCCAAATCGCCCGATGATTCGATCTCCTTGCAATCGGAGAGCGTCGGCAGCTTGGACTCCATATTGAACAATTCTCGTGAGGAGGACGAGATTAGAGATCTGATGGACCCCGAGAGCATGTTCATCGAGAACCACCCCTCAGACATCATGGGTGAGTTCGTGACATTCGGAATTCGTGTTCGATTTTGAAAATCTGTTTGCATGTTCGGCAGTTCTCAGATTAATGGAATAGGGAAACTAAAGTGCAGCTGAGGTGGACATTTCAGAGTCACTCAGGATCGATATCAAGATTTTTTTGAGGTTGACTTTTTTGGATTCATTATTTCACTCAAAAACTGATGATTCAGTTCATCACTAAACATTTCCTAACCTCAAATATTTGAATTTGGCGGGTTTGCTAGCGTTTGACAGCCATGCCATCCACTGTATTCTCAACTGGAACCGACTTTAGTGGAGTTTACATGCACTCAATCGGTCTGATTCTCTAAGGAAGTGGTTATCTCAACAACTGTCATTTGGGTGGCAAATAGGAAGGTCAGTTGTTATTTGAATCACTTTCCGAATTTTCAATTCTCTAACGTCAAAATGGAAAAAAAATTAACAACCTGTCGTTGGTTTACCACTGATAAAGTGACTAATTTATCCACCAGATTTTACTGGTGGAAATGAAATAATAATTCATCATAAAGGTGATATATATTCGAAGAGGCAGTTATGAAGGAAATTTGTTACAGTTGTCAGGATTTGAGTCGCTCAGGAAATAATTATATGGTAGGATAATCGATATTATTGAGAACCTATACCTTCCTACTGAAAAAAATATAAAAATATCTACATATATATGCTCAAGAAACAGATAGCATCCAAGCCTTATGAAATTATACAAACAAAGAATATTAATGTTAATGATATCTCTGATAGAACCAATGATGTTCAACATGGTAGAATGTGTTGCTACTGAAAAATTAGATACCTAGCTGAATCAATGATCCTGTGTAATAATATGCATTCCAGGATATACTTATACCTACCTCACTAGGTTCATTAACAAAACATATAATCATTATTCCTGCAATTATTCACGAAAAACTTGGCAGTCCCGGACACAGAAGACCAAAAAGTAATCTGTGTGAGTGTGTGCCGATATTTTCTATGTGCTAATACTACATCGAATCCAAAAAATGAGGTAAGATTGACGTTGAAATTGCAGAAAAACAGCAAACTATAATAAAAAAGAAGATGAGTTACTAACTTTTCCGCATTTATTTACCACTGAGTGGAAATGTAAGAAATTAGCAACCTTGATAAATTTCGTATATGAAGAATACCACATATGAATAGTGGAAAATCTAAAGTGGTTAAAAAAGTAGTTGTTAACAACGTTACTAATGTATCCACTGTGTTAACCACTTTTTAAAGAATCGGACCGAATGTATACCTATCTTTCTCTCCGACATGCATTGAAGAGAGAAACCTATACACCGAGTGTCCTCCACTTTCACCGATAGACATCGCTATTAAATCAACACATTTAGGTGCGAACTGTTCCAACCCTTGGGAGGAGTCCTCGCTGACCTCCTTTCTATCCGTCAACGACTACCACCGCCTGTCAAACACCGACTCGGGCATCGGCTCGGTGCGATCTTCGAACTACTCGCGCGACTCGCAGACCTCTACGGCGAGCTCGCAGTTCGTGCACCACGTGACCAAGCAGACGAAGGTGCAGTCGAGCTTCGAGAGCAGCTTCCGTAGCGGCGGCAACGTCAGCTTCGACAACCTTACGACGGTGAGCTAGGTGGTGTTTGACGGTGGATTTATGCAGGGGTTTCAAGTCGTTAGTTTTAAGTCTCAAGTTTTAAGTCGTAAGGAAAAATCGACCATTTATGCAAGAAGTTTTAAGGACTGTCAATAGTGTCAATCCTGTTATTTTGCGTGCTTATTTCCTTCGATTCAATTCAAATCTTCAATATATATCCTATTCTTATTTATTTTTATTTGTTCAACGTGCATTCAACTTCTGCTATTTGATATTTGCAAAATCAGAAGCATGCGCAAATCGATCGAGTTTTATGTCGTAAGAGATAAATATTGGCCAACTTTTCTTAAGACTTAAAACTTATGACTACTGTATAAATGGTTATATTGAATACCAATGAATACCTAACTTCTTATGACTTATTACTTAAAACTTGAGACTTAAAACTTACGACTTAAAACCTCTGCATAAATCCACCGTGAGTCATATATATAATATCAACTATATGGATAACACCTATTCTTCTCTTCACTCGAAAGTGAAGCCAGTTTTGGAAAAACAAAAGACTGTCTGGCTTGCTAATGATGAATTGTGGGCATGCGCGGGTTTTGACGAGTTGAAGTCTACTGACGTTTTCAGAATTTCATAGGTTAGATATGTTTGTTGACTCAAATTATGTAAAAGAGCGTTAATATAGTTATTAATGTACTTACTGATTGTTTACAGAAGTGATTAGTGAGTGATAACAGTGATTGATCAAAAATTAGCCCACGAATCTTGTTCCGATGACTTTATCGTCACAGTTTTCTCTGCAAATCGCAAGTATCGCTTTGTAGAACACATCCATTTCTGCATCTATCATCAACTATTATCCAAAATCGTCCAACAATCCATCGATGAATGAATATTTGAAAAATATATGTCATAATGAAATAAAAACATCGAATTGAAGGTTACGTGACACATTTGATTGATTTTTAATAATTATCATACGTTTGTCGCTCACTAGAAAGCTACTCTCCTCCATGATGAAAACGAATGTCGATTCTTAATTCAAACTTGCGCATGCGCATTTTCGCAATTTGTCCCGCAGACTGTCATTTGTTTTATTTCTCGGCTTCAGGTCTGGTATCCATGTTACCTATATATAGTTATTATTAGATATATGCCGTGAGTCTGTCGTTAACTGTTCCGTCCTCTGATTGTTCGGTGCCGTGCATCTTCCTTCACTCGGGCGTTGTGAAGGCGGATTTATGAACTTTTTCTTTTAACGACTAATGAAGTGAGAATGTGATTTGCGCAGGCGCGATTCTGTCAAACGGATAATGTCTTCTTGTTTCTCAGTAAAAACTTTGAGAAATGGTTTAGAAATATTTTCGCCATTATTAGAATGTAGGAGTCGATTCAGAAAATGGATACATATGTGTAACAAATCGTAGAAAAGCTTGAAGTTAAAGAAGGTTGTGCATGAAGGTATCAGAGAAAAATATGTATCTTCTAGTGACAGTTAAAGAAAGTGAGCATAAATCCACTTTAAACTGCCGATAATTGGCATAATAGTGGTTGATACTACTGACAGTTGACTTTTGACAATATTAACATATGACATTTGGTTAATAAATACTTCGAAATGACAACCGTCAAACTATCTGACCAACATAAAAGTCGATTGTAGGGTTTAATTGACAAGTTCAGCCAGCGTTGACAGAGAAAAAATATGTCTGCCCTAGTGTTAGTCTTTGTCATCAAGATTGCAACTCAAAATGATGAAAATGTTATGATTGGGACGTAAAAAGAGAAAAGAAGACTGATATCACAATTATAATGTGTTTGGAATTATTCAACAATTATGCTCACAAAATATTCGAAATAATCGGAATAACGAAAATAATACAAGAAAAACAAACAAATTATTTACAGGTTATGTAATTCTTCTTTTTTTAGTCCCAATTATAGCATTATCATTATTTCAAGTTGCAATCTTGATGACAAAGACAACACTAGGACAGACATATTTTTTTTCTCTCAACGCTGGTTGAACTTGCCACATTATGCTATTATCGGTACTTTACTACGTTTTTTTGTGATTCAAGTTTTTATGATTCCGAAGAATGCATTATGAAATTCTTGTTAGAGGAAAAATATAATGGCGGCTCCAAGATGGCGAACGAGTTTTGTGATTATGGTCCGATTTGATTCAAAATTGGTATGAGGGGTTATCAGAGTCGGAGTCAAGATAGTGGTCGAAATTCTTGATTATAGTTCGATTCCATTCAACATTGGTGTTTGGGAGCTCTTTTAGGTCGGAGATAAGGCATTTTTTTGTGAAAATTCATAAATTCAATATGGTGGCTTCAAGATGGCGGATGAATTTTATGATGATGTTCTGATTCGATTCGAAATTGGTGTTGAGGGGGTTTTTGAGGTGGCAGATTATGAATTCTCTATATACATTCACAAATGGAATTAATAAATGTCAAATGGCGACTTCAAGATACGACAATATGATTCCAATGTCAAATGGCGGCTTCAAGATACGACAATATGATTCCTATCGTCAAATATTGGCTTCAACTAAAACTCACACAATCAATTTCCCTCAGAATTTCAGCCAATCGTCGAGCAGCAGCAGCAGCTCCGTGGTGATGATGAACAGCGTGGTGGTTAGTAAGGACGAATCACCGCCCGCCATACCCGAAAAGACTAAGAAGAAGACTGAGAGGCAGCCGTCGCCTTACGATAACGTTCCTGATCAGAAAATGGGTGAGCGCTTGATGGTTGGCGAGGTGGTGGGCATTTTAATTTTCAATTTTTTATCCTCGTTTCAGGTGAATTATTGATTACATGTGAGAGGCACCAATCGCATCACAGCCTGTCAAATAGTACGATCATCACCAACAGCTGGGAACAAGACAGTAACGAACCACCGCCTTTGCCTCCAAAGAAGAAACATAGTGAGTGATTTTACTCTTCTATATATTTCTACTTTTGGCTTTAGTAAAGTGTACATATCAAGTTTAGTAGTAATATTGGGAATGTTCTTGTGAGGAATATTCGTTGGAAAAGGATTGTTATGATGATGAAAATTCCATAATCAGTTACAAAGAAATCGTTCGTCAAAAATGGGTTTCCTACCTTGCCTTCTTTGTCTGTTTTTTTTTTCAATGCACTATGCAGCAGATACAATATCCAATTACAGAATAGGAAAATACAGTTTGGATTATTCAACATAATAGATTTTCTTAATAAAATATCAAGTCATCAAAAACACGAGTGACAATTCAGAATTTGTTATTCAAACATATAAAATGACCAAAAAGACTATTCGATCAGAAACTTTTGGGGATTGAATAAAAGCAAAATGAAAAAATAAAATGTCAACAACATGATTCCTATGGAGATGAAAGTAATTTCAATTGTATATTAATCCAGGCGTTTTCAGAAGGCGATGTAGGCAATAAAGCTATAGTTTTTGGTTTTATTGTCATATTATTTTTATTTCTCATATAAAAAAGCGATTTTATTTTAGAACATGTGATTCAGCAACTCGTGAATATTATAATTCATTTATTTCCTTGATTTTTTTTTGCGAGGGAGTTGACATATTTCCTTGATTTCTTAAAAAAAATCAAGAGAAAAGTACATTTCTGTACTTACTTAATAAAAGATTTTTTTGGGGGTTCCACCCCATTTTGAAATTGTAATGAGTTTTGAATATGGAAACTTTTCGTCAATTCAAGTTCAGTAATGAAAATCTTGGAACTGTATAAATCGTTGATGATTTCTTTGAGAACATTCTCAGGTGTTAGAACTGTTGTTTAATGAATAACCTTTTTTCTTAGTGTTCCAATCTGTGGCTTACTCGGGTAAGTCAGCAGTTGACAGCAGAAAGCAGGATTTAATGTTTTTGATTTTCTTCCATCTAACATCTCCGACCCACACAGTTTGCCTTGTTTTTTGTTGCTCTCGATTCGTGTGCATTTTGACTTTGACCGAATCTCGTAAAACATTTTGAGAAACTCAAATTCGATAGCTTCATTGATAGATATTTGAAAATGATTGGTCTACGTAAAAATCCACCGAATTCTGCTGAAGGGAGATTTTTTTGCCTGAACTCTATTCCTTGTTAACTTTTTTTCATATTTGATATCATTTTATGTATTTTTTTGCGAACCCCACGTGAACACCATAAATAACTAGGCCTTTTCTTGAATGATGACTTCTTTCAATTTAATTTGTTTTTGAATTCGAACCAACCGGGACTGAACTTCTACTCATCTAACCATTGTTTTTATAAATAGAAACCTAGTAAACTGGAATTGTTCCAAACAGTTTGTACAGAAGATGTCGCTACTTTGAGGAAGTTACCATTTGTTCCAGGTTTTTCACTGTCATCGATTCAAATTTAAGTTGGAGCTGTGTTTTTTTTTCTATCTTCAGCACATGTCATATTCAGCACAGATGATAGAAAAAGAAGAAAGTATTATCCGAATTCGACATATCTCTACTCCTTTTAGGAATAATAATCTTAAAAAATTGATCTATTCGAAGATTCATTGTGAAGTGAGACTCAAAAAATTTATTTGGGAAGAAGGATGAGAATAATATTTTCCCGGATTCTGTTATTATATTCAACATTTCTTACTATAATCCCATTGTACATGAATTTATTCACAATAATTTCACTCTAATTGACAACCTTGTAAATTTTTTTCAGTAGATATTAAATATTCGAGGAGTGAATAATTATACAACTCAAACTTGATGATTGCAACTGTTACTTTCCATGTTGCAATACTCTCAATTAGCTCGCATTTTATTTCTTCTATTTTGAACACTTTATTTTTAAAAACCAACATCACTGAAACCAACTGACGATATATTTTTCTCTGATAACTGTGATGTTCGTGATATAGAACAATTGTAAAAAGATCGCATAATTCCAAATGTAAATAAGAAAGCTAGGTTATAGCAAGTTATGACAATCAAAATAGTTCACTGTTAGTTCAAAAGATGTCTCTAGCTTACCAGAAAAGCAGTTGTGTCCTTTTTTCAGAGAACAGACAATATTATTGTTCCGTCTACAAGGTTTCCATTTGAAATGACAATAGTGAAAGTTGCGGATTGTTTTTATTAAAAATGCTTATTTGAGAGTTCGAATCGCTTCCTATCTGAAACTTCAGCTGTAATATTTATAGCACACCACCGCACCGTGAAGGCGAAAAAAAAATGGCAGTCGATAAATCGAAAACCACCCGTTCTCTTTTAGTAATGGCGTACATGGAGATGTTTGGCAACTGCTCGCACACCAGCAGCCAGGAATTCCTGCGCCACTCCGCCCAACTGGCGCGCCCATGCGCCCTCGCTCGCCCCGGCCCGCCCCAAGACCAAGACCCGCCCGAGACCACCCACCCGCCCGCCCTGCCGCCCAAGCAGCGCCCGCGCCGCCCCTCGGCCGCCCACTCGCCGCCGCCCAGCCGACCGGGGGCGGCCAAACCGCCGCCCTCACCTGCCCCCCAGATGCTGCCCGACCTGCTCGAGCATGCGACGTGCGGAGGCGGTGGTGGTGGGGGGGAGGAGGAGGAGGAGGGGGTGGTGGAGGAGGGGGAGGACCTCATGGAGGAGCTGGACGTGGAGCGGTGGCTGCTGAGGAAGAAGGAGGGGGAGGAGGGGCCTGATGTGAGGGGCGGGCCTGTGGACGCCCTCATCATACAGGCCACCAAGGCGACCAAGAATGGCGGTGAGTGGGCTGGAATGGTTGTTTTTGTGTTTTTAGAGCGCAAAGTTATAGATTGCTGCTCGAAAATGACAGTCAATTTATAAACTCCACTGCCGTAGCTACAGTTAACGCTTATTGGAACGGCAGCGTCAACTGTAGCTACGGCAGTGGAGTTTATAAATTGAGTTTGATCTCTCGAGAGCGGCAAGACACTTTGCATTCGAAATACACACCGAGATTTTTTCTATAAACGCAGTCGTAGACAAGAAAACCCGATACTTCATTCAATTAACTTACATTTCATAGTATTCTTAACTATTATATCGAAATTCAATCCAATAATTCATACATCTAGCTGAAAAGGAGGGAAAAAGACTCATAGATTTAAAAAAAATTTCCCTGCCCCGGGATCGACCTCGGGCTGGCGGCTACAGAAGACGCGCTTTGAACCCGTCGGCTATTGAAGCTACTTGAAAACTTCACAGTTCTAATATGTTGTGAACCAAAAAGATATAGTCAACCTTTATTCAACGAACTGTTGTTTTTTAAGAAATACGACAAGTTTAGGATACTTACTTTGATATCTTTAGCAATCAAGCATTTCATGGTACCATGTCATGAATCTTATCATAATTCATACTTTACCTAGATTTCTCAGTTTGGAAGTTCAAATTTACAATGTTTGCATTTTCTGCTACATCAGGAGTTATGTTAGATAATTCACTGTCACTATTATTTTCCATCATGCAACAGAATGATGAGTTCGTTTTCAACAATGATGGATGCGAGGGCAAATATGCTGTCACTTAATGGCATTCTGTCAACTGTCAACGCCTTGACAAGTGCAGTTGCCGGCATTAGCGTTCGTGTTCGTCAATTCGTTGTCTAGTATTTTATTTACCTACATATCATTATAAGTTTATTCATTCATAGAAAAAGTTTTGAATAATGGAGTATAAAGACCAATTATCCACGAATATTTTACTTTTATTGGTACTTTGAATTCTCTAAAGATTCCCTTGCTGTTTTCTTCTACTTTTTCTAATTTATAAATGAAGTAGACAATTGGCAAGAATAATTCAGAATGTGTAAATTAACAAATTCTGTTTTGCTGCAATTTGCAGAAGATCAGGAAAACGGTATGTAAGTTTGATAATTTTTCCCCACTACATTTATTGATAGTGACACAATGATACTTACACGTCGCACAGATACAGAATGTACAAAATGAATGAAAACTCCATAGCGTTCTATTAGAGTGTAGCTTTTATCTTCTTTAAACTATCGACATCTCTTCCAGTCCTGATATCCAATAACTTCAATTGAGAGATTCATCAATATCAGAGCGGATACATTGTGAAAAAATGACATTAAATAACTACTAGAATTTTTGGGTTTGAGGAATGAACTCAAAATTCCAAAATTCATGTTGATATAATTCTTAATAAATCGTATGGAAAGCATCAATCGCAATATTTATGAATCACTCTATATGTTACATAGGCGAGGAGTATAGGGATGTGACGCGATTTCGTGTTTCTTGCAGTTTTCATATATCAGGAAGCATTCCTAACCACCTACAGGACGTTCATATCGCCCAAGGAACTCATCACCAAGCTAATACGAAGGTACAACCACTTCTACTATGTGTCAGACAAGAAGCCGAGGTCCAGGGAAGCCTTCGCTCTGATTGTGAGAGTCGTCAGCGATCTAACGTGAGTACATTACTGCATACTTTTCTTTTATCTCTGACGCTTTTGACAACGGAATGTCATACATCCTGGAATGTCCTGGTCGCGGAAAACCAACTGTCTTAGTTGGTACGACATTTAGGAGTTCTTCTTCACTTTTCCATTGAATTTTTCATTCGAAGACCGGATTATTCTGATGTATATGTTGTTTTTCCGTTGCTTCTTTGATATCCGGCTCGAAGGACCAAATTTTGTTGTGTATGACCACTGTTTCGAATCATTCTTAATGAAGTGCATTCACTGATACAATACAGTGTCCTTCATAAAGTCCGCATCATATGGGAAAAACTTTTATTAATGATTTATTTTGAAATTCGACTTGGGCGTTGAGTTGTGCTTTGAAAAATATGAAAAATGACCTACTCGGATGTGGTCACGTGACTTTCGCTACCTATCAAAAGTAATATTTTTTGAAAGTAATCGCTGAAAATAGGCTTATTTATTGGAATTTCAAAAAATTTCAAGGGAAAAAGTTGTTTCTTTTTCGATTTTACACCTACATCCCAAATTTGAACGTTCTATTGCAACCTTCACTTTTTGCCATTTTTTTGATAATTACAAAATTTCTGGAACATTAAAAAATTCGTAACTTCGACAAAACTGTTTTATACCAGTAGCTCTAATATGCGACTAACTTTCAATCACGAATCATCCAAAAAAATATGTTTTTCTCAAGAAAATGAGAATTACTGGTTAACATTTCTGTTATTTTTGATGCAAAGTTGACGTATCTTCAATCATGTAGGATAAGAATTCATTTAAGTGGATTTTTTCAGTATTAAAATGATACCAACGTCATAATTCAAAACATCATAAAACTTCTTTACTTTTATCTAACCAAAGTTTACGACTTTTCACGGTACAAATCAAATTCTTACTACTCCGGTTATGAAACTTTCATCAATTTTGTGAAGCAGGCTATGGAGACAATTGAAATTTGGGATGTAGGTGTAAAATCGACAAAGAAACCTTGACATTTTTTGAAATTCCAATAAATAAGCCTATTTTCAGCGATTACTTTGAAAAAATATTACTTTTGACAGGTAGCGAAAGTCACGTGACCACATCCGAGTAGGTCATTTTTCATATTTTTTCAAACACAACTTAACGCCCAAGTCGAATTTCATATGATGCGGACTTTATGAAGGACACTGTATTGTTTATTTTTATTCAAGAGAAAAGTGGGAAAAATGCAAGGAAATCTCCTTGAACGAGAAGAAGAACAAGAAGAATTTAGGTTACGGTGGGAATTGAAAGAACTTTAATGCTCTCTGTTACTAATTTTTGAGAAAACAAACTACCTTATTTGGACATGAATTATCCTCACTTCACCATAGAAGTGTTCTCAGGAAATTCCGCCGAAGTAGTATCCGGCTCGAAGAACCAAATTTTTTTGCGAACCGACCACCGTTCTGATACTCAACAAGACCCCATTTCCAGCACCCTGGACCTGGACGAGGAGCTGCAGCTGAAGCTGATGAACTTCGTGCAGGAGCTGATCTCGTGCGGCGAGCTCACGCTGGCCAAGGCGCTGCGCGTGAAGCTGTTGCAGCGGCACGAGGCGAAGCTGACAGCAGCACGGGGCCCGCCCAGTGCGGCGCCATGCGCTGTGGCCGGCGTCGCGACGGCCGTCAGCCTGCTCGAGTTCAAGTCAGAGCAGATCGCCGAGCAGATGACGCTGCTCGATGCCGAGCTGTTCATGAAGATCGAGATACCGGAGGTGCTGATGTGGGCGCAGGAGCAGAACGAGGAGCGCAGCCCGAATCTCACGAGGTTCACTGAGCACTTCAACAAGATGTCGTATTGGTGAGGATTGCTCTTCTTGTCTTTTGCGAGCTTTTGTTCCACTTGATTCGGTCGTATGTCGTTCGTTGTTCCTCTTCTTATTTTTGGCAAAGTTTTCATTCAACTTGTTTCGTTTGTATGTCATTCCGTATTCCTCTTCTTATTTTCGCAAACTCTCATAACCTGATTCGTTCGTATGTCATTCTGTGTTCTTCTTCTTATTTTTTGCAAGCGTTCATTCTATTCGCGAAAATCACGAACCAACAGATGGCGCTCGAGAAATGTCAAAAATTTTGGATGAGGGTGATCAACAAACATTTGGTATATGTTTTCAATGGTAATATGTCAATTTTCAATTCGAATTTTAGGGAAGAAATAAATAATCCTGAGTATCCAAAACGGACGCTATTGATAGATTATCGTTTATAGAATTCAAAACAGGTATTTTTTGTGAGTTTCGTGGATTTATTATGTTTTTACAGGCTTTTCAAATCACCTCTGCAAAATCAATGGGGCCACTAAGGTATTTGTATTTCAATGATTTATCTTCATTTCAAGAATGGCCAAGATTGAAATAAGTATCTAGAGTATATTGGAGATAAGAAGAAACCCTTAAAATAGCGAAAAGCATTATTCAACGCTGGTCACATACTTTGTGGGATAGATGTCAAACACATATAAATAAACTCCTGTTCACAAACTTTAGCTCTAGGGTAGCTCTAATATGAAATTAAAATAGTTCCATGGAAAAATTAGCAGTGGAAGTGTGAATTTATCTGTAAACCTGTAATAATTTTATCCTAACCCGAAAATAGATGATTAACAAAATAAAAACAAAGAATTGTAGTCAATAAACTTTATTTTCTGAGAGAAGTAAGTATAGGGGTGCTTATATTTAGATACCTACCTATCTTAAATAGGCAACACAAGTTATTATTTTCATGTTAACAATAAAATGATAATTAGATGAATAGGTATATGTTCAAAGAATAACTTAAATAGTTTGAGACCTTGTGGTCTACCAGTTATTCAAATTCATTTATTTCAGTTGATACTTCATTCATTTCACAGCTCATTCATTTTGAATGAAGATTTGATTCCATTCAGCCCACATTGCCCTCACTCTTGAAGTTTGCATGTGATGACTTCCAGATGTTTATTGAAGGAATTGCATTCTTTTTGAGCCTATCTCTTGGTTTTTTCCCCTTGATGGTCCTAAAGTAAAATCAAGGTTTTCATTACAAACAACAAGGGACACAACAACAGTTAAACCAGATTTTATTTGATTGATTTAACCTCAAAGACATACCTTTACATACACTTGAGAAATCCAGTTCTATAGGAAGTGCTTACTACAAACGTAAATGTTTGTGGTGATAAGTTTTTCCTATTTTCAACGTGATCATCCATTTTTCACACAATCCTGAAAGGAAATTCAGGATTTTGTGCCAAAGGAACGATGTCTGTACGGTAGGAGGAACGCTGAAATACTGAACAAATCTTTGTCGATTTCGTCTTTACGACCTTTTGAACTTGCTGCATGTTTCAATAATATTAGTTACTCGCTGATAAGCACGAAACAAGTCCGAAAACTATTCAAAACAATTCAATTTCATTAAAAATAATACGAAAGCCTATGCTATACAATGCTAAATTGCTTTGTTGATCACCCTCGGAAGGCTTAAAAAATTTGACACCAGAGGCCGCCCACTCCGTGATTTTCGCGAATTTTCTCTGCTCGTACGTCATTCTGCGGTTTTCTTCTTATTTTTGGCTAGCTTTTATTCAACTTGTTTCATTCGTATGTCATTCTGTGTTCCTCTTCTTATTTTTGGAAAGCTTTCATAATCAATTTTTCTAGCATTTGCCGACAACCGATTGAGCTGAAATTTTGTGACTAAGCCTAAGCCTATTTGTTAAAATTGAAATTTGATGTTTTCGAGGTCGTAAATTATGAATTTTCTGTCAAAATTCGAAAATTCAAGATGGCGGCGAGCTTTGTAATAATTATTCTCCGATTCTATTGAAAATAACTATATAAGGATTTTCGGGGTCGCAGATTAAGTATTTATTTGAATATTCGAGATGGTGGTTCCAAAATGGCGGACGAGATTGGTGATTATGGTCCGATTCCATTCAAAATTGGTATGATTGTGTTTTTGGGGTTGGATATCATGAATCAATTCACAATTGAAAAAATTCAAGATGGCGGCTTCAAATTGGCGCAAGATGAGAATCTCTACGTGAATATTCATGAAATTGAATGGCGTCTCCAAGATGGCGAGTTTTGTGCTTGCGTGCTGACTCAATCCAGGATTGAAACATTATTTTTTTTTGCGTTCCAGGGCTCGAACGAGAATCCTGACGGCCGAGAGCAAGGACGCTAGAGAAAAGTACTTCTCGAAGTTCATCAAGATCATGAAGCACCTGCGCAAAATCAACAACTTCAACTCGTACCTGGCGCTGCTGTCGGCGCTCGACTCGGCGCCGGTGCGCCGACTCGAATGGCAGAAGCAGGTGCAGGACGGCCTCAAGGACTACTGCGCCCTCATTGACAGCTCGTCGAGCTTCCGCGCCTACCGGATGGCCTTGGCCGAAACGCAGCCGCCTTGTATTCCTTACATGTGAGTGGTTCGCCGTTCTGTTTTTTTTTTTTTTTTTTTTTTTTTTTTTTTTTTTTTTTTTTTTTTTTTTTTTTTATGTCAGAGGTTGCGCTCCATTGGTAGTATTTTGGGTTTTTCGAATCGGCGTGACTTGCGAACGGATGGACCGATTTATAACGGGGATGTCATTTGGTTTTTTTGTCGTAGAAATCATTTCTTCAATCGGAGATAGCTATGTGTGTATTTAGAGTGAAAAATGATTGTCGCTCGAAATGTTTAGAGAGCGGCAAGACACTGCAAGATTTTTTTCTACAAACGCAGTTCCTAGACAAGAAAACTCGATATGTCATTCAATCAATTTACATTTCATAATATTCTCCATCTGAATCATCAATTTCATTAATTACTCACTATTATATTGAAATTAAATCCAATGATTCATACATCTAACATATAAGAAAGTAAAATGACTCATAGATTAAGAAAGAATTGCCCTGCTCAGGGATCGAACCCGGGCAGGCGGCTTGAGAAGTCGGACTTTGAACCCGTTGGCTATTGAGGCTACTTGAAAACTTATGTATCCCACATTTATAAATCATCAAAATAATTCAAATCGCCATAACTTCGCTTATTTTTCTCGTAGAATAATTAACAATTTTCAAAACCACTCAAATTTGAAAATCCCTAAGTGAGGTCCGGTATATTATCTTTGCAGCGGTCTGATACTGCAAGACTTGACGTTCGTCCACATCGGCAACACGAACCTTTTACCGGAGGGCACAATCAACTTCTCCAAGAGGTGGCAGCAGTTTAACATCCTCGAGAACATGAAGAAGTTCAAGAAAGAGTGAGTATACGCGACATTTCGCCACCAGCATTCCCTAAATCCGACCTCATCTTTCAGGACGTACACCTTCAAGAAGCAAGAGCGAATCATCAGTTTCTTCCAGAGCTTCGACGATTTCATCGGCGAGGAGAAAATGTGGAAGCTTTCGGAGACGATCAAACCGCGAGGTAAAAAAACGCCCCATTGATTCGATGAATTCAACTCTAGCGGTGGTCGAGCCATGGAAATCGATGTTTCGATTTCCCATACCGGTACATCCGAAAGTATTATGGTTTTATCCAGATGGGATCCAGTATTCACATCATAGTTTTCAATTCTATGTAGACAATGAATTAGGCATCGAAATTTAAAATTTATCTTCTATATGACTGTGGTATTTACAAGGTTTGATGTTTTGTTTGGATGTCGCTGAGATGATATTTTTTTTGATATATACATTCTTGAAACACGTGGAGTTTGAAGTTTTCGATTTTCAAAGGCGGCTGGAATAAGTGGACAAATAAACGTGGGAAGGCTCGGCAACTACATACCTCGAAGGATAATAATCGAATCCAAGTCTATCCCAAATTCCGACAAAATCGGTTGAAGGATCATCAAGATATGTACGAAAAACGATTTTTTGTAAAGAGTTTGACACTCGAATAACTACCTCGCGAAGTTTGGTCATGTTTTTTAATGACGCCCTGTATATTCAGAGGTCTTTATTGTACGACATTCACTGATATATCGAAACATCCTTCAATCCCAACGCAAAAATCGATAGCTTTGTCAGTTTTCATTTTCTGGATAGGAGATCATAAAACAATTTTTGTAAAGGTTCATATAAACCGGTGAGAAAATAAACGGCAAGTTCGAATATTCTGAAAAAATTCGAGGGTATTTAGGAATGCAGAAAAAACAATTCCTGAGATTTTTACAGCAATCTGTCGAATAGTTTTCGAGAAAAAAATTCAAACGTCATTTTTTGAGTATTTTTTAAAATTTTCGACAGATTCCATTAAGAATATCATGGTATGTCAATGTCGTAATAAGACACAAACATGATTTTTCTCAAAATTTTTGAACTCACAGTTTTTATACAATTGTCAAAGAATCAAATTATCAAAAAAAATCATCATAAATTCGATTAAAATTGCTTCGTAAAATAAAATTTGCAAGAAGGGACATCTGCGTTGCCAATAGTTTTAGCCTGCAATATTTTTTTATGAAACTAATTTGGACTTAAAAATTAAAAATATATTTTTTTGCAACATACGGGAACAATTTTTATTATCAGTCACAAAAAATACTTCATAGGAGATCGTTTCTCCGTAACGGGAAACCTCAAAATACATTTTGACAAATGTCACGTGACCACCAATATGGCGGTAATTTTGAAAAATGCATAGTGAATGGGCAAAAAGTTAGTACTTTCGAATTATCCCACGAATATCATTTGAATCACAAAAAAATAACGAAGTAGGACCGGAATGAAACGTCTTTTTCTTGTCTATGTAAATACACGAAAAAAGGGGGTGCACGGAACTAAAAAATTGGAGGAAAAACGCGACGTTGCCGGTTGTAAATGACATATCTCAACGTGGTTCCTTTGTTTATGTGTCCATGATACAACCAAGTTCAAAAAAGTTGACGGAATCAATGGATAGAAAAGTGTGGAAAAATTGAAAGCTTCAAGTTGATGTGAGTTTTGCAGCTTCAGCATGGGGAAAACTACGTTCCTGAAGAATGAATACAGTGGTTACGCTTTTTCCTAGTTTTAACTGTGTAATGAGACTGATTCTTTTCGATGAATTTTGGAAAATGTTTGAGAATATGCGAGTATCATTTTGTAGCGGTTGAATGACTTGAGAGATTATAATCGACTCGTTTTCCTTCTGAATGTAATATATTGTGTTCGACTTTGAGCAACATCATTATTTCCACTTAAAAAATATTTCAACGTGTATTACTCGAGAGAGACTATTATTCTAAGTAATTGGTTATATTAGGCATTTTTTAACAAAAATTCAATTTTGTCCCCTGTAAATTGTATGCATGATGGTTTTTTAAATTTGCTTATCTGAAAAACATCGTATTTTACAAAATTTCGAACAAAAATAATCAGTAATTCCCCCTTCAATTGATTGTTTCATTAACTGCTAATTGCTATAGTTTTCGAAAAAAATATATCGGCATTCTTAAAAAATGCCTAATATCACTTTGCAAAACAAAAATTGAATGTTGCTTGAAAAACGATCATGGAACTATTCAAAACGGGCGCCAGGATTGTTCAGATAGGTTGCATATTCTGAAAAAAAAAAATCGAGATTTAAAGGTTTATAGCAATTTTCACTGCGATACTCTGACTAGTGAATTCTTTAGATGGCCTAATTAACTTTTAAGCTAACATAAACTGAGGAAAAGCTAAATGTGTAGAGTGCCCCCGAAAGTAGTTTTGTTTCCATATTTTTCTAGGTGAATTTGAACACAGTAATGACTTTTTCCTGACTCAGATGCTGGTATTTTTGAAAATATTTTAAAACACAATTTCAATCAGTATTATCGACTATGGAGCAACATTGTTTTATTTAATATATATATTATGGAAATTCAGATAACCAAAGATATAGAATCGTTAGAAATTAAATTATGAACAAATTTTCTATTGCTTATGAAATGATATTGATGCCGTTATGAATGAACTAATGTGGTCAATAATTTAGTGAACAAAAAGAAGTAGATAAAATATATTATTATATGTGTGATCTAGCGAAAACGTGGTTTATTTTTTAATCATGATTATTTAATCAAATTTAGTATCGGTCAATTATATCAAGTTGCTAACGAATGGTCCATTTTTTTCATAGTCATACCCAACCAGAAATGTGTAGTAATCTCTTACAAAAAAATCATGTTCTCTCACGGAAACATATCAGCAAGAAAGACTAAAACTGTTTCTAGGAAAACGCCAACACAAAAACCTCTGAAATCGCTTACCATACAGGGTGATTCACGGTGGACCGCTCTCATCATTCATTGACATCTTAACTTAAGCAACGAGTATTTTGTATTCCACAATGCCTTTTTTGTTGAGTTGACTTTGAAAAATACTCTCTCTCTCTCTGATGAGTATTTTTTGCTCATCAAAATGAAACTATAGGTCAAACCTGTCCAATCGTGGATCATCCCGTGTGTGCTGTTATTTGCCTCTTTGTAGCTTGATTCGTAAGGTGAGTTTATTGCGCACATTTCTATAATATCTGTGATGTTAGGTTATATTTTAATTTTATTTATCGTTTGTTTTGTAGATAGGGACTGAGTATTTCAGCCATATTCGGTGAACATATTCAATTGACAAGTTCAGCCAGGTTTGAGAGAGAAAAAAGATGGCGGTCCTACTTTTGTCTTTGTCAACTCAAAATAACGTTGTGGCGTAAAAAAAGAGAAGAAGACTATTGGGACAATTAAAATGTGTTTGGAAATATTCAACAATCATAAGCTAACAATGCTAACAAAGTATTATAAATAATCGGAATGAATAAAACAACGTACAAAAAAAACAAACCGATTATATGCAGGTATTAGCGCTAGTAAGTTTGTAGTAAGTCTGGCTGAACTTGTCAATTGGTTAACTGCCATATAGGTACCCAACCAACGAGTCTTTTCTTACGATGTGGGAAAGGAGTTGTATTATGTTACGACTGGAGAATATTTGGTTGAATATGTGGAAGAATCTACAACTTACCTTCAACACCTTTATTTTATACCTTCTTCCAGCACGATTCGGTGAGAACTGCCCTAACATTATTCATTGTTCTGATCGCATAAAGTATTACCAAAGAACATGAATAAACAATATTAATCATCAGTAACGATTTCTGGCCAGGATGTCGCACTAATTCCAACATACCGGGTGTTAATACAATGATAATGGTGATAATAATAATCGTGCTGATCCTAAGACTTTTTTGGTCTTAACAATTATTTTGTGCGACATTATTCGGGAAATGCGGAAAAATAGTAAACCGACTCCAAAATTGTTATTCTTCTCCTTGACTTGTCACGTGATAACAATTAACTCTTTACTAACCAATATTTTCGGTTCTTTGTATCATATAATGTAATTTTCGTGGACTTTTTTCCTTAGTATAATTGTTTCACCCTGTGTATTGAAATCTGAAATAATCATGAGAGACTAACAGTCTCTATATTTGTTGACCAACTGTTTTCTGAAATTTTTTTGAGATTATATGATTTTTATAACGTTTATACAGTGTGCGCAAACAGCAAAAAGAAATGTTCGATTTTTTAGAGACATACAAGATATTTCACAAGTAAAAATGTTTTTAAATCTTAAATGTATTTATTCGCGATGAAGAACAAAAAACTTTGACGAATCGAACGTTGGTAAGTTCACAATGTTCGCGTTTTGGTACATTTTGTTGTTGGTATATCCTGTTTTCAATTTTTTTTGGTTCATCTACTTATGCTTTAACAGTATGTATGTTAGTGTGATATAGTATTCCTAAGTACCTAATTAAAATGTGTGATCAAATGCATATCGATGTTTGATTGAAATAAACCCCGTTTTGTTTCCCATTTCGCCTTCTGAAAACGCCTATCCCCGAAAAAACAAACAGCCGTTCAGGTTTTTTTCTGAGCGGGAATTTTGGCATTTTTGGGAAACACGTTGTGTATCTTGCACTTGTCATTCCTGCCATAAATGTTCGTCAGTTCTGATTGGATATCCCTCAGAATCTGATTGTTCTTGGCCAGTTCATCTTTGTGCTTCACGTTTTGCACTTTCTTCTTCTTCACGCCGGGCTTGTGAATCAAAAAGGCATTGTCCAGGACCACGAAGTTGTAGTCCAGCAGGCACAAGTAGTACGCCTGTAGAAAAAAAAACAAAAATGGCGGATCCAAGATGGCGGACTAGATAATGGCATATATATAATAACAACTATATGGATAAGGGCCGATTCAGATTCATGCATGCCCACCCTTCATTTTGACCCTGCATGAAAAATGCATGCCTGTCGTCGTTCACATCTATGCCTGTCGGCGTGGTTGTGAAAAGCGTGGTGGGCATGCATGAAATAAGGACAAGTTCTTATTTTCAACTGTATTGCACGCGTTTTTGCCAAATTATCCCTAAGAGCCTCTGAATATTTGACAATCTTGTATTTGAATTTGGCATTCGATATATTTTGAATTTGATGATCATTTTGTAAAGTTTGTAACATTCCCGCCTTTCTCTGAGTCAAGTCTCTGTTGTAATCTTAATCTGGAGAAAATGAGCGAGATGAAATTTTCAATTCACTAGTGAAAAAACTAAATAAAATATGACATTGGGCAAGAAATGCGATGGATATGCACATATGTGGAATGTCATGCCTTTTTCAGGCACAAGCGTCAGAAATGCATGTGCCTTTAAATCGCACGTGCTTCAAAAACCCTGCATGGAAATGCATGAATCTGAATCGGCCTTAACACCTATTCTTGTCTTCACGCGAAAGTGAAGCCAGTTTTGGAAAAACAAAAGACCGTCTGGCTTGCTAATGATGAATTGTGCGCATGCGCAGGTTTTGACGAGTTTAAAACCCCTGACGTTTTTAGAATTTCATAGGTTAGCTATAATTGTTAACCCAAATTATGTAAAAGAGCGTTAATATAGTTATTAATGTACTTACTGATTGTTTACAGAAGTGATTAGTGAGTGATAACAGTGATTGATCAAAAATTAGCTCACGAATCTTGTTCCGATGACTTTATCGTCACAGGTTTCTATGCAAATCGCAAGTATCGCTTTGTAGATCACATCCATTTCTGCATTTATCATCAACTATTATTCAATATCGTCCAACAATCCATCAATGAATGAATATTTGAAAAATATATTTCATGATGAAATAAAAACATCGAATTGAAGGTTACGTGACACATTTGATTGATTTTTAATAATTATCATACGTTTGTCGCTCACTACAAAGCTACTATCCTCCATGATGAAAACGAATGTCGATTCCTAATTCAAACTTGCGCATGCGCATATTCGCGATTGGTCCCGCAGACTGTCATTTGTTTTATTTTTTGGCTTCAGCTCTGGTATCCATGTTACCTATACAGGGTGTCCCCTCTCAATTGGAAAAAACTTCTGGGGCATATTGAGGAACCATAGACAAGCAGTTTGAGATAAGAGACTGATGTCCGGAAGTGCATGGTTTTCAAAATACAGGGTGTCAAAGTTTTTTTCAAAAAACTTTTTTTTATTAATATTCCAAAGACACGTTAACCGATTTTCTTGAAATTTGCTATTGATGTAAGCTTTAATAAGACGCTCAGTTAGCACTAATTAAATGTTAATTATGACTTCCAGTGGCGCCCCGGGGGACAGTGTCACGAATAAAAATGACAAAAAATGTACGCTGCTGACTTTTTTTAATAATTTTATATTTTTTTCAGAAAGCTCAGTTAAAAATACAACTTTTTTGTCACTTGATATTTTTTCGTATCTCTCTCCGTTTTCGAGAAAAATTTTTTATTAAAAACTTTATTGAAAGGTTCATTATCTGAAAATCTAAAACAAAACAATGTTGTCATGGTAACACATAAACATGTCAAACTTTAGTAAAAGTGTCAGTTTCTAAGTACTTAATTATCTTCAAACGTTACACTAATTGCAAAAATGAATCGGTTTGAATTAGCCGAGCTTGCAGATATGCATCTCTTGTATGGGGAAGCGCGGGGTAATTCTTTGTTAGCACAACGGTTGTACGGGCAGCGGTTCCCAAATCGTGAATTGCCAAACCATAAGATTTTTATCAAAATTCATCAAAATCTACGGGAGACCGGCTCATTCGTGGTAAGTATTGCAGAAATGGCAACTTTCTGTGTTTTTTTTCTTGCGCGTTTCTGTTTTACAGCCAATCTAAGAGGCTTTGTTATCTTTGCAGCCTATTCGAGAATTTGTAAGGCAGTTTCCGATCAGAGATGCCGTTGAGGATGAAGTCATGGCACGCATTCAGAATGAGCCCAACACTAGCACTCGTCTGATTGCGTCGCAACTTGATTGCAGCAAAAATACTGTCCATCAAGTATTGAAAATCCACGATCTCTATCCATTTAAACTGCAAAAGGTGCAGCATCTACTGCCTGACGACGCTCCTCGGCGGCTCGAGTTCTGCGAGTGGTTGCTCCGTCAAGCGGATGAAAACGCTGATTTTTTAAGTATAATCTTCACGAGCGATGAAAAAGGATTTTCGCGCGAGGGGACATTCAATCCTCGTAATAACCACGAGTGGAGCGAACAAAATCCCCATGCTACGCACATCAGAGGATATCAGCAGAAGTTTGGTGTTAATGTTTGGGCAGGTATTCTTGGCGACCATTTGATTGGGCCGTACGTTCTACCTGATCACCTCAACGGGAATAACTATCTGGTTTTTTGCGAGATATTCAGCCCGAGCTGCTGGAAGATGTACCCCTCCAGTTGCGTAGAGAGGCCTGGTTCCAACACGATGGTTGTCCAGCGCATTTTGCGCGCACCGTGAGAGGTTACCTCGACCAAACCTACAACAACAGGTGGATTGGTAGAGGTGGTCCCGTCCCTTGGCCAGCAAGGTCGCCGGACTTGGCCCCCCTGGACTTTTTTCTTTGGGGCGAAATGGAACGGTTGATCTATGCAACTCCTGGGCCAACCATGGAGGACCTAGTTGCTAGAGTTGTGGTGGCAGCGGAATTTATCGCGAACAATCCAGGCGTGTTTGCTCGGGTGCGCGAATCCTGGCTCGACAGGTGCAGAAAATGCATCAAAATGCATGGTGGACACTTTGAGCATTTGCTCCACTAATTAATAATAAATTATTTGTAAAAAAGCCTCCTTGTTTTTCTTTCTAATAATAATGAACCTTTCAATAAAGTTTTTAATAAAAATTTTTTTTCGAAAACGTAGAGAGATACGAAAAAATATCAAGTGACAAAAAAGTTGTATTTTTAACTGAGCTTTCTAAAAAATATATTAAATTTTTTAAAAAAAGTCAGCAGCGTACATTTTTTGTCATTTTTATTCGTGACACTGTCCCCCGGGGCGCCACTGGAAGTCATAATTAACATTTAATTAGTGCTAACTGAGCGTCTTATTAAAGCTTACATCACTAGCAAATTTCAAGAAAATCGGTTAACGTGTCTTTGAAATATTAATAAAAAAAAGTTTTTTGAAAAAAACTTTGACACCCTGTATTTTGAAAACCATGCACTTCCGGACATCAGTCTCTTATCTCAAACTGCTTGTCTATGGTTCCTCAATATGCCCCAGAAGTTTTTTCCAATTGAGAGGGGACACCCTGTATAGTTAATATTAGATATATGGATAATGGTCGGATCCGAATCAAAATTGGTATGCGGGGGCTTTTGGGGTCAGACATTACGAATTTTGTATTTTAAATTCAATATGTCGGCTCCAACATGGCGGGCGAGTGAGTTCTTACTTGACACATTTTATTTCCTTGGCCTTCCCAATTCAACCTCTCGTCCCAAAGTGGTTCCTTCTGGGTGGCGATGAAGAACGGTTCCCAAATGATTTGTTCATCTTGCCTTTTACCAATTGTGAACACGTCCAAACCGTGTTTATAAGTATCGTTGATCCACTCTTCTTCTCGTGGTATTCGGTGGCACTTTCTGCAAACCTTCTGGTGGAACGTTATGGCAGTGTGGTTGTCCAGCATCTTCTTCAGTTCTACTTTATTTTCTGGGATCTATGAGGTAAGTATAGTTCATCAAAAATATATTGATTCATGATTCATCTGTGGATGTGATTATGGCGCAAATTCAACTACTTTCACATGAAAATCGTTGTTTTCAGCCAACGTATCGTTTATTGAGTTTTAACTTTATCAGGGCCACAATAAGGCATGATACATATCATGTACAAAAACAAAATATATCATATAAACAGGGTGTCCGTTCGGAAACTGCATCGATCAATATATGGAAAACTTTTATCAATGATTTTATTTTGAAATTCGACTTGGGCGTTGAGTTGTGCTTTGAAAAATATGAAAAATGACCTACTCGGATGTGGTCACGTGACTTTCGCTACCTGTCAAAAGTAATATTTTTTCAAAGTAATCGCTGAAAATAGGCTTATTTATTCGAATTTCAAAAATTTAAGGGGAAAAGTTGTTTCTTTTTCGATTTTACACCTACATCCCAAATTTGAACGTTCTATTGCAACTTTCACTTTTTGCCATTTTTTTGGTAATTACAAAATTTCTGGAACATCAAAAAATTCGTAACTTCGACAAAACTGTTTTATACCAGTAGCTCTAATATGCGACTAACTTTCAATCACGAATCATCCAAAAAAATATGTTTTTCTCAAGACAATGAGAATTACTGGTTAACATTTCTGTTATTTTTGATGCAAAGTTGACGTATCTTCAATCATGTAGGATAAGAATTCATTTAAGTGGTTTTGTTCAGTATTAAAATGATACCAACGTCATAATACAAAACATCATAAAACTTCTTTACTTTTATCTAACCAAAGTTTACGACTTTTCACGGTACAAATCTCAAATTTAATTCTTACTACTCCGGTTATGAAACTTTCATCAATTTTGTGAAGTAGGCTATGGAGACAATTGAAATTTGAAATAAAGGTGTAAAATCTAAAAAAAAAACTTTTTTCCTTGAAATTTTTTGAAATTCCAATAAATATGCCTATTTTCAGCGATTACTTTTGACAGGTAGCGAAAGTCACGTGACCACATCCGAGTAGGTCATTTTTCATATTTTTTAAAACACAACTTAACGCCCAAGTCGAATTTCAAAATAAATCATTAATAAAAGTTTTTCCCATATGATGCGTGCGGACTTTATGAAGGACACTGTATAAGTTATCCGATTTAGAAAATTTGGTAGTATACCAATGTTGATGGGGACTATCAGGCTGAAATATTTTCAAGAATGTGGACCTCAACTGCGTTACTTCGAATAGGAACCCTAAAAAAGTTGCCATCGTTCGCGAAGACCGCAAATCTCTATATATAAAAATAAAGTAAGGACATCGAAAATGGGACACCCTGTATACTGTTATCTTGCTCAGTTAGTTTTTCCTGGTCTGATGTCAAGGTAACCATCTATCATTTATAAATACACCGTCAATGATGAGAAGCCTACTAGGAAAGATTGGTGAACAAATAATATAATTCAAACAACAATTAAAAAATACATTAGCTTTACTAATCTTTATTTCTATTTGTTACTGCTGATAAGAATTAATCTGTCAACAGCACGAGAGTCAATTACATTTATGAGATTTCATTGGAATTTCAAGTGCCAAGTACCACTTATTTTTTTTCCAAGATCGAGTAGTTGAACGAAAAAATCACTGCAATAATTGTTAAATAATTTTGTTTATAACCGTAAAAATAAATTTTTGATATAGAATTTTCGAAAGGAAATGATGATAGGTCAAAACTCATTCAAACCACTATAATAATTATATTTATGTGGGTTTATTCAAAATATATGCACATATTATATACAGGGCTATTCAAATTCGAGTCTATGCATGGGGATTTCGATAACGGTAAGAGATAGAGGTTTGGTTAAATTGGGGCAAAGTAGCGTATTTCAGAGGTTAATTATATTGATGAAAAAATCTGACCTAGCTTCTTCAGTTCTGGAGTTATACAGGAAAAATCAAAAATTTCGAAATTCTTCTTTTGCCTATATCTTTTAATTTACGAAGATTTTTTTTAAATTTTGCCACTGTCATAGCAACTTTTTGTAGCCTTTCCAAATATCTGAATACAAATTATATACAGGGTATCGTATAAATTGGGCCACCCTCATCTTTTAATTTTCAATTTGTAATTTTATTGCATTTTTTTGAATGGCAAGAGTCATATTTCATATTGATGTAGTAGTTTCATCTGAATTACATCAGAGTGTTTTGATCATGGGTTGCGTGAACTGAAATATGGATGAATTCTTGATCTTCATCGAATAGGTAATTTTTTTCCAAATCCTATGCATTCTATACCTTATTCTATGATTTTTTTTTCAGGTCAGATTTTTTTCATCCATATAATTAACCTCTGAAATACGCTACTTTGCCCCCATTTATCCAACCCTCTATCTCTTACCGTTATCGAAATCCCCAGGCATAGACTCGAATTTGAATAGCCCTGTATAATCATGAGGCTATTCTTAGAATCAACTAGAATATTTCCAGAATGTTCTCAGTGCACCTTGTGAGAATAACATTCTGAGAATATTCGAAATGTTCTACTGGAATATTTCGAGAACATGCCCAGAATTACAAACAATGCTGTGTCTGGGAAGCAACACTGTCAACACCGCCGCAACCTGTCACCTGTCATACCAATAAACTCACCCCCGCTTCAGCCACAATCTCAAAGACAGGCAGCACGAAGACATTGGTCGAGTCCTCCTGGAAAAACTCCCCCCTTCTTGCCGCAAAGTCCAGAAAGTCCCCCATCAAATTTCTGGTGGGGTACAGCTCAATGTCCGAGGGAAAGACGAAGTGCGTCTGCGCTGCCAACTTGGCAACGTTGCGCGCCACGTTGATGGGATAGGTGAGGTTCATCGTCGTCTTGTACATGTCCTCGTCGCGTACGGTCTCGTAGGGGGGTTTCTGGGAGCAGTCGAAGGCGTCTTCGTAGGTGTGCAGCAAGGGCTTATTGTCGTGCTGCACAATATTGACGATGATCGGTAAAACTTCATACGTCAGATCTAAGCTAGAATATGCGTCTGTAATTTTTGGTCTCCATATCATACCAATCACATAGAAGCATTGGAACGAGTACAGAGGAGATTTCTGAAATTTCTTGCTTTCAAAGATGATGGGGTTTACCCATACATTCCCTAATAGCACAAGATGTCCATTCGACATGCGTTTTTTGTCCAGTATATGTCCAAGGTGTCCATGGATATATTTTGGACATCCATAGGATATACACATAAAGATATCCAATGGACGTCCAGACAAGGTAGTCCATTTGGTGTCCATTTAATGACCTCTTCTTCAAAATATCGATAGCCATTGTCCAATCGATGTCCACATTGAACATATATATTTAAGGTAGTCCATATGGCTTACAATTATAAACTATATGTCGTCCATTTTAGGTCCAAATTGAGACGTTCATTGGATATTCAGAACATATGGCGTACATTCAATGTCCCCACGTTCTTATTTTGAATTTTTTCCACACACATACATACATACCATTGCATTCATAAAAAGTATTCGAAATTGACACCGAAAGAAACCCTCATGTTCAAGTAATATAAACCAATGGGAATTCTGTTAAATTACTTTACTCCTATAGAAGTGGTTCGGATTACAGTATCAGCTGTTGGTCTCGCTTCTCTCCACCATGCACGAATTTGGCTAATTGGGCTCTCACAACATAGAAGTAGAGATATCAAAATACCACACATCATTGTCTACTCCATCATCGTACAATACTCAAATTTTCTCTAAAATGAAAAATATGTCAAATTGACATGCAAGAATCAACACTGATGGAGTAATTTGAATCATTCTCATTATTGGCCAAATTTCATGGATTTAATAATATAAATAAGAAGACAGCAGCAGCAGCCACCATGCAAGGAAGGATGAATCACAGAGGTAAAGCAAAACGATAAGCGAAGTTAGAGTTTGGATGGGTGACCGCGCTTGAATGCTAGTAGCTTTTTTCATTTATTCGTCATAAAATGGACATCCTATGGATATTCCATGGATGTCCAAAGCGGTGGAGAGTGGATGTTCAATGGCCTATATTTGTCCATACATGTTACCATATTGATGTCCATGATGGATACCGTATGGATAGTCAAAAAGTTGGAAATGCGACATCCTATGGATATCCATACGTTATCCGGTGTACAAAAACTGGATGTCCAGTGGATGTCTGAGATGTCCTGAGGAGGACATCCATTGAACATCCATTGGACTGAGTTGTGCTATTAGGGTTGGATATCCCCATTCAGAGGTTTGATATCAGATCATTAGAAAATCGCAGAATGATTGCACAGCAGATATTTCTATGGAAAATACTTCACGGATATACTGATTGTGCAAGTATTCTCCATATGATTGATTTTCACATTCCTAGGATTACAAGCAGACAAAATATTTCATTCCATCTACCCATACCACGCTTGAATCTGATGAAATTCTCCCATTTATATACCATGTGCACGATACACGACGAACATCTATTGCATCAGCTAGACATATTCTCCTGCAATGTGGCATCCATAAAAAATGATTCTTCTATAACATTCCTCATTATATCACATTTTATGTACTGTTTATTTTAGTTCTTATATTCTGAATGTTTCTATTTTATATCTGTTGAGTAGTGTAAAAAAAAAACTTCGTTTATCGCACTCCTATGAGTTCGGAAAAAAATTGTTGTGGAACTTACGTATTTTGACCTCCTGATCACGAATTTGAAGTCAAAACGCGGTGGTCCCAAGTATTTTCGGAGATACGGCCCATTTTGTCTCAAAAATGCACCATTTCAAATCTCCATTTTCTGCTAATAAGAACACAAAAAATTAACCCTTCTTTGAGCCAAAACATCACACATGCTCACATTCACTTGTTTCCAACACTTTTTTGCATAAAAAACTGTTATTTTCACAAAAATTAGCCCTTCTTCAAAACGTACACAAACAATCTTTTTTCACTGATTTTCTGGTTATTTTTATTTTAGATGTTGGCAACGTCTTACCATGAGCCAAACAATCACGTTGCCAACATCATAAATACAAATTACCAGAAAATCTGTGTAAAAAGGTTGTTTTGTTTACATTTCAAAGAAGGGTGAATTTTTTGAAAAATAACATTTTTTTTCTGCTGAGAAGTGTTAGAAACAAATAAATATATGCGTGTATAGTGTTTTGGTTCAAAGAAAGGTGAATTTTGTGTATTCCTATAATAGCAGAAATTTGATATGTCAAATGGTGCATTTTTGAGACAAAATGAGGCCGTATCTCCGAAAATACTTGAGACCGCCGCGTTTTGACTTCAGATTCGTGATCAGGAGGTCAAAATACGTAAGTTCCACAACAATTTTTTTCCGAACTCATAGGAGTGCGATAAACGAAGTTTTACCCGATGATCTTTCGATAGCGACAATAAGACAATTTGCGTTCGAAATACACACGAGATTTGTTTTACAATCGCAGTCCCTAGACAAGAAAACTCGATATTTCATTCAATTAATTCACATTTCATAATATTCTTCATCTGAATCATTAATTTCATTAATTATTCACCATTATATCGAATTTCAATCCTATAATTCATACATCTAAGGGAAAAAAGAATGGAAAACGACTCATGGATTAAAGAAGAATTGCCCTGCCCAAGGATCGACCCAGGCTGGCAGCTTGAGAAGACGAGCTTTGAATCCATCGGCTATTGAGGCTACTTGAAAACTTAAGTTTATTTCATAGTTGTTCAGGATACCATATAAACTGATATCCTTAGCATTCAAGCATTTCATGGCAGCATGTCATGAATCCATATATCATATCATAATTCATACTTTTCCTTGATTTCTCTGGTAGGAGGTTCAAATAATTTACAATGCTCATCAGAAGGTGTGTTTGATAACTATTTGTCACTATTATTTACAATTATGCAACATAATACAACACTAGCAGCAATGCTGTCACTCAATGACATTTCTTGGATAACGTTATAACTTTGTGTTGAGATTTGAAGGTGTCAAAGGTGACTTTGTTCGAGACTTCGTCAACCGTTTGTAGAAATATTATTATACATATAATTCATCAGCCATATTCAAAATATTTATACTCAGTGTGTCCAATTCTCTATACTTTTGCACAGATGGTACTGCCCCTATTTTTTTGTGAAACGAATATAACTCTCATAACCCTTTCTGTTCTTGAGATAGAGGGCGACATTGAATTTTCCCACTTTTCGAAAACCTCCTGTATCTTGGTTAATTTTGAACCTATCGGCATGATGAAATGTTTAAATTGAGGAAATTGAACAAATAGCGAAATATAAATGGTTGTATGATTTTTTGAAGCTCATCATAAATATATAATAGCCGATATTTCTTCTGAAAGTACCTACCTAACCTAGATACGGGAGGTGTGCGAAAAGTGGAAAATTTTATATCGCCCGCTGTATCTCATAAAACAGAAAAGGCTTATGAGAGTAATGTTTTCGACAATGTCCGTTTCAAAAAAAGTGAAAACCGCAATCTCAAAAGCCAAAAATTGATATATATCGTGCAAAAGTATCGAAAATGGACAAACTGTATACAGAGATATGGGTAGGAGATACGAGTTTGGTTGAATTAGAGAAAAGTTGGGTACTATAAGCACCTTTTACGTGGTTCTGGCAGAAATTGCTTATCTTCATTCATTTTCGAGATATTCGAAAATTCAAGTTTCTGAAACTGAAAATATTTCTTCATTGTTTTGTGGCATTACTAAATGGCATTCTCAGTTTTTGATTCCAACGTTTTCACTTTTCGTGTCCATCATAAACTTTTTTTTAAATACGATGATGCAACTCTTCCATATTTTCCATAATAATTTGACTCGAGGAATACAGCATTACCAATAGTTGAACAATATTTGATATATTTATTTTCAATCATTACTTACGATTTTTTATCTTTACTGAGAAGTTTATTTTCAGCGATAATATACAATTGTCAATATTGTCTTATCTAGATTTATATTAATTTTTTATATCGAAACAAGTGTTTTATACTTATTGAGACAGTTGGAATTTATTTCACGAGTTTTGTACATTATTGCTTATTGCTCTTCTTGTTTTTTATTTCTCTCGTGAATAAAAATATCATTATTAACACTTATCTCACAATAAATTTCCAGAAAAATGGATTGAAATAAATGCATCTTATATTTTTACAACTGTTTGATGTTGAAGTCTGCCTAAATGTTGAAGTAAAAAAAATAATTTTAGGGAACTAGTAAACAGTAAACAATAAGGAATAAATACATCTCCGTATTCGAAAAAATAAAGTTGACGATGATCACGAAAAATAAAAATTTCGAATTCAAAAAGTGATAATGCCAATTTAAGGATATTGAGAAGTAGCAAAAAAAGTGCTTTCAATTGTGGTGTGTCTTCAGCACACTAGAAAACAAATGTAAATGACAATCCAAAGATTCAGTTTCTCAAAATATTTCGAAAACTACAAAAGTTTTCGCTGATTCTCTTCCACCATAATACATAATTCGTATCTCTCAACCCTGTATACAATAAGTTCATAGCGTTAGGAGACACAAAAGCATAGGGTTTCTAAGTATCATCAGGTTGAAAAAAAATTGGTAATATCGAATCTTCATCGTCTTTCGCCTCGAGCTGTCATCCGTCACCCCCCCCCCCCATGACTCACCTGCGCAGGCACGTGCTCCGCCTCCATAAACAAATGAAACGCCACCCAACGCCTGACCAACGGCGACCTGCACTTGCGCACAAACGCGATCGCTTGCAACGTCCGGAAGAAATCCGTCCCTGGGGCGTACAGCGCCACGCTGACCGGCCCGCCCCACCTCTCCACCAGGGGCGGCACGTTGTCCAAGAAGCGGAAGTCGCCCGGGGCGGACAGCGTAACCCCCGCTGCCCCGGGCGGCACATCTGCCGGCACGAAATCGCGGAACACTGCGTATCTGCCGCGGAACTCGACTTGCCGCCCCGCGGGCGGCGGTGGGGCAGCCTTGCAGCCGCCCTCGGGGGCGGCGCGTAGCGTGTAGAGCAGGAGGACGAGGAGGAGGCAGGCGATGATGGAGAGGGGATGGCCGCCCATCAGCTTGATGGGGTGTCTCATTTCGTGTGTCGGTTCGGTTGACGTGTGATAGTGATATCGCGTTCGCTATCTTGATGGGCATTTATTTCTCGGCAGATTAGGGTATTATGGTGATTTGTTGAGGTGTACGGAGTGGAACAAATTAGCGGGCGACGTGCAGGGGGGAATGGGGAATTCTCCTTCGGACGATAATGAAGTAATTCTCATTAAATATCTTCAAAACGTCGCATTTCAAACTCACCATTTCAACCTTTTTTCGAAAAAAAAAACAAAGTGCTTAAAATAAAGATTTGATATGGGGATTTGAAATTTGAAGCACCTTGTTCCTATTTCATTATTTGGCAACATCGACTGCAGATTCCATAAATAATAAAAGACAACAAATCCATTACGCTGATTAGGTTGAACACAGAGAACTTATACTACCAATAAGTTCTGTGGCACCTAACCATTCTGATTATTTCTGTTCCATGCTCCTCACTCAGTTTTGGAGGTTATGTATGTTTATATTTGACTTTTGGATGGATTTAATGTGTTTTTGTTAGACTGAAATTCATGTTTTGACTGATTATTTTTGTTTATATCAGCAGTTTGATTCCTGAATTATGCATTGACATCAAGTGTACATAATGAAAGTGTGGGCAAATGTGAGTTGTTCTTATAGCTTACTAGGCGCTGTTGCCAATTTGTGAACTAGAAACAAATCGATTTAAAATTTAAAACCCCATATTTGAAAAATTAATTTAGATAGTTTCCGCAACGAATTCGAAAAATTCATGAATGAAACTCATAATCAATAAGTTCATACTTGCATTTGCTGTTGGAGATATAAAGGGTTGTTCAAATTCGACGCTCATCATTGGGATCTCGAGAACCGTAAGAGATACAAAGAACTTTGAATTGGGGCAAAGTTGCGGGATTGTATGGTCATTTTATTATGGTTAAAAAATATCCGCGATAGCTCTTTTAGTTTTCGAAATATTCTAATAAAACTTAATTTTCGAATTTTCTATTCCATTTTAATCTTGCTTTATTACTGGAGATAACCTGAGAGAACTTCTTCATTACCACATGTTGCGATCTTCAAAATATCATTATAAGATTGTGAGTTCGACGTTTCGTCTTCTCGCGGCCATCATCAACTTTTTTTTAATACGAAGATGCATTTTTCCCCATATTTTTCACCATGAACTGACACCTTAAATACAACATTACTAATAGTTACTTGATCAACAACTCTTTCGAGATTGAAAATCGTCAAATAACTAAATGAAATAAATCAATTCTTTAAGTGTCCATGTATTTCAGAAGTCAGTCCATGGTAAAAAAATGGAAAAATATGAATCTTCGTATTTAAAAAATAAAAGTTGATGATGGCCGCAAGAAGACGAAACGTCGAACTCACAATCTTATAATGCTATTTTGAAGATCGCAGAATGTGGCAATGAAGAAGTGGTGTCAGTTTTTTTGTATCTTTTCAGTAATGAAGGAAGAATAAAATAAAATAGATGATTCAAAAAATCAGTTTGTTTCGTATCAAGGTATGTATAAACGTATTCAGGTTCTCTAGACGATTCAAAAAATTAAAAGAAAAATCCAGGTCCTTATTAGGAAGAAAAAAGTTGATAGGGCCCTCGAATAACGAAACGTCGTATCATAAATTCTTTACCCCCAAGTTTTAGAGCATGAAAGACAGCTATGAGAAGGTTTATTCCTTTAATCTCTAATCTTTAATCTCTAATCGTCACTGAATTCCCCACGTTGGCCCTCGAATTTAGAACCACCCTGTATATCGTCGACTCTCGATAAATGCGCAAGGACGAGACAATGAATTTTTTACAACTTAATCGAGTTTGTTTGCTCAAAGATTTCCCTAATAATTAAACCCGGGTTTTTTATATACGAAGTATTTACTCAAAAGGCAATCGTAAGTCGTATATATGGGAAAATATGAAACTAAGAATAAGCAAAGCGTGGGACCTTCTTGGTTTCCTATTTATAAGGTGTTTTATATTTTTTTGACAATGAAAGTTTCTTACATAATTTTCAAAAATTCCTGAATAATTACCTGATGAACTGCATAATATACGACTAGGTATACGACCCCTACTCTTGTATGGGCCCTGTTCAATTCAACCCTATCAAACCTTTTTATTATTTCTTCAAATCGGGTACTTTTTGTTCTCTTGTATGTTTTTCTTAAGTATTTCCAGATAAATGCCAAATATATTTTACTTATAATAAAACTGATAACACATTTCTTATTCGATGAAAAGATTATTTTCTTGTTCAAAACTGGAGTTTATTTTTCACAAATCGCGTTTCCAAACACAACACAAGTTGATTCGTAAACTGAATGCACGTAGATGTTATTTTAATATTTATTTAATACCTATACCAAGTAATTTTTATCTATTATCGACATTTTTATCTTGTTTTGCATAAAAACGTGGTATGTCCCAAATATTTCATATAATTGAAGTAAAAATAGGTGACATACAAATTGCTGATAATTGAATTATGAAGGTCTAAGAATTGGATTTAAAAAAATATTCAAAAAGTGTTGACAGCGGTGGGATTCGAACCCACGCCCTTTCGGACTGGTGCCTAAAACCAGCGCCTTAGACCGCTCGGCCACGCTGCCTTATATAAATTTTGTTCAAGAACCCCAATGAATTTCATGCTTTCAAAAAGAAAAACAATCCAATTTCAAAAATATTAGTAAACTTCTCTATAAATCAAAGCAAAAGGAAATCAATGAGCATTGCATTCAATATATTGAACGAATGAAACCGTCAAGGTTATTTTACCACAACATATAGGTTCAAGAATGTAGCAATCCGCTGAATTTGTGATACTGTATGTGACGTCACCCGTGTCCTCATGGTAATACAGCATATATATAATAACAACTATATGGATAACACCTATTCTTCTCTTCACGCGAAAATGAAGCCAGTTTTGGAAAAACTAAAGACTGTCTGGTTTGCTAATGATGAATTGTGCGCATGCGCGGGTTTTGACGAGTTGAAATCCATTGACGTTTTTAGAATTTCATAGGTTAGGTATGTTTGTTGACTCAAATTATGTAAAAGAGCGTTAATATGGTTATTAATGTACTTACTGATTGTTTACAGAAGTGATTAGTGAGTGATAACAGTGATTGATCAAAAATTAGCCCACGAATCTTGTTCTGATGACTTTATCGTGACAGGTTTCTCAGCAAATCGCAAGTATCGCTTTGTAGATCACATCCATTTCTGCATTTATCATCAACTATTATTCAATATCGTCCAACAATCCATCAATGAATGAATATTTGAAAAATATATGTCATGATGAAATAAAAACATCGAATTGAAGGTTACGTGACACATTTGATTGATTTTTAATAATTATCATACGTTTGTCGCTCACTAGAGAGCTACTCTCCTCCATGATGAAAACGAATGTCGATTCTTAATTCAAACTTGCGCATGCGCATATTCGCAATTGGTCCCGCAGCCTGTCATTTGTTTTATTTTTTGGCTTCAGCTCGGTATCCATGTTACCTATATAGTTATTATTAGATATATGTAATACAGTTGATGTGAAACAAATATGGCTCATGTGACCACAGAACTAAAACTTTATGCTTACCTCATAGATCTTATTGCTTACGCTAGATCCGGTATCCAGGTTACTTGTTTTGTAGGTTCGGGGGGGTTGAAATTACTAAGCCATTGATTGGTCGTTTTCATTTTTGTCCATACATGTGTTGTACCACGTGATCATGTAGTACCTACTTTCTTGCAGACCCCTCTTGACCCAAAAATTACTACAGGATGCTGTATCTAGCGTAAGCAATAAGATCTATGTTGACGACTGTGCGGAACTCTTCTTCTTTTTATTTGAACTGTCTTAGTAACCAGGACTATCCGGCCATTTTTTCGATTTCGCTAATGACCATGAATTTCACCGCGTTTTTGATGATTTGAAATACATCTGTGGGAAAAAACCATGAAAAAAGGCCAAAAGTGAAATTAATGGGAAATTGTTAGTTGGAACAGGAAAAGTCGTAAAAAAAACAAAAATACCAACAACAATCATTTATTCAAATCAACACTAGGTTCCTGCTCCTCAACGTGCTTCCTCTTAACATGCTTGTTCAAAGACCCCCTGGTATTGAACTTCATCTCACACCTGTCGCACTCGAACTCCCTGAGATTGCTGTGCGTTCTGAGGTGTTCCTCGAATCCACCGCTCATTGTTTTACCGCACACGTTGCAGGTGTGCCTTTTCACCGTCCCCTCGTGGTACTTTAGGTGCGCGTCCAGGTTCTTCTGCGACCCAAAACGCTTTTCGCACACCGTGCAGCAGTGGTTTCTCACCCCGTTGTGCTTGTTGACGTGCGCTTCCAAGTACTCTTTCCGCATGAAACCTTTCTCGCAAAGCGGGCACGAATGCGGCATGCTCTTCTCGTGGCTTTTCATGTGGAAGTTCAAGTTGCTCAGCGTTTTGTAGGTTTTGTTGCATCTAGGGCACTTGTGCTTTTTGTCAGTGCTGTGGCTGGTCATGTGACTTTTGTAGTCGGACACTTTGACGAATCCGATATTGCAGATTGAGCAAATGGCTATGAATTTTTTGTCATGTTTGAGCTTCACGTGGTTCTTCAGTTTGGTGGCGGAGGCGAATTTCTTGTCACAATAGTGGAACTTGCAGCTGAAAGGCAGTGTCCCCAAGCAGTAGTTTACGTGTTCATTTAAATTTGATCTAGTACGGAATATCTTGGCGCAGCTCTTGCATTCAAAAGCATCTATTTTGCGAGACTTTTTACTACCGTGACTTTTCAGATGGTGCAAGAATTTTTTTTTCGTCAGAGATTTTCTTCCACATAGTTCGCATAGGTAGCCTTGAATTTTATGTCTTTGCAGATGTTGATAACAAAATTTTTTCAAGCATAATACTTTTTTACACAATTTGCATTTATAGTTTTTGAAACCAACTTGTTTTTTCATTGGCTTGACTTTCGGCATTTGCTTCATTTGAATATCATTTTCTTTGCAAGTTTTCTCATATTTTGTGAGAAACTCTTTAGTAAAGTTATCTAATTTTAGTTGCAAGTGATCCATACTATTTATTAGACCCAAGCATTCACTGCAAATATAATTTATTCTGGTGCTTATATTTCCTACAACTTCTGTAATTTTACTGAGTACTGGTTTTTGACTAGACATAGTGAGAGGACTCTCTAAAGTTAGATAGTAGAACTGTGTACCTAAAGGTGTATACATTAAATTGCACACAAGACACTTGTTCATCTGGGAGTATATTTTTTTTTCCTGATCTTCACTATAATCAGTTATTTCATCATCAGATTCTTCAACAATTATTTCACTTTCTTCATTTGAATCATCATTTTTTTGGTGGATGGGGTTTATGATTGGTGCAAAGGGGATGTTAGTTGCTGTATTGAATAAATTCATATTTGGTATAAGTGACTGATTGTCTTGATATTTATCACAATAGTTATATGAATAATAATCTGTCCATATATCAGATTTGTAGCCTGTATTCTTATAAAAGGAGTTTGTGCTTTCTGAAAAATTATTGTCAACACTATAACTACAGATTTTCATGGTTGAATTTGTGTCTTGGGTTTTCTCAATACTACAGCATGTTGAAGATCTTTCTATTTGACTTGGAACTTCAGCACAAGAAGGTAAATCCAAATTTCTCTCACAACTATTTTGTACAGTTTGACTGGTACACCACTGGTTATCATACTTGATATAAGTTTCTTTTGGAGTTGACTTATAACATTCAGATACAAACATATCTACAACACCACAGTGGGTAATTGGACTGAGCTCCCTGTTCCTGATGTCATGCATATTATTCTCTTGCTGCTTTTCATGCATTTTTATACCTTTCTGGGCATCTGGAATCATTTTACTTTCCCAGTTCACAATGTCCATCTGGTCTTGGTAAGTATTGTTGATGCCAGAGCCAATATAATTGTTCTGTTGATTTCGTCCAACATTTTGTGTATTATAAATATCAACAAAATTTGCTGTTGGTGAAAAGGCATTATTTGGAGCTGCTGGAGCTGGATATGAAAAATATGACTCCAAGTCATTCTGTGGAAGCTTGCTATATTGCCCGACGAGTTGATGGCAGTCCGGATTCGTTTCTAAATAAGTTTTATTCATATTTCATTTTTTCTTCTTCTTCTGTTTGGTTTATTGGATTTCTGGCTCCTTTCGGTGCCAATTTCTCCAGATCAGGTAAATAAAATTAATTATTCAATAGTAATTTTTCTCTAGTAGTAATTTCACGTAAAAAAGTTCTTAATTTCAAGAGATTCTTCAATACAAGCATGGCCCCCTAATTCGACAAATCCGTTGTCATCCGGCCTCTAACCGGCGTAGAAACAAGAGGACCAATTAATTTTCACTATAATTCACTGTATCTTCACTTTCATAAATATATTTTCAATTAATAATCGTAATTTCAATATGGACGATCACATTTCACATCAACTTGACTTCCAACCTCGAGGACGCCGCCTGCATGGAGTGTTTTCTATGGCCGCCTGTCCTCTACCATGGTCAGAAGGCGAATCTCAATATCGGCACTGACACATATTTCATTTCAAAACAAAAACCAAAATTTTCCGTACTACAGGTTAATTCTTTGGTTATGTTTATTTTGACACATGTCTTCCTTAGACTTGCCCTTAGATCATACATTACATACACCTTTCGATGTGGTTCTCTGTCAGAAGAAGAGGTCAGAAGATAAAGAATCGCGTTCTCTAATGGTTTTGTCCTGTAAGTAGGGAAGACGAAGAAGTCACGATTCTGTCAGTCATTTTATTTTCAGGTTAGTGATATGGTGATTGGTTCATTTGATTAAAAATGGAACGAAACGAAGTTTTGAAATGCAAAATAGGTCCTTCTGTTCTGAATTCAGATTTGTCGCAATTATACGTTGAATCCCAAAGGTTATTAGATAATGGAGCAGATTATTTACATTTAGACGTTATGGACGGACAATTCGTTCCAAACTTGACATTCGGACATCCAGTTGTTAAATGTTTGAGAACAAAAATTCAAAATGCCTTCTTCGAAACGCACATGATGGTCCAAGACCCCGAAAAAGTAAGTGACTACCATTAATAAGCTTCACTTCATTTAAGTCCTTGAGTTTTAGTGGATAGTACCTATGGCTGATGCAGGCGTTGACCAATACACTTTCCATATAGAACCTGTTTTAGTAAATGTATTGAAAGTTTGTCGAAAAATTAGGGAAGCTGGTATGAAAGTGGGAATAGCTCTGAAACCTGACACAGGGATAGAAGCTGTAAGGCAATATATTGATCATGCAGACATGATCCTAATTATGACAGTGGAGCCTGGTTTTGGTGGACAAAGTTTTATGGCCAATATGATGCCCAAAGTACAGTGGCTGAGGAAAAACTACCCCCTACTAGACATAGAAGTTGATGGTGGAGTTGGGTTGAACACCATAAATGCTTGTGCAGAGGTATATCCAATCAGGATTATCAGCAGTTATCTTATCTGAAATTATGCAGTTGACCTTCAAATCAATAACTATGTGTATGTGATTATGTTTTGATTATGTTATTGAATTTTCAGGCAGGGGCAAATATGATTGTATCAGGAACAGCAATAATCAATTCACCAGATCAAAGGGCTGTTATGGCTAGCCTAAGAGAGACTGTGGAAAGTTCAATTCATAAATGCAATGTTTAAGTCTGGGGACAATGTGATTCATGTTAAGTTTTAACTCACTGACTACTTGTTGAGAAAATAAATACTTGGAAGACATTTATCAAAGTTGTTACTGTTGATATTTTAATAATTCTGTTTTCTAGTGTTTCTTTTAAAAAATCAATTTTCTATGTAACCCACCAGGGTTTTTAATAAGAATGTTAAATGGTATATTTTCTTATAATTATTTTATATCACTTTGTTGTCTAGGACTGATACTTTAAGTGAATTTGTCAGTTGTGGGTTCTTCCATGGAACAAATAAATCAGGGGATTCTGCATACACCTATTTGTTTCAATAATCCATCTATTCCATTCATGTTCCTTTATTACCAAATTTAAACACAAATATCCAAAGATCAATCAAACCTACTCATTAGATCATCCTTGTTTTCCTCATAGACCTCTTCCTGATTAGAATTGTCAATTTTTTCACTGGTGGTATCCAAATTGAAACTACCCATGTCTATGGGCCTTTTTTCTGGATTCAGCTTAGTCCTCAGAACAGCCAGACTCACTAGAACAGCCTCTTCAGTGCGAATAGTTTTGGATCCCTGGTCAGGCAAAGTATTGAGGTACTCATCAAATAGAAGTTTGGGATCATCCACTTTCAACACAAGGTCATTCTCTAAGGCAGCTTCAAGGCCATTCAGGCCTCCAAACATGACCAGCAAGTGTTTGAAGGAAGGACAAGTGAATTTGTCCACAGAAGTTCCCTTGTCTGATGTACCCAGAGTTAGATCATATCTACAATAAAAAACATTACAAATTGAAGTGATTTTGATAAATATACATACCCATTTTCATGTTTACATTGTGAGAAAACTTTTGACAAGGATGTAGCTATTCTCACTGTGTAGCCCCAATACACTCCAGTTTCTTTCCTAGGCAACTTAGGGGATACAACAAGCCCTTTTAGCTTCTTAGATTGCTCATTTTGTGGCATCAGCTTCACTGTACACCTTGTCCCAGGAGGTAACAACATGTCAACATGAACCTCTTTCAACAGTCCTACATTCACAAAGGATCCTTGTCCAGTCTTAGATGGTTTGTTCATGACCACCCCTTCCCTGAAGGGGAAGTCTTCATTTGATCCCAAATGATGTGGTGCATTCAGTGGATTCAGAATTCCACAATACTTCAGATCATTATGTATGGGAAAAATATGTTTCCTAAGATACTGTGGGCATTCCAAGTACTGCAATATTCTCCCAAGTTGGACGCATGATTGGCGAGCAGGAGTGGACTCAGAATAACTCTCAAGGGATGATTTTTTGGCGGAGGCCTCGTCCCCATAATCGTCAAATACGACCACCTCATCCACTTGAAATATACATGCTGCTCTGGCTATTTGTCCTGCAAGGTAGGTGCGTAGCTCTGGGGACTGGGCGTTTTCTAATATTGAACCGGGTACTGCTATAGAAATGGTGGATACATCCTGAGAGTCTACACTTGCTTTTTCATTATCCAGGCTAGTATTGCTCTGAATTGATTCTGAATGGATTTTGTCGGTCTGCTTCTTTAATTTACTTTCTCTCCTTTTTTTCTTTTCTTCTTTTCTTGACTTATTCACTTCACTCCAGCTTCTTTTCTTTTTGATTGGCGATGCGGTTGGTTTCACGTTTTCATTTTCCATTTTTAAACTTTTCTCTAGTCCACACCAGTGCTCCAGCCTCTGGCCCTCTGCGGACAGCCCCAACCCAATATTTATAGGTTATATTGTTCTCTTCTTTTTCTTTAGGACAAATGACCTTCCTTTCCAATGATTTCCTTCCTCAGTCATTTGACCTTCTAGGAGTTCTAAGTTATTCACCGAGCAGGACAAAGGAAAATTTTACTAATTATACAAAAGAAAGAAGATATATTTTATTATGATGATGACAAGACGTCAAAGAAAAGAAGATTAAGGTTAAAACCCTTTTATGAAATGTCCATAAATATTGAACACGTTTTTTTGTAAATATACAAACAACTTTGCCTGAGATCACATTTATTGATCTGGGAGTCTACGAAAGATGCGTATCGAAACGTGTTATTTCTGTTCCTCAAGAATATACCCTGGCCATGGTATTCAATTCGTAAGAAACGACTGCAAGGTAATATCAATAATCTCATCATAAATGAACATGTATGTATCACAATATTTATATTTTGATACTTATGTTTCAGATTTTCAAATTCTGTCGATCTAAATGCCACGCCGCTTTCAAAAAGAAAAAGAACCCACGTAAAGTGAAGTGGACCAAAGCATACAGGAAGACAGTCGGAAAGGAACTGACAGTGGATCCTTCATTTGAGTTTGAAAAACGGAGACATGTTCCTCTTAAATATAACAGAGAAACCTGGACAAAGGCTGTGGAGGCCATGAAGAAAGTAGAATCTATCAAAAACAAGAGGCAGGGTGCCTACATCATGCAGAGATTGAGGAAGGGTAGGGAGTTAGAACAGGAACGTGATATCAAGGAAGTACAGAGAGATTTGTCCCTCATTCGTTCACCTGCTGCTGGTCTCAAACAGCGCCAACAAGGACAAAGTACAGAAGAAGATGTTAAAGAAAGTGATGAGGAGATGGAGGGTGTTGTAGAAGATGGTGGAGAAGTGACCCTTTGAATAAATAAATAATAAAATGAATTAACTTTATTTTCCTTAACAATCACAGTTCACATTTTATAGGAAAGTAACTTGCTTGCCTACAAATTATACCTCTGAGTTGGAAATTCTGAGAACAATGGCCATAAGGTTTGGAATCCAGGTTTATATGTTGAAATATAATTTTTTATATAATGGGGTCATAAACCTCTAGAGCTTTAGCAGAATTAATAATCGTTTTCCGACACCTTACTAAACTACTACCGACATTGCATCAAAATTAAATCGGAATATTCTTTTATGCTCGAGAAAATCGAAATCAAAAATAATTATTTGACAGCACCATATTTCTGCTGACGTCACCTGGTAGATCGGGATGGTATCGTGAAAATATCGAAAATAATAGGGAAGAAGAATTTTTTGACATAAGTGATGGCAGATAAGTCAGATGACAATATGTCAATTTTTAATTCAAATTTTTTTCGATAACGAAACTAATTCAAAATATCTAAAAGGGCGCATTAATTGATTGTTTATCATCTATATAACGCAAGTCAGGTATTTTATATGAGTTAATATATTTCTATAGGATTTTCAATACCACCTCAGCGAAGTCAATGAGATGATTGAACTCAAAGACACTATAAAATAGAGAAATAAAAATGAAGAATTAATTCAATTAATAACTCAATTGTCTGGGAAAAGTAGGTAAGTGTAGTGGTGCATCTGATAATATTTTAAATAAACAACACAAGTTGATATTATAATTACATATTCACAATATAATGTAAAGAAGATATCTCATATAAACTCACATCATAGATAGAGTATGTACTAACAATAACTGAGGATTTAGGAAAATACATTTATTATTTACAGAAGTGCATGACAATAAGGATTTGGTTTATTAGCTTATAACTATTACTAAAATACTTTGTGCTCTCACTTAACAGGTTCTCATGATGTTCATGTACAAAGATTCAAAGAATAAGGATAAGAACTTTAACTTAGATCAAAATTATCTTCTCAGCAATTACTTGCAGATATAGCTATGTGTTGTCCTACTGCAAAACATAAAGTTTGTCTCATATTAACACTTGGAGCACAAATATGAATTTCGAGAATCCACATTCTTGTTGCTACATGAAGCACAGTAAGTCTTTGAATCTTTCTGAAAAAAGTGGTCGGTGAGGGGTATAATGAACGCTGAACAATGATAAAAACTCAATAGTAACTTACCTTTTATCATCCGAATATTTTCGCAGGAAGAATTAAAATCGCCCAGTAATTTTTTACCGCCATCTGTCAAAGATGACAGAGATTGTCAATTCTTCTTCCACTTCGATTAATGGAACAGAACCTAAACCAACCTACCAGGTGACGTCACATTATTAGAAAAGGATGGAGAATTTTCGATTTTTGAATGCAGATTTTGGAAAAACCCTTGAAAATAAAAATTTCAAAAAAATATCGACGTATTCTCTGGAGGCCCGCGTTTCACATATATAATTTTTGAAAAAAAGTTTACAACCCTATTGTTCGATTTGTTGACAACAAAATATTTGCCATCGTTAGATTCAATCCTAATTCCTAAGTGCCTAGATTCGCGAACATTTTGGATTTGCCAGTGGCACGCAAGTCGCAACTCCACTGTTTTCGTGTTTTTTGGCCATCATAGGAAAAGAGACCGGCAAGATAGAAGAAGAAGAGTATGACATAAGTGAGGTTAGTGTTAGATACAAATAATGACCAAAGACAACGAATCTAGTGAACTGGGGTCGTGCTGTGAAAATCTGACTCAGAAATTAAAAATTCTCGCTATCCACGGCTACAGACAAAATGCAGAAACGTTCAGATCAAAAACTGGATCTTTTCGCAAAATGGTACATAAATGGTCACAGTTCACCTATATTACTGCTCCCCACAAAGTAATTCAAGTAGATGACCCGCAAGATTTAGGGAAAAACGAAGGGCCTGATGTAGGACAGAGTAAAGATGATGGTAATACACTATTTTAAATCCTTTTGCCACTTGCTGATAAGCAAGCAGTTGTATTTTCCAGAACAATATGGTTGGTTCTTCAATAGAGATGACATGACATTTAGAGGAATAAGAAAAGGTGGCCCAGCTTTGGGATTTGAAGAAAGTGTAAAGTTGGTTGAAGATATTTTCGAGAAAGAAGGGCCTTTTGATGGAATACTGGGTTTCTCACAGGGAGCTTGTTTTGTAGGACTTCTTTGTGATCTACAACAAAGAGGATGTAAGTTCTTTCTTTGAATTATACTATTTCATTGTGAAACTTATATGTGTCATGTGCAGATATTTATTTCACTCCTTTCTAGTGACTAATTTCAACTTTAGTTTTGCAATAATGTCATCTGGGTTCAAATCAGGCAGTTTACCTCACTTGAAATATTATGGTGATAGAATAAATTTACCATCTCTACATATTTTTGGTGAAAGTGATAAAATAATACCAACTGGTAAGTAGATACATTTTCAGGCACTATTTTATGATATCACCCAGTCAGTAACTTCCATATAATTATTTAATATTACCAAGTCCTGATATGTGAAAAATTGGATTTTATTTATTTTTAGAAATGAGTGAGGCATTGAGCCACTGTTTTGAAGAACCTGTGATAGTCAAGCATCCTGGAGGACATTATCTTCCTGCAGTGGCTGCTCAAAAACATGAATACCAAAAGTTTTTCAAATTGATGGTTTTACAAAAGCAGTACAAGGAGCATTCATCTGAAAAGCTTAGTTGATTTACTTTGTTTTATATATATATCCAAAATATGCATTTAAATTAAATGAATAATATTCATCAACTTTTTTTTCAATATCACACCTCCAGGTTTATAGTAGTACAGTATAGTCTCACAGTACAACAATGGCAAAATATTTATGCAGATTTTCTCATTTCTTATCAGTTTGTTAGGTTAAAAACACTAAAAATGAATCTCAATCTTCATTTGGTTACTTGAGAATGAAAAAAAACTTTTTTATTTCAAATGAAGAGCATGCACATCTTATTGAAAAATTACGACTGTATTTTATTACCTACCCTTTGAATGATTTGTACAATCATAGGTACCTACTTCTAATCGACAACTGAGACAATTGAGATTTTATTGGATTTCTACTTCTTTCATATTTACATCAAGTGTTTTATCTATAGTTTAATAATTGAAAGTAGAATTGGTACTGTGTACTTGAAATTTTTTAAGAAAGAAAACGAAATTTGCTATAGTACACCATATAATAAAATCAACTCGAGCGAGTCTTTGTCATAGATCCTTACAAAAGATAAACATGAAAATTTCTGAAAACTTCTCAAACAGTTCAATTCATTTTTGGATGTTTAGAGATTAATTATAAAAATTACCCATCCACTTATTAAAAAAATTGAATTTTAAAATTCAATTTTCCTTTGTTATGTTTAATAAGTGGATGGGTAATTTTTATAATTAATCTCTAAACATCCAAAAATGAATTGAACTGTTTGAAAAGTTTTCACAAATGTTCATGTTTATCTTTTGTAAGGATCTATGACAAAGACTCGTTCCTGATGAATTTTAAAATTCAATTTTCCTTTGTTATGTTCAATAAGTGGATGGGTAATTTTTATAATTAATCTCTAAACATCCAAAAATTAATTGAACTGTTTGAAAAGTTTTCACAAATTTTCATGTTTATCTTTTGTAAGGATCTATATGACAAATACTCGCTCCTGATGATGGCAAATTGCCGAAAACGTTCGAGTTGATTTTATTATATGGTGTACTAAAGCAAATTTCGTTTTCTTTCTTTAAAAAAAGTTTAATAATTGTACATTATTCATTTCTTCAAATGATATCAGAGACAATTATGTATTGTATTATTATTACTTGGCGATTCAGCTGTCAATAGAGAGTCTTAGTACATCATCAGGGTTCTGATACGAAACACAGACGAATTAAAAATCGATTTTCAATTCCTAACGAAGGACGGAGAGCTATTGAAAAGAAACAAACGTATTATCTTCTCAATCTTCTGACCTCATTTCTAAACAGCTGGGAATAAATAATGTGATAACATATTATGAACTGTTCATGCATTGTCTTTCGCAGATGTTATAGGTTGGTTGAGTCTGATTCAATCCCATATAACAAACTGATAGCCGAATCCAAACAAAGATAAATCGTATTAAAAAGGTAATACTGCCATACACGTATAATATATTTCATTCTCTTACACACAAAACGATTAATATATCTGTTGTTTTTGTTTGATTTGTATTGAGGAAATGATAAGAGACCCAATTTAACAATTTTTTTTCCAGCGCCGGGTTCCGTTGAACGAAATGAATCAGTATCAATAAGAAACGCTCGCGCTTTGTGTAGTTTTGAACGTGTTGATAACATGATGTGATTGGGTATAAACGTAACCACATAACAAGTTCAAAATAGAGGTACGATACCACGATTGAAAACAACTAGTTTTTAATAGCCTTAAAAAATGTTTTGGGTACTTTTTTTGTGGATAATCAGTTTATTATATTTACTATATAGTTTTAATAATCTTTGGTTTTAATGTTGCACTCGAACATAAATGTTACGAAAAACTAGGAGACCTATCTAAACATTGGAAGTTTGATAGCTTAAAAAAAATCTTCATTTGAAATTGATTATAAGGGCTGATTAATGCTTATACTAATTTCACAAAATTAATGCGAATCGGAATAATTACATCACTATTGATTTGTGCATTCTGTAGTATCATATATCATAACAACATAAAAAATCCTCAAAAAAGTTCAAATATTTCGACTTTTATTGCGATATTTCTTCTCAGTGACCCATTTTATTCGCAAAAATTTTCCGATATTCGTATAAGCATGAACCAGGCTTAATCAGTTTGAATGAACCTATAGTAATAATTAAGAGATACATAAACAATACAAAGGATATCTCAAGAAATAAAAATAAAGTCATGCATTATATACACGCTATAGATAGATGATAGAAAAATTGATGATTTATATCACATATAAGGCCCAATTTATGCATCCTCTTATCATTATCCTAGTCATAGAAAATAAAGGAAAATGACTCATTATACATTAAAAAATAATTGCGTAGTCTGGATCGAACTCGAGCTAGCAGCTATATAGAAGAAGTGTTTGAACTCGTCGGCTATTGAGGCTACTTGAAAATGTATGTCTATCCCACAGTTGAAATACGGTATGAACTAAAAATATATATTAAAACTTATTTTCGCTTTATATTCAACGGACTGGTTGTTTTTGGAGAAATGCGCTTGGATATCTATATAGCATTCAAGCATTTCATGATGGCTTCATGTCATGAATCATCATCATTTAATAATTCATACTTTTCCTCGATTTACCTGGTAGGAGGTTCAAATTAAAAATGTTCGCAGCATTTTCTACGACATCAGGAGGTTTGTCACCATTATTTTCCATCATGCTATACAGAATGATGAGTTCGTTATCAACAATGATGGATGCGAGCGATGTTTTCAATTAATGACATTATTTCCACACTCGAGCGGCAATGCTGTCACTTAATGACATTCCTCGGAAAACGTCAACTTTGTGTTGACATTTGAAGTCGTCAAAGACTACTATGTGTTAACCGTTCGTAAAAATAAATATTGTGGCGCTACATTGTTTGGTTATTTGGGGTTGTCAATCACGAATTTTAATCATCTAATCTCTGCAAAACAACCACTAAAAGAAGTGATGATTTGCTTGCGATATACTCGGTAAACCAAAAGAGCCCAATAACCACAGCGCGAACAACATAAACAGGACGTTACATTTCACAAAAAAAACAAGTCGACCCTTTATAGGTGGTGCTTCAAGGCCATCCGCGACCTGACCGCTCAACATGGACCCCCTCCAATCGAAAGTACTTTCGATGGCCGCCCTGGGCGTCTCCAGCGTCCTCGTGGGCATCGCGCCCCACTTCTTTGCCAATCAGGGCCGCAGGCAGTGGCCGCTGTGCCTGTCAACTCTTCTGTGCTTCGGGGCAGGCGTCCTGCTCTCCACTGCACTGGTCCACATTCTGCCCGAGCTGAGAGAGACTGTGCCCGAAGAGTACAAGCGGTACACCGAGGTACGGTATCATAGCGTTGGGTTTGCTAGTACAATTGTACTAAATCTAGTACTATTACACTCTGCTTAGTACGCTAATACGAAAACAGATAATAAAACACCATTAATCTGTTACGTTTTTGATCCGCGAGTATTTATTTTGTTTTATTTCACCTTTCCACTATAAAATTGACCTCATTTAGTTTATTTTTCAATATTGAGACTTTAATTTTCATTATTTCTTAGTTATTCATCATCATATTTCAATTTTTATTTTTCAAGAATACACATTTCTGTTATTAACTGAATCATTTATTTTGTTTTATTTCCATTATTATTATTGACCCAGTTATTTATTTTCTCATCTTTCGTTTTGTCAGTTATTACTAGTATTTATCGTATCAAAACTACCCAGAGAAAGTTGAATTTTCAATATTCCTATATTCGAAGTGTCGCTACTAAAAACCCAAAGCTGACGGTATGACGGGGGCGGAATTCTGCGGGAAGGGGTGGGTATACCCTGTGGAAACGTTGGTTTCCGTAAGTGTCGCGGCGGAGCGCGTTGTTTCAGAGTATATCGGCAGGATTCTCCGGGATGGAGCGGGTACTTTCTGGAAACGTTGGTTTACGTGTATAAAAGTAGCGTAGTGTCGCGGAAAGGCAGTTGGTTTACATACTTATTGGCAGATTTCTACCCGCGATTTCCATCATTTTAATGGTTTGTTGCATGGATGCACAGATTGCGACCCGCGATTGATTTTTTTGCAGCCCGCCAGCAATTTTTTTTTAATTTATAACGAATTGGTGCCTTGAACGTTGTAGCTATAACTGTCTTGCTTCAATTCGAAAATTATATGCACAACTGAAGGTATCATGTACGTTTTCCATTCTACTCAAAATTATACTTATTATATTGAATTCAAAGTATGAACCTCAGTTCATATGGGCTATATCAATCAATCACCAATCAAATACATATCCTACTTTATATCATTTCCACAATGTTTTTTAAACCATTCTTCTAGTAGGTGATCAAAATCGCCATTATTTCTACCTTATTCAACGCTCTATCACAGAACATTCATTTAAAAAAAAAATGATGACCCATAAAATTTTACTGGTGACACCCATACGTTAGGCATGCTACAGTTGTCGTTTATTTTACTACATCAATTTCTCATGGAAGAGAGAAATGTTATCATTTCGATAATGATGTTTATTCACGTGTGTATCATTGAAATAATGGCATTTTCTATAATTGCTTGGGATGATGATAATATATACGTCTCACACAAAACATTCAGTTTATCGATAATATGGTAGTTTGGTAAATTTGATACTAAACCTCATGAAAATATTTATTTTTGCTACAATAACTGACTCAAAAGTCTTCCATCTTTGTTGAATAGCTTTTGAGACAAAATAAAATAACAGAGTATACAGCGTCCTTCTATCAACTAAAAAAAAATCTGTTGCGATTTATAACACGTGACCTCAGATTTGGCAGGAAATTGAAAAAATATTGTTTGTGGTACCGAAAAATGGGTCAAATAGGTGAGATATCGAAATTTTTTTTATTGAGAAAATGGGTTTGTATTCCAACGTAGCAATTTTGAACCAGATTGAAATTGTATTCCAGGGATAATGAACCGTTATACATTCTTGTTTCATCTGGAAACAGCTTCAATAATCTGAATCACGTAAGTTTGGGTCAAAACTGATCAAATATTTGTGGAATAGACATATTGCGGGATATTATATTCTCAAATTTAAACTTAGTAATGCAATATAGGGACTGATAAAGTTCTTCTCGTATCCCCAGATGGTGTTTTGCACCGGATTCTTCCTCTTGTACATGCTCGATGAGATCGTTCATTATTTTTACGGGGATTCCCACGAAGCTGCCATATTGCATAACCACGGAAATGGAAATAATAACGGAATAACCAACGGAAGGCAACATCCCGTGACTTCGAAGCAAACTTATGGAGCTGTGGAAAGAATGCCCCTTCTAGAAAACCACCACAGGTGAGATTTAAAAAAATTCCTCCAATAGTTTTCTACATAATCTAAAATTTACACCAACAGAAACTATAATAAAACTAAAATAATAAGAACTAAAAAGGCAAGAATTATTGTTGTAAATAGTAAGTGCTATAGAAAATATTCAAACAGATAACCTTCATAAATATCCCCTTCTCACTGTGAATCCCCATGCTGTTCACCCTTTATTATAATAACGTCCAATAACCCAGCCAACCAGATGGCAACAGTGAAGTCGTTGAAAATACGTCATATTGGTCATCCCTCAAAATATGACGTCATGTTCTTACGCCAGATTAACGTCATTCATCAAATATATATTTCATGATCAATGTTTGTGTTACAAAATGTATGACTTACATTTTGAATACATTATTGTTCATTCGTACCTTTATCGAGAAAATTTGAATTCAACAAGTATTATGTTTGACGGGTGACAGACAGTAAACGTCGGTAGCCGACGTCATGGAGCTTTGATTGTGAATGAAACATCGCGAATACGTCATTTGCTGACGTCAGCCTGTTGATTGACGACGTATTTTTGTCGCCATCTGCTGGGAAACATTGTCTCCCTGGTCAAATCCTCTGAAATCCTTGCTAAGAATCGGATTGTGGAGCAAATGGCGTCAGTACCCATCTGGTCAAATCCTCTGAAATCCTTGCTAAGAATCGGATTGTGGAGCAAATGGCGTCAGTACCCATCATAAAAATGGTTCCAGAAGTTCATTCGGCATTATGTTTGACGGTTGACATATGGTTAACGTCCAGTATAGCCGACGTCATAGAACTCATGGAGCTGTGATTGTCACCACTGATTGTCACACGTGAATGAGACATCGCGAATACGTCAGTTGCTGACGTCAGCCTGTTGATCCGATGACATATGAATGACGTATTTCTCTGTCGCCATCTGCTGGGAAATATTGCCAAACCCTCTGAAATCGTCGTTGCGCATCGGATTGTGGTTGAACCCGACCGCAAACGACGTCAGAACCCAACATGACCACACGAAAACCTTTCCAGCTGTTCGCTTTTCGACCGGCCGCCTTCGTACAACCCGGCCTTCCCCAGGTCTCGCAGCGACAGCGATTTATTTTGCGAAGAGGCCCCCTCGCAGCTGTGCCACGTGGGGCACCGCGAGCCCTGCCATGCGGCCCCCACCTCGAACGTGGGCCTGCTGGCTGCTCTGTCGGTGCACTCGCTGCTCGAGGGTATGGTGGTGGGGCTGGAAGCGCGCTCCGACAAGGTTCGTATGTGTGTTTCTCTTCAATGCGTGGGTGGAAAGAAGGATGGATGTACGCGGAGTGTGCGCATCAGCGGGTGAAGTCGGTGAAGGCTTCAAGTTGTTTCCAGTTGAAACTTGCAGGTCTAGTTTAGCGGAGATCATGACCTCGGTAGTAGTTGTGTGATCGTTTGGAGGTGGCGGTACTGTCGCTTTGATGATCCGGATACTTTGTGAACTATGTTTTGTGCGTTCCGTGTTTATGACAGTGACAGATGATCGCAACTTCGCATAAAATTACACGATGCAAATGCAAATAAGCGTGACGCCATGTCTAATAGCTCGTTAAAAATTGTTACCGGCCCCTCAAATTCGATATAATCTTGGCGCGTTAATGATCAATAATTGCCTGAACATTCACATCTCAGTCTTGCGATAGGTACTTAAAAGTGGAATAAAGTATTTACTCTAAAAGTGTACCGGCAACAATTTTGGAGTTGAAATTTATTCAGATGTTGAAACTAAAGGAACCATTCATGTTTATCTTGAAGTCATCTCATTGAATGTCGCACAATATTCTTTGAGAATATCTTTCGTTGGTTTACTGAATAAAATTGATGGAATCAATGACAGGAATGATGTTATGTATGCGTTATACCTAATTGAGTTTTTTTATCAAATTGACAAGTTCAGCCAGCTTTGATAGATGAAAAATATGTCTGCCCACTGTAGTCTGCCCTAGTGTTGTCTTTGTCGTCAATATTACAACTTAAAATAACGAGAATGTTATGATTGCGACGTAAAAAAAGAGAAGAAATCTGAGATCACATTTGAAATGTATTTGGAATCATTCAACAATACTAACAAAATATTCTAAATAATCGGAATAACGAAAACAAACTACAAGAAAAACAAACCAATTATATACAGGTTATAAAAGTCTTCGTCTTTTTTACGTCGCAATCATTACATTTTCATTATTTAAAGTTGCAATGTTGCGAAGACAAAACTAGGGCACATATTTTCTCTCTCAAAGCTGGCTGAACTCAGAGTCACCAACTTGGGCGATTTTTCGCAAATTGGGCGATTTCAAAAACAATTTTGCGACAAGAATCTTGAATTTGCGACTTGCGGTTATTTGGGCGATATACAAATCACATTGAGATTAGACCTTTTTAACTTCCGTGTTCCGTGAGTAATGGATCGTGAGCTGTGAGCTCGTGTTTTGTTTCATGGCCTATGACGTAATTGACGTATGACTTCTGTCACTTTCAAGTTCTGACCATGACGGAACTGTAATCTGACAGTTATGACACCTTTATGATTGGATTAATACGAATTGGGCGATATTTTGCGGTTTATTTTTCGAATTTGGCGCTCTTGGAAATCAAAAAGTTGGCAACTCTGGCTGAACTTGTCAATTGGAGATTATATACACAATACAGGATAGCCGACTTCATCGAGTGTTACTTCACTTTTCCCCTCAATCTTTTACAATTGCAGTTGAAATTTTGCCAATCTACGAAGATAGGAAATTGGCAATCCTGTTTTGTGTATATTCCTTGGCTAAATTGGTAGCCTTTTAGGTTGTTATCGCGGCGTCTGGATCCATGAATTGGCCTGAGCTGCTCGAAGTCCAACTTCGCAAAAAGAAACAGCACATTACATGAAGAGTAAAAATCATGCTAAAGCACTGTTCGTTGTGGCTTTCTTTTGACATGTGGCCTAAAAAACTGCTGTATTCGCAGTTGTCACACCCACAATAATATATTGTTACGATATTTCCACTTGGGTTCGTGAATTTGAAACACTCAAGTCTCAGTACAAAACTGAACAATTTATTTCACTAAACACACTAAATACAACTCAATAAACACTTTGTTAAATCACAACGATATTCGCTTTACAAATCTCAATGTTCACAATACTAGCTTTCTTTCTAATCTGACTTGTCCGCGAAACCGCGGACCTTATATAGGTAAGAATAACATCATTGTCGAGAAAGAATGGGAATAAACTGGCAGCATTTTTCATATTCGACGGCAATGAATCATTCGCTGCGTCTTCGACCGCTGTGAGTGACGCGTCGAGCAAATGATTTCCGACATTCTCGGAAATGCCAGCAGTTCGTAACAATATTTTCAATTATCCGCAGGTTCTGTTGCTGTTGGGTGCGATTGCTTCCCACAAACTGGTGGTAGCCTTCTGTCTGGGCATGGAACTGGCCTCGAATCCAGCTTACACCTTCTGGCGGCACTTCGTGTACATATTGATATTCTCCTTGGGGACAGTTGGGGGCATCCTTGGGGGAATGTTCGTCACCAATATCTCCCTAAGCATCAAAACAATTTTGATGCCGAGCTTACAGGTAATGTCGAAGTCGTCTTGGTCAGATCAGGCTTTCTTTACCACAAGTAATTGGTTCAGCCAGATATGTTAAAGATTCGCTTTTTATGCAACCAAGCCGGTGAAGGTTTCTGAGCATATCAAAGCAAAAATCGTGCTGCAAGCTGAATTATACCGGATTTTCTAGGCTCTTGCTGGAGGCACCTTGCTGTACGTCACCGTAAGCGAAGTGTTGCCGAGAGAAAGGGCTAGATGGCACAAGAACCATGAGACCAGGGGTGCTGGGCTGATTCAATTGTTTTCCGTCATGATCGGTTTTGTTACGATGACTACTCTGGGTCAATTATTGGGTGAGTTTCCATGAAAATCGCCACTTGACCGTACATTAGCCTCAAGGCGAGATCACAAATGCGTAAATTAGTTCAAACGTTCTTGTAGTTGAAATTTAGTGGTGAAATATCCTGTGTATTTATAGTTTTTCCTAGGAGATATGTTATGTCCAATTCAGTGAGACATTGAAACGAAAGCATCATGGCCGCTCTTTGTGACGTCACAAGTCCTCTGATAGGCACATTCCTGCGTTGCCGGTTCCACTTTTCTCCGAAACTTCTGAGGAAGTGTTGTTCAATTTCATCCCATGAACAAAACAAATTATTTCATCATATTGAAATGGTGGCTCCGTGTTTGATAGCTGATGTTTATTTAGTTAATTTTGAATGACATGTATGTATATTGAGTGCTGTCATTCGTTTTTCAACTTATTCATATTGTAAAGGAATTGAGTAACGCTCGGCAACGCTGTCAAACATCATTCTCTAACGCGCTCGCCGACAGTTCAGAACTTGTTACATCACATCTCGGCACGGTTTCCCAGTTTTCGAACAGAAACTTATCTTTGGGAATTCATTTTTTAAAAACCACTGCGAGAAAATAAATTTAAAAAATCTTACCAATCATCTTATTTTTCTGGAGGTTGTGATATTTTTCCAGAAATCAGTGATCTCGCCTATAATCACTTCAAACCACAGAAATATTTACTTCTTGATCACTAATCTCATTTCTTTGAGTAATTGACAGTTGTAGAAAATTGATATGATTTCTTGATCAGAAACTGGAGAGAATGATACGAATTAATGACTGTTGGCGCACAGAAAATAAAGTTAATACGCGATAATGGCGCCCAACGAGAGGCAAATCGACAAATAACAAATTTTTTCATTTGTTTTTATTGGATGCGTATTATTTCCAGATGTTTGAAGATACTTGGAGAAGTGGCCGACTGTGCTGTAATAACTAGGATTAAATAATTGTGACTGTTATGCTGAAAACGTGTTTTGTATTTAAGTCGACAAAGAAATAATAATAAATTGATTCAAACTCATCGTTTCATTTCCCCCCCTCCCAAAGAAAATATAACTCAACGCAAGCTACCAGGCATTCCCAATGAAACCATTAAATTAAAATATCAATACTGCGAAAATTTATTACAAAAAAAACAAACAAACGATTCACTTCTTCGCTTCCGGGGATTTAGACCAAGACCTGCCCTTGTCCTTCCCCTCCTTGGGCAGCGACCACGACTTGGACCTCTCGCGCCTGCGCTCCAACAGCTGCTTCGGCGTCATGAACTCGGAGCTGTCGACCGACCTCCTCCTCGAGCTGCCCCGAGACCTGGAGCGGCGCGACCTAGACCGCGACCTGCTCCTGCGCGATCGCCTCGTCCTGCTGGACCTGGACCGCGACCTCCTCGAGCGCGACCTCCTGGACCTCCCCCGGGACCTGGAGCGGGACCTTCCCCTGCTGGGGGATCGCGACCTCCTGCGGGGCGAAGGCGATCGCCCTCTGGAGTCGTGCTCGTCGAGGAACCTGGCGAAGTACCGCTGGTACTGCTCCTCGAGGTCGCGCGGGTAGGGTCGACCTCCACCTCCACGGGGGTTGCCTCCTCGGTTGCGGGGGTGGTAGTTGCCGCGGCGTCTGTTGTTGTAGCCTTCGGGAACGAAACGCGATCGGAATTATCGTCGGTCACGTGACGAGGGTGGAAAGTGTCATATTTCGCACGAGTGGTTGCTCGGCACACTATTTTTGCTACGACCATGAATAATTTCATTTCGAGAATTCCAAATATGCACAAACAATTTCATCAATATTTAAAACCACATACCCACACGAATGTCACGAATATGAAAGTTATCTCAGATGAGTCAAATGTCACCTTTCACCCGTTGTCGCCAGTAGGTAATCAGGCAACCAATAATACAGCAGTGTGCATTGAGATTAACCAAGAAATATGTAAGTTGGTGCGTTATCTCAAATATAATATGCAAGCCGTACTCTTTAGCAGCAAGTTGTGAATGATGTCACCCTATGCCATCAACATCATTAGACATGTAGTAGAAATAGTTCCAGACTAATTTATATCGAAGTGAATGTACAGGTTATGTCTCATCGATACATTGAAATTAGTTTCGAATTATCCTTACAATCCGAAAAGAGGCAAAAAATCCAATGAATATCAATGTGGCGTATCAAAATGACGTTTGTGAATCTTGACACACTTCTAATAGCTGACGTCACAACTGCTGATCGTGGAACAAATAAAGCATTTGGTCTTATGCAGAGTATTGTTTTCAATGTTTTTTTAATTATTACTGATTTTTTTCAACCTTTCAGACTTTTGACAGGTGGTATTAATTACAGAGACAATTCATTATGAAATGCTAGTTGAAGAAAAAAACGAAACGGCGCTTCCAAGATGGCATCCGAGTTTTGTTTATTGTCCGATTCGATTCAAAACTGGTGTGAGGGATCGGTGATTATTTTTTTTTGACTGAATTCACAAAATAAAGATGGCGGCTCCAAGATGGCGGACGAAATTTGTGATTATTGTCCGATTGGATTCAAAATTGGTGTGTGGGGGTTTTCAGGGTCACAGATTCTAAGTTTTTTGTCAGAATTCACAAATTCAAGATGGCAGACGAGATTACTTCATGGTCCGAAATGATTCGAAATTATGGAGGTCTTGAGCGTCGGATATAGTGATTTTTGTATTACAAATTTAATGTGTCGGCTCCAAGATTGCCGGGGAATTTTGTGATTTTGGACCGATTCTATATTTTCATTCGTATAGTATTCGTGATTTTCACAACTATGTCATCATTATCATCAATATTTACCTCTGGATGGTCCTGGCATGCCTGGATATCTAGGATAAGGCCGGCCCCTAGGGTTATATCCTCGCATGGCGGAAAAAACATCATACTGGGGGTACATGGGCCCTGGCCCTGGTGGAAAATGGTACTGGTACCCCAACCAGTTCGGGTCGTACAACAATTCCGGGTATTTTTCTATCGTAGGACTCCGTGGTCGGTGCCCTTGAAATTGAAATAAAAATGTTTTTTTAAAAAAATAGCTATTTCACTTACAAGTGCGCAAAGTGGTTCTTTTCAGCACGGCGTGTGGAAAAGTGCAACTTTGCACACGGCGTGCGGAAAAGTGTAACTTTGCGCACGGCGTGCGGAAAAGTGTAACTTTACACACAGCGTGCGGAAAAGTGTAACTTTGCGCACGCTTGTAGGAAAAAAGCTGTTGGAATTGACATGAATTTCCTTACTTTGTATTGAAGTATCTACAGATAGGTTAGAGTCTGAGCTGGATGAGGAGTACCTTCTGGTACGTTGACCTTCAGAAAGAATGGTTTTCAGCATGACACGACCTTTGAGGGCATGATGAAGTCTTTCTCTCTGGTTTAGCACCTCCAATTCACTGGTGTCCTTGAATCTCCTCAGTTCATCTCTAGCTGGGTTTGGAATATCATACATTTGCATGTTATCAGGATTTTTCTCCTGAAATAGAATCAATTGTGAAGGGTGAAGTCAGGGAAGTTCATGGGAAAATATCTCTTACTTTGATTCTTCGAAATAGTTCCTCTACTAGTCTGATAGCTTCCAGTTTTCTTTGGACCTTCAACAATTTTTTCTCTTCCTTGGCGATTTTTTCGTTGATTTCATCTGTTCCAGATATTTCCAATTTTTCTAGAATCTTCTTTTTTCGTTTCTCCTCTCGAAGTTTACGTCGCAGTTTTTTCTGTTCCAAAACATCTAATTCTTTTTGCCTAAAAATCATCCCTAACACCTCACGATTTTATGTGGGGACAATAAATAATATCTCTTACAATAACTTTAGAAAATGAAAATTACCATCTGCTCATTCAAAGAATTAAATGGTAAAATGAATAATTCAAGTATGAAAACAAGTGTAGTTTTGTAACCAAAATAAGAAAATTGAATTTGTGATAGACAACCTTTCTAATTCTTCTTTTTGTTTCTTTTCTTCCAGCTCTGCTCTATCCTTCTCTTCTTTTTCTCTAGCTTTTTTCACCAGTCTGTCCCTGACAATCTCACGTCTACGAATAGAAGCTTCACTCAAATGTTTGGATTTATCAAATTCCACTTTGATATTGACTTCTAAGGCCCCATCATCTTCCTTGCGCACCATCTTCATATCCCTCAAAGCATCCATGGCCTTGACAAAACTAATATAATCTTTAAATTGCACATATCCTTCAAAGAACTCTGTTTTTTCAAAACTGGAATGTTTCAGTCCTGAAATCGCATCCTTCATCTTCTTCCTATATGGATCACAAGTAGGAATATCCACATACCGGATGTTTCCGAATTTTTCGAACACCCGGTAGAACAATTTCTCGGATGGGGTCACGTCCTCTTCACCCGATTGATGATAGGGGATGAACCATCTGGATGGTAAGTTGTATATATGTATGGTGTCAGGACGTTCACCCGGTCTCATTTCATCCATGTCTTTGGCATTTGAGAAGAAGTCATCCCACACCCGACGATTAGGAAAATCGGATCTCCATTCTGCGGCCCGAATTCTCATCATCTCACTGAAATCCTTCAATTTTATCATCTTGTTGTCAATTTTCGATAGCACCCGTTGGAGCTTATCCCTTGTCTCTATTTCCCCTTCGAAACGTACGAATTCCAAAGTGGTTTTGGTGACTTTGAGGATAGTGAATTCATCGGGTTTCACAAGGGCGCGGATTTTATCCATAATCTCCCAGTGTGAAACGCTCTTGCCCAATTTTTTCACGTTTGGAAGTTGAAGAGACATGTTCAGTCTCGCGATAGGCTTCAGGTAGAGTTGCTGTGGAAGATACAGTGGCACCACATCCGAAATGTTGGGGCACGTCTGAAAAGCATTCATAATTAGAGCGTTTTCTGTTCGAGATGTTAATGAAATTCTAATGAAATAATGAAACAAATATAATATTGAATGATAGATAGTCTCTAATTATATAATGCTTTTCCGCAACTCCTCAGTCATTGTGCCACACTAGTGATTTTCCCGATTTTCGCGAACACACGACACACCAAACTCAAACACCACCCAATAACAAATATCAAATAATCAAATATCTATTAAATACAAATTTTTAAGACACACTGTACATCAATCATCAATATGAGCCCTTGACAATATTGACATTTGACGTTGGAAAAACAAATTACCAACATTTCTACCAACCTTGTGCCAACAAAGAACGATTTGTCTCTCTCTTTACTACATGATCGAAACAAAGATGAAAAAAGAAAAGTGTTGAGCTGAATGGTGTCACCAAGTGTCACTACTCACTCACTGTCATTTGTTATCAAACCAATCACCATTGGTTTGAGTTTTGACACCCCTGGTATTACTTGCTGTTATAAGCTTGCAGCTTGAACTGTTTCGCACTCGTAGATTGTAGATTTTATCAGACATCAGTTATCATTTTCAAATTAGTAGTTAATTTTGACTATCATCTATCATACTTCAAAATGGCTGAAGCAGCTGTAGAAGATAGACCTCCACAAAAGTTTTATTGCCATGTGTGTAATGTTCAATTCCAGAATGCATCTGCGGTACAGTATTTTATCATCGAACCAGTTGACATTAGCAATGATATTACCATTTAAAATTGTTTATAGAATTTCACATGTCCCCATTGCTCTGACGGATTTATTGAAGAGCTGCAAGATACCCCTGAAAATAATGAGGAAATGGTTGATGTAAGTGGTGAATGGGAAGATGCTGATGTAAGCCCCAAATTTCTTATAACTCAGCAACAATCTTGACACCCCTTGTTTTTTAGATGGATAACATGATGCTGCCCTTGCATCTGATGGAGGAAAGAAGATCAAGAACCCGATCAGAAGGAAACCGACCTGGTAGAAGGTACGCTAATCGCGCCAGGATAGTTAGACCCAGGTCTGAAAAATTCATTTTATAGAACTGCATGAGCATATTGGGGTTATTCAAAAAGGGCTATGTTTGTCATACTATAGCAACTACTCTGATGAATGTTTTCCTGTAGATGTGAATAATTGTTCTCTATAGATGTGAAAATTTGTCAAATGTGGAAGGTAGATATTACTAGTAATTGGTACCAACTACTGAATCCTAAAACTTCCTAATACAATTAATCCCATAGGTCATATTGCAAATAAACACAAAATTAATATTCTTGCATATTGAACCTTTTGTTGCCTTCCAAAGTCACTGTGTTGTTACCAAATAGGTATAAGATTCTGTATAATTCATAATGATGAAGGAAGTGATTATGAATTCACATATAGTTAGTTTGGTGGTTTTGGCTGAACAAGTAATGTTAGTGTCATTGATAATGTATACTTATTACTAATAAAAAACTCATTTATGTTTCTTTTCTCAAATATATCAAGATACCATAAACCATCAAACAGATGATCACAATTGAAAGATACAGGGTCAGCAGTTGGTATCTTACCATGAATGGATGGTAAACTACAGGGTGAGCCATAAAACATATCAAAATCATGCTAGGCTGTTAAACTCTTGAATCCATTTATTCTTCAATAAAAACTACAGAAATAGAGATCTCCTGTAGTTTTCCTGAAGTAGAAATAAGCCACACAATAGCTGTGACCAACCTACTCATGTGTTGGCTAATTTTTTTCAGGACTCTAACAAGACTTGCCTCCTCTAATCTCAGACAGCAGGTGCCTTTTGAAAATATCCTGCAGGATTTTATCGTTAATTTGGGGGTGGGGGTGAATTGGGGTACTGGGGGAAATATGCAGCTCTTTTTGGGGAATCCCGGGGACTACGCTTGGGGAAGGGAGGGCCTGGATGCTATAGTTACCCAGCTTCTGAATCAGATGGATAGTACTGGTGAGTATCCTTTGCTGTTACTGAGGTTGATTATTGAAGGAAAAGGAAAAACAGAAGTTATTCACCTTGTCAAAAAAATTGAGGATTGTCATATCATAGCTGATTCGAACTATTACCACGTTCGCCTGCGGCTACAACTGTTCAAAAATTGGCGCAGTTGCCGTCGGATATCTCCTCTTCCTAACTCAAACAATTCGGCAGCGTCGTCAACTGTAGCACAGATTAGAGAACTTTACAGACGAGACAGTCAGACAGAGCGAATAAAATTAGATAGATATGTCGAAAGCGCAAAATTTAAAGGTCCAGTCATAGATATGCGCAAGCGCTAAAATATTGATTGACTTTTGTTAACATCGTTTTCATCATTTTGTTGGTTATGTTACAAATGTTTTCGTTTTACACGATTCACGATCCAGTATTTCGGATGAATTTACGATCTTACAATGTATAACATAAACTATAATTCATTATCTGGAATGTGAATTAGGTACAATGATATGTTTATTGGAAACCATTACTGTGTATATAAAGATTGCAAATCAAATTCAATATCAAATTACACTGTTTTCCAAAGGACGAAATACTGTGAGTACTGCAGGACTTCAGGATATGATAGCTCTTTCAAGAATATGAAAAAAGTTCCTATTGTCTTTCTCTCTAAAATGCACCATTTTCGACATACAGGGCCATCTTAAAACCCTAGTCTACGCTACTCCAGTTGAAAATGTTGACAATTTAAGAGAGCGCATTGTTGCTTCTTGCAACATAATTCGGAACACTCCGGGTATTTTCCTACGTGTTAGACAGTCAATGCATCGAAGAATTGCTGCTTGCATTGAAGCTAACGGCGGACATTTCCAACACTTAATTTAACTAAGTATGATTTGTTTTTTTTTTATTTTGCAAGTATGAAGTTAACGTTTGGTTTTGTTACTTGTTCTAACGATTAAATAAATTTTGTATAATTATGAAAAAAATTATTTAAAAAAATTTACCATTTTCTTCAACATGAAAGTTGATTTTTCTCGAAAACGGTCAACTTTAGAGCTTATAAACAAGAGTCCCTTTTTTGTGTAGAAAACATTGGCGGTTTGAATAGGTGGCTCAAAATTGTACTTTTTCCAGTGGCGTAAAAGTTGGAGGTAATAACACCCACTACTCCTTCAAAATCTTCTCCAATTATGAATTTGAAAAAATAATAAATCAGCCCAAAACATAGCTTATTATGAGTAGAAAATGCCTACAAAATCTGTTTTCTGTGCGATAAACGGTTCCAGAAATATTCGCAAAAAACGATTTATTTATTTTTTTAATTCAACACCCTGTATGTCGAAAATGGTGCATTTTAGAGGGTAAGTCAATAGGAACTTTTTTTCATATTCTTGAAAGAGCTATCATATCCTGAAGTCCTGCGCATTTATTATTATATTGAGCGATATTATTAACTTTGATCAAACTTATCCATTTGATGAGAATGATACACCAAATGATGCACCAACATTTTTAACATTGCCTGATAGCACAGTTGGTTGGGCGGGAGGATAAAGTAGTGAACCATGTATAGGTTCGAATCCTACCAGATTTTTTTTTTCTACTAATATTTGTATGGCGCATCAGTTATATCATTAAGTTATGACTATTAGATTCTTTGATATTAAATATAGGCTGTTCTAGTCTCGACTAGAAATTTTTCTGCTACAGTCGTGAAGAAAGTATAGTCTTCTACTCGCGTATAATAGCCATCAATATATGCCCGTTGGAGACTTGACCATATTCAACAGCTTTCGGTGGCAGCTTTTTGAGCATTCTTAAGTTGGCAATAATCTGTCGTCAACGTCAATAGTCATAAATGTCAGTTGTGAATGATTTCAGATAAGCCCATCAAGTCATCAATATTTTTCTATTCATATACATGTTTGGTTATTTCATATTTATATTGAATTTATATGAAACCAGGATATGAAAACGATCAAATTAAATGACAGTTGACATTAATGATAGTTGATATTGATGACAGATTAGTACCAACCCTAAAACGCTAAGAAGCTGCCACCAATATCTATTGAATATGGTCAATATACCATTATCATGCCTATCTCTATGTTCATCTCATACACCACATCGAAAATCGCCGGCAAAAAAAAAACCTCGCACCCCCTCCCCTTGTTCCCACAGGCCCCCCGCCCCTCTCGAAGGACGTGATCGACTCTCTGCCCGTGGTGGAGGTGACTCAAGAGCAGGCGACCGCCAAGCTGCAGTGCTCGGTATGCTGGGAGGACTTTCAACCACGCGAGCCGGTGCGTCAACTGCCCTGCTCGCACGTGTACCACGAACCGTGCATCCGGCCATGGCTCGAGCTGCACGGCACGTGCCCCATCTGCCGGCAGAATCTGGGCCAGGGGGACCAGCCGGACGGGGGCGGCAATCAGGACGCCGGCGGGTCGGGTGAGTTTTTTTTTTTTTTTTTTTTTTTTTTTTTTTTTTTTTTTTTTTTTGACTTCGACATTCGGCATTTACAGGTAACAGCACCTACAACGTGTTGAGAAACCTGTTCCAGAGCCAACAATCGAGCAGTTCCTCTAATGCCTCGAGTTCTAGTTCTAGTACCATGGACAACAATGGAGCGACAACAAGATCAAGGTCACACAGCGACTCCATGATGTAACTAGTGAATTAATTTAGGTCGTGCTTGCTTTGAAGTCGTAACATTATATTGATTAATAATGATTATTATCCTGATTATTCCAAGTAGTCCAGCCTGCGAGGAAAATAGAGAAACATGCTCGGGTTTTTCCGAAAAAAAGTGGGCAACACCGGGCAAAAGTCTAATGCCTTTGCGATGAGCTCAAAGCACTCGAAAGGAATATATGTCGCCTGTACTTTGGATGATCCAAATGTCCATTTTTTTTTAGCGATATCTCCGTTGTTCTCGAGCCATTTTGCAAACCTCAAACAGGAGCAACTTGTCATCTGGACATGTTTGATTCCTTTGTAGTTTCTTCCTGTTCATTTTAAACAAGGCATATTTTTCTATTGTTCCTCTATGGCTTTTTTCTAATGTTCTACTAAAGCCATTTTGTGAAACACGTGAAACTATTGTGTTTGATCAAAAATGTTTCACCCATAGCCAGACAATGATTCGTGATACTGAGATAGAAGGCATTCTTATTCGTAAATTAGTCTCTTGATGCACTTGATGGTGATTGAAAATCGAGTTAATTTAGGATTTTTTACTTGTTTTCTATTTCAATAAAATCAACGTTTACAATTTTGCTTCTCGCTGCGATTTGTTACCACTGTTGAACTTTTTGGATCTCACTGTATAACATTTTGTTGATGATGCTTAAGCTATCGACTGATTACTAAAATATCAAAGCATGACTTTTTCTGAACATCATATAATGTTCAAGGTGATCTTTTCCATTTTTACACAGTAAAATGAAAGAGTGGGTGTGAATTACGAGCTTTAACATGTCTTCAAATATCCGAGTTTTCGATTGTATTTTGAGAGATCGTTTCAAATTTGACATCCATCTCAACAGAGAGTGGATGCTTTTTTTTTCTATGCCTGAAATCCTTATAGCCTCCATGGAACTGTTTATTTGAAACGGTTTCCCCATACAGGGTGTTTTCATCGAAATTTTATGACCTTATTACACATGCCAAAGATTGCCAATGCTTGCGATTCTGCAAAAATGCCATCATCATTCTGGACGCGATTGTCTCAAAAAACTGTTTTGATTTTTTTTCATCCAGATATTAATGGCGTTGAAGGTTAGATAACTTTCTTTGGTAAGCTCGTGGTTTCTAGTGTAGAAGTTTTTTTTAAGGGGCATGATGTTCGATGAAGAAAAATGGTGCGAGTGAATTCTTTCCCACAGGTTTTTTGTTTTCATAACTGTGTATATTATATTTATGATTTGGAATTCAATGAAGCCGTTCTGGATGCCATTTTTGCTGTTGCTTGAATAATCTAAAAATTTTTTTGTTGAAGTGGTACTGACAAATTGTAAATTTGCCGTTTAAAACGCGCGGATTCATGAAATGTACTGTTATTTAATTACTTTGTATATATATAAGAAAATGTATAGACTGGACAAATAAAGTATATGTTGAAAGAATTACACAAAGACTTTTGGGTTTCGGAGCTGAGGAATAAAAATGAAACACTACTAGAACCTAATGATATCGTTTATGTGATGTGAATATAAAATGGAAAAATACCTACCGAATTTTTGCTTGATCACAGATAAATCTACTTAATATATTTTCCTACCACTACAAGTTTATTGAACTGGCAAATTTGGGGGCTCGCCAACCGCCAAAAGTGTTTTCTATTTCGCAGGCAACAGCCAATGTGAGTCTGTCATTGTACGGTGCTGCCACCACCTAAAAAAAAAAATTAGTCACGCTCACCACAGTTATGTGCAAGTTAGCTATCTATTTATCTACTTATGTTCAAGACAAATGAATAAACTACGACCATTTTCCTCATATGCATTCAATGATTCAATAAAGGTCTCTATTCGCGATAGGTGCTAAGCGATACGCCACCTAGCGGTGACTCGTGAACTACTCGTAGTGGGATAACCACTGAACTCTCTGAGGGATAACCAGTAACCACACAGACAAACTTAACCTCGGTTCTGTATATGTTTGGTGGTATACTTCCAGCAGTTTTTCGAGAGATGTTCTGGTGAAATACATGTGAAATCTTATCGTTTTTCTCGTTTCAGTTATTGTTTGGTGACAACGCCACCTATGTCACAATGACACAAATATCAAAAATATGAAAACAAAACAAAAACGATACCACTTTGAGAAGTTCGAGTTGTTACCATGAGATAGTGCTACGTGTTATTTTCTATCGCGAATTGGATAAACCAATGCTGCACTTTTAACCAATCAGAATATACATCTGTCAGGAAATCAGTGATGTGCAGAAGGGTGGAACCAAGTGGATATCTGAGTAACCATTTGTATCTTGCTCAGGGTGATTTCAAAACATGGCGGATTCGAAATTCTCACCGCCAAATTTGACAGACCCTAATCATTTTTGAAATTTTTTAAAGATATTCTCAGCAAATTCATTGATGGATCATTTGTTATTTTTAATTTCAATAAAAACACGAACAGGCCGTATTTTTCAAGTCGTATCACTATTGGCATCTGGAAAACGGTAAATGAAACGAAGTCATCATTTGCAACTGAGTTGGCGATTAAAAAAAACCTCCCGTGGCCTTTCCTGAGCCGCCCTCTCAATTCCCCCCCCTCCCTACCTGAATGCCTACGGGCAGCCCGTCCTTGGTGAGTTTGACGGGGCAGCAGGTGACGGGCAGGCCGAGGGCGTTGAAGATTGACAGGTACGCCGAGTCGAACACCTTGGTGAAGATTTCGCCGTGGCGGTGTGCCTCTGCGGTGAAGGTGGGCAGCAGGAACACCTGGGTATGGCGGGAAAACCAACTTTACCACAAAGTTTTCCGGCAGTTTTGAAAATTGGTGATTCTATAGATTTCGATGTGCTCTTTCCGAATTTTAACTTCGCCACCTCGTATCTTTGCCGCTAGAGCCGCCATATTGGAAAAATGGCGTCTAATATCTGCAGTTTTGGTGTAGATGAAGTATACTTTGCGGCGCTTCTACGTCAAAACTATTGCGTTTAAAAAAAAAATGGTAATACATGAGTTGTAGAAAATATTCTCCAATTTTGTATACATGAATGTTGTCATCGTAAAATGAGTCGGAAAGAAGATATTGTGAAAAAACTGCTATTAGGCGACATTTTTTCAATATGGCAGCACGAGTGGCAAAGATACGTTGACTACATATGGAAAAAATTTCTGGAAAACTCTAATGGCGGTTCGTTTCTGTATGTCTGACAACTAAAAAATCCGTTACGACTTTTATCACGTGACCTCAGATTTGGCGGGAATTTGAAAAAACTTATGTGATGCTAAAAAATATCAAATTTAGCAGGGATAAATAATGCATAATCAAGTTTAAATCACAAATATTAGTTGGTTTGAATCATATTGCTAGGAAACGTGCTTCCACGAGACCGGATGTCATTATCTCGGCGGCCTGACTGGTCGTGATTTATGGCCTCGCGATCGCCGTCGAATCAATTAGCGGATGACTCATACCTGTTGCAGTTTCTCCAGAATGAACGGTATTCATTAGGAACTATATTGAATATTCAAGATTTCACGAGAATGAATAACTTATTGTGCCTATATAAAAGGAACGGATCGGCACGGACAGTCAGTTACAGTTTGGAAAGAGTTCAGTTTAGAGAGAAAGCTAGTAGGTATTGTGAACATTGAGATTTGTAAAGCGAATACTGAGTGTTTATTGAGTTGTATTTCGAGTGTTTAGTGAAATAAATTGTTCAAGTTTTGTACTGAGTTTTTGAATTCACGAACCTAAGTACCTACCTAGAAATATCGTAACAATATTAACGGGATGAGAATATTGAATACGCTCATGTGCATCAATATACAGGGCATGACTACACCTAGTGACAAAAGAATAAATCGTGTTTTCATAATGAACCTACGGAAGCGTAGAAGGGCCACGTATTATTTGTTTATTATCAATTAAGATTCCGACTTTTATCTCGGAATTCCGACCTTTACCTCGGAATTCCGACCTTTACCTCGGAATTCCGACTTTCAAGTCGAAATTTTGACTTTAATGTCGAAATTCCTACTTTTATTACGGAATTCATTGACACATCAATCGACATGATCTATCTATATCTGAAATATTTTCAACGATACAACTTTGCCGCTTATACACACCAGAAACTTTGATTTTTCAAATGAATCACTCAGAATAAAATATAATTTCATGGATCCTAATCATTTTCAACAACTTATATATTATGTGACCGTTTTCGGGATATACATATACAAAGACGTAAAATAGGGAAAAAGGTAACTATTGTGGTGAGCAGTGAGTTGGTCAGAAAAAATCTACAATTCTATTCCAGAAAAATCAAAAACAGGACGAGAGAAGCTGTAGATTTTTTCTGACCAACCCTGTTGGAATTCTGAGATGAAAGTCGGAATTCTGCGATGAAAGTCGAAATTTCGACTTGAAAGTCGGAATTCCGAGATAAAAGTCAGAATTCCGAGATAAAAGTCGGAATCTGAATTGATCAATAAACAAATTATACGTGGCTCTATTTCTCTAATCTATTTCACAAATATTTGATTCAGTTTAGACCCAACCTCAAGTGATTAGGGTTATTAAAAATGTATGATGTTTATCAGTTAGGGTTGTATTTTTGATTTTTTTTTCCAATCTGGTTCAAAATGGGGTCCTAGTTGGATTCCAAGTACATTTTTTCGATAATTTTTTTTTGATATCTTGTCAATTTGACCAATTTTTTGTCACCACAACTTTTTTCAAATTCCCGCCAAACCTGAGGTCACGTGATAAGAGTCAGACATGCAGAAACGAACAAAGTTTTTCGGAAATATCAATAAACAAATGTTTTTTTCCATATCTAGCCAACTTGGTGGCGGACACTATACAGGGTGTCCCACTAAGGTCGGCGAGGTACGATATTATGAAAACCATAAACCTTAAGGCTCCTAGAAAAAAATATTGAGGACTAAATCGGCCAAGAAAAATTTATGGAAAATATTATCAAGTTCCTAAAATGACCGCTAGAGGGCACAACTACTATGACATAAATGAAAATTCGATTTTTCTCGGAAAATCACCATATCAAGGTACTGTATCAATGACGGAAATGAAGAGTTCAGCAAAATTTGCGTCAGTTTGTTCTTTTACTTTTTTTCATATCTCGAAAAATAATGGTGGAAGAAGCTGTTGAAAAAATGCAAATGCAAATGCCACTTACTGAGAATGAAAATGTTGATCCTACTAGTCAAGAACTAAACTGCGATAACGGAAAGTGACTTTTAATAATAACAAATAGAAGAATATCAAATACCCTCTACATTCTGAAGCCATTTCTATCACACATCTTTATCGACAACGTGATACAAAAAAATGTCCCTACAAATGTTCAAAATGCATTCCATTATTTTCAATGCAACTAGCATGATTGAAGAACGATTCCCATAGATATCACGATGAAAATAAAGGAATAGTTTGCATCAATTGTTATTTTGCGTATACTACGGAATATTAGATCAACGCACAAATAATGCACCAAAATGGTGAACATTTGAATAATAACCGTTTTAATCACTAGCACAGGCAAATAGGAATGAATCACATCATATTTTGCATGCAATGCAGACTAACTGAAGATAACTGAAATCGTAGAATTTTTTTTCAACAATAATCTTGATTTTTTCAGGTTGAATTAGTTATTTGAAAATAACTCAAAAACGAATGGAGATATCGAATCGCTGGTTTCACCAAAATGTAGCTAATTCCATTCTTTTCAAATGTGATGATACAAATTTGTAGCATTCCATTTGAATTTTTTGAGAAAATCAGAAAAAACTGAACCTTGGGTGAACAACGCCCTCTAGTAGACGTGGTGTGAACTGGAGATCAACATCGAATGGAGCGTTCGAATGATTGTGAAATTATCTTTCAAACGAGCCTAAGTTGATCGAATTTGGAGCAAGGGTTCAGGAGATACAGCGATTTAAAAAAATATTTTTTCAACAGCTTCTTCCACCATTATTTTTCGAGATATGAAAAAAAGTAAAAGAACAAACTGACGCAAATTTTGCTGAGCTCTTCATTTCCGTCATTGATACAGTACCTTGATATGGTGATTTTCCGAGAAAAATCGAATTTTCATTTATACCATAGTAGTTGTGCCCTCTAGCGGTCATTTTAGGAACTTGATAATATTTTCCATCAATTTCTCTTGGCCGATTTAGTCCTCTATATTTTTTTCAAGGAGCCCTAAGGTATATGGTTTCCATAATATCGTACCTCGCCGACCTTTATTGGGACACCCTGTATAAAGACTCACCCCATCTTCGGCCAACGTCTTCAGCAGCTCGGCCTTGAGGTGCTCGAGCTTGCGCATGCAGTAGAGCGTCGTGGAGCGCGGCAAAGGCGTCGATATCTTGCGCAGGACGCCATACAGAATGGAGGTGAGCACGAACTTGGAGCGGAAGGTCATGTACTTGAATAGCTCGCCGAAGGAGCCGTCGCCACGGCCTGCGAACAGGTTGTCCACGTCGTCAATGTCGAGGAGGGCCAAAGAGGACAGCTCGGGGGCGTACTTCATCAGAGGCAGGTCCACCTGGAAGGGGAGATTTTTTATTATTTTTCAAAAAAATTTGATAATTTTTCGATTATTTTAATTCTTTTCATTTTTTTCATCTATTTTTTTTTATTTCGTATTCTTTTATATTTTATATATGTATTTTTATATATAATTGATATATACTTTTTATATAAATGTTTTATATTTTTGATATCATTCATCATTCATCATTCATCATTCATCATTCATCATTCATCATTCATCATTCATCATTCATCATTCATCATTCATCATTCATCATTCATCATTCATCATTCATCATTCATCATTCATCATTCATCATTCATCATTCATCATTCATCATTCATCATTCATCATTCATCATTCATCATTCATCATTCATCATTCATCATTCATCATTCATCATTCATCATTCATCATTCATCATTCATCATTCATCATTCATCATTCATCATTCATCATTCATCATTCATCATTCATCATTCATCATTCATCATTCATCATTCATCATTCATCATTCATCATTCATCATTCATCATTCATCATTCATCATTCATCATTCATCATTCATCATTCATCATTCATCATTCATCATTCATCATTCATCATTCATCATTCATCATTCATCATTCATCATTCATCATTCATCATTCATCATTCATCATTCATCATTCATCATTCATCATTCATCATTCATCATTCATCATTCATCATTCATCATTCATCATTCATCATTCATCATTCATCATTCATCATTCATCATTCATCATTCATCATTCATCATTCATCATTCATCATTCATCATTCATCATTCATCATTCATCATTCATCATTCATCATTCATCATTCATCATTCATCATTCATCATTCATCATTCATCATTCATCATTCATCATTCATCATTCATCATTCATCATTCATCATTCATCATTCATCATTCATCATTCATCATTCATCATTCATCATTCATCATTCATCATTCATCATTCATCATTCATCATTCATCATTCATCATTCATCATTCATCATTCATCATTCATCATTCATCATTCATCATTCATCATTCATCATTCATCATTCATCATTCATCATTCATCATTCATCATTCATCATTCATCATTCATCATTCATCATTCATCATTCATCATTCATCATTCATCATTCATCATTCATCATTCATCATTCATCATTCATCATTCATCATTCATCATTCATCATTCATCATTCATCATTCATCATTCATCATTCATCATTCATCATTCATCATTCATCATTCATCATTCATCATTCATCATTCATCATTCATCATTCATCATTCATCATTCATCATTCATCATTCATCATTCATCATTCATCATTCATCATTCATCATTCATCATTCATCATTCATCATTCATCATTCATCATTCATCATTCATCATTCATCATTCATCATTCATCATTCATCATTCATCATTCATCATTCATCATTCATCATTCATCATTCATCATTCATCATTCATCATTCATCATTCATCATTCATCATTCATCATTCATCATTCATCATTCATCATTCATCATTCATCATTCATCATTCATCATTCATCATTCATCATTCATCATTCATCATTCATCATTCATCATTCATCATTCATCATTCATCATTCATCATTCATCATTCATCATTCATCATTCATCATTCATCATTCATCATTCATCATTCATCATTCATCATTCATCATTCATCATTCATCATTCATCATTCATCATTCATCATTCATCATTCATCATTCATCATTCATCATTCATCATTCATCATTCATCATTCATCATTCATCATTCATCATTCATCATTCATCATTCATCATTCATCATTCATCATTCATCATTCATCATTCATCATTCATCATTCATCATTCATCATTCATCATTCATCATTCATCATTCATCATTCATCATTCATCATTCATCATTCATCATTCATCATTCATCATTCATCATTCATCATTCATCATTCATCATTCATCATTCATCATTCATCATTCATCATTCATCATTCATCATTCATCATTCATCATTCATCATTCATCATTCATCATTCATCATTCATCATTCATCATTCATCATTCATCATTCATCATTCATCATTCATCATTCATCATTCATCATTCATCATTCATCATTCATCATTCATCATTCATCATTCATCATTCATCATTCATCATTCATCATTCATCATTCATCATTCATCATTCATCATTCATCATTCATCATTCATCATTCATCATTCATCATTCATCATTCATCATTCATCATTCATCATTCATCATTCATCATTCATCATTCATCATTCATCATTCATCATTCATCATTCATCATTCATCATTCATCATTCATCATTCATCATTCATCATTCATCATTCATCATTCATCATTCATCATTCATCATTCATCATTCATCATTCATCATTCATCATTCATCATTCATCATTCATCATTCATCATTCATCATTCATCATTCATCATTCATCATTCATCATTCATCATTCATCATTCATCATTCATCATTCATCATTCATCATTCATCATTCATCATTCATCATTCATCATTCATCATTCATCATTCATCATTCATCATTCATCATTCATCATTCATCATTCATCATTCATCATTCATCATTCATCATTCATCATTCATCATTCATCATTCATCATTCATCATTCATCATTCATCATTCATCATTCATCATTCATCATTCATCATTCATCATTCATCATTCATCATTCATCATTCATCATTCATCATTCATCATTCATCATTCATCATTCATCATTCATCATTCATCATTCATCATTCATCATTCATCATTCATCATTCATCATTCATCATTCATCATTCATCATTCATCATTCATCATTCATCATTCATCATTCATCATTCATCATTCATCATTCATCATTCATCATTCATCATTCATCATTCATCATTCATCATTCATCATTCATCATTCATCATTCATCATTCATCATTCATCATTCATCATTCATCATTCATCATTCATCATTCATCATTCATCATTCATCATTCATCATTCATCATTCATCATTCATCATTCATCATTCATCATTCATCATTCATCATTCATCATTCATCATTCATCATTCATCATTCATCATTCATCATTCATCATTCATCATTCATCATTCATCATTCATCATTCATCATTCATCATTCATCATTCATCATTCATCATTCATCATTCATCATTCATCATTCATCATTCATCATTCATCATTCATCATTCATCATTCATCATTCATCATTCATCATTCATCATTCATCATTCATCATTCATCATTCATCATTCATCATTCATCATTCATCATTCATCATTCATCATTCATCATTCATCATTCATCATTCATCATTCATCATTCATCATTCATCATTCATCATTCATCATTCATCATTCATCATTCATCATTCATCATTCATCATTCATCATTCATCATTCATCATTCATCATTCATCATTCATCATTCATCATTCATCATTCATCATTCATCATTCATCATTCATCATTCATCATTCATCATTCATCATTCATCATTCATCATTCATCATTCATCATTCATCATTCATCATTCATCATTCATCATTCATCATTCATCATTCATCATTCATCATTCATCATTCATCATTCATCATTCATCATTCATCATTCATCATTCATCATTCATCATTCATCATTCATCATTCATCATTCATCATTCATCATTCATCATTCATCATTCATCATTCATCATTCATCATTCATCATTCATCATTCATCATTCATCATTCATCATTCATCATTCATCATTCATCATTCATCATTCATCATTCATCATTCATCATTCATCATTCATCATTCATCATTCATCATTCATCATTCATCATTCATCATTCATCATTCATCATTCATCATTCATCATTCATCATTCATCATTCATCATTCATCATTCATCATTCATCATTCATCATTCATCATTCATCATTCATCATTCATCATTCATCATTCATCATTCATCATTCATCATTCATCATTCATCATTCATCATTCATCATTCATCATTCATCATTCATCATTCATCATTCATCATTCATCATTCATCATTCATCATTCATCATTCATCATTCATCATTCATCATTCATCATTCATCATTCATCATTCATCATTCATCATTCATCATTCATCATTCATCATTCATCATTCATCATTCATCATTCATCATTCATCATTCATCATTCATCATTCATCATTCATCATTCATCATTCATCATTCATCATTCATCATTCATCATTCATCATTCATCATTCATCATTCATCATTCATCATTCATCATTCATCATTCATCATTCATCATTCATCATTCATCATTCATCATTCATCATTCATCATTCATCATTCATCATTCATCATTCATCATTCATCATTCATCATTCATCATTCATCATTCATCATTCATCATTCATCATTCATCATTCATCATTCATCATTCATCATTCATCATTCATCATTCATCATTCATCATTCATCATTCATCATTCATCATTCATCATTCATCATTCATCATTCATCATTCATCATTCATCATTCATCATTCATCATTCATCATTCATCATTCATCATTCATCATTCATCATTCATCATTCATCATTCATCATTCATCATTCATCATTCATCATTCATCATTCATCATTCATCATTCATCATTCATCATTCATCATTCATCATTCATCATTCATCATTCATCATTCATCATTCATCATTCATCATTCATCATTCATCATTCATCATTCATCATTCATCATTCATCATTCATCATTCATCATTCATCATTCATCATTCATCATTCATCATTCATCATTCATCATTCATCATTCATCATTCATCATTCATCATTCATCATTCATCATTCATCATTCATCATTCATCATTCATCATTCATCATTCATCATTCATCATTCATCATTCATCATTCATCATTCATCATTCATCATTCATCATTCATCATTCATCATTCATCATTCATCATTCATCATTCATCATTCATCATTCATCATTCATCATTCATCATTCATCATTCATCATTCATCATTCATCATTCATCATTCATCATTCATCATTCATCATTCATCATTCATCATTCATCATTCATCATTCATCATTCATCATTCATCATTCATCATTCATCATTCATCATTCATCATTCATCATTCATCATTCATCATTCATCATTCATCATTCATCATTCATCATTCATCATTCATCATTCATCATTCATCATTCATCATTCATCATTCATCATTCATCATTCATCATTCATCATTCATCATTCATCATTCATCATTCATCATTCATCATTCATCATTCATCATTCATCATTCATCATTCATCATTCATCATTCATCATTCATCATTCATCATTCATCATTCATCATTCATCATTCATCATTCATCATTCATCATTCATCATTCATCATTATTTATTTTGAAAAAAACGAATCGATACCATTGAGGATGATATTTTTCTCACCTTTTCACACGGAACTTGACAAGCTTGATCAAAATGTTCAATGACAGCATGCAAAGCGTCCAGACATTCGTCGTTTACTTTTGAGGTTAGAGCTGATTGAATGTCTTCCATATAGAAAACCCTCATGCTCTTAATGTCGACCTGAAGAGGAGAAATATATTATGGTAGAGTTATCCGATAATCGGTTTCCTATAACCCATCCAAATGATATTTATTTCAAGGGCGCTGTGGTAGCCAAGAGTGCAAAGGCGCAAAGATGAGATTTAGAAGCAACAGAAGACCATCACGGTCGTGGGTTCAATTCTCATCAGGATCGTCGAAATAAAAAAAGGCGAGCGACTCATTTAAGGCACATACCACATATAATATACACTAAAAATGCAAAATGAGCTTTATTTCGATACCAAAAAAAAGGAATGATTCCAGAGCTGTCCTTAGTGGTTTCTGGTACAACCCCTGTGATAACTAGGATAGTTGTTGGAAAAGTCAAAAAATACACGCAACCCACCGGTCGCTGCAGACCCAACCTGCTGCCGACCTGCGGCTCCACCAGCACCTGCAGCAGCAGCCGCAGGTCCGCCGCGTACCTCGCCATGGGGCCCAGCGTGAAGGCGGCGTTCCAAGCGTCCTTGTGCTTGCAGCTGGGGTAGTGGCCCACGTTGGAGACGGTGCCGGGGGTGGGCTTGTGCCCCCACACGCCGCAAAAGTGGGCGGGCAGCCTGAGCGAGCCGGCGACGTCCGAGCCGATGCCCAGCAGCGAGCCTGCGGTCGCCAGCAGGGAAGCCTGGAAGGGGGTTCGTCAGTGGCGTAGCCAGGTGGGGGCCAGGGGGGGCGACCGCCTCCCCCCCGCCCCTAACGACAGGCGCCCCCGCAAGGCGGCTAGCCGCCGATCGCACCCATCACGAACGAGTCGATTCGAATCTGAATGAATATTTTTGTTCCCTATTTGAAATTTTGAAAAAAGAAAAGTTCATATTGGAAACAGGGAATAATTTTGAAGCTAGTTTCCAAAATATCACGGGACTTTATGAAATGTTCATAACTATTGCTACCAATAGTGCCTACGCCAAGGGATCTTTCAGCAGCCTCAAAGCTATAAAAAGTTATCTGAGTTCAACAATGACAGAATAGAGGTTTTTTTATGTTCTGGTTCACGCGAAAAGGGATCTCCTGTAATGTTCAGAAAACATCGTGAAAACCAAGGAAAAGAAGGTAAGAATTGGTGTTTTTCTTAAATTTCTGGAGATGGTATGCCTCAGGGAACACCTCTCTAGCCAATGAGTTCCAAAGTCTCGATGTTCGTTGGATAAACGATTAAAGTGACCACGAAGGGGTGTGAAGACTGAACTTGACGGATTAATCTCGAAGAGACTGTTAATTAAGGAACGATTGTTGATATTTCAGAAAAGCATCTCCTTGAAAATATCTATAAAATAGTGATAAATCGCCAACTTTTTCACGGTATTCCAGAGAAGTGAGCGAGTTTGTAAGCGAGGCATCACCGACGAGACGAATTGCCCTTTTTTGGACAGAATCCAATAGTTTCAGGATATGTTTGGGTGCCGCACTCCAAATATCGGAACAGTATTCCAGGACAGGTCGGATCTGTGCCTTATTGATCATAAGCAGCTGACTTGGAGTGAAATAGCTCTTGGCTCGAAACAGAAATCCATGTTTTTGGACCTCACGTGATTTTCCCAAGAAAGGTTATTGCTGATATTAGCGCTTTTGTCAATAGAAAGGGATTATGTTAAAAATATCAATATGAAAGAAGTGATAGACAAATTCAAAAATATTAAGACAAGAACTAATTCGACAATTTTTCAGGATTAGAAAAAATATGTCATTCCGAACTTTCTCATACATTTCTTCCAACAATCTATAAGATGTGTTTTTATATCACTCACGTATATGTATGTTTTATGATTTTATTGTAGAAGGGTTTATATTTTTCGTTTTATTCTTGTATAGTGAATAAAATTCATTATTTTCCTGTGTTTTGCAATCACAGAAATCGTTGTAGGATTAGTGGAAATAAATTTGCACTTAGCATGCGATCTATATTTTAATAATGAAAATTTCAGTTCGTATACTTACATATATTAATTTCGAAAACACGAGTTTCAAAATTATTTTCTGAAAAAACCGCTACTTTTCGAGACAATCCATGTCAAAATTTTAGGATATATGCATTATATGTCAACACTTTCGAACTTTGTCATGGATTATCTCGAAAAGTATACCTCGTGGTTTGTTTAGAAAATACGAGATTTAAAAAAAAATATTGAAATATATATCACATGATAGGTGAAAAATTACACTAGTGGGAACTTGATTGTAGACGAAAAAAATGCGCCCCTGATTGACATCTGCCCCCTCCGCCCCTGAATGATGGGGACGCCACTGGGGTTCGTGTACAGTATGTCGCTTGGTTTCGAAAATGGGTCTTGCCGCTAATTGTTTCTTTGATTTTACCGCGGACATTTGACGGTGTCTAAGTAGATGGGCCGATATTTCAACAATATCATTGGGGAAATAATGAACAAGATTGCAACCGAACAATAAAACGTTATATCGCCCACGTCGCCTTCGGAAAACACCTGGACGCTTTGAAAACTGCTGCCCCTACCTCACCTCCGGAGGACCCCCCACAAGTCCTGGTGGTGTCGTGGGGGTTATTGGTGGTGCCCACCAGCTTGTTGGTCGACTCCCAGTTCAGGCACAGCTCGGGAATGTTGGAGGTGAGCAGCGGAATGGCACCAGCCGTCCGGACGCGGTCGACGACGACAGCATCGCCGTCGGCGATGACGTCAGCCCTGACCACCAGGCCCGAGGTGCTCTTCATGCCGGCCACCTCGATGCTGCCCTTTATGGTCACCGGCACCCCTGCGGACAGATTATACAGGGTGTCCCAACAGTTCGTATTTGCCCCTCCCCCCTCCCATAACTTGATTTTGTTGAATTTCAATCATAGTTTCAAACACTGGTAATACTTCCACGACTTCATATGGATGGCGCCACTTCTGCTGATTCCGCATGATGAATATTAATTTTCACAATTTTCATTTTGATTTTGTGTGATTTGTTCAATCAATATCATGATTGAATAATCGAACAATATTCACATTTTAAGCCAAAACCACAATTATGAATGATCTGTCACTGTCAATTGAACACGAAACCATAGAATACGGATATTAATAGAGAACTGAATTATCGATATTGATATCAAATGCGATATTAACGCCATCTCCGAACGATTAGTGAAATATTACCGGTGTTATGATCTTCGCTAAACCATTCGACAGGATTTGACAAAAAACAGTTGAAAAGTCGTTCCACCATATCTATATTCACCTTTTAGGCCATGTATGTTTGAATCAAGGTGGATATAGGATGGTGAAACAGCTCTTCAATTGTTTCTGCGAAAAACTTGTAGACCGTTTGAGAAGGTACTAATATTTCCACGACTTGAATGAAGATGGCGGTAAGATCGATTATCGAAGAAGATTTCTGTTGCTTACGTATTTCTGTGGTTCGCATCTGACAGACATAACTTGAAAACGACATTAAACAATATATTTTATATAAATCTGAAATGAATATTGACATTTTGACTCTTCTCAGTCATTTTTCATCTAGAACAGATGTAACTGATAAAAAGATGACGGATGCAGAGTTTTTGTTTTACCGACACAAGGTATGTCGCCATCTCTGATAACTTCAGGAAATATTACTACGGTATGAAATCAAGTAGGCAAAGGTCTACAGTTTATTCTAGTGCTTGTTAATAGGAAGCTGTTTCACCATCCTATATCCACCTTGGTTTGAATCAGACTCACCATGAAATGTCACAATTTGACAATATACCTATCCGGGGAGATTTAGAACTGACTTTTTGTAAAAATGAATTCGGATAGCGAAAAAAAATTCATCTAAACTCCACCAGAAGTTCTACAAGCTTCCAGTTTGCGTACAATCTAAATATAAATTTTTATCGAAGAGTCATCCACCTAATTGAATAAAAACAATTTTCAACTAATGTTGAAATTCTTGCTTTAATAGGAGAGTGTTCGTGGCTCAATTGAATATGTGCTTGCATATGCAAAAAACTACGAGATTTGTTTTAGGTTCGAATCTCAGATACCTTATTAGTTCTTTTTTTCATTTTTTTTCTAAAGGTTAATGGCATTTTCGAAATTTACTTTTCATTAGCTTACAAAATGATTTTGTTCGACAAAATCCATGAAAATTCTTTTTTTTCAATAAAATATTCTCTAAATATCTAGTCCGTTTGAATTGAATGGTGAACACTCAGTCATAGAAAAAGTATAGCATTCTACTCTCGTGTAATTGCTATTACTAATTCGAATGATTACGACGAGTATAATAGCCTCATTACACGCTCATTGAATGATATACTATTTTTTAAATATATCTTAGCATTATTAAATTCTTCGTTGAATTTCAATCAATGATTTCATATCAACAAAAGTTGATATTTATTTTTGGAATAATGAAACTTTTAAATTATTATTTCGACTACTTTTGCACCAGTTTAAAGCTACACAATGTTGCTATTTTTTTGTAATATGTAACATAAAGAAGTCACGGGGGATGACTAACTTTTGGTACTCACTGTATAATATAGTGCGATGATAATTTTGAAAATTTGGTTTCGTGGGTGATCAGTTCTTTTCTATCGATCTAAAATATTTTCAGTGCTGCGGCGTTGCCGCTCCTAACGAGAAGTAGCAACAACTCCGTTATTTCAAATGGGATCCCTAAACATTTTCTGAGTCTCCTCGAACAGCTGATTTCCTCATACTTGGGGTCTATAGCGAGAGATATAAGGTGTGCAAAATCGATATTTTTCGAGTTATTGCTCATAACGGCTTGCCTATCCCTATATTAACTTTTTATTTACAAAATAATTGATATTAAACTGAAATAAATGCAGGGTGGTTCAGAATTTTGTTTCTATTAAATGTCAGTAGACAGTAAATGAAAAGTTAAGATAGGGACATGTAAGCCGTTTTGAGCAATAATGGATATAGTTTCGACCCAAAAATACCCAAACTCGAAGAAACCCCATTTTCAACACGATATATTTCTGTAATCAATCTCGCTAGACCCCAAGTTCGATAGATCGACAAAATCAGCAAATAAAATTCTTCGTTCAAACGGCAAATTCAAGTATTCTAAAAAATAGAGTTATCCTGGACTTTTAAAGAGTATCTGTCGAACAGTTGTCGACAAACATTTTTGTCTGGTCTGCCTGCTTTGCGCTCATGGTGGAATGATAGACGTGATTACAATTTGATATTATCACTATGGGAAATACTCGAAAAAACACGTTTCTGCTAGTTACCATAGTTGAAATGCATACAGCCCAAATATGGAAAACAAGATATTTAGTATTGAAATTTTTCCACAGCCATGTTTAATCCATCGAAGTAATCTTGTAAAACGCATCGAAAAAAAGGAATTCATATTTTCATATATTTGTTGAATAATTATTGATTTTCAACTTTCAATAAAATAATTAGGAATTAAACTCAAGATTCACTAATAACTGAACCATCTTCAAGGAACTATAGTATTGTTGAATGGTGTCGTGGAGATTGAAATATTTAATTTCATGGCCTACTACATTGTTTGATCTGTGATAAAAACAAATATGGCGTCCATAAGGAAAACGTGAGTTGTATGGCATACCTCTCAAATTGTCAAAGTCAAAATATTTATTTTTTTTTTCTAACCACTGATTGAATATTATTCATACTAACCCAATAAGGGACATTTTTCTTCGATATCTTCTATCGACATGGTTCCTTTACGAAGGAACTCGTCAACTCTTTTGGCATCTTCTATAGCAGCTTGAAATCTATCCTCTATGATGGCATTGATGATAGGATTGACTTCTTGTATCCGCGATATGTAAGTTTTGAGAACACTTTCAGAAGAAATCTGGAAAATTTAAAGATGAGGTATATTTTTATTGTTTCTAAAATATTTTTTACAGCTGTAAAGGTACTGTCAATATTCAAAACCAGTTTTTCTTAATGAAGCAAGGGTTTTTCTAAAATCTTCGAGGGTGACATTTGAGAATAAAACATGAAAGTTGACCTAGGCATTGGTAGTAGTAGTAGTAGTAGTTGATGATTATTGTCTGGAGAATATTCATAGATGATTCAGAACATTTCAAGAATAGTTGAGAGGCGTCATGTTTTCAATGTTTTTGAGAACTGTCGACTTACCTTTCGGTTTCTTATCCTTTCAGCTAGTTCCACTGCTGACAACAACAACAATTCATCCTGAATGGGTGGGCAAGACTTGGACTTTTTGAAAATCCTCGTGAAAAACACGGGAATGTATAATATGTTGATTGATTTGAGAGCCAACCAGAAAAGAATTCGTATGGCCGTTATCCCAGGAGGCATTGTCTGAAAAAAAAATTGTTCTAATTGATATTTTTGACCTTGGACAGTGTTGAACACAACTTTCTTGGATTTGGGACAGCCTGTATCAGGTCGCTTGTGAAAATAACTTCCACGAAACACTCTGGTAATAATTATTGATAATCAAACCTTGACCGTTGTTCAAGGTGTGAATGAACATTTGTGTGTCTGGAAGTCAATCTTTTGGTTTTTCCTATACTGAGATTGGAGTAGGTATAGGTATTAAACATAGATTAAAATGCGATAGAGACATTTTTAGCTTATTGTCATCAACCAAATAATTTTCCACTCATAAATACAAGAATTGATGTTTCAGAGATGAATTGAAAGGCAGCAATGCCTATGTGGAAGACAGTTCAGTATACGGGATGTCCCTAAAAGGTCTTTACAAAACCTAACAACAAACCACATTTATCGACGAAATCGTATATTGATGATAATTTTTCAAAACTCTTCATTGAAAGCAGAAGCGGCATGCTTAAAACAAAAGGTTTGATTATAGTGTGATAGGTCTATTAATTTCATTATTTTGAAAATTGTAGGCGAAAACTTCAAAAACAAAACCAACTTTGACACTTTATAATCAGAAATGATCCCATGCCTATATTTTTACATTAATTTTTCATAAAAAAATCACCTATACTTTAAACAGTTAAAGTCTGCCAAGGATGGTGAACTAGAGAAGGATGGTTCATTGCCATAAGACGCAATGTTGGCACATCGAACTACGCGATCGTGACGTCACTGGCGGCCCTCAATCTTTGTTTACGTTTATGTTTCGATATTCATATGGCTGTACGAATTGTTTTTTTTTCAAATAGAGTTCTTCAATAATCGTAGGTACAGACAAATAACTCAGTAAGAAGATTTGGTAGTGTCGATAAATATTAATAAATTATTACATCACCTCCATTGAAAAGGTAGAAAATTTGCTATTTTTGGACAAAAACCAAGAGGATTCCAGTATTATTTACCACGCATTTTCAAAAGGCACTGATTTTGTTTGGGACTCTTTTTGGAAAAGGTGGATAAGTTGTGAACATGCAGATGTTGTGAATCCTGATACAAGTCATACATCAGAGCTGTGATTTGTCCAACCAAATTTAAGAAAGAGATCTACAAAATTGGTAGATGAAAATGTATTATGAAAAAGAAGTACCTAGTACCTATATTTTATGATGTTCCATGTAATCAGATTCAGGAATTTTGTATACTTCGAGCAATAATGAGGATATAAAAACCTGCAAATGAAAGAAACAACCTGGATTGCATCTATAGTAGAGTCCAGTGTAGAAAGGAAGAAAATAGTCAGCCAATGAGAAACTCGAAATTGATGTAAATATATTATACACATATTATGTATAATGTATACCTATAAATTAAATTAAAGAATGTATTTTATTATTTTCACCATTCACTGATAATTGTTAAACTTGATAAAATAGGTAGGTATATCAATTTCGATTCAAAATATGAATGCTTGATATTCATTCCCTATGAACTTTCAATAACCTGTGTATTGAATAATATATATGCACACACATTACATGCATCATTCATCAGTACCTATGAATTCTTTATTGAAATTTTACTATTTCTATTATGAAAGTATCAAGGTAGGTATTAGGTATTCACGTATTTATGGAATAGGTATGTTTTGTAAACGTTAAACTAACTCATGTATTATTTTCTGTGTGGACATTCAGGAATTTTTGTGAATCGAGGAGTTTTTGTTCACAAAAATTACTAATATTTGAGCCATATGATACCAATAACCATCATCAATAATCAATATGTATCGATTATCAAAAGGTATATCACAGTAATATTACTTTTAATGTACATTTAGTGATTTTCAAAGCATAGATACGTCTATTCAGCATTAATAATTTTGAATTCAGGGTCGTTGACTACGTCATCGCGCGCCTTCGGAAGCCACGCCTTTTGGCCGACAAAATCGCTTGAATGAACCATCCTTCTGCTACAAAAAACTGACTCACCCTGTAATATTTCACTGATATTTTTGATGGAGTTCGAATATAAATTGTAACAAACCATGTTTAATTCATATTCAAACTTGTTTTCATAACATTTATGTTTATAAACCACTAGGTACTGAATATTTGATTTTTGCACGATCTGGAGTAGGTGACAAATTGTTGACAATTATCATCACGGTGTATCGATTCCTGCATACATAAATTATTTTTTGAAGAAGAGTTTTGACTCTTATTTCATCTAGAGTTTTTTTTTTTAGATTAGATTAGATTTTATTCAGATATGGATGACATTTACAATTATAGCAATCTTCAATAATACCGTTTTGATATATTTTCTTAACAATCCGGAGCCATCTAAGCAAGGCTTGTAGTATGGGACAGATTGATTAGAATTATATCGATATTTCTCCATATCATACCACATTGAGAGTATGAGAGAGAGAATGGTTCTGTTATTGGTGTGTTACAGTACCCACAATTAAATGCTGACTGACAATTATTTGAATAAACAGATGGTCGATTTTTCCAAGCGGAAAACAAAAGAGAAAAGAAAGTTCTTCATAAATGCGTCAACCTCAATGATTGATGATCAGATTAGCGAAGAAAATATTTGCCGTGAAAGCTAGGCGAAAATCAGTAGGTATATCTAATCAATCACCTCTAATCTCGATTACAATAGAATACGTAACATTTGTTTCAAATTTGTGAGCTAGGGCTCGAAATTGAAAGAACGAAGTTTTGAGAAAATCGACATGTAACATGAATGCTCAGGAAACAATGATGATTGCGTGATTGATTCGAATTTTTATTCGAATTCTGCATTCAGAAAATTCGATAAACGATAATAAATGGAGCTATAACTCTAAATTGGTAATAGCAATCTCAACTTCTTTAACTTTCTAGTTGAGAACGTTGCTATTTCTCAAAATCTGATCGAGGATCCCTACTGAATCAGATAAACTACATCTCCTAACTCAAATTTCACAATATCTGAACACTTTTCAAGCACTTTCAATGTACAGGGTTGCCCAATGTTCGATAGAAACTTGGAAAAACTCACCTATTAGAGTAGGTGCTGCAAACCACTACCAAACACGAAAAAAAAAAGTCTATATTCAGCGCATAATTATCCGCTTGCGTTGTGAGTACCGCGGTTCAAACAATACGTAATGCGTACTGGGATCTACTCAAGTCGACTGAATCTCTCTTCTCATCGGCCTTGACACTGAAATGTTTGGGGTAACCAGTCGCTTGGTTTCCACGACCCTACCTTCAACCACCTAGTGGTATAATTTACCATCGTCGGTACACCTACTGGACGGGTTAAGGCTTCAGGGACTGGAAACTCGCCCAAAAAAAAAAAGGTGGTCGATGAAAACATGTTTTTAAGGCAATATGACGATATTGGTTCATCGAACTGAATCTGGTATATTGATTGTTCGCTCAAATCCCCAGATTGACATGAAAATGATAAGAGATGAAAAATAAACGATATAAGACAGACGACATTTGAGAATGGAAATAAACAAATGAAAATTATGAAATAGATCAGTAAAAAAAACACAACTTTTTTGAATAAATTCAGGAAGACAGTATTGCTATCTTCTAAACGGAGAGATAGAAAAAGTTTGATCCACTTCAATATGCCGTTTTGAGAACTAGTAACAAATTAATAGTTCCTGAGATATTTTGGAAAAACTGAAAATTTGCGATTTTCTTTTCAATGCCAGTTATTATTCGAAGGAAACGATTAAAATTTTTTAAACCTATATACATATAGGTAATTGTACAAGCCAAAGAAGTTTGAGTTATCGGAATTATATTGTAGGAAGTTTCAGAAATATATCATACAACTTTTGTTTTTCTCATGGTCGCTATATATATATATTCGTTTTTTGTACCATTCAAAAGAGCTGATAATTCCCTGAAAACATTAATGTAAATATATCAGACATTGTTATTATCACTCGGAACAGTTCGAATAATACGTTTCTGCTAGTTATCATACCTAACCTAGTCAAAATTTGTACAAACATGGTAGACCATGATGATAGGAAAACCAGATAGCAGCCACTTATAATTCATCGAAGTTATCTCGTAAAAACGTATCGAAAAATGGAAAATTTCAATTATCTGTATGAAATATTTAGAGATTAAACTCAGAATTTGCAACGTGTAATACATGGAGGTAAAGAACATTTTTAGCTCTATTCAAATGGTATAAAAAAACAAATATGGCGTCCATAAGAAAAACGAAAGTTGAATAATATATTTCTGACTGAGCAAATAAATAAAAACAAAAACGTCAATTTTCCACTTTTCAAAACGCCATATTGAAATGGTTCAAATTGCATAACTTTTTTCTAATTCAATCGTCTTTTAATTTCTAATCGTTTATATAGGAAATAGCAATACTATGAAATTGTTGGCACCCTGTATAAATGATTGATTCTTGGCACCAGTTTATAAAAAAATTGTCAATTGTTTCAATATCGATTTTATCTGTACTTAAAAACTCAATTCTCGATTTAATTTTTTTTGAAGGACGACTGTAAAAAGTCTTGCCTTAGATTCACTAAATATTTTGAGACATTTCATGAAAATTTCTACGGTGACTGATGTTTAATGTTGTCAATACATCATTATTGAATGATACCTATGAATTTTCTACTACCAAGAATTAATTTATCCAAAATTTTCAATACAAAGTGAATAAATATAATAATTATGCAAATTAATTGCTGAAATTATAATTTCATGTTTTCGATCTGTGAAAAGAGTGATGTCGTCATAACTTCTACAAAAGTAAATATTCCACAACAAAATGTGCGGAATTGAGAAACAATATTCAGAAAATTTTTTGAAAAAGAAGCGAAATTATTCGGTAACTTCTGCCCGCTTCTGCCGGTCACATTGTATATTTAAGCTTCAAGGTTTTCGAACCTTTAGTTTGTTGTCTGCTGTCATCACCTAGTTTTATTATACAATTCACAATCAAAAGGCGATAATGCACAACAGACAGAAGTGTTTATACAATGCATAATTTTCATGCTCATTGCTCTAATAAATGCCAGATTTGGCAGCGACATTTTTTGAATAACAATTTTTTTGTCATTTGTGATGTTGAATGACGTCTCAAAGTCATGTTTTCGTTTTTCTAAAGAGTTGTTGTTATACAGGATGTTTCTCAAGGATATGCAAATATTCAAGAGTGTGTTTCCACAATGATAAATCAATGATATAAGTTCGATTTTCACACAATAACAGTCCAAACAGAAAACAAGGAAAAAAGGAGTTTTTTCAATCAAAAATCATCATTCACTTCCCCGTTCAGTTATTAATAAATAAATAAATAAATAGGAAAAATCAAGAGAGCCCATAATATCTTCAAATTGAATATGAAATTAATTAATGATATCTTTCGGGAAAGAGTACCATTTTTGTTTAAAAAAATATGGAAAGTAGTTCTCTTACCTAATTAGGTTAATTATAATTTCTCTATTTTCCCTCCCCCCATTTTCGTTGTGGTAGGTACACAACATAGTCCCACAAATATTTGCATATCATTTTAATAAACACCCTGTATAGAAATTCTTACCTTTTCAGATTCGTAGTGAGATACTAACGTTTTTGGAACTGGTTTCTTCAAATAATTTCTGTCAGAAGCCATATCTTTCAAACATTCACACGACTTGATGGTTGGCACAATAATGAGATATGGTTTCCGTTATATGAACGAAATTATATTGTCAATGAAAGGTGATTTTATTTCTATCTATTGATAGTAAGTACGAATAATTTTGCGTTGAATTGTTCAAATTATACAACGGTCTCAGGAAAATATGAATAGATTAATTACTATGTAATTTTCATAGAAATGTTCACAACCTTCAATATGACCAATGTCAACGTCCAGCTGGTGAAAATGACTTCAGAAAAAAAAATCGAGGTTGCATTTTCCAACTGTCTTATTCGGACACTACCTTAATTTACATTAAGATAATGAAATATTCGAATAGTAGTAGAGTAGGTAAACGGAATCTTAGTCTTTTTTCATACAATATAAAATAAATTTTGTCAAAAATCGACATTGTCAAACTCTGTGGTGATCTCCAATTGAAATTAAATATCTGAAATTTTGTCTTGCCTGATCAGAATGTGGTTAGTCCTGTTTTTGATTCAAATATTATCAAAGATCGCAACTGACTAGAACTTATCTAAATGTGTGGATATAATTGCAAATATAATTGACTACATATATACCTGTATAACGGTTGCCTGAGAAAAACCAATCAGCGATCGACAACTTCTTAATTTGGATTTAAAAACATGGCAACATCGTCAATTGATAATGAAATTGATGAGAACATCGACTTTGATATCCCAATAAGAGTTCGCCTAAGAAATAAAATTTTATCGGATAATTTTATCAAAACTAATTTCAAAACATTCTTATTAATAAATAGTTTTTTAATTATATCCCTTGCCTTCTTTTCGTATGGGTTTGAAGGCGCCCTCTAGCCTTAGAAATCCCAAATATTCAGTAATTAAAAATACCGAAAAAATACAAGAATAAAATTTCAATCCTTCAGATTAAGGAAACTCCTGCACATAATTGTCAGATTATGGGTCGGCACAACAAGGACATCAAGCTGAACCCTCTGTATAATAATCTGACGCACTCGAGTATTTCAATGTCACATTTCCAATCTTCGGCAGATTAATAATACTCCGTTATCACAAACATACACTATTAATATCTGACGCGCGAGTTGCTGAGTAGCAAGTTTTGTTATCACTGACTGAATTTGATAAAAGAATCTTAGAGTGACGTTGCCTCAAAGTCATAGATATAGATACGTTACAACATATTCATTATATGTACCTATTTTGGACTTTCTTTACCTATTGAATTTGTTTTCAATGAGTATATTTCAAGGTAGAAAGGCACACTAGTCAGAAGAAGAAACTTGTTCTTCCGAATCATTCACCCAAGGTGATAACAGACATAAATGATTCAGAAAATATGTTAAGAAACTTCTCATAGAAAAATGTTTCTACTCTCTAGAGGAATACTTAGCATATGAGTTTTAGTCTTTCTGTGAACTGTGAGATACGGATAGCGATTTGTTCATACTTTTAATAATGTCTGTTGTTCGTCATTACTTTTTATATTTTACCGTGTGATTGTTAATACAAATTTTTAGTAACGAGTGACTATTGAAAATTTGAAATTTTTTAATATGTACATAATATGTGACTCTTTATACAAAAATGTGAAGAAAATGTTACGTATAAAAGTAACTGATAAAAGAACTTATGAACATTGTCGACAAAATGTAAAATGTTTAGGGTATAGTGTGAATCAGTTATAAGGAACAGATAAAAATCAAGTAATTGCAATACAATTTTCTTTATTAAAACAATCGAAAGAGTTTGAACAAATTTATCCCAGCACAGGCCTTTTTTTAAATGGTAACATTTTATACCTTTCCTTCATGATCATATTTTCGTCGTAGGGATGCTGATTCTTTTTTTTTAACAACCTCGACGACAAACGTCTGTATATCTTCCATCTTGGTTCGAAAGGAGGTGTCAACCTTTTGACAACTTTGCCACCGTTCGTTGTGATTTTCAAACGGAACGCCACGGTGGCTGACGAGCGGTCCTTATCGTCCAGATATCTGAAACAAGAACAAATTTTTCACATCATACCTTAGAATTTCTGTCCAGATTTTCTCTGGCAAAAATGGTAGGAAAGAACTGTCAGAAAGTGTTAGCCCCGACATTTCGAACTAGATTGACTAAAATTCTGTTTGCACTGGTATTTATGCACCTATAATTAAAATGCAATAATGTTACCTTTAATACCCAAAGCTCCACCCTTCATTGGTACTTATGGCGATTAATACCAAAAATCAAGCAGGTAGGTCACCAATGAAGGGCAATAAAAGTTAGACTTGAATGAATATCATTTTCACTAATACTTCATAGGTAGTTTTATTGACTGGATTATAGGAATTATGGGCTAAAATCCTAAGAACTGCACATAGTAATCCCTAGAAATCCAAAGCTCTCAAAAACCTCTCAAATTTAACTCCAAATTTCGTTATAGAGAAAATAATGTACAGTTGATGTCTGCATAATGAAGGCGAAAGTATTTTTGATATAGAAATACATTTGATAGAATATTTCATGATACAAAATACATTTGATAGAAACAAAAATGATAGAGAATACAATTGATAGAAGCAGTAATAGATTTGATAGATACACTTCCGGATATGTCAATAGATCGAAATTACAATGTATTTTCAATGAACCAACAAAAATAGATATTAGAAACTAAATGTTAGATGCAAAAATAAACATCGTGGTCTTCGAATTCTTCTTATTAAAATCTTCGATGTTACTGGTACTTCAGCACGCCCGTCATCACAAATTTTTTGTTGCAACTTTAGTTCCATCATGCTCTGTTCTCGAAGTAATCCTTCTATAAAATTCCATATAGATGTTTTTTTCGAATTGAATTGTCCCTTTAAACTCCGATGAGTCCGATGCCATCCTTCAATGATGTTGTTAGTTTTGTGGCAGTTTTCAAGGGTTTTGTTGATAAAAATTCCAAATTTTATGATCAAATAAAGCCACCTTCCCTCCCTTCTTTCAAATTAACCGAGACGTCGAGGTTAGCCATGATCTCGAGACAGAAATGAAACTTTCTACCGAGGTTTGTACTATTTTATTTATATACAACCATCATATTTCAATCAGAATTAATAAATTTCTGTATCGTTCTGAACATACCTGAAATATTACATTTAAAGGCAAATGACCAAGAACGCGGTTTTCTCGAAATAATCAAGAAAATTTCATAAATTTATTTTAAACCAATTAGAAGGCTCCCTTTTGTATACGTTGCTTATAGCAACAGGCGAATACCGTGATAATTTTGTTAGTTCCTATTGACGGAATTAATAAGTGATAATTTTTCTGTCAAAAATAAAGAGCCTTATATTTCTTGACAAATAAAATCTGGGTAGACATGTGATATTAGATGTTATGATTGAAAACGGATTACTGTTTTAAATGTTCCTGAAATATTAGTAATAAACATCAGTTACTATCTACAGTATCCACGCAGAATAGGTCGTATAGGGTTCATCTTCTCATCATACCTATTAACAGCAACTCCAATTTATGAAATTTTCTTACCGAATCTCCCACGCAGCATAATTGATTCCCTATAATTTTTTTCTCGGTTTCACTCATGTTTTTGTTGATAGCAAATTATTCCGAGTCGAGACAAAAACATTCGTGACCTTGAAAAAAATTATTGGTAGTAATTCTGCTGCTAGGGAGATTACAAGTGAAAATATAGTATTGTTACCGTGTATACGGGGTATAAAATTGTCACCAATATAATTAAAAGTCAGATAAAGTCTGACATTAAATTCGCGAATAATAAATTGAAAAAAATGTCTTCCGACGAAGAATTTATGGATTGTGGAAATGAGGGCGGGAAGTAGAGGTGTGTAATGTGACACTTCCCAACCTTCAATGAGGTTAGTAATGACAGCATTACACTATGGATGTGAATAAAATATATTTTCTATCAGATGTGTTTTCTATCCTTATGCTGTTTCTATCATATATTTTTCTATTATTTGTGTTTCGATCAAAAGTGTTTCATCAAAATGTGATTCTATCATTTTTCTTTCGACCTAATTTTCGTCAACCATTTTTAAGTATCCATGAGCCCCTTTTATTCTCGTACATCTTTAATATTACAACTTTTATAAGTCAGGATGGCCGAGCGGTCTAAGGCGCTGCGTTCAGGTCGCAGTCTACTCTGTAGGCGTGGGTTCGAATCCCACTTCTGACAATTTTTTTTTATATACAACTTCTTCATCATTTAATAGTACATTGGCTTATTGGGATCGTAAGTGACACTTCGTTTGAAATTCGAGAAATTTTAGAGAGTTTATTTTTTTTATTTCAGGACACTTTCTGAAGTCATCAAATGGCTCAAATTATTACGATGCGAATAAGTGATTTAAGTGAGGTTTTTAGCTTTGAATTACTAGGGATTACTATGTGCAGTTCTTAGGATTTTAGCCCATAATTCCTATAATCCAGTCAATAAAACTACCTATGAAGTATTAGTGAAAATGATATTCATTCAAGTCTTACTTTTATTGCCCTTCATTGGTGACCTACCTGCTTGATTTTTGGTAATAATCGCCTTAAGTACCAATGAGATAATGAAGGGTGGAGCTTTGGGTATTAAAGGTAACATTATTGCATTTTAATTATAGGTGCATAAATACCAGTGCAAACAGAATTTTAGTCAATCTAGTTCGAAATGTCGGGGCTAACACTTTCTGACAGTTCTTTCCTACCATTTTTGCCAGAGAAAATCTGGACAGAAATTCTAAGGTATGATGTAAATATATTTTCTTACAGGGGGACAAATTTCGATGATTGTAAAGAGTACCTAACTTGGATGACCAAAGGAGATACACACAAATGGATTGTGACCATCTAAAACTAAATAAAATTGTTCTTGTTTCAGATATCTGGACGATAAGGACCGCTTGGCAGCCACCGTGGCGTTCCGTTTGAAAATCACAACGAACGGTGGCAAAGTTGTGAAAAGGTTGACACCTCCTTTCGAACCAAGATGGAAGATATACAGACGTTTGTCGTCGAGGTTGTTAAAAAAAAAGAATCAGCATCCCTACGACGAAAATATGATCATGAAGGAAAGGTATAAAATGTTACCATTTAAAAAAAGGCCTGTGCTGGGATAAATTTGTTCAAACTCTTTCGATTGTTTTAATAAAGAAAATTGTATTGCAATTACTTGATTTTCATCTGTTCCTCATAACTGATTCACACCATACCCCAGAAATTCAATAGGACTTTATAATATTCGGGAAATAGCTGAAATATTTCACGTTATAAGATGTTACCGCTGAAGAAACGCCTCTACGGGGATCAATTCTTTCAATGAGTCACTCTCAATTTTTTTTAATCGTGCAACAATTTGTTTCGAAAATTTCAAGTCCTTCACTAAATATCTTTATGCACTTCATGGATTCAAAGGGTACTTTAAATCCTTATTTTCGGGGAAAAAACCTGAATTTAGAAATTTATTTCCACTAATTTCATTAGAAATATAATATGATATGGATACAACAAAAGTTTAACGTGTTTGGAACAATTTTAAACTATAAAAAGCCATGAATTGGATTTTTTTTGTTTTGTCCAATACTCTCTACTCGGATGACTACCCTGCACTGATGAGGGCCAATAAGTCCGAAACCGGTATGTGGGTTGTAAAGCGTGTCTGTCCCGATGTGGATTTTTCACGTCTTAGGAAGAAAGACATATTTGCGATCTGCATTCACAGTGTGAATCGTTGCATGGACTACGAGCAGATATAATTCAATGTTCTGCGTGGTATTTATCAGGAAAGTAGTTGTTTTCTGCTCGTACCTACCAGACATTCATTTCAAACTATGTTTTGATATTTCTAATTGGATAGACTATTTTCTCTTTCAAAAAAAGACAATGTTGTTGCAATAAGTTGAATTTTAACTATAACTTATAACTAATTCCCACTCTTCCCTAGATATTCAATGGAATTTTATAATATTTATTTGGGAAATTCCTTGAAATATTTCAGTGATATTCGTCACATATAATGACTTCAATTTGGATGAGGGTGAGAAAATTGAATTACTGAATTAATTCATTTCAGCCAAAATATCCTGATCGATTTCTTATATCAATTTGCCACATCCGATGCACAGGGTGATGCAAAAGCGAGTAATTACGTCAAAAATATTTTTTAATGGGACTCCTTGTATACAGTGTAACTTCTGTAATTATCAAGGTAGAATGATTAAACTGCCACTGCTGATGAATAATTTTCAAATTTCACGATTCTACATAGAAAGATACGGGTGATACGGGGGGCTTCCATGAAAAGTGCCGAATTAAAAAAATTATCACATACTTAATAAGTGAATAAGTTTGGTCCTTTTTGATGAGGTGAAATATTGAGTTTTTGGTCAACTTTTGAGCCAAATATTGGGCAAAATGCTGATCCTATGACAAAAATTCTTGATAATCAGGTTGTAAAAATCCTTCTTAGTTTCAATTCGACAAAGAGTGCGACTTGTGAACTCAATGGTTGACAACGAAAAAAATCAGGAAGTAGGATTTTGGGATAATTCGATAAACTTTGATTTTTACTCAAAACCCTATACTTGTGTTTCATATATTATGTGTGATTATAATCACAGTGCCAACATATTCATGATTTACATAATAATTGAGAAAACATTTTGAGTGTAAAATTCAATAAACTATAAAAAGGTTAGTAGTTTTCTTGCAACCACTCATATTTTTGAAGTTATAAGCGAAAAACTGAGGACATAAAAAAATTCAAGGCATATTTTTGACTGGTGATTTCAAAATAAAAATGAACGTATTCCCGAGCATTCTTCTAGAAAGCACTGTTTATTTCATGCTTTGATTCATCTGTATGGTACGCCATCCGAGATTTTCTTTTCAGTTTGGCAACTCCGCATCTGGATAAGTTCAGCTAGAGCGATACATCACCTTTTCACCCCCACCCCCACCCCCACCGCCTTGCCTCGTCCCGATCATCCCTTGTTCGCATCCCTTTTCTCATCCCCTCTCTACGGCCGTACTTACGGAAAATTGAGTTCTCCATATTTATCACTGCTGGGGATTTTTCTCCATTGGCGTATTGTCGCAGCATCTGTGTGGAAATTACATGGGAGGCGTGATTTCAAAGCGAAATCTGAAATACCAACTCCAAATCAGCGCTAAATTGCAGCATATACCTTATTCGAAAGAATGAAAAAGCCATGAATTAGACCAAACAAATTTAAAGAGAGAATAGTCTGTTCAATTAAAAATATCGTACGTAGTTTGAAATGGAATGTCTGTGTGAAGTATCCAAGGTGGATATAGGATGGTGAAACAGCTCTTCAATTGTTCCTGCGAAAAACTTGTAGACCGTTTGAGAAGGTAGTAATATTTTAGCTACTTGAATGAAGATGGCGCTAAGATCGATTATCGAAGAAGATTTCTGTTGCTTACGTATTTCTGTGGTTCGCATCTGACAGACGTGACTTGAAATGGCATTAAACAATATATTTTCGATAAATCTGGAATGAATATTGATATTATGACTCTTCTCAGTCATTTTTCATCTAGAACAGATGAAACTGATGAAAAGATGAAAGAAGCAAAGTTTCTGTTTTACCGACACAAGGTATGTCGCCATCATCTCTGTTAATTTCAGGAAATATTACTACGGTATGAAATCAAGTAGGCAAAGGTCTACAGTTTATTCTAGTGCTTGTTAATAGGAAGCTGTTTCACCATCCTATATCCACCTTGGAAGTATCTGATGAATCATGTTAGCTTAGGGGGTTGTTATTGATAGAACTGTCAGATGATTTGTCAAACAAGTACCAATGTACAAAGTTGAATAATAAAGGTTCATATCTCGAATATCTGATTGTGATAGATGCCTATAGTAAATGGCTCGAAATTCGTAAATTGAGGTCCAAACGATCCTCGGATATAATATTGGTACTGAAGAAAATTTTCAGTTCACAAGGTATTCCAGACGTTTTCTGTTCTGATGATATGCCCTTCAGTAGTATCGAATTTCGCGAGTGAGTGGCAATTTAAGACAATTACTTCAGGTCCTACATACCCTCAATCAAATGGCTTGGCTGAAATCATACGTAAAAGCAAAGACCTTCATGCGGGTCTGCTAGAATATAGAAATTCACCAATTGTATCTATAGGACTATCTCCTAGTCAACTTCTCAATAATCGAACATTACGAGACAAATTACCAGTTCATTCTGGGTTGTTGACACAGGAAGGAACAAACACTGAGGAAGTCAGAGAAAAACTGATAAATAATCAGCATGTACAAAAGTACTATTATGACAGAAAGGGAGTTAAGAATTTGCCGAAAATAAAAGAAGGTGATAAAATTGTTATCAGAAAAGATGGAATATGGGAGCCCGGAACAGTGATTAGTGAACATCCAAGTCCAAGATCATATATAGTGGAGGATGACTCAGGAAGTGTACTAAGAAGAAATAGAAAACTATTAAAAACCTTATCTTCTGCTTCTACTAACCAATCTGAAGAAAGTACTGAGGGCTCTGAAATATCTGAAGGAAGGGTATCTAGAACGATTGGAAAACCTAAAAAATTTGATGATTATGTTTTGAGCTAGATTGAGATTCAGTAATGTTTTTGAATTGATAATGAATGATTCGAATAATCTGCTTTTATTTTGTTCTGATTTATATTTGCATTCTTTTATTGTTTTCTGTTCAACCTTTTCGTTTGTGTAAGCATGTGAAGTATCTGATGAATCATGTTAGCTTAGGGGGTTGTTATTGATAGAACTGTCAGATGATTTGTCAAACAAGTACCAATGTACAAAGTTGAGTAAAGGTTCATATCTCGAGAATAATCCTTTACAGTCTGGTAGACTACGAGCAGAAAATAACTACTTTCCTGGCAAATACCACGCAGAACAGTGAATTATATATTCTCGTAGTACATACAACGATCCACACTGGGAATGAAGATCACAAATGTTTCTTTCTTCCTAAGCTAAGACGTGACAAATTCACATCGAGACAGGCACGCTTAACAACCTACAGACCGGTTTCGGACTTATTGGCCCTCATCAGTGCAGGTTAGTTATCCGAGTGGAGACCGTGAGATCTCCACTCGAAGCGTTGCCTGTCCCAATGCATTTTCATCGCGTCTATTTGACCGTACTGAGCCGCGTTCCAAGAGACAGTTGGAAGTGGCGACACCATGCGGCAGAAGAAAGAAACACTCCAGAAACAAGTCTCCCTAGTCACAAAATTTGAAAGTGGTGATAGCTCGACTAAGCCAACAAATGAAAAAGTGAAAAAGTCATGAATTGGACAAGAACTTTTAAAGAGAAAATAGTCTATCCAATTATCCAAATATCGAACATAGTTTGAAATTTAATGTCTGGTAGACTACGAGATAAGGGCAACTACTTTCCTGGCAAATACCACGCAGAACATTGAATTATATCTGCTCATAGTCCATGCAACGATTCACACTGTGAATGCAGATCGCAAATGTTTCTTTCTTCCTAAGACGTGATACATTCACATCGATGTAATTCAATGTTTTGTATGGTATTTGCCAGGAAAGTAGTTGTTTTCTGCCTCTAACTCCCTTGTGACTGGAAACAGTTCATCAATGTCTCTATATATCGTGTTATGAGGAATTTTCTGTTGAAAAGATCTATGTTTTACTTATACAATTATTAATTATTGAAATATGCAAAGTTTTCCATGCCAGAAACCTAATAGAAATTACAAAATGAAATTTTCCCTTTTTACACTGGTTCAGAGATTGCCCATTATCAATGTATATAAGTGCTGTATTCAATTTTCAACACGAAACTATTTTCAGTAGGTATCGAGTTTTATAACCCGGAATAAGTGTTACTTTTGAATCGAAAATCAGAATTAATGCTAATCTTCTACCCTGACTCGAAATATTTCGTAGAAAAATTGAAAAAAAGTGTGCTTTTTCCAAGTTGGAGTTGAAAAAGAATAGGTGTTGATTTCTATTATTATTCAAATCACCATACAATCATTATTTCCATACCTCAGTACGTCAGTTAGTACTTTCGAATCACGAGACAATTTTTTGTGAGATCTGCCCATTACGAAAGTCCCTCTCAGTGATCACACCATCGCCTCATATACACCTCTACGCGCCCCATAATTCTGCGCTGAATGGTGAAGCGAGGTTCATAAATCCGCTGTGAGCGTCGCTTAAATTATGACGACATCTTGCAGTTTGCACAGCCTACCAGTGCAGACAGATTGACGAATGTGGTATGCTTACGAAGTCATCCACAGAATTTCAGCAGCGAATTTGGCTCAAATTGATTAATCATTGCTCGTTAAATGCCGAGTTTGACGATGCTTCTAATTCTGGATAAGGCTGAATTCTCAGGTGTAAACTGCTCTGGCATTCGTCATGATGCTGGAGGATGAAGTAGAAGCTGAGTTAATTTGGTGCATTGACTCAGAAATCCTGGGAAATTAACTGAGTAACCCCAAAAATATGCCAAGGTGTTTCTCAATAACAAGCTGATGTTCAAGAAGGTTATTCTTCTACACAGGAAATTTTTTCATTGCCACAGCATCAGATTTTTCCGCTGCCCTGGACAAAAATTCTGGCTACATAGGAGACAGGAAATATCTTTACTACTGCAGAAGAGAACACTTAACTGCCAACGTCTACCTGTGGTAGCACAGCTACTTTAGAAAGTAACTCTGCAGTAGTTATAAAGATACTCTGCTGTTATAGAAAAGTAACTATGCTATGGTAGAAAAGAGGTTTCATTCTATTATTTCGTTGTTGAAAAGTAGAATACTACTATTCTACTTTACTACTAAGGAGAGTTGGTTGTTGTTGGTAATACTTGAGAGAAGAGGTTCGACGTTGGGAAGCGGATGAAATGAAATCTCACTGGAATAAAGTGCCAGGACAAAGACAAGCGAAAAGGCTAGTTAGCCTCTCGCCAAGGAAAGCTAAACAGCTTCTCGAGTTGGACAAAAAAGACTTGAAACTGGTAATGGGACTCCTCACTGGACACTGCCCTCTGAGGTATCACCTGGGTAAAACAGAGTGATAGTTGCCAGAACTGCGAGAACTTCGCTGAAACTGCAGAACATTTGCTTTGCGAATGCCCAGCACTCTTCTGCAAGAGGCTTAAGTTCCTGGAAGGGACCTTTTTAGAGCCCTCCGATATCAGGAACCTAGCTCCCAGGAAACTGATAAACTTTGCACGAAGTCTCGGAATCCTGGGCCTCGAATAGATTTATGCATCAAAAGATCTGATGGGTCGAGGTGCTTGAGAGTCTGCATAGCCTTAACTACAATCTACAATCTGTTGTTAATATGAATGCTTATACTGATACAGGTAAGAGTCTTTACTAGAAAAGCAAAGTTCTTGCCAATAGCAGCGTACAACAAAACTGGGATAAACAAAGTTTAACCAAACCTCTTTAATGTTCATCAATCGATATTCAAATTATTGCCAGCACTGTATGAAAATTCAGTGATTCAAGTAAAGTTTTATTGTTGCAAGCACTATGGTCCCACTTCATTTGAAGAGATTTCCCGCAAACATTATGCTATTGTAAGATAATTAACTTCCTCTTGCTGATAAATTCTTCATCATAACTCACAGCACATACTAATCGTAGGTATCACAAAAATATAGGGTGTTCCATTTGAAAAAATATATTAGGCAATCATAACTTCTTTTTTTGTAGTTGTTTAACTGTTTTTCTGTTAAAATATATGAAATCTACAGGAAAAATTACATGAGAGAATTTTTTGGAAAAAATGATTCAAAAGTAGATGAGAAAGTTAAGGGGGGTTTAAAATATAAGTGAAGACCCTTTACTTTCGAATTATGGAATTATGATTTTTTTTTCACAACATTTTGGCTGCGTTCACATCATGAACAACTCCTCGACTCCGGATTTTTTCCTATAGCCAACCAAGAGACGCGCAAAAAAAGAATCCCACGGACAAACAAAGGCGAGTCGAGTGGCAGATTTCGGGGGTGGAAATGGGGGGCGGTGTATATCGACCGCGGGGGTGGCGGGGCGGGCATCAGGTGGCGCCACCGCCGCCGTAGGGGGCATTTGGGGGGAGGGGGGTAGACCCCCCCCCCTCGAGTTGACCGTCCCGACTTGTTGGATTTCGACACACTTCTCATGTCGCACCGTATTATTATACTGTTTGGCCAACGCTGCTTCATCCCCTGGTGGAGGGGGAGGTTGTCAACAGGGGTGGTTTGGCCCGGGGAAGACGAAGTTTCTTCGAACGTTGCAATTTTATGCTGGATTTATTCCTCATCTCCTCATCTGTCAAAAATTATTCGGCTTCTTTCTTATTTCAAGACAGATAAATCAAATCAATATTTGTCATCCTTCAGGACTCGCAGCTTCATCATGACCATCTCCTGAAGATGATTATTTCTATATTACCAGCTATATTAATACGTAGTTAAGGAAGTTTATATTACTGAAAATAACCTCATATCATCGATATTGAAGAAGTTTTATCCCTGTGGCACGGTGTTTTCCACTGTGTATACACTACCAAATCATCCCAAATAAAAATTTCGAATTCTCGTAGTAGCATACACTACCTACCATCCTACAACAACCTAAGCCTACTATACTGTTTGTGTTTTTAGAATGCACAAACGCTTCAATTCGGTCATATATTCATATGAGTGAAGGGATATCATTGCATTTTAGTCAGATAGTTCACAACTTATTTTTCCTGTTGGCATTTGACAGAGAAAATAGGGAAAAATGTATGTAAATTATTTCGTTAGACCCTCGTTTGACCCAACCGTCAATTGACTAGCACGAGTTGTAATTCAACTTTTTTACAAGTGCATAGTACCTACCCCCAAGGTGGATATAGGATGGTGAAACAGCTCTTCAATTGTTTCTGCGAAAAACTTGTAGACCATTTGAGAAGGGTATTAATATTTCAGCTACTTGAATGAGGATGGCGGTAATATCGATTATCGAAGAAGATTTCTGTTGCTTACGTATTTCTGTGGTTCGCATCTGACAGACGTGACTCGAAATGGCATTTAACAATATATTTTCTATTAATCTGGAATGAATATTGATATTTTGACTCTTCTCAGTAATTTTTCATCTAGAACAGATAAAACTGATAAAAATATGACAGAAACACAGTTTCTGTTTTACCGACACAAGGTATGTCGCCATCTCTGTTAATTTCAGGAAATATTACTACGGTATGAAATCAAGTAGGCAAAGGTCTACAGTTTATTCTAGTGCTTGTTAATAGGAAGCTGTTTAACCATCCTATATCCACCTTGCCTACCCCCTTTGGCCCTTTATAATAGTGCGGTGCCTACAATTTTTCTGTTTGGTCTTATTTCGATATCGTTACCGGTAATTGAACATTTGATAAAATTTAATATCAGTAAAAACAGCAGTGAAAAGTGTTGTATTTTGTGAAATGGAGAATACATCTTCTGGACGGTGAATTGAAAATGCCGGATCCTGATGTACTGAAAGGTTAGTTTTAATAGCGTTCTATCACCACCGCTAGTATTTTCACCGTTCATAAATTGCTATAACTATTTCATTCAACAGGTTTTATATGTAGGCTCTGTGGGAGAAATACATGTTAAAAATTTCATTATTATTTTAAGCAACTCCAGTCGTTACACAATATGGTGAAGGTATATAGCTCAATTCATCATCACATACTTACATAGGAAAATTATAAAGTGATGTGGCATTGTTCCGGGATATAAAATGATGAAAACATACTATATACAAACAACAAACAAAATTGAAAGAGAACAAAATGAGAGTATATTTCAAAAGATATCATGTTCTGACCATGTAATATTGCATTTATATGTATAGGGGGTGTAACTCAGTGGTAGAGTGTCTGCTTCGCATGCTGAAAGTCCTGGGTTCAAATCCCAGCTCCTCCAGGTCACTTTTTATTTTTTTTATAAGATGATTGCTTGTTCATTCGACACACCCTATTTCCCATTGAAGATGAAAATCCTCGAAAAGCTTCAGGAAAACAACCCTTGTTGAAGGAACCCCATTACAAGAGGGAACCAGGAATTTATTCAGATTTTGTTCATGTAGTACATATTATTTGTTTATCCACATTATATTTAAACAATACTGATCCTATTTATACGTCCATGAATCCTATGAAGGGTGATAATCCTTGGATGATTTTTTGACATGAAACTGCTTCATATCTCATCAATTCAATGTCAAAATGGGCCACTTATCTGAAACTCATCACCAGCAGAGGTGCTGGTTGTTGTATAAATTCATTAGTCATTTCACATTAATTTAATATTCCTAAATAACCGTAACCCGATGACACCCCCACTACCGAATCCCCCCCACTTCATAAGCTTACCCTCTCTCTTTCTGTTTCTCTCTCTCTAACGCTATCTGTTTTCTACGACATCGTTGCCAAATGGAGTCTCTGGAGTTTTTGCTACTTTTTTGTCATTGTCAAGAGGTTTGCTTGATGTGATTGGCTCGCAAACTTTCGAAGTATTCCTTTGAAGTTCTCTTCAAAATATTGGTACATTTTTCACCACGTTTTTATCAATTCGCTTTTTTGTTCGTCTTTTCGGGTGGAAGCCTGTAAATGAATTTGACCCACTTTTAGTTCTTTCCTTGAATTGAGATTTGGCAGAGATTTTCCGTTGACGATGCATTATGGAATTTTTGTTTGAGAAAAAACAAAAAGGTTGCCTCAACATGGCGTACGAGTTTTGTGATTACAGTTTGATTCGATTCAAAATTGGTATGTATATATAGGGGTTTTCGAGGTCAGGGATTATGAATCTTTCGTCAAAATTTATAAATTCAAAATGGAGGATCCAAAATGGCGGAAGAATTCTGTTATTATGGATCGATTTGATTCAAAATTGGTTGGTATGTGGGGTTTTCGGAGTCTGAGATTCTAGAAATCTAGATGGCCACTCCATGCCGTCTCATATAAAATACTGAGTCTTCTCTGGGACTGAGCGAATAAATTACTAAAAAACAGGCTTTTATTGCAGCAATGTGAACTTAAAAGTGGAAAATAATTTGTAATGTGGTAATTACTCAAAATGTAAAAATAGCGATTTTACTTTTGATGAAATATTTTTCGAATTCATTTTCCATATAACTATTATATAATAATTTTAAGTATAATAATTGATGATGGACAAATTTTGATTTCGATAACGTAAAAAAACATGTTAGGTTTGCATTCGATTTTTCTTCTTAACGAAATATTTTCTAAATCCTTTTTTGAGAGTAAAAAAATGTTACCTGAAAATTTGAAAATCCTAAATGACGTTCAACATAAGAATGAATTATGTTGACATGTAATTATTCAACATCTTTGCGATATTTTCAAAACATTCCAAATTTCTTATCATTTTATATTTCAGCATGAAAATATGCAACTCTGCCTAATCCAACTTCGTTTCTCTTAAACTAAGCGAAATCACCAATTTCCCCGCATTTTCCCCCAGACCACGGAAAAATCCGCAGACCCGGCAACACCGCACCCATCCCCCTCTCCGACCGCGGCGTCCACCGCGTCCCGCATCATTGTTACACATCTCCACCCCCCCACCCTCTACCACCACCCCCTCCCCTTCCCCCACCACTCCTCCAACGACGTGGGGCACTTCTTCATTTGTTAACTCGGGGTGAATCAATACGGTATTCGGTGACGATCGTACTGTTCCGCCAGATAATATCTCGGGATCAGGAGCTCTCCGGACAATCGCGTATGCCGTGACGAATGCGACTCCCCTCACGAGCGGTGGAGGGGGTAGGGGGAGGGGTTGGTGGGGGGTGGATTGCGCCCGACGGAGCGTGCGCCCCTGGCGATTGGCCAGCGGCGTGCCTAGATCGCGGCACAGATTAGAGAAGCTTACAGATGAGACAGAGCGAATTAAATTAGAGGGAGACGTCGAAAGCGCAAAAATTAAAGGTCCAGTCATAGATATGCGCAGGCGCTGCAATATTTATCGAGTTTTGTTTACATCTTTGTCATCATTTTGCTGGTTGTGTTACAAATGTTTTCGTTTAACACGATTCACGATTCAGTATTTCGGATGGGTTTATTTTCTTACAATGTATAACATATATTTCTTAAACTATAATTCAAAAAGAAAAGTAATGAAGGTTTTAACGATTATCACATCACAAATTGAACAGCTTGTGATCATAGGTACCTATATACCTTCATTGTCTGGGATGTGAATCAGGTACAATAGTATGTTTATGTTTATTGGCAATCATTACTGTGTATATAGAGATTGCAAATCATCTTCAAATAAATCGGATATCAAATTACATTGTTTTCCAAAGGACGAAAAATTGCGAGTATCTACTTATATTGTCACGATATTATTGCTGCTATATATACATGGCTATTCAAATTCGAGTCTATGCATGGGGATTTCGATAAAGGTGAAAGATAGAGGGTTGGTTAAATGGGGGCAAAGTTGTGTATTTCAGAGATTAATTATATGGATGAAAAAAATCGGACCTAACTACTTAATTTCTGGACTTATACAGGAACATTTTTTAAAAAATGTAGAAATTTTACTGGTCATAGTTCAATATTTCCACTCCTTAATTCAGATGAAAATACTACGTCAATATGAAACATGACTCTTTGCATTCAAAAAATGCAATAAAAAATAGAGGTCCGTATTTGAAAATTGAAAGTTGAGGGTGGCCAAATTTATACGATACCCTGTATATAATTTTTATTCAGATATTTCGAAAGGTTACAAACATTTGCTATGGCAAAGTGGCAAAATTTTAAAAAAATCTTCGTAAAATAAAAAGATATAGGCAAAAGAAGAATTTCGAAATGTTCGATTTTTCACTAATTTCTGATGACAACTTGATGTTTATAATATATCACTCAGAAGTAGGTAACGTGTTGATTATGCATTACTAAAATGGCAACATTGCACATTAGTCGTTCCAGCGGTGACAACTACTATCCGGCAACTGCGATGCGCAAAATTCAAAGTTCCGAGGTCAACGAAAACGAATGTCGGTACATCAAACAAAATGGGCGGAGTGTTTTCTAATCTGTGATCGGGGATTTAACCTTCGTCAAGCGACTCTAAAGTCGGCAGGTTTTGTTCGGAAATGAGCACTTGGATGAAACAGTAATAGTCTTATCCAATCAAGGATATCAGAAACAGTTTGAATTTGAATGTCTGGTGATTACGAGCAGAAAACAACTACTTTCCTGGCTAATGCTAAGCTTAACATAGGATTTTATCTGCTTGTAGTCCATGCAACAATTCACACTGTGAGTGCAGATCGCAAATACTTCTTTCTTCCTACGAGGTGACAAATTCACATCGAGACAGGCACGCTTAACAACCTACAGACCGGTTTCGGGCTTATTGGCCCTCATCAGTGCAGGGTAGTTAACCGAGTAGAGACCGTGAGATCTCCACTCAAAGCGTTGCCTTTCTCAATGCTATCTCTACTACGCAACTGAGCCGCGTTTCAAGAGAGACTTGGAATTAGCGACACCATGCGGCAGAAGAAAGAAACACTCCACAACAAGGAATTGCTGACAACCGAAATTTTGTTGTTTGCATGTCGATTTTTGAAAAAGATCACCTTGAAAGAGGATTTGAAGATGCTCTACCAATCAGGCCCAATCACGTACCATCTCAAGCAAGTTAAACTGATCCCATCCTGTATTCAAAGCCCGCCTACGCCTATGAGCAGTAACTCCTCAGTGTACAAACATCTCGTTTGCGAAACGCCAGAATGCCTACAGAGTCCTTCCCCGAGACTGCATAATGCATAACTTACGGCACACACAGTGCCACCGATCATTGTCTCGGGTCGCAGCGTTGCCACGTCTCACCCGGTTTTCCCCCCTTCTTCCTCTGCTGAGGACTGCGATGGTTGGAGGCACAGATTAGAAAATCTTACAGATGAGACAGTCCACCCATTTTGTTTGATGTACCGACATCCGTTTTCGTTGACCTCGGACACCGAACAACAACTGGACCTTTAAATTTTGCGCATCGCAGTTGCCGGATAGTCGTTGTCATCGCTGGAACTACTGATGTGAAATGTTGCCATTTTAGTGATGCATAATCAACACCAATATAAAAGGTTACCTAGCTCAGAGTGAATAAAAAGTATTCTGAATGAACTTAACGGTGAAATTCGAATATTTCGAATGTAGCCCATTCATTGTCATCAAAAATAAATGGAACACGATTCAATTATCTAATAAATGATCACACTCTAAATTCCTCAACTTGTAATGTGATATAGCAGTATAGGTATAGCAAAAATGGTGATATTCTCATCAAATGGAAAAGATTGAAGTCAATAATATCACTCAATGTAAGTACTCACAGTTTTTCGTCCTTTGGAAAACAATGTGATTTGATATTCTCCGATTAATTTGAAGATGATTTGCAGCTGTATAAACACAGTAATGATTACCAATAAACATATCATTGTACCTGATTCACATTCCAGATAATGAAGGTATGATCACAGGTTGTTTAATCTGTGCTGTGATACTCCTCAAAACCTTTAACACCTTCCCATTTGAATTAAAGTTTATAAAAAATATGTTATACGTTCTAAAGAACATAAACCCATCCGAAATACTGGATCGTGAATCGTGTGAAACGAAAACAATTGTAATGTAACCAACAAAATGATGAAAACGATGTAAACAAAACTCGATCAATATTTTGGCGCCTGCGAATATCTACAACTGTACCTTTTAATTTTGCGCTTTCGGCATCTCTCTCTAATTTTATTCGCTCTGCCTGACTGTCTCATCTGTTGCCACCGATAATTGTCTCGGGGCGCGGCGTTGCCACGTCTCACCCGATTTCCCCCCTTTTTCCTCTGCTGCGGTCGGCGATTTTCCCCTCCGGTACCCCGCCTGTGACGTTCCGGTTTATTTTATCTTCTCGTTTGGCGGATTTATTCCCGGCTCTTCTTGAATTCCTTCGGCGGATTTCAACCTGTTTCGCCTCGGAGAAAAGTACGGACCGCATCGACTCCGGGAGGCAGGGCCGGCTCCAGGAGAGGTCACTGAGTTCCTGGCAGAATTGGCGCAGGGCCTCCAGGACGATGAGATGGGCGGTAGATTTTTTTTTTCGTTTTTTTTTCGCGGTAGTTTTTCCAAAGTGAATTCCCGAAGAGAAGTTTCTGTTTGAATACTGTGCCGAGATGTGACGTCACAGGTTCTGAACTGTCACCGAGTGCGTTGGAGAATAACGTCTTACATACTGCGCTACCTAGCGTGATTCATAATATTCCTTTAAAATATGTGAGTAGGCCGAAAATCTAATGACATAGCACTCAGTATACGTATATGTCATTTGAAGTTGATTAAATAAACAGCTGTCAAACACGAAGTCTCCATTTCAATATGGTAAATGCTGGAACGATTTGTTTTATTCATATTATGATGAAATTGAATAACATTTCCTCAGAAGCTCGGAAAAATAGTGCACCTGGCAACACAGGAATGTGCCTATCAGAGGACTTTTGACGTCACAAGAATGCTAAGATGCGAAACTCCTCATTACTTTTACATACAATTTTTACTCAGGATTTCGAAATAAAATTCCAGGTCAAAAACACACCTTTCAATTTGGCTCTTGCCCAATATTCTTATGTAACTGATTATAAATTTTAAATATACAAGAATTCAAGACAACTTTTGTCGAGCACCCAAGTTTTTTTACAATTGAGTAATCACCTACATTATCTACGTATCGAAATAGCCCCTGTTTCGATACGCATTTTTTGTTATTCGGAGGTTGGTACAATCGAACTGTCAAATTAAACTCAGAAGACTTAGGCTCTGCTTACTTCTGAGCGATTTTGGATTTGGTGATACTAGCAGTGAAAAACTCAAATTTTAATTCAGAGTGTGATTTGATTTGAATTGGCCAATTAAAATAATAACAACGTTGCATTTTCACCGCTGGTATCGCAAAAATCAAAATTGCTCAACAGTAAACTTGGCTTAACGCTTGTGCGTTATGTTTTGAATATTTCAATATCATCATTGGTATACCAATCGAAGATATTTAATCGATAATTGACACAATGTTTTTCAATAAAAGAATTCGAATTAATGCTAAATAGAAAAAATTGTACATGAGACACGTTTTATAAGTCCATATTGCTATTGGAGCGGTTTTTTCTATATTTTTCTACCTGCATGATCACAAGCAGGGCCGGATTATCCATAAGGCGTATTAGGCAACTGCCCAGGGGCCCCGCACCGACTAGGGGCCCCGCAACGACTAGGGGCTCCGGAACGACTAGGGGCCCCGCACCGACTAGGGGCCCACGGGGGCATATTTGATGTTGAACGCTTCAAGAAAAAAACGTTTCATTCGATTTCATTCGTGACATTCCCGATTATTGACATCCGGAATATTGGATTGATTTTTGATAATATGGTACAATCAACTTTTCCGAATTTAATGATAGCATTGCAAATATATAGAAGTCTGATGATATCAAATTTTTTCAAAATAAAATTAATAAAAACTGTCTTTGTTCAGCAATATCACAGAACCGTTTAAATTCAATGTCAATAATGGCGATTGAAAATGATGTGTTAAAAAAGGTCAATTTCCAAGATGATTTTGTATCTGAAAAGTTACTAGAGTTGCTATTTAAACTTATATTGTACCTACTTCACAAAAATATTTTCTTTGGTTGTGAAAATATTTTTTTGATCGTTTCATTCAATGAAAGCAAAAAGCAGGAGTCGATCTGATCGACTCGACTTTTGTAATAAAAAAAATATATTTTGAAAAGTAAGAAAACGGTAAAGGAAAGGGGCCCCGAGAATTGCATCACCTAGGGGCCCCCGATGGGGTTAATCCGGACCTGAATTCATAAGATGTGTTATTTTCATTCTCGGAAGCCTTTGTGGAAATATTGCATGCCAAGTTTGTGTCACCCTGTGTATATATTTTGAGATATTTTTTGTATTGTATTGAAAAATCTAAACAGTTGTTGTTTTATTGGTTTTTGAAGGGTATTAGTGTCCAAATATCTTTTTTTTTTCGTTTATGATTCCATCTCTCCTTGTAATTCCCTCTCATCGTATATTTATATTTATATCGATCTTTGGCTATATTAAATCTAATTTAGTATTTCGTATGCGTGATCGCATTCTGTATTCCGTATATACCTACCTAGCATCAGTGTGATTAATAATTGATATATGATTACATTCGATTTGATACTGACCCATTTACTCGTCATAATTAATTAATTCTTACCATTCCATTCCCGGAACCTAGGGCTCAGTAGCGTGATGTCGGCCCTTTATTCAGGCACGGCACCAGGAAAGTTATCTTTACGTGGATCAAAAAAATCATCACAGTTGAGCCAAATCTTCAGTCGTATAGAAAAAATCCGGAATCTCGAATGGACCGCCCATCACCCAGTATATGATTACATATCCCTCTGTATACGTTTATTTTCCATCATCCCTGTGTGATATTTCTCATATTTTCTGCCCAATGATTTCAAGAAAACAAAGTTGAATATCATTAACACAGCTAGATATTTATTTCGATAGGACATCGAATATTTTTCTGAAGCTTGATTAAATACCAGGATTTCATCTATGCCAATGTTGTGCACATATCAAATATTTGCTTCCTGTTCTGCTTGTCCTCCCCCCTTCTGCCATATTACAATCGACTCCGTCATCAAACATTGATGTGTAACATGATCATCAGTGATCTGGATTGCCAGGCTATGACCAATCGAGATATATATGGCGTTAATGATAATTGATAGCTGATTGCATAGAAGCGCATGCTCCGCTACTATGTATATTATGCATAACATGCACTATGAATTTGATGTTCCTAGACATATTTTGGTGTACAGGGTGTTCCTGAAGTGACTGATGAGAAAAAATAATTGTGAAAAGGTGATTTTTCTATTTTAGTCATTATTGAACGCAAATGTGTATCGAAATAGCCTCCGTTTCGACACGCATTTTTTTTATTTGGAGGTCAAATTAAAGTCAGAATCAGAAGGGTTAGGCCCAGTTTACTTCTGAGCGATTTTGGATTTGATGATACCAGCAGTGAAAAACCCAATGTTTTTATTGGGAAATTTCGAATCAGAGTGTGATTTGATTTAAATTGACCAATAGAGACAATAACAACAATGCATTTTTACCGCTGGTATCGCAAAAATCAAAATCACTCAACAGTAAACTGGGCTTTGCTTGTACGTCCGATTTTAAATATTTCAATGTCATCATAATTGTTACCAATCGAAGATGTTTCTGTTATTTATAGGTATTAAATCTTTTTTTTTTTCAATAAAAGACTTCAAATTAATGCAAAATAGAAAAAAAGTTCATGTCACAAGTTTTATAAGACACGTTGTCGCACTTGTTCCCATGGAGCAATCTTTTTTAGCAGTATACTTCGTTTAATTATCTGTCTCAATATTTCCAATTTTGAATTGAATTTGCCCACAATCACAAAACTCACCACATCTTGAAGCAGTGATTTCATGAATTTTGCCTAAAAATTATAAATCTGATGCGACCTCAAAAACCTCTACATACTTATTTCCAATAGGTTCGGCCTATATAATCACTAAAGTAGTCTGTCATTTTGGAGCTGCCATCTTGAAATTATAAATTTTGACAAAAAATTCATCTACGATCCCAAAAACATCCACATACCAATTTCGAAAAAAAAATCGGACTATAATCACAAAAATCACCCGTCATTTTCAAGCTCTCATGAATTTTTCAATTTTGACAAAAGAAACCTAATCTTTGCCCTTGAAAACTCACAGATACCAATTTTGAATCGAATCGAACCATTGTCACCGGAATTATTAATATACCTGCCAAATATCAAATAAATCTGAAAATGAGAAGTGGGTCAAATTCAACTTTTTCAATTCGATATTTTTTATTTCCTACTTTGTTGGTTAGATTGTTATATTTAGTTACAAGTGAGGCTGAAAAAAAATTTGCGAAAAAAAAACAAGTTGATAGAGATTGCAGGTTTCCAACTTACAATAGTAAGTTGAAATTCTGAAAAGTGGGTTATAGAGGGACGTTTACGGAGAACGGGACGTAGGATTATTCTGAAAATATGGTTTATTGGGTAATCAGCTTTGGTCTATCGATCTAAAATACTTTCAACGTTGCGGCGTTGCCGCTTCTATCAAAAAGTAGCAACAACTTTGTTATTTCAAATAGAACACCCTGTATTTTATTTCATTTTCAGATTCTTCATGAAGAGCTGTGCGAAATATTACAGAGATATAGGGTGAGAAAAATCGAGATTTTTCAAATTTAGGAATTTTTTGTGCCGAAACTATCCATTCTTGCTCAAAACGGCTTACATGTCCCTATCTCAACTTTCCATTTACGATCGATTGATATTTAATTGAAACAAATACGGGTGGTTCAAAATTTTGATTTTTGCATCACCCTCTATTTGTTTCTATTAAATGTCAGTAGATAGTAAATGAAAAGTTAAGATAGGGACATGTGAGCCGTTTTGAACAGAAATGATTAGTTTCGACACAAAAAATTCCTAAATTTGAAAAATCTCGATTTTTCACACCCTATATCTCTGTAATCTTTCTCGCTATACCCCAAGTATGATAAATCGACGAAATCAGCTCTTTGGGAAGAATCTAAAAATAAAATATAGAATGTTCCATTTGAAATAACAAAGTTGTTGCTACTTTTTGATAGGAGCGGCAACGCCGCAATGCTGAAAATATTTTAGATCGATAGAACAAAACTGATTACCCAATAAACCAAATTTTCAGAATGATCCCTTTCTCCGTAAACGTCTAAGGTACCATCGACCGTGAGTGACCCTGTAGATGATTCAAGCTTCAGTTAGGAATGCTGGAAGTTATGAATGTATAATGAGAGAAAATTTCTTAGTAGTAATGATAACCAACTGAAATTGTCAATAATTATTCTCATTAGCTAGTAAATCGTGACTAAAATTTTATTTGTACGTTGAGATTGCTGAGAAGTAATTATTGTAAGCTTCAATTGGTCGTTATGAAGGCCATCAAAAGTAGTTTCTGATAAAAATTAGTACGGAATATGACTCAAAAATCTAAATTGAGAGTTGATGACGATTGGTAATGAGAGTAGGTAATCATAGAGTAAAACTTCTGAGTATAATTAATGATGGAGGATACGATCTGAATACGATTGATTATATATAATTCGACAAAAAGTAAGTGTCATGCGCAGCTAGTCAGTTTTGACTGCAAGTTTCGAACTTGGCTACAACTTACATCAAGATATTATTGGTAATAGTGAAACGGAGTTGAAATACGAATAGATTCAATTATTGCGAGTTTTAATGGGGCTTTGAACATTCAACCAAGACGACGAACATTTCAACTACGCAGGCTAATCAGACTTCTTCTGTGGATGAAAATGAAACTGATGCGGATATTCCTCTGGCAGCTGCGCAAACTTAACACACCCCCAACAATACACCTACCTTTTCCACCACCGTGTGTCGACCGAATTCGATATAAGTTTGCTCCAGGACAGGATTTTCTGAGATTACTTGTGGAAATATCGGCTGTGTTGTTGCTTGAACCGGGAGGCTTTCTAACCCCCCAGTGAGCTCAGGGGGAGTTTCAATTCAAAGCAAAACCCCCCAAGTGGCAAGCCAAGGGTTTGATAGCGTTTGCTGGGCTTTCGCCCAATTTTGGATCTTCTTCTGTTTCCGCTTTGATTTTTTTAGCATTGGGGACCTCAGCGTCAGAATTTTGTTTGTAGATTCATTACTGGGAAGTACAGGCAACATTGGACACAGGGTGTCTTTTTTTTCTACAAATCTCTTAGGGTCATACATGTTTCATATCAATAGACTCTGAAAGTTGGAACTTGAGAGATAATTGAACAATTCAAAAACAACACGGTATTTTTTGGAAAACTGTGCAACGTGTCAGCTAATTTTTATTCAACGAGCGCATAATGATGGTTATTACTCACCAATCCTCAAAACCTTTATTACTTTTCCTTTTGAATTATAGTTAATGGAAAATAAATAAATACATTTTATTTTCCTTTTGGCAATTATAGTTAGATTGACGTCACAATAGTAAACTACAAACGAGACTACGAACTAAATAGACAAATATTCCTCCAGACTGTAAAAACTGTTATATATGAGGAATTCCTTTAATTTTTTCTCGAATAAAGACAATGGTTTACATTTTTTTATACTAATTGGCAATATGTTGAAAATTCTGGGAGCCATACGGTTAGGAGAATTATATGCCAGTTTAGACTTACTAAATGGAACATATACATCATTTTTATGTTTTATGTTTCGACTTTATGGGAACAAAATGTTTGTCATCATTTTTATAAACATACAAACAACATTCAAATATAAAAAGACAAGGCAATGTCAGAATATTATATTTGGAAAGTAGATTTCTGCAAGATTCCCTCATTGGAATACCTAGCATTGCTCGTAATGATCTTTTTTGAGCTACAAAGACATTTTTCCAATGTGAAGATAATCCCCAGAAACACAGACCGTACCTAAGTCTGGAGTCAACCTGGGCATGATACAATGTCAGCAGTTGATCCAAGTCCAAAACTTGTTTCAAATTTCTAATTTGATAAGATATTGTGTTCAGCTTTTTTATCAAGAGTTCACAATGATTTTGCCACCCCAAACATTGGTCAATGGAGAGTCCTAAGAATTTAGTGCCTTCACTATCTGCGATGACGAGATCAGAGTTCTCATTTGCGCGAAAACTAATGGTGTCACAACTTCTCTGATGATTGTTAAACCGAATTGAAACCGTTTTGCTCACATTCAAATAAAGATTGTTTGATGAAAACCACCTATTTAATTCATGAAATACTTTATTGCATTCATCCTGCAGGGATGAATCATTTCTGTGGGAAACAATAATTGAGGTATCATCTGCATATAGGGTTATAGATGTTGGAAGCGATTTGTCCAGATCGTTAACATAAAAAAGGAATAATATGGGTCCTAAAATGGACCCTTGTGGAACCCCTAAATCCGTAGAGATAAGGTCGGATGTAATATTGTTAATTTCCACGTATTGCTTTCTGAAATGTAGATAGTCTGATATCCAGGCCAGTGGAATGCCACGTATACCATATCTACACAGTTTTTCTAAAAGATTGTCATGATTAACGCAATCGAATGCCCTGCTGAGATCACAGAATATCCCAACAGGGCACTCTCCTGCCTCAATACATCTAATTATTTCACTATAATAGGAGTGAATAGCTGTGGAAGTTCTACATTGTGAGAATATAAACCCATCTGTAATACTGGATCGTAAATCGAAAACATTTGTAACATAATCAACAAAATGATGACAAAGATGTAAACAAAACTCGATAAATATTGTAGCGCCTGCGCATATTAACGACTGGACCTTTAAATTTTGCGCATTCGACATGTCTATCTAATCTTATTCGCTCTGTCTGTCTCATCTGCAAGGTTTTCTAATATGCGCTTTAGGTTTCATTCAAATTTATAAAAATAGTATGTGAAATGTGTCATATCATTGAAGAACATCAATTTTAGAGGAATAGTATCTATGTGAAATGTCCTGTTATTGCAGATTCCTCCGAAAATGAAGTCCTCAACAATGATATTGGTACTGTGCAACTAATATGCTTTATGCAACCCACAATACATTTGTATATGGTATATGGTACTACAATCTACTTTTCATGATGCACCCCTGGATTTCCGTCTAAAAATTTTATTATAGTGTTAGTGATTTTAATGTTTTTTCTTGAAAACGAAAAAATGATGATAATAACAGAGTGGTAAGTTTAGTTGCTCAATGCTTAAAAATACAACTATTATACTACATTATCCCATTTAGGGTAGAAACAACACTGTCAAATTTCGAAAAGATCAGGTGTGGGATTATTAAAATATTCACGATAGAAAGTTTGACAAGCAATACTGGACCTATGCTTATGAGAACTTTTCGTCTTAGAAACACTCAAAGAATCACAAATTTCAAGCCAATAATGGAATCCTCTTGAAACATTTGCGATTGTTCGAATCTTCATCAACATCAATCGATGCACCGAAACGAATCTGCCACCGAAGTACCCCCACGAAGAATCCAACGACATCAGGTCTGGACTACTAGCAGGCCACGGACGATCAGATTCAATCGATATAACGAATCCCCCCATTCCCCCCGAATCCGGTCCTGCCGCCCTTTGTCCCAGTGTGACGGGGGGAGGGGATACCCTCGACGGCTCGTCGCGTGGAGGGGTGGGAGGGGTAGAGGGGGCAAGGGGGGAAAGGGGGGAAAAGGGCCCCGCAGGGTCCAAAGAGTTACGATACGTATACCGGCGGTCCCGGAGTTAATGGGAGCGGTGCATTACCGGAATAACTCCCGGAGTCAGGGGGGGGGGGAGTCGTCTCGAAGATGCATGGAAATTGGTCGGTAGCATGGGGGGATAATTGTCCTCTGGTCTATATAGTCTTTGTCCGTTTGTCATGGGGATAGTGGGGAGTTTCTTCTTTGGTCCCGTAAATGGGAAAGTTTCCTTCGAACTGATTTTCATGAAATTATTATTTGAATAACAAGTATTATGTTTCAGCTGTCTAGAATTAAGTACTGTTGGAATCATCCTAATGATTTTAATTTCAAAATTACAGCGATATGAAATTTTTATGGCTGAACACTACGTATTAATTAGATTTAGTGACATTTGGGGATATTTGTTGGTTATAAGTTTCTGAATTTGATTCGGTGGAGCCTACGGACTGAAAAAAGAAGAAGTAGAAAGCTGTTGCTGTTGCACTGTTGCCAGATTGAAGTCACTAATTTCTTGGATGAATCGAAATATTCATCAAAACATGGAATATTTGACTAGCATAATCAACTTCAAACAAAAATTTTCAATATCCAAATTATTTTTTACCTGGCCAACAAACAAAAATCAACAATTTATAATTAGGAAATAACAATTAGGAAGGTGTTTATATGCAATTACAATTAATAATTAAGAATCAGATGTTGAATGTTACATGATTGAAAGCTCAATGTTAAGTCAAAGTGTTAAATTAAGTAATATTATTAATCAAATGAGCAAAAATCCCGTGTACTCCTGAACCTGAAATCTATAAAATTATTAGGAACGACCATGTCCGCCAAAATTTTAAAAAGGACAAATGATGGTATTCTAATCGGTTTGCGTCCAAAACATTTCTTGATTCTCAATTGTTAAGTTGAAAGATAACCAATTTCATAATTCTTGATTATCAATTTGAGTGGCAGATGTAGATCTATAAACCCTCATAGACGTTGTATTGTGTATTCATCATTCTTTATTCTTAGTTGTTAACTTAAGTTTTAGTTTAGTTGAATCTATAAACTCAGCATTAGTCATAACGATTACAGTTTATTTATAGCTGTATACAGGAATGAGTTCCATTATACTATCAATATATCTTCTTACTATTTTTCAGCTATTTATGAAATTTCGAACATAGTATCTATCGAATTTGTCTGAAATGTGGAAGGCCTATCGGACATTGAAAAAATAAAGAATCAAACGCAACGAATAGGTGAATAATCGGTTTCCAGAAATAACTAAACTATCCGAGAGCATGATTCAAATTCGACTCGAGTATTGCAAGCTATAATAGTCTAATTATTTCGCAGTAGTAGGTCACCCACTTAAAAATAGTTTTTGGCGTGATTGCGCCATTACCCAGTTATTGTTTCAATAAAAGGCGGCTCTCGTGTTTAAAACTGAAATCGACGACTTGTAGGTGCGCCTTTTTATTCGTTTGTACAGGGCGATCTGGAATCGGTTGGGCAAACGCTCTGGGGGCTATGAAATGTGATGGAAAATTCACGATTTTCTTGCACCTCTGGCTACTTTAAAGTGTAGAATAATCATCCACAAGACTGTGGATAGAAGTTCTGTTCGTAGATTTGTGGAAGGAATAAAGTTGATGCCAAAATATATCCTTGTGGTACACCGCAGCGCTTAGAATCAAGAATCGCCTTTATCTTGAATATCATGGTTGTTTTTGAAGAAGTTTTATTCTTCAAATGGGGAGATGCGGCTTTAGTTTGGTTGTAACGGTTTTTCTTTTTCATTTTCTAACCATGTAGGTTAAAAAGGGTATTTATATTTTATATTGGGTCGTGTCGCTTTCGATGTGTTATTCTTTGATTACGAAATCGATAATTAGATTTTTTTTTGGTCTTGGCTTGTTGAATAATCCGCATTCTTAAGGATTTTCTTTTAACCTCTCGAAAATTTATTTTTTATTTTATGTCATTCGTCTGGATTGCGATTGAAATGTTATCTTAGATGTAAATTGTTAGGTATTACAATGAATAAAGCTTACTAACATATCACATTTTTCTTAATTTTCGTACGATATCCTCTCTTTTATGATTTCATGAGTAGTTGATTTAATATTTTGACATAAACAAACAGACAAACTCTGTCACAGATGATGACACCCGTATATTTGAAAAAAGCAAAAAATATCTAAATACGAGGTTAGGAAGGGAAAAAATCCGTTCCAAGCATAACCATAGCCAAAACTATGATTCCCATTCGAATACATGCAACTCAGGGCCAAAATTCACAAATTGCAATTTTTTTCCCAAAACGTGTCTCAACAATTTTATTATTTCGTAATTTTACAAACAATCATAATATTTACATGTGTCTTAAAGTCGAAAAATCGTACTTTTGTTTATAACTCGAAAACAAAAGACGATAGCAAACGTGGGCAAACGACATTTGCCCACCCTGTAGGTGCATATCATCCAGACAATGTCGAATAATTTTTTAATAAAAAATGTGTGCGATTCTGGCTCCAAATGGAAGTGGTTGTTTACTCATATACGAGCATGATATTATCTTCCATTGTCCGGTCTCCAGTTTTATCTATCGAAAGGTTGCATTTGGACGAAAATTTCTCGAAGTTCTGTCTGACTGTCTGACTGGATGAATAAGGCGAGCAGAGTAAATACGAGAATCCTGGCGCCACATCCTTACAAGTACCCGTTTCATGACAATAACCTTTTACGGTGCTGCGCGCACGGTACCGGTATTCAGGCAAAAATGAGTTAGTTATTAGAAATAAAAATGTCGCGGGTTGCCCAGGGGACAGTAATTGAAAACATTCGAAACGGTAGGTGCGTTTGATACAAGATGTTTCATAGTGGAAAGAACATCAGGAGTATCTGTGGAATGCGAAACTACATCAGATTATTTCGATAAAAATAGGTTTAATCCGTCTAAAATATTTTCATCGGTACAGTATACTGTACTGTGTTATTGGGGTGGGAAACCCCGTATATTATATAATTTATGGAATCCCCAAAAAATCTCTCATAACTTTCGTTAATATTCCCTATAGATACCTACATTTGACAGTTTTCTAGATAAAAGTTATTTTGTAAAATTTTCGTGCAATTACTATATATTTCATCAAAAAAGCCGAATATCCTTCAGACTTTGTATGTTGAATATTATTGATCTGAAATTGTCCTGGAAAAAATTATTCACGATGTTTTTTGTTGACACAACAAATTCGTGACTGGTTAAGAAATCATTTTTCAATTCAGCTATAACAAAATAACATCAATAAACTAGAAGTTGTTATAGTGCGTCTAAAATAATTTTAATTTTCAATGAATTGAAGAATAATAATTATTTTTGACGCATTATTCTCGAACCATATTAAATGGCGAATGCGCTGTTACTTGAATTTATGATGGATGCGCTACACAATGAGTCCGTAAAATTTTTCGCCATGATATCCAAAACTATATTTTTCTATATTCAGCTATGCATAGAATTTAACTGAATAAATAATACATCAAATCTAGCAAGAAGTATAATCCCTTGTTGATCGACATTTTTTTTAGAACTGCGTCAGAAAAGTATACTTTGATACAAGATATTTATTTTCTATTTTGGTTCTATAATGAAGTCATTATGAAACGCAAATGCGTATCGAAATAGCCTCTGTTTCGATACGCATTTTTTATTATTCGGAGGTTGGTACAATCGAACTATCAAATGAAAGTCGGAAGAGTTCTGAAAGATTTTTGATTTGGTGATACTAGCAGTGAAAAACTCAATGTTTTCGTTTATAAATCTTAACTCAGAGTGTTATTTAATTCAAATTGACCAAAAAAAATAATAACAACATTGCATTTTCCAGCGTTGGTGTCGCAAAAATCAAGATCGCTCAAAAGGAAACTGGAATAGGAGGAGCGATAGTGATAAGTGCGACAACGTGTCTTACCTAGGTGAATACTTGTAAAAATGAACTAACGAACACATTAGTACCACATAATTGTATGATATGTTATTATTTTTGAATAAACTGAATAAATATTTGTCATATATACGTTATTTTTTCTATTACACTTCAATTTGGAGTATTTTATTGAAGAAAATGGATTTAGTATCGATAAATAACAGATACAATATCTTCGAATGGTATAACAATGATGAAATTGAAATATTTAAAATTTAATAAATTTCATAATATTTCGCAATCATAAAGCCTAGTTTACTGCTAAGCGATTTTGGCTTTTCCGATACCAGTTACCAATAAAAACATTACATTTTTCACTGCTAGTATTACCAAATCCAAAATCGTTCAGCAGTAAACTGGCCTGACTCTTTCGACTTCCATTTGACAGTTCGATTTTAGCAACTTCCGACGAATAAAAAACTTGTATCGAAACACAGAGGCTATTATAATATAAAGACTTCATTAGAGAATCAAAATAGAAATATAAGAGTTTTGTGGTTTCTATTTGCAGTGGTATTAAAAGTATCGTAAAAAACACGTTTGAACACCTCTTTGCACACGCAAAGAAAAAAACGGTAGAAATTACTAGAATCGAAGTCACACATAAAAACAAATTCTCAAATGAAAACGATATATTTGTTCAACGTCCAATTCTTGTTTTGAAAAAGCGCATTCTTCTTCTGAAATAATTTATTTGAAATGAATTTATTGAATATGTCAATTGTAGAAAATTATTTCACTGGAATATTCATTTGGTATAACAAAATGTTCTCAATTCAAGAAATTCAAAGTATCCAGAAAAAATAATTAAGTTCTTGAAAAATATATCACGGAATGTCTTCTTTCAAAATAACATTCAACATTTAATCTCTGAATAAGTAAATCTCTGAGAAAGTTTCTTTGGATTGACCATAACATTCGCTTGAATATAATTGCGATCCCTTCGAGCCGAGAATGTTGCCAAACGGTGTGAGTGTGTTGTTTCGGTGCTCTTGTCGTGCATCCATCATTGTTCAACCAGTTCAACCTATTTTATTGGCATAGAAATATTGGCTTGCCATGAAAGAAAAACTAAGGTAAGATATCTGAGGATATAATTACCACTTTTAGGGGTAAGTTACATCGACGTTCATTCTTGGGTAGGTATTATTGTGTATCCAATCAATTAACGTAGCTATATCATCTCGAAAACTGATAATTCGTGAAAAACTTGAATAACCAGGATCGGCATAGTCAGTGAAAATTGGGGTTAGGTACCTATGTGCGGATGAACGTTTAAATTTGTCCAAACACTGATTGAACAGTGGAAAAGAGCTTCTTGAACTTGTAGACATCTTAGGTATTTTGATACTGCATATTATACCTAACATATTTTTACATTTTTTTACCAAATTTCGATCCAAGGATAATGAATTCAGTAGTAAGAATGTGAACCCAGATTTGAAGAAATATAATAACCATACATTGTGCTGAGTCAGATTATCTCTCACATTGTACCTACATGGAGTTGTGAATGATATATTTTATATTTTTCAGTAGTTTGAAACCAGAGGAATACAACTTTATTGCGAGGTAAACTTATTGTGGACAAGTTCAGAAATAATCTCTACGAATAGGGGGAAAGGTTGTCAAGAAGAAGGTCTGCAAGTGATGATGTGATTGATGAGAGCCCCAATAAGAGGACGGAAGTTGAGGATGATTCTCATTTCAAGAAATCGATATAATTCCTTTAATTTGATATAATTCTTGATACAAAACAATCTACAGCTAAAACTGAATACTGATTCTTTTTGTTCAAGAAAAATGCGAGTCATTGAGAGATTATGATTGTCTTATTGATTTGAATATATTGTGTTATCAATCTGAAATATTGTATTATTCTCACGAAGAACTCCATTCATTTACGATTCAAGAAATCTATAACATTGGTATGAGTGTATTTAGTTGGAAACATAATAGACTTGAATTGAGCAGACATTTATTCCAGTATATATAAACAAGCCATACTCTTGAATCAAAGCATATCAAATCAAATCAAGTAATTCTTTTTATGTGTGATAGTTGATATATGGACAGAAATTCTTTCCAGTGAACACTACCATTGAGTACAAGTAAATTGAGTCCACTTACTGATCACATAATATAATAGTCAACTTTACTAGGAACATGGTTGAATTGTTACCATTCGTACATCATTGGTGTGTACTTTAAGGAATAAATAGTAAATTAGACAATACTGGAAGAGTACCGTTTCCTTGCATCAAATATTGTATTTAACCTATGAGCACTAGTAGTTTTTATTTTTTATTCAGTGAATTGAACTTTATATGATAGATTGAAATGTACATCAAGGAATAGTAAATTACACAATACTGGAAGAGTACTTCTTCCTTGTATCAAATATTGTAATTAATCAATGAGCCCTGGTAGTTTTTGTTTTTCATTCAGTGAAATAAACTTTATATAATAGATTGAAATGTACCTACTACATGACAAAAAGTGACAATTCGTATTCTTATATTCATTACCGGAAGTGGAATACTCTAAACTGATTTATTGTAATCCCTTCTTCTATACTCATTGATGGTATTGATCATTAGAACAAGAGGCAAACATTCTTCTTGAGATTCCAATTTCGAAGGCCTCCATAATAAGTTTTCGATTATTTTCAATGAAAAATATAGTGGTAACAGCCATAGCGCCGCTTAACTGACGTTATCCAGTTGATCCGGAGTATATTTTTATAGGAAAGTTTTGATGTCTCTATTGGTACTCTTCGAAATCGTACTGAATCTGGAATAAACAATTATTTAGTTCGTAGGTATTAATAAAGAATGAAAAAGTCGTTTTTCTTACCAAAGTGTATCCCAGGTTATGTTTATGCGAGCAGAAAATGTCTTCAGTATCATATCGATGCTTTCATCTTTCGTAATCATAACCCTTCCTTGAAATGTATTAGGTATTCAATTTCTGTGTCACAATAATATCCATGGATCCAGAGAAATTTTCAACCATCTTCTAGACAGAAGTATTTGTAATTCTATATAAGAAATAAATCAACCTACATAACAATCACAATTTACTCAAAAATCGCTATAATTACCTCTCTTTTCACTTTCCTCATTTTTCTTCTTGGCTAGTGCTATAGTTTAATCACTCTCATCCTCTTATTGCAACAATAACCATAAAGAATCCCTCCAGAAACCATTTTGTCTTCAACACATTCATACCCTGAATCATTTTATAATTTGTGCGTTATCCTCAAATGTTCATTGGGAGCCTTGAATGAAGCAAATACCGCTGAACAACAGAAACATCTCGTATCTTCACCTCGATTATGATGGCACACTAGCTGCGAAAAAGAGATACTTCCTCTAACAGAATCAACGAATAACTGAAGAAGAAAGTCAACCCATACCATTTAGGGGAAAAACGACTATTTGAATGTTTATTGTTTAATTTAGTATTCATCAATGGACAGCATTATGACAATTATTACTCGCTGAATAGTTAATTACATTGCTTAGGAAGAGTAAGTGGTTATTTTCATTTGGATTAGTTAACTTCATCATTTTCTGAGATTAATTTTACTAAGGTGATAGTAAATATTTCTGAATACATTGTTAAGAACTGCTGACAGTAATTTTCAATGTTCTCTCGGACAGATTGTACCAGAGTTCCCAGGTTAAAATTACTATAAGGAATAGTGAATACGTCACCTGCGATTTATTGTTAGTAAATTACTTCGAGGTATAGTACTATCTACTTTAACTGAAATGTAATTTTCAGACTGGTATATATTCCTAATGGTATATTGAAAGAAACTTTTTTCGCAGTTGGGATTACTGGGATTGCTGTTGAGAAGTATCAGGAAATTTTCACTAGCCGGAAAAGTGATTTATCAGATGGATATTTCTTAGCGTGCACACGTACTCGATTTGTGGACATCGTTTTCAAACCTTGCAAAAATATTAATTACTGAGTATTATTCAAATAGTGTTTCAATGATCCCAATTTTATTCTGAATCAACAAATTATAAAAATGAAGCTTTTTGTCTATAATTGGGCGGACAAAAGGACGAAAAAATGCATGGATATGCAGGTACGATGTTGATTCAGCCTAGATGATATTCCAACAAATCCTCAAAATCCTCAAATGACTTCCGAACGACCGGCCTTGAACGGGTCACTTCTTGTTTCCGAAGACCAAGAAGCACCTTCAATACTCTTTGATGGCAAACTTTCCACTTTCTATCGATCCCCATTTCGGCTCCTGCTCAATCCCGGCGGCAGATTCCGCTTTTCCTGCCGCAACCGACCCTTCAGGGATGCTGCTAGCTGCCCTATACGGCGGGAAAAGGGCTGTAAGCCCGGGGGCTGAACATGAACATGTGAGACCATCTGGACACTATTGGACACGTGCGTTTGGGGTGTGACGTCATTGGTCGCCCGATGACATTTTTTTTTATGTAAAATCAGTCAATCAAGGGGTTGGTTCGTGAATCATGGAGGGTATATGGGGAAATAGGGGTATCATGGGGAGAAGATTGGCGGGTTATCAGTATCAGCATAGCCACTCGGGGAAAATTATAATCCTAACAAAACTTTTTGTCCGTGAAAGGCACAACTATTTGATGTTGTTACCCTAACAATGTTATATTGTTATCTCAATCATATGCATTGTCATGTTAACAAAATTATGGCTAAAATAACAATTAGAGATTGTTATAGTTAGCATATATCCATTGTTACTCTAACCGTGATTTTTTTGACATGACAATTTATATGGTTATGGTTACAATATGAAACTCTTGTGATGACAAGGTCTGATTGTGCTTATACTGACTATGTAACCACTGTAGGTGTTATGTGACCCTTCTCATATAGGTTTTCATGCATTTCCTAGAGTGAAGAAACACCATATCATGACTCATAAGTGCATGTTTTCAGTGTTTTATTCACCACCTCCGGTGTCTTTTACTAGGTTGGATTACCTATTGAAATTTAATTTATATGATGAAAGACTAGTCTCAGAAGAATCTAGGAGACAATTCGGTAGATAACGAACTGTTTCGGCTTATCAATCCTGATCAGTGGCACTAGGACCTAGGCCAATTGATACTCATCGATATCAAAATCATCTCATATATCTAGTCCAATATTGAAATCAGGTACGGTAGGAAGGACGTCAGTGCCACCTATTGGCAAAAGTTCTAAGGTTCTAAGATCGAACAGATGAGCGCAAGAAACTCACACCATCCACATGTTTACATACAACTTTGATATTCAGGTGTTGTATTCGTCGAAGTTTGTTCTGAAATCCATTTGATTGAAATCACACCCAAGTTTTTTTTACTGTGTACAGCGAAAATTTGGTTTCAAACAACAAACGTCAACTACCAATATTCCTGATATTTTGGCTAATATATTTGAAAATCATAGTAGGTGAAAGAAAAAAAGGAACTGTTTCAGTTTCTTCGTTTGACCCACTGCTATTGTCGACCAGTGTATACTCCCTGATAAAAACATAATGAATAGTCGTCAATATTGAGGAGTTATTGGTGACTAGCTATGACGACCGTGTACGACTTTCCACAATATCACGTCACATCATTTCGCCCTCGAACTGGTTTCAGTTAAACCCTCTGTGTATATGAGGATAAAAGGGGATAACCCATAATAGAATTCGAGGGTGGAACTCGGGAGGATTGATGTTCGATGCAGCGGTGCCAAGTTTGCTGGAAAATCAGGAGGTGCTGGACATTTTTTTGTGAGCGGTTTGCTTTACGGGGTGTCATGGGAATTGTGGGCAGGGGCTCTCATGGCTAATTGAACGATTTTTTGAGGAAACTGAGGCTTATTGAGTTATACTAGTTTTTGTAAAAACGGTACCGATATAAGAATGAGCTGAGAGCTTTCCGAGACTAAATATATAATAAGGTAGGATTTCGAAATCGATTTGAATCTGATTAAACAAAACTCTTTTCACACATAATAATCAATTCTCAGAGTTATTCATTCATACAGGAACCGTGAATTGGAAACAATATACTGGGTTTCCACGATTAGATGGTTTTTTGTCTTCGGATTCACCGGAAGTGAGGGTATATTTCCTTTTTTTTTTTTTTTTTTTTTTTTTTTTTTTTTTTTTTTTTTTTTTTTTTTTTTTTTTTTTTCGAAAGTTATCCTACAACCTAATAGAGTATGGTTTCAAATTAATCGTAATAAAATGCTCTTTTCCTAGCATGACGAGCCATCATGTTTCCATTCGAAAAAAAAAACGGCAAATAGCTCAAATATTTTGATCGCAAAAAGTAAAATTTTATTTTCACGAATATTTCAGGGATGAAATTAGTTATATTTGAAATTATCCATAAAAAAAACAACAGTAATCAATGATAAACATGGTTGTATTCTTAATGTCCAATGGAGACAAAAACAAAAAACTGAAAATATACCATGTGTCCCATTTAAAACTCGAAAGTTTATGTCAAAAAATTCAGTTTTATGCATTCAACAAATCATCCGGATTTCATTTCATCATCTCCGATAACAAAATAGTAATTTACGTAACAAGTCCGGAAAATACTGTTTTTTTGGATGAGTGGACAAAATTCTAGTCTGCGAGTCCAAAAAAACTGTTTTCGGGCGTGTTGCGTACACAATTTTTTCGGCAACCGTGTAGAATAACGAATCAAAGAAACACATTTCTTTATTAGAACAAAATTTCGAACATTTCAATTCTTATTTATATTAATATTTATATTAAAATTAGAACAGTTGTTAATATTGAATGGATTCAATTTGTTTAAAATGCTTGGTATATTTAAGTGCCTTTTGTTGAAGTCAGAACAAGAAGGTAAAGTTTCCGTTTCACATTGATTGTTTTCATCTGATAATTTTTGAATGTTAGCTAATTTTATGTCAGATATAGCTGTCAGTCGTTATTTTGCTGCTATGGTAATGATCAACTGCATTTATCAAAACCATACTACCAAGATTTTCATATTTACAATGACAACAACGATGTGATTCTTCCCGGCCTAGTCCGGGAAGTACGTACTTCCCGGACTAGGCCGGAAAAATGCCACTTTCTCAAAAAAAAATCGTCTGGAAAGTACGTACTTTCCGGACGGTTGCCGAAAAAAGTTATAGCGGCGAGCCACCTTCCGTGGACACTCGGTATAATACAGTGTGTACTCGTTTTTTTCTCAGTTTGGAGGTTATAGACAACTTCAGCGTTCGATTTATTGAAAAAATAAATGGATTGAATGCATTATAATAAATTCACTTCAACCTAAATCAAAATATTGTTGATGACACTTGTTGGGGAAAGCCCAAAAGTCGGTGTGGCAACAAGGCATCGGGGTGTCGTGAATAGTAGGGGTGGTGTGCACCCTTTGTCATCTGTTCATCACCTATTAAACAGCTGGCATATACATATACATATAACTGACGCCAGAATGGTGCTGAATATATCCGTTCGTCAAAGCATGTGTGTGTGACTGTATTTGTAACTTTTTTTTGTTCAATAATTACGTTACACAACACATTTTGTGCGACAAACAAGAGTTCAACACCATTTCATATCGAGAAGGCAGAAAATCATAACCTTATTTTATTTTAAAGTTGGTGATTCAATATCAGTTGATAGAGTGGTGCTCATATCTCAGCTCTCAAGTCTTTCTTCATGATGAAAATTAATAACAATAGCGCATTAGTCCAACGAACAACAAATAGAAATACAAAATTGACCCGAAATTAGTTTGAACAACAAAAAAATACGATTTCGTTACATATTCATTTTCAATCAGTATAGCAGAGAAGTCACTGCAACAAAGAACAGGGATTTGAAAATAAAGTTATTTTTGAATATTCTTGCTGAAAGAAGTATCTATTGCCATTAAAACGGCAAGGGGGAATGTTGCCCCTGTGAACTGGCCGCCTCGATCACCGGATCTAACACTAATGGACCATTTTCTTAGGAGGCGCTGTTGAATCTGATGAGTATTGTATACTGATCTGACGTTAAACCGTCCTTATCATTGTGTACTGAAATTTCAGGTATACCCTGTATATACATAGCGTCTATTATGTGCCGCCCTGTCTATACTAGCGTCAACAAACTTTTAAGTAGAATAACTTTGCGTTTGCGACAGTATAACGTGTAGAATGTCTTCAACTAAATTATATACGTTACATTATCTAGAATTATAACATTGCTCTTCTGTCTTTTACTGAGAAGTTGAAACTTTTGCTTTTGAAATTATCCAGTACTTTGACAACTGACGTGCGACAGATACAATAAGTATAATTCCATACATGTCTCAGGAATTTATACCCGATGTAAAAGTGAAGAGTTAATGAATGTTTACTGTAATATTGGAGTTTTTCTCTTCATCTGATAAAAAGAGGACAAGATCCTTTGTACTATTTTTCTGAGCAGGCCTGTAAAGTGTGTCCAAGTTTCGACACTTTTGATCGATATCTCAATAATTGTTTTTAGGATTGGAGAGTTGCGATTTTCACATTACTGTCCTCTTTTTTGTGAAAACAGAACCATCGTAGCCCTTCATTATTTTATTATTGTGTGAATTTGAAACTACACCCAACCGGAGTCGTAGTTCGACCCGCACACGTCAAAAAAACTTATCAGTACTACCACAAGTGAAAAAATCGTTATCCCAAAGATCATATGCATATATTGCAATACATTTATACAGGGTGATTCATTGGGAAATGCGCATACCGTGAGGGTAGATGGAGGACACCGAGGTGCTTCCAAATAACCTATATTTTATGGGTCTATCGTTATTTATAACCAAGATACAGGATGATTTGTTGATTTTTCAAATTTTTTCAATTCATCACAACGTATGAACCACCCTATACATTTTTGGGATATTTGGTACGTATGTTCTGTATCCACAGTGGTGTCGATCAACATAATGAAGAAAAGTCTTATTCCAGGTTCGGCTTTGAAAAAATCAAAAAGTAGGTCTCGAGTCTAAACAACATTCTGTATATCAATATTTTGAAATTTTATTCACAGATTTGGAAAGAGCAGAAAAAACTGAGTGAGACCGAATACATTTGGTGTTTCTGCATACAAATATTTCACTTATTAACTTGAGTCAAATATAGATGTTTCGATTCAATGAGTGGCACGAATTTTGAATAATTGAATTTTCTTTCCCAAATAGTACTTTTCCAGCTTTAATCAATGAAATCATCAACTATTCCTTATTATCTTGATTTCTGGATTCAAATCCTATTGAGGAAACGGGAGCTCCTTATTCGAAACAAATTAGTATTATACCAATGACTAACTTTAAAACATCTTGTATACTTTTATAAAATCTATAGACGTTTCGTTAAAATGAGGTTTCACGATATTAAAAAAAAAATCTTTCCCAAGTGGTACCCGCATTTCCAGCTTTAATCCATTCTCCTATTATTTCTGGATTCCAATTTCATTGAAAAACGAGAGAAAATGTCAGTATTTGTTATTTATTACGTTATTTTTTTCTCAAATAAAGTTTGGAATGGGCATGTGTCTTCATTTCCATGATTTTTTTCATCAATGAATAAATGTGATAGTTATTTATACAAGGTGTCATTGGTATAAAAATAATTTTGTTTCAAATAAGGACATGTTCTCCCGTTTATCAATGAGATTGGCATTCATAAATCGAGATAATGAGAAATTCTTGATGATACCATGGATTAAAGCTGAAAAAGTACCATTTGGAAGAGAAAATTTATTTTTGTTAATTTTGTGCCACTTATTTCATCGAAACATCTAGATTTGACTCAAGTTAATAAGTGGAAAAGTTGTATGCGGAAACACCAATTGCATTCTGTCTTACTATGTCTTTTCTGCTCTTTCCAAATCTGTGAATGAAATTTCGAAATATTGATGTACAGGGTGTTGTTTCGACTCGAAACCTACTTTTTAATTTTTTCGAAGCCGGACTTGGCATAAGACTTTCCTTCATTATGTTGATCGACACCACTGTGGACACAGAACATACGTACCAAATATCCCAAAAATGTATATGGTGGTTCATAAGTTATGATCAATTGGAAAAATTTGAGAAATTAACAAATCATCCTGTATCTTGGTTATAAAGAACGATAGACCCATAAAATATAGGTTATTTGGAAGCACCACGGTGTCCTTCATCTACCCTCACGGTATGCGCATTTCCCAATGAATCACCCTGTATAATAGCTTTAAAAGTAACCAAAAAAATAGGGCAAAAGTATCGAAAATTGGACACACTGTACACATCCAGGGTCATAAGATTTCTGGAAAGCCAATTTTCGTTGGTAATTTTATGCTTCCATATTTTGAAAAACCGCACACTTTCTGGACACCCCGTATGATGGTGTGATCGACTGACATAGAAAACGTCGCGAATGAGGTATATCGGGTCAAAGCAGAGGGGAACCAGCGAATTACCGTCTAGATTCCCTAAGGCCGATATTCGCTTGTTATCGCATGCAGAATGATTGTGTTTCATTTGTTTCTAGAAAGTCGCGAGCAATGAGGCAGGTCAGTCACGGCCCACTTTGACCCGTTGGTTGACGGTTCTCGGTCGCTGGCGGTGATTTTTTTCTAATATTTTGCTAGCAAATAGAATGGAGATTGTATCTCGATGACAGTGAAGTAGGAGGTGGGTTTTGAGAGCTAATTCAATGAAGAAAATTTAAAAATAAACATTTATCATGCCTAAATAAATTAAACAAATTTTTCATTCAGCTTAGAATTACTTATTTAGCTATATACAGCGTATGAAACACATGAGTTCAATTTTTGAGGTGAAATCAATAAAATGTATTTTTCAATTTTGGTTCTATAATGAAGTCATTATGAAACGCAAATGCGTATCGAAATTGCCTCTGTTTCGATACGCATTTTTTACTATTCGGAGGTTGGTACAATCGAACTGTCAAATCCAAAAGGATCCAAAGAGTCCAGAATGCATGCATGAGGATCATTTTCGGTTCATTAACAAACTTGATTGGTTGAAAATGCATAATAGAAGATGAGTTCATCATGCCAGTTGTTTACATAAGCTTTTCAGAAAAGAAGCACCCCCCTTACTGTGTCAATGAGACATAACCTCTACTTCACTTTGATAGAAATCATTCTGGAACTATTTCTACTATCTGTTCGAAAATGTTGATGACATCATTCATAACTTGCTACTAAGGAGTACGGCTTGCTTGATAGAAGTTTCCACTTTTTACATTTGGGATAACGCACCAACTTGTATTTATCGGTTAATGTTAATACGCACTGCTGTATTACTGGTTGCCTGATTACCTACTGGCGAAAATGGACAAAAGGTGACATTTGAAATTACTTTCACATTCGTGACATTGGTGTAGTCGTTTTGAAATTGAATTAAATTTTTTTTGTGAACGAAGGAAATTCAGTATGCCTCATCTGGAATTGTCGAAAAAATTTTCAATTTTTACCCAAAATATGGAAATAGACAGTAATGTCGAATCTAAACCACCTGAAATTATAGAGACTGCTCAAGTTACATCTTTGAAATGACTCCCGCAAAAAAAAATTATAATAGGAAAAATCATTTTCCTACGATCTACGTCTTTAGCACACTGTTTTGTTATTTGGAAAGTAGCTCATATCTATGGTGTTGTTATTTGGAAGAAAAAAAGCACACGTGTTGAAATGAAAAACATCACAAGCTCGCCTGAATTCATAGAAATAATTGGATATATCAGTAGGTACTCATTGTCAATATAGAAGCGTTCTCGAATCAAATTCATTATTTATTGAAATTTCTGTCTCGTTTCGAATTATACCGAGAATTCTTTAGGTATCTATTAATTTCAATGTGTCAATGATACATAACCTCTGAATTCACTTTGATAACAATTAGGGACAGTGACAGCTGGTGAGATCATTCAAAAGAGTACGGCTACAGTTTTATGCGCGGCTTGCATCAGTTGCATGTTGCATCATATCACAGTATCACAGATATTTGCACTGTTTACATTTGACAAGGAGTCAAGGACGCACTAGCTCGTACGCGCATGCGCACTACGTACTTCTGTGGTTCTGTATTCCTGGTTGCGTGATTACTGGCGCTAGCAGGCGTATGGTGCATGTGTATCAATACAATTTTTCCAAATTAAACTAACTCAATCAATCAGTCATTCACATTATAAGGAATTGCCGGAGAAGTATTCAAATATCATCTTGAATATCGAAATGAACAGTACTTGATATCGAATCAAAACCACCTGCGATTATAGAAACCGCTCAAGCTACATTTTTGAAGGGGAAAATTTTCATTTTTTAATTGAGCACTAAAAACAACTCTTGTGAAAGATTGCAATGTTTTAAATATTTTTTCACATTCTTGCTAAAGTGACTGGCTCTTTTGAATTATTGGAAATTGTTCCGGGAATACCCTGTGCATTAAAAACGTATGAAACTTGGCGTCAAAAGTGGGATGTGAATCATTTCATCAGCAGGCTCGATATTTCAATTCCTCAGCCCGAAATAATCTGTTCCACGCCAATGATATGTTCAATATTTGCTACACATCGAAGAAAAACTTCGATTCGTTTGCCCATATTGGCACCATAAGATTTCGATGAACTGCGCATCGCTGTTAAAAGGGAGTGGCTAGGAGCACGATCAGTCCTTGATGATGGAATGGCGCAACGTCGTATTACAAATACTTTACTGGAAAGAGTTGTAGAGCATGAAGAACAGCTGAAAGAAAGTGTCTTCCTTTTTTTGGGAATCTATCGAAGTAGAACCAATAAAAAATAGGAATAAAAAATCACGAATTTGTTTGCCTCTTAATGCATTTAAGATGCGTATTACGTTTAATTAAAATAAACAGGGTCATACCAAAGTTATCTATCATAAAAAATATATTTTTTCTACAAGCGATTAATAAAGTAGACTTCGACGCTATCAAATCTCCACCACAACGTTTTCCGAGGAATGTCATTGAGTTACAACATTATTGCCGCTCGAGTGCGGAAATAATGTCATTAGATGACAGCATTGCCGCTCGTGCGCGAAAATAATGTCATTGTCAAGTGACAACATATTTGCGCTCGCATCCATCATTGTTAAAGACGAACTAATCATTCTGTTGCATGATGAAAAATAATACGATAGTGACAGTGAATTATCTAAAAATTCTAACACATCTCCTGATGTAGCAGAAAATGCGAAAATTGTAAATTTGAACCTCCTACCAGAGATATCGAGGAAAAGTGTGGATTGTGATATGAAAGATATATAAAAGTAGGTACGTATCTAAAACTTGTCGTATTACTCAAAAAACTGAATATGAAGCAAAAATAAGTTTGACTATATCTTTTTGGTTCATAATGTAGTGTATCTGTTAGATATATATAAGTTTTCAAGTAGCCTCAATAACCATCGGGTTCAAAGTGCGACTTCTCAAGCCGCCAGCCCATCAGGTTCGATTCCTTGTCAGGGAAATTAATAATTTCGATGAAGAATATTATGAAATGTAAGTTAATTCATCGAAGTATCGAGTTTTCGTGTCTATGAACTGTGTTTGTAAAAAAATATCATGACTCGATGACTGTATTTTTCGACCGTCAATATTCAACTTTGCTCTCTAAATACCCAAATAGCTATCCTCATATATCAGTGTGTTATCGAGAAACGCCCTAACAGACCCCGTACCGTTGTGGCACCAGCCACTCCCATCTAGTAAGTCTGTGGGCAGCCGCCTTGGCACAACAACCGCCACACTAGGCACTTGAGGGCCTTTATTGTATATACAAAGGGACTTAATAGGTGAGTATGTGTGTCTGGAAGACATGTGCATCTCTAATTTTGACACTCCTTATAAATCGTATCATTTTTACGAGCCTTTCAGTAAGGAACAGAGACGTTTTTGAGAGGGGGATATCGATGGCGAAGCGAATGTTAAAAAAAATGGGTGTCTAGAATCACGGGCTCTTCAGTTAGGTTAGAATGTAGAGCTCTCAGTTTTTTTATTATCATCAGTGTGATGGCTGAAATATTGTTGCAGCTCAGTCATAGCTTGGAGGTTTTTTGGTTTTTGTTATTCCCAACTACATCTATTACCTAACAAAAAATGAAAGATTTCCTTTTTAAAATAAAATTTGCATTTGCTACTCAATCATAGTTTTTATGTGCTGGATTGTTATTTTTTTTAATAAGTACCTACTTACACATTAACTCATTTCCCACCTCTCAAGTAAAAACTCGATGTGTACAAATTGTAGCTTTTGAGCTATACTTTCTGATGCCGTTTACATAATTTGAATACCTACACTAATTTAAAATTTAAATTAAAACTAAATATGTCAGAAACGATCTTGCGTACAGTTGAACTAATATTTAACATAATCTCCTTGATGATCTTTTATCCCGCTTCTGATTTATAAAAATTATGAATATTTGAAAAGTGTCTTTTTAGAGGTTTTAGAAGTCTTCAATTGAAAAAAAATTATTTGATATCGATATATAACAGAACTATCTTCGGTTGGTAACAATAATGCCATTGAAATATTTGAAATATCACGCACAAGCGTAAAGCCCACTTTACTATCGAGCAATTTCGATTTTTGCGATACCAGCGGTGAAAAATGCAACGTTGTTCTGTTTTTATTGGTCAATTTAAATCAAATCACACCCTGAATTGAGATTAACCAATGAAAACATTGAGTTTTCCACTGCTAATATCACAAAATCCAAATCGCTTAGAAGTAAACTGGGCTCAACTCTTCTGACTTTCATTTGACAGTTCGATTGTACCAACCTCCGAATAATAAAAAATGCGCATCGAAACAGAAGCTATTTCGATACGCATTTGCGTTTCATAATGACTTCATTATAGAACCAAAATGGAAAAAATCGATATTCAACATAATTATCACGATTTTGTAAATTGAAAATTTAAGGATGATAAATGCCAAAAAGTTACAAAAGTGATAAATGGGGTGTCATTGTAAGTACTAACAATGTGATTTTCTATTAGGTATAATAAAGATAGAAAGTAGTTGTTAGTTCCGGTCGAACTTGAGGTGACATCCAGTTTTCATTCATTTGAATAACAGATCGTGAAAATTTCGACTTTTCATCTCCTGAGATTGAATAGTTTCATTAAGGATGTAAGCATTCGCTACCCCCTGTATATCGACATGTTTTCCTGAAAAACAAAAAAGTGCCCTTCCAGACCGTACCCCCCGGTATAGCCGGTATAGTAATCGACGAGCCTCCCATTCGTTAAAATATCGCACAGCGGATTGATTCCCTTTTTTTTTTATTTCGAATTTTTCGAATTTTGTCAAAGCGGCCCTCGCGTCATCGGATTAAAAAATCATCGGATTAAAAAAACTTTGCGGAGGATTCGACGCGAGCGCCACCATCCGCACTCGATGAGCAATTCGTAAATACGGTTTGTCTCGAAACGCGAGATTGGCTCCGGATGAAATCGCATTCCGGACAGCGGCGCCCTTCCCGGAGTTTGGGGGGGGGGGGGCGTCGCGATATCCGGGAATTTGATTTTTCCGGTTATGGTGAATTTATAAACTCATCTGAACCCATCGAAGTTTCATAAACTTTTATCTGTCATTCAAATTAATGACTATCAACTAAGAAGATTGCCATCTTTCATATTTTCAACTGATAATTAACAATAGAGCATTTTGGAACACGTGACCTTGTTGGACCAAACCTTAGATCATAAAGGCTTACGCTATAGATCCGGCATCATGTAGTATTTGTTTGGTATTAGAGGGGTCTGTAAAACAGTACAATGATATCACGTGGTACAACATATACATATGTATGGTCAAAATTTCAAAACGATCAATCAATGGCAGTACGTTAGATCCCCCTGGACCTACCAAACGAATAACCTGGATACCGTATCTAGCGTAAGCATATGTGACCTAAGGACCAAACATGGCGCCAAATTATGTCAATACAAAGTAAATGTCAGTAAACAGGAAAGTTAGTTGCTGATTTACCAGATATTTTCAAGATTATTTCGTTCATGGCTTGTTAAGGTAAAAGTAAATATTCGCTAAAAGCTGCAGAGTGATATAGGGATCGATAAAATAAGAGTCATGAATTCTGTTGATCCCTATGTTATTGAAAATGATGAAGTGGAAACTGACGTGGAATTGTGTCCAAAAGTTGCCTTCTTGGACATCATCAGTATTTAGACTCTTTCGGGACTAAACATGTCTCAAGAACTGATTTTAAATACTTCCAACAGAAAAAAATCAACTCGAATGACAGCGAAAATATGTGTGGTTATGTTTGTTATGGTCCAGCAGGTCTAATTTGACAGCATTCTAAAATACTCTATTATAAATTCAACGCATGCGCACAAGGCATATTTGAACACAGAACCATTGTAGAGGAGATATTTGGGTTGTAGCCCAGTCCAGGTGCGCCTAACCTACCTTAATAAGTCGAGCCAGAAACGTAAAACGTCAATCGACGAAACGTCAAAAACGTCATGAGTCAAACGACGAAGAGACAAAAACGTCAAGCGTTTTCGACGTTTCGTTGTTTGACGCTTGACGTTTTGTTTGTGGTTCACGTTTGACGTTTTTGACGTTTCGTCGTTTGACGAATGATGTTCTTGACGTTTCGTCGTTTGACGCATTATGTTTTGACGTTTCGTCGTTTGACGTTTGAAGTTTTCGACGTTTTGTTTGACGCCTGACTCGACTTATTGTCGTAGGTTAAGCGCTCCTAGACTGGGCTACAACCCGTATAGCTCTTCTACTAACCATTTATTTGCTCTGAATTACAGGCACGAAACAATAAAAAACCTACTTGAAATGATGTTCATAAACACCTCCAATTGATGAAGATGTTATTATCAATTGTGAAGTCATATTCTTAGTTTTTTTGAGTTGTAAATTAACCATTATATGAGTAATTTTTTCTTCTTTTCTTAGATGTATTATTTTTGTATTGAATTTTAATATAATAGTGTATGATTAATGAAATTTGTGATTTAGATGAAGAATATTATAAAATGTTCTTTTTCAAGATCTAAATACACTGATAGCTAAATATTTCAAATACGACAAGTTTAATTTACTTACTTTGATGTCTTTGCCATTCAAGCATTTCATAGCACCATGTTATGAATCATGTGATTTCATAATTCATACTCTTCTTCGGTTCTTCTGGAAGGAGGTTCAAATTTACAATTTTTGCCCTTTCTTTTATATAGATAGGCACCTCCTCGCCTTAGATATCTAATTCAGTCACTATTTTCAATACTGCAAGAGAATTTGAGTTCATTTTCAACAGTAAGTATAGAGGCGAGCGTTTCTTAAATATTTCCACTCTCGAGCGAAAATGCTGTTACTCAATGAGACTCTTCAGAAAACGTGTGATTTTTGGTAGAGAGAAAACTCATGAGTTTGCGTCTGCGATTTGTTATAATAGCAATAAGTGGAGTTAGAGTTTATTCTGTTTTTACTGCGCATCATCGTTCAAATTGTATTTCAAACAATCATTATACCATTGTTTATTTGAAGAGCCACTGAGTACAAACTACCATTTTATAGATTGATTTTGAGGAATGTGTTTGAGTAAAAATTTAATATGAACCAGCAAAAAGGAGATTTGACAAACTTTCATATTTCGGAAAAAAAAATTGTAACGCCACTGCATTCATATTGGACCTCATTCGACAGGCGAGAGGGTGAGGGGTAGGTGGCAAATATATGTATATCTCGCTGATTGGAGTGATTGCTCTAATGAAAATGATCCATTTCGACTGGGCTCCCAAAATATCAGGTCGTTCGTATACAGTCCGCTGTATACGGACTGAAAAAAAAAATTGGTTGGATGTAGGGAGAATGTGCGAAACGTAGTTTTTTCATGGAAGCTTTCCAGAGTTTTCCAGATCGATTAATGTTGTTTCCAGCTTCGGGCTGGAGTACTTTCCGATTATATTTTTCCTCTCAGAATTCATGTGTTAATCTTGTATCTCGTGAATTGATCACATTCGAACTATCACAAACTTATCGATGGATACTTGTAAAAATTGATTGTCACTACTGTTAAAATCGTGGTGGATGCGCAACAATTATTGTTTTGGCGAATGCGCAAAATATGCCGTATTTCTATTTACCACTATTATGACATCTCGAAAACAGTACCTAAAGAGAAAGAAGGAATAAAGGAAGTACCTAAATGATGAAGTTAACAATGAAACGATTTTTCCAAATTGGAAATAATTTTGATTACCTTAATTTTGTAGACAGAAAACCTGAATTTAGGTGTCCTGATGATTTCGTAACATCTATCATATTGGATAACATTTCTTGGAATAACGTATCTGAAGTTCCACTTTTTCCGAATAAAAAAAATTGTGTATTTATAACGGAAGTTCCACCTCTGTTGGAGAAGAAGAAGAAGAAGAAAAAGAAAGAGAAGAAGAAGAAGAAGGAGAAAAAGGAACAGAAGGATAAGAAGGAAAAGAAGAAAGAAAATAAGTAGAAAAAGAAGAAGGAAATGGATAATGAAATGAAGTAGGAAAGGAGGAGAAGGAGGAGAAAGAGGAGAAGAAGGAGAAGAAGGAGAAGAAGGAGAAGAAGGAGAAGAAGGAGAAGAAGGAGAAGAAGGAGAAGAAGGAGAAGAAGGAGAAGAAGGAGAAGAAGGAGAAGAAGGAGAAGAAGGAGAAGAAGGAGAAGAAGGAGAAGAAGGAGAAGAAGGAGAAGAAGGAGAAGAAGGAGAAGAAGGAGAAGAAGGAGAAGAAGGAGAAGAAGGAGAAGAAGGAGAAGAAGGAGAAGAAGGAGAAGAAGGAGAAGAAGGAGAAGAAGGAGAAGAAGGAGAAGAAGGAGAAGAAGGAGAAGAAGGAGAAGAAGGAGAAGAAGGAGAAGAAGGAGAAGAAGGAGAAGAAGGATGAGAAGAAGGAAAAGGAGGAGAAGGAGGAGAAGGAGGAGGAGGAGGAGGAGGAGAAGGAGGAGAAGGAGGAGAAGGAGGAGAAGGAGGAGAAGGAGGAGAAGGAGGAGAAGGAGGAGAAGGAGGAGAAGGAGGAGAAGGAGGAGAAGGAGGAGAAGGAGGAGAAGGAGGAGAAGGAGGAGAAGGAGGAGAAGGAGGAGAAGGAGGAGAAGGAGGAGGAGAAGGAGGAGAAGGAGGAGGAGAAGGAGGAGAAGGAGGAGAAGGAGGAGAAGGAGGAGAAGGAGGAGAAGGAGGAGAAGGAGGAGAAGGAGGAGAAGGAGGAGAAGGAGGAGAAGGAGGAGAAGGAGGAGAAGGAGGAGAAGGAGGAGAAGGAGGAGAAGGAGGAGAAGGAGGAGAAGGATGAAAAGGAGGAGAAGGATGAAAAGGATGAAAAGGATGAAAAGGATGAAAAGGATGAAAAGGATGAAAAGGATGAAAAGGATGAAAAGGATGAAAAGGATGAAAAGGATGAAAAGGATGAAAAGGATGAAAAGGATGAAAAGGATGAAAAGGATGAAAAGGATGAAAAGGATGAAAAGGATGAAAAGGATGAAAAGGATGAAGAGGATGAAAAGTATGAAAAGGATGAAAAGTATGAAAAGGATGAAAAGGATGAAAAGGATGAAAAGGATGAAAAGGATGAAAAGGATGAAAAGGATGAAAAGGATGAAAAGGATGAAAAGGATGAAAAGGATGAAAAGGATGAAAAGGATGAAAAGGATGAAAAGGATGAAAAGGATGAAAAGGATGAAAAGGATGAAAAGGATGAAAAGGATGAAAAGGATGAAAAGGATGAAAAGGATGAAAAGGATGAAAAGGATGAAAAGGATGAAAAGGATGAAAAGGATGAAAAGGATGAAAAGGATGAAAAGGATGAAAAGGATGAAAAGGATGAAAAGGATGAAAAGGATGAAAAGGATGAAAAGGATGAAAAGGATGAAAAGGATGAAAAGGATGAAAAGGATGAAAAGGATGAAAAGGATGAAAAGGATGAAAAGGATGAAAAGGATGAAAAGGATGAAAAGGATGAAAAGGATGAAAAGGATGAAAAGGATGAAAAGGATGAAAAGGATGAAAAGGATGAAAAGGATGAAAAGGATGAAAAGGATGAAAAGGATGAAAAGGATGAAAAGGATGAAAAGGATGAAAAGGATGAAAAGGATGAAAAGGATGAAAAGGATGAAAAGGATGAAAAGGATGAAAAGGATGAAAAGGATGAAAAGGATGAAAAGGATGAAAAGGATGAAAAGGATGAAAAGGATGAAAAGGATGAAAAGGATGAAAAGGATGAAAAGGATGAAAAGGATGAAAAGGATGAAAAGGATGAAAAGGATGAAAAGGATGAAAAGGATGAAAAGGATGAAAAGGATGAAAAGGATGAAAAGGATGAAAAGGATGAAAAGGATGAAAAGGATGAAAAGGATGAAAAGGATGAAAAGGATGAAAAGGATGAAAAGGATGAAAAGGATGAAAAGGATGAAAAGGATGAAAAGGATGAAAAGGATGAAAAGGATGAAAAGGATGAAAAGGATGAAAAGGATGAAAAGGATGAAAAGGATGAAAAGGATGAAAAGGATGAAAAGGATGAAAAGGATGAAAAGGATGAAAAGGATGAAAAGGATGAAAATGATGAAAAGGATGAAAAGGATGAAAAGGATGAAAAGGATGAAAAGGATGAAAAGGATGAAAAGGATGAAAAGGATGAAAAGGATGAAAAGGATGAAAAGGATGAAAAGGATGAAAAGGATGAAAAGGATGAAAAGGATGAAAAGGATGAAAGGATGAAAAGGATGAAAAGGATGAAAAGGATGAAAAGGATGAAAAGGATGAAAAGGATGAAAAGGATGAAAAGGATGAAAAGGATGAAAAGGATGAAAGGATGAAAAGGATGAAAAGGATGAAAAGGATGAAAAGGATGAAAAGGATGAAAAGGATGAAAAGGATGAAAAGGATGAAAAGGATGAAAAGGATGAAAGGATGAAAAGGATGAAAAGGATGAAAAGGATGAAAAGGATGAAAAGGATGAAAAGGATGAAAAGGATTAAAGGATGAAAAGGATGAAAAGGATGAAAAGAATGAAAAGGATGAAAAGGATGAAAAGGATGAAAAGGATGAAAAGGATGAAAAGGATGAAAAGGATGAAAAGGATGAAAAGGATGAAAAGGATGAAAAGGATGAAAAGGATGAAAAGGATGAAAAGGATGAAAAGGATGAAAAGGATGAAAAGGATGAAAAGGATGAAAAGGATGAAAAGGATGAAAAGGATGAAAAGGATGAAAAGGATGAAAAGGATGAAAAGGATGAAAAGGATGAAAAGGATGAAAAGGATGAAAAGGATGAAAAGGATGAAAAGGATGAAAAGGATGAAAAGGATGAAAAGGATGAAAAGGATGAAAAGGATGAAAAGGATGAAAAGGATGAAAAGGATGAAAAGGATGAAGAGGATGAAGAGGATGAAAAGTATGAAAAGGATGAAAAGTAAAAAGGATGAAAAGGATGAAAAGGATGAAAAGGATGAAAAGGATGAAAAGGATGAAAAGGATGAAAAGGATGAAAAGGATGAAAAGATGAAAAGGATGAAAAGGATGAAAAGGATGAAAAGGATGAAAAGGATGAAAAGGATGAAAAGGATGAAAAGGATGAAAAGGATGAAAAGGATGAAAAGGATGAAAAGGATGAAAAGGATGAAAAGGATGAAAAGGATGAAAAGGATGAAAAGGATGAAAAGGATGAAAAGGATGAAAAGGATGAAAAGGATGAAAAGGATGAAAAGGATGAAAAGGATGAAAAGGATGAAAAGGATGAAAAGGATGAAAAGGATGAAAAGGATGAAAAGGATGAAAAGGATGAAAAGGATGAAAAGGATGAAAAGGATGAAAAGGATGAAAAGGATGAAAAGGATGAAAAGGATGAAAAGGATGAAAAGGATGAAAAGGATGAAAAGGATGAAAAGGATGAAAAGGATGAAAAGGATGAAAAGGATGAAAAGGATGAAAAGGATGAAAAGGATGAAAAGGATGAAAAGGATGAAAAGGATGAAAAGGATGAAAAGGATGAAAAGGATGAAAAGGATGAAAAGGATGAAAAGGATGAAAAGGATGAAAAGGATGAAAAGGATGAAAAGGATGAAAAGGATGAAAAGGATGAAAAGGATGAAAAGGATGAAAAGGATGAAAAGGATGAAAAGGATGAAAAGGATGAAAAGGATGAAAAGGATGAAAAGGATGAAAAGGATGAAAAGGATGAAAAGGATGAAAAGGATGAAAAGGATGAAAAGGATGAAAAGGATGAAAAGGATGAAAAGGATGAAAAGGATGAAAAGGATGAAAAGGATGAAAAGGATGAAAAGGATGAAAAGGATGAAAAGGATGAAAAGGATGAAAAGGATGAAAAGGATGAAAAGGATGAAAAGGATGAAAAGGATGAAAAGGATGAAAAGGATGAAAAGGATGAAAAGGATGAAAAGGATGAAAAGGATGAAAAGGATGAAAAGGATGAAAAGGATGAAAAGGATGAAAAGGATGAAAAGGATGAAAAGGATGAAAAGGATGAAAAGGATGAAAAGGATGAAAAGGATGAAAAGGATGAAAAGGATGAAAAGGATGAAAAGGATGAAAAGGATGAAAAGGATGAAAAGGATGAAAAGGATGAAAAGGATGAAAAGGATGAAAAGGATGAAAAGGATGAAAAGGATGAAAAGGATGAAAAGGATGAAAAGGATGAAAAGGATGAAAAGGATGAAAAGGATGAAAAGGATGAAAAGGATGAAAAGGATGAAAAGGATGAAAAGGATGAAAAGGATGAAAAGGATGAAAAGGATGAAAAGGATGAAAAGGATGAAAAGGATGAAAAGGATGAAAAGGATGAAAAGGATGAAAAGGATGAAAAGGATGAAAAGGATGAAAAGGATGAAAAGGATGAAAAGGATGAAAAGGATGAAAAGGATGAAAAGGATGAAAAGGATGAAAAGGATGAAAAGGATGAAAAGGATGAAAAGGATGAAAAGGATGAAAAGGATGAAAAGGATGAAAAGGATGAAAAGGATGAAAAGGATGAAAAGGATGAAAAGGATGAAAAGGATGAAAAGGATGAAAAGGATGAAAAGGATGAAAAGGATGAAAAGGATGAAAAGGATGAAAAGGATGAAAAGGATGAAAAGGATGAAAAGGATGAAAAGGATGAAAAGGATGAAAAGGATGAAAAGGATGAAAAGGATGAAAAGGATGAAAAGGATGAAAAGGATGAAAAGGATGAAAAGGATGAAAAGGATGAAAAGGATGAAAAGGATGAAAAGGATGAAAAGGATGAAAAGGATGAAAAGGATGAAAAGGATGAAAAGGATGAAAAGGATGAAAAGGATGAAAAGGATGAAAAGGATGAAAAGGATGAAAAGGATGAAAAGGATGAAAAGGATGAAAAGGATGAAAAGGATGAAAAGGATGAAAAGGATGAAAAGGATGAAAAGGATGAAAAGGATGAAAAGGATGAAAAGGATGAAAAGGATGAAAAGGATGAAAAGGATGAAAAGGATGAAAAGGATGAAAAGGATGAAAAGGATGAAAAGGATGAAAAGGATGAAAAGGATGAAAAGGATGAAAAGGATGAAAAGGATGAAAAGGAGGAAATGAAGAAAATGAAGGAAAATGAGGGAAATGAGGGAAATGAAGGAAATGAGGGAAATGAGGAATATAAGGAAAATGAGGAATGTCAGGAAAATGAGGAAATGAGTAAAATGCGGCAAATGAGAAGAAGCAGGAATAAGAGGGAAAGGAAGGAAAAGAGGGAAGAGATGAAAATGAGGAAAATGAGAAAAATGAGAAAAATGAGAAAAATGAGGAGAATTAGGAAAGAAGAAGAATTAACATTAGAAGGAAAAAAATAAGAGGAAGGAAAAGAAGATGAGGAAGGAAAAGTACAATGTGAAGGAAAAAAAAAAGATGAAGAAGGAAAGGCAGAAGAAGATGGAAAAGAAGAGGATGAAGATGGAAAAGAAGATGAAGAAGAGAAAGAAGATGAACAAGGAAAAGAAGATGTAGAAGGAAAATAATAAGAAGAAAAGGAACGGTCAGAAGTAAAAGAAGATGGAGAAGCAGAAATGAGAAAGAAGGAAGGGAATTAATAGAAGAAGAAGAAGAAGAAGAAGGAAAATAAGGAGTAGAAGGAAAAGAATAAGAAATAGATGAAGTAACAAAAATAGGAACAGAAGAAGGAACAGAACGAGAATAAAGAGAAGCTGAACATCCTCAACTCCTACCCAAGCAGGCAATGACGGCGAACGTAAAATAGGGCAAACGTATAAAAAAACAAAGCTCAATGCTAAACGCCGCCCGATTCTTCCTTCGCAAACAAACAGTCGATTCGATCCCAGCACATCAGTCGATTTGTGGGTCTCACGTGAACGAAAAACCTTACTCCCTCGCCGGCCGGTCGACTGTTCCACATCCTGGCCCGTGAGAACGAACCCACAATGAAACCCACCGACTTCTCTACCACCACCGATTCGAGAGAGAGATTCCGTGGGAATTTGTTGGCGAGGAGGACCTGGGAAGGGGGTGTCTACCCGATTCGCTCTCCGTTTTTCGCTTTTTGTCCGTTCCGTGTTCCGTACGGCGGAAGCGATTAATTAATTTTTGTTGTTGTTCATTATTCGAGGCAGGTCGAAAATTTGATTGGCTTATTGGCGTGAAGGTCGCTACGGGGGGGTTATTTTACAGGGTGAATATTCGAAGTCACCGAAAATGTTTTTTTCGGCAACCGTCCGGAAAGTACGTACTTTCCAGACGATTTTTTTTTTGAGAAAGTGGCATTTTTCCGGCCTAGTCCGGGAAGTACGTACTTCCCGGACTAGGCCGGGAAGAATCACATCGTTGTTGTCATTGTAAATATGAAAATCTTGGTAGTATGGTTTTGATAAATGCAGTTGATCATTACCATAGCAGCAAAATAACGACTGACAGCTATCTGACATAAAATTATCTAACATTCAAAAATTATCAGATGAAAACAATCAATGTGAAACGGAAACTTTACCTTCTTGTCTTGACTTCAACAAAAGGCACTTAAATATACCAAGCATTTCAAACAAATTGAATCCATTCAATATTAACAATTGTTCTAATTTTAATATAAATATTAAAATATAAATAAGAATTGAAATGTTCGAAATTTTGTTCTAATAAAGAAATGTGTTTCTTTGATTTGTTATTCTACACGGTTGCCAAAAAAATTGTGTAGGCAACACGCCCGAAAACAGTTTTTTTGGACTCGCAGACTTCCAGGACTCGCTACGCTCGTCCTAGAATTTTGTCCACTCATCCAAAAAAACAGTATTTTCCGGACTTGTTACGTAAATTACTATTTTTTCGTTTGTTAGATGGTGAATATTGTTACGATCTTCGTGGGTGGAAGTGAACGACGACTGGGTTTAAACTGATAACTAATTTATTTCAACCAACACTAACACTTATGACAGACTAATTTTTAACAACTATTTATTTTGGAGGTTATGAACGTAACGCAACGTCGTATTCAACTGACTTCTGCCATTATCTGGCCCTGTATATACAGTGTGTACCAGCCAAATGGAATAAATTCGTTAATAAATAAACGGTGGCGTTTTAGGAAATACGCTCGGACACGTCGATTTGTATCTTTAGTTGCGCTTTTTTTTCAAAAAAAACTTTTTATACAGGGTGTGTCATGCCACAGTGGCCAATATCAACTTTCTTATTTTAAAAGCAACACCCTGTATTTTATTTCATTATCAGATCCTTCCTGAAGAGCTGATTTCGTCGATCTATTATACTTGGGGTATAGCGAGAAAGATTACAGAGATATAGGGTGTGAAAAATCAAGATTTTTAAAATTTAGGCATTTTTTGTGCTCCGCATACGGCATCACGTTCAAATATGATCGTGAATTAGAGGTCGGAAAGTATCGATACTGAGTATCGATGTATCGATACTATGCGGAGTATCGAAATATTGATACTAATAAGGTCATTATCGATACTCATTGACAAATGACATAACCATTGAAAGTTGACGATTCACAACATTGAAACATTCATTTTCATTTTTTGATATTTTTTTCCTCATACGACAAGATGTGCAATAACTATCAAATATTTGCGCGCACACTGCAACTTCTGTATCAGTTTTTCACCTCTAAGGGAAGTTGTCACAAATCAAAGAATTTTGATCATATTTGTGAATTAAAATTTGAAATTTTCGACATCAGAACTGTCAAAAAGACACAGCAAATTAGACGTAAGAAACAACTGATTTTTGGTCTCATGGACCCATGATTCCTCACTCGATGGGAATACCAATTTTCTTTTCGATATTAATATCAATGTTTGTCCCCACCCCACTTGAACGTGTACTCTCAACGTAAGTAGACCCAACCTAACCTTAGTGTACTCTTGTAAAGGAGGCAGGTCAAATAATAAAAAAATCTATCAAACAGTATCGATATATCGATACTGGGTCGAGTATCGAGGTATCGATACAAAGTATCGAGGTATCGATGCTTTTCTGCTTTCAGTATCGAAGTATCGATACTTTCCGACCTCTATCGTGAATGCGACAACAGCGAGAGAGTTCATCGGAAGCCGAAGAGCGTAGAGAGCCGCCCACAATCCAATCTGAATTAGCAATTGTAATGGAATCGTTCGGGGGCAACAGGAGAGGTAAACAGTTTAGAGATCGATTATGGAGCGAAATGAGGCAGCAGCTGCCCTGTTTGAAGACGCAGATGCAAATCGCACACGTCACACGTTATCGCTTGTTGATGCTTGTTGTCCCGCTCCCTGATGCTGCTTTGTTTTAGTGCATTCAGTTCGATGGGGGGCAGAACCCACAGCCAACTTAGCCAAATCTACGATAAGGCCTGGGAAAATTGAATGATTCGAAACATGAGCTGTCATCTGTCAACGTCAAATGACACTTGTCAGATGTCAAAGTGCTTGTCATCTTTCAACGTCAAATGCCACTTGCCAGATGCCGAAAGGCTTGTCATCTGCCAACGTCAAATGTCACTTGTCAGATGTCAAAAGACTTGTCATCTGTCAATATCCAATGTCACTTGAAAGTCACCTGTTGATATCGAATATCCACGAAAAACAAACAACAAGTGAGTACCTAACTCACTTGTCCTACGAGTATAATTTTTTAAAGTTGAGTTGAATGAATATTTCACTCACAGCTGGTTCTTCAATTAACTTTATTTTCCTCGAAGCCCTTTTTGCTAGAACAAGAAGGCTTACGCTGGAGTGAAACTGGTCAAAGTAACACAAAACTAATAACTGCCGATCTTTCTTTATCACAGATTAGTTTATAATTTGCAGTCCAATTTTGCGCCATAATCATTGCTATCACGAAAAATACTGCCTTATGTTATTAGGAAATTCTCTCATGTGACGCTCAAACTCAAACTCAAACTCAAACTCAAACTTAAGAGGAACACTAACTCCTACCTTCTTTCCCTTGGTTCTCACGATGTTCTTTGAACATTACAGGATATACCTTTTCGTGAGAACCAGAACATAAAAAAAGTATCATTCAAAATCATCTAATTTTTGTTTAGGTTTCTGTCTTACTTTCTTAGAAATTATTTGATGAATTTAGAACACCCGGAGCTAAATATTTTCCGATTCGTTAATTGACATTTTCAAATAACCATGTCGATTATCGTCAAACTCTATATAATTTTTCATAAAATATTCAATAGCTAAACAAATCCCATTAACCACTACTGCGACATAATGTTGGGAATAAAATTTTCAGATTGTGAACTGTTTTGACATTTTTAATGGAGCATAAACTAACGTAAATATACACGACGTAGTTAATCTCGTATCTTTTGATGAATATACGGCGATATAAAAATCATCATTCAAGTTAATTGATCATCGCGGTATGTTTCAACTTCACACCCAAAGACCATCTGATAATGTAGATATGAATTAGTGCTCAGAGATTATTACTGCTGCCCGCATTTTTTTTTTTTTTCGGGTGGACTTTTGGATTATGATTTGCCTATCCAGATTTTTATACTTCCTTTCATAAGGCTTAAGCATCTGAAGCGCGAAAATAATAATAAGTATATTGTGATGTACCGTATGAGTAATGAGTATAATAAAACGTGTTGAAGAGGATTCGTAAAATTGATTAACTTTACTGATATTGATTTTTTTTTGATGAAAATAGGATTATTTCGACTATTTCACGCACTTCCCGAATGAACCAATCATCAGGAGCTCTAGTCTAGTCAAGTTTGGATTATCGATAACACAAACTTGACTCTTGATTGACTCTAATTGGCCTGTCAAGTTCGGTGTTTGTGTATGTCAAATAGAAATATTCACGTTGTATTTCAAATTGAGCAGATTCAAATTTGAATTTCATCGAAATAATCAATTTCAACCATCCAGTCTGTTTGTGAAATAGTCTCATAAAATTCCACTCGTTGTTGGTAAAATACAAGGTGTTCCGTAAAATGATGCAACTCTGAAATGCCGCACTATTGTAGATCGCCCTGTATATCGGTTAATATGTTCAGAACGGAATATGCAGTGTTCTTCATGAAACTGCTGTACTTAAATTTCATTTCATTTTCGTATTTTGCGTCAGAATCCGTCCAGTTACTCGTGACTCATCCTGTATATTAATCATGAAATTTTTCATGCATTACGAGTCAGTCACCTAAAATCTAAACGAGGCTTATGGACTGCTTGCGATATCGGAATAAGAAGTTCTTTCAGGAATATTTATACATATAATGACAACATTATTCAGAGAATGTGATGGCTATTTTGAGTGAAACAGTATTCAGTATAATTTATTGAAGGTTGCAACATGATGTCAGATATTAAAATTGATGATTTTTAGGTACAATACCCGATATCAACACTCATCCAAGAGATCAAAAACGATTTGATATATAGAATTCTTTGAAGTTGAGATTGTTGATTATAATTTTTTTCTATTTTGGTACTATAATGAAGTCTTTATGAAATTCAAGATGTGTATCAAAATAGCTTCTATTTCCATACGCATTTTTTATTATTCGGAGGTTGATACAATCGAACTGTCAAATGAAAGTCAGAAGAGTTAGCCCCAGTTTACTTCTGAGCGATTTGGATTTGGTGATACTAGTAGTGAAAAACGCAATTAATGTTGTAATTGGTAAATCTTGATTCAGATTGTGATTTGATTTAAATTGAGTAATGAGAACAATACAATAACATTGCATTTCACACCGACAGTATCACAAAAAAAAATTGGTTAGCAGTAAACTGGACTTTATGCTTGCGCGTAAAATTTTAAATATTTCAATAAAAAAATTTAAATGTTTCTGCTATTCAGCCATATTGAATAATTTTTTTTCAATAAAAGCCATCAAATTGATGCAAAATAAAAAAAACTGTAAATGACACACGTTTCTTGAGACACTTTGTCTCCCGACAAAATAGCGTCGTATGAAACTTGTTTTATCATATAATATCATCAGTGGAGACGTTGATATATGTATTTTATTATTTCATTCATTCTGTTGCACCATACCAGATTTCTGAACAAAATAAAAAACAAGTTTTTGTTCACGAAAAGTTTCAATCTCTTTTAAAATTTTTGGTTATTGTGCTTGTATTGCTATCATTTTGTGTTTTTTTCGAATAAATTCAAAAATAAAGAGTAGTCCTGCTGCTGAGAAAAATATTTGAAGACGATGAAGAAGAAGATTTCAATATTTTGGGAAAAGTAAACAATTTTAATGAAGAAACGATCCTTAATGCACAAATAATAAGACACGTTGCTCTAATTTGAAAACTCAACCAAACGACTAAGATGAACCAAACTTAACACCTAACATAACCTCATATTTTCAGATTTATCGCTCTGCTCCGTCAAAATTCTCTGAGCATAGAGATCGTCGACGGATCATTCCGATTTTAATTGCCTAACGATTGAGTTTTTTTTCCTTCACATCATTCAGATGTCATAAACGAACGATTTTGATTTGATCGGAGCAATCTAATGAACGCAGCAAATATATAGTATCTTCATGTGTCAACATCAAACATCACTTGTCAGATGTAAAAAGGATTGTAATCTGTCAAACGCCAAATGTCACTTGTCAGAAGGCTTGACATCTGTCAATGTCAAACGCCAAATGTCACTTGTCAGAAGGCTTGACAATGGCGGTCAATGTCAACGTCAAATGTCACTTGTCAGTCGACTTGACATCTGTCAATGTCAAGTGTCACTTGTCAATATTGAGAGTCACCTGTTGAGTGTTGATGTCAGCGAGTGCCACTTTTATCGGAACGTGCAACTCCAACAGACGGTGTGTCGACGCGAAAATGTACCAACGCCGACGTAATTACGGCGACGTTTCAATAAAACGAAAGCCGCAGAATGCTTCGCACCTGTTTTTCGGACCGAGAAATTAATTCGAGGCTCCTTTCCAGCAGATAACAGGTGCGACATATGGCGACGACCCTTTCAGAGCAGAGGCCTGGTGTGTCTGCCCAAGTTACGTGAACTAGTTAATTATACCGACAGGTCGAGAAACGTTTTCGTAAAGCAACCGTGAAGAGGTAACCGAAGACTCGGACATGACTTGTTGTTGGAAGGAAGGACCGGCGATTATGGAGAGAAATTGCGAAAAAACAAATGAAACATTGAAATATCTCTAAAAAGGTGGAAAAGTTGTGGAACTTTGGAGTTGCGCTTGCAAGGATAATAATTTCGTCACACGTGGCGTATGAATTATGATATGATATGATTAGATAAATTCTTGAATGTTGAAGAAATAAAAGTAAAGGCATTTTTTGCGAGGGAACAGTTTCGAAGACCGTTTTAAAACAGTTTATACCTCTACGTCATCTCGTCATCATTTTATGAACCGAAAAAATGCAACGTTTCATAACGTCACGTGTCATAATTATTTAACCTCAGAGATGACAGTTCGCCATCTTGAACCATGATTGAAATGGTCCAAGAGACGCTTTCAAAACGTTTTCAACCAGAATCAAGTGTGACGTCACAAATGGTTCAAGAAAATGGAGTGTTTCAAAACTGTTTCAAATAGAGCAAAAATTGCCTCAATGCACGTCTCGCAAAAGAAATCTTCTCATAGGGAAACCAAGTATGGGAGAAACTGTTATGAAACTTTATGAACCAGTTTTGAAATACTCCATTTTCTTTAACAATTTGTGACTTTACACTTGATTCTATTTCAAAACGTTTTGAAAGCGACTCCTGGACCGTTTCAATCATATTTCAATATGGCGAACTGTCATTTTATAATTCCATGAGGTATGTCTGTGACAAGTGACGTTATTGAACGTCGCATTTTTTCGGCTCATAAAATGATAACGTAGATGTATAAACTGTTTTAAATTATTAATTGTTAATTCGTATTCTTAGTTTATAGTAACAATTAACGAAGTAGCCTTTGACGCTTTCAAACACAAATTTGACTTTCTCCGAGGAATGTCATAAAGTGACAGCATTGCCGCTCGTGCGCAGAAATAATGGCATTAAGTAACAACATATGTGCGCTCGCATCCATCATTGTTGAAAACGAACTCATCATTCTGTTGAATGATGGAAAACAATAGAGTGACAGTGAATTATCTAACACATATGCTGATGTAGCTGAAAGTGCGAACATTGTAAATTTTAATAATTTGATCCTCATACCAGAGAACTCGAGGAAAAGTATGGATTATATCAAATTCCTCAAAAAAAAATCAGTCCGTTGTAAATTTCAATTATACTTGTAGTACTAATAGGTTATCGAGTTTGCTTGTCTAGGAACTGCGTTTGCAGAAAAAATCTTTAGTGTATTTCAAACGCAAAGTGTCTTGCTATCAAACACTAATTATTCAGTTATTAATATTATCAAATTTTCATTTTTGTCATCAAAATGATTGAAACGCTTTTCAATTGAGATGTTTCACAGAAGTTACTTTGTCAACATCTTTTAGAAATTGTCCAGGAGATTGACAGATACCCTTTATATTTCAACTTACTACTTCAATTGGTATTGTGTGGCCTCCAATTAATTATATAATCATTGAATTAGGTTTATCAGATAATTGATGAATAATACTCGTAAATTATTGAATGTTGGTGAGGGCATGGCACGATAAAAAATTAAAACCATTTATATTATCAATAGGATAGTTATTTCAATTATTCTTAATTAGATTAAATGTACAAAAGTATCTGAGTGGCTGGGAATAGATATTGATAAATAAATACAGTGCCTGCCCTGAAGAATTGTTATTGAAGTTTCTGAAAAAATCTAATGGCGATTCGTTTCTGTAGGTCTGAGAACTGAAAAATTGTGTGTATTGTCTCTTTGTTAGGGGTAGAGAAATGAGATGGTATTTTAGATTTTTTCTTTAACCTGGTTCAAAATAGGTACATATTAGGGTCCTCGTTGGATATCTTGTCAATTTGTCCCATTTTTTGTCATTACAGTCAATTTTTTTTTAATTCCCGCCAAATCTGACGTCATTTGAGTTTGTTAGAAATGTAATAACAATTTTTTCCCACTTTATGACGGACGCCATATAACTGCCTCAAACATTAGTATTTTGTTTCCATCAGAATTTTTGTGGGTACATTTGACAACATCGAATGATTGTCAAACATTTCTTGCTCTTTCAGATGACCATCTATTTTATTTTTTGGCCGTTTTCAGGGGTTATAGATTTTTATTTCAACAATTGAGAACATGCTGTGTTGACTGTTTTGTAACAAATCTGATGTTTGTTATTTTAAAATTGTGTCATCTACTGACGATTGTTTTCTTGAAAACAAAATTTAACCAAATATCATGGAAGTCTTTCTCAAGGCAACTGGTTTAGGTTTGAAAATCAAATCACTCAAGTCCTCAACTGAGCGTGGGCCGTCTAGGCTGATTAGTGCTAGATTTTCCTAGGATTTTTTCTTCTGTATTATGTTTGCTTGAGAAACAGAGAAAATTGAACAGAATTATTCCCCCTAGCTATCCCTGCCAGTTCAATAACCAGCAATAATACGCAGTGCTAGTAATCAATTGAATATATTCAACAAAATAAACAGAAAGAAACGAAAAAAAACGAGAGAATATTTTCTGATAATGGTGAGTGAAATTTAAAAGAACATATAGGGTATACCTTGAAGAAAAACAATAACTGCGACTATATATTTAGTACAAGCACAAGCGAAACTGAAGTTCACCCACGAAATTATTGATATGGGATGTTAGTTAGAAGAGAAAAGAACAAAAATACCAAGTATTCTATTCGTCCGTCGAGACTGTGCAAAGAAGACGCTTTTGTGCAAAATTGAATCTTCCAAAACGCACTATGATCCACCCCGAATTTAAGCGATTCACTCGCACAAACCAAGAAAGTTTTCCAAAAAAATTCCCAATTATGCAGAACCTCTTTCCGGTTTTCTGTATTGAAATTCGCCTCTCGCGGTTATTCCCCTGATTGAAAATCTATTCCCCAATCAATAATGACAAAAAAAATATATCTAAACCGAAACACTTGTGGGTTATTCTTTGGATCCGAGCCTTCCGCACAACTCAAAAACCGGCGAACCACTGCCACTCGATCTCTGCTCGATTTTTCGAATTGATGCTTTTCTTGTCAGATTGGCGCTTTTCAGTTCACATCTAAAAAATGCAAAATTTGCACCCTGTGAGTGTGATCCTCTTATTCTGACTTTCCCACTGATTCAGCTTCCCACGTATGAGTAATGCTGAACTAACCGAATCATTTATCTGACTTATTTATCATTAATTGTAAATTGTTACCAGTCTTAGCTGCCTAAATGAATGCCTCTTTGTTTCGATTCGTGTGAACTTCAGTTTCGGACCGTGGGTATCGAACTTGTATTGGATTGATTTCGCATGTCGAAATTATTCCAATACCTAGTGTAATATATCTAAAATTCTTAATAAAATGGTAACGGCGTCTTTCAACGACTTCCTGTTATGGTGGATTTATGCAGCGATTTTAAGTCATAAGATTTAAGTTGTAAGTTTTTAGTCATAAGTCGTGAGAAGTTTAATCATTGGTTTTCAATGTTACCATTCATACACTTGACATAAGTTGCAAGTCATAAGTTTTAAGTCATAAGAATATTGGCCAACTTTCATCTCTTATGGCTTAAAACTTGAAACTGATCATATTTGCGCATGCGTTATAAATTTTATTACTAAAAACTTACGACTTAAAACTTATGACTTAAAATTGCTGCATAAATCCACCATTACAGTTTGAAATGAACAGTATCACCATCAATTTGAAACCGTTTGAAGTGTAAATTCAACAATGTGGTGCAACCCCGACCATTTCGAATTTACTTAGGATGGCCATTATATTGGAGTACCCCCGTATATTTATAGACAGACGGGATGACCTTCAACCAATCCTGTCTTGGAGTCGTTTGACCGACAAATCGACGTTCCTTTGTTTTGCCGTCTGTCTGTGATACTTTGTATCTTCTCATCCAATTTGTGACACAAATATCAAATAGGGGTGGATTCAAGAAAATTCACTTCTAAACCACATCACAAAGCCACTTACGGTGGATTTATGCAGAGGTTTTATAAGTCGTTAGTTTTAAGTCGTAAGTTTTAAGTCGTGAGTTTTAAGTCGTAAGGAAAAATCGACCATTTATGCAAGAAGTTTTAAGGACTGTCAATATAGTGTCAATCCTGTTATTTTGTGTGCTTATTTTTCTCATTTCCTTTTATTATTATTATTTATGTCTATTTGCTTTAGATGCATTCAACTCCTGCTGTTTGTTACGATACCCTTTTGCAAAATCAGACGCATGCGCAAATCGATCGAGTTTTAAGTCGTAAGTCGTAAGAGATAAATGTTGGCCAACTTTTCTGAGGACTTAAAACTTATGACAGCTGCATAAATGATAACATTGAAAACCAATGGATGAACTTCTTATGACTTATTACTTAAAACTTGAGACTTAAAACTTACGACTTAAAACCTCTGCATAAATCCACCGTTAAACTCTAGGTATAGTTTGTGCTTTCCGCCTATAGTGCATTTTTTACGGTGATCATTAAAAAAAATATATGCAATATGAGTATAAATTTGTTGGAAATTCATAAACAGTGTCCGCCATGAAGTTGGCTACACATGAAAAAAAAATTGTTATTGATATTTCGGAAAAACTCTGATGGCGGTTCGTTTCTGCATGTCTTCACAACTAAAAAATCCGTAAGGCTATAGGGAAAAATCACGGAGTGGGCGACATCTATAATTGATCGCATGAACTACTCGAGAGGTGAACAACAAACTAACCTCCATATGTTCATATGGGTAAAGTGTGAACTTTATTCATTAATTTCAGTGATTTAAGCATTGAAAGTGTTGTATTTTGATGATATTTTGTGAAGAATTGTTGTTAATAGACCACACAATCTGAAAATGCAAGAGATTAGAAGAGGTGATATGGAGATAAAATCGCGAAAAATATGCTTGTTCCATAATGCTCTAACATACTCAAGGCTTTGCACTTTGCATAAATTTCCTTCAAATTCTAAGCAGAAGATGGGCAGGATTTGGGAAAACCTAAATCCTAAGGCAAGTAGCCTAGAAATGGAAGATGATCTTGAAGATAGAGAAAGCTATCTCGGAATTTATGTTTGTAGCAAGCACTCATGATGATTGTTTCAGTGGTAAGTTCGATTTTTCATTATTGTTGTCACTATGCTACCACCTCTTCTCCACCTCATTTGGTTCATTTTAATCATTTTGTAATTTATTACAGGCTCAGGCAAATATCAAATAATCATATGCAGTTGGAGCAACATGGAAATGAACAAGTAGGGAAGATTTATAAAGAAGAGAGTTCCACTGTAAATACAAAACCAACAACAACCTATATGACACACAACAATAATGTTCCTGATAATTATATGAAGGTTTGGGTGATTCTGGTGTTGTGTATTATCATCTGCTTGCTTGGCAGTATTATTTGGATTTAGGAATTTAACATGTTCAAGAATGTTTATTATTGCATTTTTTATGAGTTGTAGTCTTTCTCAGTCTGAAGGGAATCTATTTCATTCACCAATGATTAAAAGATTTGAATACTGATTTGTTATTATTGTGTTACATTTCCCAAATTATTCTATTAAGAAAAACATATGACATGCTAAAGAAAGCCATTTACTCTTATTTACCCAATAAAACTATGTATTTTTTAAATCATTTATTTGAACACTATCATTTCTTCTAAATGAGTTTATAAAATCTCCACAAAATGATGAATCTATATCAACTGTCACTTCCTGGTAGTTTTTGCACTTCACTTTGTTCTAATAGGTATATCTATTTGAATACATTATCATATAATCTAGGTTCCTTAAAATAAAAACAAACTCAACATAGAAATAAAGAAAACTGATAAGTCAAAAAGGTGGAGTTTATATGCTTCCAGTCAAAATGGCCAATAAATCTTTTCAAAATTGAATTATACAACATTAACAATAAATCTGCTTTACAGGAACATTAAAATAAACCCATATCATATCTCATCTAGTTTCATGGTGATTTCATGTGAGCATTGTGGAGGATCTCAACACAAAACTTTTTATGATTTCTTCATTGAGGCCTTCAGTTCCAATATTGTGTGATTGCTGAAACACTTTCACTCCGAAATTGACATTTCGACTTTCACACAGGCATTTTAAAAAGAATTTCAGGAACTAAGAACTGAAAAACTTCGAATAAAAACCGAAATTGATACCTGGACTTGGTGGCATTTAAGAAGAATCCAGTGACAATAAAACGGAAACGTCGACAACAAACCCTAGATACAACTTCAATCCAATATTCGAGTACGAAAAATCGACTTGAATCTCTGAGATAGCTGAAATTCTATTCAATAAAAACTTTGGTTTAACAAGAGATCAAATGACAGATTATTTGTTGTTCACCCCTCGATCCGACATTTTGACATTTACAGCGCCATCTGGCGTTTCGTGATTTTTCCCTATTATATCACGTGACCTCCGATCTGTTGGGAATTCGAAAAAAGTTGTCAGTGTTGCCAAAAAATGGGTCGAATTGACAAGATATCAAAAAATTTTAACGAAAAAATGTGATTGAATCTACGAGGACCCCATTATCGATTTCGAACCAGATTGAAAATAAAAATACAATTTTGCGGGAGGTTAATTATAAAAAAACTAACTATAGTGATACCCTGATGTATTTTGATGCACTTGAGCTTATTTAATATTCTCAACCCGTAAATATGATTCAAACAAACTAATATTCGTAATTGAAACTTAATAATGCATTATTCATCCCTGCTATAAATTTGATATTTTTGGCACCACCGACAACTTTTTTTGAAATTCCTGCCAAATCTGAGGTCACGTGATATAAGTTGTAACGGATTTTTCAGTTGTCAGACATGCGAAACCAAACCGCCATTGAAGGTTTTCATAAATTTCAATAACAGAATTCTTTTCCCATATGTAGCCAATTTTATGGTGGACACTGTATATTACATGCAGAGCATATCCGTGTGGGAGGTATAACGACAATTCTATTTATTCATTTAACTGTTATAATGATCAATATATATTTGTTCAAGGATGTGGGAAAATATCGCTATTTATCTCATATCCCATATTTTTCCGATGGTTGTTATTCATCATTATTATCAGGGCAATTCAAATCCAAAACAAAAAGTCCAGAGCCGAATTTCTTGTAGCAAGAAATTCGAAATATCTCTCAAAAAAACGATTTTACGAAAATTCTGTTTTTCCTATATGCCTTTGCTCCTCTCCTCTAAATTGGTCCACCCCGTACATGTAGTATAGTAGTATTTTCTTCAATGATATTGCTCAAATATATTTATAGTTACCTTGCGGTTATTGAAATATTGACTTTTTAAAAAAGAAGTCTCATTGAAAACATTTTAACACAAGCGGTAGAAAAAAATTGTTGATTTGATTACAACTGCGTCATCATGATCGATCGACTTCCTTAATAAATACCTAATCTTAAACTATCGATGTATATCTATTTCCAACTGAAATTACCAATTGGCCAACACATTTTGAGGTCGCAGTAAACTATACTCTCGTTTACACTAAGGCTTTCGTTATTGGTACTTTTTACTATTTATATCTCAGAATATAAACAGACAATTTTATCTGTGAGAGCATGGTAATGATTCACTTCGCTTGAGCACTCGTAATATAACTGAAAAAGTTGCATAAATCTGTTACAATGAATATAGACTATTTATTGATATGGCCACCTACTTACTTACTGATCAGAATAGATCTGAAGCCAGAAAGTGTAGAGGAACGCCAAACGTTCAGTAGCTTCACATTATCAATACGTTGTTTCTTATAAAACAGCATAAAATAACAACTGAGTTTTCTAAGGTAACATTCTATAGTATATTACACAACAAGTGTGGAAAGTGACATATTTCACACGAGTAGTCGTTTAGCACGAGCCGCGTAGCGGTGAGTGCGGAAACGTAACGAGTGAAGGAAATGCACTTTCCAACGAGTTTTGTACACTATTTTTCCTACGACTCCGAATACTTTCATTTGGCGGGAAGTATTGTCAAAAATTTAATTTGAGCGGTCTCTAGAATTTCAGGTGGTTTTGATTCGATATCAAGTACTTACTGTTTATTTCCTTATTCAAGATGATATTTGAATACTTCTCCGACAATTCCTCATTATGTGAATAACTGATTGATTGAGTTAGTTTAGTTTGGACAAATTTTATTGATATTGACACCAGCGTACATAAACAAACTTGACACCATACGCCTGCTAGCGCCAGTAATCACGCAACCAGGAATACAGAACCTAGAAGTACGTAGTGCGTAAGCGCGTACGAGTTAGTGCGTCCTTGACTCTTTCTAAACATCTGTGATACCAAAGAATCTTCTCTTTGGTGATACTGTGATATCAAACTGATGCAAGCAGCAAGCCGCGCATAAAACTGTAGCCGTACTCTTTTGAATGATCTCACCCGCTGTGATCAACATCGAAATAATTCCAGCAAAGAGTATAGGTTCCAGTTTTAAAGTGAATTCAGAGGTTATGTATCAGACACATTGAAATTAATAGATAAAGAATTATCGGTATAATTCGAAACGAGACATTTCAATAAATAATATGAATTTGATTTGAGAACGCTTATATATTGACAATATACCTTCACAATATACCTAATTATTTCTATCAATTCAGACGACCGTTGTGATATTTTTCATATCAACACTAGTGCTTTTTTTCTTTCAAATAAACAATACCATGGTGATATGAGCTACTTACTGAATAACAAAACAGTGTGATTATTGACGTTTTCATACGTGGTCGTAGGAAAAAAAGGTATCGAAACAGTTTATGTATTCGCTTGGTGTTCCCCAAGGAACTGCCTTGGGACCCTTTATCTTCACGCATTTAACAATCTTTGCAGAAGACAATAGTTGCAGAGTGTGGAGAAAGAGTTGTGGAAAAGACGAAAGTAGTGATAGAATATGTGGAATAAACTATGGTACTTTTTGTATAGAAGAATATATTGACAATACTTCAAATTTTAATGACAAGACGTTGTTATGGAACAAACTAAAACATGTACAGCTCGATGTACAGGGAGATATCGATCGTTGCTCGAACTCCAATAATGAGAAATTGGTTCCACAAATATTCTGAAAACTATTCAACTTCTAGGGGTATTACTGGGTATAACTATAAAAAAAATAAAACAATAATTACTTCCGAAAATTGTTGATTGGATTAATAGTTTGTGTTTTAGAAAATCCAAAAATGTTCAGGATTCTGTATCAACCTAATTTTGATGTCGTTTCGAATAAAAATTAAGTAGGTAGGTACAAACGGTCAAGGCATTCAGCACATACGGAATCCTTATTTATTTTCGCAATCGTATTCATACCGCATTCAACAATTCAATGAAACCATATCTCGTTTCAAAGAATATGAGAAATATCAAGGCCGATCTCGATATAATCGAGAAATTGGTTGTAAAAATTATGCGGATACAGGGTATGGGTATACAAGACGTTAATAAATCAGAACGTATCTTTTATCTTACCGAATTGTGATTTCATAGTGCAGATTGCATTTAAAACACACAATCACACTTTGAATTTATAATATTTTATTTTTTTCTCAATTGACTTGGCCGTTACTTGATGAAAATTCATGGTTATTGTAAACAAACGAAAAACGATAAGATTTTCCCGATAAATATATTTATATATATATATATTTTTACAACATGTTTCGCTAACACTGTAGCTTCATCAGGTATAAGTACACTAAACTAACTACTACGATAACAACCATATTTATACCTAATTACACAGTTATAACAATATTTGTACCTGTAGGGATTAAAGAATGTTTATCCTCTATATAGCGGTAAATAACAAAAATAAAATGAATATTAATTAAGCTATTTTTAGGAAAACAAATTTAACAAAGGAGAATTATTCAAATCTAATTGGTCATTAAGCAAAAGATTTGAATTCTTGAGTCTATTAATTTCGAGTGTTTCTAAATAGTTAAGTTTCACTCCTTTGTTTTCAACATGTAATATTTTGAATTCTTCATCAAAATCGTGATTTTCTTCTTGTTTTTTCTTCTTTCTTGACAGTGTTAGCGAAACATGTTGTGAAAAAAAGAAAAAAATATATATACAAATATATTTATCGTGAAAATCTTATCGTTTTTCGTTTGTTTACAATCGAATTTATAAGAAATTTGTATGAAACAATTTCTTTTGTTAACAGAGCACTTTCTACTGGATCTTTTTATTATTGGCATAATAGAATCTTTAGAACCGTTTCTAGAAACATCTTAAGTTTTAACTACCTTGCATAAGATCTTACTCAACGATAATATAGAGCTCTCGGACTTGTCCTCTTCTCAACTCAAATATAATAGCATCTAAATATTTTGTATTATAAAAATTTACAAAATCAAGCATTACCTATCTAAAACGGGATAATACACACAGGGTGTGGTTGAAATAGCTAAGTTTTTACTTCTTTTTGATACAGGCTGAATTGATTAATATTTTTGACGGATTGAGATTGTTCTATTATGGATGCATGAAAATTTTCAGAATTATCGGAAGTCGGAAACATTTAGTCCAAAAAAAAGTTGAAATTCCAATATAAAAGTCAGAATTTCGAGATGAAAGTCAGAATTTCGACATTGAGGTAGTAATTTCGAGATGAAAGTCGAAATTTCTGGATATTCTTAAGTCGGAATTTTGAGACGTAAGTCCGAAATGAAAGTCCAAACACCGATATAAAAATCGGCTATTCGAGATAAAAGTTGAAATTTCGAGATAAATGTCAGACTTCCGAGTTGAAAGTCGGAATAGTCGGAATTGCGAGATTAAAGTGAGAATTGCGAGTTAAAAATCGTAAGTTTGATCCAGTCAGAATTTCGAGATAAAAGTCGAAATTTAAAGATAAACGTCGGAATTTCGAGATGAAAGTCGGAATTTTGAGGTAAAAGTCGGAATCCAAAGATAAATGTCGTAATTTCAAGATGAAAGTCGGAATTTCGAGATGGAAGTTGGAATTTCGAAAAAGAAAAGTCGAAACGATAAATATCGCAAATTCGAGATAAAAGTCGTAGTTTCGAGGTAAAAGTCGGAATTTTGGAACTAAAGTCAGACTTTCGACTTAAATGTCGTAATTGCGATTTATAATTTCGACTAAAAAACGGGATTTTCAGATAAAAGTAGGAATTCTGGTAGGTGTAAAAGTCTAAATTCCATTTACAAATTCGCGTCCGTAGTTCCCATTTTAAACTTTAAGTTTCGACTTTGTCGGAATTTCGGGATAAAAGTCGGAATTTCGAGGTAAAAGTCGGATTTTCGGAATTGTTGAAGAAATTTCGACTCAAAAATCGTGATTTTTAGACAAAAGTCGGTATTCTGGTAGGTGTTAAAGTCGGAATTTCGATTACAAATTCTTTCCCGTAGTTTTCATTTCAAACTTTAAAGTTTAAACTTAGTCGGAATTTCGATATTAAAGTCGGAATTTCAAGGTAAAAGTCGGAATTCCGAGATTAAAGTCGGAATTTCGATTCAAAAGTCTGAATTATGACTCAAAAATCGGGATTTTCAGATAAACGTCGGAATTCTGGTTAGGTATAAAACAAGGAATTTCGATAACAAATTCACTTCCGTAGTTTTCATTTCAAATTTTTAAGTTGCATAATATATATATCCTGTCTCTTGACCTTTCACCTATGAGCGGCGACATCTTTATCTCGTGTCTTCTGGGGTCGTAGGTACTTCTAAATTTACACGAAGAAGGAAGCAAATCCAGACTGTGTATTTGAACCTCCGTTATTATTAGACTTGTTATTTATTGGTTTATTACCATCAGTCGCCGAGAAGAAGGGGATACGTTTTTAGAAATAATTTAAAATAACTCCTTGTCGATCTCGGTAAATCTTCACTCGAGTCTTGGCTCGCGATGGCTGTCTCCACATCCGTACATTCCGATGGGGTTAGTCATTTTTCGTCTCGTTATTTCAAGCCTGAATCCTGATTGGTGCAGAGAGAGCTCAATGGAAATGTTCGAATTTCGCAATAAAACCTCGTGATTTTGCGCTTATTCCCAGTGCTGCCGTTTTGCAAGTAAATTCAACGCTTTGCAGCATTCGGGCAGCAAATGATGTATTGCCAGGATTTTGCAAGTATTTTGAGAAAGGCCTAGCGATGCGAATTTGTTCATGATATTGGTCGAAATAGGGTTGTACACTTTTTTTCAAAAATTATATCTGTGAAACCCGGGTCTCCAGAGAATACGTCGGTATTTTTTTGAAATTTTTATTTTCAAGGGTTTTTCCAAAATCGGCATTCAAAAATCGAAAATTATCCATCCTTTTCTAAAAATGTGACGTCACCTGGTAGGTTGGTTTAGGTTCTGTTCCATTAATCAACGTGGAAGAAGAATTGACAATCTCTGTCATCTTTGACAGATGGCGGTAAAAAATTACTGGGCGATTTTAATTCTTCCTGTGAAAATATATTCGGATGATTAAAGGTAAGTTACTATTGAGTTTTATTGCATTGTTCAGCGTTCATTATACTCTTCACTGACCACTATTTTCAGCAAATTTAGCATTCATGTAGCAACAAGAATGTGGATTCTCGAAATACATATTCGTACTCCAAGTGATAATATTAGACTAACTTGGTGTTTTGCAGTAGGAAAACAAATATCATCAGCTATATCTGCAAGTAATTGCTGAGAAGATAATTTTGATCTAAGTTGAAATTCTTATCCTTATTCTTTGAATCTTTATACATGAACATCATGAGAACCTGTGAAGTGTGAGCACAAAGTATTTTAGTATTAGGAATAAGCTAATAAACCAAATCTTTATTGTCATGCACTCCTGTAAATAATAAATGTATTTTCCTAAATCCTCAGTTATTCTTAGTACATACTCTATCTATGATGTGAGTTTATATGAGATTTCTTCTTTACATTATATTGTGAATATGTAATTATAATATCAACTTGTGTTGTTTATTTAATATATTATCAGATGCACCACTACACTTACCTACCTACTTTTCCCAGACAATAAAGTTATTAATTGAAATAATTCTTCATTTTCATTTTTTCATTTTATAGTGTCTTTGAGTTCAATCGTCTCATTGTTTTCGCTGAGGTGGTATTGAAAATCCTATAGAAATATTATTAACTCATAAAATACCTGACTTGCGTTATATAGATGATAAACAATCAATTAATGCGCTCTTTTGAATATTTTGAATTAGTTTCGTAATCGAAAAAAAATTTAATTAAAAATTGACATATTGTCGTAATCTGACTTATCTGCCATCACTTATGTCAAAAAATTCTTCTTCCTTATTATTTTCGATTTTTTTACGATACCATCCAGATCTACCAGGTGACGTCAGCAGAAATATGGTGCTGTCAAATAATTATTTTTGATTTCGATTTTCTCGAGCATAAAAGAATATACCGATTTAATTTTGATGGCATATCGGTAGTAGTATAGTAAGGTGTCGAAAAACGACAATCAATTCTGCTAAAGCTTTAGAGGTTTATGACCCTATTGTCGAATCAAAAATGCATTTCTTCGTTTTGTGATTGTTTTGAAGTTTTGAGATGTGTTCTATGCACATTATTCATTACATTTCTGTGGTTCCATGTTCATTTTCTCCTGTGATTTTCTCTCATTGACTGATGGCTTGACACTGACAGTTGTCAACTTTTTTTATGCATATGGAGCCATTAATTCGATTGGAGCAAAAGTTTAAAATATGTAAATACCAGATATTGTAGTATATATAACTGGAATGATTTACTGCTCAGCTCTATTTTTATCAAAACATTTTTCATTTTCAGTTGAATATTTTACTCCTTTAAAAAAGGATTTGATGTATGGGTACGCTTGAGCTTCTCGTCACTAGATGTCTTTGATGAAGAAACCTAGTTCATAATAATTCAGTAGATTATGCTAGTATTTTCACAATTTTTTGATGTTTTATTACTTCAATTTTTCCATTTCGACTTCAGAATCTTCGAAATAAAAATATTTTGCAAGGATTTTGCAAGGATTTTGAAACAAATTTTGCAGCAATAGAACAATTTCAAGTGGCAACACTGCTTATTCCACAGTCATTCAAACACAGTTTGAAAGACTGGTCGACCACGGGCAGAAAACAGCTACTTTCATGGCTAATGCCACGCATAACATTGAGTTTTTTTTATGTTCTGGTTCTCATGAAAAGGAATATTCTGTAATGTCCAGAGACCATCGTGAGAACCAAGGGAAAGAAGGTTTTGGTGTTTTTTTTTTTTAAATTTCTGGAAATGGTATGTCTCGGGGAACACCTCCGTAGGCAATAAGTTCCAAAGTCTCGATGTTCGTTGGATGAACGAGACTTTGGAAAGGGACGTTCTGCAGGTCCCTAAAGTGACCACGAAGGGGTGTGAAGACTGAACTTGACGGGTTAATCTCAAAGAGACTGCTAATGGAGGAACGATTGTTGATATTTCAGAAGAGCATGGCCCATGAAAATATCTATAAAATAGAGATAAATCGCCAACTGTTCCAGAATTTTCTTTCAATTTTGCGTCCAATTCATTGCTTTTTCTTTTTGCATCTAATTTTCCACTCGCAGATATAACTTTTTGGGGCGATTGCAATGCTTCCCAATATTGCTAATCACAGTTAGCAGTTGTACTTATAATTGCCAATATTGATCACCTCTAATTGTCTATCAAATAGCAATCAGCCCAATTAACTGAAAGCTTTGAAATTCCCTAACTCCCAGTTTCAACTCGCAAATCTCCTCAATTTATCATCGGATTTATTGAGTTTGTCCTCAATAATGACGTCATGATCGACCGGTTCAAGCCGGACTGTTTCGAGGAGGAGGACATCACCGCCATCGTAGGTGGCCGGGCAGAAACAAATACGCAGAGCGACTGGGTGAAATCTTGCGCGAAGCATCCATCGATCGGCCACAGAGGCTCGCCGTTGCCAGGGCAACCGGGAGAGTCAATCTGGCCGGTCGGAGCGGCCAAAAAAAGGATGCTTTTTTATTTATTGTCCCCCGTTGTGGCTGCTCGGCAAGAGTCGGGCGCGTCCGCCGGTGTTCGGCTCCATGTCGCAGTAGCGTCGCTGGTTCGATGATGGTGCGCCAACGGAGCGGTTTAGTAGCGGCTATTAAATATTCAGTGGTGGCAAGCAAACTGGCTATCTGTGTGGGCGGCGACCGTGTTTGTATCGGGAAAATGAAATTGATGTTGAATATCTACTTTTTTTCGACTTTCGACTGCCCGAGAGAAAAACCTAATTTGAAATGACACCCTGTATAGTTCTCAGACTTTCTCAGACGCCTCGGCTATGAAACACCAGACGCGGCATTCAATCTTGTGGTTTTAAGTTTTTTGAAACGTGTAATTTCTTCTACAAATTGGAAAAAATTTTGAAGCGGCTTCTCAATTACACTTGACATTAAAAAGGAAGACTTTTTTCTGTCTAGGCAGGCTTTCAATGTCAGTTCATTTCAAAATCTCAGTCATATCTTTATTACCATCAGTGGCGACACTTTTCTATTTTGGTTCTATAATGAATTAATTATGAAACGCAAATGAGTATCGAAAAAGCGTCTGTTTCGATACGCAAATTTTATTATTCGGAGGTTGGTACAATCGAATTGTCAAATGAAAGTTAGAAGAGTTAGGCTCAGCTTACTTCTGAGCGATTTTGGATTTGGTGGTACTAGCAGTGAAAAACACTGATTTTATTGTTAAATTTTAATTCAGAGAGTGATTTGATTTAAATTGACCAATAAAAACAATAACAACGTTGCATTTATCACCGCTGGTACCGCAAAAATCAAAATCGCCCCACAGTAAACTGGGCTTTACACTTGTGCGTCAGATTTCAAATATATATATATATAAATCACAGTTTTTTTTTTTTTTTTTTTTTTTTTTTTCCTTTATTCTTCCTTAATTGACAATCCAAGATTGTATTGAAAGTTGTCACATTAACCTACACTAACAAAAATATAAAAAATACACACTAAGGTATAAAAGATAAAAGAGAAAAACACTAATAAAATATACACACTAAGGTAAAAAACTTACAAAAAAATATTACAGGATTACATACATTCATTAAAATAATCGGATACTGAGTAGTATGATTTATCTAAAAGAAACTGTTTCAATAATTTTTTGAATAAATGTGAAGTATTGATAGTTTTTATTTGAGGTGGAAGATTATTGAATAATCTAGGCCCCATGCAATTTGGTGATTGATTACTCAACCTTAAACGGACCGTTCGAATATGAATATCTTTTTTCTTTTTTTTTTTTTTTTTCTTTTTTGCAGCACTTGTAACAACAAAAGAGGATTTTATTCATCAGCAAGGAAAAATTTGATGGCAACTTTTTTCGACCTCAAAACCACAAAAAAAAATTCTCTCTACAAGATTCCTTTGATGGAATGGCATCAGATGGGGACACCACTGTCCCTAACGTTGACAGGCGGAGAGATGATGAAATATGAAACACGTGGTTAGACTCGAAACGACGTCACTCGACGCCAGAATCGACGTCCCGACGCCCGTATAATGCCGCATTAACGGCGTACATGGAGAAGGAAGAGGTTTGCCTTTTCAGCAACGAATCACGAAACACTTTCCACTATCGATGAAAACGGTATTTTTTCATAACCTCATTTCGTCATAGGGAATTCTCTAGTGAGCATTCGTTGTATGTATTTTTCTGCCAGAATATTGTCCATAAATGCTGAGGAGAACTTTTGACCACAAACGAAAAAGAATAACGAAGTAGGTACTTGGAAAAATACCTCTGAGCAAGCTATAAATAAACCCACACGAAACCCTGACATCAGTGACATCAACCATTCTCATGCCAATACGCAGGTCGCTGGACCTTTTCCATACCAACAACCAGATTTCCATGACTCCAAGCAGAGATAAGTAACCCTAACAAGATGTGCAAGTCTTATGGAAGATTTGGAAATATAGTCACGTGATTGATTTTCGTTTCAACGTATTATCACAGATGGCGTTTAACGCATGAATCTCTATTTTTGTTGATATGAAGTTAGCGTTTCGCAGCTAATTCAAATTACGAACTTTCACGAACTTAGATTACATTACAGTGTGTTACAGTACTCGAGTTGATTTGTTCACTTCACGTTTTACTCTGTGGTTTTTTATATTTATTATTCATTTTCTTAAGGATGAAAGAAAAGTTTTGTTTGATAAATTATAACAGAGGTTTCATTAATATGGTGAGAAAATATGAATCACTATCAACTATTCATCCTGGTCTAAACAAAATTAACACATAAGACATGTGTAGATAATAACTTGAAGATTGGAAAAAGTGCTCTGCATTGAAGATGCGCGATGTGCCTTTGAAGCAGATTCAAATGAAATAACTACTGAAAAAATCAATTTCAGTTGCCACTTTAGTATGAAGAGGCTGTTTGCCTTTGAAATTGGGTTTCCACTTTTTATTTCTTTCTATCTCTATCCTCATTAGGGATCTTTTGATCATACAATTTGAAAAAAAAAAAAAACGAGCAATATGTAATATCAATTGATTATGAAAAATATCTTTTACTGTTGTATGAATAAATATTGAATTGTCAGTGATTATTTTTATACAATATTCAACAACACATTGGAAGTGATAATTATTTAATAATGATGACTAGTTGAAGATACATTGGCTGATGCATTTCTGTCCCTCTCCTCATCAATTTATTTACGTTTTTTTCATACTGATGGTCTTGAAAATGTTCTCATAGGTGCTTTGGATATTCAATCTATTACTGAGCAATGTATTATTATCCTCAGTGAAATGATATTCTCAAACTAGCCCTTTGTACAGTTCTACCCAACTCGAATCTTAGCTCAACATCTCCTGTAACAGAAAAAGAATAATCAAGTATATCACTCAGAACATAGTGAGTGTAAAATATCAACTGGTAGTGTGACGTACCTGAATAATTAACGATCCAATTTTTTTGTTCGAAGAAAATCTTTGATTGGGAAAAGAAATCCTCATTTCGGCGACGTGTTCTTTCACAGTTCAAGTACTCGCAATTTTATTTCCTGATCATGACATTGCCACTGTCACTGCATTTCTCAATAATAAATTGATTATACAAATATGCAACTGGAGTATTTCATATTGTTCAATAGTACCTTGATAAAGATATGAATGAAATTCTGATGCAAAACCACAATATTCACGAGAACGGGAACAAATTTCCACCGTACAAAGTCGATAAAAATCAATAAAAATAAACAAAGTGGAAGACAGTTGAATACAAAAGACAAAGACAAACTGATGAAGAAAAAGACAGAAAAATCTGACCTTGAACATGGCAGCCAGATATGGCAGCTGAAAAAGCTATGTTCACTCTTTGGAATCAACGGCACTAGTTCCATCTTGTGGTTGATTCCAAAAGCATGAAAAATATATTGCCAAATTTTAGCATTGACGTGCACATCTTGTTAGTGGGTTACTTATCTCTGCTCCAAGTCTGATGTATGAAACTGGAAAACAAAATATTTGTGTTCTAGAAAAAATTTCCAGTCATAATTAAAGCTTTAGTGGTATTATGAGTCATAATTCTTTATCAATCAGTAGACAATAGAAATTGTTCCAAGGCTATATCACAAGAAGCAATCCCTTGAAAGAGAAGATAGTCTATCCAATTAAAATATCAAACATACTACTTTCCTGACGAATACCACACAGAACATTGAATTATATTTGCTCGTAGTTCAAGCAGCGATTCACACTGTGAATGCAGATCGCAAATATTTCTTTCTTTCTTCCTAAGACGTGACAAATTCACATCGGGACAGGCACGCTTAACAACCTACAGACCGGTTTCGGGCTTATTGGCCCTCATCAGTGCTGGTTAGTTATCCGAGTAGAGACCGTGTGATCTCCACTCGAAGTGTTGCCTGTCCCAATGCATTTTCATCGCGTCTATTTGACCGTACTGAGCCGCGTTCCAAGAGACAGTCGGAAGTGGCGACACCATGCGGCAGAAGAAAGAAACACTCCAGAAATAAATCTCCCAAGTTACAGAACTTGGAAGTGGCTGAGAGCTCGACTAAGCTAATAAATTAAATGAAAAATGGAAAAAAAATTACTTGCTACAACAAGAAGAAGCCAATGTCTCCACTGGAACGTTTGCAGCAAGTTCCACCTTGAATCCACAAGGGAGATACTTTGTGACCAAACGGAATTCTTTCAATCGTTCTCAAGAAGTGTTATTTTGAATAATATTTTGTATTGATAAGCAAGCTATTTCTATTTTATACGGGACATTTTAAATCTGTGAATTTGGCATGTATCCAGCTGCTTCATAAGAGAAGTGGAATTCGACGATGACAATCGAATGATGGATTTGATTCGAATCGGCTGAAATTCGTGATTAGACTGGCAACTAACTGGCTGAGCTTGTCGACGTCGCGACGAAATAAAAGACCGTTGAAAGCGAGAAAGCGAAAAGCTAGACGGTCTAATCTCTTTTTGAGTACAGTTCCGTTTGCGTAATGAATTGTACCGGAGGCGATGGAAATGAAATTTATTCGGTGACAGGATGTTCCATCGCGAATTTTGCCGAAGGCGTCCAATCCAGATATTTAGAGAATCTTGACTACATGAGAGAAACCAGTGAGGAAATACCAGGAATAGCTATTATGATCTTTCGAGAGCGACAAGACACTTTGCTTTCGAAATGCACACTAGATTTTTTCTACTTAGGCAGTTCCTAGACAAGAAAACTCGATACTTCATTATTTGTAGGTACAACTGATGGTGCTTCTCAAACTCCCATAGATTTTAGACGTTAAGGCTGTGCAGCCTCTCAAGCACCTCGACCTATTAGATCTTTTGTGCATAACCCTTAATCTATTTGAGGCCCGGGATTCCGAGGCTTCTTGCGAAGTTTATTAGTTTCCTGGGATCTAGGTTCCTGACATCGGAGGGCTCTAAGAAGGCCCCTTCCAGGAACTTGAGCCTCTTGCAGAAGAGTGCTGGGCATTTGCAAAGCAAATGTTCTGCAGTTTCAGCGAAGTTCTCGCAACAGCGGCAATTATCACTCTCTGTTTTACCCATCTTTTTGAGGTGATACCTCAGAGAGCAGTACCCAGTGAGGAGTCCGGTTACCAGTTTCAAGTCTTTTTTGTCCAATTTGAGAAGCTGTTTAGCTTTCCTTGGCGAAAGACTCACTAGCCTTTTCGCTTGTATTTGTCCTAGCACTTTATTCCAGGGAGATTTCATTTCATCTGCTTTCCAGCGTCGGAACTCTTCTCTCAAGAGGGCTTTGGAAAGTCCACAGAAGGGTTCAGGGCCGAGAAATTGTGTATTTGCCCCTTCTTTGGCAAGGCAGTCTGCTTCCTCGTTGCCTTCAACTCCCTTATGACCTGGCACCCACACCAAAGTGACCTGGTTGCTCGCTGCCAGCTGTCTCAGAGATTGTTTACAGTCCCAAGTCAGCTTATACTCACAAGTGTATGACTTCAGAGCTTTTAGAGATGCTTGGCTATCTGATAGAACATAGATTTTGCCCTTCGAGTGTTCCTTTCGAGGCACTCCTGGGCACATATCTCTATAGCATGTACTTCTACTTGGAAGATGGTTGGGAGGATACCAAGGGATTTTGAGAGCCTGAAATTTGGCCCTGTAACTCCCACTCCAGCCTTTTCATCCATCTTGGATCCATCAGTATACCACACTAATGCCAAAGAGTATAGGTTCTACTAACAAGAGAGTCGACTCAGCGTATTTATGAATGAAATAGTAAAATAGTATCGATTGACCTTGAAGAGGAAAAAATAACCATTGTGAATGAAATGGTTATTTATGTGATTTGATTGGTCGTTGGGTCATCTGACTCTGTCTATGTCAAATTTCACAAAATGACATATGTCGTGAAGTTTGGCTTACATGATGCCGTTATCTGCTGTTAACCAGGCGTCACTTCTTCGAATTTTGATTGGACTTTAGATAGCTTTCTGTCGCCCGAATTAATTCCTAGCCAATCACAAAACACTTCTCTAAAATCATGAATACTTATGAATTGAGCTTTTTACAATATTTTTTCAGAAATAATTAACTTATTTGGCAATTTCACTTTATTATATAATAATTACAGTGTGTTAAATTGACCAGCATGAATCGTCTTTCATCACTTGTGAATTTATAATTGAGGACATTTTGCAGATATATCCAACTTCACAGAAAATTGATTTCATAACAGCACACTTCAAGGATTTTCAGTGGATCTTAAACATTCTTCTAAGATTTTTTTGGTGAAATCAATAAAGATCAATTACATGATAAACCTTCTCCAAGTTCAAGTATAAAGCAATCATCTAATTTGAGAATTTTATTTCAAGATGTTCTAGTGACCAGTGACCTGCCCAATCTTTTTTTCCTTATACTATACACTTTGATATTATCAATGCCCTTTCAGAATATTCAATAAAAACTTCTCTTGATTTTCTGTTCCTCTAGATTTTTGGACTGATTTTCAGATCCACTACTGCTTCAGTTTGACCAGTGACCAGCATTGCTATAGCTAAAAATATGCAATGTAATATGTAAAGAAATTATTGAATAATATAAAAATAAGATGATTCTGTAACTATATCAATTTACCTGCAACCACTGTAGAACTGAAGTGATATTTGTATAGGTACTTCATCTATAGCTTTCGAACTTTCATTGTGACCATCAAATTCCACTGCTTTAATCAAAATATTCCTCAATGCAGAGATAAGTTAGTGGGTAATTTATATTTGGTGTCGAATAAATAAAAAACGGCATCCTCGACTGCTCTTATTCAACACAAAAGTCTCTGTTTATCAAAGCGATATTTTGAGGTTAGGTCAAATATATAATAACAGCAACACAAGTAAAGATTTCACCACAAATGGTACAGCCCAAAATATATCCAGTAATCGTTTCCTCATGTTATAAATTCACTTTTTTCCTTAAAAAACCTCAGATGAAAATATAGCAAATTCCTTCAATCAGTTGTCAAATATATATAATTCGTAGTAAATTTTCAAGGTCATTTGGAAACATTCCCGCCTTTCTCTAAGTCAACTCTCTGGTTAGTATAACCTATACTTTGTGCTAATGCATCCCTTCCCAGTTGAGGTCCGTTCTCTGTGCTATACCGTGCGAGCGTTTTTTTTATATACATATCCACTCACAAGCGTAAATGCTGTCACTTAATGATTTTTCTCTGGAAACGTTGATTTTGTGTGGAGATTTGAAAGCATGTCACACACCAATTTGATTTTTCATCTGTCTAAGAAAAAATATGGAGGAAAATGATGACTATGAGGTAAAATCTTGCAACTGAATTTGACCAACTTTTAGTCGTCCGATTAACTTGAAATTTGTCAGATATTCATAATTATTCCGGAGAAGATGCACTGTGGAAGTTTCGCTGAAGAAAAAAAAAATAGAATGACGGTCCAAGATGGCGGACGAGATTTGGGATTGTGGTCTGATTCAATTCAATATTGATATGTGGTGGTTTTGAGGTAGCGAATTATTAGTTCAAAAACAAAAATTCGAAAACTCGAGGTGATTTTATTCTGTTCGAAATTGATAACAATCAAACATATTCAGCGAAGACTCAAGAATGAATTAGTTAATCAATTATTGTAAAGAATCATTTTCGAAAACAAACTTTTATTTGAGGGTTTCTTGGCGAAGAGAATAAACTTCGAAGTAAACCAAATTAATTATTTTAATAGGTACATTTCACAATTTAATATAGTGAGACACAATTAATTCTATAACTTCGTTCACACAGAAAATCCTGCTACAAACTTTAATATCACATATATAATATCCATATTATCAGCTTAACCAAAAATGCATCAATAGCACTGCGAGCACTGATGGACCTGCTCCTCCATATGAGAACAATTTGGTTGTAGAAAATTTCAGCTCGAGAGAGCAGAAGCCAGAAAACCTTACAGATGAGACACTCCGCCCATTTTGTTTGATGTACCCACATTCGTTTTCATCGACCTCGGACCTTTAAATTTTGCGCATCGCAGTTGCCGGATAGTCGTTGTCACCGCTGGAACTACTGATGTACAATGTTGCCATTTTGGTAATGCATACACTACTCAACAGATATACATCCAATTATAGAGTAGGATCAATTATTATGAACAAGTTGTCATCAGAAATTAGTGTCTATTAGGAATAAGATGGATTCTGAATGAATTTCATGATGAAATTCGAATATTTCGAATGTAGCTCCCCCTTCATTGTCATCAGGAAAAATTAAACACGATTCAATAATCTAATGAATGATCAGAATCTGAATTCGTAAACTTGAAATATGATATAACAGTATAGGTATAGCAAAAATGGAAAAGTTTGATTGAAGTCAATAATATTACTCAATATAAGCATTCACAGTTTTTCGTCAATGTAATTTGACTTTCTCCGATTCATTTGAAGATGATTTGCAATCTTTATATTCACAGTAATGATTGCCAATAAACATATTATTGTACCTGATTCACATTCCAGATGATGAAGGTATATACCTATGATCACAGGTTGTTTAATTTGTGCTGTGATAATCCTCGAAACCTTAATTACACTGTTGGAAATTAGTTGCTAAATCACCAAAAAAATATAGTCCCAGTAGGTCTACAACATTTTATAGTTGAAATATCAAGAGTATTTGAAGTTAATTTTCACCATAATGGTTATTGCTCGTCTCAACAACCGCCTCTTTGTATGGCTACTACGTCTTATTGGTGAATTAACCACAGTAAGTTAATAATTCTACTACACCTTATAGCTGTTCGCAGTATTCTCTGAAGTTAATTGAGCAATTACAAATTATCATTTTCACTTCAATTTGTTGTTAGTCCTACGTCCTAATGTAGTACTAGCTACAAAAAGTTGTCGATTGTACTACAACTCAGTGTATTTTCAACAATATTCTACTGCTGGAATTCAAAGTTCAAAATACTGAAATAACCATATATCATGAAAGACATTTTATTTTCTGCATAGCAACAATACGAAAAAAATCCACTATTGGCACAAAAACACATCAAAAGCTGTCAGTAAATCGAAAGAACATCGCGGCACGTGATTCACTACAATGCTGGTCAACCTCTGTCTGTGTTTGTCATCCGAGACAACTTATTCCTATCCTCCTGGAGTGTTGAGTATCTCTCGTTCAATTGCTGAAACAAAAATTATATTAATAATTCATTTTGGATTCATTTGGTCATGAATTTTTCAATCCAATTAACTCTTGAAATCACTTGGATTTATTAACTGAATAGTACATTATCATTCAAAATATAATTCAGAACGAATCTTTACCAGTACATTAATTTCTCTTCAACTTAACTCAGTTTTTGTTATCTTTTTTGTTACCCAGTAGTAGCTCGAAAAAATCCGAAGAAAGTGAAAATCGATCCATCTAACAAATACCTGAAATGAAGAGTTGTACAAATAATCACATCACAACTTCAAGAGTTTTAACCTAGATGTTGCAGTTATCTACATAAGTATAGTAAAAAATATATGAAATATGCATGAGAAGTAGTAAAACTTCCATAATAATAATAATTTCAAAATGTGAATATAAAACTGATATGATTATACTCACTTTTTTGCAGCGAAACTTCAATATTCACAGAGAGAATCCAAGAAAAATTCTCAACAAATCATGTGAAATTATTGCGCTTGCAGATTCCGACGAAACATTGTTATTTGTTGCTCTAGATCAGGAAAAATATTCTCAACTGAAACAAAACAAAAATAGTATTAATATTAGTAAATAAAATTTATGTACGAGTCCACATCAATCTACTCCATGTAGGTACTTACCTTTTTTATATCTTGACTACACGAGAGGAAAACCTAATGTATTCGTTCTAATGCTCTACAACGGCAACAGACTGCAGATAACTGAGTAAACTTGGGTTGGGACTTGTAAGGAATCGGTATTCGTGAGAAGACAAACGAAAAGTAGCGAATATATCCGAAGAGATAGGAACTAAAAAATCTTTGTAACCGAGCACAAACTGTTGCAAATTATAAAACTAGGTGATGTCAATTTGTCAACAGAGTGCGACAAAACCGCTATTTAATATTAATGTATTAGCAACTAGATGATGTTCTACTGTCTATGTTTCGATAACCATTATTGAAGTTCTAGTTACAATTATTTGTTGTTGTGTTACAGATTATATCAAGTTGTCTGGACAGGAATTTCATCTGTTCATTTGATGCAAACTTGTTGCTGTTGTATTGACATTATCAGTAGTGAATTCGATAACTGACTGATTTAACAACTACATCGAAAATTGTGAAAGTGAAATTGAGACACAATTGTTGTTGAATTTGACTACAATTTTTTAACGATATGAGAAGTTGTTGAAAGTAACAACTAATTTCCAACAGTGTACCTTTCCTTTTATAGTGCATGGAAAATCTGGTATACATTGTAAGAACATAAACCCATCCGAAATACTGGATCGTGAATTATGTAAAACGAAAACATCTTTTCGCATAACCAATAAAATGATGACCTTCAAATTTTGCGCTTTCGACATCTCTCTCTAATTTTATTCGCTCTGTCCGACTGTCTCATCTGTAAGGTTTCCTAATCTATCCCAATCCCTCACGCCGACGGAACATTGTGGGCCGCCCTGTACAGGACGATAATCTATTCATGAGCCGCCATGACAGTCCGCGCACAATCCGCATCGTATTTATCCATTTCGGGGCGACCCCAAAACATAATCGACGTCATATTACGCGATTTCCGTAGACAATTATTGTCGTGAGTCGAACTGAAATCAATTGGATTGCCAAACGAGAGGGGGTGTTTATTTAATTTCGAGACCAACCCCACGGGGGTGGGTACCCTCGTTCGCGATGTGGAACAACGCTTTTACAGCCTGGTTTTCCAGCTCCGCCATGGGGTTCTCAGTGGGTTGCGGAATTTTTTTTTCGAAAACTGGTGTTCACCAAAAAAAATTCGATGGAGAAATTTTTTCCAAAAAACATAACTTCGAATAGGTAAATGTATATTAATGTATTATTTCAATATAATTAACCAATTTATCAATTCAATTTATAAATGATAACATTACAAAACTTGGGCGATATTTTGTAAAAAGCAATCGACTCATACATAAACATACCTATATTGCGTAGTTTCAAGTCCAATGATTTATTCTTTTCCTTCTCAATATATTTCAGGTAAATCCGAAGGGTTCGATTTTTGAGCGTCATTTAGAGATAAAAATCCCCTATATCATGTTTCAGCATCAGCGATTGTTTTCGAAAAACCACCTTCTCGAAATAAATGTTCTCAAGATTTTCGACCGAACAAAAGCCTTTATTTTGTATCGTTACCATAGCAACTAGAACGATTTCTGTAAATTTTCCTCTCTCTTTACTGTTTATACACAGCCGTACGGTCAACTAACCACTTGTATGCTTGCCTGGCGTCTAGACCAATGAGAAACGAGGTCGAACCTTCCTTATCTCTTCATCGCACAGACTTGAAGCTCTAGTGGTATTATAAGTGAAAACAGCTTTTCGGAAAGAATGTTTCGAAAATGAAACCTTTCGAAAAGTTGTTTTTAGAAGAAAATACCTTTCAATAATATTGATTTTATGTCTCTACTCTTCCTAACTTCCATTGTCTTCTTGGAAAATAATATTTTTTATCCTAGATATCAAAAATGGATCCAATGAAGTAACCCTTGAAACTTTCTCGAATTTTTCAATTCGCCTGAACGAATAGGCCGATTTTTCAGTTCGGGGATACCCTTTTGCTTGCTTTTTTTCGTTGAATCTATATCTCCAATCAAAAGAACTCTCCAGGAACAAAGTTTTCTTCAGCGTGGTATTTGCTAGGAAATTAGTTGTTTTTTCTTCTAGGTCTACCAGGCATTCAAATTCAAATGATTTATGATATGTTTAATTGGATTTTTTTTCAATTCTGATACTCCGTCCAGCTCATGGCTTTTTCATTTTGCATGTTGTTCCTAACTCAAACCTCAGTTTTCAAGTTAGCAATCTTTTCAATCAGTTTGTTGAACGAAATTGTTGGCTTTCTATCCAAAGCACTCTTCACAAAAAATACTTTCTCCCAACTTTGACCAGCATGTTAGATTCGATCATATCGTCTGATAAACGTCATAGTGATCAGAAAGAAGCTATTAAACCAAAAACCAAAGTTAGTGTTGTATCGTTGGCATCGAGAATGTCTTGGAAATTACGATGACAGATTCGGGTTCTTGTAAAAAAGTACCGAAAGAACGCCTTAGTCAAAACCGTCTAGTTCTTTTGGTTCTCGTTTGAGGTAGTCAAAACGATAATAACTCCTTCAATAATTCAAAAACGAAAAATAATAGATCAAATTTTCACAAAGTCATCTCCACAACATTTATTGAAAGGGGTACATGTTTCGGACATAATCAGGTCCACCATCAGCCATCATTCAAGTTGTGTAGAGGAAAAAAGCTGTTGCAACCTCTACCATTTCAGGTGGGTATATCAACAACTGTCATTTTGCTAGCAGGGGTATAAATCCTCGACAATATAATTCGAGCTATCAACGATTCCCGTATTCGCGAAAATCACGAACCAACAGATGGCGCTCGAGAAATGTCAAAAATTTGACATGAGGGTGATCAACAAACATTTGGTATATGATTTCAATGGTAATATGTCAATTTTCAATTCGAATTTTAGGGAAGAAATAAATAATCCTGAGTATCCAAAACGGACGCTATTGATAGATTATCGTTTATAGAATTCAAAACAGGTGTATTTTTTGTGAGTTTCGTGGATTTATTATGTTTTTACAGGCTTTTCAAATCACCTCTGCAAAATCAATGGGGCCACTAAGGTATTTGTATTTCAATGATTTCATGATTGGCCAAGATTGAAATAAGTATATTGGAGATAAGAAGAAACCCTTAAAATAGCGAAAAGCATTATTCAAAGCTGGTCACATACTTTGTGGGATAGATGTCAAACACATATAAACAAACTCCTGTTCACAAACTTCAGCTCTAGGGTAGCTCTAATATGAAATTAAAATAGTTCAATTGAAAAATTAGCAGAGGAAGTGTGAATTTATCTGTAAACCTGTAATAATTTTGTCCTAACCCAAAAATAGATGATTAGCAAAATAAAAACAAAGAATTGTAGTCAATTAACTTTATTCTCTGAGAGAAGTAAGTATAGGGGTGCTTATATTGAGATACCTACCTATCTTAAATAGGCAACACAAGTTATTATTTTCATGTAAACAATAAAATGATAATTCATACAATAAAAATAATTATATAACAGATGAGCAGGTATGTTCCAAGAATAACTTAAAAAGTTTGAGACCTTGTGGTCTACCAGTCATTCAAATTCATTTATTTCAATTGATACTTCATTCAATTCACAGCTTATTCATTTTGAATAAAGATTTGATTTCATTCAGCCCACATTGCCCTCACTCTTGAAGTTTGCATGTGATGACTTCCAGATGTTTATTGAAGGAATTGCATTCTTTTTGAGCCTATCTCTTGGTTTTTTCCCCTTGATGGTCCTAAAGTAAAATCAAGGTTTTCATTACAAACAACAAGAGACACAACTACAGTTAAACCAGATCTTATTTGTTTGATTTAACCTGAAAGACATATACCTTCGCATTCACTTGAGAAATCCAGATCTATAGGAAGTGCTTACTACAAACGTAAATGTTTGTGGTAATAAGTTTTCCTATTTTCAACGTGATCATCCATTTTTCACACAATCCTGAAAGGAAATTCAGGATTTTGTGCCAAAGGAACGATGTCTGTACGGTAGGAGGAACGCTGAAATACTGAACAAATCTTTGTCGATTTCGTCTTTACGACCTTTTGAACTTGGTGCATGTTTCAATAATATTAGTAACTAGCTGATAAGCACGAAACAAGTCCGAAAACTATTCAAAACAATTCAATTTCATTAAAAATAATACGAAAGCCTATGATATACAATGCTAAATTGCTTTGTTGATCACCCTCGGAAGGCTTAGAAAATTTGACACCAGAGGCCGCCCACTCCGTGATTTTCGCGAATAGTTATCGATATCGACTTAACGGTACAATCAGAATTACATCAAACACGGCAACTAGATGTTCGCTGAACTTAACAATGCTTATTTTTAGCTCACTTAGTCCTTGAAGGAATTCGCAATTCGTCTGCTTGGAGTGCTTGGACTCGTTGCAGTATGCTAACGCGTGGATATAGATATAGTTACATGCAGAACGAGTCGATATATTTCCTGTTCGAAGACTCCTCAGCATGGGTCTTTGACCATCACCTTGTCTTTTACTCAACCAGAACGGACCACTTCTACAACGCACATCTGCTAGTCTCGTCTCTCAGCTACACATCCATGATCTGTTGGAGGTTACCTTTTGTTCTGTCCACTGCTTCACGAGTGATAGTACACTTCATGTCAGTAGCACAACAATAGATATCTTAAGTACTGGTCGATGCGTCAGAGAGAGATGATATGGAAAACATGTTCATGTATGGGCAAACGTTGAGACAACGTTGTATTAACGTCGGAAAAATAAGAAAAACGTTGAATACCATCGGAAGTCGGTTCTCGTACATATTTCGTCATTTTTTGCGTTTTTTTGGTTTTTTTGACGTTAGGTTAACGTTTTTATTACGTTCATTGACGTTTTCTCAACGTTTTCACCATTCTAAGACGATTTTCGGGTTTTCAATGTCTTTCAACGTTTTTCTGCGATGTTCTTTCTTATTTTTTACTTTATTCTGACTGGTTGCTTGCGAAGATCAACATTTTTTTGAATCATTAAATTTTTTAGGCTTATTTGACGATTACCCAACGTTTTCTCTACGTTTCCACAATTTTTAGACAATTTCTGACGTTTCTTATCATTCTCAGACGATTTTTAACGTATTTCAGAGTTTTTTTCGAAGTTCAAGATTTTTTGAATTCTTAACTTTTTAAGGTTTTTTTGACGGTTACCCAACGTTTTCCAACGTTTTTCAACGTATTTCAACGTTTTTGAACGTTTTTCTGCGTTTTTATTACTTATTTTCTACTTTATTCGTTAGTTTTGACTGGTTGCTTGCGACGATGAACGTTTTTTTGAATCATTAACTTTTCAAGGCTTTTTTGACGTTTTCTCAACGTTTTCTTGACGTTTTCACAATTTTTTGACAATTTCTGACGTTTCTTAACACACTGAGTCGATTTTTGACGTATTCCAGAGTTTCTTGCGACGATCAACGTTCTTTTGAATTTTCAAATTTTTTAAGCTTTTTTGACGATTACCCAACGTTTTCCAGCGTTTTTTATAAGTTTTATCAACTGGTTTCTGCATGCGATGTTTTTTTTTCAATTCTCATCACCTCCAATGTCATAATGATCTCCATGATACAGGGTAATACTACTGATACTAACATAAGACTCCCTCGTCGGTAATACAGAAAATTAAACCTTTCTATAGGTTTTCTCTCAATCTTGGAGATCTTCGTGAGCGTTTCTGCATCTGTACAGTTAAGGGCATGGATCGGATATCATTTCAGCCTCTGGAGATTGTTGTAGAATTCGTTTTTGATTCAGCTCCTGAAGTTTCTGGTGTTTCTGAATCAAATGGTTGCTCACCAAATAATACGACATGCAGATATGTTAGAAGATCATGTTTCGATGAGAAGAGGTTCATTCGTACCGAGCTGAGACGTATATGCTGTACAAGAAGTATCCAAGTATGCTAAACAATACAACAATCGCAGAGCTGCCACAATCCGACGATACGTAAAAGAGAGTTTATAAATTTATGCATCTTAAATACGAAGGCAGAGGTGTACAGTGTGAGTTATCTTTGTTCGTTTCCCGAGAATCATTGCTTTTTCGCGATAAAAAATATCTTCAATATGGGAGATCTATCTAGGAATGTTTCTTTCTCCGCCGCTTGGTGTCGCTGTCTCCATACTCTGCTTGAGTGACGGCTCAATGCTGTCAAATATGCGTGGACGCTTCCATCGATTCAGACCTCGCCTCGTGTGGAGATCTCAGGATATCTACTCGGTTGATTACCCTGTACTGATGAGCGCCAATAAGCCCGAAACCGGATTACAGGTTGTCAGGCGTGTCTGTCTCATTGGGAGCATGAACGCATGTTCGAAGAAAGAAATATTTGTATTTTTATTCATTTATATGAATTGATGCATAGACTACGAGTGTATATAATTCAATATTCTGCGTGGTATTTTCCAGGAATGTAGTTGTTTTCTGCTCGTTTTCTACCTATTGTTATTTAGATTATTCTATATTTATATGTTGTGGGAATGATTTTCCTCTTTTTAACACTACCACTCCACTTAGAATTCCTTTCTGAATAAAAAATATGTTTCAGTCAGGGGTACCTACGACCATGGAACCAAAGTTTAGGTTAGGTTCAAAGTAAATGGAGGTTGAAGGCTTTAGGACTGAGGTCGCTATTCTTTCAGAAAGAAGTTCGGCAGGTCTCGAGTCTGACTATGGTGGCCATTCTGCAGGTGAATTGAGTTATCGATTTCATTTGTCCTGGATCAATTTCCATGACTGAAATGTACTATGATTTTTGAACGATAAGTGTTTTCTGTATTTTCATCGAATCATATTCGAGACACAAAAAGTCAATATTGAAGATATCGCATGCTCCTACAACTCATGCTACTGATGATAACATGTATGTATACAGAGTATCCCAAACTCGATGGCGTATTAGGTTCTATAGAGAACATAAAGGAATTTATTTTTCAAAATCTTGGTGGTTTTGGAAAAACGAACTTTGGACAACTTTTGAAGTAACCTATATATCTCACTGGTTTTTGACATATAAATCAATTAGTATACTCCGATGCCTCATTAGACATAAATTGTGAAATTTTTCTGGCAAGTACTGAAAGAAAGTTTATTCTTGAAACATGAAAAAGTTGAGTCAAACTTTCAAACTTGAAAATACCAAATTTGTTTAAAGGAACAGTCTGTATTTTCCTTTCTCAACAGTATCTATATTGTTCAAATTAAATTGGAATTGACAAAAAAAAAGCTAAGCGGACCTGAAAATAATGAGATTATTAATAACAGCTAGCAGGTCAGCTTCAGCTACCTATATTTATTTATTTATTTATTTATTTATTTATTTATAAACGGGTTACCCCAATACAGTTAAGAACACATGACATAGACAATGCGACGTTTAACTTATTCACTATATCACCTAAAATATATATAAATATATCTATACACATCACAGTAATAGATTTTAATTTACATAATTGCCACTAATTTTACATAAATATTAATTGAACAACACTCTCGATGCTTGTCTTTTAAAAATATTTGGATTTTCGCAAAATAAATTAATTTTATCACAATATAGATTTCCCAATCTCAACATATTCGATATGGGTGTATAAAAACCATAGTTGGTTGAATGATGTGGTACAACAAATAAGTTTTTCTGCCTAGTTTGCCTATTTGGAACATTGAATGGTATAATAGAGAGAACTTCCGGAGAATCAATTATGCCAGAGATTATTTTGAAGAGATAAACTAATGATGTCAAATTTCTGCGATCACTCAGACTTGGTAGTCTCATCATGTTCATTACTTCATTGTAGTTATATTCCCCAACAACTAGACCTAGTTTGTAAGCTATGATTTTCAGAAATTTTCTTTGCACAATTTCTATTTGATGAATATACTTGACATAGTATGGGTTCCAAATTATGGTGTTGTACTCAACAAGGGATCTAACTAGGGAACAATAAAAAACTTTTATAGTAGAAGGGAAAAAATCTTTAGATGACCTCGCAATAAAGCCAAGCATTTTGAGCGCTCTTTGGGATACATAGTTCACATGGTTATTGAAACAAAACTTATTGTCTAATAATATTCCCAAATCTTTACATTCTTGTTTTTTATCTAACACATCATCATTTAATTGGTACTCGAATTGAATTGCTAATTGTGATCTACTAAATACCATTGAGAAACATTTGCTATTATTGAGATACAGACAATTTGCATTACACCATTCTAATATATTATTGAGATCATTTTGGAGAAGATTTGCATCATAAATATTTTTCACTACTCTGAAAATCTTCAGATCATCAGCAAAAATGAGAAAATTTGAATATTGAATTATATAATTAATGTTATTGATGAAAAGACAGAACAGCAAGGGACCACAATGGGATCCCTGAGGTACTCCTGATTTTACTTCAAAAGGTTCAGAGATTATACCATTTAAGCGAACTGACTGAGAACGACCTATCAAATAACTGCTTAACCATTCCAACATCCTACCACTAATCCCAATAGCGTACAGTTTTTTTATCAATAAATTATGGGAGACCCTATCGAAGGCTTTGGAAAAGTCGGTATTGAAATATTTGACATGGGATGTCCTATAATAATAATTGTTCATTCCGTGAATCCCAAGTTGTACTAGATTGTGACACAAAATTCGCCTTTTCTTGCAATCCAAGTGAGAAAATATCGATCCTTTTCGTATTGTTCAGATAAGTTGGGAGATCACGTATAAGCCGTTTGATTAAAACAATCGGGAATGAGTGAATGGCAGGCAGAATAGATGTAATCGAGGACTAGTAAACGGAACAAAGCAAGTCTGGCTTCGGTAATCAACCCGGAAAATAGGGGAATCACTTATCGGGGGTTATAAGCACAGTGGCGTTCGCTTTGGTCTCTCTTTTCTGACGTATCGCATGAAAATAGTGCTATTTGGAAAAATTAGGTTTTGACAGAATGGTGACTTTCCATCAGCTTTCTGACACTATAAATTGGTTAGTTCGGTGTATTCCGAATTCAAATAATAAATGAAACGACGCTGTCTTATATTTCCTACTGAACTGCCACACACAACGTATACAGGGTCACTCACGGTCGATGGTACCTTAGACGTTTACGGAGAACGGGACGTAGGATTATTCTGAAAATTTGGTTTATTGGGTAATCAGTTTTGTTCTATTGATCTAAAATACTTTCAGCGTTGCGGCGTTGCTGCTTCTATCAAAAAGTAGCAACAACTTTGTTATTTCAAAAGGAACACCCTGTATTTTATTTCATTTTTAGATTTTTCCTGAAGAGCTGATTTCGTCGATCTATCATACTTGGGTTATAGCGCGAAAGATTACAGAGATATAGGGTGTGAAAAATCGAGATTTTTCAACTTCAGGAATTTTTTGTGCCGAAACTATCCATTCTTGCTCAAAACGGTTTACATGTCCCTATCTCAACTTTCCATTTACTATCGATTGATATTTAATTGAAACAAATACGGGTGGTTCAAAATTTTGAGTTTTGCATCACCCTCTATTTGTTTCTATTAAATGCCAGTAGATAGTAAATGGAAAGTTAAGATAGGGACATGTGAGCCGTTTTGAGCAGAAATGATTAGTTTCGACACAAAAAATTCTTAAAGTTAAAAAATTTCGATATTTCACACCCTATATCTCTGTAATATTTCGCGCTATACCCCAAGTATGATAAATCGACGAAATCAGCTCTTCAGGAAGAATCTAAAAATGAAATAAAATACAGGGTGTTCCATTTGAAATAACAAAGTTGTTGCTACTTTTTGATAGAAGCAGCAACGCCGCAACGCTGAAAGTATTTTAGATCGATAGAACAAAACTGATTACCCAATAAACCAAATTTTCAGAATAATCCTACGTCCCGTTCTCCGTAAACGTCTAAAAGGTACCATCGACCGTGAGTGACCCTGTATACAAAACCGAGTAACAAACCCATAGTACACAAAATACAGTTCCTTTTTATTTCAGTCCATGAAAAGTTACACAGATACATATATAGACCCAATTTTGGAGCATAAATGTATATATAGGGTGTTTGAAATACCTAATATCTTTCACCAGCCAACTACTTCACAAATTTAGTTTCGTTGTTTCGAAAGGATTGCGAAATCCTAATCTTTTCGTCATGAGCCAATAAAAACTCATAATTAGAAGGTCAATCGAACCATAGGAAAAAATGGATGAAGTTTAAAATAACAAAGTTGGAAGGTATACAGATTATGACAACAATTTTCAAAACATCGATATGAATATACTGTAATACAGCAATTCATATTTGCTTAGTGTAAATTTTAATAATAATTTTATCGAAATGATTTTCCTGAATGTCCATTTAGTCCTGAATGTTCAGACCTCCCTGTTTAAAAATATTGTTGGTATTTTCGTGCGAGAAAATTGGATATTGATTATCGTATTATGAATTCATGATATCAGCTCTATATACCCAACATTCTAGCAGTTTGATTCTTATAAATTCAATAAGTGGCAATCCTTACACAATAATATTCTTCAATAAATAGGACACCAATCAATACATGACCGATGTGACCTTTGACGATAGTTACTATACAAGAAAATCAAAACGATATTTTTTGTCACCTTGACATGTTTACCTAAATGTTAGCATCAGCAGATAAATCAAAAGGTGTATATATATTTGGTGATCATTATGATTCTCGAATTTTCCAGTGAAATAAATTTCTAATTGAGCATCTTGTCAGAAAAAGTATAATCTATAACACGTTGAGAATGGCGTATTCCAATACTTGTTAAGGAATATAGTATTTAATTCACATGCTAACTCGGAATTGTTGGAATTTTTATTTTCCATGGTACCCAATCACAAATTAGTGTTTACAATTAGTTTTGTTGGGGTTCATGAATCTGAATTTCGAAAATATTTACCTGAACGTCGGTCCTAACTTTTGTAGCACCAGTAGCGGTTTAATCACAATCCGAGCCATTTGGGCATAAAATGTTGTGTCAAAAAAGTCGTAATTTTTTCGTTTCGGCATTGTTACGCCACTGGTCGCAGAGTGCAGAGCATGGGGAAGCCGTCAGCATTGTCTCACATATGGGCTCCCTTCATTTGTTAACAATCGAAGACTCAGTATCAGGATATCGTTATCGATTATCATTGTTTGCCCGTCTAGTTGCAGTTTTATTCATACACACATACGATGGGAAACCCTTGGGAGTCGGGTTATACCCCCACCTCTACAGGGTGATGCCAAATGAGTGCGAACGTTTTTCATGCAAACGAAAGCTCTGTGATATTTTCTTTGTTATCTCTTGTGATGTTCTTTTCGTTATATTTCACAAAATGGTAAGCTGCTGATTTCCTGGCTAATGCCATTAAGAGCATCCACTCGTAGTCTCTGCATTCATTCATCAAGTGACAGTGGAAAATAGTATAGTTTTCTAATTGTTGTCTACTTTGTCATTTGAACTTCTATGATTCATGAATAGCAATATTTTTTTCAGACTAATATAATACGAAGTTGTGCTCAAACAAGTCGAAAAAATCTGGTACTTGAAACTGAACTGACTAGATGTAAAGAAGATGTCATTGGTTCTCTTATTCAGTTTCAACTTTTCTATTTTGGTTTTGTTGAATTTTTAAGATAGTGAAAGATTGATATCCTAGAAAGTTTCGGTCACTTTTTAAACCTGTATTGGGATAACTCAGATTTTTGCTTCAGGGTATAAAATCCTCTGTTATCATGGGGCCCCTAGGCAATGCAATTCTCGGGGCCCCTTTCCTTTACTGTTTTCTTACTTTTCAAAATATATTTTTTTATTACCAAAGTCGAGTCGATCAGATCGACTCCTACTTTTTGCTTTCATTGAATGAAATGATTTTGATCACAAAAATATTTTCACAATCAAATTAAATATTTTTTTGTGAAGTAGGTACAATATAAGTTTAAATAGCAAGTCTTGTAACTTTTCAGATACAAAATCGTTAAAATCATCTTGGAAGTTGACCTTTTTCAACACATCATTTTCAATCGCCATCATTACCGACAATGAATTTAAACAGAAATCCTGCCCTGACTGTTTTACAAGTGAAGTTCTTGAATTATATTGTGGTTTTAGGTTTATGGAAAAGTGCAAGCATTGAGAATATGTAGTTTAAATTATAATTGTTGTGATATTTCAAAAAGTAACAATAACAGCCATTTTTTTATTGACGAACAAAACGTATAATGTATAGACCTACTTCTATTGAACATTCGAAATAAGAAGTATCTAAAGGTAGAATAAACATTTTCTCTCATAACCATGAACGTTGAGGTAGTAAGTCAAAACTATAAACTGAAAAAAAAAATAATATTCATCTTAGGTTCAAGAAAATACTTGCAGAGGGCTGAAATCAAAACACAACATATGTGTGGTGAATAAGTTGATTTGGAATAAAAAGCGTTTAGAATTTGTGGATTCACAAAATTTTTAATTTAGTCTTGCATCAGGAAGAACAAGAAGGGTTGTGAAAGTCCTTTTCGTAAACTTTTTTCCCACGTTGCAATTGAAAATTCTGATGTGAGTGAAATATGTTTCATATTCCGGGTATTCTCCCAAAAGTGCAATTTTTCCTAATATTCCACTGACTTCAATGTGATTATGCCTGGGATACAAATAATTCAGACATATGTAATAAATATCCGTATGGACTCAAGAGACCCATTTCTTTCTGGCCTAACACGAAATCATTGGAATTCGGGGGAGATCTCCTACAATGTTGCAACATAATTGAGTTTCTGTGTAAACGCGGTTTTTCACTTGTCATCAGAATGTTGGAGGAGCCAAAACAGGTTTTTAATTTTTTTTTCTACAACCGTTCGAATCTTGACAAAAAATTTACGTATTCCGAGGACGTATTCAAAAATGTCAAGAAACGATAGCCTTTCATTGTATATTGTTGAAAATGAACCCATATTCTTCATTGATTGAAAATGGTGACTGTGAGCAAAAATAGTAAATTTGAACCTGCTACCAAAGTAGTAGATACTTCATTCAGTTAACTTATATTTCGTAATATTATTCATCTAAATCATTAATTTCATTGATTATCCACTGTTATATCGAAATTAAATCCGATTATTCATACAACTAACAGAAAAAAAGGAAAAATAACTTATAGATTGAAAAAGAATTGTCCTGCCTAGAGATCGGACCTGGCTTGAAAAGTTGCGCTTTGAACCCGTTGGCTGTTGAGGCTACTTGAAAACTTATGTCTATTGTTGTTTTAGAGAAATACGGTAGCAGGTTCAAATTTACAATGTTCGCACTTTCTGCTACATCAGGAGATACGTTAGAATTTTTAGATAATTCATTGTCATTATTATTGTCCATCGTGTTATAGATGAGTTCGTTTATCAACAATGATGGATGCGAGCGCAAATATGCTGTCACTTAATGACATTATTTCCGCGCACGAGCGGCAATGCTGTCATCAGCCAATGACATTTCGTCAATAGCTACTTTGTTAACCGTTTGAAAAGATATAGTTATTTGATGATTTAAGGTATATAAACTTTATGGAAAAATTAAAGTCTCAATGATGAAAACTTCCTCATGAAATGAAGTTTTCACTACTCCAGATCTGCTAAATTCCGAGAATGGTCAACTGGCGAAAAAAAAAAGCGCCTCGCAAAGCTTCCCACCCCTCGAAGGGAAAACAACCCCCGGCTTTTCGTCCGACCCCAACCCCTCTCACCCCGCTCGCATCCCGCGGTCCGCTCACAGAAAAACCCCCGCATCACTCAAAAATGCGTCATGAGCTTGTGGGTCACGTGTCCAGCCCCCCCACCCTTCCTCCCGTACCCCTCAGCCTTCCACCCCTTTCCCCTCCGAAGGAGATTCTGGAGCAACAATCGCGCGACAAAGGGATGATGGGGGGGGGTGCACATCGCGTAATTGACCATTGTTGATATGCGGAGGTTGCTTCCCTTGGTAATTGAAAGTTGGAGCGTTAAATGCTCCGGTTTTTTTGTCGGCGATTGCTTGGATATTGTCGATCTAAATGAACACCAAGTAGACGGTGTAATATTGTCTGTTCACTGAAAAAATGACCTCTGAAGCTTTAGCAGAATTGATTGTCGTTTTCCGATACCTTACTAAACTACTACCGATATGCCATCAAAATTAAATCGGAATATTCTTTTATGCTCGAGAAAATCGAAATCAAAAATAATTATTTGACAGCACCATATCTGCTGACGTCACCTGGTAGATCGGGATGGTATCGTAAAAATATCGAAAATAATAGGGAAGAAGAATTATTTGACATAAGTGATGGCAGATAAGTCAGATGACAATATGTCAATTTTTAATTCAAATTTTTTTCGATAACGAAACTGATTCAAAATATTCAAAAGGGAGCATTAATTGATTGTTTATCATCTATATAACGCAAGTCAGGTATTTTATATGAGTTAATAATATTTCTATAGGATTTTCAATACCACCTCAGCGAAAACAATGAGACGATTAAACTCAGACACTATAAAATAGAGAAATGAAAATGAAGAATTGATTCAATTAATAACTTTATTGTCTGGGAAAAGTAGGTAAGTGTAGTGGTGCATCTGATAATATATTGAATAAACAACACAAGTTGATATTATAATTACATATTCACAATATAATTTAAAGAAGAAATCTCATATACAAACTCACATCATAGATATAGTACGTACTAAGAATAACTGAGGATTTAGGAAAAAACATTTATAATTTACAGGAGTGCATGACAATAAAGATTTGGTTTATTAGCTTATTCCTATTACTAAAATACTTTGTTCTCACTCTTCACAGGTTCTCATGATGTTCATGTACATAGATTCAAAGAATAAGGATAATAATTTTAACTTGGATCAAAATTATCTTCACAGCAATTACTTGTAAGATGTAGCTGATGATATTTGTTTTCCTACTGCAAAACACCAAGTTTGTCTCATATTAACACTTGGAGTACAAATATGTATTTCTAGAATCCACATTCGTGTTGCTACATGAAGCACAAGTCTTTGAATGCTTGAATTTTCTGAAAACAGTTGTCAGTGAATAGTATAATGAACGCTGAACAATGAAATAAAACTCAATAGTAACTTACCTTTAATCATCCGAAAATATTTTCGCAGGAATAATTAAAATCGCCCAGTAATTTTTACCGCCATCTGTCAAAGATGACAGAGATTGTCAATTCTTTTTCCACTTCGATAAATGGAACAGAACCTAAACCAACCTACCAGGTGACGTCACATTTTTAGAAAAGGATGGAGAATTTTCGATTTTTGAATGCCGATTTTGGAAAAACCCTTGAAAATAAAAATTTCAAAAAAATATCGACGTATTCTCTGGAGACCCGGGTTTCACATATATAATTTTTGAAAAATAGTGTACAACCCTATTAAGCGCTCCTTTTAGCACAGCAAATCTCCTGTTTCAAGCACAGAATTGTTTGATATCATTGATCAGGGAATCAGGAAGCAGAAAAAACATCGTGAGAAACTCAAATGCGAGGCAAGTGAATGTATTGGCATATCGAATGTACAAGTTAATATAATTTTAATCACTCACGTTGAGTTGTATATTTGCTCCACGCATAATTCATACCCACTGAAGAAAGCACACAAAAATTAGTCCTTCTTTGAACTCAAACACCACACACACTTACATTCACTTCCCTTCAACATATTTCAGCAGGATAAACTAGTATATTTGAAAAAATTCAAACAATTTCACCAAACCCATCGAGAACCGAGCATGAAGGGAGCTGAACTTTGTGACAGTGTCAAGTTGACAGATCAAAGTCTAGTGTTTCCAAAGAACGGTACATTTTTTACAAAATATTGAATTCTTTCGCTGAAAAGTGTTGAAGATAAGTAAATGTGAGCGTGTGTGGTGTTTTAATTAACAGAAGGACGAATTTAGTGTTTTTAGTAGAAGGATTTTAGGATGTCGAATGGTGGGTGCATATTTACGAAACAAGCGTTTCTGATTCTTGTTCTGGGAGGCCAAAATACGTGAGTACCTCCAAAAATTTTCCTTGGAATATGCCTTATTATTGTTCCTAAAAAATGTTATTGGACCTTTTCGAGTAGAAATTTGTATAAAAAGTAAAAATACCTGTCAGATTATGATAGTTACATACAATATATGCTGAAGTCAAAAAAAAAGAAGAACATAACTTCAACCTAAAATTGAGTCACTGACAGTGAAAAAACTGAAAAAAAATGAGCATCATGACGTTTCTGTAAGGTAGCGACCTCAACGTGGCAGACGTTTGGGACTTGAGTGAACTGACAAGTATATAGTTCCAGCCTACTAGGTTTCCATTTAGAACGACAATGGCTTGGACAAGGCGAATCATGCTTCGACTGATGGAGGAGTTTTTTTTTAAATAATTCGATGTTTATCGAGCCTCAGATGATGCTGAATCTGGACAAATTCAATGCGGACAATATGTACTGTGAAAAAAGTTTGATTTTTTCTCACTAGGTGGTGTAATAGTGCTTTGTTTCATTAGGATCGACAGTGACACTAACATGAAGCCGTGCATGCAAAATTTGCGAGTCAAACATAGACAAATCAAATCACTTTATTTCTTATAAGACAACATACATTGAATAAGAAAAAGTCAGCTGTGGTTGTTACTTTGAGTAGTATATAACACTCTCACGCTTACATGATAAATATACATATACACAGTCAGAATAATACATATGGAAGACAGATTTACATCAGATAAAATATCAATTAAGTTGAAGGTATTAATTTAAAGAATATAGCAATTTCTCAACCAAATATATTTTGAGCTTTTTCTTGAAAGCACTTTCATGTTCCATGCTTTTGATGGAGAAAGGTGATTTGTTGTAAATTTTGGCACCAATTCTAGCTGGAGCTTTACATGAAATATTCCGTTTCGAAAGTGGCAATCTTAAATAATCCTCATGAAAATCGTTATTACTGAAAAACAAGTTCCTATTTTCGAATACAAATAAAGCACAAATTTCAAATACTTAGAGCCCTGTGCAGGTCAGAATATCAAAACTTTTGAAGATTTCTCGACATGTATTATAGTCATTTTTTTACACTAGCAATACACCTCATGCTTTTTTTTTTGAGAAACGAGGACGTTATTAGACAGTGTAGAGTCTCCCCATAGGCAAATTTTATACCTCAGTGGACTCTCCACTTGTGCGTAATATTGAAAAATATACAGGGTGTTCCATTTAAAAAACATATCTATGGGTTATATCTCAATAATGACAGCCCATTTCGAAAAACTGACTACACCACTGGATTCTACGTAAGAATATGTATGAAAGTCAGTATTTACATCTTCCATAAGTTGAAAGATAGCTGAGATACAGGGGGGGTCCCAAAATGCAATATTTTCAATTTCGCCCTGTATCTCAGAAACAAAGCAAGCTATGAAAATTTTGTTTGCGTTATCGTGAGTTTAACAAAAAAGTAGTCAACGTTCGCGAAGACAGCAAATCTTTATCTTTGAAAATAAGCGAGATACCCCGTAAGGACATCGAAAATGGGACAGTACTGTCTATTTCCATATTTTTTGTTATAGTTGATGACTTTTTCTACAATTTCATCAGTTGCGAACTACTCAATTTCATTCGTATTCATTGAAATAAAGCCAATAAAAAATAAGTGTCAAAAATCTAAAATTTGTTTTTTTGGAAATATCTCAAAAACGAAAAAACTTTTCAACGTTCTCTGTCCGGCATATTGTCACGTACATAGAGACACACCTTTTTCCTAATTAAACCGACCATCATGCATCTCTAACCGTTACCGCGAGTTCCCCATGGTGGCCCGCGAATTCGTGACGCCCTGTACATTGGGGAGGACATTCCGGGGGATGATGGCGCTATCTCGGCCCCGACCCGGGGCGAAGCGATGCCCTTTCTGATGGTGGTGAGAGAGCGAGACACCGGTAAAGTGATTCCGCCACCGCATCTCCGGAAATGCCTGTTGTCATGGCGACTGCACACCAGAATTCTCGACATCTGAGCATCCGAACATCGCTCAGGATCAGGCAATCCGCGAAATGGGGGGCGGGGAGGGTGGCCGGGGAGGGGAAGGGGTGGGGGTGGAGACGGCGACTCGCCGCTTTTTCGCTTTTCGCGTCTCCGGATACTTTCCTCGGGTTGCCAACCCTGTCGTTGTGGATATATTTTTGCTATTTTTTGCCGAGAAATTTTTCAAAGAATTGGTATATTTGATTCAAATTGTATATCAACGAAAATATATCCTGTGGAAACATAAAAAACATATATTTCTATTTTGGTTCTATAAAGAAGTCACTATGAAACGCTTTTTTTATTATTCGGAGATTGGTACAATCGAACTGTCAAATGAAAGTCAGAAGAGTTAGGCCCAGTTTACTTCTGAGCGATTTGGATTTGGTGATACTAGCAGTGAAATACTCAATGTTTTTATTGATGAATTTCAATTCATAGTGTGATTTGATTTAAATTGATCAATAATAGTTATTTATGTATTAAGGGAATTATGAGAGCCTTAATTACCGATGGCAAAGTTTGCGTCCCGAGGGCCTCCGGCCCGAGGGACAGCAATTGCCAGAGGTTATTAAGGCTCTATAATTCCCGTGGTACATAGATAATTTTATTTTTGACCGATTTTCATAACAATATGTCCATATTTAGAACACAATAAATGTTTAAATTCATAATCTTTCTGGTATATTTGAATTAGGTAGCGTTGATTGTAGCATTGTTGGTTGTTGCTAGGTTGTCGCTATGTTACATGTTTATAAGCAAACTTTCCTTATCAATCAATGTTTTTCCGTTAAAAACGTGTTTATTTTTCACTACAAATCGACGATCTTTTTCTTATATAATGGAGGATATTATAAAAAAAGCGGAAAAAGCAAGACAATCATTACTTCCATCGAAAAGTGAAGCCCTATATCAAAAAGAATACAACTTATATCTGAAGTGACACAGAGAAATTTTATGTCAAAAGATGCCAACGAAACTGTCTTTCTGGCATATTTTCAAGAACTGGTATTTTCAGTATTTTCAGTATTTTCTGGTAGATTTGGTAATAATTGTATTTATTCGTTGCAGTCAGAAACGTTTAGCCCAAATTCGTTATGGACTAAATGATCAATGCTCAAATCGATGGTGACCATATATGAGAAAAGAGATATCACCAAGTTCAACGAACTATAGGCTTTTTTGAAACAAAAAAGTAAGGGGTATAAGCCGAAAAAGTCTGCTGTCTTATCTCCTAAAGATGTCATCAAATTTCTAAAAGACGTCCCTAATGAAATTCATTTATTGCATAAGGCAATTTTTTTCTCATAATTTTCTTTTTCGTTTGTTTATTTCGTTTCATCTGTTATAGGTTCTAATTATGGGTTATTTTGGAGGATGCAGAACTCAGGAACTTCTAAATATGAGTATAGCAGATATAGAGGACCGGGATACTGTTATGGTAGTGAACGTACCGGAAAGTAAAACTGGTGTATCGAAGAAATTGACAGTTGTGGATGAAAAAGAGTTCTCTGCTTTGCCTTTATTGAGACTTTATATGTCCTTGCGTCCTGAAGGTACAAAACGATTTTTTTTGAGCTTCCGACAAAATGAATGTACAACTCAGCCAATTGGAAAGAATATGTTTGGCAAAATTCCCAGCAAAATCGCAATGTATTTAGGATTGCCAAACCCACTAACCTATACGGGACATTGCCTTCGTCGCACTTCTGCTACTGCCCTAGCAAATGCAGGAGCAACTATGACAAACTTAAAAAGACACGGAGGTTGGAGAAGTTCCACGGTGGCAGAGGGGTATCTGGAGGACAGTATTGAATTGAGAAATAAAACGGCGCGTATGCTGTCTACTTTGCCATCAGAAGAGGCAGGCACCTCGACTGTAGTGAACAGCAACAGCACCACCCATAAAAAAGAAGAAATTGTTTCCAGCGGCGGAAGTAATTTTCAGGGAACATTTGAAAATTGTACATTTATTATTTGTAATGACGTGAATAAGGAAATATGTCTTAGTTTTCATTACATATAAACGTTTATAAGCATTTCTTGTATCATTTTCACCTGTAAAAGATAAGAGGGAGTTTTTGAACCTTAATATCCCAAGGGAGTTATGACCCTCATTATAGATATCGTAACTATGACGATATAAGCTTATAATGTCACTGTCAGAAATAAAATCAATAACATTGCATTTTTCACCGCTTGTATCACAAAAATCAAAATCGCTCTACACTAAACTGGGCTTTACGCTTGTGCGTCAGATTCGCAAAGCAAATGTTTTGCAGTTTCAGCGAAGTTCTCGCAGTAGCGGCAACTATCACTCTCTGTTTTACCCATCTTTTTGAGGTGATACCTCAGAGGGTAGTGTCCAGTGAGGAGTCCCGTTACCAGTTTCAAGTCTTTTTTGTCCGACTCGCTTGTCTTTGTCCTGGCACTTCATTCCAGAGAGATTTCATTTCATCTGCTTCCCAGCGTCGAACCTCTTCTTTCAAGTGGGCTTTGGATAGTCCACAGAAGGGTTCTGGGCCGAGAAATTGTGTATTTGCCCCATCTTTGGCAAGGCAGTCTGCTTCCTCGTTGCCTTCAACTCCCTTATGACCTGGCACCCACATCAAAGTGACCTGGTTGTTCGCTGCCAGTTGTCTCAGGGATTATTTACAGTCCCAAGTCAGCTTGGACTCACAAGTGTATGACTTCAGAGCTTTTAGTGCATTTGGTATATCATTTCTACCTTCTGGTTCCCCTTTCGAGGCAAGAAGTTTTGAGAAAGTTTCGACTGAATTTGCTAACAAAGACGAGATATAATTGGTAATTGGTATTGATTCAGAAATCTACAATTGAAATAAATTATGTTATTTGTCTGATTTGGCTAACGTGATTGGGCATTGAAAATTGCGATCAGTTTCATTTGGAAGACTTGAATTCGTGGGGAAGGCTTGCATACTGGTCTAAGGAATCAACGGGAGGCAATTCGTACTTTTACCCATTTGATTTATCCACAAATTATTTTTTATTGATTGAGAGGAAAATGCGAATTTGTAAAGATACCGTTCCATAATTATATGTCTATCACTGTTTGTGTTTTGTTACTGAGAATGCTTAACTGACAAGCAACTCAAGCAAGTCCCGCAAATATTGTTTCCATTATGGGATGTTTTTGCGTCTACAACGTCAGAAGAACTATGAGCTTTCAGCATGTTTTAATGGAATCTCCTGTACTCACATTCTCGCCCTATTTTGTTGTGCATTAAACGCCGCATGGTGGTAAATCGACAAGCTTTTCAAATAAACAGCGAGAAGATTGAACTATAATTCCACTTCTCCACATTTCAATCGCTCCAAATAGAATCATGGATTTTTATCAATACATATTTCTATCTAATCCATCTAAAGATTCTGGAAATTAACCAGAATTGTTTTCGAAATTTGAGGAACATGTTACGCGAGAACGTTTTTAAAGAATGTAACAAAATTCACTACAAATTCTATAATTAATTAACTAATTTCTCCCAAATAAGTTCACACATTTAATTATTTCGAACATATATTTTTCATGTGAAATACTGTGAAAATATAATACTGGTGAATTATTGACGTCTAATTTTGGGACACTCTGTATAATCCATAATCTGTGTTCATTCATCATCTCTCATCTTGTTTCAAATTGCTCCATACACTTCACCATACAATGAACACACCAACATAAATACTTCCCCCAAATTTGATTCAGTCTATGAAGCTCTTCGGTATAACATTTACCCTCAAATCTCACACGTTATGAGAGGGGTTGAAAATGGTGATAGGAAAGTATCGTGTCAACTCGGCCTGATGGGGCAGATGAAGAAAACGAGAAGCGTCATGGAAAACAATGGAAATAAAAAAAATAACTAGATGAAAAATTTATTTACTATAGTCTAACCTAGCCTGACCTAACCTATAATTTCATCCCAACCAAATCAACACGCAGTGAGGAAGTTACCGATATTGAGATTTCAATGTTCTCATAAATTTATATTCCAGTTCACAATAGTAATTTACGTAACAAGTCCGGAAAATACTGTTTTTTTGGATGAGTGGACAAAATTCTAGAACGAGCGTAGCGAGTCCTGGAAGTCTGCGGGTCCAAAAAAACTGTTTTCGGGCGTGTTGCGTACACAATTTTTTCGGCAACCGTGTAGAATAACAAATCAAAGAAACACATTTCTTTATTAGAACAAAATTTCGAACATTTCAATTCTTATTTATATTAATATTTATATTAAAATTAGAACAATTGTTAATACTGAATGGATTCAATTTGTTTGAAATGCTTGGTATATTTAAGTGCCTTTTGTTGAAGTCAGAACAAGAAGGTAATGTTTCCGTTTCACATTGATTGTTTTCATCTGATAATTTTTGAATGGTCTTGGCAATTTTAATTTTGTTTGTAAGTGAATTGTCTATATATCCTTCAGCGACATTGGTAGACTTCCAGCCACCGTGTCTCTTCAAATTTGTGATGTTTCCACCATTATCAGCAAATAACGTCGCTGAAGTTCGACTAATGCTATGGCCTGTGTAATTTTTAGGATTGGGTAAATTTAAAAATTCTGCGATTTTTAATCCGAGATTTCCAAAACTGTGGATACCAACAGGCTGAATCGTACATTTTCCTTTTTTGTAATACACGAATAATCTGTTATGTGGAGTATGGGATGGCTGTAAAGATAAATATTGCCTATACAACAGCAGGTTTTCTTGCCCAATAACAACAAAAGTTCTCTCAATATGTGTTTTGGAATCTGGTATCACAAGCAACATGTCTTCCTTGTCGTTTATTAGATCAATTGACATTTTTACTAGTTATTCCCGTCTACACGCACCAGCTTTCCCAATAATTGTTGCTACCTGAAAATAAAGCAAATTAAGTTGATACTTTTATATCCTACAATCGTAATATTTTGTTGAAATTACCTTTAGCATTAGATATGTATCATTATCTGCTTCCCTAATGAATTTGTGGAAAACCTGCAGCAAAGGGAACTCGCACCGATTTCGATGAAATTTTCACAGAAGCTTCCTTACATGAATATAAAACCATACAAATGAAATTTTTTCTGCGGAAACACTTCAAACTATTTCTTTTTTGGAAAAGTATAGAAAATTGTATCACTTTTCAGTCCTAAGAATGTGCTTGAAATTTCAGTTACATTGTCAGTGGGGAATATGTAAGTTATACCAAAACATTAATATTGAGTCCCGAAATGGATTTTACAGGAAATTTCATGATGAAAAACTTCAAAAACTGTTATTTTCTCATTTTTATTCAAGCATATATATGCAAAAATATCAATTCGCAATATTAATTATCAAGTCACAAATGGAGAAAGCAACGTTGCCACCTTTAAAAAAACCTATGCGCTCATTTCCTGATGAGTGCAACTCGTGTTTATGAGACTACTAACCTGAACGTACTAACCTATCAGTGACGGCCTAGATCACTATTTTCAGTAAATTTTTGAAGAAGAAAAATTTGTTGAAAAAAAAAAGGATGCTGAACGGGAAATTTCAACGCGTTGTATTTATTTGTTGAGACTACTTACCTGAACGTACTAACCTGTCAGTGACGGCCTAGATCACTATTTTCAGTAAAAATCAGAAGAAGGAAAATTTGTTGAGAAAAAAAAGTATGACGAACGGAAAATTTCAACGCGTTGTATTTATTTATTGAGACTACTAACCTGAACGTACTAACCTATCAGTGACGGCCTAGATCTCTATTTTCAGTAAATTTTTGAAGAAGGAAAATTTGTTGAGAAAAAAGAAATGTCTGCTGAGGGGGAAATTTGAAGGCACAATCACGCTATATTAATTAAATTAAACCTTACATTACCTGGCCTCAACATACTAACCTATCAATTGAGGGCAGATAACTATTTCCGTTGCTTTTTTAAAGAAGGAACATTACATTTAAAAATCGGAAAACAATCAAAAAATTGTAGAATCTGTGAATTTTTCAAAACTTGGCAGCGTTGTCCCCTATATGTCATGACGTGAGTACAGTGACATTTGACATTGCACATCATCTGATACTTGGAATATGGAATATAATGAATAAAAATTCGAAAATAATTAATTTTGAAGCTTTTACTGGTAATGTTTTTATTGAAATTGTTTTTTGAGACTCGATTTTAACGTTTTGGTATAACTAACATATCCCCCACTGACAATGTAAGTACATGAATCAAGCACATTCATAGGACTGAAAAGTGATAAAATTTTCTAAACTTTTCCAAAAAAGAAATAGTTTGGAGTGTTTCCGCGGAAAAAATTCCATTTGTATGGTTTTATATTCATGTTAGGAAGCTTCTGTGAAAATTTCATCGAAATCGGTGCGAGTTCCCTTTGCTGCAGGTTTACCGAATTTGTTGATCTGCTCGCTGCTGAATACTTCTGATTTCTTCGCTTTATAACCAACATTCTTCTTTTTAAGAAATGCGATAACCTTTGGGAAAGTGGCTATGTTTACATTTTTCTTCACTAAAATGGTACTTTTTAACATAGAGAACATGCTCCACAAGGTAGAGGATTTGACAGTTTCAGATTTTTGCGCCAAATAAACCAAAATTACATCCTCTGTAATAGTTTTGCATTTCTTCATATCCATCCATTTAGTGAACAAATCATAAACGTTTTCGTACCTGGCCTTTGATTTTTCAGGCAATAATTGAGCTGTAGCAGCAGCTACTGCATTGGAAATTTCGTTAGGCACATTTTCAAACTCACTATCACATTATTGCGATAATTGCGACCAAAAAACATGCAAACTTTCAAAAATTGAAATGTTAATTTTATGTCAGATAGCTGTCAGTCGTTATTTTGCTGCTATGGTAATGATCAACTGCATTTATCAAAACCATACTACCAAGATTTTCATATTTACAATGACAACAACGATGTGATTCTTCCCGGCCTAGTCCGGGAAGTACGTACTTCCCGGACTAGGCCGGAAAAATGCCACTTTCTCAAAAAAAAATCGTCTGGAAAGTACGCACTTTCCGGACGGTTGCCGAAAAAATTATCACGTATGTGATTTTTTATTTTTCTATAGGAACAAATTTACCACCAGGAATTTTTTTGAACACTATAGTTTTGGTCCCTCCACCATTCTGATGACGGATCAGCAATTGAAAAACCGCGTTCACACAACATTTGTTATTGAAATATCTGAAAAACTGTGATGGTGATTCATTTCTGCTTGTATGAGAACTTGAAAATCCGTTTCGACTTATATCACGGGACCGCAGATTTGGTGGGGATTTAAAAAAAAGTTGACAGTTGACAGATCTGAGAAAATGAGTAGAAACAATGTCTCAATTGCGAAACGTTGCCGTCAATATTCGTAGTTTCATGCTGTAAAATGGCAACGTCGCTTTGTTTCTCTATTTACAAGACACCCATGAATCTTTATGCGTATTCACTTCAATAGATGGTTTCCCTTGAAGAGTTTTATTGCCAGACGTGCATGTTATGTTATGTTTATTGGCAATCATTACTGTGTATATAAAGATTGCAAATAATCTTCAAATAAATCGGGGAATGTCAAATTACATCCCAAGGACGAAAAACTGTGAGTACTTTTATTGAGTGATATTATTGACTTCCATCAAACTTTTCCATCTGATGAGAATATCACCGTTTTTGCTATACCTATACAGCTATATCCCATTTCAAGTTGAGCAATTTAAATTCTGATCATATATTAGATGATTGAATCGTGTTTTATTTTTTCTGATTACAATAAATGGGTTACATTCAGAATATTCCAATTTCATCGTAAAATTCATTCAGAATCCATCTTATTCCTGATAGACACTAATTTCTGATGACAAATTGTTCATAATAAATCACTCAGAAGTCGGTAACCTTTTATATTGGTGTTGATTATGCATTACTAAAATGGCAACATTGCATATCAGTAGTTCCAGTAGTGACAACGACTATCCGGCAACTACGAGTCGTAAACAGATGTCGGTACATCAAACAAAATGGACGGAGTGTCTCATCTGTGAGGTTCTCTTATAATCTGTGCTCTGGGCCCAAAGGCCAGCGCCTCAACATACTCGACCATTAACCAAGTTCAGGACGATCATAAACTCCCAACTGGCTGAGTTGAGCCGTCGCCCGTATCGAATGATGGGAATATGGCACCTCCCACCACCACAGTCCCAGTTAAAATAGGGCTACAAATCATAACAGCCCTCGACTATCCGACCCTCGTACTGTCATCAGGGTCGACTCGTGTGTGCGTAAATACTCATTAGATTTCTTTGTCCTCGCAAGTCTCAAGACGGCTAAGGACACATAGCTGCGTTATTATCGTCCAGAGCCTTTGATCCTTCGAGGTTATGTTCTCGTTGAATGAGAATTAATTTGAGGGCATGTTGAATCGTCACGATACACCTTCATTAGGGTCAGTGGAAAAAGTGGCAATCTATGATTTTGAGCCGTTTTGTTTTTTGATTAATACTTCTGAGATAAACAGATTCGATTACCCACTGAGGTCGTTTCTAATGTATATGACCTTTTGTATCCCCTTCTGTATTCAGTCTCTAGTATCTAGTTCTTCTCAAGGGCGAGTTTTTATCTCCTTTAACTGTCTAGGATAGATCTGAAGATACGACCTTGAATGTCCTTCAGGATATGCTAATCACCTTTTATTTTTATTCCTATATAATAATATCATCTTCAAGGCATGACAAACAATACGTATGCCTTGAAGAACATTGTTTTTCATGTTCTGAAATGTTGCGGGAGCGTTATTCAAGACGAATGGCACCTTAAGATATTCAGTGTTTTGAGTAGACTGAGCTTATTGGAAGAAATATAAATATAGAAATGAGACACAATTGGCTATTGGGGCAACGGATGACTTTGACCCACCCACAATCAAATCTTACTACCTGTAGTTCTTGTATTTGATGAATCCTCCCATGGCCAGTCTCATATTATAGTCGTAATAACAGATAATTTCTGGTTGTAAATATGCTAATCCACTGCATTTCTTGAATTATCTGTTCGCTTTTTCTTTGTGACAAGATTGTAATTTATGAACACATTGTTGGGGCACATCTAGAAATTCTACAATAAACATGAAATATTTCCGACGATCGTGTTTTTGCAACTATAACTTTTGGGTTTTGTGCGATATACAGTACTGTTTGGCAACGAGTCGAGTTAACTTAGCTTGTGGCTATAACGTCTGCTTCAGTGAGATTTACTGAACGTATACTGCATATTGGAAATTTTCAACCCAATACAGAACTTTTTCTATGTTTATTTGACTACAAACAGAATATTGTAATTCATCAAGATCAGTCATGAGAAATCGCAATATTTCAATGATAGTGATACCACTTTTTTGATTTGATACGATATTTTGGAAAATAGTTGATCTTATACAGCACAGCATTCGACGTGATTTGTTTCATAACTCAACAATAAAAGCTTGTGGATCTTTGTTTTACATGTTGCGGTAGCGTTTTTCAAGCCAAATGGCATCCTCAAAAGTTGCAAGAGCGTTATTCAAGCCAAATGGCATCCTGAGATATTCAAAAAAATCGTTTTCTGTATCGAAATCGGTCTCCCGGATATAATTAACATGACGGAAACCAATACGAAGTTGAAAAGTAGTGACTTTTTTCAGATTCATCTAGCAAATCAGGTGTTTGAACAATGAGTATCGTCAATTGTTTTTCCATAAGATAATCGATCAGACCTTTCCATCTTGAATTATCCACCTAATTGAGATCACCAGTCTCTGATGCATTCAACAAGAATCACACCCCGATTCGTTCAAGGAAAATTCTACCACGGAATTGATAAGATTCCCGAGGATATCCCCGCTATCCTCAACTCCCGACTCCGAATCGATATCTGTTTCCATTCCCGGAAAAAATGTATCTCCGTCCCTTCTCCGTATAACGAATTCCTTTCTGGGGCATTTCAGCAGTTCCCGACGTCAACCTTTCCCGAGTTTGTGTCGGAGGCTCTTGTTTGCCGACGAAGGTGCAGGGGCGTAGGTGAAGGAGGGGGGCTGGGGTTGGCTGCCCAAGCTCCCAGGAACGAAATGATAAAGAAGGAAAGACAGGCGACCAATGATGGAGGTATTCGCTGTAACAAAACCTGGATCAATTGGACTTGACAGCTGGCAGCTGGTGGTTGAATATTCGGGCTGATCCTAGATGGAAAATATCTCTTAAACAGGCAGGAAACTAGGAGCCAGATCGAGACTAATGGAGCAGCAGCAGCAGCAGTATAAGAACCTTTGGAAAATTCTAACGACAGTATGTGAAAAATGTTCAAGATGAGACATAATCTCGAAAAAAACAGATGCCTTCAAATCAACAGAAGGAAGTGAAATACCTGTTATCAGTAGGAAAAGTCGAGGAAAGCTAGAGTGACTGTGAATTATCTAAGGCACCTCCTTATGTAGCAGAAAGAGCAAACATTGGGAATTTGAGCTTCCTATACCAGATAAATCGAGGAAAAGTATGGATTATGATATGATAGATTCATCGTTTGGTGCCATGGAAGGCTTCAATGTTAAAGATATCAAAGTAAATATTAAAATCTTTCTGATAACAAAATAGCATTCCCCTAAAATCTAGGGACGCCCATGGGAGAGTGCCTTTCATTCATACCACTCACCCCCAATATCCTCAAGGGTTTCACTGTTTTTTACCTAGACATCCGACATCCTTCGAACAAGCCTATTTACCACAAACTGACGATTCGTTTACTAATATTTGGCCCTCTGATGATAAAGATGCAGAGGTTCTCGTTCCGAGAAGTAGAAAAATTGACCTGTAAAGATGGTTTCAGAGTGGAATTCTATGGTGGATTGAATGGACCAGGAGACAGTGGCGTAGGTACACAATGTATAAACTATGAACTCAATCATTCGTTTGATCTTCCTTTTTTGTTCTGAAATCAGTTCTAGAAGTTGACGTTTCTGTTACTGACACAACAAAATCATTTATATCTATATTGCTAGGCAACACTTTTAGTGCCTAGGAGATAATGTTGATTTTTTAAATCCTAGGATTTCATAAAGAGGTACCTTATGCTATAGCATTGTGATATGTTATATGACATCATTTCAGAAAGAACTGACCCATAAAAGAATAAACAACGTATTCATTATGTTTAACAAGAAACTGATACAATTGCATACCTACATACAGTATTTAATCCATTACTGATGTTAATATTGAAACTTCACTTGAAAATTGAATAAACCTGTTTCATCAATAGCTACAAATAATTAATATCTTGATGTTTCTTCATATGGCCTCGATCTGTTTTTCTTGACTTATTCTAGGGCCACCTTTGAAGTAATTATGTCCAATCAGTTACTGAGTATAAAATGTCGAACTTCTAGTACTTTCACTCTAAAAACATTTATCATCTCTCAAATGGAAATCAAATTCCCAAATTCCAAATACTTGAATATTTTAGATCAGGAGAAATAGAGGTTAGGTCATCGTTCTTCTTCTTATTTTGTTTCATTGCCCTTATTGGCGTCTTCCCTTTCTGTCAAGGAGTTAGTCAAGGATATATTTGCGTGAGCCGCAACATTTGACATTCTTTTAATTACACCTCCCTAGGCATCAATGAGTTCCAAAGTCTCGATGTTCGTTGGATGAATGAGTCTTTGGTAAGGGACGTTCTGCAGGTCTCTAAAGTGACCACGAAGGGGTGTGAAGACTGAACTTGACGGGTTAATCTCGAAGAGACTGCTAATGGAGGAACGATTGTTGATATTTCAGAAGAGCATCGCCCATGAAAATATCTATAAAATAGAGATGAATCGCCAACTTTTCTACGGTGTTCCAGAGAAGTGAGCGAGTTTGTAAGCGAGGCATCACCGACGAGACGAATTTCCCCTTTTTGGCAGAATCCAATAGCTTCAGGATATGTTTTAGGTGTCGCACACCAAATATTTGAACAGTATTCCAGGACAGGTCGGATCTGTGCCTTATAGTTCATAAGCAGCTGACTGGGAGTGAAATAGCTCTTGGCTCGAAACAGAAAACCAAGTTTTTGGGATGCACTTTTGGCAATGGACCTCACGTGATTTTACCAAGAAAGGTTATTGCTGATAGTAACGCCAAGCATCGAAATGGATGACTTCAATGGTATGGTTACTTCTGACTGAATTATGTTGGGCAGTGAGATCAGCTTTTCTATAGCAAACACATGCTTGTATTTTGTTTGCATTGAATTCTACCAGATTATTAGATCCCCATCTCGAGAATTGCTGCTAAGTCCATATTTATTTTGTTAACATTTTTTTCTCGTTCATTTCTGGTTTGACGGGCCGATATTGGAGCCCTGGAAGAGAAAACGATATGGAGGGTACTATCACCCGCGAAGCTGTGTATAGGACATGAAGTTGCTCCCAACAAATCGTTGATATGAAGTAGAAATAGTGTTGGTGCTAAAATAATTCATCAATTATCGATCCCTGCGGAGTGAAACTCTGTGAGACACTTTTGATCCTATTAAACAATGTGTACACTGTAGAATTTGTAGAAACCAGCTCTCATATGCATATTACGCCATTTATTGTCAACATAATATGAGCTTTGTAACGACGTAATTCTGGGATGTCATTTAGAAGGTGACGCATCAGATTTTGTTTGTATGGAGCGTCTGAATTGAATATTACAATGCAAGAATCTTTTGTACACGAGAATAGTTTGTTGACAAATTGGTTATCGCCTTGAATTTTAATTAGTAGGGTATTATTGTCTGTCGGATATCGATATTACTCGTGATAGGTTAATTATCGATGTAATAATGGTGGGTATATTATATATCAATTGTTGCGGTTGAAACAACCAGATAATTTCAAAATACAAAAACATCAATTTTATTAACAAGTCAGGATGTTATTCAAAGATGCATAACCGCTGTGAAAAATACACGATTGTTCTAGAATAGATGAACTTCAAGCCCAAATCATTGAAGTATAAATGAATAATTGACTGAAATAAGAAACAAGGTAATCTACGTACTATTACAACTGCTAAAAGTTTTTCTTCGTGTATGTTTTTTCAGTATTTTTACTGGTGCAACGAAATTTAAGAAGGTAGCAAAATAAGAAGTATTGTTTTCTTGTGTAAACGAAGGAAAGCTACAACCGTGAAAAAATCGATTTGTCAGAAACAAATTCAGCTAGATAAGTCTACTGAGAAAACATTTACCGATTAAATTATCCTCCATTGCAGTGGAGAGCATTACTTCAATGAACGATTTTTTTTTGCAGGACTTCTCCAATTTGGAACCTTTGAACTGCAGATGTCTTTTTATGGGCAATTCGTCATAGTAAGAATGTATCACTATTTATTAGAAAATTACAACGCTTCACATCACATTTAATTGATATTTATTATGTAAACAGTATTATTTGGTTATATTTGATTCGATAATTTCATTAATATTCTCATGAGTATCACAACCAAAACGTGACACTTAGAAATATTGATTATTTGAAATGTCAGAATCAAATTCTTGAGTAGCCCATGGGATCTGTTTTCAGTTTAATGTTGTTTTAATTGGTGGTGTTCAATCCACAAATCAACAGATTTCATTGGATTGCTACTTGAGCAAAACATTTTCATTCATTATTAGAGCTTCAATTATTACTGGAAATTTAGTCGAAAACACGAATTATTCACCAAATATTCGTGTTGGAGAAAAAATTTACAGTTTTTAATTGAAGCTAGAGTGGTATTCGGTAAGAAAATTTCACACTGAAATATTATTGTGCGTTAGTTGACCGTACGGCTGTATATAAACAGCAAAATAAAATACAACTTTGACGAGATTTATTTCTATGATATTTACCGAGAGTTCCGATATTCAAGACAATAAATTTCAGTAATCATAGGATTCCAGTAATAATTGAATCTTCAGTGGTGACAATAAAATTCGTAATCATGAACAAAAGAGAGAGCAGAGTGTCCAACGACAGATGGACCCGGCTCGTGCCCGGCCAGACCTCCACGGCTACGGTGTTGGTAGCCACCGCCACCTGGCCCCCCCTGGTCGGGTGCCGCCGCATCCCCAGGTGACCCGCACCTGCCATCTGGCCGCGAAACGCGAAAGTGCGCCACCTTTCCACTGATGGCATGTGACGGACCTGGCGGTGGCGGTGTTGCCATGTCTCGTCTTTTTTTTTTTCGGGCTATACTTTGGAAGTGCGGGCCACACAGATGGGAATGAAAAATATTTTATTTCTGACAGTGACATTATAAGCTTATATCGTCATAGTTACGATATCTATAATGAGGGTCATAACTCCCTTGGGATATTAAGGTTCAAAAACTCCCTCTTACCTTTTACAGGTGAAAATGATACAAGAAATGCTTATAAACGTTTATATGTAATGAAAACTAAGACATATTTTCCTTATTCACGTCATTACAAATAATAAATGTACAATTTTCAAATGTTCCCTGAAAATTACTTCCGCCGCTGGAAACAATTTCTTCTTTTTTATGGGTGGTGCTGTTGCTGTTCACTACAGTCGAGGTGCCTGCCTCTTCTGATGGCAAAGTAGACAGCATACGCGCCGTTTTATTTCTCAATTCAATACTGTCCTCCAGATACCCCTCTGCCACCGTGGAACTTCTCCAACCTCCGTGTCTTTTTAAGTTTGTCATAGTTGCTCCTGCATTGGCTAGGGCAGTAGCAGAAGTGCGACGAAGGCAATGTCCCGTATAGGTTAGTGGGTTTGGCAATCCTAAATACATTGCGATTTTGCTGGGAATTTTGCCAAACATATTCTTTCCAATTGGCTGAGTTGTACATTTATTTTGTCGGAAGCTCAAAAAAAATCGTTTTGTACCTTCAGGACGCAAGGACATATAAAGTCTCAATAAAGGCAAAGCAGAGAATTCTTTTTCATCCACAACTGTAAATTTCTTCGATACACCAGTTTTACTTTCCGGTACGTTCACTACCATAACAGTATCCCGGTCCTCTATATCTGCTATACTCATATTTAGAAGTTCCTGAGTTCTGCATCCTCCAAAATAACCCATAATTAGAACAACCTATAACAAATAAAACGAAAAAAAAAAAGGAAAAAAAAATTATGAGAAAAAAATTACCTTATGCAATAAATGAATTTCATTAGGGGCGTCCTTTAGAAATTTGATGACATCTTTAGGAGATAAGACAGCAGACTTTTTCGGCTTATACCCATTACTTTTCCGTTTCAAAAAAGCCTCTAGTTCGTTGAACTTGGTGATATCTCTTTTCTCATATATGGTCACCATCGATTTGAGCATTGATCATTTAGTCCATAACGAATTTGGGCTAAACGTTTCTGACTGCAACGAATAAATACAATTATTACCAAATCTACCAGAAAATACTGAAAATACTTTACCAGTTCTTGAAGATATGCCAGAAAGACAGTTTCGTTGGCATCTTTTGACATAACATTTCTCTGTGTCAGCCACTTCAGATATAAGTTGTATTCTTTTTGATATAGGACTTCACTTTTCGATGGAAGTAATGATTGTCTTGCTTTTTCCGCTTTTTTTATAATATCCTCCATTATATCAGAAAAAGATCGTCGATTTGTGGTAAAAAATAAACTCGTTTTTAACGGAAAAACATTGATTGATAAAGAAAGTTTGCTTATAAACATGTAACATAGCGACCTAGCAACAACCAACAATGCTACAATCAACGCTACCTAATTCAAATATACCAGAAAGGTTATGAATTTAAACATTTATTGCGTTCTAAATATGGACATATTGTTATGAAAATCGGTCAAAAATAAAATTATCTATATACCACGGGAATTATAGAGCCTTAATAACCTCTGGCAATTGCTGTCCCTCGGGCCAGAGGCCCTCGGGACGCAAACTTTGCCATCGGTAATTAAGGCCCTCATAATTCCCTTAATACATAAATAACTATTTCAGAGTCAAACTTTCATTCGATAGATGTTCGTGTATTCAGAGCGCAAATCGATCGATTGCCTCTAGATTTTTTCTACAAACACAGTTTCTACTTACATTTCATAATATTCTTCATCTAAATCATAAATTTAACCTAACCTAACCTGGTAGAATTCAATGCAAAACGGAACACAAGCATGTATTTTCTCTAGAAAAGCCGATCTCACTGTGCCCAACATAATTCAGTCTGGAGTATAACAATACCATTGAAGTCATCCAATTCAATGCTTGGCGTTACTATCAGCAATAACCTTTCTTGGGAAAATCACGTGAGGTCCATTGCCAAAAGTGCATCCCAAAAACTTGGATTTCTGTTTCCATCGAAGAGCTATTTCACTCCCAGTCAGCTGCTAATGATCTATAAGGCACAGATCCGACCTGTCCTGGAATTCTGTTCCTATATTTGGAGTGCGGCACCTAAACATATGCTGAAACTATTGGATTATGTCCAAAAAAGGGCAATTCGTCTCGTCGGTGATGCCTCGCTTACAAACTCGCTCACTTCTATGGAACACTGTAGAAGGGTTGGCGATTTATTGTTTCTGTTTAATAGATATTTCCATGGGCGATTCTCTTCTGAAATATCAACAATCGTTCCTACATTAGCAGTATCTTCGAGATTAGCCTGCCAAGTTCAATCTTCACACCCCTTCGTGGTCACTTTCCAACGATTCGTTCATCCAACAAACATCGAGACTTTGGAACTCATTGCCTATGGAGGTGTTCCCCGAGGCATACCATCCCCAGAAATTTAAGGAGAACACCAACTCCTACCTTCTTTCCTTTGGTTCTCACAATGTTCTCTGGACATTATAGGATATCCCTTTTCGTGAGAATCAGAACATAAAAAAAACTCGCGATTCTGGGGCACATTTCTTGAGTACCATTGAAGGGGTACCATCTGGTTCCAGAGCCTCCATGATATCATGTTATAGTACAATGCGCTTGATTTGCGCAAGACCATTTTAGGCATACAGGAGGATCTCAAATTAACCATCAAGATTGATGCCTTTACGAAGATCCAAAACGAATGGGCTTTGATCTTACACGCTTCTTTGGTACGAAAGACCATCCCAGTCGGCCTAGTTGTGATGAAAAACTGTCTTAGAGATGAGTGTTTGGTCAAAGTTGTCTAATGGGGAACCTCCCATGAGGATTATTTCTTCCAGGACTTCTTCAGGAGTTAAGTTGCTTGGTCGTAAGTTTTAGTGGGTTTTCCATTTGAAAAATCTTCTCATTGTTATCTAAACTCCGCGTGAGATTTCTGCCTTCATATTGGTCAGATTGGTCTACCAGAGACAATAATTCAACTTCTGCTTCCGAATGATGAATGGGCCTTAAATAAACGACCCCAAATATATCGAACCACATTCTCCATATTTTCAACCCCTAACATGGTTCTTTCTCTGGCTGCGTGATACTATTATTAGTTTTACGTAATGCTCGGTCTCGGTCGACCTTGCTTTCGGTATTATACACAGATATGGAGGATTATTTTTAGCTCCACATGTGTTTCACAATCGTGGAATTTACTTTTATCGCGTCGATTATTTTTCAAATCTGAGATGGGTACACACTGCGGTGGCAGACGATATCGGCCCGTTATAGGATATCCGAATAAGTAGGATTGAGAATTTTGAGATTTTCATGGTCAGGACGGTCACTTTGAAAGTTGGAAAACAATAGTAGGCGTAGTGAGTATGATAGGGAATATCGAAATAAAATTGTTTGGGCTTACTCAGAATTAGTCATTTTCTTCGCTCATACTTATATATATGGGGTGGTCCAATCTATAATGGCATCAAATGATGATCGAGATATTGTTTTGGAACTCTCGAAAAAAGTATATTATCAATAATGTTGCCAAAATGACTCTTTAGAAAAACTCCAAACTTCAATATCATCGTGATTTTATACCTGTTTGAGATATAAGATCTTTTTGAAAGAGAAAATAGTCTATCCAATTAAAAATATCAAACATTCACAGTGTGAATCGTTGCATAGACTACGAGCAGATATAATTCAATGTTCTGCGTGGTGTTTCTCGGATAAGTAGTTGTTTTCTGCTCGTAGTCTACCAGTCATTCATTTCAAACTATGTTTGATATTTTTAATTGGATAGACTATTTTTTCTTTCATAATCTTTTGTCCAATTCATGGCTTTTCCATTTTTCATTTATTAGCTTAGTAGAGCTCTCAGCCACTTCCAAGTTCTGTAACTTGGGAGATTTGTTTCTGGAGTGTTTCTTTCTTATGCCGCATGGTGTCGCCACTTCCAAGTGTCTCTTGGAACGTGGCTCAGTGCGGTCAAATAGACGCGACGAAAATGCATTGGGACAGGCAACGCTTCAAGTGGTGATCTCAATATTTTCGCTTTCAAAAGTTTTTGTCCAATTCATGGCTTCTCCATTTTCATAAGATCTTTTATTATAACCGTTCCTGAATGAATATGATCCTTTATGATGAAAGAATATAAACATTGTTGCTCCGATATTGTAAACATCATCAAGTTGCGAAAGAGAAGATATAATTCAACCATAACGGACAGTGCAATTTCATAAGTATAATCAAATAATGATTTCTTGATCTATGGCTGAGAAATTATTTGTTTCTTCCATTTCAACAAAGAAATTTTCAATCTTATGTAATAACTATTGCTCTTCCTAGTACTATCTACGACTACTCACTATCATGCTTATAGTACCTACTCATTAAATAAGTGGTAGGATCTCTATCAAAATGCAATCGAACAATAAAAGATGTGTGTAATTTTAGTTTTACCACCAGTAACCTTCATAAAACTTGTACTGGAACAGGCAAGGATTGATGGAATTTTCAATATGTGTTCAAGGGTTCAAGGTAACATACACTACAGAATTACAGAATGAAATATTAAATTAATTGATAATATGATGTACCTAGAGAACAATTTAATAAGTGAGTAAGTTACTTTGGGTCGATTTAAGAGAATATTTCAGTTGCAATGATTATTATGATCTAATGAAAAAATTATCGTTTGAAAAACTGAAAACATGCTTCTACATCAAATAAAATAAAAATGAAGATTACGTTGCAACAAATGTGACTGATTAGAACAAACAACAAACAAAACAATACCATAGTGTCAGATTTGTGCATGCAAACATGATTTTATGATTGAGAAAACGCTGGTTTTTATCAAATATAATTTATTTACTCTTTACCGTGAATTGATATTCATGCAAATGTGATTTAATTAGCATGATTTTTGTGGTGTTTCTCATTTGTTGTGTCTGGTTTTCTCTGATGCATTTTTCTCGAAAAAAAAAATCAGGTATTTTTTCACTGTTGTCGATGCATTTGAATCGAAAATCTCGGTCTATATAGGAGTTTAATTATTTCTTCAAAATCGTTTTCATATCAGAAAAGTGCATGAATAATAAATAATCCTTGTGAAGATAAAGACTATATATGCTAAAATCGGTTGCTCGTAGGACACTCTGTATATTGATTGGTTTTATTTTAATGGAATTCAGTTATAAAGATATAATAATTTCCTAGTCATCAAAGATTTATTATAGTAGGTATACACTACGCATAATCTGATGGTCATTCGCTAATAGATATTTATGCTATCATCTCAACGATTAGATTTTGAGTTATTGGAGTATAATGAGGCAGCACGCACTCAATCTTGTCGTTTTGCATTATCGTACAGATGCCTCGCGATAAAGATAAAATTTCGATATTGTCGAAAATACCGATATCATCGAAGATTATCGATAATATCTATTTTTTCCACATTATCGACGAATCGATAATATTTACCTCTCTTTCTTTCAATTTCAAATGACTCCCTGTATAATTTCTACACTTTTGAAAGCTGCGGCATTGAATCCTGCACTTTTCTGCCATGTGGAACGTGTAATCTTTTCGAAGACACTTCCTAGTCAGAAAATGTAGACTTTTCTGCCTAGGTTTTCAATGTCAGTTTGTGAAACATTTTTTCAATTACCTCTGGAAAAGGAAAACAAGTCGAACAAGTGCGATAACTTGTCTTATAAAACGTGTGTCATTCACAATTTTTTCTTTTTTGCATCAATTTGAAGTTTTTCATTGAAAAAATTGATTTGAGATTGATGAATAACAGAAAAATCTTCGATTAGTAACAATGATGACATTGAACTATTTGTCTGACGCATCAAGCGTGAAGCACAGTTTACTGATACTAGCGGTGGAAAATGCAATGTTGCTATTGTTTTCATTGGTCAATTTAAAACAATTCACACTTTGAGTTGAAAATCGCTCAGAAGTGAGCTGGGCCTAACTCTTCTGACGTTCATTTGACAGTTCCATTGTACCAACCTCCGAATAATAAAAAAAGCGTACCAAACCAGAAGCTATAACGATACGCATTTGCGTTTAATAATGACCTCAATATAGAACCAAAATAAAAACATAATTATTTTGAGTGATTTTTTCAGTCGCGAACACATGAACAACTGTCGATCACGTTGTTGGTACACACTTTTTTTTTCACTTTCCCTCGATCATTGCTTATAGTGATATATGTCAATGCTGTGGTTCCGCCTCCATTTTGCATCATTGAAAGAGTAGCGTAACTGACCTCAAAGAAATAGAAAAAAAAAACCTGTTAGTCATTCGCCAGTCGTTTACTATTAGTGCGATATCCGCCTACTATATCGCATACTTGTGGAATGTGTATCTGCAAACAATATTAATGAGTTTCCTTAAGGGGATTCCAAATGTCCTCAGTGTTGTGCTGATATACAAGGCGATTCTCGATAAAGACCACGAAAAATGTTGCTACTAGCCCCTGAAAAAAAAATTTGATATAAAGTTCCTGTCTATTAATTTTGGTGTTCCTCAGGGAATGGTTCTTCGGCCAATACATTTCATTATACATGGCGTTTCAGTTTGTTTCTGCCTAAAAGGGAAATAAAGTCCTATAAACATAGGTCGCCTAATTTCCGCTTGAAGTGTCAAAAAATAATTGGTTTATCTTCAATATCTCGAAGGTCCAAATACCATTTTTTTGAAACTGAGTTTCCAAATTAAGATTTCATAGAAAGTTGATTACTGGACATCACAAAATCAAAATTTCTTGAGGTAGATGTAAGATCTGAGTTTGTTGAAAAACCTGTAATAAGCTTTGATTTTGCCTTGCTATGGTTGGAGAGCCAACATTTTGGCTCAATCTGATCCTCTTCACATGGCGTTTGAGAGAAATTTTTGTGATTCTACAAGGAGTAAAGTCATCTCAGATATGTTGACACTCTGTTAAGATCGGATTTTTCGTTGGAAATGGCAGAACCAATTATTCAAATGTGAGAAAGTATCATACTCGACGAGTCGATTCTCTTGTATAACAATCTTCTCAAAAATTACTACCTTCCTACACTCTGATGAAAGACAATTTCGTTTATATTCCTTATCGACTATAATAGCCGAGGAGAATGCGGATGTAGATTCTGAAACTGGAATAATATTTTTCAATTAATCTAATAAACGGAGATTACGTATGTACAGGAGTTTACAATAGAAATTAAGAGACAGGTAAAACAACGATATGCCTGGGGAAACGATATTAACGATACATGTACTGGGTGTTCACACGTGCAGATATAGAAACGAACTTCAAGAACGTGGAAATGTAATTTTTTCTATTTGGGTACTTTATTGAAGTCATTATGAAACGAAAATGCGTATCGAAATAGCTTCTGTTTCGATGCGCATTTTTTATAATTCGGAGGTTGGTACAATATCGGACTGTCAAATGAATGTCAGAAGGCCCAGTTTACTTCTGAGCGATTTTGGATTTGGTGATACTAGCAGTGAAAAACTTAATGTTTTTATTGGTGAATTTTAATCCAGAGTGTGATTGATTTAAATTGACCGATAAAACAATAACTACATCGCATTTTTCACCGCTGGTATTGCAAAAATCAAAATCGCTCAACATCAAACTGGGCAGATTTCAAATATTTCAATGTCATCAATGTTACTAATCGAAGATGTTTCTGTTATTTATCGATATTATTAGTTATTTATGTATTAAGGGAATTATGAGGGCCTTAATTACCGATGGCAAAGTTTGCGTCCCGAGGGCCTCTGGCCAGAGGGACAGCAATTGCCAGAGGTTATTAAGGCTCTATAATTCCCGCGGTACATAGATAATTTTATTTTTGACCGATTTTCATAACAATATGTCCATATTTAGAACGCAATAAATGTTTAAATTCATAACCTTTCTGGTATATTTGAATTAGGTAGCGTTGATTGTAGCATTGTTGGTTGTTGCTAGGTTGTCGCTATGTTACATGTTTATAAGCAAACTTTCTTTATCAATCAATGTTTTTCCGTTAAAAATGTGTTTATTTTTTACCACAAATCGACGATCTTTTTCTGATATAATGGAGGATATTATAAAAAAGCGGAAAAAGCAAGACACTCATTACTTCCATCGAAAAGTGAAGCCCTATATCAAAAAGAATACAACTTATATCTGAAGTGGCTGACACAGAGAAATGTTATGTCAAAAGATGCCAACGAAACTGTCTTTCTGGCATATTTTCAAGAACTGGTAAATAAATAAATTGTACATTTATTATTTGTAATGACGTACAAGGCAATATCAAACAGATGACGAAGAAAAAAAGTCTTCATCATGAAAAAAAACTTGTTCTTTTTATGGAGGAGAAATGTATTTTCTGCATACAGGGTGACTCAGAAGTAGTAAACGAAGTTGAATCTGACGAAAAAACGTGAACATAATGAGATGAAAATTGATTAAATGTTTCGTAAATGTGTTTTGAACATATCCACCAACATACAGGATGATCTTCAAGAGTGTTGCATTCTTTCTTAGGATATCCTGTATTTCATCACATTTTTTAATTCTACACAAGAAATAATATGGATTGAAATCCATCTACTCATCGGGAACTTCTATCACCAAATAATGTCTCAGTTCTTGAGGGGAATGAATGGCTTCCCCATCTAATTGAAAAAAAAATCATCAGTTTATTTTCAGGAAAATCCATCTCCACATCATTATAAAATGTGTCAATATTTTTTGAATAAGCGACCCAATATATATATATATATATATATGGATTTGAATGTGGTGAAAGTAAAATGTTATATTCAAAACAAGGTTACCAAGTGAAACTGAAAAAAATTGACGAATAAGTCGATTTTTTATTTCCTCAGTAATTACCACATTTTCTGGGCCACCCTGTATGGGTCCATCGAGAAACTGATTTATATGTCTGGAGGAAAACGTTTTCGCACATCAGCAAGCGCATAATACATTCACCTCATTGTGGGTGCTGTCTAAAATTTCATCACCTCATGTGAAGCAACGATTCCAAAATAATTCGATACGTTTTGTATTGTACAACAAAATGTCGCAATGAGCCTGTGGAAACGAGAGAGAACAATAAAATTATAAATGTAATCTAATATTGCCGATACGTTATTATTTTGTCCTTATTAGACATTTTAAAAGATCGCTCGGCACCTACTTTTACTTTTCCTTGTAGATATTTTACCTTGTAATTTGAGAAGTGAAACAGTAAAGACCATATACGGATAACATGATATTTCACTAATACAACCACTTGGTATTGCTCTCGATATTTTGAATAGGCCAGCAGTAGATTAACAATAATTTGGAATTCACAATGAATTATTGTATATTCTCCAAATTTCTTTACGAAAAAAATAGCAATCTTCACTAAATCCATCCTCCATCCTGTCTTGTTGAAATTACTCAAAAACAATTTGATCAGCTATATGAAGAATGGAGTAGGTATTGTTGAAAACATTGTAACAAAATCATTTTTATCACAAATATGTGCATTTTATTCTATCAGGGGTACCCTTGATTTATCATGCATCAAGTATTACGTAGTATATTTCCTGATTTTTAAAAAAATCCCAGGATATTTTCAATGCCTGATAAAATGTTCCTCAATTCTATTCAACGTGCATTGTGATTCACGACTATGATCATGAATAATAAGTAATTTACCTTAACTACTGGAATAATACACTCTCATACCATGAAAGTATTATTTCACATCAAGAAAAATAAGTCATATACATCAATATTCAGTAGTATTTTCACTAAAGAATATACATTTCACCAGTGAATTACCTGATTTTCAATATTATATTCAATTATTGTACACCGATTGATAATGCATGGAAAAATATTCCAAGAATGATAACTGAAACAGTGAGATGCGGAAAGTCCACTTTTCGAAACGTATTCAAAATACAGGGCGTCCTGTTTGAAAACAAACATTCAACTTGATATTTTGTTGTGAATGATAATTATTGACTATGGCAAGTAATTCACGACAATTTGCAGCAGAGAGTAGAATTTTTCAAACAAGTATCATCCATAGAAATTACAGCTTCATCCGGATTTTTTTTTCGAAAATATTCGAATTAATAATTGTCGCTCACTCTATGCATGATCTGAAGAATCAATCTAATGGAGATCTACAAACAAAAAATATCCTTATAATAATCTCATTGCATTTTTAGGGCGCCTTGAAAAATTTGTGGGAATCACCTATTTTCACACGGCAATATTCATATATATTTGATGAAAAAGTGAAGGTCTTACTTCCATTATGTCATTCTGATGAATTGAAAAAATTGAGTCCAATATTGCGGTATGTAATACATATTTTGAAATTTGATTTGTTTTTTTTTTCAAATCTTAAAATAGGAAATGCTTTAAAGCTCGTTATGGTTTGAACTTCCTGTGATAGTTTGATGCCATTATTGAATAATCCATGTTAATTAAATAATCAATACCAATGTTTTTTCATTCCATGGCGTGTTGTATGATTTATTTAATTATGTTGTGACTTGTGACGTATATCAATCATTAAAAATCCACTTATAATGCGAACATGTAACCTTACACACTGCTTAATATTTGTTTTATTGTGTTACAAATTGTTTCATACCTTGTTCAGTTCGAAGATTGCTTTGGCGAAGGTTTTCTGAAAAAAAATACTGCGATGTTGACTATGATTTCGATAAGTCTGGGAATCTATTTATGAACGTAACGAACGATTCAAATTGGACAACAAATAAGTATATACAGAGAGATTAAAATATATACAGAGAGATTAAAATCATTAATTGAGTGAACTAATATCACTGTCTCATAGAAGAGAGATCTCGGATATATTGTTCCTACATAAAATTATCAATAGTTCTATAGATAACCCTAGCCTATTAAATCAAATTCAAGTAAATATTCCTAGTCGGCATCTTAGAATGAATAATTTATTCCATATACCTTTTCGTCGAACTAATTCGTCGCAGAATTCTTCTTTATGCAGAATTGTTCGAAACATGAATGTTTATAATGATAAAATTGATATATTTTCTTCATCCCAACAAAAAATCAAACACACCCTGAAACAACATTTTCTTCAATAAACATGTTATTATACCCTATTTGTTCATCTGTAAATGCACATTATACCATGCATTATTAATATAGGACTACACCGTAGTACAAGTACTTAGTTGAATAGTTTTGAATAAATAAATAAAAAATAAATAAGTCTTTCAGGGGTCTTACTGCGATATTGCGATCAACTTAATTTTTCACATCGAAACATCTATTTTTCATAACGAATTATGCTTATGCAGCGAATGTTTCATGTATATCCAAACTCAATAGTTATAACAACAAATTCTAGATTGAACATATCAATAACTGATAAAATATCCTACAATATTTCTTTCAATCTGTAAGAGGCCCGATTTGTTGAAAAAACAGACAGTTACGTTCTAATTATCCATGATGAAAAGCGATGACTTGTTTTTCTTCGATGATCAAAATATCATGTATGAGCCCGAGACGTACAAATTTTTGTGGATTTATTGGATGAGACTCTCTAAAGTCTAAACAATCTATTCAAATATGGTTTTGACCTATTCAGATCCATACTTCATTATACTCAGTGATCATTAAACGGTAATTGTGTTAGATACTAATTGAAACATGACTTCATGATTGACCTATCGCATTATGAAAGTACCGATTATGGAAAACAATCAGTCCTCCTCTCGTTCATCAAGAATGTTAATCAACTTTGCCCAATGTTTCGTTACCTCATCGTGAACGGAGTTATTTTTCTTAATAGCTCACAATTTTAAAGCAATTTCTATACAAAGTGCACGAATTCCTGTCAACAGTGGATTCATTATAAAAATATGTTGCTTTTTCTTTTTATCTTCCACTGTATATAAATAGTACATACGTACAATCATCACACGCGAAATTATAAAGAGGTCAAGCGCCCCGAAAGTGAGCAAACAAACACTTCTATTTTCCCCTCAACATCGCATCATTCACATCCCGGCATGCAGAAAATAGCAGCCGATCTCTGATCATACGGTATACACAACTTGGGTACCCAGTGCTGCCAGCTAGTAGATAATTCCCTACCTTCAAAGAAAAAAACATTATGCTATGTCATCAGTATACACTGAAACGGTAAGTGATACGGGGTCGATTAAATTAGAGAAAAGTAGCGCATTTATGTGCCTAATAATATGACATTTAGAAAGTTTTAATATTCCAAGTAGTTTCGGAGATATCCGAGAAAAACCGAAATTTCAGAATTTCGTTTTTATTTTCTCCTAGCTTTATTTTCAAAGGAAATGTAAAACAAATGGCCACTTTTTAAGGACTACACGGTAACATAAGCAGAATTTTTCTGCGACGTTTCGTCTTTTATAAAACATCATCAACTTTGTATTTTTATATGAGCCGAAACTGAAGTACGACTCCATTTTTCATTGTTAATACAGCAATGTATCACACAATATGATTTCGGAACCATTTCTCGCGCAAAATGTAATTTAGTGATTACTTAATTTGTTTTTCTTCAATTTTAGATAATAGGCGTCTAACTATTGATTTACCAGGTTGTCGCCTCTATGGATACTTATTAGAGTACGCACGTTCAGCATCAACACAATTTCTTTGGCACAAAAATGTAACATGACAACATATCAAATTTTTCAGTATTCGAAAAGCTGCGGTTTTCCATTTTTAACACAAATTAGGTAGGTAACGAGATGTAAGAGTAGGAACGGTAATATGTCAAAAATTCTACCAAACTACAGTATTTATATGACAACAGAACATCATGTGGTCATTTTTTTTCAGCGCCTACTATCTAAAATTGAAGAAAAACAGATTAAGTAACCACTAAATTACATTTTGCGCGATAAATGGTTCCGAAATCATATTGTGTGATACATTTCTGTATTCACAATGAAAAATGGAGTCGTATACAGTGTATACTTTAGTTTCGGCCCATATAAAAATACAAAGTTGATGATGTTTTCTAAAAGACGAAACGTCGCAGAAAAATTCTGCTCATGTTATCGTGTAGTCCTCAAAAAGTGGCCATGGCGAAGTGCTATTTGTTTCACATTTCCTTTGAAAATAAAGCTAGGAGAAAATAAAAACGAAATTCTCAAATTTCGGTTTTGCTCGGATATCTCCAAAACTACTTGGAACATTGAAACTTTCTAAATGTCATATTATTAGGCACATAAATGCGCTACTTTTCTCTAATTTGATCGACCCCGTATCACTTACCGTTTTCGATATCCCCATGCTGTTCATTCTTATCTTAGACACACTGTATATAACAGCATGATGAGTAATTTACATATAAAGACTATGTAATCGATGAGTCATCTCCATGTGATCACTCTCTCATCACCATGTAACTGCTATATTATCAAAATGCAACCATACCATGTAATCACCAACTAATATCCACCCTAGAATTATCTAACAAATAAGTTATCTCCGTTTGATTACTGTCACCACCAACTTTCATGTCATTACTCTGTAATCACAATGTTATCACTATTTAATGTGAGTAATCACTATGTCATCACTATATATATCACCATCATCTAACTCATATGCCGTAATCACCATCGATTCACTAAGTAATCTCGATGTAATAACTGAGCCATCACTATGTTACAAAGTAACAATCCTTTGTAATCCCTAAATAATAAACACATTACTGCTATTTTGTAATCACTATGTAATATCAATGTATCATATGTGCCATAACCTTGTAACTGGTATGTAGTCACTCTGTAGTCACTGAGTAATTTTTCTATGATATATATACCATCACTATGTCATCATCTTGGAACAACTGTATCGTTATCACTGAGTAATCACTAGGTTATCTGTATGCTATCAATATGTTATCATCATCTAACTGCTTTGTCGTAAATTCTTTTTAATCACTATGTCATCACCATGCAATTACTGTGTTGTAAATTGGTCACAAAGTAACTTTCATGTCATCCTTATGTAAACACTAAGTGATTATCCCGTAATCACTAAGTAATTTTCATGTCATCACTATGTAAACATTAGTGATTACCTTGTAATCACTAAGTAAACAGTGAATCAGTCCGACAAGTTTGCAATTATCAATTGTTGTTTATTTTCGAATCGATGTGATTTGACAACGCCGCGGAAATTTCCAAAAATATCACGCGCCATGCAGTTAGTTATACGTCGACAATTTCATGTTAATTTGATTATCAAAAGACGCGCATCGCACTGCAATTAAATCTGCCTCGAAAATTCCTCTCAAACTTGTTTAAGTTTGTCTGCGAGGTGTGTAATTATGTATACCGAGCGTTATTGAATTACGGGTGGGGTCTGTTACAGATTCATCTTCGAGAGATGATTTCCAGAGCTTAAGGAAAATTGCTACTTTACAAGTGTTTTTGATGTGTGTATCTTTGGTCAGGTTGAATATTTTTTCTGCAGGTCACTGTATAAATAATTGTGTGAAATTGGAAAAAGACCTATTCGAGTACAGGATGTGCAAAATTGGACACTGTCCTGCAAGTGCATATATTTTCTTTCTGTTTCAACGCCACGTCGTCTAAAGTATACAAAACCTAAAATTTCTACAATTCAAAGGTGACTCTAGCAAAACATCAAGTATGCTACGTTTTTGGAATGTCAATTTCAAATTATATTGAAATATGCAGAAATACACAGGTTGTTTCGTTTGAAAAATATATTTTTTCAGTATTAACTATTGATATATGATTTGCAAAACTAAATTACTTGGACCATCGAATTTACTTAAAAAAGTGCTTCGGAAATGTTTTCACTAGTAATCCCACTAGAGGTCAACAAATTTCCGGATATTAATTTGACTTCGCGTGGTATTCGGTAAGAAAACTCTACATCGAATTGTGGTGGAAAATCAAAAATTTTTAAAAAGTATTTCATGAATGATATTGTTTTCTACTCATTGTAGTTACACGGAAATGCAGTTTCATAATTAAATATATTACATTCTTTGATTATTTTATTTACTTCAGGCTACTTCAAGTGGTAGAAATTTTTTTTTCCTACGTTTTGCTTAAGGTGCGTTATATATTTTTTAGACGTAAATACTTAATTGAAAACATTCAAAGTCCTGCATTTTCGCCAATAAGAAGAGAGCAGGTGTCCGAAGAATATAGAGAACATCTTAGTTTTGTATAATCAAAATCTATCGAAACTAAATATTTTATGAACAAATATAAACCAGCCTGTCACGGATGGTGTGTTGTTGTAAACGTCAAAAAAATTCCAGTTCAATTCGCTGTTGGGTACCCCACGAGAAAAAAAATCAACTAAAATACCTCCGCGATGCCATGGTGATCTGTCAAGATAACTTATTTAGATTGGTTCAACATTAGAGGCGTGGAATTTTTACAGAAAGAAAAGTTAGCACATTTTCAAAAAATGAGTTTGTCATAAAAATTGACCCGTAGACACTGCCATCATTTTTCTTCTATCTGGTTTGAAAACAGGACTTTCTATTTAGAAGTGTCCAATTTGGCCCACCTTGTACAAAACAAAATCGATACGATAAATTTGAGACGAGAATGTGACCACGGCTTCGAAACATTTTGATTTTGTGTTGGTGGCTCCAAACGAGTTCTGCCATTCCTAAACTGATGGTGTCTTCACGCTAGGTGTTTTTATTGTGTTGGCCACATCTTTCTTTGATAACCAACGAGTAGAAGGGTAGAAAGAACAAGTTCGTGATAAGAATTCATATTGTAGCGTAGCACAGCTACTCGAACAGACAAGATTTGAGAGAATGAACTTAGCAACTCCATGATTCCTCTCCAGCTTTGGTAGTAGTTTTCAGTATCTACTCTTCAAAACTGAAGTTATTTGATGTCCTGATGCTATCTACTATTCACTATTTTGCATTTTAAACTCTCCTTTCCAAGAATAAGCTCAACTAACTTTAATTCTACAGTGGTTATGAGAGTTTCAGCAATCGTATCATGTTTTTCATTTATCACAACTTCCAGATAGATTTCATGAGATATGGTCTCCCATTTTGGGGAAAGTCGGCCCTGACTACTGACGTATTTACAGCACAAAAAAAATTATGAGGATTATTGCTGGTATCTCCCAATTCAGCTCCTGCAAACCTTCGTTTGCAGAATACAAGATTTGCCTCTGGTTTGTCTATTTATTTTTTAAATGCCTGTTTATGTATTTGAAAATAATTGCATAAGAGGATAACAGGATAACAATTTCTATATTCCATTCTGTGAATATAATGTGACACAAATATTTGGGACCAAAAATCTTCAATCCGTTGCCGAAGATTTGAAATCTATTCAATCCGTGGGATTTTTTAAAAGAAATCTCAAAAAATACCTACCAACTTGACGAATGTTTTTTTGTATTAACGGACTTCATGACTTGAATAGTGTATTTGTAAATTTATGATTTCTTAGTTCTGAATTTATTTTTTTTTATTTATTGTCAGATGCCCTTTTCAAGGTATCTTCAAGGTTGCATCACCTACTTGCATATTGGTTGTTAGTTTTTTAGCTGATTCGAGTTTCGAAGCGATCGTTCGTTTTTCGTTTACGCGCTCCGGAAAAATCCGGCAGCGCTCCCGGAAGAGAAAACGCCAGCGACACCTCGTCTAGATGCAAATTAGGCGGCGGGGAAGAAACAGTCGCGAGCGTTGAATAGAAAATGGGAAGGCGGGACGTTTTCTTGGAGGTTACATAATTTTTTTTTATCTTCTGGTTCTCACGAAAAGGGATATCCTGTAATGTTCAGAGAACATCGTGAGAACCAAGGGAAAGAAGGTAGAAGTTGGTGTTCTTCGTAAATTTCCGGAGATGGTATGCCTCGGGGAACACCTCCCTAGGCAATGAGTTCCAAAGTCTCGATGTTCGTTGGATGAACGAGTCTTTGGAAAGGGACGTTCTGCAGGTCTCTAAAGTGACCACGAAGGGGTGTGAAGACTGAACTTGGCGGGTCAATCTCGAAGAAACTGCTAATGGAGGAACAATTGTTGATATTTCAGAAGAGCATCTCCCATGAAAATATCTATAAAATAGAGATAAATCGCCAACTTTTCTACGGTGTTCTAGAGAAGTGAGCGAGTTTGTAAGCGAGGCATCACCGACGAGACGAATTGCCCTATTTTGGACAGAATCCAATAGTTTCAGGATATGTTTAGGTGCCGCACTCCAAATATGGGTACAATATTTGGCATTGGGATGGCATGTGTTAATGCCATCCCAATTGTTATTGTTCTTTGAATGAAATAATGTCTTCTCTGTCTATGTCTCTTATTCGTGTATTTCTTATCTTATCTCTCCTTATCACCCATTTGATTCCTTTCAGGTATTTCTTTTCTATTGCTTGTATCCTACTTTAGATTTTTTTTGTTAATATTCAAGATTCACATCCATATGTTAATACTGGTCTATATATTATCTTGAGTATTTTCAGTTTTGTTTGTCTTGAAATTTCTATATTGTTGATGAATTCATTGCATATTCATGGTTTTCTCGATTCTGTCTTTGATTTCCGCTTCTTGTCTTTCCTTTTCTAGTATTGTTACTCCTAGATCTTCGACTTATTCTATTTTTATAATATTATCTATATATAATCTTGAGTATTTTCAGTTTTGTTTGTCTCGAAATTTCTATATTGTTGATGAATTCATTGCATATTCATGGTTTTCTCGATTCTGTCTTTGATTTCCGCTTCTTGTCTTTCCTTTTCTAGTATTGTTACTCCTAGATCTTCGACTTATTCTATTTTTATAATATTATCTATCATAATATTTATTTCTTCGTCTCCTCTAGCTTTGTGTGTTTCTTTCATTTGTTTTCTCTTTAGTGTTTCATTCCATACTTTTATATTATATTGTAATCGTTCTTCATTCACAGTATTCAGTATTATGTCATGGGGAAATGCTCCTTCAGCTATATCCACTCTTTGCAGATGTTCATAATGTTATAAATATAGCATGTCAAAAATAGGAATGTTCAACGATATTTTATGAGATCCATGAAAAACTGTTCCAGTTGAAGAACAAAACATTCAAGAAAAAAAGAAAAGTTTCAGCGATTGGTCTAGTACTCTGTTGATGAACAGTACCTCCTTCCATCTTTATATTCGGTGATTCCAGGAGATGATATATTACCAATTTATAGAACAAATACTGCGCCACTACGTGGCATATTTCTCCTCTCGGAATGGAGGCTCGTCCATAGGGAATTTCAGGGATATCACCCCTTCCATACCTTGAAAAAACAATTGGAATTAAAAAAAAATCCAAACGCGAATAGGTGAATCTGAAAGTTCTCCATGTTGGTTACCAAGGTAATGTGGAGAAAATATGAGTGGGAAGCTGTCTCATATTTTCCTCAGCAAGAGAAATGATCTGATAACAACTTTGAATGACATCAAATATCCAGAAGTTGGAAATATGGCGCAGGCATTTCAGAGTCTGTCGATTTTCTTTTGATAAATCTCTATCTATAAATTGGATATGACGTTGCAGAAGGAGAAGGGGTAATTTTTTGTTGAATATAATTTCGACGTAGTTTAATTTTCGATCAAGTGGATGGATATTCTGAATGTATCTTTTATTTTCAATTTATTATTTTTGAATCTGGAGTTCAGCCAGTTTTCTTAATTCTAAAATACCTACCTACATCACCTCTGTGTTGTACCAATTCGCTTTGAGATTATTCGTATACAGGACCGAATCAAAGACTACAGAATGGACCTAATCCCAATTTCGATAAATTTGGAACAGAAAATTCCCTTCTGATAGTTCTCATAAAATTTGTTCTTCTTCCTTTAATGATAATGTATAATTGGATACCTCTATAAGACCGATTTTGGAAACTTCTTGAAAAACTTCGTCACTACTGTTCCGTTCACTATCAAGCTTTCTTTTGAATATATCTCAACAATGTAACAGTTGATGACGTTTTCAACTGATCTGTTTTGGCATCTACTTCATTCCCGTTCTGATAGAGTTGATCTCCTGTCCCATTCACAGTTTTTCATACTGCCTTCGCCTCTAGGGCCCTAGATATCATTAAAAAAAGCGAGATACGTGTCGAAGTGGCTAAAATAACAGTGTGTTCAGCTCCCCACATTCATTGGAGATCAGAAAATAATTTCGGTGGTCAGGAATGTATTTTCAATAATGCTGAACGTACCTACCTACCTACCTAGCTGAAATTCTGGATCCGGTCCTGTGAAAGCGTTGAAGCTTCAAGATGCTATTCTATACGCGTCCTTCCTGACACACTTGTTGATGTTTGTGAAATATTTAACTATCATTAGTCTCACATATTTCCACTCTTTTTGTTTGTCAATACTTATTATCATGAATGGATGTATTATGGAATAGTTTAGTTTCAGACCCTCAACTCAGTATTTTCCAGGGGCAGAATACACGGAAAAAATACAGGTCATTTTTATTTCGAGGTGGACATCTTTCTTTAGTATTCTCAACATCTGTCTACTACCCCTGTCACCTTCACCATTTATATTTCAACAAGATAAAAGTACCAAGTATCACATATGTGTATTACTTGAAACGATAAATTTTGATTTAAGCGCCATCTGGCGATAAGAAAAAAGTACATTCTGAGCTGCCATCGTGTAATAAATTATAAATATTTTCCGCCTTACTCTTTCCCAACTTTCTCAACTATTTTTGGTAAAACAATGAGGTACATTGTATGCTTTCAATCAAGCCCCTACAATATGCCGTTTAGAAAGATTTAAAAATCCGAGTAGTTCCTGAAAAACGAAATTTGCCGATTTCGTCTTCATTTTTTTCTGACGTTATTTAAAGAGATATAGAAAGCTAAAATTCACATTTTTATTGCCACTTTTCGAAATCTACAAAACAGAGTTGAGAGATTTTCCGTACGATGTTTCGTTTCGGAGAAACCATCATCCAAGATCTCTATGAAAAACATCTTTATGTTGGACACAGTGTATATAATTTTGATGTAATTGAGTTGTTAATTTAATTCATTATCATCTTTCATTACTATGGACTCACGCCCAAGATCTGTTTGCAGTACCGTTTTACTGTCCCGTCCATACCTTTGTGAGTGATAGTACACTTCATACCATATTAGCAATTCGAAATTGAAACCAGTAGTATTCCAAAACTGTTTTTCTACAGTGATATGTCCGATTGAGATATTGTTATGACATGTCATGGTAAATATTAAGATATTATTTATGATTGTAATATTATGTTTGGTTGATATTAATCAATATTGGCTCCGAGAGTTATAAAGCTCTCAGTTTAGTGGATACTCTCAAGATCATATTTTATTTAACGAGATGAAAACTGTCTACCACCTGGACATTTGGAGAAGTGCGATTTTTATCCTGGATTGAGATTCATCAATAAATAAAAAATAAAGGCCAACTGAAGAATGAAAGTTATAGTTGATTGGGTTTCATTAGTGTTATGTTTTCTATACTTCCAAACCAATATATTTCATGTATGTCAAGTTGAGTCAAAACTCACCTTGAACTGTCTACAAATTTTATATTCATTAATTGATAAACGTTCATAGAATCTATATGAACAGAAATAAATCTTAAAAACTTTGCCAAGGCATCTGAAAACGGACAAATTTTTAGACCTAACCCTACTTCACTTACACGGTCTATACACGTATTGGAATATTTCTTGCAAGATTGGGCGTAACAGACATCAGGAAAGACTTCACCAGTATCGTTTAAAGATTGAAAAAATTACTGAATTTTTTCATGAGTGAAATTAGTTGATATAGTTTATGTAGGCCGCAGACAGACAGATGACTGGTACGAAGTGTATAATGGCAGCTTTCTCTTCCATTGTATCAGTTCCAGCGTGGGAGTCTCATGGATATGGATATTTCATCGATGTCGAAAATTCAAATCGTCTTTTTGATTGTCAGGGGATCGAATCTCGAGAACGAACTCTCGGTCAGACGAATTAACATATCGTCCCAGTATCGACGTGAAAATACAGGGTGCTCAACAAAAATGATACATACGATAATTTTCATCCAATTAAATTATCAAACATAGTTTGAAAATTGAATGTCTGGTAGACTACGAGCAGAAAACAACTACTTTCCTGGCAAATACCACGCAGAACATTGAATTATATCAGCTCGTAGTCCATGCAACGATTCACACTGTGAATGCAGATCGCAAATGTTTCTTTCTTCCAAAGACGTGACAAATTCACATCGAGACAGGCACGCCTAACAACCTACAGACCGGTTTCGGGCTTATTGGCCCTCATCAGTGCAGGTTAGTTATCCGAGTAGAGACCGTGAGATCTCCACTCGAAGCGTTGCCTGTCCCAATGCATGTTCGTCGCATCTATTTGACCGCACTGAGCCGCGTTTTAAGAGACAGTTGGAAGTGGCGACACCATGCGGCAGAAGAAAGAAACACTCCAGAAACAAATCTCCCAAGTTACAGAACTTGGAAGTGGCTGATAGCTCGACTAAGCTAATAAATGAAAAATTGAAAAGCCATGAATTGGACAAAAATTTGGAAAGAGAGAATCCAATTAAAATATCAAACATAGTTTGAAAATTGAATGTCTGGTAGCCTACGAGCAGAAAACAATTACTTTCCTGTCAAATACCACACAGAAGATTGTATTATATCTGCTCGTAGTCCATGCAACGATTCACATTGTGAATGCAGATCGCAAATGTTGTACTATTTTCCAACTATTTTTGGTTTCATGCGTTTTATTATAATTTGTGTGATTTCATCACCTAATTAATAATTCTGAAATGAACTCAAGAATAGAATAAACTTGATAATCTCCAACTTTTTGAGGAATGTTTCAAGAAAACTCATCAAATTTTCGTCAAATTGACAAACAGGTGTTCATTTATCTTCTTGAACATTCAGTCGAACATTCTATTCATTATTTCCATCAAATGTCCTATCATCCTTTTTGGGTTTCTTTGAATTATTCTATAGTCTAATACTGAATTTTCGTGATGTGTTGGGAATGTCTCTATCTAGAAGTCGCGTCATGTACAATCAATCGTACTACTTGGTAATTATTCTCATGACACTCAAAGTAACCTCGTATTGTAGCTTGTCATCAGTTTGTTCATTTTAATCCATTATTTACAGAAATGAAGATAACCACAATAGGTTTTCAATAACTATTATCACTATGCAAGTACTGATATTTGATCACAATAAGAAATAATTGACAGTTGTTCAGGCATTGACAACTTTATTAATTACACTGAATATTTGCATAGCTAACATGATTATTTCAACACCATTCAAAAATATTCGTGTGGGAGAACTTCACACATTTTATCCAAACATTTTTACTGGAAACAACGCACAGCAGTTTCCAAAAAAATTACAGATCCCTGAAAAACTGGCCATTTTGATAGTTATTCATACCAGTTCATATTTGGTTGGTTGGAGATAAGAAGGAGTGCCGTTCAAAGCGATACACGCTGTATATTATTCAACTTTAACTACCTTACTCAAGCAAAACATATCAATCAGGTCCGATCTTTCAGTGAATTGAATTGAATGAAGAAGATGATATGAATAATATAATGAATTATTGAAATTTGTTTAAGGCAGGGTTATTAAATGGACACCCTGTATATTTGTTTCTCGATTAAATCAACCGGTTGACATTGACCATTTGATGACAAAACGCATCCTCGGGTCAGAATGTTTTTCAACCTCGTCGCATAATACATGGTATGTAAATTGATTGCATACAGGGCGAAACATCGATCATGAAGCAGACTGAATAAATTTAAATGCCGAACTTCCCTCTTTCAACATTTCCAAAAGAGCAAAAACGCATAGTTCCTAGGACTTATTTTAGGCGCGATTGAAGCCGTTTTGAAGTATGATGGTGAGACTGACGGCAGCAGGTAGGCACATAATATTATTTTCCCTCAGAACACATTTTTTCAATGTTACCAAATATCCTTCTGTTGGTACTTATATGACTCATATGAGTTTATCAAAAGCTATGTATTCAATTTTCGTCATATAATTTACGACATTTTTGGTGAATGCGCCAACGCCGCTAATTTCGTTCAACCGATGACCGAACGCTGACAGTGACAGCGCGAAACGTCTCGTCTTCAAATCGAATTTTGTTTGATGGTTCATTAAACGGCAAATTTCCTGTGTTGTGTGTAAATTTCAATAGGATTTTACTTAAAAACCTTGTTTATTCTGTTCAAATCGAATTTAAATGATGGTGGAACGCTGGTAAATGTGTAAGAGACGATTTAAAACTGGTGACCAGAACACAACATTCCACTGGTGAGTTATTCAGTGTCGTATCATTCGTTGTATAAACATTATTCACCCACCCTCATATGCAAAACGATTTTTAGGTAATTTAAAAACATTCGCGGGTTTTCCCGAGACGAAAAGTTAGTGGATATATGGAAAAATATGATCGAAAAAGAGAATAAAATGGTTGGCACAAGTGGTAAGAAAATGCTCAGAGTAGTAGATAGACTATATTTACTGGAATTGAAAAGTAATAACCAGGTGAATGAGGTAACCCTAAAAACTGATTTAGATGTTGCATTCAAACAATTACTGTGGTAAGTAAGTGAAGATTTCACCCGATAATTTTATGTTTCAGCCTGTATAACTCGGTCTTGTGCTCCTTATTGTATTTTCTTGTGTTCATCTTGAATTATATGATCTTCATGATAGATTGTGATTAGCCAAGACACGTGTTTTTTCAAGATTACCATTATATAAAAATGGATCGCGTGTGTGGACGAACAGCCAATTATTTATCATTAATTGGACGTAGAAATTTCAGTGGAAATATTGTGTAACCAGGACGAGAAAACGTCAACGTCCTTACTTGGCTGCAAGTCCTGATTTCAATGCTTTTTTGTAGAGGGCAATTACAAATTTAACCTTAAATGAATTGGTTAAGATTGATTGGTTTACATCATAATTCAGATTTGTAACTTGGAATTCCGAGGTAAGTCGAAATCTCGACACCACTGGAATTTTTTTCTGAATTGAAATCATTTCAATTCCATGCTCAGTTCAGAAAAAGAAATCACTCTTTCCAAATCAATCATTATTTGAGGCTTCGTTAACGAGATAATTGAATTTGGAAGAAGTAAATTTAATAAAGGACTTCATCGAACATATCCGACCAATCCAAAGACTATATTTTGTATCGTTACCATAGCATGGATTTACACTGGAAATTTTGAACTCAACCTGGATTGTTCTAAATTCGAAATACGCACTAAAAAATTAATGAAAACATTTTCTTAACAAATTCTAACTCAACAAACATACCTATACAAAATCAATAATACTTAATTAGATTTCTAAGTGCATATCAACATATTCTCTATTCGAGAATCGAAATTTCCCTTATTTATAAACATATTATGTCAAAACTTGCCATCGCCCACTTTGTATGAGACAGTTATTTTCATAAATCCTAGGATTTAAGATTCAACTCAATATCCTAGGCACTAAAATTGTTGCTTTAGCAACATAGATTCTCTAATCGTGTCATAGAAACGTCAACTTCAAGAGCTGATTTCAGCGCAAAAAATTGACGTCTTTTGAGTCGGTTGCAGAAAAATTGTATTTGTTTGATCGAAGCGAATTTTGCACTTCGTTTTCCGCCTAGGAATAAACGAACCTTTTACCGCTCAGGCTGGAAATGCGACGCCCGATCGGTATCAAACGACGCCGACGCTGCTACGCAAGCACCGTTTCACGAGAGAACGACGCGGAAGTGGAGAAGGTTGCGGCGCCCTCTAAATCAGAGGGTGTGTCCTTGCAACTCCAATTGCAACTTCAGAACTCATCGATAATAATCGATTTGCGGCTGTTTTATCGAATTCATTCATATCCTAGACTGACCAGATCCGATCGAGTGATGTTCATCTGTTTTTTGTTCGAAATGCAGCTTTGTTTCTACGAACGATTAATTTGACAAAGTAGGCTTCGACGATTTCGAATCCCAAAATTTACGTTTTCCCCGCCTCTACTATAAGTATATTGTTGATATCGAAAGCAGATATTCTACTTCATTTAAGTGTTATCCTCATTGATATTTTGTTATAACCTTGATGTTATAATGAGGATTTCTATTGTTATCGTAACAAAATGACATTGTTATAATTACTAGATTATCTAGTTTTGCTTACAGTAACAAGATTTTTTCATATTAACGATGTTTTTTTTCTGTGCAATGGTTTCAGAATAATCTCAATAAGGTCAGGTTCAGTTTTTGCGGATCTGAAAATCCCCACAATTACATTGAGAACCATTGCATTCTTGAAAAATTCGGGAATATGGAATGACCCCTTCACCCTCAGGGTGTCGGGTTATAATTTTATTCTTGTTTTTAAAACTACTTGTGTTTTTGCTACGCTGCATTATCTTCCTTGTGAAATTGTTAAATCTTTCCTTTCATGTTTTCCCAGGTTTTTGTAGGCCTTCTTCTCTTGTTTTGTGTTTTCTCTTCATTAATTTGTTCAATAGATTATGTTTAATTTTTTTTATGTTCTGGTTCTCACGAATAGGGATATCCTGTAATGTTCAGAGAAAATCGTGAAAACCAAGGGAAATAAGGTAGGAGTTGCTGTTCTTAAATTTCTGGAGATCGTATGCCTCGGGGAACACCTCCCTAGGCAATGAGTTCCAATGTCTCGATGTTCGTTGCATGAACGAGTCTTTGGAAAGGGACGTTCTGCAGGTCTCTAAAGTGACCACGAAGGAGTTTGAAAACTGAACTTGGTGGGTCAATCTCGAATATACTGCTGATGTAGGAACGATTGTTGATATTTCAGAAGAGCATTGCTCATGAAAATATCTATAAAACAGTGACAAATCGCCAACCCTTCTAAGGTGTTCCAGAGAAGTGAGCGAGTTTTTAAGCGAGGCATCACCGACGAGACGAATTGCCCTTTTTTTGGACAGAATCCAATAGTTTCAGGATATGTTTAGGTGCCGCACTCCAAATATGATGGGAACAGTATTCCAGGACAGGTCGGATCTGTGCCTAATAGATCATAAGCAGCTGACTGGGAGTGAAATAGCTCTTGGCTCGAAACAGAAAACCAAGTTTTTGGGATGCACTTCTGGCAATGGACCTCACGTGATTTTCCCAAGAAAGGTTATTGTTGATAGTAACGCCAAGCATCGAAATAGATGACTCCAATGGTATGATTAATCCTGACTGATTTATGTTGGGCACAGTGAGATCGGCTTTTCTAGAGAAAAGACATGCTTGTGTTTTGTTTGCATTGAATTCTACCAAGTTATTAGATCCCCACTCGAGAATTGTTGCTTTCAGTCCATATTTATTTGTTAACATTTCTTCCTCGTTCATTTCTGGTTTGACGGGCCGATATAGGAGCCCTGGAAGAGAACGCGGTATGGAGGGTAATATCATCCGCGAAGTTGTGTATAGGACATGAAGTTGCTTCCAACAAATCGTTGATGTGAAGTAGAAATAGTGTTGGTGCTAAAATTGGTCCCTGCGGAACACCAGCATTTATGAGTAGAGTATCAGATGAAACTCAATCGACCACTACATTGACCTGTTTGAGAGAAAACTAGCAAGCAGATAACACAGCTGAGGGGGCAAACCATAAGATGGTTTTGATAAAAAATCCGCTGAGATAAAATTCTTTTTGTGAACAATGTCCAAACTACAGGGTGATTTTGTTTTAAGAAAAAAATCTCTGTATAATTTTTTTCTATTCCAGATATTTTTGTGGAACGTAGCACACTAAATCATTTAAAAAAGTGGTACGTCACTGCTTTTTCTTACAGTAATATTTTTGAAATCCACATTCCTTTCTGAGTACATCTGGTCTCTTGATCTTTTTCGAAGTACGGTAATGAAAAAGTCGAATGACCGAAATTCTATCACAATATTTTCCTGAAAATTACAAAAAGTTCTGTATAAAAATAGTCAGCACTTATATACAAATTACAACTAGTCCTAAAAACATGCAAAAGGATTGAATACAATCGTACAGACATCACAGACACATCACAGAGGAGTATAGATAAAAACTCAACAAGTGTATAAAAACAATTGGTCACAAAAAAAAATCGTTGTATGCTCGGTTTGCATGATTTCAAAAAGATGATTGAAGATTTCATGCATTTGGGAGCATTTTGAGTTGTCTTATATTTGACAGCTTTAACAATAATTGGGAATAAGATGATTCGATTCATATTCGATTGCTAAGTTGTGAATTCCAAAACGCAACTTGCTTGAGTGGGGGTAGGGGGGAAAAAGGGTCTGGGGAGGTTCCCTTTCACCCCATGGTACATGTCAGAGGCGTGCCTCTCCGCCGATTCGATGTCAATCGACGAAAAAAAGTGGCCGGAGAGTGGAAACCAAAGATCAGCACCAGTACCAGTAGTCCACAATCCACTCATAGCTGGGACATGGCACATTCACTTGCCGCTCTGAAGAATGTGATTTATTATAAAGCATGCATGGGAGCCAATGAACCGGAGGACTATCAGATTTTAATGCGCGTTAGCGCGATGGTACTCGATACTTTATAGGCGCGGAGCTCTGGTACATTTTTCGTAACCCATGGGGCCAACTGAAATTTAGACTTCAGACGTCTTATCAAGAGAAATTGCATGAATTGAAGGAAAACATTACATATGAGACACTCCGCCCATTTTGTACAATGTACCGACATGAAATTTCATTGAAATCGGACCTTTAAATTTTGCGCATCGCAGTTGCCAGATAGTCGTTGTCACCGCTGGAACTACTGATGTGCAATGTTACTATTTCAGTAATGCATAATCAACACCAATATAAAATATATGTGATGAAAGGTTACCTACTTCTGAGTGATTTATTATGAACGAGTTGTCATCAGAAATTTGTGTCTATTAGGTATAAGATGGGCCAATCAGAGAGTGACAGTTGGAACTGTACTTTGTACGAAGTCTGGGAATCCCGGGCCTCGAATAGATTAAGGGTTATGCACAAAGGATCTGATAGATCGAGATGCTTGAGAGGATGCATAGCTTTCAGGACCCCTCCCTCTACATCGAATCTAATCTAAGGCTGGAAAAAGCGAAACGCTTTATCCAAATCTGGGACAAATATCATTGGCCAAATCGTGTGTATTTGTGAGTTGTGAAGGTTCGGCTCTAGACAGTCCATATTTTGATCTGATTTTATTTGTGTAGAAAGATGAGGATTCAAACTGAGTCTGAAACCATTTGAAAATTGATTATTTGATGTAGGCTTTTTTCTTTTTGAAATTTTTGAAAATGGAATATGAAATGGGCGAGCTCATTCAATCAAAATTCTGTTGAATAACTATTTTATTCCACCTGTGACCGTCTCGTATTTCAAATACTAAACATTTTCTTCCATACAAATTGAATCATTCGTAGTGGAGTCGGAAATTTTTAAAAATCTAGTCCTCAGACATTCTGATGATTCGACCATTTTAACTTCGCACCAACTGGTTAAAAATATATTTCTCAGGCCATCACTGCTCTGTGAGGTATATATTGAAACTACATGATTTAGTAGCATGTATAATAAACATGAGAGTGAGAAGATGTGCTTTCTCGCTTTAAAATTGTATGCTGATGCCTACAATATCCAAATTCTCAAGGAGAATGAAGAAAAGTGACGTATTTCATGGTTTCAACATTCCAAAAGTAGTATGACAAAAAGTTTTCTAGAGGGTAATATGGTTCAACTGGCACTTGAATGCACCTTTGCTAGTATGTAGGTAATAATCATCATTCAATAGTCACTCAACCGTTCGCCCCCAATGAACGTAATTTTCCCGGACTATAATTCGAGTCGATTTTTAACATTCTGGGCTGCATATTGCCCTCTCTGTTCCCCGGAGACAATCCAGAGAGTAAATAAAAGAAAATGAAGTTATTTTGATGCCCCTGAACTGGTCTCTTCTCCGTACTTACTCGTCGAGATGTTCGAATCATCGTTTCATCGACTTTTCCTCTTCTTCTTCTTCTTCGATTGGCTTCTTTTCTTGTATACGCACCAGCAGACGAGTTGTGATGAAGCTGCATCAGTGGTATCGGTATGTCAACCGTCAAACTGTGAAACACTTTTTTTTTTATCTCGTGCAGTCAAAAGATGGATAAAAAATAACTGAAACGTTCCAATGGCAAGTCGTGAGGTATCACCCTCTAGATCTCTTTTTTTTTATAATTGTTGAAAATTCATGAATAGCACTAAAGGACATTTGTTCTTCATCCTGCCACAACAGATCTTCTCTTCTAGCATCTGATTGTATATGCGAAAAAGTGGCGAAAATCTCTTCTAATCTTTAAATTGAGTGACTCACGTGAAATTTGAATTAATTTGTCATTGCATTTTAGGAATCAACGAAGACAACCACGCCATGACAATTCAATAACTCTTATTTCGAAAAGACAGTGGATATCAAGATCCAATAACCACTTCATCAGGTTTCATCGTCTAAATTTCGAGAAACACGAAAGGTTCCACGCTTTCAAAAAATCAATGTTATCATTGAGACATCAAAATATTGGGTGCCTTCATCGTGAGTGTGTTTTGATGTCCATTGCCCACCAAAATCTGCGTCTGGATATCCTTAAATTGAAATTAAAAGCAGTTTATTCCACGATATGAAAACAGTCTCCCATCTGAACATTTGGGAAAGTGTAATTTTGATCCACAGACGGATCTTCTTGTTTAAAATTCCCGCCCAACCTCACTAATACTCACTAACCTCATTTAATGAGCATTGAGAATCTTCATACAGAGGGAGGAAACAAATGACACGCCTCCCGAGGCTGAATATCATGGAATCTATTGGAACAATAATGAATCAAGGAATCTGACAAAGCATTTGAAGGCAGGCGAGGGATACGCTTATTTTTAGGCCGATAAGAAATGCATGGAGAAATCAGAAGTGGGATCTCAAAATTCCCGCCTAACCTCACTAATACGGTCCATTGAAAATCTTTATACAGAGAGATGAAACAAACAGCTCGGCAATTCCTCCCAAGGCTCAGAATCATAGAATCCATTGGAACAGAAATGAATCTTGAAACTGACAAAGTTTCTGAAAATAGGCGAGGGATATATACGCGTAATTTTTAGTCCGATAAGAAATGCATGGGGAAATCAGAAGTGGGATCCACAAACGGATCATAATCCAAAATTCCCGCCTAACCTCACTATTACGATCCATAGAAAATCTTTATACAGAGAGAGGAAACAAACGGCACGACAATTCCTCCCAAGGCTCAGAATCATAGAATCCATTGGAACAGACATGAATCTTGAACGCGTAATTTTTAGTCCAATAAGAAATGCATGGGGAAATCAGAAGTGGGATCCACAAACGGATCATAATCCAAAATTCCCGCCTAACCTCACTATTACGATCCATAGAAAATCTTTATACAGAGAGAGGAAACAAACGGCACGACAATTCCTCCCAAGGCTCAGAATCATAGAATCCATTGGAACAGACATGAATCTTGAACGCGTAATTTTTAGTCCAATAAGAAATGCATGGGGAAATCAGAAGTGGGATCCACAAACGGATCATAATCCAAAATTCCCGCCTAACCTCACTATTACGATCCATAGAAAATCTTTATACAGAGAGAGGAAACAAACGGCACGACAATTCCTCCCAAGGCTCAGAATCATAGAATCCATTGGAACAGACATGAATCTTGAACGCGTAATTTTTAGTCCAATAAGAAATGCATGGGGAAATCAGAAGTGGGATCCACAAACGGATCATAATCCAAAATTTCCGCCTAACCTCACTATAACGATCCATTGAAAATCTTTATGCAGAGAGAGGAAACAAACAGCACGGCAATTCCTCCCAAGGCTCAGAATCATAGAATCCATTGGAACAGACATGAATCTTGAACGCGTAATTTTTAGTCCAATAAGAAATGCATGGGGAAATCAGAAGTGGGATCCACAAACGGATCATAATCCAAAATTCCCGCCTAACCTCACTATTACGATCCATAGAAAATCTTTATACAGAGAGAGGAAACAAACGGCACGACAATTCCTCCCAAGGCTCAGAATCATAGAATCCATTGGAACAGACATGAATCTTGAACGCGTAATTTTTAGTCCAATAAGAAATGCATGGGGAAATCAGAAGTGGGATCCACAAACGGATCATAATCCAAAATTCCCGCCTAACCTCACTATTACGATCCATAGAAAATCTTTATACAGAGAGAGAAAACAAACGGCACGGCAATGCCTTCCGAGGCTCAGAATCATAGAATCCATTGGAACAGACATGAATCTTGAACGCGTAATTTTTAGTCCAATAAGAAATGCATGGGGAAATCAGAAGTGGGATCCACAAACGGATCATAATCCAAAATTCCCGCCTAACCTCACTATTACGATCCATAGAAAATCTTTATACAGAGAGAGAAAACAAACGGCACGGCAATGCCTTCCGAGGCTCAGAATCACTCGAAAGCCATATATCTCCGCTTGGAGGGCAAAGGGGAGAACTGGAGAAAAGGAGAAACGGGAGAGAGATAATCTGGCGCGCCGCGGTGCCCGATTGGGATGAAATGAAGCCCGACTGGAGTGCGAGTTTGACAGCCATTTGTATGTATTCATCTTTGATCTCTGCTCAACAATCCGGGGAAACTTTGGGAAGTTACCGATTAATGAGCGGATACAGGGCGATCGGATAGTCTCGTGAATGTATTTTATATTGAACAAGTCTGAGAAACTCTCACAAAATTCTCAATAGCTTGGGATCATTTACAGCATCACTTTTTTTCAGCATCCTCACATTCCTTTGAAGATTTAGTCCCCGTCCCTCTTCCGGTTATCTCTGATTGATTTGACTCTTTTAAGTAGCTCACCACCAGTTGATTCTCAATAATTTTATCATGTTTTGTGAGGGGATGAGAATCAATCAATCAATCAATCAAGAATATACCTTATCAAAGATTTTCATGTTATTGACAAAGGAATGCAAAAGTAAATATATACGCCATAAGGTCACAGGTGTAAAGGTGCATAAATTCAACATAAACATAACTTTAGCACAAGCATTATATCATCAACATGAGCTTAAAAATAATTATGTATAAAACCTATATCATGCAAGTTTTTATGCAAGCATAAATTTGGGAATGACAGTTACTGATTACGACAAATGACAAGCAGTCAAGAATACAGTTCTGTGTTTTGTTATATAATTTTATGGACAAGATAAATTATTAGTGTATGCTCTTCTTAAGACTTTTTCACGCACTCGTCATTTTCTAGCAAAATGACCGACACAAACTTATTACAGAGACACGAAACAGTAACCCATCATGGAACATGAATCGATTTTGACAGCTGTCATGAAACTTTGGCGCACGCCACATTTCTATCATAATCAAAAAGTCGGGAATTTCAAGGTCTCATGTTTTCAGCTCAAATTAAATATTGTTGTATATAAATTGTGTAATATCACTTTATTCGTTAAAAATTTGATAAACTTCAAGTCTTCTAACTTCCATGTTGCATTATTTTGATGATGCATTAAAATAAATGATAAACCAAAAAGTTCAAACCAATAAAAGATGAAAGTTGAAATTTCAATACGAAAATAAGATTTCAATACAAAATGAATATGGTTTGGAATTTTAGTACGGCAGTTAAGTTTAGACATACAGGGTAGCCAAGAAAGTAATGATATGGATAGGTATATCCTTTCTTTCTTTTTTTTTTTCAAACACACTTTCTCAGCTTTCTTCTGCATGAATTGAGAGCAATTTGAAGATACATTGGCCTGATTCATCTAAAACCAAACTTTGTTATACGTCTCAACGGAGAAATTTCTCATGAGGCCATGTATTTTTTTGTTTCTACCCTTATTAAAAACCAGAGTAGATGATGATTTCTCGAAGACCAAACGTTGAACTCGAAATTCTTTGACGCCATTTTATAAAGCTCAAAAAGTTGCAATAATTAGAAAGTACATGTCATTTTTCGATAACTACTGAAACAACTCCAGAAATGAGTAAAAATCGAAATAAAATGCGAAATAACATTTTTTCGAATATCTCGGATCGAAAGCCTTCGACTAAACCTTGAAAACCGCCCAGTGGCGTACGAACTGGAGGGGTGCCAGTCCACCCATCACATATTTGCCGCTGGGCAGTCCATAGAAATTTACCCCCCACCACCTCGTCGGCTGGATCCGGCCCTGCTTCCCGATGGGGCCCCGGAGTGGGTTTCGTGCGGTTTCCGAACGTACGAAAACCGTACAAACTTTGTATCAAGTCCCAAAGTCTCCTGCCTCTCTCAGTTAAACGCCACAGGCCGTATTGATCTTCGAAGGCCGCCGCCGTCCTTTTCTACGCTCGTCCCAACGCCCTGGCTCCGTCTCGCTCGCGCTCGTGCCCTAAAAAGGCAGCGGCGTAGTCATTTTCTTTTTGATCGGGGCGTGGTTGCGAAACTCGTCCGCCATTACGAATTTGTGAATTTTCGCGAAAAAATCATAATCTCCGCTACTGAAAACCCCCTCATACCGATTTTGAGTCGAATCGGACCATAATCAAAAAACTCGTCCGCCATCTTGGAACCGCCATCTTGAATTTTGACAAAATGATCATATTCTCTGACTACGATAATCCGTACGTACCTAATATCGGAACATAGTCTCAAAAATAGTACGCCATCTTGGTTCCGTCATTTTGAATTTTGGTAAAAAATTCATATAATCCGCTCTCGAAAACCCTCACATACCGATTTTTGAATCGATTCTGATCTTGAATTTTGACAAAAAATCATATTCTCTGACTCTGACAATCCGTACATATTAATTCTGAATTGTATCAGAACATAATCACAAAATTCGTCCGCCATTTTAAAGCTGACATCTTGAATTTTGACAAAATAATCATATTCTCTGACTCCGACAATCCGTACGTATCAATTCTGAATTGTATCAGACCATAATCACAAAACTTGTCCGCCATCTTGGAGCCACCATCTTGAATTTTAACAAAAAAATTATAATCTCCGACTTCAAATGTCCCTACGTATCAATTTTCAACTATATCGGAGCATAATAACAAACATCGTACACAATCTTTGACCCGTCATTCAAAGTTTTGACAAAATAACCGATTTTTAATCGAATCGGACCATAATCACAAATCTTGTCCACCATCTTGGAGCTGCCATATTGAATTTTAACAAAAAATTGATATTATCCCACCACAAAAATCCTTACGTATCAATTCTGAATAATTTTATCGGATCATAATAACAAAACTAGTCCGCCATCTTGGAGTCGCCATTTTAAATTTTAACAAAAATTTCAGAATCTCCTACTCCATGAATTCCTACATATCATTGTTGAATTATATCGGAGCATAATAAAAAAAAGTACGCCATCTTGGAGCCGTAATTTGAAATTTCGACAAAAAAATCATTTTATCCGCTCTCGAAAACCTCCTCATACCGATTTTTAATCGAATCAGACCATAATCACAAATCTTATTCGCCATCTTGGAGCTGCCATCTTGAATTTTAACAAAAAATTAATATTAACCTACTCCGAAAATCCATACTTATCAATTCAGAGTTGTATCGCACTATTATTGTTGCAGATCAAACTTGATGTTCAGATATTTATATTAGTTTTTAAATGAGATATCCATGTTGTTGATTTTGATATAGTTCAGTTGTTAAATAAATATTTAGTGTGTGACACTTTTGTCAATAAAACTTAATATAATTCCTTTTCTCCGAGAGTTCTATTCACGAATCATATCCATTGCAATTACTTCAATTGGTTATGGGCCCAGAGTAACTTGGAGAAGGAAGAAAAGAAACATATAATAATGGACACTGAAATAGTAAGAGTCGAGAAACTGAAAGATCCAAACAACTGGTCAGAGTGGAAATTCCAACTCAAAGTTATCTTGAGAGCAAATGATATCCTCGAGGTCGTGACTGGAGAAAATAAAAAGCCAATACAACCATCAGTACATGATAATGAAGGAGAATCTACAAATGCAAGAGAGAAAGTTGAGGAAGAATTCAGGAAAAGATTGTCTAAGTGGAACAAGGATGATGCAAAAGCCCAAAAGATATTGGTTACTTCTGTTGAGAAGAAGGTTCTTCAACATCTCATGTGCAGTGATACTTCCAGAGACATGTGGGATAAACTTCATAGAATCTTCGAACAAAAATCGGAAGAAAGTTTGCATTTATTGCAAAAACAGTTTTACAGTTATAAAAAGCTTGAAACAGATGATATGGCGACAAATCTTTCAAAACTTGAGTCATTAGGTGAGCAACTACGACAGCTAGGAGAACCAATACCTGAATCAATGATGATCACAAGAATCTTGATGACACTTCCACCAGAATACAACCACTTCTATAGTGCTTGGGAGTCTACACATGAAGAAAGAAGAAACTTGAATAGTTTGACATCAAGACTGCTTCTAGAGGAATCTAGGATTTCAATGCAATGTCAAAAAGAAGAGAAATCCGCCCTCATGATGAAGAAATCAGAACAACATAAATCTAAGAAGTCGCAAAGTGAAACATTTAAGCCCTCTGGAAAATGTTTTGTTTGCGGAAAAAGTGGTCATTGGAAGAAAGATTGCTGGTTTCGAAAGAATGCAACTAACAAAAATACCAAGAAGGCAAATTCTGCAGAACTACGTGAAGATATGGATGCTTTTGTTGGTGAATTATTAACAGTTCATCAAGATCATTCATCACAAACTTATACAGATAGTTGGTTCATGGATTCTGGTGCTAGCGATCACATGACAAAAAGATTCGAATGGTTCCAGGAGTATAAATCTTTCCATCTTCCCCAACCGGTACGCATCGGAAATGGTGAATGTGTTTATGCCTTAGGAAGAGGTTCCATAAAAATCCAAAGTTTGGTTGATGAAAAATGGACAGTAAAACAATTAGTTGATGTTCTGTATATTCCCGATATTGGAATAAACTTATTTTCTTCTGGAGCTGCGATGGACAAAGGATTGAAAATGACATCTGATAATAAAAAGTGCATTTTCACTAAGAACGGAGAAGTAGTTGCTGTTGGGGTGAGACAAGAAAAATTGTTTCGTATGCAGTTCAAAGTTATTCGACCCGAAGATAAGAAGACAGATTATGTAGCCAATGTTGCTGAGTGTTTCCCTTTACGCTTGTGGCATGAAAGATTCGGTCATCAGAATATTAGACAAGTTAAATATATTTTAACGGAGAACAAAATCAAATTCAGTGCAGCTGAAGACAATTTTTCGTGCGATTCTTGTCAGTTGGGAAAACAACATCGAAGTCCGTTTCCACAAAGTTCATCAAAAAGTGAAAGCCCTGGAGAACTCATCCATACAGATATATGTGGTCCTATGCAAAATGTTTCAGTTGGTGGTTTTAAGTACTTTCTGCTATTCAAAGATGATTTTTCTCATTTTAGAATGGTATATTTCCTGAAACAGAAAAGTGAATTTGCAGAAAAATTGAAAATGTATTTGACATTTGTTAAAACTCAATTTGGCATTCATGTCAAAAAAATGAGGTCAGATAATGGTTCAGAGTATTCCAATCAAAATGTAAGAAAAATATTTGAAGAATATGGAATTCAGCACCAGAGAACAGTTCCCTACAACCCCGAACAAAATGGAAGTGCTGAAAGAGATATGCGAACAATCGTTGAAACTGCCAGAACAATGATACATGCCAAAGGTCTTCATTTAGAGTTATGGGCCGAAGCAGTGAATACTGCTGTTCATATTCTGAATAGAACAGGTAATAGTTCAATCAGAAGAAAAACTCCATACGAATTATGGACGAAAGCTGCACCAAAAATAGACCATTTGAAAGTTTTTGGCACTGATGTTTATACTCATATACCAAAAGAAAAACGTCGCAAATGGGATCCAAAGAGCAGAAAGGGTGTATTCGTTGGTTATTCCGAAGAAGTTAAAGGTTATAAAATATGGTACCCTGTAGAAAGAAAAATGGAGTTCAGTCGGGACGTCATTCTGAAAGATGAATTGTCAGGTTCCTTCACAGGAGTGACAAACCCAACAAACCCAATTTCTCCTGAAGGAATACAATCATTTCACTTAGTTGAAGAGACCGAAGAAACAAATGAAGAAGAAAAAGACATCCAATACGAGAAAGCAGAGCCTATTTTAGATGAAAATGTTTCAAAGAATGAGGAAGAAATCAACATCCAATCGACGCCAAGAGATGATGGAACTAAAGGATATCAGTTGCGAGATCGATCAAAAATCAGTGCACCATCCAAATTCATGAACTATTTCATGGCTATGTCAGCAATATCTGATTGCCTGATACCGAATAATTACGTGGAAGCTCTAAATTCAGAAATGGCTGATTATTGGCGGAAGGCAATGGATGAAGAGATGGATTCCCTACTTTTGAACAAGACGTGGGAGTTAGTTTCATTACCAAGAGGTGAAAATATTATCAATAATCGATGGGTGTACCAGCTGAAAAGAAACCCAGATGGAGACATCGAGAGATATAAGGCTAGATTGGTAGTGAAAGGATATTCTCAAAAATACGGAATAGACTACGAAGAAACATTCAGTCCAGTTGTGAGATTTGATACGATAAGAATGATTTTATCACTTGCAGCCGAATATGGTTTGAAATTGAAACAATTTGATATTAAAACAGCTTTTCTCTATGGTGAACTGAATGAAACCATATATATGGCACAACCCGAAGGATATGCAGATGAAACTAACAGAGTTTGTAAACTTCTAAAAAGTCTTTATGGGCTGAAACAAGCACCAAGAGTATGGAATGCGAAATTCACAAAATTTTTGGAGAAGTTTCAGTTTATTGCCACACAATCGGATCCATGTGCCTTCGTAAGAAGGAGGGATGGGTATGTTTTCTATTTGGCTCTCTATGTAGATGATGGATTGATGGCTGCATCTGATAGTTCTGACATTGACATTCTTATAAGTCATTTGAAAGAGGAATTTTCAGTCAGAATTTCGGAATCATCATTTTTCCTCGGTATAGAAATTCAGCAGAAACCCAATGGGGCAATATTCATACATCAGACAAGTTATGTGAAAAGAATACTGGAAAAGTTCAATATGGAAGATTCCACGACAGTTGCAGTACCTTCCATTCAAAATTTTGAAGAAAGTTCGAGTTATAAGGCTGAAGATATGCAATTGGTGCCATATAGACAAGCTGTGGGAAGTCTCATTTATTTATCAGTTTGTACTCGTCCAGATATCACATACGCGATTGGAAAAGTAAGCCAATTCTTGGAGAATCCCCAAAGAGTTCACTGGAATATGGTTAAAAGAATAATGAAGTACTTGAAGGGAACTATGAATCTTGGTATCCAGTACATGGCAAGCGAGAAAATGGTATTGAAAGGATTTAGTGATGCAGATTTTGCAGCTGACGTCAATACAAGGCGTTCTATAAGCGGCTATGTCTTTTATTTGGGAAATTCTCCAATATCATGGGGATCTCAGAAACAACATTCTGTATCTCTTTCAACGACAGAAGCTGAATACATAGCAGCAAGTCTAGCAGCAAGAGAAATGATATGGTTGAAACGTCTCTTCAAAGAATTGATCGAAAAATCCAATAGTATTCCCATATTATTTGTTGATAACCAAAGTGCGATCAAATTAATAAAAAACCCCGAATTCCACAAGAGGAGTAAGCATATTGATATTTGCTATCATTTTATCAGAGAAAAATTCAAAGAAAATGTGTTTTCTCTGGAGTACATCTCCACTAAAGATCAAATAGCTGATATCTTCACGAAATCGATACCCAAAACGAGATTCCAGTATCTACGAACTCTACTAGGAGTAACTTGAACATGGATGGATTGATTTCAAGTTTGAGGGGGAGTGTTGCAGATCAAACTTGATGTTCAGATATTTATATTAGTTTTTAAATGAGATATCCATGTTGTTGATTTTGATATAGTTCAGTTGTTAAATAAATATTTAGTGTGTGACACTTTTGTCAATAAAACTTAATATAATTCCTTTTCTCCGAGAGTTCTATTCACGAATCATATCCATTGCAATTACTTCAATTTTATCACAAAACTAGTCATCCATCTTTGATCCACTGTTCTGAATTTTGAGAAAAAATTCTCCAACCCCGAGAAATACCAAATACCAATTTCGAATCGAATCGGATCATAGTCGCAAATATCGTCCGCCATCTTGAATTTCAACAAAACATTCATATTCTTCAACCCGATAATCTGTACGTATCGATCCTGAATTGTATCGGATCATAATCACAAAACTTGTCCGCCATCTTGGAACCGCCATGTTGAATTTTAACCAGTTTATATTGAAAGAAAAATAGTCTTGAAAAATATTGAACACAATTCGAATTTGGATGACTGGTAGACCACAAGCAGAAAACATTTACTTTCCTGGCAAATACCACGCAGAACATTTAATTATATATGATTGTAGACCACAAAATACGGAGGGTAGGACCACCCAGTTTCATTATCAACATTTTCCCAAGCCAATGCACAATAATTGACGTGGAAAAAAATGTATCTCATGAATTAAATGAAGGCATAGTGGGATGAGACCATATGAGACGCTACTGTGAAAGTCCACTAACGCAACAGAGAGATTTGTCACAGACAAACAATTGCCCACTTCGATGTGACGGATGTTGGCTTTTCAGGGGCGGATACGGATCGATTTCAAAGGGGGAAGTATTGAGAAAACTAAACGGAATTGAAATTGAGGAGAGGCGGAAAAACGAAAATGAATAGGTGCCATAAGAAATAATACGCTTCAACAGGGGGGTGTTAGAAGTCAGGCATAACTTTTTTTGAATTATTATAAGATCACTCGCATGTTTCGTTCTCTTGAAATAATTTTATTGCTACGCTAAATGGGTGTTCTTTTCATTATTTTCTTATTCATGTTTCATTTACATTTCTGTTCTTTGCGCCTGTTTAAAATTTTCTTTGGCGCACGTAGTTTCATCTACATCAAGTTTCGCAACTAGTTTTTGCAGGCTTTCCAACAAAATATAGTTATTCCGGGAGAATATCCTGAGTATCTCTGATAGACAGGGTAATCCACTCAAATCTGACAATCGATTTTCAAACAATCAATAACGTGAAAACTGTAGTTCTAAAGTTAAGCCTAAAGAAGTTTTTTTCTCAAAATGGACCTTAGAACAACTCCATCAAGCATTGGCGTGTTATTAAGAAACATTCTGTATGGGAATTCGTTCTACTGTGAGGTAGTTCATATTTGCTCCCAAGCAAAGTAGGTGATTCATATGAAACTGTGTAATATATACGTATTTGTTACCAACCAGTTCTGAAGGTAAGTAAATTCACCCTCTTCATCTTTCTCCCTCTCACTCTGACTCAGAGAAGGGGTTGTTTATCAATTACTTAATTGCTTTATCTAGCACGTTCCTCCTGCAGTCTCACAATTATCATTCCACTTTCCTGATGCTTCCTTCGTCTTCCACTCAGACAAATCCGGATACACAGAATAACAGAAAAACCGGGATGTAACATCATCTGGTGAAATTCAACACATTGTCGATTGTCGCCATTGTTAAAGCAACCAAAAATACACAGGTGAAATGATATTGACCGAGGAATATATTCTTTCTATTTTGGTTCTATAATGAAGTCATTATGGCGTATCGAAATTGCGTCTTTTCGATACGCATTTTTTATTATTCGGAGGTTGGTACAATCGAACTGTCAAATGAAAGTCAGAAGAGTTAGGCCCAGCTTGCAATTTTGTATTTGGTGATACTAGCAGTGAAAAACTTAATGTTTTTATTGGTAGATTTCAATTCAAAGTGTGATTTGATTCAAATTGACAACAATGACAACGTTGCATTTTACACCGCTGGTATCGCAAAAATCAAAATCGCTCAACAGTAAACTGGGCTTTACGCTTATGCGTCAGATTTTAAATATGTCAATGTCATCATTGTTATATCAATCGAGAATGTTTCTGTTATTTATCGATATCAAATCAATGTTTTCCAATAAAAGACAAGTATATTATTTATTTTCTGGCAATATAAAGTTTCAAAGTGTCAAACTCGCGAAATATAACATCAAAAATAGTGTTATTTCTTTTAGATTTCACTAAATGTAGGCTTATCTACTACTCTGAACATATTCTTACCACTTGGGCCAACCATTTTATCACTTGTAGTAAAATGATGCGAGCAAACTCTAACGTATCTTGAAATAATCTCTTTCTTGATCATATTTTTCCATATATCCACTAACTTTTCATCTCGGGAAAACCCGAGAATGTTTTCAAATTACCAAAAGTCGTTCTGCATATGAGGGTGGGTGAATAATGTTTATACAACGAATGATACGACACTGAGTAACTCACCAGTGGCATGTTGTGTTCTGGTCACCAGTTTCAAATCGTCTCTATACACATTTAACAGCTTTCACCATCCTTCAAATTTGATTTGAACAGAATAAACAAGGTTTTGAATTAAAATCCTAATGAAATGTTCACACAACACAGGAAATATGCCGTTTAATGTTGTTGTTTGGAGTGAATGTCGAACTTGCAGTGATATTATGTGTCTCCCTTTCTCTCCATCTCCGATCCTCTGATACGAAACACGAACACCAACATATTGGAAGTATTTAGTGGCGCAGCACAAACACAAGGATTTGTCGAATGGAAAGGCTGTCAATGGACCGTCATTTGAGATGCGATGCGGGTGATGCTGGTGTAGGTGCATTGTTTCTGATGGTGCAACGAGTTGTGACCGGGATTTTTGCACGTGTGTGGTTGATCCACTCACGAAGACTCCTGAGATGCTTCTGCCACACGTGGAATATTCTACAGGGTGCTAGACGTCCCTGAATACAATCCATAGGGGCAAAAATTGAGTTTTTCGATAGTTGCACAACGAGTAGAAAACAACTACTTTACTGGCTAATGACACGCAAACAATTCAAATATATCTACTCTTAGTCCATGGAGTGATTCACACAGTGAATGCACAGCAATGATTGAAAATTCATACATTCTAAAAAAAATAATGATTTATGGATACAACAAATCCTTATTCTCCGTGTAGGTACTTGTTTATGATGATTTCAGACAGATTCCTACTCGGATTCCCAGAATCTCAGATCATCGACGTTGCTGGTGGTGGAAATCACAAAATTACCTTCAATAATGTTCCCAGTTCCGAAAGAGAACAACAAATTCTTCGGTAATTGGTTGACAAAAGATCAAAGCGGATTACTTAATATGTCTAGAATGTCTCGCAGACAGCGATTCCTTGCACACCACACAGCCTGCTAGTCCATAAAACTAGAACGGCATCAAGAAAAGACTGGCTGGCTTTTCAGTCCAGTCAATAGGGGTTTTTGCCATAAAAAAGGTGGGGTAGAATTATTATTTGACATGCAGGGTTATGTCTATCGAATTCCGTTCATTCCAATCGATTGAAAAACGTATGTTTTATGAGTCTGCTTCCATTTCAAATTGATCACACTGTATATCAAAGTAATTTGTAATCCATCTTTTGAGGGGCAAAGGTCTTATAAGTCCCTATTGACTGGATTATTGTTGAATCATGGCAGGTAGCTGCAGTAATCCATGATTAGATATGGGTGTGTGAATTGCCCAACCCTCATAGCTGTGTCAATAACAGGAGTGTATCAGCCCCACATACGAAAAAAAAAAAAAGAGATGCCACGCCAGATTTCGGCGAAAGATTTTTTGGATCTCTTGACAAGATTGACCTCACAATTTTGTCAAATACTAAGAGAAGAAATTAGTGAAAACCTAATGACCTTAGTACAATGAAAACATCTGTGACTTATTAAGTGTTTTGCGAGGTGTTTTGTTTTGACATTGATAGTGGTTATCGAGAATTTTATTAATATTTAACAGCACCGAAATATTATCTTCAATATGAATAATTTTAGTCAAGTGATCCATGACTAATTGTGATTTTTGATGATGACCTTGTTGGCTTCTGAAATTTAAGCACACTTGTCTAGTTTTACAAACAGATAAATACTTTCAGACCTTAACACTTTCGACTGCATTCTCAGAAAACAGACTTTTTTATCAGCAATACTCATTTCGAAAAATTGAATTCACTCTGAATAACAAAACATATGAAGCAAAATGCAGATACGCGAATGAATAGATTTTTCCACTAGTTGGCACTTATGACTAGAATATATATCGCACTTGAATTTGTTTGCTAGTCTTGTTAGACTCAAGGTTAGGTTGGATTTTGAATCCCAAAGTCGAATGACAAAAAATATCGATTCAAATTGTTAGTTATACAAATATTCCGGGATACCTCGATTTTTTGGAGGTAGCAACATTGCAACTGCCACGCACAAAATTTAAAGGGACTAGATCGAATTGACCGTCTAGTTAGATCAAGTTAGGCGGGAAATTTGAGTTGACATTCATTTGTAAATCCCACTTCTGAATTCCCCAATGCATTTCTTATGGGTCTATCTCTGAAATAGAATAGAAAAATCTTTATTAACTCCACAAAGACCTTACATAAGGTATAGAGCATGTCATATTATATAATTTTCATGAAAGATTCATATTATGAATAAATTATGCGTCATTTACATATAAAGAATAAAATGGACATATAAACAAGTATGACAATAAATTAAAAACTGAAAATTTACAGTTGACATTGGAGAAAACATTTTAAATATCAGAAATCAAAATTCTACAGTAATTTTACAATGAAGAAAACTATTCTAATCAAAAGAGTCACAGAAGAACTCATTTAGGTTGTAGTATGCTTTGCGGAATAGAACAGATTTTAATTTTGTTTTTAAAGCTTTGGTTTCTAGTGTTTTCAAGTGGATGGGTAATTTGTTCCATATTTTTTTTATTGAATACTCTACATTTCTTTGCATAGATGTGCATCTAGGTATTCCATATGTCAATGTACCTGTTGTTCTTGTATTATAGGGATGTTCATATATACTCGTTTCAAATAGATCATAATTTTTCTTTATGAACATTGTTGCTTCTAAGATATATATACACACTGTAGTTAGTATTTTTTTTTCAATAAAAATATTTTTACAACTGTCTCTTTGTTTTAAATGAAATATATTTCTGATACATCTCTTTTGAAGAATGAAAATTCGTTGAGAATGGACTGAGTTTCCCCAGAATATTATTCCATAACTAATTATTGACTGTACATAAGCGTGATATGCCATCATTGCAGTATTTTTATTAATATTGGATGAAATTATTTTCAGAGCATAGCTGTACCTCGATATACTACTTGACATTAGTTCAATTTGGTCTTTCCAGTCCAGCCTCTGATCAAGTCTGAGACCTAGAAATGTTACCGATGATTCTGATACAATATCTCTATTTTTATATGTTATTGTCAACTCCTTATCTATTCGTTGTCCAAAACTGACTAGCTGGGTTTTGTTTATATTTAGGAGAAGGTTGTTGTTTGTAAACCAATTTTCTAAGGTATTCAGTGATATGCTTATTTTTTCTGTACATGATTCAGATGTGGGTTCGCTGAAAATCAATGAGGTGTCATCTGCATACAAAATCATTCTATCATCAACTATTTGAGGCAATTCATTCACCTGATATATTTCTGTTGAAATAGATATCTCAACATGCTAAACTCGAAATTTCACAATAAAATTGTATATTTCCATTAGGAATTGATAAAATTGGTGGACAAATTCAATGGGACTTTGTCTTAAAAATTCAACATATACAATCAACCATAACTTTCATTATTCATTCTGGCCTACACTTTTCCCAGTTTACCCTTGATAGCTCGTAATCCAGGATCAAAATAACATATTTGCAAATGTCCAGAGAGTATTCATAATTATTGATAAATGATATCAACCTCAATTAGACGTCGCACTGAAATCTTTCGAACACTGTTTTTTAAATTAAATTCAGTGATATGTGAAATGGGCATCAAACTCCATAGGACTTCCATGTATCTCCCGCCACAAGAGTGATTGTAACCTAGTAGAGATTGTAACTAGTATAGTCAAATAGTGCTCTCCGCATGACGTCACGTGCATATTTTTCCTTGCATCAGTCGTGCCGCCGTAAACTCATCCAGAACTCTCAGCAACGATCTTCCTATCAGTTCGATGAACTAAACGTTTGTCTGAAGATGGACGCACTTTCCACACAAACCGTGAAAAATGGCCGATACTGTAGCGCGGTGATTTACTGATTACGGATTACGGTTACACAACCGTACGGACGTACTATCGCCACCGTTCCATTATGCATGTAAATAAGAAGTGTAACGACTCACAGGTCAACGAATAGATACACTCTACTTTCCACTAACTGTACGCTACCTACATTTGCGGCGGAATTTTCTAATTGTACATTGATGGTGTATACCCATACTCTCTGCGATATGACGAAATCCATGTCTGGTTGCAGACGTCGCCGGGCAAATAGATGCATGCAGAAATAAGTTTTTCTATTTTGGTGTTATAATGAAGTCATTATGAAACTCAAATGCGTATGTTAACAATCGAAGATTGTATATGACACACTTTTTATAAGACACGTTGTCACACTTGTTCCCTTGGATCAGCGATCTTTATTTACCAAAAAAAAATTCGTATGATACTTACCAATTTGTATCATAACATAATACAATAATTTTAGACGACTACGCTTGAAAACGTCATAAAGTACATTGTACATTGTATAAAAACGTATTAAAGCACAGTGTTTTATTATTTGTTGCTATCGCATTGTTATTTCAATAAAAAAGCAATTAAAATGGACAGTGATATGATAATTATGAACAATGAAATCGAATCGACACCACCTGAAATTATGGAAGCCGCTTAAGTTACATTTTTGAAACCATTTACCGCGAAATATAGTCCTAGAAAAACGTTGAAAAGTGCATTTCCTACACTCATTTCCGCAATAGCCGCTTTGCATATAGCGAGTAATATTTCCTAATTTACCAACGTTTATAATTCAGCAGTTTTCGGGTAGAATGCGTCATTTTATAGTTCATTATTTCGAGAGTCTATCGACTATACTTTCATTTTATGAATCAAAATATATAAAAGAAAATGTGATAATATGTATTGATAACGTCGTTGAAAGTAGCAAAGGAGAGAAAATGACATGACACTGTTGTTTCAAAACGGAGACAACTCATAAGCGTATCATTAAACGTAATTTGGGAAAGGATGCATAAAAATCGCATTAATTAATCAACTGCTCAGAAATTTCAAGACTGTTTACTTACTTTAATACAAATTCAATTCATCTTATTGGATTTCGGACGCTCTTTCGCTAATGACTCCAAATCATTGCTTTACACCCGAACAAATATGCTACGAAAACTGCAAAATCAAAACATGAACCGCATGACAATGTTGCCATATTTTCCAGCATATCTTGGGAGTTAGAGCAGGCCATGATTGAACATTACCTACAAGATTATCAGATCCTTGTTTCAAAATTTCAAAGCCTCTAGCAGGGACGTCCTTGAAAGTGGCGCGAAATCATTGCCAGTGAATTTCAGTAAAATCGGAACGATCAGATTCACTGCGCAGTACTGTCATAGATTAGAAAACCTTACAGAGGAGACATTCCGTCCATTTTGTTTGATGTACCGACATCCGTTTTCATTGACCTCGGACCTTTGAATTTTGCGCATCGTAGTTGCAGAATAGTCGTCGTCACCACTGAAACTACTAATGTGCAATGTTGCCATTTTAGTAATGCATAATCAACACCAATATAAAAGATCTGTGATAAATCAACAAATAATCAGTATGCCGGCAGTCAAAGTGCTAAATGATTATTTCTTTTTTTCAGATTTGGATTCTGCATTGTCGTGCAGGTTAGTCTCCGACTCTCAAAGCCATCACCCTGTAGCCACCCAATTACATCTCGAATATCCACTGGTGAATATCAATTTCTCGCGACCTAGGTAGGTATTCATTAGCAGAAACAACGCAAATCGCCTCGCTACTGCGGCTGCCAACCCACAGCAATGAGCACAGCAGTGTTGCCAACATAAAATCTCAAAAATCTCAAAATGGCTTCTTTGAAACCACCAGAAAATCACAATACCTGGTTAAATGAAATATATGCGCCGCAGGCGAAAATTTTTGAAAATCTAGTGGTTTTCTGGTGGTTTACTACGATTTAAACCACTAGATTAACACCAGCACCAACACCAGCGCAATCGGTGTATATGTTTCTGCTTTCGAAAACGGTGCTATTTATGTCAAACTAAAATCTAGGCTCAGCATGAAACATGAGACATGAGAGCTCAACATGACGTTGACGATTTGACGAATATATCGAAATCGTGATCCGTATCATGCGCATGCGTCAACTGTCAATTAGTAGTGAAATCTGTGGCAGAAATCAAATGTGGAAGAAATCTTAAAAATCACCAGAATTCCACATGTGTCATGAAAAATTCACAAAAATAACCACCAGCCACTAGATGCAATTTTTTGTCACAAAACGATAACTCAAACCACCAGTTTTGGTGTAAAATCCACTAAGATGGCAACACTGGAGCACAGCCGCCGGCTTCATCACCTTTGTCTTGTCCGAACCAGATGGCATTGAAATGTGTCGGTGTCGACTGTCGATTTTTTTCATCTCTCACTCGTCAAAAACGCGGCGTTTTCGGTAAATCTCGCCAGATTTGGCGCCCACCACACGATAACTTGACCTTGACGGTGTGCTTCACTTCGAGATGGCTGTCCGTCTATGGGTCGAGCTGTCAAAACGTGTACCCACTAAACACACTCACGTTGAAATTACGTTGCAAAATAACCATATCTTCATCCTTTATACAACTGCTTCAATGAACGGTTCTAAAATGTTTCATATGCTGTCAAAAAACGTTTAAATAACGATGGAAATGTTTCCATATTCACGTTGTTTTCCACTAGTTACAGTTCGTCGCTATGAACGTTGGTTTCATGTGGTTGGATGACGTTTTATAAAGTCATACTCATATCGAAATAATGTTGCAGAATAACCACAATGGTTCTTTGAAATGACGTTTCAAATTGATGAATGTAAACGTTTAGTAAACGTAAAAATCTCGCGGACATCCACGTTGTTTTGACCAGCACCCAAACGTTTATACAACTGCTTCAATGAACGGTTCTAAAATGTTTCATATGCTGTCAAAAAACGTTTAAATAACGATGGAAATGTTTCCATATTCACGTTGTTTTCCACTAGTTACAGTTTGTCGCTATGAACGTTGGTTTCATGTGGTTGGATGACGTTTTATAAAGTCATACTCATATCGAAATAATGTAGCAGAATAACCACAATGGTTCTTTGAAATGACGTTTCAAATTGATGAATGTAAACGTTTAGTAAACGCAAAAATCTCGCGGACATCCACGTTGCTTTGACCAGCACCCAAACGTTTATACAACTTCTCCAATGAACGGTTCAAAAATGTTTCATATGCTGTCAAAAAACGTTTAAATAACGATGGAAATGTTTCCATATTCACGTTGTTTTCCACTAGTTACAGTTCGTCGCTATGAACCTTGGTTCCATGTGATTGGGCGAAGTTTTATCAGTAAACATACTCACATTTAACGTAGCAGAATAACCACAATGGTTCGTTGAAATGAAGTTTCAAATTGATGAATGACAACGTTTAGTAAACGTAAAAATTGCGCGGACATCCACATTGTTTTTGACCAGTACCTAAACGTTTGAACAACTCCTTCAATGAACGGTTAAACATTTTTTTATATGCTGTCAAAAAAACTTTTGAATAACGATAGAAATGTTTCTATATTCACGTTGGTTTTCACTAGTTACAGTTCGTCGCTATGAACGTTCGTTTCATGTGATTGCATGACGTTTAATCGAGTAAACATACTCACTTAGAAATAACGTAGCAGAATAACCATAACACCACATTGATGAATGAAGACGATCAGTAAAAGCAAAAATGTCGCTGACGCTGACATCCACGTTGTTTTTTAACATTACCTCAACGTTTATACAACTTCTTCAATCAACGATTTAAAAATATTTTTACATGCTGTCAAAAAAACGTTAACATAACGATAGAAATGTTTCCATATATTCACTTTGTTTTTCACTAGTTTCATCAAGTATACATACTAATATAAAAATAACGTAGTGGAATAACCATAACGGTAAGTTAATATTACGTTTCAAATTGATGAATGAAAACGTTTCGTATGACGTTATTTCTATGTGAATGGATGACGTTTCATCCAGTAAATACACTAACGTAGAAATAACGTATTATTGAATCAAAGAAATTATCTTGTTCCGAGGAGTAAGAATATAAATAACTAAAAATTCAGTTAAGAATTAAGAAGAATCTCTTTCATAGTAAAACAAGGAATTATTTTCTATATCTTCCATCCACGCTTTCAATTGGCCATGAAATTAACTGAAATATTGGATTTTCTCAAAACAGACTAACAAAACTTGATGGACTGACTATATACGATATCCAAATTGAAGTTTCTACATTGCTGACATTTATTGTGAGTTGTCACATTTTAGAGGGTTGATTATTTCTTATTGCGACCAAGGAATTTGTTTATCTAAGTTAAAAATGGAGAACGTTTGCAGTAGCTCTAGCTCGAATGTGGTGCATTTTAGGACACTTGTTCATTTGAAAAAAGTTTTATTTTGATTTGAATCAACTACCGCAACCAGTGATAAAAGGACATACACCATGTTAAAATAATGGAGTAATAAATCTTATCGTACGCGAACACAGCTAAAGACAGGTCGAACAACAAACATTTCGTCACCTATCCATATGCACAGGAAGCGCGTATTATAAGCCGTCTAATTATCATCCGAATTTGGATAGGAAGCCTGCTTGTTTTGATTGTTATTCATGATTTATATGTATATTTTCCGTTGGCTCAGATATTCATATCAAGACGAGAATTAATAATGTACTTCCGCAGTGTACAGTTTGTTCAGCGATCAAGAAAATGTGAGTTTATGGTGTCTAAAAATGTTTCGATTGTGAGTTTCCAGCTTTCAGAATACACGCAAACTTTCAGATTTTGGAAATCTGAGTATCTATCTCTACTAATATTTGTTTTGTTTACGACTGTTATGTTTTGTACTCTTCAGCTTTGCACTGCGTTCACATCTGCCATATTCATAAATTTTGACTAGAAATGGGGAATATTCCTCAATTCGGTTTGTTACAGCAAATGCAAGTATGAACTTATTGATTATGAGTTTCATTCATAAATTTTCAGAATTCTTTGCGGAAACTATCTGAATTATTTTTCCAAATATGAGGTTTTAAATTTTAAAGTGCTTTGTTTCTAGTTCACAAATTGGCAACAATGCCTAGTAGACTAGACGAACAACAACTCTCATTTTTGGCCACACTTTCATTATTTGAACTTGATGTCAACGCATAATTCAGGAATCTTGAAATGTTTTTTTATCGGAAAAAAGTTGAAAGGTGAGTTTGAAATGCGACGTTTTGAATATATTTAATAAGAATTACTTCATTATCGTGCGAGGGAGAATTCCCCATTCTCAATCTGCGACTTCGAAAACCCCTAAATACTTATTTTCAATGGACCTGGTACATAATTACAAAATTCCCGCCATTTTGGAGCCGCCATTTTAGAGCCGCCATCTTGAACTCATAAATTCTCAAAAAAATGCATACATAGTCTCAGATCCTGAAAAAACCCAATTTTCAATAAAATCTTATGCCATAATCACAAAACTCGTCCGCCATTTTGGATACACCATCTTGAATCTATAAATTTCGACATTCAATTCATAATCCCCGATCTCTAAAACTGCCACATACCAAGTTTGACTAGGATCGGACCATATTCGAAAAACTCGTCCGCCATCTTGAAACCACCATTTTGTTTATTTCTCACAATGCAAGTGTTCAAAAATGCCAGGCTATCTCCCCTATCATTTTGGTTGTAAATAATATCGGCAGAATTTCCCAATTTTCGATATTCGCTAAGATTCAACTCTATTTCTGTCTTGGCAATAATGCGTGTCATCAGAAAAGGTATACGACAGGTCGTCGCTGAAAAATGGTAATTTCCTAATTTGTTTATGTCTCACCTGTCATCAGCTTCGATAATCCACCTCGTTTTACACCGAGCGATAAGAGTTTGTTCAAACAAGATCCGCATAAGAACCGGTTTTTCCATATACCTAGCCATTTTTGTGGTCTAATGATTGAATAACATTGAATACCAGACCTTTGCTGTAATTTATCGCAGCATGATCATTTACTGATTCATCATTTTTGATAGCTGGAATATCTGGAAGAAGTAATGAAAAATTCTCGAAAATGTTTGATGTGATTGGGCAAACGATTTGTTTCTGCTTTCCAGACTCTGTGGTCCAGTATAGGGTTCATCTATAGTCATCACATCAGCTCCTCCTTCTCAGACTTGGACACAGAAATCCTTGGGTTCCACTTTCGAATGTCTTTCGAGGTGATGTGTTCAGTATATCACTTCCGGTGATTGTCCTCAAGTCTTCTGGACTATCTCTTCGGAAACTCTAAAGGCTGCCGATGCTTTTTAAATAGTTCTCTCATACTATGGAATCCATGCTGACTGGGTTGAGTCAGATTAGTTCTTGTTCTTGGGTTGGGATCTTTGTGGCTTTATTCAGATGGATTTCTAGGGACCCTTCGTTGCACTATCAGGGTCTATCCCATGTAGCCCCAGACTTCTCAAATGCTGTTGGAATTATGACCATTGGAGTTTCTAGCTCATTCATGAGGAAAATGCCTTGGTTGCTTGTCATCAAGATTTTGGAAAATATTTCCCCTGAATCCATGTCTGAACCGACAGATATCATGCCAGTTAGGTACGACTTCGAAATGCAGTTGAAGTGGTCATTAACAACCACCAAATTTGCACAGAGAACGGACCTCAACTGGGAAGGGATGCATTAGTGTGGTATACTGATGGATCCAATATGGATGAAAGGGCTGGAGTGGGAGTTACAGGGCCAAATTTCAGGCTCTCAAAACCCCTTGGTAACACCCCAACCATATTTCAAGCTGAAGTACATGCTATAGAGATATCTGCCCAGGAGTGCCTCGAAAGGGACACTCAAAGGGGAAAAATCTCTGTTCCATCAGATAGCCAAGCAGCACTGAAAGCTCTGAAGTCATACACTTGTGAGTCTAAGCTGACTTGGGACTGTAAACAATCCCTGAGACAACTGGCAGCGTACAACCAGGTTACTTTGATGTGGGTGCTAGGTCATAAGGGAGTTGAAGGCAACGAGGAAGCAAACTGTCTTGCCAAAGAAGGGTTGCAAATACACAATTTCTCGGCCCAGAACCCTTCTGTGGACTTTCCAAAGCTGAAAGGATGAAATGAAATCTCAATAAAGTGCCAGGACAAAGAAAAGCGAAAAGGCTAGTGAGTCTCTCGCCAAGGAAAGTTAAACAGCTTCTCGAGTTGGACAAAAAAGACTTGAACTTGGTAACGTCACTGGACACTGCCCTCTGAGGTATCACCTCAAAAAGATGGGAAAAACAGAGAGTGATAGTTGTTGCCCCTACTGCGAGAATTTCGCTGAAACTGCAGAACATTTGCTTTGCGAATGCCCAGCACTCGTCTGCAAGAGGCTCAAGTTCCAGGAAGGGGCTTTCTTAGAGCCCTCCGATGTCAGAAATCTAGCTCCCGGGAAACTAATAAACTTCGCAAGAAGCCTCGGAATCCCGGGCCTCGAATAGATTAAGGGTTATGCACAAAAGATCTAATAGGTCGAGGTGCTTGAGAGGCTGGAAAGCCTTAACGACCCCTTCTACCATCTACAATCTCAGGGATAGATATCTCAGGGATAGATATCTTATGGACACTTTGGAACTGATCTGGTAATATTCTGGATCTACCGGGCGCTCTAGGAGAATGAAGGCTTTTGATTGTCCAGATGAAATTGAGGAGGGTTAAAGTCTATCTTTGTCTCTTCAGGATCCATATTCCTTTCAGTGTTTGTTCTGGGGTCTAACCCAGTGCTGCCAGTTCAAAAATATTTTGAAAACACCCAACCAATCGAAATAAACGTAGGTTGCCAGTCTTGATCAATCATTGAAAAAAAAAACTGTATCAAGATCGTGCTCTTTTGAGAGATAAGTTTGGTTGCCTGGGTATTCGCAATTGACAGATCATTTGTTACGCATTTTGGAGTGGCGAACCGCAACTGCTGAGTGCTGCTTAATGGCGTCAATTTGCACATATAAATATTATTAATAGAATTCGGTTTACTTCAAATCGAGAGCCGGTGTATCGGCAGACCAGTTTCGTGTGCTTGAAATATCTCCGTCGGATCTGATTTCTATTTTAAAATAATCGGTTCGATGTTGCCTGTAATAACTCTGTGACGAATTTGGATTGAATGAGAAGTATTGATTACATTTTTCATCGACCAATAATGCATTTTGAACATCTAACTTATCGGAACGAAAAGTATGGTATACTTTATCTACAACTTTTTTGTTTTTCACTATTTTATCTCTATCGAAACCGTTATAAATTGCGTGGAATTTAAACTGTTCTCTACTAAGTAGGACTAATTTATTATAGGTGTGGGTGGAACGACCAAGATTATAGTAGTATATCATGATACAAGTTTTATAAGACGCTATTTTGTCGCACGCGCGGAACAAGTGCGACAACTTTTCTAATAAAACGTGTGTCACATACGATTTTTTCTATTTTGCCTTAATTCGAAGTATTTAATTGAAGGAAATTAATTTAATATCAATAAATAACAGAAACATCTTCGATTGGTAACAATGGTGACATTGAAATATTTGAAATCTGACACACAAGCGCGTAAAGCCCTGTTTACTGTTGAGCGATTTTGATTTTTGCGATAACAGCAGTGAAAAATGCAATGTTGTTATTGTTTTTATTGGTAAATTTAAATCAAATCACACTCTTAATAAAAAATTTCCAATAAAACATTGAGTTTTTCACTGCTAGTATCACCAAATCCAGAATCGCTCAGAAGTAAGCTGGGCCTAACTCTTTTGACTTTCATTTGACAGTTCGATTGTTCCTATAGGCTATATTTCGATACGCATTTGCGTTTTATAATGATACCCAAAATAGAAGAAATAATAGGTATTTCAAGTTATAGTTAGTTCACAAATATTTCCTGTATCAACAAAAAGGATATGTTCAGCAGGTAATTTATTTCAGTGTTTTGAATCGTGGGTCGCGAATCGTATTTTGTGGATATTTATTGACAATTGGCACCAAATCATATTCTACAGTACGCATTTACCTATGGGAATTTAGCCAAATTTGTGCAAATAAAAGTTTTGTCACAATATTTTGGATTTATAAATATGCCTTGATTCCTGTTCATTAAACAATTAAATGAAAGAAAAGGAGAAAATCGTTTTCGTTCACATAGAGAAAAAATATCGTTCACTTGTACAGGATGTTTCGAAATTTCGATAAATCACGTGATGGCCAACATATTTTTGAAACTTTTCAAGAATTGAAATTTTTCAAAATATGTTACGAACAATAAGTATTTGGATAGACTAGAAAGCATCAGTTTCATTGGTGCTTTCACGTATTTAGCATTTCGATTTTTTTTTCTGGTTTTTGGGTTATATCATTATTAATGTTAGGAGATGAGTTTTATGACTAATAATACAAAAAAAAATCTTCACCAACATTTCTGAATAAATCATTTTATCTCCCTCTGAGATTCTGCCACTGGAGTCTGACGAAGATATGCATCAGACAATCTAAATGACAGTAATCGGAGCACTTCCTATATCATCGATGTGAACAAAACCGATTTCAAAGACGGAGAAAGTCCGAACATAGTTGGATTTTAGAAGGTAAGCTTTCACGTATTCGCCGATCTCGAGAATCATAATTTCGAAATTGTACAACAAAAATTACTATCCAGCAATGGTGGATGACGAAACTGGCAATTTACCTGACTATCTAGCTGATTGCATTTCCAAATTGTTTAATCGTTGTGTAATCGAGACAATTACAAAGAAAGAAATTAAGAAAGCTGCGATTGTGATTTCCGCATAAGAAAAAAACGTTTCCACTTCGAATATATCGATTCATTAGAATATTTAACTCACGTGCAAATAGTATTATTATCGAACCAATGTGATATGTCTTCATACCTGAACAATAATCATCGTCGCGACAACACAAAAATATAATAATTATTTATGAAACAAGAATGTAAAGCGACTCTTTTGCAAGTGCCAAAAGTTTTCATTACGAGCCGTAGGCAAATGCAAAACAACAGGCTTTGTGTGTAATTTTTTGGTTCTATAAAGAACGATACGCAGTTTTTTTTATTCGGAGGTTGGTACAATCGAACTGTCAAATGAAAGACAGAACAGTTAGGCCCAGCTTACTTCTGAACGATTTTGGATTTGGTTGATACTAGCAGTGAAAAACTCAATGTTGTTATTGGTGAATTTTAATTCAGAGTGTGATTTGATTTGATTTAATTTGAACAGATAAAAACAATGACAACATTGCATTTTTCACCGCTGGTATCGCAAAAATCAAAATCGCTCAACAGTAAACTGATGGGATTTACACTTGTGCGTCAGATTTTAAATATTTCAATGTCATCATTGTTTCCAATCGAAGATGTTTCTGTTATTTACCAATATTAAATCAATGTATTTCAATAAAAGAATTGAAATTAATGCAAAATAGAAAAAATTGTATGTGACACACGTTTTATAAGACACGTTGTCGCACTTGTTCACTTGAAGCATTCCTCACTTCGCTCGTCGTACCTACTCCAAACAATGTGTGCGACAAAATAACGTCTTATAAAACTTGTATCATAATATACTATTATAAAACAATAATATGAAGCAACACCTTTTTGCACGCGCAAAAAGTTTTCATAAATAGCCGTTAGCAAATGCAAAACAACAGGCTCTGTACTCGAGTTGTATACATGATATTTTGTAACACTTTGCAAATATGTATATCGATATTCATATAACAATCGATATATCAATTCATCGATATTTAGCTCTTATTTTCGATGTATCGATATCGATATATGAGTGAAATATAATATTATTTAAAGCAAAATATTCAACATGTCAAAATAAATGATAAAATCAGCATATGAAGCTAGTCTTATTAGATGATCTACCATCTGATTTTGAAAATCAGAAATATGGTTAATTTATTCGTTGTTAAAACCTTTGACTCGCGAGAAAGAAGACAAAAAGTTTGCATATTTATTCAATATTCTCGGGTTTGTAGATTGTTTTGGGAGAAACCGAAACGAAAAGAAAATATTTCTGCTCAATCAAGTCAAGTGAACATATAATTTGCAAAAAAATATTCATTGGCCTCAGATCGGACCCTTGAGGAACTCTTATCAATGAAGTTCTAACGATGTCGTTGACGTGTAATTAATAAGAGACACACCTTCGAATGAACTTTCGATTACATGGACTCGGCTAAAAATTCAATTTTGAAACACCAATGTGTTGGGGTTTTTTTCACGTATCTATCGGCTATTTTCCTTAAAAAAGTCGCACTCATAGAACCAATTTTTTGGACAACAATCCCAACAAAATGATTTACGACATATTTATGAATGAAGCGACTAATGACCTGCTATTAACGAATTAGCCACTAATTTGACTATCACGCCTGAAGACAGAGACTAGACTAGATCAATTTTCTGTTTCCTTTCGCTATATATATATATATATATATATACGCGATTTGAATTCAACGTCAACACCTGTAGCGTATTCTAACCTAACCCGGAAGGTTCTGTACCGTGCCGATTGATATACGGTTACGGCATTTTTTTATCACTTGCCTGCTGATAATTGCGTTATTATCACACGCAATGGCAGAACTTACGTCGCAGTCGCAAAATATCAACTTGTTCACCTTTTTCAGTACATATTATTTTTGATTATATTCAACGGAATTATGTTTTTTTGATGCATACGATAATTTTAGGATACCATGTTGCTACACACATAAAAAGAATTACTTAATTTGATTTGATATGCTTTGATTCAAGAGTATGGCTTGTTTATATATACTTGGAATAAATGTCTGCTCAATTCAAGACTATTATGTTTCCAACTAAATACACTCATACCAATGTTATAGATTTCTTGAATCGTAAATGAATGGAGTTCTTCGTGAGAATAATACAATATTTCAGATTGAGAACACAATATATTCAAATCAAGACAATCATAATCTCTCAATGACTCGCATTTTTCTTGAACAAAAAGAATCAGATTTTCAGTTTCAGCTGTAGATTGTTTTGTATCAAGAATTTTATCAAATTAGAGGAATTATATCGATTTCTTGAAATGAGAATCATCCTCAACTTCCGTTCTCTTATTGGGGCTCTCATCAATCACATCATCACTTGCAGACCTTCTTCTTGATAACCTTTCCCCCTATTCGTAGAGATCATTTCTGAACTTGTCCACCAGTTTACCTCGCAATAAAGTTGTATTCATCTGGTTTCAAACGACTGAAAAATATAAAATATATCATTCACAACTCCATGTAGGTACAATGTGAGAGATAATCTGACTTAGCACAATGCATGGTTATTATATTTCTTCAAATCTGGGTTCACATTCTTACTACTGAATTCATTTTCCTTGGATCGAAATTTGGTGAAAAAATAAGTATGTTAGGTTCAATATGCAATATCAAAATACCTATTAAGATGTCTACAAGTTCAAGAAGCTCTTTTCCACTGTTCAATCAGTGTTTGGACAAATTTAAACGTTCATCCGCACATATAGGTACCTAACCCCAATTTTCACTCACTATGCCGATCCTGATTATTCAAGTTTTTCACGAATTATCAGTTTTCGAGATGATATAGCTTCGTTAATTGATTGGATACACATTAATACCTACCCAAGAATGAACGTCGATGAGATATAGACATGTAACTTACCTCTAAAGACCTTAGTTTTTCTTTCATGGTGAGCCAATATTTCTATGCCAATAAAATATGTTGAACTGGTTGAACAATGATGGATGCACGACAAGGGCATGCACCGAAACAACACACACCGTTTGGCAACATTCTCGGCTCGAAGGGATCGCAATTATATTCAAGAAAATGTTATGGTCAATCCAAAGAAACTTTCTCAGAGATTTACTTATTCAGAGATTACTTGTCTTGTTATTGAAGAAAATACTACATATGTTATTTTGAAAGAAGACATTCCGTGATATATTTTTCAAGAACTTCATTATTTTCTCTGGATACTTTGAATTTCTTGAATTGAGAACATTTTGTTATACCAAATGAATATTCCAGTGAAATAATTTTCTACACTTGACATATTCAATAAATTCATTTCAAATAAATTATTTCAGGAGAAGAATGCGCCTTCTCAAAACAAGAATTGGACGTTGAACGAATATATCGTTTTCATTTGAGAATTTGTTTTTGTGTGTGTAGGTAGATCCACAGACTTTGTTGGTATTGAAATAATTACGAAATAAATTATGGTAGAGTCAGCAGGTTGATTAATCTGCTGTTCAGGGCATTCTCGAATCCAGATTCAGTGGATATACAACTTGTACCCGCTATTTTTTCACTTATTTCGATAGAAAATCGCATTGTGGGTACAATGACACCCCATTTCTAACAATTTTTGGTGTTCATCATCCTGAAATTTTCAATTTTCATTGTTGAAACGGTTAATTTTGATTCAACTTTCCAGGAAATGATAGTTTTGATCTCATCATTTTTGCTGTAGCTACAGCCAAAGTTTACAGAATTAAAAATATTTTAATTCTGTAAACTTTGCTACAGCCGAGTTATCAAGCTCAGTAAAATAATCACGAACCAATGCATGGAAAATGCGACTTGTGCTATGTTAGTGTGAAATAAAATCATTGCCAATTTATTTCGTACATAAACCCACCTCTTATCCTATAATCATTCATCAGTGGGTATTCGATATTTACAATTTACACAAATTGGTGCATAATAGGTATGACTGGTTATTCGCTGTCAATGCTTCCATGTCGTCAAATTCAGAAATAGACACTCTTCACTCAAATCCGGGTGATACAAATTAATAAACGGGCAGTAAAACGTATTTCCAGAAGTCACTAAATTTAAATTTTAACGGTGTCGTTGAAACAGTTCCTCGTAAACAAAGTGGCATACCTACCTATAATTATAATTCCGTGAAAATTTTGGTACATTTTTAGACATCTCGCTTGGAGTGAACAAAGAAGAACTGAAAGTGATGCAAAAATTTCACTTTTTTTTCAATCCAATTTAACACTGCAAAATTGTTTCGAATTCAACAACATGGTTCTATATCATGAGTAATATAATTTCTCACATCTACAGGAATATCCAAATTATTTGAAATCGTTTGAACGATTTTTTTCGAATCTGAACACAAAATACGAATTTTTCAAAAGTAAACCGCTGCATATTATTTCAAGTATATTGTGTATACTATTTCCAATTTCAAATTCAATAACAATCAAAGAAATTAATCGAACACAATACGAACGAAATACCTACAATGTTGTATTTCCGCTGTGTATTTTTGTTTAATTTCACCTCTATTATGGGAAAATTTGTACATCAGTGAAATATGCATCAGCTTATATTGATACATTTTCTGTAGAATACGAATAAGATACAAAGCTGGTATCTACAGCTCTCCATGATATGCGCAACTAATAACAACTTTTGGTTAGCAATTAATTTCTCTCTTCTATGAGGATCTTCACTTGTTGATTGCATACACAAGGAAAGAGAAATATCGCGATTAGAAATTTAATTCACAAGGAAAAGTTCAAAAGTCGACGTATTTCATTAGACTCGATTTATGTAATATAAATACGTTTTCTTTTGCATCAAGAAAACCACTCGTGAAGTGCATTGTAAGCAATTAATTAATTGTCATTATTATTATCTATTCGCATTTGACCAACTCTACAACATAAAAGTACGATAAATATAGCAAAAAAACTACGAGAAACGTACCATGAAATCAAGTTATCTTGTATCCCGTAGTGGGCTCAAAGACTTTCAGTACCCCTCGTACTATTTTTTCGGTGTGTATTCGTGAAATCAAAGCAGGTTCTCAGACGAGTCAGGTAAAGAGCATCTTTACAGTATTCAACTTTGTTTGAGATCCAAAGAAATGCCGGGCAAATCATCCAGTTAAAGAAAACAAAAGACGCAAGACCAGCCGAACGGCAACTAGTAAATTGCCCTTGCCTACAATGTTCTCAAAAATGTTGGAAAAAATCTCGTAGATTGAACACTCAAATGGAACTTGTTGGTAAAAATTTTTTGCGAAAATTCATTATTTCGAGTGAAATATCAAAAGAAATGATGTAACTTGTCAACTTAGCCCTTCACGAATTTGTTGATGTCTGTATGGCATGAATCCTGAATGAAAATCATCAAGCTTGACGAAATTGTGCAGGAAACTGAATCATTCAATCGTATTAGCTTCTCTTTCATTCAAATTGCTTGTTGAAAAGACATCCCAAACTGTCAGGTCTCTCGGTCAGACCGAAGACTGCACGCTTTTGAATCCCTCTTTCAGACCAAGAAGTTTTAACTGTTGCCGCGTTTTAATCACTCAAACAATGCATGCAGGGTTCACCAGAAGAATTGGAGAACACAGTGGCAGATACTTTCAGAATTGCGGTACTTCTGAAGAATGTCAACTAATAACGATCCATCACCCTCAGCAAGGTGAGTCTCAAGGTAATCTGGAAGGAATGCCACAAGAAGATGTGCTACCATCATTGAGTTCCTGTTGGTATTTTCCGTTTATTTTCCAATTGATCTGATGAGGTATTCACTCAGATTACCAACAATGCTCAGGCAGGCTACAGCGGTTTAGTTTGTCATACTGAGGGCCGAGATTTAACAGACGATTAAATATTTAATTTGTTTATAACCACAGCAACGCATGCCTTAGCAGAGTTAATCCCACGTTAAGTTAACAGAGGGCTTGACGGGCTTTTATGCAACCGGCACTTAAGGAGCATATTTTATCTCATTCGATGAGTATTTCTCCAGTCTCCTGTCTCCTAAAATCTACTGTAGCTGGTCTGGATAGTGCACACTTCCCAGTGCTGGAAGATCTTAGAACCTTTTGCGCATCCTGACTGTCAGAGAGTCCACAAATGTCTGCTTATCACGACTTTCGACTGTCCAACCTCGGATCTAGAGGGCTTATCGAGGAGCAACAGGTGGACGCGCCGGGCGCAAGACCGACTGTCGAGGGCCACAGGTGGCCGCCAAGGTAGCGCCCAACAGGTGGAATTAGCGCGTTCGCCCAGCGTCTTGGTAGCCCGCGATTGTAAAAAGGCAGATGCGCGGCCGGTGCATTTTTTTCCTCGGCTCGCCACCGCCACTTGATTACAGGCTATCAGGCACGTCACCTGCTAATGCACCGACCCATGGCCTCCTCCTCTATGTGGAGACGTGGCAACGTCGCGTGCGTCGCTCGGGAATCGATCGGAGGCGGTTTTTGGTAAGGGCGGTCGGATTCGCAGATTTTTTCATCCCGTCGATGACGTCGGCGCGATGCCTTCGGTCTATGCTGGATCATTGATGGAGTGAGGGAGACCACTTGATCTGTTACTCTGACGCACGAGCAATGGGAAGGCAACGCGGTGACGTCATTTGACGGGATTACGTTGCAGTATAGGGAACTGGCCATCCTTCAAGGTTTTTTTTTTTATATTCTGGTTCTCACGAAAAGGGATATCCTGTAATGTTAAGAGTAGATCGTGAAAACCAAGGGAAAAAAGGTAGGAGTTGGTGTTCTTCTTAAATTTCTGGAGATGGTATGTCTCAGGTGATACCTCTTTGTCTTTGGAAAGGGACTTTCTACAGGTCTCTAAAGTGACCACGAACGGGTGTGAAGACTGAACTTGACGGGTTAATCTCGAAGAGACTGCTAATGGACTTAAAAATATCTATAAAATAGAGATCAATCGCCAACTTTACTACGGTGTTCCAGAGAAGTGAGCGAGTTTGTAAGCGAGGCATCACCGACGAGACGAATTGTCCTTTTTTGGACAGAATCCAATAGTTTCAGGATATGTTCAGGTGCCGCACTCCAAATAAGGTATTAGTCTTTGGTATTAGCAAAGTTTACCGAAAGTATTCTGTAGTCTTTGGTATTAGTATTCCAGGACAGGTCGGATTTGTGCTTTATAGATCGTAGCAGCTGACTGGGAGTGAAATAGCTCTTGGTTCGAAACAGAAATCCAAGTTTTTGGGATGCACTTTTGGCAATGGACCTCACGTGATTTTACCAAGAAAGGTCATTGCTGATAGTAACGTCAAGCATCGAAATGGATGACTTCAATGGTATGGTTACTCCTGACTGATTTATGTTGGGCACAGTGAGATCGGCTTTTCTAGAGAAAAGACATGCTTGTATTTTGTTTGCATTGAATTCTATACTAGGTTATTAGATCCCAACTCGAGAATTGTTGCTGAGTCCATATTTATTTTGTTAACATTTCTTCCTCGTACATTTCTGGTTTGACGGGCCGATATAGGAGCCCTGGAAGAGAAAGCGGTATGGAGGGTACTATCATCCGCGAAGCTGTGTTTAGGGCATGAAGTTGTTTCCAACAAATCGTTGATGTGAAGTAGAAATAGTGTTGGTACTAAAATTGATCCATGCGGAACACCAGCATTTACGAGTAGAGTATCAGATGAAACTCCATAGACCACTACATGGAGAGACCTGTTTGAGAGAAAACTAGCAAGCAGAGGACACAGCTGAGGGGGCGAGGAGTCCCTGGTGCCAAACTCGATCAAATGGCTTGGAAATATCTTATACCACGGCTGAAAGTTTCTCCATATTTTTCAATAGATAGCTGCCATAAATGTGAGACGTGAGCAAGCAGGTCACCAGTTGATGTCTGATGACTTAAGCCATATTGCCTATCGTTGACAATTCCTGAGTTTTCCAGATATTTCATGAGCTCGATGTTGATGGCTTTTTCCATGGCCTTTCAAATAATTGATAGCAATGCGATAGGTCTGTATAGTTGCTAGGTAAGGTCTTTTTGACTTTTTTGGGGACTGGTGTTTAATTATGTATTTTTTATGGTATGGAATGGAGAAAATAAGTCCAATGTTTGTTACTCATTAGTCGAATTAGTGAGCATTAAGGACAAGGAATTATTTTTCAATATGGATGGTATTTAGGTACACCCCCCTGTATAATTGTATGTTTTTAAAATAAATCGATCATCTTGAGATCGAAACAAATTCACTTGTGGAAGCCGTTGTAAAGTAGACACTTATATTTGTTGGATCATTCAGAAAAACAATTAATCATCAACATCATCTTTTGTATTGAGATATCATAATAATGCGATGAAAAGAAACAATTTATAATACATGATGGCGTTCAACAATCATGATGGATTGCCAATGTTTTCCCATCAGAAAATAATCAAATACTATAATAGAATTGCCACTATAGAATGATTAAATCAAGAGAATTCTATATTTATTTTACTTCATTGAAGATATACCTATATACCAACTTTCAATTCAACAATAAATATGAAGAACTCATTTTGGTAATATTTTCGAACGAGTACGATTGAAGTCATAATTTGTGCAAAGAAAACATGACAGCCTCCTACCTACTACATTTTTTATTCCATTATTTACAATCGTATTTTTGGATTAAGAAATGTTGTTAAATAGTTCTGGTGAAGAATTACATTTAAAGAATATTCATAGGTTGAGAACACTGTTGGATATTTCCTGTCGATCACACATCACACTGTACGTGTATTATGAGTTCGACCTCCTAGTATCGATATATAAGAGATAATTAGGTTCAATGTACGGTTAACGAAAATGTTTGAATTTCCATATTACCTAGATAATTGCTACCTATGTCCCAATGAATTGACGAATTCTTTGATAATTACAGAAGAAGAGATTCATTTACAACTCATTATGTAGGCATAGGTGTACAGAAAATTCAAGGACCTTTTCGAAACATCTGTATCTACAGAGTGCTTAGTCGCCCTTTGTGAGGTTAAAAATGGACCAAGTACTGACCCTTTAGGTACTCCTTATTGTGATTTAAAGAAAGGTCAACCATCGTAGGGATACTTGAAGAACTTCTTCGGAATATCCAACTCTTTGTTTCGTATCGAGACTTATTTACGTCAAAATATTTGTCTCCGGTGTATATCCTTTATATCCATTTGCATTGGAACAAGGATGAACGTACCTTCAGGTCTGTGAGCATGGACGTAGTCAAAGATTTCCACAGGGGGACATGAAAGAGATGAAAGCTTAATGCTGCAGCCTCTTTGGACCAGTGGCCTGGTCATAAAAGAGAAATAATCGCCACATGATATATTCACATGATTATTATAGAATGTTCATTGGGAAATATCATCGTTTTGAAGTGATTCTAATCCAGAAGCTATTGAACGGACCTGGAATGAAGTTGACTAAAATAACTAGGAAAATGAATTTAATGTAATTTTCAAACATTGTTATTATTGATGAGAAGTGGTTGATCAGTAAAGCAAATTAGAATGTGAGTGGAATCCGATTTCCATATCATCCAAATGAAAGATCGATAATCGTAATCAAATAAAAATAGTTATTTACGCTACAGGTGAGATATAGATATTATAAACACACGCATGGTGTTGATAACATAAATGTTGCGTGCAAAATTTTATCTGCAACTGTTGAGATTATATCTAATCAATATACAGGGTGCCAGGTTTTCGAGCTCCACCATGAATGGGGATCTCAGTACATAAATTCTCAAGTCTGGAGGTTTTCACTTCACATCGTATTTCAATATCGGAGCTTCACTATACATCTTATTTTTCATATTTTTTATGTTCTGGTTCTCACGAAAAGGGATATCCTGTAATGTTCGTGAGAACCAAGGGAAAGAAGGTAAGAGTTGGTGTTATTCTTAAATTTCTGTGGATGGTATGCCTCGGGGAACACCTCCCTAGGCAATGAGTTCCAAAGTCTCGATGTTCGTTGGATGAACGAGTCTTTGTAAAGGGATGTTCTGTAGGTCTCTAAAGTGACCACGAAGGGGTGTGAAGACTGAACTTGGCGGGTTAATCTCGAAGAGACTGCTAATGGAGGAACGATTGTTGATATTTCAGAAGAGCATCGCCCATGAAACTATCTATAAAATAGAGATAAATGGCCAACTTTTCTACGGTGTTCCATAGAAGTGAGCGAGTTTGTAAGCGAGACATCACCGACGAGACGAATTGCCCTTTTTTTGGACAGAATCCAATAGTTTCAGGATATGTTTAGGTGACGCAATCCAAATATGGGAACAGTATTCCAGGACAGGTCGGATCTGTGCCTTATAGATCATAAGCAGCTGACTGGGAGTGAAATAGCTCTTGGCTCGAAACAGAAAACCAAGTTTTTGGGATGCACTTTTGGCAATGGACCTTACGTTATTTTCCCAAGAAAGGTTATTGCTGATAGTAACGCCAAGCATCGAAATGGATGGTATGGTTTCTCCTGACTGAATTATTTTGGGCACAGTGAGATCGGCTTTTCTAAGGAAAATACTTGTGTTTTGTTTGCAATGAATTCTACCAGGTTATTAGATCCCCACTCGAGAATTGTTGCTAAGTCCCTTTAAAATAATTGATAGCAGTGCGATAGGTCTGTAGTTGCTAATAGATAAGGTATTTTTGCCTTTTTTTGGGGACTGGTTGTACTCTTGCGATTTTCCAGTTGGACGGAAATACCCCCAAATTGTAAGAGTGGTCGAACAACTTGCAGTTCCAGAATTTTGTGCTGAAATTGACATGATAACATTTCTGGTACTATTTATTCGTTTCTTGCCAAGTGTGTTATTGTTTCTGGATTATTTTGAGACCATAAAATCCTCTCCAACTGTTTCTACGCCTATGTGAGCAAGTAACCGGTCTGAATTCCATTCCCAATGGCAACGCTGTGAGATGTTCAGAGTGCGGCTCATTCATCTTCACCATCATTGTGTGTGTGTATAGCTCTTTTTATACACCGCTAATAAGGCTGGGCTTTACGCTACTATACCTACCACATCTACTTATCGGTCTGTCGGCCGTGTAGTGTTTAACAACTAACGTAAATAACAGAATTTCGATGTGTTGAATGGTATAACGATGGTATAATAGAAGACGATACGATGGCTTAGAAGTGCCATTCTTGAACGATACTTTTCTTCTTGTATTATACTATTTTATGGTAGGTTTGGGTCTAATTTACACTTGGAATTGTAAATTAGACTGAATTAGGTAAATTAACCATTTTATTATCTATTGGAGATGGTTAATTCTTGATTTACATTACGAATTGGAGTATTATTCAGAAATCCAAGTGAAAATTCAGCTAATCAGAGCAGTGATAAATGTAAATAAAAGTTTAATTTGCAGTAAGAGTAAATGTGAAACCAATTTATTTTTATTGAATACCTACATGTAATATGCTGTGGATTTCCTATATTCATTTGTTTTTTCATTTTGGTAGGTATGATTATCGATGCTTTCTGCTGTGGAAGAACTTTCTAAAACCCTCAAACTGAATTTTTTTACAAAATATATTGGTTATACTTCATTCAACTGATATTGCATTTTTTATTTCTAATCATAACATTATGGTTTAAACAGAAAATAATAAGGTTGTTAAAATTAAAGCTATGCTAATTACGGTTGAAAGCGTGATTGAGAACCTAATTCACAGTTTCAATTACATATAAAGAGAGCTGATGAATAGTTGTGATTATTAAATGATTCATCGCTGAAAGTGAAAACTTGGTTAGGAAGATCCTAATTTACAGTTATAACTTTAAATTGGAGCCTAATTTAGAGTTAGTTACACATGTACCTAAATAAGACTTGAATTTGAAGGTGCATGTATGATTTAGAACCTAATAAGTTGAAAGTATAAAGAGAAGTATGAGTAGTTATATTTGTTAATGTTGTCACAGTTGGAAGTTGAAAATGAACTAATCAGAGCCTAATTCACAGTTATAAATGTAAGTTAGATCATAATTCAAGGTTACTATAATAAAGAAAGCTGAAATAATACTCATTGTTGAAAAAACTTAGCTAGTTAGATCCAAAATCACAGTTATGATTGTAAATTGGAGCCTGATTTACAGTTTAAATTGTAAATAAGACTTGAATCCACAGATGCATGTATAAATTATATGAATAGTTGTAACTTTTGAAGAAGCCACAGTTGAAATCGAAAACTGATCTAATTATAGCCTAATTCACAGTTCAATTATAAAAAACCCCGATTGATAGTTGTAATTGCTGAAAGACTCACTGTTAAAAGTAAAAACTTAACTAGGTAGATCTTAAATTACAGTTATATCTGTAAATTGGAGCCTAATTCACAGTTAAACGTGTGAATAAGAGTTTAATCCACAGAAGCATGTTTAAATTATATGAATAGTTGTACTGATGTTGAAGAAGCCACAGTTGAAATCGAAGACTGATCTAATTATAGCCTAATTCACAGTTCAATTATAAAAACCCCGATTGATAGTTGTAGTTGCTGAAAGACTCACTGTTAAAAGTAAAAACTTAACTAGGTAGATCCTAAATTACAGTTATAACTGTAAATTGGAGCCTAATTCACAGTTAAACGTGTGAATAAGAGTTTAATCCACAGAAGCATGTTTAAATTATATGAATAGTTGTACTGATGTTGAAGAAGCCACAGTTGAAATCGAAGACTGATCTAATTATAGCCTAATTCACAGTTCAATTATAAAAACCCCGATTGATAGTTGTAGTTGCTGAAAGACTCACTGTTAAAGGTAAAAACTTAACTAGGTAGATCCTAAATTACAGTTATAACTGTAAATTGGAGCCTAATTCACAGTTAAACGTGTGAATAAGAGTTTAATCTACAGAAGCATGTGTAAATCATAAGAATAGTTGTAACTGTTGATAAAGTCACGGTTGAAAGTGAAAATTATGCTAATTAGAGCCTCATTTACAGTTATAAGTTCAAGTGAGAGTCTAAGTTGCAATTATATAAAAGAAGCTATAAATACTCGAAATTGCTGAAAGATTCACCGTTGAAAGTGAAAATTTAGCTAGTTAGATCCTAATTCACAGTTTGTTATAACTGTTGGAGTCCAATTCACTAATGCCTGTATAAATTAGAGCATGATTTAAGTTGCAAATATTGAGAAAACTATAGTGTAGTACAAAAACTCAACTTTTAGACAGGAAGAAACCGAACCCCTCCCCCCACACACAAAAAACGTTGCAATTGGAGATACCCTGTAGATCCGACAACTCAGACATCAAAACAAATGCCGTGGAAGAACAAACGTGGTATACATATCCCAGGTAGCGGGGCGTCAAAAAGTTGGCCGTGACAAGGCTGTCGGCGCGGTGGTGGGGGTAAAGCCGAGGGCTCCGTCTCTCTCTCTTTTTCTCTCTCTCTCTCTCTCTTCATCTCGCCTGTTTGACCTCTCTCCTCGATATGGATATGAAAATAATACGATTCTCACACGCCAACTGGTTTTTGTCGAACTGGAGAGCAGAAGAAGGAGAAGAAGAAGAAGAGGAGGCAGGTATCGCACCAATTACTGTGAGCTTTCGGAGCTGGCAGAGATGCCGAACGGAACGGTCTTTGACCGAGAACGATCAACGATCGGCCAGTGTCAATTTGTGGGGCTACCCATGATTTATGGTGCCACCTCGTAGGCATTTCTCTGAATTTCGGTCACGATTAAAACAGTTGTCGAACTCATCGTTTCGAAATTGCTTTATAGTTATTTATCTATTGTCTCATCTATTGCTCCATCGTCAGCATCTTCACTAAATAATAACTTATTTCTTCCACATCTATTCTCTTCTATTTTTTTGCTCTCCCCTCTCCTTTCATCGTCTTCTTCCCTTATCTTCTTCTGCTCTATTTCATGATCTTTCTTTTCTTTACACCTAATTTTTCTCTAATCTATTATCTCGACTATCGTTATTCGTCAGCCTCTATGATTATTATTATAATTCTCTCTCCTTGTCTCTCCTTTCATCGTCATCTTCCCTTGTCTTGTCTTCTCCTTTTATATCCTCTTTCTTATTCTGGTCTTTTCTATTCATCATCTTTCTTTTCGAAATTCGTGTATACATCATATTTTATAAATAACTCCATTGTCAGTATATTTTTTGATGTATCTTCTTTAATTATGATTATTAATTCTCTCTTCTATTACTTCTTTCCTCCACATATCGACTATTTTCTCTTCTTGTCTCTGATTTTATCCTATCCTTCTTCTTTTCCTACCTTCTTCTCTATCCAGTTTAGTATTCTGGTCTTCTTTCCATTTCATTACCTTTCTTTGTGCTTCTCTTCACCTTTTTCTTTCATTTAATTTGCCTAAGCCTACTCATCTACCTGCATCTTGCTTGATGTTTCCTTCTTTTGCCATTTTTTCCAACCAATGTAATGTTCTAAATAATTACCTTTTGGCCCATTTGATCGTCTTCATATCTATTTTGGTTTAGGTTCAGATAAAAGAAACGGTCTGTGTACAGGGTGGTCTGGTTTTAATGCGGAAACTTCAACAGTATGTTGTACTCGTTGAAGTAAAAAAAATTGTACGAACATATAATTTCAAACGCTTTGTGGCCAAGATATAAGAGTGTTAAAAATACGCGTCTGAACATGGTTTTTCGAAATCAACGAAATTGCTCCCAGATAAGTAGAACTTTCATGCTCTACAAGATTCAATAAAAATTGTTCAACAAAACCATTCAGTAGCAGTTAAAACTGGGATTGGAGAAGGACAACAATAACCAAAAGAAGCTTTCTCACTCAAAGCCTCATTTGCTTTCATCTTTTGAACTCGAAAAAACCCATCAACGTATCCAAAAATCTCAGTCATCCACACCAAACAATGTCAGGGCGTCTAATTTTGGTTTGAGGCTTCAGAGAATATACGAAACACCGTAAATTTGCCAACATCGCCGACGCCGCCATCATCTCGAGCCGTCCAGAACAGAAACACCCTGTAGCGCCATTTCGAGCTCCTCGTCGCACAATGGAAACAGAAGCGGAGCAGTTCGTTTCGTTTGCGGCGCATTTGTTTCCTCCTTTTTAGTAGGGGAGGCCGAGAACACAGATTAGAAAACCTCACAGATGAGACAGTCAGATAGAGCGAATAAAATTAAAGAGAGATGTCCAAAGCGCAAAATTTAAAGGTCCACTCATAGATATGCGCAGGCGCTAAAAAGTTTTGAAAGAGAAAATTCATTTATTAGCTTAGTACAGCTATCAGCCACTTTCAAGTTCTGTAACTTGGGAGATTTTTTTTCTGGGGTGTTTCTTTCTTCTGCCACATGATGTCGCCACTTCCAATTATCTGTTGGAACACACTTTTATGAATGTAATTAACTCATCTAGCCTTAATCTGACGCGCTCGAGTATACCCCACGATCGATTTTTTTACTATTCTGATCGGCTGCCCCATATGCGCGGCTCTATACAGGGTCACTCACGGTCGATGGTACCTTAGACGTTTACGGAGAACGAGATCTAAAATACTTTCAGCGTTGCGGCGTTGCCGCTTCTATCAAAAAGTAGCAACAACTTTGTTATTTCAAATGGAACACCCTGTATTTTATTTCATTTTTAGATTCTTCCTGAAGAGCTGATTTCGTCGATACATCATACTTGGGGTATAGCGCGAAAGATTACAGAGATATTGGGTGTGAAAAATCGAGATTTTTCAACTTTAGGAATTTTTTGTGCCGAAACTATCCATTCTTGCTCAAAACGGCTTACATGTCCCTATATCAACTTTCCATTTACTATCGATTGATATTTAATTGAAACAAATACGGGTGGTTCAAAATTTTGAGTTTTGCATCACCCTCTATAATCTCCGTAAACGTAAAAGTTTTTTCTCATTCTTATCATATAAAATATATATTCTTATTAAATATTGAAATAGGCTATATTTCAAGTCCTTATACTAAGTTAGGTTAGGTTATTTTATCATTTTTAAAGGCTATATCACGCACAAGGAGCAATTTAGCGATTGTTTCTTCAGTGATGCCATTGTTTATTTATTCATCTCAAGTAATATTTTGTATTCAAGATTGTGAATTAAGATAATAAACATTATTATTATTATTATCGATTTTTTTTACTATTCTGATCGGCTGCCCTACATGCGCGGCTCTATATAGAGGGCTGTGATTTGGTGGAGGTGCTCAACAGGGTGTAAAGTATCCCCCGTATGTTAATCTGTCACACTCGAGTAAATCCCGATATCCCCGCTTGGGCTCCCCTACTATTTCTTTATTTCGTTCGCGGCCAACTGGTTTCGCATTGTGCTCTGTTCGGTGCAGAAGTTATGCTCGAGTGGAGTATGACATCGACGTGCCTTGAGGCTATCTGCGATTGTAAACGTCAACGCGATGCCTTCCATTCGAAAATTTACTGCAAAGTTTACCGAATTCTGTTACGAGCGCTTCCGGTTGAACCGGAGGACACCCTGTATGTTTTTGTGGAGTTGCGTTCCACTGGAGGTTGCCTACTCTAGTAGATTTCTAGATTACTTACTCTAGATTTCTAGATCCATAGATTCTAGTTGAAAATTCTGCAATAAGATTACCTGATTTTGTAACGGTGATAATAGTTATTTATGTATTAAGGGAATTATGAGGGCCTTAATTACCGATGGCAAAATTTGCGTCCCGAGCGCCTCTGGCCCGAGGGACAGCAATTGCCAGAGGTTATTAAGGCTCTATAATTCCCGTGGTACATAGATAATTTTATTTTTGACCGATTTTCATAACAATATTTCCATATTTAGAACGTAATAAATGTTTAAATTCAAAACCTTTCTGGTATATTTGAATTAGGTAGCGTTGATTGTAGCATTGTTGGTTGTTGCTAGGTTGTCGCTATGTTACATGTTTATAAGCAAACTTTCTTTATCAATCAATGTTTTTCCGTTAAAAACGTGTTTATTTTTTACCACAAATCGACGGTCTTTTTCTGATATAATGGAGGATATTATAAAAAAAGCGGAAAAAGCAAAACAATCATTACTTACATCGAAAAGTGAAGCCCTATATCAAAAAGAATACAACTTATATCTGATGTGGTTGACACAGAGAAATGTTATGTCAAAAGATGCCAACGAAACTGTCTTTCTGGCATATTTTCAAGAACTGGTAAAGTATTTTCAGTATTTTCTGGTAGATTTGGTAATAATTGTATTTATTCGTTGCAGTCAGAAACGTTTAGCCCAAATTCGTTATGGACTAAATGGTCAATGCTCAAATCGATGGTGACCATATATGAGAAAAGAGATATCACCAAGTTCAACGAACTAGAGGCTTTTTTGAAACGGAAAAGTAAGGGGTATAAGCCGAAAAAGTCTGCTGTCTTATCTCCTAAAGATGTCATCAAATTTCTAAAGGACGCCCCTAATGAAATTCATTTATTGCATAAGGTAATTTTTTTCTCATAATTTTCTTTTTCGTTTGTTTATTTCGTTTTATTTGTTATAGGTTGTTCTAATTATGGGTTATTTTGGAGGATGCAGAACTCAGGAACTTCTAAATATGAGTATAGCAGATATAGAGGACCGGGATACTATTATGGTAGTGAACGTACCGGAAAGTAAAACTGGTGTATCGAAGAAATTTACAGTTGTGGATGAAAAAGAGTTCTCTGCTTTGCCTTTATTGAGACTTTATATGTCCTTGCGTCCTGAAGGTACAAAACGATTTTTTTTTGAGCTTCCGACAAAATAAATGTACAACTCAGCCAATTGGAAAGAATATGTTTGGCAAAATTCCCAGCAAAATCGCAATGTATTTAGGATTGCCAAACCCACTAACCTATACGGGACATTGCCTTCGTCGCACTTCTGCTACTGCCCTAGCCAATGCAGGAGCAACTATGACAAACTTAAAAAGACACGGAGGTTGGAGAAGTTCCACGGTGGCAGAGGGGTATCTGGAGGACAGTATTGAATTGAGAAATAAAACGGCGCGTATGCTGTCTACTTTGCCATCAGAAGAGGCAGGCACCTCGACTGTAGTGAACAGCAACAGCACCACCCATAAAAAAGAAGAAATTGTTTCCAGCGGCGGAAGTAATTTTCAGGGAACATTTGAAAATTGTACATTTATTATTTGTAATGACGTGAATAAGGAAAATATGTCTTAGTTTTCATTACATATAAACGTTTATAAGCATTTCTTGCATCATTTTCACCTATAAAAGGTAAGAGGGAGTTTTTGAACCTTAATACCCCAAGGGAGTTATGACCCTCATTATAGATATCGTAACTATGACGATATAAGCTTATAATGTCACTGTCAGAAATAAAATAACATTAACATCTTAGATATTTTTTGATATGAGCTGTACTACATAATGATCTGAAGAGACAATAATAATTTCTTTAATTTTTTGATTTGTGATTTTTTTGGTGACCTGATTCAAAAGCTCAAGTTCAGTAGACTGAGTAGACTGAGTAGACTGAGTAGACGGTATTATCGTAAATTTGGAATTCTCAGTAAGCAAGAGATATCGTAGATTTGGCAACACCGCTCTCGATGAACAATCTGTCAACGGAGTTGGAGAGTTACCTTTCTCTGCGGGTTGTTGGCCTGCATTAGCCCTGTTGGGGATATAAGTGCCTTAAACAGGGATCACGATTCAATAAAGTTAAGTAATCTCATATTATAGGAGGGTAATGAACTTTTCAGCTCTATTCGATTACATCATAAGTCATGAAAACTATGGATGATATCTCAAGTCAATGTTATATATTTCGAACATACAGGGTCTTATAAAACATATATTTCTAACAGATTTGTATGATTTATTTTCCGAAACTCGAAAAAAAATAATAATTAATACTTTTGTCGAAATTCTAAATACACCACTGGATTCAGGAAGTTTCGTTTCATTACTGATGGTTGAAACCTCTTCGAAATCTGTTCATAAATTGAGGAGTTATTAAGGAATTTAATTTGTAAAATATATCATACAATTGGAAATTAGTAAAATTCTGACTACGCCACTGAATTCGGATTAATTATTACCAGAATAAAATTCCATTCACTCCAATCGAATGAAAAAAAATGTTTTATCTTATCAAATAATAGTACGTGTCGATTCTTCCACCCATATTTTTTTATTTTCTGAAAAGGCCCCCAAATTATTTTCTTCTGCGTGGCCAAGACGGCCCTGGTTGGTGTGCTGCCCATCGAACGATTTTCATAATTCATGAAGTATGAAAGCTGTAAATCTATTATCGATTGGACATCATCAATTTTGTCGAGAATAATGAATACTGACGATTGACAAACAATCGTTTAGGACTGACTGAGTGTTGCAATGAACATATTTGATAATCCACAAAGAGAGAGTTTGTATGTCACTATTCATAGACAAAAGAATTTTAATTTTGACCAGCTACTGATTGATGAAGCAAATTAGAGACTCAAAATGAGGTTCTTCACTATTATTGTACTTTTATTTATTGTCAAGTATAAAATACTAAATTCCGTTTGTGACTGACTCACATACATAGGGTGTATTCTTGGGTCCATTTTAAAATTTCAAATAAACAGGAATAAAAAAGTATGCTGTACCTTCCACAAAAACCTAGGGTCAAACCATGAAACATGTTTTTTTTTCAATTGCACTGAAATTTTCTAGGTAGAATGATGAAACTCTTGGAACTGATTTTGAAAAATATCACGACTCTACTTCGAATTTTACAAAACACACTGTATAATGAAATATTGTCATTTCAAAGGAAAGATGAACCAGACGGTTTTGTAAATTCATCATCTGATAGCCAATAGATACGACCTTGATTCACCTTCGCCAAAAATATTTTCAGATAAAATCACCAGACTCGCAAAACAAGAGTTTTCAAAACAAATCTCAGACATCCATCTGACCCATAAAAAATGGTAAATATTTGGTAATAATTAGGTAACTATCAAGGCTATGTGAAAAGATATAGAATTTTTAATTAATTCATAATAGTGATCTTAGAAATAGGAGAAAGGTACAAACATAAGATATCTTACTACTCTTACGACTACTTACCTTACGAATTGACACGTTTCTATCGTCAAGCAGTTTATTTCCTCGTAGGTATACAAAATCAACGGACAACGATGCCTTAAAAAGAAAGCGGAAGAATTTCACAATTACTTAACTTCGGTTTTGTTCTCACCACTGAATTGGGTAATAGCAAAATAACATGTACTACTCTGTGACACTGAAGTTGCTTTTTGAGACACAGATATACACATCAGCTGCGATTTTTTTCGTATGAATACCATAATGGGTATTGAATTATTATACCCTTTTGAGCTCTTCAACAATGTATCTAACTTGAAACAAAATTAAGCTATGGCTAAAATCGAGAATTTAGATTGTTATACATGTAAATTTCACAACTTCACACACACTAATGAAGATTAACCATATATACATGGCGAGCAAAATTATACTTTTGTTATATCAAATCGGAGAAATAAAGTCCAGACATTCGAACTCACGTGATATGTTTCATGATTCTTGGTATACTTTCTCATTATTCTATTTTGTCACCGGTCTGACTTAGATTCCATTCCAATAAATACTTTCATTTGTTTGATACTTGCATAATATAAATTATGTCACACCTCGTTGCCAATATCACCAAGTGATATTTCCTTATGATGTTATAATAAAATAGGTATTTTATTTTTATGGCTTCTAAATTGTCAAGCCATTTAATACGCAACTTTTTTTTCATTTATCCAACTCTACCTCCTACCGTTCCTGTATATATTTACTGGTTATTCACTTAATTGAATCAACCTCAATTTTTTATATCACATTCAGAGCAATTTGCGTATTCCAGCAATTTTGTGTAATCGTTACTATTTTTTATATACTTGAGTCAAAAACTTTTGTCACATATTGAACACAGGGATTTCCCAGGGGATTGCTGCCAATTGTTAATTATCCTTTCACATCTCCTGACTGTAAGAATCTCAATATTTATGACTAAATGAATGTGAGAATTTATTTTTGATGAACGTATAGGATAATATTTTATCTAATAACATAACAGTTCAATATTGAAGGTACCGTTGAAACAGAAGCAGTTTTCAGTTTCGGCTGGATCAATGACCATAAACAAACAACAGCCTTTACCGATATATGTTTTAAAAAATCCAAGACACGTCGATTTTGGATTTCGAAATCTTTTTACATTTTTTTAAACGAAAAAGTCAAGCACATTTATTGCAATTGCAGAATTCAAATAGACACGTCTCTCTATATTCCATTTGCTGTTCCACACTGTACATAATATAAACAACGTGATTTACTGTAATGTTTAATTTTTAATCGCGATACTCTGATCTCAAACCTGTCGAGTGGAAACAAAGGAATGCCATTCAGTTCAATCCTGCCTAACTGTACAAATATTATTGGCTAATAACGTATCACTTGTTACTTCTCGTGTGCTGTTATAAGTCTTTGTTCACAAATCACGAATTGACAACATTATCGGGATCTTTATAGATCAAGATATCTGTTTACTGGTCTAGGAAATACTCTGTACACACCTTCAATTTCAAGTAACGCAAACGCAAGCATTCGAAGAAATCAAAAATTCTCGAGAGAAAGTGTAAAGTTTTTGGCAGAATGTGCGTTACATTCAGAGAGACGTGAAATTCTGTATAGAGAGATTTCTCAAAAGACGCTCAAAGACGTGAAATTCTGTCATCAAGAAAAGTTGAAGGGAAACGGTGCATAATGTAGGAGTGCGTGAAATTCCACGTCAGATTATTCATCTTAAAACCTCTTGATGAGAGTGGAAAACATCGCGTCTACTTGACAAATTTCACATCTACTTGACAAATTTCAAAATTGTCGGTATTACCCAAAGGTGTGCGTGAAATTTCGTATCGAGTAGGTATTTCATGTGATGTCTGGGGTAGTACGAAATTTTTTATGACAGTGATGACAGTGTACGTAGCAATCTTTTGATGCGTGAAATTCCTTATGATACTTGAAAGGAGCGTGAAATTCTTGACGAGGTGAAACTTTTTTCAACGTGAAATTGGCCGATGAAATCTGTCATGGTGTGAAATTCCTCAAACTATTGTACTCGCAGGTATTCCTAGGTGTACTCTCAAGACTAAAGAATATATGCAGACGGTGGAAGCTGCGTATGCAATTCTGTATCACTGATGTGAGCGTGAAATTCATGAAATTGTGAAATTCATTTCAGCGTGAAATCGGTCAATGAAATCCAACACGTGAAATTCCTTTAACTACCGGACAAGCGGGTAATATGGAATTCTGTATCACTGATGTGAGCTTGAAATTAATGAAGATGTGAAATTCATTTCAGCGTGAAAGCGAACGCTGAAATCCACTATTATGTGAAATTCCACTACTAATATGCGAGTATTCTTAGTAGATTTCAACACAAACGAAAATCTGCAGACGGTGAAATGTGATTTTCAAAGAGATGCGTGAAATTCTATATCGCGAGGTGTACCCATTGATTAGAGATAAGTGATATGGAATATTGTAAAATTGGTTGGAGCGTGAAATTCCCGAAAACGTGAAATTCATTTCAGCGTGAAAACGGTCGATGAAATCCACCATAGCGTGAAATTCCTCGAACTATCATCACGCGAGTATTAGCAGATTCCAATACAAACCAATATATGCAGATATTGAAATTTGATTTTCAATGAGTCGCGTGAAATTCGATATCGGGAGTGTGAAATTCATTAGGGAGTGAAATTAATTTCGGCGAGAGACTCGTTATGGAGGGAAATCCATTTCGGCGTGAAATTTTCTATGGAGTGAAATTCATTTCGGCGTGAAATTCTTTGTGGAGTTAAATTCAACTTAGCGTGAAATTCTTTATGGAGTGAAATTCATTTAGGTGTGAAATTCGTTATGAAGTGGAATCCATTTCGGCGTGAAATTCGTTATGGAGTTAAATCCATTTCGGCGTGAAATTCTCTATGAAGTGAAATCCATTTCGGCGTGAAATTCTCTATGGAGTGAAATCCATTTCGGCGTGAAATTCTCTATGCAGTGAAATTCATTTCGGCGTGAAATTCGTTATGGAGTGAAATCCATTTCGGCGTGAAATTTGTTGTGGAGTGAAATCCATTTCGGCATGAAATTTGTTGTGGAGTGAAATCCATTTCGGCGTGAAATTCTTTATGGAGTGAAATTAATTTCGGCGTGAAATTCTCTATGGAGTAAAATTCATTTCTGCGTGAAATTCGTTGCGGTCACCAGAAACGCGGATTTCCCGCCGAATTTCTCGAGCACCACGTAGAGGGATTTCTCCGGGCAGCCGCGAGCAATAAATAATTCCGGGCAATCGATTCGTGAAAGGATAATTGTGGCGTGACGGAGTGCCTGCTGCATGAATCGGAGGTGAAGGCCCGCTTTTCACGATAGGGCGGTCCGGCTCTCGGATATTTTCTGTGCACCACGAATTTGGCCGTCTTTATTTCTTCCGGTTTCGTTGTCGCTTCTCCGCCAAAATTGCCCCCGGAATCATTGGAATTCCTGTGGACTGTCATGAAAAGTCCAGGGGCGTGTATGGGGATTCGCTTGGTGGATGTTGTGGTCCTTATTTTGTGTGACAATTTTTAGATTATTGTGCTCATAATATGGTTTAAAAATTAAAAAAAAACGTATTCCAGATTTTTTCATTTTATTTTTTGCTATTTCGATTCCAGAGTTTCCGCTAGGTGTATGACAGTTTTTCGATGAAAATTTGTTCAAAAGTTTGTTTTTTCTTTCACATTTGTTTCTACGATCAATCATGAATTGAAATTCAACAGTTTTAATTATAATTTATATTCATTAAAGAATTTTTGTTTTGGTCTCAAAATTTCTAGAGAAATAAATTATACAATATGTTCCTATAAGTTCCGACCAGATGATTATTTTTTCAAAATCAGTTCAAAAATCAATTATATATACCGGGTGTTTTTTAGTCCTATAACTTTTTATATCTATAGAGTGCCAGAGATGAATCAAATCAAATCAAATCAAATAATAAAATTAGTTTCTCTTTTCATTTGTTGTACAGGTTAATTCAAAGTTAACAAATTCGTACTCAATCAATATTTGTAACATTATCATTACGATTTGGTGAATTGAAAATTTTATGATGATAAATTCCAAAAATAAGGAAATTGTGTATCATTCTACTCACTATGTCATTTTCTATTGGAATAACTAAAAATATACCGGATGTAACATTTTGAATGAGAAAGTTCTTAATTTCAACTAGTTTTTTTCAAAATTTGTTCAGTTATTCAAAATGATTCAAAAGTTTCAACAAATAGTATGATTGAAAATTCATTTTCAACTATTTTTTTCAAAGTTAATCATAAATATAATTCCAGAATTTTAACTACATAGTTTACTATTTCATTTGTTTGCTATCAATATGTTCAACTTTATTATAAATTCAGATGATTTATTCAGGAACCCTTCAGAATAATTCATAAATACGCCACTGTTATGGAAGTGATATGATCAACGAACACTGCTCTGGATTTACTGAAAACAGAACAAGTGCTGATTTGCGGTATTGCCAAGTCAGACAAGAAACAGTACGAAGTACACATAAAATATGATTACATTGACATTATTTTTGAGGAAAAAAAAAGCAATATGACATTGATATTGGTACCTAATTCATCATTCACTATTCGTCAATTTTGATTCTTGCTATGCATGATGTACTAGCACGCCCAAAAACTGTTGACATTCCACCCAGAAGAATATCGAGACCCCAGACGGAATGCAGTATATCTACCGACAAACCGACCGATCCGGCAACACCGCCGCATGGAGCGACAAGGGCGGGCGGAGGGCATCCTTCTCCTCCTCGGCCGGAGATTGGAGAGGAGCGCGTCGATTGATTGAATCGGTGCGCGCCAGAACGGTACGAGAGACGACACCGAGAACGGTTGACCCCCCCTCCCCTCGCCCCTCCCCTATGCTGCCGCCCGCCCGCTCGGCCCGTCATCGGCCGCATTCCCGACCGCGTTGCCAACACACACATACAACGCGCTGTTTACTGATTCATTAGCGGCGCAGGCACAGAATGGGGCGACGGAGCGAGGTAACTCTTTGAGAGGCATGGGCGGGTCAGAGCGCGATGCAGTCAGTGCCGGTTTTTGGGGTTCTGAGGTTTATAAATAAAAAATAGTGAATGATTTCAGGAATATAATTCTCACCTCGAAATTTGAACAAAAATACGATTTATGAAAAGTTTGAGGTTGTCCAGAATATTTTGACATAGTTGCAAATCTATTTAACAGTAGGTTAGGTTAGGTTCAACCTGACTTATGTAATCTACTCAAAATAACCTTCACAATTATTGATCACAAGTATTTTTTTGGTGGATATTGAAATATCGAAGTCAAAACGAAGATTACACAAAATATCGTAGTCTTAACTCAACACTTTCATCGCAAATGTAAAATACAACGTGTAGTACATTGTTGGAATGATATGTTGGAACTCAGTATCTACATTTCACTATTTATGCACACAAATTAACTTATTCCTTTCATTAACCATTCTTCAAGATATAACCAACTATGTTTTTTCAACATAAAATAAAGAAAAAAAAATGATTTTCACAGGCGCGATTCTGTCAAACTGATAATGTCTTTTGTTTATAGCAAAAACTTGGGGAAAAATACTAAGTATCTGCTTCATCTTCAATTATTATTCTGAACAAAATATTCCATTTTCGAAATGTGCTAATAACTATCAACAGTTTTATCTTTAACACTTTACTACTATATTAACGTTTGAAAAGTTACATTCCGGTTTAGAATTAAAAGGATTTTTGTTACTACTGGTTTCCAAGTTTAGTTTGACAGTAGGTTAACAAGACGTTCTTGCATGCGGCAATGATTTTTTTCAATGCAAACTGGATTGAAAGCAACATTCGTGTTTTTTATCTGGTTTGAAATGACACAAATGTCACTAATTAAACGTTGATCTTCAATTAATTTTGTTATCAATGAATTTCAGAGAAAAACATGACAGTCGTTCGAGTCTAATTTTGAAAAAAATGTGAGTGCCAACTAGTAGTATTTGAGAAGTCATTTCATCTGCTGTTTTGTTTTTTTAAAATCAGATGGTGAATAGCGATGCCATGGCTTGGGGCAATTTTCTCAGTCAGCCTGTGTATATATCTGTGGTATTTAGAGCACATATTTTATTTCCCGTGATAACTTGAGATCACATCACTGATACGCAACTACTTGGGTTACCTACAACATTATTTCGAAGCATGAAAAGCGTGTATTCAGAACATTCAATAATAATGATCATTGTAATTTTGTCGTTACCTTTTTCTTTGAGGCATATTCTGTGCTGTCGTTTAAAAGTGAACTGAACAAAGTGTAGAGGCAGCATGGCATGATGAGGGATATATTTCGATTTGAATCTCACCCACAAAACAAAATAAGCTAAATATTTATGGATACTAATCCAGTTAGCTGTTATCTTTCAGTGGGTATTTGTCATTAGCTGAACTATTCGGAAAATCACCCTATACACTATACAGGATGATTCTTTGAATACGAATAAAGTCAGGTTTACCATAGATGACTTATCTATCAAATCATTGAGTAAAATAAAAATCCAGGTTTGGCTTCAGAAAAAATATACATGTACTTACAACTTGAACAAAATCTGGGAGGCACACATAAAAATTTTCGAATTTTATCAAAAAATCCAAAAGTCACAGACGAGTCAGTTCATAATATACAAAGCCATTCACAATGTATGGCGTTATAGAATAGGTACATTATATTAAAAAATACCTCGTTAATTAAATATGTTTGGATGTGATGATTTTAAATAATTACGATAACTATACTTCTGTTTAAACAACGTTGTACGTTTTGTTTTGTCAAGGTCTTGCAATATACGAGGTAGAGATAACCTCGAAAAAATTAAATATACCATGAACCTTTTTGAAGTTTTTTATTGAATCTTCGAAATCTTCACTGAATTCATATGTATAGAGTGCGCCTTCTTTGAGTCATTTTCAAATACAGATTGCTAAAGGTTTGAGAAAAAAATATTATTTTATGATAACTTTGGTATTACCCTATAGATAGATATTTTTGTGAAGCGTAATATGTACCTACTAGGCATCTAGCAAAAATAAAAAATTATGTTGTACAGCAGAAAATGCCTTTTGATGTATGGAAGATGTGCATTGCGTTTCACAAAAGTATAGGAAAGTGAATCGTAAATAAATATTTTTTTACGGAATAGCACCTGAGATCGCATTAACTGATTAAGAAACATCCTGTATGTGAATATCCCCGCTCAAATCCACTGCTACATGCGTTTTTATGTCTGAAATGTAAAAAAAAGTTGTAGATTTTTTCTCTATATAGATAGATAGGTGTTACAACTCAATCAGGAAAAAAGTGTGCTCATTCACACATAAGAAAAAGATAGAGTCGCCTGAAATTTTTCATAAAACGCCGTCATGTGTGATACCCAGATGAAATGGGCAATAAATTCCTAGGAAAAAATCAATTGATAGTCATTAGCGTTGAATTACTGTCTCATAACTATGCTAGAAGCACGTCCAAATTTTGGAGGTCACCGCGTTTTCTTTCCCATAGTGTTAATTTGGTGTTATTTAACTACCTAAATCTCCATATTATGGCTTCTGTCGAAATCAATCTCTTAATTAAAATTCATGTGTGCCCAGATAATATCAATCAATTAGGGAATATCTCAGTTTCGTTTTGATGGAAAAATAAGGAAATCGAATAGACTACGACGAAAAAAAACATCAAGATTCGTTCCGATTATTTGTTTCTCAACGGGTCCTAAATGAACAATTCTCAGCGGTACATTTGCATTTCCGATCCATTTCGAAATATCAGATGAAAACTCGACCACCCAGTATATTCAAATTATGCTGTTCTGTACTCATCTATCCATAACAGAAGGCTTGTTGTTTTAGTTTGTTGTACCAACAAATAATTTTTCGTTGAATCTTTTTTTTTTGGTGTAATAAATTTCTACAATAGAAATATTTGATTCAAAGAAGCCACTTATTCGAGTCAACAAAATATTTGGCTGGAGAAAGAGATATTTTATGTCTAATAAACTCATTACTGAGCAACTTCCACAAATAAAATGTATTCAATAAATCGAATATCGTATTATCTTAACATTGTTCATTCAACCAATTATTGGATTGGGATAAAATACTGTTTGCGTATATCTACAAAATATTTGTCAGGGAAAATATCTCACGTCTATTTGATTGTTTCAATTAGTCATTTCAAAAAATTGATATCAGAATGAGTGAAACAATAATTATAAAAAATAAAAACGTTGTTATAACAAGATATTTTTTATGTATAACACATTTTGTTTATTTCGTGCAACGAGGATATACTTCAAAAAAGGATCCTTTTGAAAATGAATCATGTTTCAATTCCCTGATATTACAATAAAAAGGATGTTATTCAATTACAGAAGTATAGGAAAGATTCTGATATTCATCAACAATCTGTTTCTTCCACCTGTCATGGTGTAATGTTCACCATATTTGGAGTGCAGCTCCCAAACAATTGCTGAGGCTCCTGGATTCTAACAGATTCTGCACTGATCTACAAACAGTTAGAGTCTGATTTTGGGACACCCTGTACGGTCACCATTACATTTTCAGTAAACGGGTCAACGCACATTCTCGTCTTTACTTTGGCAAGAAAAATGTAACGGACAAGAAAGAGCTCTGCTTCTACTCACGACATCTATCTATCTGCGTGTGAAATCTGTGATCTGGCTCGCAAATACATCTTCTACGTCTTCGTCGTCCAATTGTACAGGGTGTACTGCCTAGAAAGGGCAACGGATTAAACAGCTATTTTGTTATTTGCGAAAAACGAGACGAAAACACTGTATTTTGAAGTCTGGCCTCATTGGATGATATAGGAGCACTAGAGGAGGAAACGGTACGAAGTGTACTATCTCCTTCAAAGGTGTGGACGGGACAGGAGGTCACGATGTAGTGCCAAAACAGATCCTGGTGGTATTATGGTCATTTTATGAGAACCATCAGTCCAATAGAGATTTGTAGTTACTAAGTTGCAACTTAGATGCCGAAAAACGTATTTTGTTCTTTTCAAATATTATGTAGTTTTTGGGTTATATCTTCATTTGTTGTATATAGACCAGTGCGGAAGCCTTTGAAAATGGTGAAAAGTGAAAAAAAAATTATAGTAGGATGAAACCCATTGGAAATGAAAGAGAATATAACAAAAATTAAAGGAAAAATAATTTACGGGCGATCTGAGGTCGGGAAGTGGGATAGGAGGGGGTTTAGGGGTAAAAAACGGTTTATTTCGATTTCCGGCAAAACGATGGAGAAAAGTCAAATTGCAAAGTTGTAGATAATAAAAAGATCTACAACTCTTGTTTCCACACTTTTTTCACATAACCTCAAAATTTATGTTAAAAATTCAAATAACCATGTTTTTCGTTTTTTATTTTTATCTTTTACAAAAAAAATGTTTTCTTCACGAAATTTGGTGAAAACTCACCTTTTCATGTTCCGAACACACTGTGATTTTTTTGGTTTCAAATATGTATTTTTTCACCATATTTTGACTTAATATCGAAAAACCACCCTAATTTTCAATCGAAAATTCTCACGTCAAAATATCTGTTTTTTTGAAAAAGTCGGTGGGCTTTAGGTTCGTTGAAATCTCTACTTTCTGATGGTGTAAGAAAAAATATACATGACTAGGGAAAATTTTCTCAGAAAATGCAAAAAACGAAAAAGGCTCGAATCCGATTTTTTTATTATTTTGTACAATTTTGAGCTTTCCATTGATAAGATGTCTACTGATTGCTATTTTAATATAACTGAGTGACCTATGCAAAATTTACAGAAAAGGAATTAATTCCGGAAATATTCCTCAAAATGCAGAATGAGAATAATATTGGAGACAATCTAACGATGAAGAAATACCATCTAAAAGACAAAAACTAATGGATAACTGATGTTTTATGGATTTGCATTTTTTTGTTCATCAATGTAACATGTAGTCTTACGAATTTTGAATAATTAATGTGTAAAAATCAATGAAAAGCTCAAAATTGTACAGAATGTTGAAACAAAATTCGCATTCGAGTTTTTTCGTTTTTTGCATTTTCTCAGAAAAATTTCCATAGTCATGTATATTTTTTCTCAAACTAGCAGAAAGTAGAGATTTCAACGAACAAAAATCGAGATAAACCGTTTTTTCACTTTTTTTGGTTTTCAAATTGAGCGTTTTTCTCGGGCCATTTTCTGATTGAAAATACTTTAGGATCACTGATAATAAATAAAATATATGACATTGAACATTATAATCTCCCTATTGTTCTCATTTGACTTATGGAAACTGTTATGCAACGTCCACATGTGTTTTGAGTTTGGCGTATTTCAAATTGAATTTATTTTGTCATCATCATTAAAACAGCAATAAATGTTTTAACGACTATGCACGTTGTTATTATTCTATTGAATAGATTTGGGACATACTGAGAATCGGCAACAAGTGATTTCTCCAAAGATATCTCGGGAGTCAATGAAATCGGGCACCTCTCACCTGAGAAACATATATTTTTTCCAAGGTTTGTAGAGGAAACCACCAATTATTAATATTATTATTATTAACTGTATTCACTTAGAGAATCGGTGCGTAGACTGCGAGAGAATATAAATCAATGTTCTGCTTGTAATTAGCCAGGAAAGTAGTCTGTTCGTTGTTTATGACCACAGGTTGTTTAATTTGTGCTGTGATAATCCTCGAAACCTTTATTACTTTTCCTTTTGAATTATAGTTGATGGAAAATGTTTTATACATTGTAAGAACATAAACCCATCCGAAATATTGGATCGTGAATCGTGTTAAACATAACTAACCAACAAAATGATGACAAAGATGTAAACAAAACATGCGAACAATATTTTCGTGCCTGCGCATATCTATGACTGGACTTTTAAATTTTGCGCTATCGACATCTCTCTCTCTCTCTAATTTCATTCACTCTGTCTGACTGTCTCATCTGCTCACTCCTCTGCTCAAAAGTAAAGCATATAATATGAGAGTTCTCATTCCAACGATATCCCTTTCCTCACGAGCAATCGCTGTTCTCTCGCCTTTATAATATCAAGAGCAGAACCACTGTCGTCGGCCATGGGTAAACGATTTCCTGAGAATGCGCGCGTGTGTGTGTGTCTGTATAGGTATACACTTGGTCGCATTAGCCGTGCAAGTCAACAGTTGAACATCGATTTATAATAGTGACAATTGATTTACGATACCCCGTCGCATTTGTGGCTGCTTGATAGCGAGATACCAACGGCTCTAGACCGGTACAGCAACTTCCATGCTTGCTCGCCGTCTTCTTCATCATCACCATTACCATCGTCGTCGTTCGCTTCTTCTCTCTTTTCAGGTACTGCGTGTGAACGCATCTTCTCTTTGTGTGAATGCTTGTCGCCGAACTAATCATAAGTGGTCTACTGCATTGGGATGACAGAAAAGAGGCTGCGAGAGGTTGATTGTTCTCTCAGAATCATCGAGATACCCTCTGAAAAGAATCTAGAAACATCAGAGTATGTTGGGGAGCTGACAACACTCCATGGCAGGTCGAATTTGTGCTTTCTAGGCGATGAAAACCAGTTTTTGCGAAGTTGGATATTGCTGACTCCTTGGTTGACTTCATCTTATTGGTCCACCTTCCTGTTTTTTGATTGCATTAAGCAGAAACTAAAACCTTCAGATAGCCAAGCAGCATCACTAAAAGTTCTGAAGTCATACACTTGTGAGTATAAGCTGACTTGGGACTGTAAACAATCTCTAAGACAACTGGCAGCGAACAACCAGGTCACTTTGATGTGGTTACCAGGTCATAAGGGAGTTGAAGGCAACAAGGAAGCAGACTGCCTTGCCAAATATGGGGCGAATACACAATTTCTCGGCTCAGAACCCTTCTGTGGACTATCCAAAGCCCACTTGAGAGAAAAGTTCCGACGCTGGGAAGCAGATGAAATGAAATCTCACTGGAATAAAGTGCCAGGACAAATACAAGCGAAAAGGCTAGTGAGTCTTTCGCCAAGGAAAGCTAAACAGCTTCTCGAGTTGGACAAAAAAGACTTGAAACTGGTAACGGGACTCCTCACTGGACACTGCCCTCAGACGTATCACCTCAAAAAGATGGGTAAAACAGAGAGTGATAGTTGCCGCTACTGCGAGAACTTCGCTGAAACTGCAGAACGTTTGCTTTGCGAATGCCCAGCATTCTTTTGCAAGAGGCTCAAGTTCCTGGAAGGGGCCTTCTTAGAGCCCTCCGATGTCAGGAACCCAGCTCCCAGGAAACTGATAAACTTAGCAAGAAGCCTCGGAATCCCGGACCTCGAATAGATTAAGGGTTATGCACAAAAGATCTAATAGGTCGAGGTGCTTGAGAGGCTGCACAACCTTATATAACGACCAACGACCCCCCTACAATCTACAATCTACAATGTTGAATGTTGAATTTGTTGTAATCATGAGCAAAAAGCAACAAAAGGAAACATATATTTAAACGATCGACGATGAAGAACTATTTTTCTAACAGTAAGTTTGGATCTCGGATCTAGTCTAGTCCCACACTAGTCGTCGAGTAATTTGAAACGATTCGAAAGGTACTTTTAGCCTTTGTCTTTCGCAATTATTCAATAACAAAACAGCTTTTTCTTTCGCCAAGGAAGGGAATATCAATATTCAAGCTCTCCAACCCGCCGTAACCTGTAATTTCATTGTCAGTGTGTGAATGTGAACCCAAAGTCCCTCACTGAACAAGAGAAGAAACGAGAGAATTAATTCTGTGGTCGCGGTCTGTTAGACGGGCTAATAGAAAAAATAGTTGTCTATGCGCCGCCTACTATATACATACGAACACATACAGAAGAGTACCGAGACACAGAAGAAGAAGACTCTTCGAGAACGATTTTGAGGTTAATGCGCTCTGATCGACGCTAGAAAACAAGAAACTGTGAGAGTAAATAGCTCTGGAATTTCAGATGGATACTCGGATAAGTGGAACGAATGAAGAATTGTCTCGTAAATACTGGGAAAATGAACCTATTCGACTTGTGGTTAGAACGTGACGAATATTTTATTGGTCAGAAGAATATCGTTGCTGTCTTGGTACTTCAACAGAAAAGATTTTTTTTTGGGTTGTTGTGTGTTTTGTGCATTTGGTCAAAAAAAATTCAATCAGATTGAGAATCATCCACGATAGTTCAAATGCGGCTTTTCAACTAAACTATGCAACACTAATTACGTGGCATCCCGAAATTTTGCCCCTGTTAAAATTTGAATAACATGCTTTTTTAACCGATTTTCAAAATCCCAGACTCATTTTGAAACTGAAACCTTAGATGAGGAGATACAAAGATAGGAATTGACTCAAGATGAACATTCAATGGATAAAATAAAGATCGTGACGCAAAAAATTATTCGTAGGTATTTTTTCTGGCGATATACTTAAGACTTCATAAAAAATTGAAAATAAAAAAAAATTCAACACACAAAAAAATTCAGGGTAACCTTCTCACCCCCTATACAAGTCTTCCATCAAACAGATATGGGTACCGTTTGTCTCGATTCTGAAAAATAACTTTTCTTCGCTGTACATCAAACTATCATACTTTACAGAACTCACGAAAATGATATGTAAAAAATTCCCAAATTTCCCCTTCCCCTACATCAGTATCCAAATTACCCCAAGGGGAAAGGTAGGGATGACATTTTTTTTAAATCTCCGAACCTGATATGAGGGGTCAGGTGAAATCTGTTTCACGATATGTCTGACCGGTTATACGGTCTTTTTAGTGTTGATATTCTTGTTTCGATCAAACGATGTTTGGGATTTTTTTTTCAAACCTTTGCAGAAACTCTTGATCTTTATTGTTTATGAGAAAGATTCAAATCGAGTTTGTCACAAACTCGATTTGAATCTTTCTCATAATTTTAATTCTTTATTCATTCATTTTATTTTAATTTTTAATTCAACTTTCCTTTTTTCAGGCTATTGATTTCTAATTCAACTTTTCTTTTTTTCAGGCTATTGATTTCTAATTCAACTTTCCTTTTCAGGCTATTGATTTCTAATTCAATTTTTTCTTATTTTCAGGCTCATCGACTAGTTAAACTCCCATTTAAATCTACATTTTTCGACTTCATATATACTAACACTAATACTAACCTGATTTATTGATACTCGAATCTTCTTGATTCGATAAAATAGTTAATTTTTTATTCATCACTCGTTTTTTCAGCATAACTCATCTTTTCTTTTCTCAGGATTCAAATCTTCATACCTTTAGACAATGGAAGTCCGAAACTTTTCTTCACAACTCGAGACATTGTCAGCCACCTTCAAACAAAAAGTAGTTTGTTGTTGCATAGTTTATATAACTATGGTGGAGGGAGCGTTTTTTCAATACTTTTTTCGGCAACCGTCCGGAAAGTGCGTACTTTCCAGACGATTTTTTTTGAGAAAGTGGCATTTTTCCGGCCTAGTCCGGGAAGTACGTACTTCCCGGACTAGGCCGGGAAGAATCACATCGTTGTTGTCATTGTAAATATGAAAATCTTGGTAGTATGGTTTTGATAAATGCAGTTGATCATTACCATAGCAGCAAAATAACGACTGACAGCTATCTGACATAAAATTAGCTAACATTTCAATTTTTGAAAGAAATGTGTTTCTTTGATTTGTTATTCTACACGGTTGCCGAAACAATTGTGTACGCAACACGCCCGAAAACAGTTTTTTTGGACTCGCAGACTTCCAGGACTCGCTACGCTCGTCCTAGAATTTTGTCCACTCATCAAAAAAAAACAGTATTTTCCGGACTTGTTGCGTACATTACTATTCCATAGAAATTTTGGGTGGTCAGCAAAACAAAATAGCGTTTGAAAAATGCCGCCGGGCAGTTTTAGCGTACTATCACTCTACGGAGTTTTACGTTTGTTGAACTTAGATCGGAATTAAATTATCATTTTCACATGAAGCGTCTATTTAAAAATAGATTAAACAGAAACAAATGAGTCTGCGATGAAGCTATAAATATCGAAGAATTTCAGAGGCAGATGACTGTGAATATGAGGGTGTTTTAAATAGACAGAGCGGGTATTTCTGTTTCCGGATAAAAAAAGACTGCGCGCTTCAAACCTTCCCGTCTCAATTCTGGAATCGGTCTGGAAAAGGGATATTTTATGCCCCTCGAACTCGAAACGGTATTATTTATTTTCGTTGAGCTGCTTATTCTATTTTCACCTCCATACATAGTATGTTGCCTACATAATTTTCATGTATACAGAGTGTTACAGATTTTTTCCTGTAAATCGAGTATTCGGGATGATTTACGGTGAATGCCACATGGAACATTTCTGACTAAAGAGATAGAAAAGCCCAAAAATTTTGCAATTTGTACTAGCCGATGCCCCATTTTTTTGTCTACAGAAAAAAAGTGGCAACGAAGCCGAGTCTAACAGAGACACTTTTGATCCGAATAAAACTTGCAATTTTTGCTGCAACAAAAAGAATTGATGTATAATCAATAAAATGTGAGTGAAATAACCATTGCGGCTCACGCATATCTATAACCTTGACCAACTTACTGACAGGAAGGGAAGAGGCCAATAGGGGCAATAAGACAAAAATAAGAAGAAGAACTATGACCTAACCTTCATTTCTCCTGATCTAAAAGATTCAGGTATTTAGAATTTGGGGATCTGATTTCCATTTGAGAGATAATAAATGTTATCATAGTGGAAGTAATGGAAGTTGAACATCTTATACTTAGCAAATGAATGGATTTAGTTACTTCAAAGGTGTCCCTACAAAAGGATCAGGTTCATTCAATTTTCTAGTGTATTTTCAATATCAATATCAGAAGAAATCTTTACAATTTCTTTTGCCCATGCAGATATGTACTTCCAAAAACGTTGTTAATTATGGACTGTGAGGCACCCCAGCGCTAAATTGTATTTTCCTCATACAGGGTGGTGATAAATTCACAAAAGAAAGTGACAATGGAAACACTGTTTATTTCCACATATTTGTTTTAATTTCATTACGATATTATTCAGATTAATCCCAATTTGGAGATGAAAGTTCCAAACAAAAGAAGACCGCTGGTTTTCTGACTCTTTCTTTTGCGAGATTTAACGTATTTTTCACCGATTTCTATTCAGATTCTAGTAAGAGTGTTTGAAATAGGAATTCAACGTTCCCCTTTGGCATAATTTTAGCGGGCACCTATGGCTTGTGACGTTAATTTGTTTTTTATTTGAGGTATGGTACCAGACGGATATTTATTCTGTCCAATGTTCACCATATTTTTGTCAGATCAGATCTCCTCTGATTTCGAAAACACTTGCACAACAACAATTCCTTGAATTGGTTGGTTCTTTGTGTGACACAGTCAAGTGGAAATAAAAATTTGATCAGTGTATTGGTATGCATTCTCGGAATGAATAAAATATTTTAATATGACAATATGGCAGCTATATCGAATACCATAGTGAACTGAATCAAGTAAAAAACAATTAGATTGATTTTGTAGTATAAACGAATGTATTCCTAGAAAGAAGAATCATGACCTCCTGGATTTTTTTGTCAGGAACAATATGTTTTCAGTATTTCACTACTAGTGGTGTATTTATTTTCTTTGGTATTGATTTTATTTATCATCTAAACTTATTTTTGTCTATATGGAGAAAGTTTTGTGTTTGAAGTGTTTCAATTCAACGATAAATTTTTCCTATAGGAAACCCTCCATATCTACTATCGAATATTAGAAGTTATTACTATTTTAATGAGCAGTACTGTACATTGAGAAAATTCAATACGACTGAATCCCGCTCTTTGATATTTGAATAAAGGCATCAGTTTATCAGGCATGTCTTTTCTCTAGAAAAGCCGATCTCACTGTGCCCAAAATAATTCAGTCTGGAGTTAACCATACTATTGAAGTCATCCATTTCGATGCTTCACGTTACTAGCAGCAATAACCTTTCTTGGGAAAATCACGCAAAAGTGCATCCCAAAAACTTGGATTCCTGTTTCGAGCCAAGAGCTATCTCACTCCCAGTCAGCTGCTTATGATCTATAAGGCACAGATTCAACCTGTCATGGAATACTGTTCCCATATTTGGAGTGCGGCCCCTAAAAATATCCTGAAACTATTGGATTATGTCCAAAAAAGGGCAATTCGTCTCGTCGGTGATGCCTCGCTTACAAACTCGCTCACTTCTCTGGAACACTGCAGAAAAGTTGGCGATTTATCTCTATTTTATAGATATTTTCATGGGCGATGCTCTTCTGAAATATCAAAAATCGTTCCTACATTAGCAGTCTCTTCAAGATTAACTCGTCAAGTTCAGTCTTCACACCCCTTCGTGGTCACTTTAGAGAATTGCAGAACGTCCCTTTCCAAAGACTCGTTCATCCAACGAACATCGAGACTTTGGAACTCATTGCCTAGGGAGGTGTTCCCCGATGCATACGATCTCCAGAAATTTAAGAAAAACACCAACTCCTACTTTCTTGCCCTTGGTTCTCACGATGTTCTCTGAACATTACAGGATATATCCCTTTTCGTGAGAACCAGAACATAAAAAAAGTACTATGATATTGACATTTATTATTGATAAGTGTTTTTTTTAATACATACAACCATTATATCCTCGATTGACTTTTCTATATTTTTTTACGACTGACTATAATACTGCTCTGTCGAAGCATTGATCCATAAAAATGACGATAATAATTGATACCCTGTACAAAGTTGACTCAATTTGACTATGTTTGTTTTATCTTATCGCCCCGTTTTATTATTTTGTTGATTTTTGCTTTGTTCCCATTCTGGATGTGCAATAGATATGGAAAATTTTTGTGTACAGGGATGTGATGAAATCTTCAGATATACCTGGAAAGTGGAACAGTCCTCAATCAAAAGTACTTACTCGGTTCGGTCATCTCAGAATAACCTGTGTCCATTTTGAAAATATTCAATATGGATTGATAGTTATTTACAATGTCTCAACCATTGTCGATCTAAATGAACACCTAGTAGGCTAGAACTATAATATTGTCTGTTCACTGGAAACAATAACGTTACTTTCTACGTAAGGCAGAGACATCTAATCATAATAACCGTTAACTATTTTGAACTTGAAGTTAGTTAATACAATTTTAATATTTTACGTTGAGTTGTATATTTGCTCTACGCATATTTCATACCCACTGAAGGAAGCACACAAAACTTAGTCCTTCTTTAAACTAACACACCACAAACACTTATATTTACTTGTATTGTAAGTAAATATATTACTTGTATTCAACAATTTTCAGCAGAATAAACTTAGTAAATTTGAAAAAATTCAATTTTGTGTTTTTAGTAGAAGAAATTCAAGATGTCAAATGGTGTATTAACGAAACTATAGCGTTTTGACTTAAATACGTAAGTTCCACCAAAAAAATATGTATACAAATAAAAATATGTCAGAATATGATAGAATGATAGATATATGACACGTGCTGAAGTTAGAAAAAAAAGAACATAACTTCAACCTTAAATTGGATCGCTGAAGGAGAAAAAACCGAAATAAATGAGCATCGAACGACTTCTATAAAGTAGCGACCTCAACTTGGCAGACATTTGAGACTTGAGTGAACAGACAATATTATAGTTACAGCCTACTAGATTTCCATTTAGAACGACAATGTCTCAACAATCAACAACCCTGTCGAAATAAAACAACATAGTGATTGACATAATTTTAACATATTGTATCGAAACAAAAAGTGTAATTTCGCATTGCAAATTTTGGAGTTTCAAAAAATGGCGTTGACTTCACATTTCATTCTTCAGTATATCTTCGATTTGCCCATATTTCATGCATGCACAAGAAAGGCTCATATATCTATCCATTCCTTTTTTGAATAAACTGTATTTTTTTAAATCATTGAATTAATTTTTTTATCGATAAAACTTCATTTAAAACCCACTGTTTTTTTCCATATTATAAATACCTAGAGCATAATAATATTTCACCTTTTTGAGAATCTGTTCATGTGGGATTACCTTGACGATCATGGCCAACTATGCGTGGTGATATTGTTGATTATTATATGGAATCTTATCATTCGTGAAAAATTGTTACAATCATTGGGCCGATAAGATAAATTATCCCATAAAATATATTATCAGATATGACTTTCTCGTTACCATGTTTTGGATCCATAATTTCAGTTGGTCTAAAAATTAATAAAAGCTAGAAATAGGAAACGTATACCGTATGACGGCGGATTTATGCTGTTTCATTAATCTTTAACTGTTTTTCATTGTCTATAGACCATATTTTCCTTTGAGGATTTTGATACCTTCAAACACGACCTTCAAGTTCTTCTCATACAAAATAAATATTCGTTCTCTAAACCAACTCCTAAATTCCGATGATGACAAAAATACAGCAGTATTTCTACATAATTTCCCCAAGTTTTTGCTGAAAAACAAGAATACATTCGTCTCATTAAAAAGACGATACTGACGCGTGAATCAAAAACTATTATGTCAAGAAGGTTTCACACTCTATCCAAAACATAATAAAACTGAGTTTAACCACTCACTTTTGCCACAAGACTTCAAGAAGTTAAGGGTGGAAAAGTAACTTTTGTGAAATGCAAAATGAAGAGCCATTAATCACACAATACAGTTTGGACTATGATATGGGAACTTTGTTTCTGGAGTGTTCCTTTCTTCGACCGCCAGGTGTCGCTAATTCCAAGTCTCTCTTGGAACGCGGCTCAGTGCGGTCAAATAGACACGACGAAGATTGCATTGGGACAGGCACCGTTTCGAGTAGAGATCTCAGGGTCTTCACTCGGTGGATTACCCTGCACTGAAGAGGGCCAATAAGTCCGAAACCTGGTCTGTAGGTTGTCAAGCGTGCCTGTCTCGATGCGAATTTGTCACGTCTTAGGGAAGAAGAAACCTTTGCGATCTGCATTCACGGTGTGAATCGTTGCATGGACTACGAGCAGATATAGTTCGATGTTCTGCGTGGGATTTGCCAGGAAAGTAGTTGTTTTCTGCTCGTGGACTTACACTCAATCAACTGTGTTCGATTTTTTGATTGGATAAGATGGTATAGGATGTGATTCTTCCATTTTTCATAACTTTTGTCTTTCTCTGTATAATGATCGAGCCATCAGCTTTTCTCGGGGACTGAAATCCAGGCTAACATTCCGTTACATAAATCCAAGATTTGGTCGACGTTCCACCCCTAATCGGGCGAGAATCGCAAAAGTTACAGGGCGATCAATTTGGGAGACATTTTTTCCATCCTAATTTTCGTGCCATTTTGGAACCGCCAACACGTCCAGAATGCCTCGCCTGTTCCCTCGGGAACTGTCGACGCTCGGCCTCCGCGATATGTTTAGCATTCACGAGGCCACATTGAAATTAGATTAGTATTTTTGATACGGCGACCTCTTCCATAAGGATATGCAGCGCGCGAACGACTTGGCCATTGCAACGAGTTTATTTTCAATCGATAATAAATCTCCCAACTTTTATTTTTGCTGGAATCTCGCAAACAACAGGCCTTACCAGCGGCGTAGATTGTAGATTGTAGGGGGGGGTCGTTAAGGCTGTGCAGCCTCTCAAGCACCTCGACCTATTAGATCTTTTGTGCATAACCCTTAATCTATTCGAGGCCCGGGACTCCGAGGCTTCTTGCGAAGTTTATTAGTTTCCTGAGAGCTGGGTTCCTGACATCGGAGGGCTCTAAAAAGGCCCCTTTCAGGAACTTGAGCCTCTTGCAGAAGAGTGCTGGGCATTCGCAAAGCAAACGTTCTGCAGTTTCAGCGAAGTTCTCGCAGTAGCGGCAACTATCACTCTCTGTTTTACCCATCTTTTTGAGGTGATACCTCAGAGGGCAGTGTCCAGTGAGGAGTCCTGTTACCAGTTTCAAGTTTTTTTTGTCCAACTCGAGAGCTGTTTAGCTTTCCTTGGCGAGAGGCTCGGTAGCCTTTTCGCTTGTCTTTGTCCTGGCACTTTATTTCATTTCATCTGCTTCCCAGCATCGTAACTCTTCTCTCAAGTGGGCCTTGGCGAGTCCACAGAAGGGTTCTGGGCCGGGAAATTGTGTATTGGCCCTTTCTTTGGCAAGACAGTCTGCTTCCTCGTTGCCTTCAACTCCCTTATGACCTGGCAGCCACATCAAAGTGACTTGGTTGTTCGCTGCCAGTTGTCTCAGGGATTGTTTACAGTCCCAAGTCAGCTTAGACTCACAAGTGTATGAATTCAGAGCTTTCAGTGCTGCTGGGCTATCCGATAGAACATAGATTTTTGCCCTTCGAGTGTCCCTTTCGAGGCACTCCTGGGTACATATCTCTATAGCATGTACTTCTGCTTGAAAGATGGTTGGGGTGTTACCAAGGGGTTTTGAGAGCCTAAAATTTGGCCCTATAACTCCCACTCCAGCCATTTCATCCATATTGGATCCTTCGGTATACCACACAATTTTTTTATTATTCGGAGGTTGGTACAATCGAACTGTCAAATGAAAGTCAGAAGAGTTAGGCCAAGCTTACTTCTGAGCGATTTTGGATTTGGTAATCAGTGAAAAAATCAGTTTTTTATATGTAAATTTCAATTCAGATTGCGATTTGATTTAAATCGACCAATAAAAACAATAAATACATCGCATTTTTCACCGCTGGTAACGCAAAAATCGAAATCGCTCAACAGTAAACAGGGCTTTACGCTTGTGTGTCAGATTTCAAATATTTCAATGTCATCATTCTTACCCATCGAATATGTTTCTGTTAGTTATTGATATAATTTTTTTCAATAAAACACTTCAAATTAATGCAAAATTGAAAAAATTGTACATGACACACGTTTTATAAGACATGTTGTCGCACTTGTTCCTTTGGAGACAACGCGTGCGACAAAATAGCGTCTTATAAAACTTGTATATCATAGTGTACTATTATAAATCCACCCTAAGAATGCAACTTCCAAATTCGACATCCTCTGAATTTCAGTAGGTACCTACTTGAAGAGGTTAACACTGTTCATAATTTTTTCATTCCAACATGAAGCCTTCTTGAATTGAAGCATGGACCGAGTCACCCTGTACTTATAGTAATTTCAATCGAATCGAGTGCTAGGAAAATAGTCATAAAATAAATAAACATGCATACGTAATCAACGTATTATATGATCCTCGCTCCTCTTGAACGGCAACAATGCACATTTAGACTATACACATACCTATGACCGTGAAAAAGTGTGTCAATGAGACAACCTCATTTGAAATAATTTCTTGCTTTTAAACAATTGTGTGTTTCAATAGCTCGCAACATTTTAGTTCGATTTCCTGTTTCGCCAGCGTTGTATTTGTTCAGGGTTCTAGACAACATCATTTTGCGGTGTTGCAGCAATTTTGTCTTGATGTCACGTACCTATTAATATATTTATATACACCGTGAGAGACGAAGTTAGCAAAATGATGCGTGATTTTATACGTCCTTCTTTGTCAAATTGGCAAAGCTGATCAAGGGCGCATGTGCAGAATGAAGCGCGAAATTCGAATTTCATTGCATATATTGCTTGTTTTCATCATACCTTTTATCAAAATTCTTTCTAGATGCCTGTGTTCGAATTCGAACACTATACTAAAATATTATGTATTATGGATCAGTTATTCAGTTGGTTCTTGCGAGTCTTCTTAGTGGTGAAAAAATTCGAATAAAAAAAACACACAGGCCTTTGGAACATTTGTTGAAAAATCGTGTGTTCCGCGTGATCGACTATCGATAGTCGATAGTGCTCCCACCTCTAAACGGTAAACCGCGAACGTCGTGAATCAAATCGACCAGATATGTATACGCCAACATCTAAACGGCAGCAGCAGGGATGGGGGTGTATAGAGGCGTCGAGAGACAATCGATAATACCCCCCCATGAGTTTGACGCAACTCTGGCATAGATTAGATTAGAACACCTCTATCTGCGACTTCCCCCTCCACGCCCACTTCTCCTCCATACCCCCTCATCCATTCCCCTTCTTCCCCCCGCCCCTCCACCGACGCGCTGATATTCCGAACGGTCACATTTCGTAGCTTCACGCCACGAGAACATTGACAGTATTAATTGGGGTGAATGGAGTAGCTTATTCGGATGCGCTAACCCCAGGGGGGTGTCGCGGATATGGGGTAAGTACGGGATGAACGCGTCATCACCCCTGGAGAACATGTCTTTCAGTGACTGAGTGGACAGGATTCGATTATTTCACTAATATATCAATATATCAATATATCAATATATCAATATATCAATATATCAATATATCAATATATCAATATATCAATATATCAATATATCAATATATCAATATATCAATATATCAATATATCAATATATCAATATATCAATATATCAATATATCAATATATCAATATATCAATATATCAATATATCAATATATCAATATATCAATATATCAATATATCAATATATCAATATATCAATATATCAATATATCAATATATCAATATATCAATATATCAATATATCAATATATCAATATATCAATATATCAATATATCAATATATCAATATATCAATATATCAATATATCAATATATCAATATATCAATATATCAATATATCAATATATCAATATATCAATATATCAATATATCAATATATCAATATATCAATATATCAATATATCAATATATCAATATATCAATATATCAATATATCAATATATCAATATATCAATATATCAATATATCAATATATCAATATATCAATATATCAATATATCAATATATCAATATATCAATATTTATCAAAATATATCAAAACATTTTTGATATATTTGATATATTCGATATATTTGATATATTTGATATATTTGATATATTTGATATATTTGATATATTTGATATATTTGATATATTTGATATATTTGATATATTTGATATATTTGATATATTTGATATATTTGATATATTTGATATATTTGATATATTTGATATATTTGATATATTTGATATATTTGATATATTTGATATATTTGATATATTTGATATATTTGATATATTTGATATATTTGATATATTTGATATATTTGATATATTTGATATATTTGATATATTTGATATATTTGATATATTTGATATATTTGATATATTTGATATATTTGATATATTTGATATATTTGATATATTTGATATATTTGATATATTTGATATATTTGATATATTTGATATATTTGATATATTCGAAATATTTGATATTTTTGATATATTGACATTTTGATTGATATATCAATGTATCAATGCATCAAATGAGTACAAAATTAGCTTCTGGAATGATCAATGTATCAGAGAAGGATACAAAAGTAACTAGTAATTAGTATTTGCATGTTTTTAATAAATTCACGTTAACTCGAGAATAATGCAGGAAATTGATTGTGGGAAGAAATGTCTATTTTTCTGAAAGCAAAATCTCATTGAATTAATTTGGTTCTCTGCATGATCATTGATGACTCGTGTCATTTCAAAGATACGCAAAAATCAAAGTAATATATTTTCTCATATGGAGCCACACATCATCCCAACTGCTGAAACTTGTGAATGTCAATGTCATTTGGTGATGAAGAGTGTTCGAGACATGAGAAGAATAAAAAGTTAACATTCCAAATTGGGTACACCTCAAGTTCAGATGCCCACCTAGCCATGAGAATTGAGAATCGATTAAAAACCAGTTCCACAAATTTGGTGGTAAATCGATTATTGACAAGAAGGTTCCATATTGTGCCATATCTATACATGTATTTATTAAGCTCAACACGTAGATGCGTTTATTTATAGGAGATCCAAAAACTCTTCAACACACAATGGAAAATGAGAGAACCAAAGTTCCAGAGTGTACATCTGGACAAATTTGACATCATCAAAAGTGAATCAACAATCTGTAATTGTTTTGCTACTCTCTGTTTTATCTCGCTATTCATTGTCAAAAAACTACTTCCGACATTAAAGCTCAATTTATAAACTGCGCGGCCGTAGCTACAGTTGACGCTGCCGTTCCAAAATGCATCTGCGTCAGCTGCGATGTTTATGAACAGAAGTTCATTTTTAGCATATTTCATCAACGAACAGTAACTGCAGCGTCAACTCTAGCTAATGCAGCGGAATTTATAAATTGAGCTTAAGGATTGAGCAACCAATCCCGACCATTTTCTAAGATAAGCCAAGTTTCTCACGTGAGAATACGACAGAATCAACCCCTTTGGTTATTGTTGAAACTGACGATATGTGTCAATAATTCTTGGACCCCCTGTATAATCAATTCGCCGTCGAACATTCCGTAAAGAGGTTATCTTGGGAACACGCGACAAAATGCCAGATAAGGTGAAATTGTGGTGTGATACGAGCGACGGGCGAGCGGTGTTGGAAACGATAATCTCGCGAATAGAGACGCAGATTTGGCAACGCCGCACGGGCTCTTCAATCCTCGCTGTTAGGGCCACGCAAAGTGATCCGCTATAGTTGAATTGCGTGCGGAAATCCAAGGGCGGTCCCCGAAAAAAATCGTCCTTCATCTGGAGTCGGAAATTCCAATCGATCAGGCCGAGATAAACCCATGGAAATCATTATACAGGGTGGTCCACTCGATACCTAGCTTGCCCATTACGTGGGAAAAATTATACAGTGTGTCAGCTTAAGTTCGCACCGTATGGAAAGTTTTTCATTATTGATTTTACGAAAAAGAAGTTGTTCTTTATAAAAAGTTCTACATGGTCTCAAATCTACAATACAATTATCAGGTATTGATTTTTATTCAGGTATACGCGGTTTATCATAAAATATGAATTTGGCACAAGAGTACCTTTATTTTTGACAACAGCGAAAATTTTTATCGAGAATAGTTGATCAGGGCTGAAAAACTACGTTCAAATATGCAATACCATACATCCAATTACATTAAAAAAAAATATGTATAATAATAATGATGATTATTGTAAAATTAATTATTTTTTTTGAGTACCTTTTACTTTAATTCACCATAAACGTAAAGTTTACCTAATTTCTAGCGAATGAAGTGATAACAGGTGATAGTTTCCGGTATTTTCGAAAATAAATATTTCTATCTCGGTTCTATAATGAAGTCATTATTAAACGCAAATGCGTATTTGAATAGCCTCTGTTTCGATACGCATTTTTTATTATTCGGAGGTTGGTACAATCGAACTGTCAAATGAAAGTCAGACCCAGTTTACTTCTTAGCGATTCTGTATTTGGAGATGATAACATTGAAAAACGCAATGTTTTTATTGGTAAATTTTAATTCAGAGTGTGATTTGATTCAAATTGACCAATGAAGGCAATAACAAAATTGCATTTTTCACCGCTGATATCGCAAAAATCGAAATCGCTCAACAGTAAACTGGGCTTTACGCTTGTGGGTCAGATTTCAAATATTTCCATGTTTTCATTGTTACCTATTATTTATTCAATAAAAGACTTCAAATTAACACAGAATAGATAAAATTGTTACATAACACACGTTTCCATGTTTCCATGTCTCCATGTTTCCATGATTTCCAATTTTTGACTACTGAAAGAAAAAAGATCTGGACGTATCCAGAATGAAAGATCCTTCCGAAAACAAGTTGATTTTCATTTAATTCTCCTCCCAGTCGAGATTTACAGGGTGTTGCAGATTTGGGTCACCTTTGAGGAAACCCTCGATCTTGAATGTTATTCTGAAGTTAATTATGATCTTCATATCTACTTATATAAGGTTTCGGTTTGAAAATGAGCCTGAGATTTTGAAAACCGGTTGGAGAGGAAAAAAGTTATGATTGCAAAACCAAAAAATTGATTTTTTGACATCACTCTGTAAATAAAAGTGATAAGAAGACAATTTTGGAGATGGCCAAAGGTAATGAGATAATCTTCATGCCTCTGCTGTTAAAGTTGAAAAAAAATAGTTTTTCTTCATTTGGGATCCTTTTTAAAATTCCCGAAATTTCTCACAGTTTCAGAAAACATCCTGTAGCAATTTTATGGAAATAACCTTATGTATCGAATAAGTACGAGATTATAGCTGAAGGACTGAGCTAGCGAACAGTGCAAACAGAAGTCAAATTGTTCAAAGCAGAAAAAAGTTATTCAAATTTTAACAGGGGCAAAATTTCGAGGTGCGACGTAATTAGTGTTGCGTAGGTTAGTTGGATCAATTCAAAGATTCAATGCACTTTGAGTTCAACAATAAAACATCCAAAGTGTAGATTTGGCACCGTTGTAGGAATTGAGGGTTTACCCCGATAGTGAAACGATCCTATCCCAAGAATAGGCAGCCAACACGAATCACAACTCGATAAGTATAATATTAACTGTGACCAGGTAATAAATCCCAAATTTTAGCAGGTATAAGGAAAAATCAAATACCACGAATCGTCATTATACAACCTGAGGGCAACACGAATTCCAAAGGAACCTTTTAAACGCACGTAGGGAGAAACAGTAGAAACATACACTTTGTGAAACACTTGATCATAGTAGAGGTATGATAGAATGGATTTATTCAATGAAATAGGCTCAATTTTTTTTCTAACTCGGCAGCGAAACCATCAAAATATCTTTCTATTTTACGTTGCTCGTTTGATTATTTCGCTCGCAATGAAGATTAAAATAATATGCAGAAATATGCAACTTTTTCCATAATAATATAGCTGCCAAAATGGAAAAACTACGTACCTATCAAGTTCTTATACACCCTATGAGGCAATTGAACTAGTAGAATCCTTGATTGATATATTGCTAGGTGCTCAAATCTTCTGTCAGACAAGCTCCTCCTTTTCCACTGAAAATACACAGGGTATTGTTGAAATTCATGAGTTATTTTACTGAAAAATCATCAGTTCATCATACCTTTTTCTGAGACACTGGCACATAATTTTAGAATATATAGCAAACTGAAATGTCTGATGTCTCCTATCATCAACATCATTGGCTCACTTTTGTTGATTCGTCCTGTATATACCAAATGATAAGCACAAGAAACAAATATTATTATTCCTCTCGTTCTTAATATAGCGAATCCCATTGATAAAACTGGTGCGCAAAATGTGTATATATGTTTCTCTCTTCAATACATGACAATAAGAAGGATAAATATACACTCTGCGCACATCAGTTTCACCAATGGGATGGGATTCTCTACAACATTTCTTACGCGCCAATGAGAGACAATTTTCAGAAGAAACGGATCCATCAGATAAAAATTGGTTCAGAAGACGAAATAGTCTATCCAATTAAAATATCAGACATGGTCTGAAATTGAATGTCTGGTAGACTACGAGTAGAAAACAACTACTTTCCTGGTAAATACCACGCAGAACATTGAATTATTCACAGTGTGCACCATTGCATGGACTACGAGCAGATGTAATTCAATGTTCTGCGTGGCATTTGCCAGGAAATTAGTTGTTTTCTGCTCGTAGTCTACCAGACATTCATTTCAAACTATGTTTCATATTTTTCATTGGATCGACTATATTTTCTCTTTTATAATTTGTTTCCAATTCATGACTTTTCCATTTTTTTCAAAAATGTTTTTGTTATTTCTTTTATATTTCTTTATAAACAACCGATATAATTGAACGTCCTTGAATTCAGTTTAGATTCTCAATTTCCAAATAAGATGATTTCAACACGAGTAGATATATATCAACAGGGTGTAAAACACAAAACTGTTGTTTTCCTCCCTGATAGAAAGGGTGGAGAATATAAAAAACACCTGAGATGGTTTGCTCACTCAGGCGTACATTGACTATTATTATATTGACTACTCGATTTTTATGTCAAAAATGCCCAAAAAATAAAGGATGTCCGGATTGGGAAATAATAAATGTGCTCCATACTTTGCATATACACACACTGTATAACATTTCGTCTCCATAATCTACTGGGTGTTTCGTCCTCAAGTTCGCGAATCTCCACGATTTTCTCAACATAGATTCTGTAAACTTTGACAAAAGCGCCACGGAATCAAGGCGTTATTATAATTAGGATCGAATCTCTCAAAACGTCAGATGATGATGTTTACAAATGCGCAACCATATAACAACCATCTCCTCATATTTTGTCGGGGACGTGACTAACAACCTATTACCTGCCCGATGATGATTTACTGCCGAGCCGCCACTGTGGCGAAGCCACAAAGTGCTCTATGGGGGCAGGGTCGGATCCAGGGAATGTTCGAGCCCTGTAGGGGGGGGGCATGGAAAACATATATACAATAACAACTATATGGATAACACCTATTCTCCTCTTTACGCGAAAAGACTGTCTGGCTTGCTAATGATGAAATGTGCGCATGCGCGTGTTTTGACGAGTTGAAATCCACTGACGTTTTTAGAATTTCATAGGTTAGGTATATTTGTTAACCGAAATTATGTGAAAGGGCGTCAATATAGTTATGAATGTACTAACTGATTGTTTTCAGATGTGATTAGTGAGTGATAACAGTGATTGATCAAAAATTAGCCCACGAATCTTGTTCCGATGACTTTATCGTCACAGGTTGCAAATCGCAAGTATCGCTTTGTAGATCACATCCATTTCTGCATTTATCATCAACTATTATTCAATATCGCTCAACAATCCATCAATGAATGAATATTTGAAAAATATATGTCATGATGAAATAAAAACATCGAATAGAAGGTTACGTGACACAATTGATTGATTTTTAATAATTATCATACGTTTGTCGCTCACTAGAAAGCTACTCTCGTCCATGATGAAAACGAATGTCTATTCTTAATTCAAACTTGCGCATGCGCATATTCGCGATTTGTCCCGCAGACTGTCATTTGTTTTATTTTTCGGCTTCAGCTCTGGTATCCATGTTACCTATATAGTTATTATTAGATATGTGATGTAAAACTGGCGCGTAGCAATGTGGAAATTACCAGCCACAGAGAAGGCTAGTGATATCCTCCGGAAGAAGAGCTTATGGTATTTTCTTCGATAAGATGGACCTTTAATACACCTATTAATGATGTGATGACGTCATGTTTGAATGGCATTTTCAATATTCATGCTCGGTGTTGCCACTACTTGAAGATATCAAGATAGTTGGGGCGGATTCGAGCACAAGGCTTCTTAATTCATCTGTTACTTTCCTTCACAGTCATTGGGACATTTTTTCATCAAGGATTTTGATGTCTTTATGCACGACATTCATTTGCTTCAAGCGATTTCTCATACGAAAATATGTATCCTTTTACAAAATCGACTTCTACATTCTAATGATGACAAAAATACAGCAGATACTTGGTAGTTCCCGGGGTATTTCTACATCTTTTTCCAAAGTTTCAGTTGAAAAACAAGAAGACATCCGTTTGCCAGAATCGCACCTGCCAAATTATATTTTCACTTTATCTGTCGATGACAGATGACAGTTTGTTATCTTTCGAAGATTAGTTAAAAGAAGAAATATAATACGTGTGCTTAAGAGTGGGCAATGGGACGCGCAGAATACCGAATGCAGCACTCCCGCTCTTGACTTCTCATTTGAACACCAATCAATATTTTCATGATTTTTTGATCCCATCATGTAGATAAAGGATCAAGCTAGGGAGGATACTATCTCTTTTTTCGAAATTTCGAAAAGAAAAGATATAAAAATATATCTGAACATAGCAAATTTTTAGCCAATTTGGCGAATCAAAAAAAAATATTTCTACATCAAATAATCAATTTTGAGATAGCATCCTCCCTCGGTCGAACCTTCATCTTTCTACACAAAAAAAATCAGATCAAAATATGGATTAGTATCGTCACAGGAAGTCAAGAGCCGAGGCTCTACAACGTCAGAAATACGCACGATTTATCCGATGATATTTGCGCCCCCTGGTGAAACTCAACGAAGTAGATTATAAACACGATACAATCGATAGTACGGGTGATATTATGAAATTAGAATAGGAAATAGAAATTTATATGAATCAGTTTGCTAGGTTTGCTAGTAAATATGGTATATTATATGTATAAAATAATTATACATTGCGTGGAAAATAAAAATATTCTGAATTGTTCACAATGAAAAAATTCTCATACATAATGAGGAATAGGTATGTATGATATTCAAATAAGAATATTTATATATACACCCAGAAGGTATACAATATGAATGAATAGAAACCTATCGACAAAGGTCGCTTCTATTTACCGGGGATCGATTTAGGATTTATCATTGCGATGATTTGAATGTTGAACAGATCTCAATACGTAAAAGTAGAGAGGGAACAGTATAAATATGAAACCGTGTTGTATTTAACATTGTATAACTGAATGATAATTTGCAATCGGGTATTGACACTATATATACAGGATGCTACCTAATGGCATTTTAATATAGGAATTCTTAACCCTTTCATTACGGGAGCCGCAAAAACGCGCTAATTGTTGACTGACGTATAGACGGAAGACGCATATTTACAATGAGCTTGGGATAGCTTTCAATACGGGATTTGCCCGCGTGCGACCATACACACGTGTTTCCCATTCCTTTGACTTCCTCTACAGTTGATTTGGCCATACAATAGCGCGCGTTTTTGCGACAATCTGGTATAGCGCAAATGGCTGTTTAGGTTATATTCACGTAATTTCATTGTAAGTTTTGGAGGAGTTCACATATAATTTGTTTGTTTGTTAGTAATGAAATGAGTCGTAAATATCTGACTGTGGCGAATAACTAGAAAAACTGTTGAATGAAGATGACGATTATCAACATCGTCGATTTTGATTATCATTCCGTGCTTCCAGAATTATCATAAAAAGAATGAATACTGGCGTTAGAACTGTCAGCATCCGAAGAGATTCTGAATATTTTTTACCTAATAAGAGGTTATTATTTCATTCATTATTTTCTTTCATTTATTTCAGATTTGTTGGACCTCATTTCGTGTCAATAATGACATTTTTTGATCAAAATGGAATTCTCCATTCCTTATATATTTCCTTTATATAGATGAAAAATTATGAATAACAACTCCCCATCAAGTGATACCTCAATTTGACAGTCCAAAGTTTTCAAAGTGACATCCAGTAAAAGCTTTAAGCACGGAAAACGCATTCTTTCGTGTAGCCTCAAAGTCGGGAAACGCAAGAATGCGCAAGTGCCCTTGACGGGAGACACACGCGTGCGCGAGGCTTCGGGACCCCCGTTCTGAGAGACCACTAAGCGAAAACAATGCCCGTAATGAAAGGGTTAAATCTATTCAAAAAAATATATACAGTATGGTGGAAATGTATGGAATAAATTCATTATCTCTAACGCATATGAATTTTAAGGGAAATCCTGAGACAGGTCGATTTTCATTTTCAAATTGACATCTCTTGATATACATACGGAGTTTGTGACGTCATCCGCGTAGTTGTGGTGACGTCATCGATTATTTTTTAAATAGGAAGACACCCTGTTCAATTTTTTTTCTGGAAGGTGTTTCCATTGTCTATCTGACCATATACGAATATTAGGAAAATAAAGTGATACAGGGTAAGAAAAAATTATTTTATATTTACAAGCTAATAATTATGCTATCAATGTACACAGTTACCTAAATAGGTCGGAGAGGGTAAATCGAATGGCCAACTAGATCTCCTGATTCAACTCCTCTCGATTTTTTCCTCAGAGGTTATTTGAAGAGAAAAGTTTATGTAAGAAGCCGGAAAGATCAGATAATTTGAAAGAACGAATACGAGTGAATATTTCACAAATATATTCAGAAACGATAGCAAAGTTCGAGAATGATTTGTTCTCTGTCTATCACATTGTATTCTTGCAGAACGTCACGAATTTGATTATTTATTGTAACGATTTCCGTTGTAAATATTAAATAAAATAATTTTTTCTCACCCTGTATTACTTTATTTTCCTAATATTAGTATACCGTCAGATAGATAATGAATATACCTTCCGAAAAAAAAATGGACGGGGTATGTTCTAATTTAAAAAAATAATCGATGACGTCACCACAACTACGCGGATGACGTCACATACTCCGTATGTATATCAAGAGATGTCAATTTGAAAATAAAAATCGACCTGTCTCGGGATTTTCCTTAAAATTCATAAACGTTAGAGATAATGAATTTATTCCATACATTTCCACCATACTGTATGTAATATCCTAAAGGTCTAAATTTTGAAGTAGAGGGTGCTGAAGAAGTGAGCAATAACGAATAGCACTCTTTCTCTATAGACTTGTCATAAAGTAAAGTAATCAATATTTTCATGACTTATTGACTTCATCAAGTAGATAGGTGATCCAGCTAATGGAAATACTATTTTATTTTCAAAAATATGAAATACAAAAGGTATACAAATATTCCTGAACATATCGAATTTGGCGAATAATAAAAAAAACACTTTTCAAATAGTATCGGACCTAGTTTGAATCCCTATCTTCCTACAGAAAAAAAATCACATCGAAATATGGACTGGTGTTTTCACAAGAAGTCCAGAGCGCGAATTGTCCGATGATATTTGCGCCCTCTGGTGATACTCCAAAATATGAAGATGAAAAAACGAGTCAGTCAACACAATATCATAGATTGGAACCATAATAAGTATTATGAAATTATTGGTGCAACTAATGATGAATTTGCGGATTTGCATAGGAAAAGCTTGAAATTTTGAAATTCAAAGGTGTAATGAGATCTAAAAACCCAAATGGAGAAGAAAATGATATTGTATTCTCATGTGGAATGTATATGATTCTGAAAATGGTACATATATTGGGACCAACGGGAGATGAATATCCAAAATACAAAATATGTAGTGAAAGCAGTCCTCAAAAATCAAAGAAATAAAAAGTAGAAGAATGAAGGCCTTAGGAAAATATAGTCATTATTCATTATTATTCGTAAATAAATAATATTCATAATAACCTGTATTTGAATGTCTTTGATAATAACCGAGAATATAACTTATCAACGTTATTGAAAGTAGCTCTCAATCTCCCAATCACTCCGTATGGCTATTTTAATGTTATACCTCGTAATTTATATGACTCTTGAAAAGCTGTTCATATAAATAGATACAGAATTATCCAAATTTTGTAAGAGTTGCGAAGCATCATGATTTTTTTCAAATCAACAAAATAAGATTTTTTCGATTTAAAGATTGATTTTTACTATTCATATTGATTTTTCATAATTTTTCAAATATGGAAATAATGCACAAATCAATTACTTATATTTTCATTATTCGATTCAAAACGTCGCAACCCTGGTTTTTCATAATGTTTATAGAATACAAATATTCATCATAGGTACCTACCTACTGGTGAATATACCGTCGATTATCAGATAAAGTGTTCGATCCTCGTTCCGCACACATGCAGGCGAATGTATCGCATCTACTCTCACTCATTGTTTGGGACTGTGTGGAGTCACAGGTTTTTTTCAAACATGCAAAATGCTTATTAAAAATAAATTGTTGAATATCCTTTGTAGCATTTAAATGACGACAAATGGTTTGAAAATATAAACAATTGAAGGGGTGTCAGTAATACATTGAACGTGTATTTTTTGAAAACTCGTTAACATGGATTTTCCAAATTGCTCGTTTCAACCATAATAATTTCCGTTTCGTGTAAACTTCGGTAATACCAGAAATGGAATATTATTGAATTCCCGAAATCTAAACAATGTCATTTTTGAAATCCAACCTAAAGAAGTCAGGAAAATATTTTCAGAATCTCAATTTTCAGAAATTGAAAATAAAATCACGAAATTCATAAGTTCATTTTTAATGGGTACCTCCTTTTGAACTTTTTGAAAAAATGATGGTAGGGGATACTGCCCAACTAGACATAGTTCCAAATAGGTATAGACGCCATTTTTCTACTTTCGTCGAATATTTCGGAGAGATTTGTTTGTTCCACGGAAGCATAGTAGTTGTCCTCTGAATGTTTACCGAGTGGCATCTGTCAGTTTTACGAAAAAATTCGATATTCAGTGAGTGATATAAGACAATGCTTGATTCTTTAAAATTTTATATCGCAACTTACGTGTTTTTTTCTTTTCAATGAACATTTGTCTGATTTTTTAATTACAATGCAATTTCCATTATATTATACCATGAAACTTTCATGATAAATCGGATAAGTATACCACAAACGTTTAGTATACACAATGTTTTATGAAGTTATACAGATTTCACATGATGGCATACCTAACCGAAGGAGAATTATCTAACCTATACGATGCCAGAATTGGACTGGAAGAAGGCATAATATGCCATCATGAGGCAGCAATGTGTTTAACTATTATTTTGTCAACATAAAAAAATGAATGGAGTTATTTAATACCAACTCATTAAATAGGTAGATACTTTATTCATACCAATAATGTATATTTTCCTCTCATTTGATATACTGATGAAAGCTCGACTACACATTATGAACACAAATACCAGTTGGCTGACTGTGTGAGGAGAGAGCCGAGCGCCGAGTGCGCGATAATGTAGTATTGTCTCATTAAATAAGTACATGTAGATATCTGCTACATGAAAAATTTTCATTCTGGAAACTTATTTCATCTATTGGCTCAATTTTGTTCGCAGCATGTATACAAAAATTTTCATAAATAAAATTTTTTTTCGATTACTGAAAATTGTCATTCCGAAAATAACAAGTTGACATTTGCTACAGTTCTAGAAATTGATGAACATGAATTTTTCACCAATATTGTATATGGCAAGAAGCGCTATCATGTATACTTCAATTTGAAAAAAAAATCAGTCCGATCGCTCAATTATTTCCAGAAATATAACGGTAGGAACGATAAAAAACGTGTTCTACAGAAAAATCGTACTTTTTGTGTTTTTTTCAGAATAAAAAAGTTCTTGGCCTAGAGAAAATGTCGTAAAAAGTGATTTGGTATACACAATCATCAAGTTGAAGATCCGCAGCAAGTCTGATTTGAATCTACGCCAGTTTTGTTTTCTCGAAAACTGAGAGACAGCATCCCAGTATTACTCGCATATTAGATTATCGAGCAATGCGAATAAAAACGTCAGTCGCGATATCACCCGTACTAGATGAGAAGATCGTTCGTTGAACAAGGATAACCGTTGATTTATGACGATTTGGTAACCGCCCACTGCTGTTTCCTCCAAACCCCCCCTGTCCCGGATTTGGACAAAGTGTCTGGCCTTTCCCAGCCTTAAATGGTGAAACTGAGTTTCAAATTCTCTAATGAAGACAGATTAATAGGGGAGGATTTTTTTGTGAGAGAGTGTATTTTCAAAAACATTAATCGACGTGTATCAGTGTTTTTCTTGAGAATGACAACTAACGTAGAAAATCAATTTATTCGTTACTTTAGGACCTCACTGTATATAAATTTCACTTTCTAGATGAAATAACTACATTTCTGTAATGATTCAACTTGTGGAGTGTGGCTTGGTGGGAATATGGAATACTTGTATTCCATAACATACAAACAGATCTTCAAGTTTTTGTTTATGTTTAAGAAATAGTCAACTGTTTATAAACAAGAGGACTGAATCTTCGTTAATTAAAAAGGCAGTTGTATCAATTATAAAAAAAATTTTTCGCGAAGCAGTAATGATATTTTTTTACATGAAAAGATTTATTTTTCGAAAAGTTTCAGGATAACATTAAATCTGATTGAACGCTTCTCGGCCTTATTAGTTGAGGTCTAACAAGATTAAGCAAACGTAGCCCAGTACCTATCACCTATTCCATTGGTAGAAAGGGCCGGATTAACCATATCGGGGCCCCTAGGCAAAGCAACTCTCGAGGCCCCTTTCCGTCACCCATTTCTTTTCTAATATTTTTTCTATTACAAAATTCGAGTCGGTCAGATCGGCTCCTGCTTTTTGATTTCATTGAATCGACTATGCCCCTGGGGACCCCTAGTCGGTGCGGGGCCCCTAGGCAGTTGCCTAAGCCGACTTATGAATAATCAAAATGGTATTCTTTCATGAAAAGTCATGTAAAGATGTGGAAAATTCATCCGTGCTGGATTTTCAGTTGTTTCAATGTACTAAATTATTGTCCATATTATACTTAAAATCCCCAATCCCCGATTGTTAATATCCTTGGTAATTTTGCACTTATCATGCGATCTATTTTTTGATGGAAATTTTTGTTGGTACTCACTTATTTCGACCTGAAAAACACGACTCTCATAATATTATCTTGAACATATCTCTAGTTTTCGAGATAATCGATGCGAAAGTTCGAAATTTCACCTTCTTTGTATGGCAACTTTTGTGAAAGTATTGTATCTTCTTAGATCCCAGGACATATTTCATGCATTTACCATGGTTAATTATTATTTTTGTGTAAGAAAAACATCATAAATATGTAATTTTTTCGTATTTTTCCTATTAATTCTTAAACTAGGCTACATAAACACGGCCATTTTGAAAACCTCAGAGCGAATCTTGAGGGAATAAAGGTGAATTCATAGCTGCCTTATAGCAACACGAGTCAGTGATAAGTGTTATCTCTCTTCAATACATGTCAAAAAGAAAGATGGTTATCAGTTAAAGAAGGTGAAATTTCGAACTTTGGCATCGATTAACTCGAAAACTAGAGATATGTCCAATATGTATAATTTTAAAAAAAAGTACCAACAAAAATTTTCATCAACATATAGATCGCATGATAATTGCAAAATTACCATATCCTAATATAAAATTGCTCTGCTGAAGCATACTGTGGCAGTAGCAACGAAATACAGCCCAGTCATTGATTGAAGTTCGCTCAGAAGTCAAAATGGAAAAAAACGCTCGCGGGCCGGAGCCGGCCCTGCACCGTCGAACCCACCCACGGCATCGGTCGGCGAGCAACCGGCAACGTCGCCGGCCATAACCGATATTGTGGCCGCGGCGAAAACGGAGGAGAACGAGCCTCGCTCGGGTCAAACTTCCCCTTACCCCCACCACGGCCGGCTACGTGCCGTTGTGTGTTTCTCCCACAGCGGCAGGCAGACAGTCGAACGTCGCGAGCCTTGCGGAACGAAGCTGCGGCAGAGAGTGAAGCGCGAGAGCGAAAAAAGTTTATGCGAGTGTCCGTCGAGCGACACCGAACATGTCGGGGGAACTGTAAACTCCAATAATCGTCGTACGTTTCCTTTATGTTTACCCACCAATGCTGGGATATACTTCCTACAGGTAAATTATATCCGTTGTCGTTAGCATTATTTGGGGACGTGTGGCACAGGCTTTAGGCGTCAGTGCAGGAGTGCAGTCTGGGATCGAAGTGGCGTTGAAATTTTCTGTCATAGTGCAGAAAAAACAAGTGATTTATGACTATGTCATATTAGTGTTTGGGTTTGTGGAATACTCGCAGGATTATTATTCCGGTAAAAAAAAACTAGTGAAAATGTGAAATGTGCACCAACTCTTGGATTATTGTGCTGTGTACTGTGACAAATTGTTCAATACTACAGACTGGGACTACTGTGAAAAATACAACAACTTCGTTGAGTTTGATTTACTTCGGTTTGTTATTTGGCATTCTGTAGCTGTGTTTTACAAGCTTGGAGTGCTAAAAATGATAGATAACAAAATACCTATCGGCTCTTTCATAAAAATGAATTGACTATTTCTGTGGAGGAAAAAATGCCTCACATTGAGTCAAAGTTAATGAGAAACCTTCAGCATGTTTTATGTCAGTGTCAGCACAGCTTTGGCTAAAAAGATGATCCAACGTTCATGGTATCGAAACCATCACCACCTACAATTCATACAATTTCTTCATGCCTATCAGTGATTAGTGAACGGACTGATTAAAGCGAGTGACGAGGTGCATGAAAGTGGCATGGATATTGTTTTCGTCCTGCATTGACAAAATTACAGTCTGCGCCAACAACACAAGTGGAACACCTACCCAAGTGAACATTTTGTTAATTTCCGCAGTTTACGGATCCACGACAGGCTTCCCCCACCTCTTTTAGGTGGGGGTAGGCGCAATTCGGCTAATTTCGAGGGGTGCCTTGCTGTCGGAATTAGGTCTACAAATATAAATGATAATTGCAATTGACGTTTACAGTTTACACCTACGTGTAGGCGAATTCATAATCTTTTACAAAAACATACGTATCTGGCGTTCAATTATAAGGATGATTTAGCTTCTTGGATGGCTGACTTCAAATGTTTTCATTGTTTCGTTCTGATTGGAGAAATTAATTGTTATTTTGTAATGTAATGTAAAAGTAAAGTTTGGTTTCTGGATAACTAAAAAGAAATGTCTCTTATTCACCTACATAATATGCATCTGATACACATTTGAGTCATGATTGTCATGAACCTATTCAATTGGAATAAATACTCGGGTAAATACGAGGGTAAATATTAAGAAGCCGGCCCTGCCTGTTGGTGGAAAGATCTTTATCTTCTGAGTGACCTACCAATAACATTCCGTTTGGGTGGGGTATTTGTTTATTTTCACTTGAATACGGGCCTCTATTATAATCTCCTTTGGGGTTTTACCAGTTTGAAACAGAGATAGATGCCTGATTCGATTGATAGTTGATTTTTCGAGGTATAAACGACAAGACAAATGGGTTAAAATGAGTTCTTTACAGCCGACCTATATATTTCGTTATCAGGTAGTAAAAGTTAGCCGTATCTATTAAATCAGATTTGAAGTATTCTGGTTGTTTTGTATACATGAATCGTAAGTAGAAAACAAGAGAAAATAACATGACGTACCTTATAGGTAGGTAGCTAGATACCCACAGAAATTATTCGTTTTAAACAAAAACAGTAATCAACAAAAATGTCGGCACGATTAGGTGTTTTTACTTTTTCCGTTGAAATTTCATGGTTTGAGGGTTTAATTAACAATTGGTCGATATATATCTCATCTATTTTAATGTATTTTCTACTACTAAAACGCCATTTATATGTATAGCGTATCTAATGAGTGTGAAGTGATTGATCAAAGCCTAGTTAAACCATTCGTGAAGAAATATTAACATACTTATCCTATATTAAAAAACAATTTCAGGGTTACTTGAATGTCAAAACAACTGAAAATAGAAAACGTTCAAGTGATGTTACCTACTTGAGAAACCTACTTAGGTAATTCAAATTGCATTCACTAAAAAAGTCTTCATTCAATTTATTTGTCCCTTATATGTAAGGAAGACTCGAAGGAAGATATTTATGTATTAATTGATTGGAATACAGAAATGAAATACAGATTTCCAATCGACAAACGTTTATTGCGTACGTAATGAAATATAACAGCCATTTCCCTCCTGATTCTCATGTGATGATCCAAGGTAGAGTGTATAGACCTTCAAGATTGGTTCAGCAAGAAAGATGTATATTTGGAATTCTGAATTGTCCATTCACTATTGTGTTATAACAGATACTAGACAGACTTGTAAATTCTCTATCACTAGGTATAGTGTCATAAATTGCACTAGACAGAATAGAATCTACTTATAACATCCACTTTTAACATTATAACAAACATTGGATATAATAATACAAATACCATTCACTATAGTGTTATAGCCAACACTAGACAGAATGATATAATCTCTATTCACTATAGTGCCACAACACTAGACAGAATAATGTAATCTCAATTGTTAGAAAGGGCACTGGGGTTTGTGAATAACGAGTTATATTCGATGATTCACTTATATTTCCACCTTTACAGTTTCGAGTGCAACTACCCGTCTCTTCTGCTTTATCATCACCACCTACTTTTATGTAATCCCTTTATATTAATAATGCATTAGTCATGAACTAGAACTGGAAGCTAGGTCATCTGCCATACAGGGTGATGACAATGTTTACCTACTCTAATAACATATCTATCAATAATACCAATAATATGTAACTATTTCTAACACTATTCACAGTGCCGGATTAGCCACGTAGCAAGAGTAGCAAATGCTACGGGCCCTGCGCTCCAACGCCAGTCTGACCGTAATAAAAAAATATTTTTAGGCTATGCTTCACTTCCACTTGAAAATCTAATACTCGATTTCGTCCCGTTAAATCTTAAAAATAAGTAGGTAAGTATTTTACGAACTATGTAACGTTAAAATGTCTTAATGTTTAATTTTAATCTATAATCGGACTAGTTTCAACGATAAATAAGTAAGAAACGGAAATAATGACAATTACGTGGAACGGAATCCTAGAACGTTTGCAAGAGACTAGTGCTTCTACTGCAGTCGTCTGATCAAGACGGGATACGCCCTTTATGAACATTATTTGGCAAGAGCCAAAGATATGACCAACTGTGAAGAATACCAGCAACAGACATCAAGACGAATCAAGCGAAACATAAAGTACGACCATTTCAGTAGAAGAACCGCTACTACACTTTTTGATGACGACTTTGTTGAAAATCAAACACCTGGTGCTTCAACTGAATGTATGAAAGCATATCATAAGCTTACTAGGGTTTTTGAATTATTACGACAGCTGAAATCTCTCACAATAGAAGATTTTGGAAAAATCTTCAAGTATGGTCAGTGCTTACGAAAATGATTTGGAGGACAGCCTAGAGGTGGCGAATTAGTGCAGTTCGCAGAGCTGCAGATATGGATACTTTTATTGACATCAAGAAACAGGAGCCTCTGGAACAGCATTTTTATAAACTTATTGAACTTATATAATTCTTTAGAATTGATGATCACTAACTGCAGTGGCGAAAGTTCTGTTTCAACATTAAAACGTATTAAAATGAATTAAGGAACAAGGACCAAGAAAGTCTCAATCATCTCACTTTGTTGAATATAGAACACGATTTGCTTAAAGAAGTCAATATTGAAAGTGTTATCTCTAAATTTGCCGATATTAAATACAGAAAACTTTATTCGTAACAGTTTTGTTTTATTCAATGCCCCAAACTTGAGAACCTATAAAGGAAACCAAGGGCCCCTTGACAGCATTTGCTACAGGCCCCGCGCTGGCTTAATCCGGCACTGACTATTCACTATAGTGCCACGAAGAACACTAGACAGAATAATACAAATAACATTCATTATAGTGTTATAACGAGCACTGCAAGCAATGATCTATTCACTATAGTGTCACAAAGTACACTAGACAGAATAGTACAAATAACATTCACCAAACACTATAGACATAATTATTCTATTTATTATAGTGTCACAAAGAACATGTGACAGAATAGTACAAATAATATTCATTCTTGCATGTATATCTTAATAATTATGTATTTAGTACTCACTGTGAATCATATCATATCCGATACTATGCTGTATATTAACCTTAACTCAACTAGATACGGGACACAGACAAAACACCGTTATCAATTCCCTGAGAATAATCATACTCCCTTCTCTATATTCAATACATGATGACTGACCGTTCGTCTGTAAACCAAATTCTCTTTAGCAAGCAAAAAACCGTATCATTTCTTACCACACCAACCAATAAGCTTTGTCAATAGTGGAATGAATCAACGGATTGACGTGACTATACGGTGTGATTCTTACATATATATAATTTAATCGTTATAAATCAACTAATATGCTGCATTAAATATTCACACCCACTTGTTAAGAGAAGAATCTGTCTCGAATTTCATGATATAAATGAAAACGTTTTTTCTTATCAACGAAAAGTGGGGAGATAATTTGATAAAAAACTATTCAATAGAAATGTTTATAATCGGCTTCTTACTGATATTATAAAAGACAATGTATACTTATTGAGAAACCTCAAATGTAATCACATATTCTAAATAGTTCACCGTACTTAGCAGAAAATCATATCAGTTTAATATCCTGAAGGTCTGACAGTTCCTAAGGGCAAAAATAATGTTAATTGCACATTTTAGTGAATTTTTCCACACTGTTTAAGCTCGTGTTTATGTTTCTAGTTCCTATATAGTTTTAATTATCTATAACCAAAAATAATTTTTTGAAATTTTACTTTTTAAACCATAAAACAATATTCTTTGGAGGTGTAAAAATCTGTAAAAATCATTCAAAATAGCATGAAAATAGTGATTGCTATATCTTTCTCGTGCTTTTGAGATCACTGTTGACGTGGGAAGAAAAAAAAACGTTTTTACTTGATAGAAAAACTGTGGATTTAGTTTTCTGACCACTTTTCATCACCTCAAATTTATTTTTGAGAAATAGATACGACTGGTTTATGATACCTTTACCTAACATTCGAGAATTTCATGGCCACCTTGTCATGAATCCATACCCGAATCTATCATATCATTTTTCTCGATTTCTCTGGTAGGAGATTCAAATTAAAAATTGTGTTAGATAATTTCGAGGATAATTCACTGTCACTATTATTTTCCATCATGCAACAAAATGATGATTTCGTTGCGAGCGCAAATATGCTGTCATTTAATGACATTATTTCCGCGCACGAGCGGCAATGCTGTCACTTAATGACATTTCTCGGAGGATACGTTAACTTTGTGTTGAGATTTGGAACATTGGAAACCTTAGTATCAGCACCGTTCGCAATGAATAAAAATATATACAGGGTTATTCAAATTCGACGCTCATCATGGGGATCTCGAGAACCGTAAGAAGAACTTTAAATTGGGGCAAAGTTGCGCAATCAGAATGGTAGAGGAGCCGTAACTACATTTTTGGGAATGTTTTTCTAAGTCAAATTTGATAGCACGAGGTAAATAAAAAATACGTATTCGATGAATTGTCATAAACTTCAACTTGAAATGAAAATCTGAATTTCGGAAACTTCCCCATTTGAATAACCCTGCATAAAAAAATATGCCTCGAAAAATAACTAAATTTTTTTTCTCGTATTGAAATGACCCGGTTTCCCAAGATATTTTCAATCGAACAATGAAAACTTTAGTATCAGCACCGTTCGCAATGATTAAAAAAAATTACAAAAAAAAAATATATAACTACTTTTTTTTTTCTTTCTCGTATCGAAATGACCCGGTTTCCCAAGATATTATCAATCGAACATTGGAAACCTTAGTATCAGCACCGTTTGCAATGAATAAAAAAATAAATAAAAATATATACATACATTTTTTTTTCTCGCATCGAAATGACCCGGTTTCCCAAGATATTTTCAATCGAACAATGGAAACTTTAGTATCAGCACCGTTCGCAATGATTAAAAAAAAATTACAAAAAAAAATATATACCTACATTTTTTTTCTTTCTCGCATCGAAATGACCCGGTTTCCCAAGATATTTTCAATCGAACAATGGAAACTTTAGTATCAGCACCGTTCGCAATGATTAAAAAAAAATTACAAAAAAAAATATATCCCTACATTTTTTTTCTTTCTTGTATCGAAATGACCCGGTTTCCCAAGATATTATCAATCGAACATTGGAAACCTTAGAATCAGCACCGTTAGCAATGAATAAAAAAAAATTACAAAAAAAATACCTAATTTTTTTTTTCGCATCGAAATGACCCTTTTCCTCGTTCGCTTCCAGGGATTGGTCGCCAGGCGGCGCTGCATCGGGCGTGGTCGGGGGCGGCCAGCCCCACCAGCACCAGCCCCACCAGCTGCACCAGCACCAGCAGCAACTGTCAGTCGTGACGACGGTGTGGGGAGTGAGCACGTCCACGCAGTCGGGCCCCCACCACGGGGGCGGGGGCGGTGGGGGTGGCGGGTACCCGGCGGGGCCGACCCCTCCGCCCTCCGTGGGCGGCGGCGGCGGTGGGGGCAGCGGTAATCCGCCCCCCGGCTACCTGAAGGTGCAGCACCAGAACTACCCGGGCGTGCAGCAACAGCAACAGCAGCAGGCCTACCGGCAGGGCCTACCACCCGGGTGAGTTTTACATATATACTACTTTACTAGCTAATGCCACGCGGAAATGCACTTAATCATATCGGCTCGCAGTATCATATATAGATACGACTACTTTCCTGGCTAATGCCACGCGGAAACACACCTCTAATCATATCGGCTCGCAGTATCATATATAGATACGACTACTTTCCTAGCTAATGTCACGCGGAAACACACCTCTAATCATATCGGCTCACAGTATCATAATATATAGATACGACTAATTTCCTGGCTAATGCCACGCAGAAACACACCTCTAATCATATCGGCTCGCAGTATCATAATATATAGATACGACTAATTTCCTGGCTAATGCCACGCAGAAACACACCTCTAATCATATCGGCTCGCAGTATCATAATATATAGATACGACTAATTTCCTGGCTAATGCCACGCAGAAACACACCTCTAATCATATCGGCTCGCAGTATCATAATATATAGATACGACTACTTTCCTAGCTAATGCCACGCGGAAATACACATCTAATCATATCGGCTCGCAGTATCATCTAGATACGAATATTTTCTTGGCTAATACCACGCTGAAATACACCTAAACATTTCGGCTCGCAGATTCGTTTATGTAGATATACTATTGTTTTCCTTGTTATTTTCTTCGTAAGCAATATTTCCGATTATTAATGAAACACCCTGTATATGAGGCAGCGTTTCATGAAGATAATTAAAAAAAATGTTTATGATTGATTCGTTTGTGTAGATTGTTTTTCTAGTTATTTTCTTTGTAAGCAATATTTCCGATTATTAATGAAACACCCTGTATATGAGGCAGCGATTCATGAAGACAATTCAAAAAATGTTTATCAATATCATTTGGGTTGATTCGTTTATGTGGATATACTATTGTTTTCCTTGTTATTTTCTTCGTAAGCAATATTTCCGATTATTAATGAAACACCCTGTATATGAGGCAGCGTTTCATGAAGATAATTCAAAAAAATGTTTATCAATATCTCTTGGATTGATTCGTTTATGTGGATATACTATTGTTTTCCTTGTTATTTTCTTCGTAAGCAATATTTCCGAATATTAATGAAGCACCCTGTATATGAGGCAGCGTTTCATGAAGATAATTTAAAAAAATGTTTATGATTGATTCGTTTGTGTAGATTGTTTTTCTAGTTATTTTCTTTGTAAGCAAAATTTCCGATTATTAATGAAACACCCTGTATATGAGGCAGCGATTCATGAAGACAATTCAAAAAATGTTTATCAATATCATTTGGGTTGATTCGTTTATGTGGATATACTATTGTTTTCCTTGTTATTTTCTTCGTAAGCAATATTTCCGATTATTAATGAAACACCCTGTATATGAGGCAGCGATTCATGAAGACAATTCAAAAAATGTTTATCAATATCATTTGGGTTAATTCGTTTATGTGGATATACTATTGTTTTCCTTGTTATTTTCTTCGTAAGCAATATTTCCGATTATTAATGAAACACCCTGTATATGAGGCAGCGATTCATGAAGACAATTCAAAAAATGTTTATCAATATCATTTGGGTTGATTCGTTTATGTGGATATACTATTGTTTTCCTTGTTATTTTCTTCGTAAGCAATATTTCCGATTATTAATGAAACACCCTGTATATGAGGCAGCGATTCATGAAGACAATTCAAAAAATGTTTATCAATATCATTTGGGTTAATTCGTTTATGTGGATATACTATTGTTTTCCTTGTTATTTTCTTCGTAAGCAATATTTCCGATTATTAATGAAACACCCTGTATATGAGGCAGCGATTCATGAAGACAATTCAAAAAATGTTTATCAATATCATTTGGGTTGATTCGTTCATGTGGATATACTATTGTTTTCCTTGTTATTTTCTTCGTAAGCAATATTTCCGATTATTAATGAAACACCCTGTATATGAGGCAGCGTTTCATGAAGATAATTCAAAAAAATGTTTATCAATATCTTTCGGATTGATTCGTTTATGTAGGTAGATATACTATTGTTTTGCTCGTTATTTTCCGAGTTATTTTCTTTGTAAGTTTCCCCAGATTTATTTACAACGTTCTTCAGCCTTATATTGAAAAAAAAAACTCGGAAAAAACACACGTCAAATAATTGACATTTTTCAATGTAATTTTTTTTTATTATTCTGACTGACGAGTATTTCCGCGGGAGGTTGATACCAATTTCCAAATAGACTAGTAATTATCCATTCCGTTTTTCTAGTACATAGCGTAGTAATACTATCACTTCTTTCGATAAGTGTTTGTTACAACCCCAGCCGAGTGTCGATTGTTTAGCTAATCGCAGCGATCTAGATCTAGTGCACTTTCATAATCCGCAACCACTTTCGAATATCTCTGGAGAAATCTGCCGATGTCAGGTCGCGAAGAAATCGAAATAATGATAATAATAGGAAGGCGTTTCATTTCAACTAACACGCTGGCAAAATCAATATTGGACCTCGATCGATTCAACCTTATTCATTTTACCAAGGGTGTTCTCACTTATAATACCACTAGAGATTCAATCGACAACATGAAGTTTCTACAAAATATTCGTGTTGTAGAAAAAGTTCATAGTTCGACCTCGTTTCTCATTGGTCTAGACGCCAGGCAAGCATACAAGTGGTTGGTTGACCGTACGGCTGTGTATAAACAGTAAAATAAATTACAACTTTGACGAGATTGACTGTTCAAGTTTTATTTATTTTATATTGACCGTGAGTTCCTTTAATCAGATGTACAATTTCAATAATCGTAGGACCCGAATTCGATTCTGATTAACACTTGACAGTTTTCATGGTCAGCCGCTACCGGTGGTAGAAATATATTTACACTGAGTGTGCAACAGTTTCACCAATGGAAAACGCTATTAGTATTTGAAGTTAGGTAAATGTGAACGACATTCAACCTATAAACGTCAAAAAATTCCCAGTGGTACCATAATGCTCCCTTCCCCAAAGGAAGAGGGAAAAATATCCGGAAATCGTTCTAGTTGCTACGGCAACGATACAAAATGTAGGCTTTTGATTGGTCGAAAATGTGAAATTTTCTACCTGTATAGATTCGAAGTACTTAGAAACTCGAATCACCCTTTCGGAAATATTTCCGGAAACTTTCAATCGATATATTTCTGGGAATACTCACCAGAAAAAAATTGAGCTGAACGTGCCTCGAGGTGAACAATGCCAAGGCAAGAAAGGGCAGCATTTTAGTACGCTGACAGCTTCAAAATGGCAATGCCTGAGTGCAAGAAAGCGAGATTCTCAGCAACCGGGCCGAAAATAATGGTTTTATATGGGCCTGCAGCGCCAACAATATAATATTTTGAAAGACACGGAATGTGAGTAAGGATACGCTGTTATCAGCTGTTAAATGCCTTCAACAGGCAGAACGAGAGCACAAAGAAAGGGATCTTGGTGAAATAAAAATTTCCCAGAATTGTTTACGAGAAACGAACCACCCGTATATCGGTGTGGAACGTAACAATAACTGGGGAGGGACACTTTTTAATCGGAAGTATCTATACAGAGTGGAACAAACACAATGTGAGACCCACTTGATTCTGTAAACATCGGCAATACTTTTTTTGTTTTACAAGGTTTCTGGTGTGAATTCTGGAAATCAAGAACAGGAGATGTAATTTGATGAAAAAATAATATTCCACGAACTTGTGCCAAAGTCTCGGCAAAAGTGGTCCGTAAATAATTCCAAAATTATTAAAAAACAAATTGTTTGCTCTTATTCTTGATAGAAAAATCTGTGGCTTTGCTCGGTCAAACTCAGCAGAGCCATTTTTGGAAAAAACCGTTTTTTGCGTTTTTAAAAAGTATTTTTTTCTGCGATTCATTGGAGTGATATTTCTCTGCTTATTTTAGGCTAATTTATTACCATTATTCAATTTTTTTATGTTCCACGCATTATAAAAAAAAATTAGTCGAATTTCGCCAAGTCCATGCTGCAATTATTTCAAATTTTATATTTTTGTACGGTTTGATTTGTCCAATTGATGATACCAATAGCTGGATCGATTAATGGTAAATGTAGATATTTTTTACTCAACGGTTTTTGAAAAACATGTCTGGCTAACTACATTTTTCTGTCATCTCAAATTGTGATATTTTAGGACTAATTTTATGCATTAATTAGGTAAGTACCCTGATTCCATTTTTTTTGCTCCAGGTATTACAGAAAAAAATAAGATCGACTTTTGCCGAGACGATTATACTCTCATTTAAAATGTTATACCTATGTAAAAACTACAAATGATCAATCTTTTCGAAATAAACCAGGTTGACTTGAAGAATTAGTTCACAGTAGGCCAGATATAAAGAGTATGAGTAAGCAATTAAAGTGAAGAATTGGCACTGGAAATACTACTTAGCACTGTGATCAGTGAACGGCCTATTTAGGATTGATAAAAAATGGAAACTTGAAGCTATGGCACTGGGAAAACTGAAGAGTTTGACGAAATTCATAAAAATTTGTTGCAAAAAAAAGTCCTCTTCTCTCCATCTTGTTCAAAAACATATCTCGGGAATTTTTGCTCGTATCATACTTTCTCACATCATGCTGGACGACACCAATCACCTACCAAAAATTCGAATTGATTCGGTACCCATAAAATTAACGAATTAATCGTAATAATCCAACGCCACCTCCCGTAGCTAAAAGCGATATCGAACAAAATATCTACCCATCAAGCCACCGCTGCCTCAAACAAAACAACACCGCCACACGGTATATCGGTGACGTTTTTCTTGGTTTTTCGTCCACAGCACGCTGCGATCGTTTCCCCCGACAAAAAACGCGCGGCAATCCCGCTTCGTTCTCCCCCCCTCCCGGCTTAGGCAAATAATGGCGATTCTTTCCCCGATCAACCCCGATTCTATCCGATCCTCCCCGCTTTTGTTGCCTCTCACTCTCACATTGTAGATTGTAGCCGAACGCCGATCGAATGCCACGTGTTGACGTAGAGTGCGAACGGGTGAACAGACGCGGATACTAAAGAAGCCAGCAAAGCCACACACGAATTTCGACTCGGGATGGAACACATAATTTTAGACTCATTATAGGCTCTTTTATTACCCTATTCCCAAATTTTTTGCTCTTCTCTTTGATAGAAAAAACTGTGGCTTCGCTAGCTTCGGCCGAACTCAGCAGAGCCATTTTTGAAAAACAATAATTTTGGTGTTTTGAAATAGCCAAATTGTAGAGCTTAGTTTAGGCTAATTAATTACCCTAATTTGATTTTTTTGCTCCACGCATTACAGAAAAAAACAAGATTTTTCTGTCATTTGATATTTGGATATTTCAAGACTAATTTTAGGCTAATTAATTACCCCAATTTGTTTTTTTTTGAATAAGGGTAATTTATAAGCCTAAAATTAGTCTTGATGTATTACTATATCAAATGACATATTATTTTTTCTAAAAAACGTCGAATAAAACATTCCAACATGGACATTTTATTGATCCAGCGATGGGTATCATCGGTTTGACAAGTTAAATCGTCAAAAAATTATAATTTGAAATGATTGCATCAACGACTTGGCGAAAATCGAAAAATCTTGTTTTTTTCTGTAATGAGTGAAGCAAAAAAAATCAAATTGGGGTAATTAATTAGCCTGAAATTAGTCTTGAAATATCCAAATATCAAATGACAGAAAAATAATGTTTTTGAAAAAATTGCTCTGCTGACTTCGCCCGAAGCCAGCAAAGCCAGGGACATTTTATTGATCCAGCGATGGGTATCATCGGTTTGACAAGTTAAATCGTCAAAAAAATATAATTTGAAATGATTGCATCATCGACTTGGCGAAAATCGAAAAATTTTGTTTTTTTCTGTAATGCGTGGAGCAAAAAAAATAATCTTGGGTAATTAATTAGCCTAAAATTAGTACTTGAATATCGTTATATTGAATCGCAAAAAAAAGTGGATTTTCAAAAATGGCTTTGCTGAGTTCGCCCGAAGCTAGCAAAGCCACACAAGTCTTTCTATTAAGGGAGGGACAAAAAAAAATGGGAATAGGGTAATAAATTAGCCTAAAATAATCTCTACAATTTGGCTATTTCAAAACACCAAAATTATTGTTTTTCAAAAATGGCTCTGCTGAGTTCGGCCGAAGCTAGCGAAGCCACAGTTTTTTCTATCAAAGAGAAGAGCAAAAAATTTGGGAATAGGGTAATAAAATAGCCTAAAATGTGCCTAAAATTATGTGATCTATCCCGAGTCGAAATTCGTGTGTGGCTTTGCTAGCTTCTTTAGTATCAGACGCGGATATCGCGCCGGATAATCGGCAGATTCGGTTTTGCGTACAGGGTATACAGAGTGGCCAACATTTTTCATAGGGGGAGTCTTCGATCATATCACAGACTAGATGAATGAAGCCTGGTTCATGCTTATACGAACTTCGCAGAATTCATGCGAATCGAAAAATTATAAATATTACATTGATACTCCTACGCTACAACACTATTGATTTCCTTAGGCATTATCTGTGGTATCATGATGATATAAAAAAGTCCGCAAAAAAGTTCAAATATTTCAACTTTATTGCGATATTCGTATAAGCATGAACCATCAGCTATAACACACTATCCTTGCTACAGTGGTTGTTTGAAGCCAACATCTGAAAGTATAGTTACCATGTTCTTAAACAAGGATAGCTAAAACTGAATTTGAATAAATTGACTCACTAACAAAATTATCATATCAATTCTTTTATAATAGATTTAATTTACTGTCTATATTGTTTATTTTCTGGATATAGAGTTTCCAAGTTTTGAACTTGAAAATTATAACATCAAACATGTTGTTATTACGTTTCAATTCCACTGAATTTAGGCTCATCTACTACTCTGAGCATTTTCTTGCCATTTGGGCCAACCATTTTATCACTTGCAGTAAAATGATGCGAGCAAACTCTAGCGTCTTTTGAAATATTCTCTTTTCCGATCATATTTTTACATCATATATCCACTAACTTTTCATCTCGGGAAAACCCGAGAATGTTTTCAAATTACCAAAAGTTGTTCTGCATATGAGGGTGGGTGAATAATGTTTATACAACGAATGATACGACACTGAGTAACTCACCAGTGGAATGTTGTGTTCTGGTCACCACTTTTAAATCGTCTCTTACACATTTCACAGCGTTTCACCATCGTTTAAATTCGAATTGAACAGAATTAACAAAGTTTGTAAGAAGAATCTTATACATTGGATTTATGCAGATGTTTTAAGTCTCAAGTTTTAAGTAATAAGTCATAAGATATCGTAACAAACAGCAGAAGTTGAATGCATGTGAAGCAAATAAAAATAAATAAAATGTAGTTAGGAAATTTGAATTACAGCGAATGGAAAGAGAAAAATAAGCACACAAAAAACAGATTTGATTTTCAATTGGCTTATTTAATGTTTCTGTAAATGTATTTTTGAATTAACTCTCGATATAGCTGAGGTCTAATGGACCTGTTTGATGACCTTTGCGTTTTCCCGATTTCACGAAATTCGATTTTTGCTACTCGGAATTACTTTTCAAAGAAGCATCATTACATTATTTTTCACGACTTTGTAAAAATTGTGACTGATCTGGATCTGAGATTGTACAAGTTAGTAAACAACAGACATGATCACCCTGTCTCTATATTGAAAGGTTGAATTGATAGCTTCAGAAATTTTGAAATAAACGACGCAATCTGACCATTAAAAATAAAGCGCATTCACCAAATTTTAGATGCTGCGCATTCACCATATTCTGAAATAATACTAGACCGCTGTTTCCCACTCATATTTGGGTTATTTAACGTCTCAAATCAAGCAAGCAATGCCACAAAGTACGCCCCTGATACAGGCTCTGAATATACATTATACATACATACATTCATTCATTCATATTATGTTATGAGGAGAGGGTTTGATTTTCGGTTGACGGAAGCTGAACGATAACAATAAGAAATTTAGCCCTATTGTATTGATATTGTATGTGAAAATCTGATAGAGGTGTATAACTGCCATTGATGTGGATTCTGTAAACGGTTTACATCGAGCTTTGAATCGAGTTTGTTCACTGTTTTTTTTTTCGCAGTCATACAATAAGCTAGCGGAATCGTTTTGGGTAATTATGCGCTTATCATGCGATCTATATGTTCATGGAACTGTGAACAAATCACAACTTTTTTATGTAATAGTATGTACCAAAGACCGTTATCTTGCAAGTTTTTGTCCAGTTTTGTATCACCTCAGATCACTCGACACATTACATGCATGGACAATAGTTTATTATACATTTAATTAAAGAAAAACATTGTGAATATGGCATTTTTAAATTATTTTTCCCTTAGATCATGATCTTAAGGTTTTTCCAATGATATCAACATGATTTTAGAACTTTTTATGTCAACTTAAGGTTTCGAGTCGCTAATATTTGATACTTGTTTTTGACTTCCATCAACACCCCAATATTAGAGGCTGAAGCAAAAAAAATAGATCTAAATCGGACTTTATAGTTTTTGGCGGATGGGCAAATGCTTGCTAAATTCATTCTATTGTTTTCGAATTTGTATCACTAACGAGCCTGCAACTTTTCATTCTAGTCTGATTCATCACTTGGTATCTATTTCATGGTATTCCTTTGTATTGGCTTCTATTTTTTTAGAATTCAGCGCAAATTTAAGATTTATAGAAATTATTACAACCATATTATTAGTCAGAAATGAAGTATTTCATCGTTTACGCCATATTTTGAAGCGCAAAAAGTTGCAATGGGAAAGTAAACTTTATTTTTCGATAACTACCAAAACAACTCCATAAAGAAATTGATGAAAAGAAGAATTGCAAGAAGATGAGAAATATCTGCAAGAAACACGTGAAAGATCATCATATTGCGCAAATTTTCTTGGCCTCCCTGTACATTATTTTCGAATAATCGTAAAAGCAATCCCTCATAATCGATGAATAGGTATACCTAACGGTTATTTGTCGAGTCAAAAAACCATGTTGACTGCAAATATCGAACCGATAATGAAATAATTTCTCTCTACCCCAGACCCCAAATACTGGCTGCTTAACACTCCCAATTAGGGTCGGCTATAAAGGGCATCACAATAGCCTACCTACACGGTGGCCCAGGGTCGGATCGAGGTGCAAGGTAGCGGGTTTTTGAGTACGTTCATCTGCCGTCGTCTAGTCTTTGCATCGGACTGAAACCATTTATGTTTCGAAATCGCCCCGTATATACACAGTCCGAAAGAAGCAATGCCACTTGGCTGATATGCCACTGTATAATTATTAACGGAATTACGATGACTTAGCAGGACAAGGTTGATTATTGTTGATTAATTTATTGGTCTGCACAACATTATTTTGTTATTTTCGTTGACTTTCGTTTGTTGTTTTTGGTCTGGGTGAACTGAATCGTCAATTATGTATAACAATACTGGAAGAAAACAGATTTATTAACATATTATTGAAGATCGTTTCTCGGATGTTGTTATAGGACTAAGGTGTAATTTTCAGCAAATGGAAGTGGTGATTATTGGATATAAAAAAATTAGAGGTGATAATATTGGATGGATAAAAATGGATATCACATCAACTCTTCTCAATAAATATAAAAATCTTAGTACTTTTGAGCAAAATTATCATTTTTCGACACACAAATGCAAGAAATTCTCATTTGATTATTTTATTTTGGGTTCTAGGCAATGCATAACTTCTTATAAGGAATGTGATATACTGCATATCTATTTCTTTACGCGTATTTATTCAATTCAATTGGTAAATATCTTTTTATACACATAAGTATCTGTATTTACGCGTATTTTTCGGTCCTATGCATTTATATTTGTATCTACGGGCGTACAGTTGTGTGCATAAAAAAGTCGTACAGCAGTTATAGGCTATTTTGATACTTTTTTTACTTATAATGCGAAAATTTCAGTTTCTACGCGTATATTTCGGCTTATATCTATTTCTACGCGTATATTTCCGTTTATATCTCACGTGTATATTTCAGTTTATATCTGTCTGTACTTGTATAATTACGCCTATATCTGTTTCTACGTGTATATTTCTGTTTCCAAGAGTATATTTCCGCTCATTACTGTTTCTACGCGTATATTTCTGTTTTTACGCGTATATTCCCGCGCATATCTGTTTCTACGCGAATATTTCTGCTTATATTTGTTTCTAAGCGTATATTTCCGTTTCCACGCGTATATTTCTGCTTATTTCTGTTTCCATGCGTATATTTCTGCTCATATCTGTTTCTACGCGTATATTTATGTTTTTACGCGTATATTTCCGCGTATCTGTTTCTACGTGTGTATTTCCGTTTCTACGTGTATATTTCCTCCTATATCTATCTCTACGTGTATATTTCCACTTATATCTGTTTCTACGTGTATATTTTCATTTCTATGCGTATATTTTCGCTTATATCTATTGCTACGCGTATATTTCCGCATATATCTGTTTCTACGCATATATATATTCCGGTTATTTCTGTTTCTACGCGTATATTTCCGTTTCCACGCGTATATTTCTGCATATTTCTGTTTCCATGCGTATATTTCTGCTTATTTCTGTTTCCATGCGTATATTTCTGCTCATATCAGTTTCTACGCGTATATTTATGTTTTTACGCGTATATTTCCGCGTATCAGTTTCTACGTGTGTATTTCCATTTCTACGTGTATATTTCCGCCTATATCTATCTCTACGTGTATATTTCCACTTATACCTGTTTCTACGTGTATGTTTTCGTTTCTATGCGTATATTTTCGCTTATATTTATTGCTACGCGTATATTTCCGCATATATCTGTTTCTACGCATATATATTCCGGTTATTTCTGTTTCTACGCGTATATTTCCGTTTCCACGCGTATATTTCTGCTTATTTCTGTTTCCATGCGTATATTTCTGCTCATATCAGTTTCTACGCGTATATTTATGTTTTTACGCGTATATTTCCGCGTATCAGTTTTACGTGTGTATTTCCGTTTCTACGTGTATATTTCCGCCTATATCTATCTCTACGTGTATATTTCCACTTATACCTGTTTCTACGTGTATGTTTTCGTTTCTATGCGTATATTTTCGCTTATATCTATTGCTACGCGTATATTTACGCATATATCTTTTTCTACGCATATATATTCCGGTTATTTCCGTTTCTACGCGTATATTTCCGTTTCTACGCGTATATTTCCGTTTCCACGCGTATATTTCTGCTTATGTCTGTTTCTACGCGTATATTTCTGTTTTCACCCATATATTTCCGCGTATCTGATTCTACGTGTATATTTCCGTTTCCACGCGTATATTTTCACTTACATCCGTTTCTACGTTGCCTTGATTCCCCCCGTTCATTCGCAGAGTGGGCGGCTATGGAGCAGGCAACGTCATGAACGGCGGCGGCGACAACGGCTACGGCAACAACAGCGCCCTCTCGACGGCCGCCATGGTCGCCGCCGCCACCGCCACGGCCACGGCGACGGCAAGCGTCGTCGCGCTCCAGGACACCGCCCAATTCGGCCACCACCACCATCACCAACACCACCAGCAGCAACAGCAACAGCAGTACCAGCAGTACCACCACCACCAGCAGCAACAGCAGCAGCGCATGATGGGCATGAACGGCATGGGCATGCAGGGCATGGCGGGCATGCAGCATGGCGTCATGGGCGGCCAGATGGGGCCCAAGATGGGCATGCAGGGGGCGGGTGAGTATCATAATTGGCGTTGAAAATGCTCGATACTTTGCTTCCTGATGAATACTAGGAAAATATAGTATATGGAATACTATACTTTATCTACAACTATCCAAAGTTCAAAAATGAATCATTGAAAATCAGATACTTAGGTTAGGTTCTCAGTTTTAAATAGTTTGTTAGTGAAATTCAACATTGCCAAATCGGAATATCTTGAATCGATAAAAAAACAGCTCAATGAGAAACGTGAAACGGTTTTATCGTTCTTATGTAAGTATAAGTCCTATTTGAATTTGACAAGACGATTATATGTCACAATATAACTCGAAACGTACTGTCATTATCACTCGATTCATCACAGCAATTGGTGTCATTATCTATTGAAAATCGAATCAGCAATGGATGATATACTTGAGTAGTATAGCTATGCTCATACGAGCGCAGAGCTACACGAAACGGCCGCCAGATGGCATTGTAGTGACGCCATAACACCACTACGCCATCTGGTGACCGTTTCGCGAAGCCGTGCGCTCGAACGAGCATAGCCATGGTTGTTGTAGGTAAACAATATTATTATTGTTTATAGGTCCAGGGCCGAACTCTGCCGCCATGTACCCCAGGCGAATGACGCCCTACCCCTCGCCCGCCATGATGGCTCAGAAGCGGCCCAGCCAGCAAAGCTACCAGAACGCCTGCCCCACTATGAACCCCAACATGAATCCCAATATGAACCCCAACATGAACCCCAACATGAGCCCGATGAGTCCCAACTTCAACCCCGGCGGTCAGTACCCCACCTACGGCTCTCGGCAGCCCAATTTCAGCCAGTATCCCACGCAACAGTCTCTAGGTGAGTTTTTACCACAAAATTTGTGATCCCGTCTAATTCCAACCGATGATGATAGTTATAAAGTTTGTTCGGTAAAATTTCGTTTATCGCACTCAATTGGATTAAAAAAAATTTTTGGTGGAACTAACGACATCAAATCCCCAACTTTTTTCATAGAGTATAAATAATTTCTTTCTTAGGCCCGACGGGCGCTTTCCCGCCCAACAACATGGTGTCGGTGGGCAACCCGCGCCAGCTGCGGCAAGCCACCCCGTCCTACAACGCCCTACACGCCCCGTCCGCGCAGCAGTACTTCTCCGCCCAGCAGCCGTTCCCTGCGGGCGGCCAGCAGGGCCAGTACGGCGGCGCTGGGGGCGGCAGTGGGGGCGGACAGTACGCGGGCAACCCGCCCTCGGCCGCCTCCGTCTCTGCCGCCTCGGCGGCGTCGTCGGCGTCTGCGCACCAGTTCCAGCAGGACATGGCGATGCGCAACGGCATGAGCTACCAGCACAGCCCCATACCGGGCAACCCTACGCCGCCGCTGACGCCGGCCAGCGGCGTGCCGCCCTATGTCAGCCCCAATCCGGACGTCAAGCCGAACTTCGGCGAGCTCAAGCCGCCCATACCGACGCAGAGTGAGTGGTTTGGTTTTTTCTCTTTGTTTTTTGGCGCCCAACGTGTGGTATGTGGATGCACTTTGAACTTATATAAGATGGACCACTCGTCGTGTTCTGTTGATTCACATGAAACGTATATACAAATGATTGAATGAACATCTATTTAGGTTTTGAGAAAAAATTCGTATCGTATTCTGGAAGGATATGAGATTTTTTTGGCGCCCAACATGGGTCGCTGCACTTGAAAATGTCATTTTCAGTTGTGAATTATGGATATTTTTTGTGTGTGTCCACTTCGAACGTATATACAAATGACGTGGATTCACTTGAAACGTATATACAAATGATTAATCGAAGAAAACATCAATTACATTTATGTGGAGACAGGTCAGTGCTTCAAGCGTTTCAAATTTTCTCTCATAGCGACGCAGACTGAATAGTTTTTTTTGTGGCGCCCAACGTGGGGTATGTGGATTCACTTTCTATTAACAAACTTAAATATGTAATTTTTCGTTGTAAAATATGGGCATTCGGTTCACCTGAAACATATATACAAATGATATATCTTGAAAAATATCAATAATATTTTTGTGGGGACAGGTCAGTATTTCAAGAGTTTTGAATTTTCGTTCTTATCGCGATGTGAGTGGTGGGGAAAGAAATATGTAAAAGGATATCAACGTCATTTAGGAGAGTATATGAATAGTAAATTTTTGTTTGATTCGTACGAATACGATAACTTTTGGCGCCCAATGTGGGTATAATCTGATATAAATGATATGTAACTTCAATTAACTTCGAACTTCGCAAACACTAATGCATAGTGAGTGCTTCCCCCTGATGGCATGAATCGCATGTTGTTGGACACAAACAATAAAAAAGAACAACGTTGTTACATTTGGCGCCCAACGTGAGGCCAATCCTAACAATCTTAACGGAGCGCCTTCAACACGTGTATATCTTCTTCCTTTCCTCAAGAAGACGACGAACTGCGACTGACGTTCCCCGTTCGGGACGGCATCATCCTGCCACCCTTCCGGTTAGAGCACAATCTCGCCGTCAGCAACCACGTGTTCCAGCTGAAGCCGACCGTCCACCAGACGCTGATGTGGCGGCAGGACCTCGAGCTGCAGCTCAAGTGCTTCCACCACGAGGACAGGCAGATGAACACCAATTGGCCTGCGTCGGTGCAGGTGAGTCTAAGTCGGATGCCGGGCCATATGCGGGGTTCGAAGTTTTTTTTTTCGGAAAATAGTCATCAGTTGATTTCAAAAAGGTTGTACTTCTGGTTCTCTCTCATCACCAGAAGACGTTTACTCGTGACGTAATGCTGATACCTTCGGACCCTCGCAAATCCCTGTGAAATTGATTAGTACTGAAACTGGGGACACTCGTTTGTTGCCGGCTGTCAACTTTACGCGACCGTAAAATTGGCATTCGGTGAATTGTCGCCACGTTTGGTACGGCCATTACACCATCGCTATAGACCTCGTCTTACGTGCAGGTTTCCGTCAATGCGACGCCTCTGATGATAGACCGCGGCGAGAACAAAACGTCGCACAAGCCGCTCTACCTGAAGGAGGTGTGCCAGCCGGGCAGAAACACCATACAAATCACAGTTTCAGCTTGCTGTTGTGTAAGTATTAATTGTTTTTTGTCTAAGAAACATCTATATCCTCGTTATTTTATTAATCATCATTGTGTTAAACTTTATCATCTGGTGAAATTAATTCGTATCACTGACTCGTAAATTTGGCGCCCAACGTGGGGCTCAATTGCATAAATATTTCAATTGATGCCCAACGTGTGGTAAAATTTGAAGATATTATCCTTTGTAATCGTATAATGGATGCGTTAATTTAGGTATTAAGAGTTCAATCGCCGCAAAAAATAACGTAAATTAGGCGCCCAACGGGGAGAAATTTTTTACAATTATTGGAATCAAAACGATATCGTTTGTAATAGACTAAAAATGAAAACATAATCTTGGCGCCCAACGTTGGGCATTCCAAGAGTGGCGATGTTATCCTTTGTGAATGTAACTCCAATTGAAATTGAGGAAAATAATGTATGCGTTGATTCAGGATTTATTCACAAGTAATGTACGAAAATCTAGAAAAAATATGGTTGACATGATTCAGGAGAGTTGAATACTACAAGAATAGTTGATTTTGTAGATTCCTATAAATACTAGCGCAGATTGTACGTTGAAAAACAACATAAAATTGGCGCCCAACGTGATATCTCGTAATGTTATCTTCTGGAACTAATGGAACTACTGTAACTAATGTGATATATGCGAGATTTGGTAAATCAAATAGTAGTTGAAGTACAAGCTCACTTACTACTTGCCTCAAACGAATAATAATAATAGCAGCTTGGTTTTCTTAAATTATTGTTGAAGACTATATTAAAGTGGAGATTAAAGAAGTAGATATTCAACGTTGATGTAGATTTCATTTACAAATGAATACAAATACAAGTACGTTACTGATACAATTCAAGAGATAACAAAAATAAAACAATTGGCGCCCAATATGAGGTAAAATTCGAAGATGTTATCCGTGATTTCGGATTTATTTACAATTGAAATTTGAAATGATCTAGAAACCAATGTTGTTCACATGATTTAGTGAAGTTCACCGCAAAAAACAACGTAAATTTGGCGCCCAACGAGGGGTCAAACTTCAACACCGTTACTGACGCGATATTTCTCACTCTTTCCAGTCCCACCTGTTCGTGCTCCAATTGGTGCACAGACCGAGCGTGCGGTCGGTCCTTCAGGGCCTGCTCAGGAAGCGGCTGCTGACGGCCGACCACTGCATAGCGAAGATCAAGCGCAACTTCAGCAACACCAACTCGGGCGGGCCCAACCTCGAGAGGGACCGGTGAGTCGAAATATACATGATTTGAAACAAAGGCGCGCGTCAACCTTCGCCAGAAGTGTGGAATTGACCCCCTCCTCCGGTTTTTTCAGGGACGCGGTGGAGCAGACAGCGCTGAAGGTGTCGCTGAAGTGTCCCATCACCTTCAAAAGGATCACTCTGCCCGCGCGAGGCCATGAGTGCAAGCACATACAGTGCTTCGATCTGGAGTCCTATCTGCAGCTCAACTGCGAGAGGGGAGCTTGGAGGTGTCCTGTTTGCAAGTGAGTGGGCCAATGTTTGTTTTCTCTATTCTTCCTTTTTTTGATCTATTTGATTGATTTTCATCGATGATTTTTCTTTTGTCACAACTTTTTTTTTTTCATTTCAGTAAACCTGCCCAGTTAGAAGGTCTCGAAGTGGACCAGTATATGTGGGGAATTCTAAATACGCTGAGTTCTTCGGAAGTGGAAGAAGTCACTATCGACAGTTCCGCCAATTGGAGGGCAGCCAAAGGAAATGGGCCTACGATAAAGGTAAGAGAAAATAATTTTCAAAAATTATCAGTCATCACGTTATCAAGGTCACAAGGATCTATGAAATAAATTGTCACCATGGATCGAGATGAAAATAAGTTTGTATCCTTTGTGAACGTGAATCGTTGAATTAGAGTTTTTTTACAATTGGAATCAAAACAATATTGTTCACATGAAAGTTCAATCTCCGCTAAAAAAACAAAACTCAATTTTGGCGCCCAACGTGGGGCATTCGAAGCGTGGCGATGTTATCCTTTGTGAACGTGAATCGTTGAGTTAGGGTTATTTTACAATTGGAATCAAAAATATATTGTTCACATGACTTCACATAAAAGTTCATTCGCCGCTCATAAAAAAACAAACGTACATTTGGCGCTCAACGTGGGGTATTCCAAGCGTGGCGATGTTAGCCTTTGTGAACGTGAATCGTTGATTTGGGTTTTTCCAAAATTACAATCGAATCGATATTGTTAACATGACTTGTGAGAGTTTAACCGCCTCTTAAAAAAATTTGGTTTTGGCGCCTAATGTGGGACATTCCAAACGAGGCGAAGTTATCCTTCTTGAACGTGAATCGTTGATTTAGTATTTTTTACAATTGGAATCAAAAGGATATTGTTCATATGAGAGTTCCGTCGCTCATAAAAAACAAAACTTACATTTGGCACCCAACGTGGGGAAGCGTGGCGATGATATCCTTTGTGTACGTCACTCGTTGATTTAGGATTTTTTACAATTGGATTCTGGAATCAACTAAATTTTGTTCACATGATCAATGAAAGTTCAATCGCCGCTAAAAAATACAAAACGTGTGATTTTGGCGCCCAACGTGGGGCATTCCAAGCGTGGCGATGTTATCCTTTGTGAACGGAAATCATTGATTTAGGGATTCATATTGTGAGTTCAATCGCTGCTAAAAAAACAAAACGTGATTATGGCGCCCAACGTGGTGCATCCCAAGCGCGGTAAATAAAAGAAATACCGTAATTTCAGCGCCCAAAGCGGTGCAAAACGAGACGATCCGCATGTATGAGAGTTCAATCGCTGCTAAAAAAAAATGTGATTATGGCGCCCAACGTGGTGCATCCCAAGCGCGGTAAATAAAAGAAATACCGTAATTTCGGCGCGCAAAGCGGTGCAAAACGAGACGATCCGCATGTATGAGAGTTCAATCGCTGCTAAAAAAAATGTGATTATGGCGCCCAACGTGGTGCATCCCAAGCGCGGTAAATAAAAGAAATACCGTAATTTCGGCGCCCAAAGCGGTGCAAAACGAGACGATCCGCATGTATGAGAGTTCAATCGCTGCTAAAAAAACAAAACGTGATTATGGCGCCCAACGTGGTGCATCCCGAGCGCGGTAAATAAAAGAAATACCGTAATTTCGGCGCCCAAAGCGGTGCAAAACGAGACGATCCGCATGTATGAGAGTTCAATCGCTGCTAAAAAAACAAAACGTGATTATGGCGCCCAACGTGGTGCATCCCAAGCGCGGTAAATAAAAGAAATACCGTAATTTCGGCGCCCAAAGCGGTGCAAAACGAGACGATCCGCATGTATGAGAGTTCAATCGCTGCTAAAAAAACAAAATGTGATTATGGCGCCCAACGTGGTGCATCCCGAGCGCGGTAAATAAAAGAAATACCGTAATTTCGGCGCCCAAAGCGGTGCAAAACGAGACGATCCGCATGTATGAGAGTTCAATCGCTGCTAAAAAAACAAAACGTGATTATGGCGCCCAACGTGGTGCATCCCAAGCGCGGTAAATAAAAGAAATACCGTAATTTCGGCGCCCAAAGCGGTGCATAACGAGACGATCCGCATGTATGAGAGTTCAATCGCTGCTAAAAAAACAAAATGTGATTATGGCGCCCAACGTGGTGCATCCCAAGCGCGGTAAATAAAAGAAATACCGTAATTTCAGCGCCCAAAGCGGTGCATAACGAGACGATCCGCATGTATGAGAGTTCAATCGCTGCTAAAAAACAAAACGTGATTATGGCGCCCAACGTGGTGCATCCCGAGCGCGGTAAATAAAAGAAATACCGTAATTTCGGCGCCCAAAGCGGTGCAAAACGAGACGATCCGCATGTATGAGAGTTAAATCGCTGCTAAAAAAACAAAACGTGATTATGGCGCCCAACGTGGTGCATCCCAAGCGCGGTAAATAAAAGAAATACCGTAATTTCGGCGCCCAAAGCGGTGCAAAACGAGACGATCCGCATGTATGAGAGTTCAATCGCTGCTAAAAAAACAAAATGTGATTATGGCGCCCAACGTGGTGCATCCCGAGCGCGGTAAATAAAAGAAATACCGTAATTTCGGCGCCCAAAGCGGTGCAAAACGAGACGATCCGCATGTATGAGAGTTAAATCGCTGCTAAAAAAACAAAACGTGATTATGGCGCCCAACGTGGTGCATCCCAAGCGCGGTAAATAAAAGAAATACCGTAATTTCGGCGCCCAAAGCGGTGCAAAACGAGACGATCCGCATGTATGAGAGTTCAATCGCTGCTAAAAAAACAAAATGTGATTATGGCGCCCAACGTGGTGCATCCCGAGCGCGGTAAATAAAAGAAATACCGTAATTTCGGCGCCCAAAGCGGTGCAAAACGAGACGATCCGCATGTATGAAAGTTCAATCGCTGCTAAAAAAACAAAATGTGATTATGGCGCCCAACGTGGTGCATCCCAAGCGCGGTAAATTAAAGAAATACCGTAATTTCGGTGCCCAAAGCGGTGCAAAACGAGACGATCCGCATGTATGAGAGTTCAATCGCTGCTAAAAAAACAAAATGTGATTATGGCGCTCAACGTGGTGCATCCCAAGCGCGGTAAATTAAAGAAATACCGTAATTTCGGTGCCCAAAGCAGTGCAAAACGAGACGATCCGCATGTATGAGAGTTCAATCGCTGCTAAAAAAACAAAATGTGATTATGGCGCTCAACGTGGTGCATCCCAAGCGCGGTAAATTAAAGAAATACCGTAATTTCGGTGCCCAAAGCAGTGCAAAACGAGACGATCCGCATGTATGAGAGTTCAATCACTGCTAAATAAACAAAACATGATTATGGCGCCCAACGTGGTGCATCCCGAGCGCGGTTAATAAAAGAAATACCGTAATTTCGGCGCCCAACGCAATGCGAATCCGCATGACTAACACTCGCCATCCTCTCCTCAGATGGAAGACGACGGCGATTCCTCCTCCTCCTGCGGCGGCGTGAAGCGCTCCGCCAAGGCGATGTCACCGGGCAGCATGACGTTGCCGACGATGCACAACTGGGACATGCAGGCCATGTCGCCGTACATGTCGCCCGACATGAACAGCATCGCCAGCGGCTCGATGATCGGCGGGCCGCCCGCGTACGGCGCGGGCGGACCGCCGCGCCACCAGCAGCAGGGCGGCGAGATGGGCGGCTACGCGGCTGGTGGTGGGGGCGGTGGAGGAGGTGGAGGGGCGGCTGCGGCGGGTGAATACCTGGGGGGCGGCGGGCCGCTCAGCCACCTCAGCGAGTCCGTCAACTCGCTCGATCCGCTCAACGCCATGGAGAAGAGTCTCAACGAGCAGGTGAGATTTTTTTTTTTGGTTCAATGGTACTTTTTTTTTTATTTGAGGTCGAGTCGTTTTCTCAGTTGAATATTCATGAGATGGAGGAACATGTCGAAATATGGAGAAATAATGTTTCAGTGACTTTTCGAATACCATAACATATATATAATTTTTTTATTGTACCTAGTTTTTTTTATTATAGTTTTTTTCTATGGTTTGATGTAAAGGATTCATGAGGTGAAGGAACTTCGCGAAATGTGGTGAAACAAGTATCAAAAATTTCTTTTGTTCATTTCTTTGAAGAGTTGAAGATTCATAGGCAACATTTAGGTTATTGAAGCCGTTTCTAGATAAATCAAGAATGTTTGATGTTTCTTAGTAAGGAAAGAGGAATTAAATGACAACTTTGATTATTTTCTTCAATATAGTTCAAAATTGGTACATGGAGTCCTTGTTTGACACTTTTTTGGCATCACAGTCAACTTATTTTGATTCCAGCCAAACTCAGGTCACGTGATATGTGAGTCGCAAAGGATTTTTCAATTTTCAGAAATGCAGAAACAAACCACAATTAGAGTTTTTCCCATATCACATAGCCAACCTTTTGACGGACACTGTATATACCTTTTTATTTTTTTTGATGATTTGTTGAAAGAATTCACTAGGGTGAGGAATATAGCGAAGGTATCGCCGATTATTTGTTCATTAAACATTTCCTGATTGTGGAAGCTGAAAGAAACTGGGACGAGGAATTTTCTGTGATTTTTTCATGGAGAAGTTAATTTGTTTTTTTTTTGATGATTCATTCTAAAGGATTCACAAGATGATGTGTGGAAAGAAAGTATCAGTGAGTTTATTTCTTTGAAAACATGATACATATTATAACTTTTTTCACTCAATTTCTTTTTTTTATGAACATGGCGAAAGCATCGACGATTTTTTTTTATCAAAACTTCCTGTTATTAATGAAAGCCAGAAACTTACTTTGAGAAAAAGAATTTTCAATGTTTCTTCCCCATTTGAAACCTCAATGCATTATTTTTTCTTCGTCTTTTTTGATGATCGATTATAAAGGATTCACAAGATGAATGAATATGGCGTATTTTTTATTAAAGCCTTCTCTTTTTGTGCTGCTTGTCGAGTTACATATCCACAAGGTGAAGGAATATGGCGAAATAATGTGGAAAGATAAGGTTTCAGAGACTTTTTTTATTGGAGTCAAGTATTCACAAGGCGGAAGAACATGGAGAAACTTCTTTCCCCAAGTTCATTCAATTAATTTTCTTCTTAGTGGGTTGAAAAGTATACAATTGGAATCAACTAAATTTTGTTCACATGACTAATGAATGTTCAATCGCCGCTAAAAAATACAAAACATGTAATTTTGGCGCCCAACGTGGGGCATTCTAAGTATAAGATTCACATGGCCAAATGTGCGAGTTTTTTCATGTGATTATGTCATTGAAAGTCATCAAATTTATCATCCTTTTTTTTTGATGAATTCGCAAATCACCGCCGGTTTTCCTCTCGCGCTAACCCCACCCCTCTGTTCCAGATGCCGCACACCCCCCACACCCCTCACACGCCGCACACCCCGCAGACGCCGGGCGGCAGCGGAGGTGGGGGCGGCACCGGCCCTCCCAGCGTGCCGCCGCCCGCCCAGCAGTCGGAAGCGGGCGCGGGCGGAGGCGAGGGCGGGCCCCCTTTGCCCGACATCCCCTCCGACCTGAACTTTGACCCGGCAGCTGTCATCGAAGGGGAGGGCACCGGCCAGGAGGCGTTGAACGTGAGTATAAATGCATTGCCAAGAATCGAATGCTTTTAAAAAAAATTATCACATCCCCCGGAACGATTAGATGGTTTTTTTTTCTTCTTCTTCTTGCGGTCGTTTTTTCAAGATAATAATGATAATCGATCGACGATCAGCACCTTTCCGAAAAAAAATGAGAAACTATGAATACATGATATTTTAATAATTTATCTCAACTGCAAGCATGTTTGCGATCTCGCCTATCATGACGTATTCATCTAAACTACTCCTAAATGAAGAAAAACCGTTTTTTTTTTCAACTTTAACAGCAGAGGCAAGAAGATTATCTCATTACCTTTGGCCATTTCCAAAATTGTCTTCTTATCACTTTTCTTTACAGAGTGACTTCAAAAAATAAATTTTTTGGTTTTGCAGTCATAACTTTGCTCCTCTTTAACCGATTTTCAAAATCTCAGGATCATTTTGAAGCTGAAACTTTAGATAAACAGATATGAAGATTAGAATTGACTAAAGATAAATATTTAAGATCAAGGGTTTCTGCAAAGGTGACCCAAATCTAAATCCCCCTCGAAATCCCGATTAAAAAAGAAAAATATCCAAAACATTGTTTGATTGAAACAAAAATATCACAATCAAAAGAACTATAAAAAAAATGTTGACCCCCTCCCCCCCAAAATATTTTTCGGGGGTAAAATGTTTGCTGGTCAAACGGTTAGATATATCGGTAAACATATTTCACCTAACCCCCACATCGGGATCGGATATTAAAAAAATATATAATTATTTCGCCCCCCTTGCCCCCTTGGGGTACTTTGGGTACGATTGAAGGGGAAGGAGATTTTTGTGATTTTTTAACATATAATTTTCGTGAGTTTCGTACAAAACTACTAAGAATCGATTTGACTTTGTATAACTTTGTATAAAGACCTACTAATAGTTTTTTCTGTCCTGGTCTTTATTTTCACGAGAACGTAATTTTCAACCTGTCTTGTCAGTCACTCATTATGATTTTTGTTACGTTGGTTACGGACCATGCATTTTTTTTGGGCTGATTTTTTTCTAGAACATGGCGTTTCATTTCGGTTTTCTCATGCACAATATTTGACTACTGAAAGAAAAAAAGATGTGGATGTGTCAAGAATGGAAGATCCTTCCGAAAACAAGTTGATTTTCATTTAATTCTCCTCCCAGTCGGGATTTACAGAGTGTTTTAGATTTGGATCACCTTTGAGGGAACCCTCGATTCTGATTGTTCATGTTGAGTTAATACTGATCTTTAAATCTTCTCATATGAGGTTTCAGCTTCAAAATGAGCCTGAGATTTTGAAAATCGGTTGAAGAGGAAAAAAGTTATGACTGCAAAACCAAAAAATTGATTTTTTGAAATCACCCTGTAAAAAAAGTGATAAGAAGACAATTTTGGAAATGGCCAAAGGTAATGAGATAATCTTCATGCCTCTGCTGTTAAAGTTGAAAAAAACAGTTTTTCTTCATTTGGGATCCTTTCGAAAATTTCGAAATTTTGCACAATTCCAAATAACATCCTGTAACAATTGGAAATAACCTCATGTATCGAAGAAGTACGAGAATATAGCTGAAGGACTGAGCTAGCGAACAGTGCAAACAGAATTCAAATTGTTCAAAGAAGAAAAATGTTATTCAAATTTAAACAGGGGCAAAATTTCGGGGTGCGACGTAATTAGTGCTGCGTAGTTTAATAAATTAGCATTCATAGCTTGAAATAAAACTTCAACAATCTGAAATGACAGGTTGAACACCATTCAAAGCGAATTACGTCACTTCTATGAAATCGTAATGTTGTTTACTTCGATAATTATTGCCTTCTTAGTTCTTATTTATATTTTAGATTATCTTGAAGAAACTGTTGTGAAGCATTTTTTCATACGTGCCATATAAAAAGCAAAGTTGACGATGGTTTCTTCGAAACGAAATGTTGTAGGAAGATTTTGTGAATGCCATTTTGTAGAGCTGAAAGAGTGGCAATGAGAAAGCGCCTTTGGTTTCTTCAAAACTGTTCGAATAACTTAAGAAAAAAATAAAAACCAAACCGCCAAAATCGCTTTTTTTTCCTAATACATCCGGAATTAAACAACAACTTTGAAATTTCTGTGTAATTCTCACGGTTACCGACACCCCCATGCTGTTTTATCCCCATCTTGGACACACTGTGTAATGTCTGTGTGATTTCGAAGGTAGCAGAGAGAGCTCCTGTCGAGCATCTCTCATTATCTCCCCGAAACCCATGTAACAAACCCGCCGTAGAGAAAGTATACCGTCTAACTCCCACCCTCGCTTCCAGTTGCTGCCCGACAGCGTCGACCCCATGGAGCTGCTCTCCTACCTGGACCCGCCCGACCTAAACACGCCCCCCTCGAGCGGGGGCAGCAGCTCGGGTCACGCCAACGCCAACGACGACATTCTCGCGCTGTTCGAGTAGGGCGCGCGCCCCCCACCCCCCCCACAAAAAAAAAAGTGTCAGCGCTAGCCAGGTTGGCGCACATAATCCGCGCATGACGTCACGATGTGACGTGCGCTTGAACTCGTCACGGGCGGCGGATGGATTTCGGCTTATGACGTTGGCGCGTGCGTCTTTTCGATGGTTTCAAAAAGATTTCGATGGGTTTGCAGAGCCGTGAGGCGAGACGATTATTGTTCCTTGTTTTTGAAGTACAAAAGAGCGTGTTGTTGTATTTTTTATTATATTCTTTATTCGATCACGGAAACGAAAAAAATAAAATATAAAAATCGTCTGTTATTGGCGGGTTCGAGAGTTTATTTTCACGAGCAGATGGAACGCATAAAACAATCAAACCATGCTTGTTTTTTATCGATCTATCGATCTCTTTGGATTCAAGTGTTGAAAGGTGACTTGCCCTGTGACGTGAAACATTTGATTGAACAAAGTGTGATAAAAAATAAACAATGTATCAATAATAATTGAAGAAAGGTCTAAATCAAATAATAAAAAATTGTATAAATTGTACATAATATCAAAATCATGGCGGAAAGGTTTTGTTCTATCAGGTCAGAATGTTTTTGTTGACGATCTTGGCTCAAATCCGAGTACAAGATAAATTTCTCATGCTGAAACGCATTTTTACTTCAAAACTCCAATAATTCCGAGGTTTTTCGCTTCATAATGTATTTTTTGCATTCCTTGGAATTGAATGGTGGCATGTGTCATTCGACGTTCACATATGACGTTGACATGTGAGATTTGACGTGTTGACAAGTGATAGGATTTTCACTATTTCAGTTGAACTTTTTTCCTTTTCTATTTGAATTCAAACATCTTCAAGAGTATCCTAGATTCAATGACAAAATTGATTTGATTGTTTCAGTTTGAAGACTTTATAGGGAAGCAACATATTTTGAAACTACAAAAAAATAGACATTAACAATGTTCCATCCAACCAGTAATTTTTTAATTTCAGAAATGCGATAGATATAAAACGTGATATTTTGGTATCAGCAATCCGGTATTGCTGATTTCAGAATCCTGTCAATTAAAACTTCCATCTGGTGGAAAATGTGCGTTCGAACTGATGGAACAAAAGCTGAAATTATGATGGCCAGTCAAAACTAGTATTAACAAAAACTTAGTAGAAAATTTGGAACCAAAATCTAGGTACCTATATATTTAAGGCTGTTTACCAGTCCGTTTTGCATCTCGATGTGCATAGGCTTCAATTATAATATGCTGTTGAAAATTCTGTGAACCTTTTAAAGCATCAGACAGAACACTTGATTGAGGCATTATAGTAGCAATACCGAGTGTTCAAAGACCATCCGTTCTGGACGAGTTTTCAGTTGAAAGAAGCCCTCTCCCGATGATGTTTTTCATCATCAGCCGATTTGTGTTCATTGATTTTCAGGAGTTGGCATGAAAAACCGCATTGTGATGTGAGAGGGGTGGAAATCATGGTAAATTTTCGTTTATCGCACAACTTTGGGTTCGAAAAAAATTTTGGTCTCCTGATCACGAATCTGAAGTCTAAACTCGGCGGTATCAAGTATTTTCGAAGATACGGCCCCATTTTGTCTAAAAAATGCACCATTTGACATCCCAAATTTCTGTTATTAAAAACAAACAAAATTAACCCTTCTTTGAACCAAAACATCACACACGCATATATTAACTTGTTTTCAACACTTTTTTGCAGAAAAGGTGTTATTTTCACAAAAATTCACCCTTATTTAAAACCTAAACAAAACATCTTTTTTCATTGATTTTTCTAATATTTTTTATTGAAGAAGTTGGCAACGTCTTACCACTAGCCAAAAAATGACGTTGCCAACATTATAAATACCAGAAAATCAGTGAGAAAATGTTGTTTTGTTTAAGTTCTAGACAAGGGTAAATTTTTAGAAAAATAATGTTTTTTGTTGCTGAAAAGTGTTGAAACAAGTAAATATATGCGTGTGTGATGTTTTGATTCAAAGAAGGGTGAAGTTTGTTTGTTTTTAATAACAGAAATTTGATATGTCAAATGGTGCATTTTTTAGACAAAATGGGGCCGTATCTCCGAAAATTCTTGAGATTGCCGCGTTTTGACGTAATACGTACGTTTCAGCGAAAAATTTTTTGGAACTCATAGGAGTGCGATAAAGATTTACCAACATCATTTCAGATATCGAATTTTCTTCGAAATTGATGATGGATAACCCGATTATTTCTAATATGAAAACGAATATTGCATATTTCCAGAGAATCGGGGGTATTTGAACATTTGGTTATTTGTTTAATTGTTATTTATTGATATACAGTTTGCTGATTGAACAGAAACAACCACATACAAGATTCTTATTTGTTGAGAACTCTGATAAGACTGTGATAAAGTTTAATTGTAAGTATCTTTAACATATTCAATTATTGTATATTGAAGTAATGAATAAACGTCATTAAATTTAGCGAGAAATATTGTTATATTGTGGATTTTGTGTAAGTATTATTTAAATTGCATGTGATAAAAATATATTTTGGTGAAAAAAGAATGTGTTTTATTTATCCACCCGAACGTGTCTGTCTGTTTGTCTGACGTTGGTCCAAGTTCCTAACATGCAGTTTTCCCAAAACTCCATGCATAACACACAAGGTTCACACGAATTATGTAATTTTAAACGCCAACCAAATAATCGATTCTAAAATTTAGAGCAAATTTATGTCAATAATAACTTGTATGTTGTATATGTAGAAAAAAGTATTTATAGAAAGTTTACATTTTACATGATTGTTTCTATGATAAATATATCTATATACTAAGTGCTCCCACTTGTAAACTTTTTATGAATGTCAACCAGTATAAAATCATTGCCAATAATTTGTTTTATTTGAGCGAATCGACAATTATTGTCAATATAGACTCTAGGTTTATACAGTCATTTACCCTTTGCTTTGAATTTGAGTATCTGGACCAATACTAAGTCGCATATCATTTGTTTGATATAATTTGGACCAATAAGTAATCTTACTTTAAGCAATTTTAGATATGAGCTGATTATTGGCAATTTTATATTAGTTTTGTATGAACATTTTATAAATTTCGAATCAAATCATGAGAATAATTAAAATGTGTAGATTATTATAAACTAGTTTGTGTAAATATAATGTACATTTGATTATAATGACTACTCTATTATTTATTTAATCAACTCTTCTCGAGAGCCTGATATCTTTCATTTACTTTATCTGGAATTCAATATTTATTTACAATTCCTCAGACGTTACATAATATTTTTTCACATTATGTTCTGTTTTGTGCAATGAATAAAGATCTAGACTGACGTTGTTTTAATATACTCATATTGCATAAGAGCATTTCGAATAGATAACCAGTTCTTGACTTTAATTGATCTGCACGATATTATTTAGTATCTCGGGCAACATTTTTTATGGAATCGACATTTTAGCGATAATATCGTAAAATCGAGGGCTTACACGTAATCTGCAGATAAATTAGTCAAGAACGTCTTTATTTCAATGTCAAATGCTCCTACATCAGAAACTAAGAGAGACACGTTGGATTAGGAGAGGTTTCGTTGAATTAGGTTTGGTTTCGTTGAGATAGGTTATCAATCTCTATATTTTAAAAAGTTTTACAAATGATGTAAATTGCCGTAGAAGTTAGACAAGTTTTCAACGATTTTTATTGTTTTTTTTTTTTCAATGCTAATATCTCGAAAACTATCAGAGATAAAGAAGAATCGAATTCAGAATTGTGTCCAGCAAGTCGAGAATACAAATTTTTAGCAGGTTCTTAGACTTTCACAAAGTTGAAAAAGTTCAGAGGTGTTTGCCTTGTTTTTTTTTCAGACCCAAAAATCAACTTTGTAATTTGGAAGCCGTACGACAAAGTAGATTTTTCGGTCAGTAGAAGACAAAAAAAGGTTAAGTGAGCTAGGTTAATCTTTTTCCTGGCAGGTCTCAAAAGGAACTGTAAACTTATATACAGTGGGTTTTCGGTATCCTGAACAGAAATATCAAATCGGATTTACCATATATTCGATAGCTTTCGAGATATCTACTTCCTACCATTGTTCCAATCTTTCAGCACCTCGAAGACAGCCATTGTTGTATTGTGTAGCGAGAAATATTCAGGGAAAAAACTTTCTTTCTTGGAAAAAGGGATTCTAGGTATGAATACCAAAATTGGGAGGTGATCTGTGTAAATCGAAGGCTGTGTTGGCAAAAATTATGTTAAAAAACGATTCGTTAATTAAAAAAATGAGACCGATTTACTTTGAATGTCCTACAAAACTAAAATTACAATGTCTTGCACTCGACCACGACCTAATCAAACTGCAAGGTACCAATTAATCTGTAATTGGATATGTAATTGTTATCAATCTATATTTGCCTTGAACTGTATACAGATTGAATTGCCAATTAATATAATTGTAATATTAATTCTGCAATTATAGATGAATCGTTATCTGACAATTGAAGTCTGTATATGTTGTTTATTGCTTTAAAAAACACATAATTCTTGCAATATCCCAAATTAAACCGAAATTGAAAGGCACCTGTATGTATAATCAAGCTGTAATTGCAAGATTCATCAGATAAGTGAACTAGTGAAGTGAAATATAAAATATTTATTTTGCCATAAGTATAAATGACAGATTCATCTGTCAAACAATATAGTAGTTGTAAGATTAATCTCGCAATTATAGGATAGGTGAACTGTCATCTGCCAATTAGACTTTGCAGATAAATCTAGTGATAATATCGATATTCAAATGCGACTATAGTTTTGCTAATTAATTGGAAAGAGTCCGAAAGTAGTTGCATCTTAATTAAGCAAGCTAAATATTTTTTCGAGAAGCCAACAGATTAATCCACCAATTAGTTTAATCTTGAAATTTACAAGTATCTTATTATAAATTATGGTTGTTTATACTGTTATACTTCGAAAACAATCCCTGGATGCATAAACCTCCGTGAAACGATCCAGATTTACTCGAACAACAGGCACAGGGACAAAAACAATCGACTTCCAAAATTGTAATACACATACAACTGTTTATTAAGACAAATCATCAGTCCTCTCATTATAATCGATAGATGATAAAAATAACAAAAATCAAGTCGAAGCTGGCAAGGGGCCTCGATGAATCATAATCAGTTGGAGATACAGCGGTACAATATGAATTGACAAGTTCAGCCAGCTTTGTGAGAGAAACAATATGTCTGTCCAAGTGTTGTCTATGTTGTCAAGACTGCAACTTTAAATAATGAAAATGTTATGATTGGAACATGAAAAAGAAGAAGACTCTTGTAGTTTGTTTTCGTTATTCCGATTATTTAGAATATTTTGTTAGCACTGTTACCTTATAATTAATAATTGTTGAATGATTCCGAATACATTATAAATGTGTTATTAGATTCCTTATATTTTTTAAAGTCGCAATCATAACATTTTCTTTATTTTAAGTTGCAATCTCGACTACCAAGACAATACTAGGGCAGACATGTTTTCTCTCTCAAAGCTGGCTGAACTTGTCAATTGCACTGGCCTGCTCCAGACTTGCGCTAGCACCAGACACGAGTTTGGTACCAGCGAGGTACGGGGCGTTCTTATTTGCAGCACGCAGACAAAAGCGCATTTTCAACGAAATGATGGAAGGAACTGTTTCACCACGAATACCGAGACTTGATGGATGGTCAACAAATGGCAACGCCCCGTAGAGGAGAGCAGGCCGCGTCATTTCGACAGTGTATGGTTTGTTTCATTAAAAATTGCAAAAGTGTTACTATTAGGCTTATATGGTACAAATATTGAAGATAATCTACGTGACACTAAAAAAATTACTGAACAAATTGAACATGATTGAGTGTCGGGAAGGGACAAAATGCCAAAGCTAAACAAAAAGCAATTATAGTGATATTAAATTACAATACAAACATAACACAATTTGATAACTGAATTAGTGATTGCAAATGAGTGTCTTAGCTGTAATCCCTCGGGAGTGTGTCAGTCATCCTCAATTGCGTTAATTGAAGTCTGCATACAGTGTGTTAAAAATTCGATTATGTGCATGGGAATCTTGAAAACCGTCAGAAATACAACAAAGTTTAAGTGGATGCAAATTTGCGTAATCAGAACAATATGTCGGCAAGAATACAAAAAATTCGGACTATTTTGGGAGGTGACCTGAAAGAAAAACTGCGATTTCGTTTCTTACCTTTGAGGAAATGTGAAAAATTGAATTTATTAATACGAAATCGCTAAATTAAAAAAGGTTTGAGGTTTTGCTTTCTAGTCGTATTCAATTCAATAAATAGAAGAGCCGTTTGGAACACTAAATATTAGATAAGTAGTGACTCATTTATTTTATATTGGTTTGAAAGTATTAACTTTTGGTCTGGAGTTTCCACCGATGTTTTTATGTAGCCGTCTGAACTAAATGATTTTTCATGAAAATACAAGTGAATATTTTCATCAAACTTTGCTTTCATTTGCACTTTGTTCTATCTCTGATGGCTACCAAGATCTTTATGCATATAATCGAATTTGCAACATCCTGTACAAGGCGATTCGTGAATTTCTCCTGGGTGGCTTCCATTTCAGACAAGAAATAAATAAGGGAAATAAGTGCCGGAAAACAGAGGTACATGTTCTAAACTCCTTAAATTACCGCTAAAATACAATCATCACAATGCAAAAATGCATTACCGAGAATAAAATATATAATTATATTGTACATATCATAGGGTTCCCTCCGCCCCGCGAGGGACTATCTTTTCCGGGTGAATTAAAGACCAAAAAGTGGACTCGCACGCCAGAATCCCACACCTGAATCGACAATCGTTCATATTCTTCCTGCCTCGTATTCAGCAAAAATTTCGACGCTCCGAGTTTGGAAAGTTGCGAGACAGAAACAATACCGCTAAGCACGGGATTTTTTTTCGGGTGTCGCCGACGTTGCCTGATTCGCCTCTTCAAGTTATAATGTCTGCATTTGAAGCTGAAGGGAGAAAAATTGTTATGTCCAGCTAGGGCGACTTTTCAACGACGCCAGAGACACTTGAAAAAAATCCTGCAACGTGAATATACAGCGCCCGGATGAAGTCCGTTACCCCCCTGCTAACTTTTGAACCACCTGGTATATCGCAATAAAATTTGGAGAACTCGAGTGAAGTTTGACAGTAAACAAGATGTTACCGCGAGAACGATTGTCTTTCAATGCGAACTTGATTGAAAGCAACATTTATATTTTTGGAGAGCGGAAAGAAATATTAGACGACAGATGGAGAATTACTAACAATATTATGGAAAACAGACGTATCGTTCTAGATGGCACTCAGACGCTACTTTTAAACTTCTAACCGCCATTTTTTCATCAAAATGTTGGTTATCATCTCCTACTCAAGCCCTCCAAATTTCGATGCGATATACCTGGTGGTTCAAAAATTAGCAGGGTGGCAACGGACCTTAGACGGGCACTGTATATGAAAAAAGACCATCAATGAACAGGCGCCGTCATCCCAAATTTGAGTGTAGCAGTCGCCAGAACGAGGAACGCGAGACGAAGGTTTTCGATTCGTCGAACGAGCCGAGGGAAAACAATATACAGGGGGCGCGACAGAGCGGCTCCCCGCAATAAATAACGTCCAACATTCTACTAGGGGATCATTTTGAATGATCCGCAACAACGCGTCGAGTCGTTCTCTGCGAAAACCTCCGTCCGGAAAACAACATTTTCATCGAATAATAATGAAATATAACTTAATCAATTTAATTGACAAATTTAAATCCAAAAACAATCGAACAGCAATTATATATAATATATATATGAATTTTGAATGTACCAATAACAACAAGTCAAAATCAATGGGGAAAAGAGAAAAACGAATGCGGAATCGGGAGAAGGTTCGGGGACACCATCAGTCAGTCGGGCGGGCCATCTCTGAACCCAACAGGACCCCCAGCATCCCGCGGACACGTGACAGCGCGATTGTTTGCTCGCCGAATTTATCACCCCCACCTTGCGGGTAGGGCAAAATTTGAAATCAAAATTTTGGCGCATACCAAAAACACAGCGGCCGGCATCTCTCAGGAAGGCTGAAGATGTTCTCACAGCGGAAGACGTGGTTATTAACAAGATTTTCTTTCATTGAAAGTGATGTCTAATTTTTTTAATGCAATTTCGAAGATCGTTGTAGCTAGTTTTAGTACGTTTCTCAAACACAATCCGGTAGCTAAACGTGGACCTTCGATTCGCGATACTCGCTTCATTGAAACTTGTCAACTGCCACCATTTCCTAGTCAAGAACTCTTTATTGTGGATTTATGCATCACCATACAAAATTCATCAATGAACATTTATCAATACCAGATTTTCTTCAAGTGCGCAACTAGATTTTTTCCCAAAATAAAAGTGAATAAGTTGAGTACACATGAGTATATTCTCACGTCCCACTGCTATTTGTGTAATTTCAAGGTACAAATGGAAACGAAAAATTCAAGGACATTTTGAATGATTGGAATCTCGGACTAGTACGCTCACAATTTTCCCTCAATACATAATCGTGTCTGCATAAATGATGGTAATTTCATCAAATGTAAATTCATAAAAGTCGTGCAGCATAAATCCACACCTAGCAATTTCATTGCAGCAAAAAACCTAGTCGTATAATTTCAGATAAGGGACAGGGGCAAACGCCAACAAAAAAACAACCAACAATCAGATCAAAATTACTCAACAACTGAGCGAGAGCGACTCGCCACACAGTGTTCCCCCCCCCCCCGGCAGATGTCGCCCGACCCTACGCAAACAACCGCGCCGTCGCGCGCACGCGGGCGGCGCCGGCGCCGTCGGCCGTCGCGACGCTGGGCCACTCTCGCACCCCGGGCGTCGAAAGTTCGTGGTGGCGCCGACGGCGGCGCCTTAGCTCCACGAGCCGTACGAGTCCTGGTACCACGTCGGCTGGTCGCCGTTCATGTCGCCCGAGGTTGGCGGCGCATTGCCCCAGGTGCTCTGGTACCGGCGCTTCGTGTCCCCCTGGTTCTGGTGGCCCCCGTCGAACTTCCGCTTACCTGCTGGTACGGAACGGAAGTCAGTCAAAGGGGGGCGCGGTACTATTCCTCCACAAGGACCCATGAAGAGGACGTCCACAAATTTTTTTCGAGAGATATCAAGTTGATTGAATTTGGAACGAAGTTGCGCATTTTGATGGATGATAAACTGAAGAAAACTTTGGAATGTCTACAAAAATTTTGAAAATATTGCAGGAAATCGAAAATTTCTCATAGCTCAGGATTTTTCATGATAAACTCTAATCATACTGGATATTATTAAAATAATTTCTAATGGAGAATTCGACTATGAAAACAAAGCTAACTAAATGCTGCACACAAAGGTGTTCAAATAAAAACTAAAATCAGAAATATTCACCACATAACTCAACCAACACCGTATCTTCCAAGATATGCGAGATACCACATAGTGGAACTCAAAATGCTTCGTTCGATGGTATTTCTAACCTCATGATATCGCTCTGGGAGGATTTTTATGCATTGAGAGCGCAGAATATTTTGGGTACTGTTGTTCAAAAAATGTACATAAACCTTTTTCTTAAACAACTAACTAGATCCCATAAACAGTGACCGGTAAAAAGTTCGTATCACATGGATAATTATTCTATAATAAATTTGATAAAATAAATTTAATAAATTGTTCAAAGTGGTCCAGGATTTTAAAGTGAGAGTAATAAAAAATGAAACACGAAATAGGTCGACCACAAAATATAACATTGAAAAACGTAACCGGTTTCAGCTATGCAGCCATCTTGAAAAAATGAACAACGAAGGCATTTTGGTATAGAATAAATAACTTTGGTTCATCATTTTTTTGGTCTCAGTAGAGTGTGTTATAATCGTATGAAGGCATTTGATATACAAGTGACAACTAAAATGCATAGATCACAAATAACATAAATAAAAAAATACAGTGGTCAACTAGATTAGATTATTGGAATTATCGAAAAATATACGATATATCATTTGAAATGAAACATACTAGAGCTGTTTCAGATCTAATCTCAATTTGGCAAAGGGATACAAAAGTGTTAAGTAATCATTGTGACAAATGTTTGTTGTTGAACAAACACCAACCACCTGGTCCTGATATTATATAGAGGCAAATTTCAATAAATGTCAAAATCTTGAATGGGTAGGTAAGGAATGGTATGGGGTTCTTAAAATAAAAAATGACAATATACAAATGAATAGGAAGCAGAAAGCATATGGCTGCATAGGAGGGAGGAAAGCAGAAATGGATATTATACAAATGAGAAATCAAAGATCAGCAGCTTTCAGTCCCAAAAAATATGAACATTTAGGTACATCTTTTGAAATAACCATGAACTATTCTGAACTTGAAGTGTCATAACTGGCCATAACCTAGCTTTTCAATACATCCTTCACTACCATTCGCTCAAGAACCTGAACAGCAGCTAATCTTTGATTTCAAGGAGAGTATTTTTGGATAGGATACGGTACATACTGTTTTATAACAATAACACCTCAAGAACATCACATCATGCCTCAAAACGATGAAAATTACGTAGAGATCTTCGATGAACTTCTTAGGCAACCGCCAACATAACTAAAATACAACAAACGGGATGGGAGAATACAGGGTGATTCGTGGTGGTCAGCGTAACGAATGTATCAGGATAATTGAAAGACAAGTCATTCTGTATACTGATCCAAAGGTGGATACAGGAAGGTGAAATATTACCAAGCACTAGATTCAATAGATGAAACTGTAGACTTTTGCTTATTCGAAGTTACCAATCTTCGATCATATAACAGACAAGATGAATTACGCACAATCCTTGACACAGTAGTTGTTTGAAGCCAACATCAGTTACTAGGGTTACCTAATTCTAAAACAAGGATAGCAACAAAGAATCCTCCAGTACCAGTGTCTTGCTATCTTGGAAGGGTCTGAATTTGAATAAATTGACTTACTAACAAAATTATCACATCTATTCTTCAGGAAAGTTAACAAAAACAATCCATAATCAAAGTTTTCTGAAAATATAGATCTTAGATTTATTCAATCCACTGTCAAACTATATTGTTTATTATAGTTTCCAAGATTCGTTCTTGAAAAATATAACATCGAACATGTTTTTATTACCTTTCAATTCCACCAAATGTAGGCTTACCTACTACTCTGAGCATTTTCTTACCACTTGGGCCAACCATTACTTCAGCGTCTCTAGAAATATTCTCTTCGATCCCCGATCATATTTTTCAATATATCCATTAACTTTTCATCTCAGGGAAACCAGAGAATGTATTCAAATTACCACAAATTGCTTTGCATATTAGGGTGAGTAAATAATGTAATGAGTAACTCACTAGTGACATGTTGTGTTCTGTTCACCACTTATAAATTGTCTTTTACACATTTCACAGCGTTTCACCATCCTTCGAATTCGAATTGGATAGAATAAACAAAGTTTTAAAGTAGAATTTCATTAAAATTTTCACACAAAACTGGAAATATGCCGTTTAATGAACCATCAATCAAAATTTGATTTGAAAACGAGACGTTTCGCGCTGTCACTGTCAGCGTTCGGTTGATTATCAGTTGAACGAACTAAACAGCGTTGGCGCATTCACCAAAAATACCGCAATGAAGTGCTATCTATAAACCATCACTTATCTTTGAAGGCACTATATTATATAATGAAGATTGAATGAATTGATTTAAATGTACTTATCTGATTCATATAAGTACCTACTTAAGGATATAATATTTTGTCATGGGATGATCATCACTTCTTTTAAATGTTACAATGTGGCAACCTCTGTGGGGGAAAAACATACGAATATGAATTTCATGTTGGCTTCGAGCAATTTGGGGTGTTACTATTCTAGTGGGTTTGTTGTTCGGTGATTTTAATGTTTTTTGAAACAATTGAATAGCTGTTTCACCATCCTATATTCACCTTGGTCTCTACGTTCCACAACAAATACATACGAAACAAAGAAAAAAAACTCGTCCTCACCTGGTAAACTTGCCTTGGCGCGGCCCACTCCACGAGCGGCCTGGCGCGCCGCCCCACGCCCCCCTACCGCTCCGCCCCGGCCCGCCCTGTTGGCCGCCGCCGCCCCACGGGCTGGGGGGCCACCGGCCCGGCCACGTGCCACCACCCCACGCCCACGGCCAGCCTGGATCGGGAACAGAGAGGCGCGTTACGATTGGAGCGATCGCGGATGAAAAATCCGGGTGGATGATGGGAGGGCGGCAGACCGCTCCCCCTAATAGTGGCCGAGAGAGAAGGGCAGAGTGTATGTTTGTCATCGTGTGTGGTTTATTTTTTGGACAAGCGTCGGTTCGTTTTATGCACAGATTAGCACACCTTATAGATGTTACAAATGATACAATCGGACAGAGCGAATGGGTTTAGAGAGATTTCGAAAGCGTAAAATTCAAAGGTCCTTTCATAGATATGCGCAGGCGCTGAAATATTGATCGCGTGTTTTGTTTACATCGAATACAATATCGTTGTCATCATTTTGTTGGTTATGTTACAAATGTTTTCGTTTAACACGATTCACGATCCGGTATTTCGGATGGGTTTATGTTCTCACAATGTATAACATATTTTCCATGAACTATAATTCAAAAGGGAAAGTAATAAAGGTTTTGAGGATTATCAAAGCTCAGATTGAAAAACCTGTGATCATAGGTATATAACTTCATTATCTGGAATGTGAATCAGGTACAATAATATGTCTATTGGCAATCATTACTGTGTATTGTATATAAAAGACTGAAAATCATCTTCAAGTAAAATGGAGAATAAAGACGAAAAACTATGAGTACTTATATTGAGTAATATTATTGACCCCAATCAAACTTTTCCATTTGATGAGAATATCACCATTTTTGCTATACCTATATACTGCTATATCACATATTACCAAGTTGATGAATTAAGAGATTCTGATCATTTGTTAGATAATAAAATAGTGTTTTATTTTTTCCTGATGACAATAAATGGGCTACATTCACAATATTACAATTTCATCGTAAAATTCATCATATTCCTAATCCATCTGATGACATAAGTCACTTAGAAGTAGATAAGCTTTTATCACAGATCTTTTATATTGGTGTTGATTATGCATTACTAAAATGGCAACATTGCAAATCAGTAGTTTCAGCGGTGACAACGACTGTACGGCAACTGCGATGCGCAAAATTCAAAGGTACGAAGTCAATGAAAACGGATGTCGGTACATCAAACGAAAAACACCAAGTGTCTCATCTGTAAGGTTTTCTAATCTGTGGTTTTATGCTTGCATGATTTGATATTTCGATGAAGCAATGTGTTTCTTCAGTTCAATCTTGAATTTTTTTGTTTCATCAATGAATAATTTGGTAGGCTCGACGGATTGTCTGTTGTCAAATTATCATCACCCCAAGATCAAGTGATTTATGATACTGGTTACTCACACTGGATGAATCAACTACTCATATAATATACAGAAATATCTCCTTTCCGTCTCTCTCATAACTGGGTGCAATCTGCCTGGTGATATATGAACGTGAAAACATAATGATAATTGTAGTTATTCACATTCGCAATGATCGGTTATCTCGCGGGTATTGTGATGAAGACAAAAAGGATTTTCAAATAAATTTCAAAATAGCGATTGATTCACTAATTTCGAGTGTACTGAAAACAACTAGATCATTGCGAATGCATAGCGGGCAATATGAACCATAGTGAAATTATTCATAAAACAAAACTTTCCAAAAGAACACAGTCTTATTTTATAGATTCATTCGAATATTACTGAATATCCTTTCTACCAATACCTATTAGGCTGGGATAAGGTGAGTGCAAATTGCGAATTGTACTTGCAACGGGATGATTTTTTGAGGTGAATATGCCGATTGAAGCAGCTACTAATTTAACTGAATTTTTTCAAATCGATGTGGTACCTTCTTTAGTTTTCGAACAGATCCAATTCTGGACGGTTTCATTTTTTGAATGAAAGAAAAACAAGTTTATTTCCAAGGTAACTTGCGACGCAAAATGACATCTTGGATGGAAAAATTTAGAACTTTTCCTAGATTAGTAATCAAAGGCAAAGCATTAATAATGAAACGTTCTTAGTAGGAGGAATGAAAGCTTCATGGGATTTGTCAATATGATTGATTCATGTCGTGCATAATTAGGATTAGTTCAACAAAATGATGTCTAAACTTCATTTGCTTTTTTCGAAATCAATTCACATTTTTCTTCAAATTCATTTACCAAAACACGTTTTGGCTCCAAATCATTCAGAATTGGATACTCATAATTAATGTTGTGCCATCAACATAATGAAATGCTTAGAGATCATTTCTCAAAAGGCGATACATATTCAACGACCATTTATAACGTACTTACAGAATTTGACTTTATTGCACATGCTTGGTACATTTTCTGGCTAAGTTCAATAAATTGCTTTTGAGGATGGCTAAAATAATGAAATAACTTTAAAACGAGTAGAACATCAATATATCAAAAAATAAAATAACTATTTGAAGGAGTCCAGAATTGCATCAATCAGAAATTCAAATTCGTTACTCAAGAATTGATCTTGATAATTATTTCAAAAATGTCCAAAGATTTTTACGTTGCCGATCAACAACACAAGGAAACATTTGACAGTCCGAATGGGAGAAAGGATAGGTTCAAGACTGTACAAAACATCACGTGATGAGATCAGAACTCTACATGACATTGTATGTAGAGTCCATGCGTTTTAGGGAAGTGAGGTAGGCAATAAATCGTTGGTGAGACCCGACATATGAGTCTTAGTAATTTCCACTTGTTTATGATGATTTATTTCCCACTTCGCCTTCTAAAACGCCTGTACTTATTCAAATTTTCAATTCATAGTACCTTCTCTATTGTGCAGCCAATTTAAATTAGTCTCATTAATGTGTTAATTTTTGTTAGATTATAAACATAAATAATGCAAAAACCGTATATGATAACCAGGAAATCAGATATTATGGAAAAATCAGTCAAATTGAAGGTTATGTCACATTAAACTTGCAAGTCGCCTGGTTTCATATAGATATAAGAGGAAAGTACTATGAAGTTCGATATTTTTTTCGTGGTTACCTGGGATTCTTGGGAAAAGGAACATACTTTCAACATCGATTTTGGTAGAAAGGACAACAAACCTGTGTTCCACTGCCAACTTCGTAGTAAACACCCGAAGTGACTCCTTCATCCAGTTCCTGAATGACATTTTTTCAAAAGTAAGTGTCACATCTTTGGGATCATAACCCTTAACTCATTAGACATCTTGGGTTGAAAATTTAAATTACTGGAAATTCATTTCTATGTGTCGACGACTTCAAACTTTCGTCTTCCAACACAACACCCAGAGATCAACCATAGAAAATATTGACGGACAAGAAAAGATAGGAATTCATCAAAATATGTGTTGAAAGACATTGGAATTACTTCCAATAGTCATTATTCAACACATTTGATAAAATTTCCAGAAATACTCTTCGAGGGTTGATCTCACGTCCATCTAGTAGTCCTTAAGTCTAAGAATGCGGAAGCTCTAGAAAGAGGGTTATCCAAAAATTCAACATGGTGGTGTAACGAAGCTTTCGGCTGAAAACACACAATATAACTTAAGCGAAAAGCAAAAGCAAAGCTCAAAAAAGCACTAAATAAGCAACAAGCGTAAGATAGGATGCTCTCCACTCTTCATTATAAGTCGACGGAAAACAACTCTGGCTGTGACACACAACGTGGACAAACACACAAGCTGGCAGTTTCCTAGACACTTTGCATGATTAGGCAAATAAAAAAAAATAAAATGAAATCCAATGGACTCGGACGACTTATAAGTAGTACGTAACCAGAGTACCCATATGTAACTGTGCCAGCTCACGTCATAGTAGTTACGATGATTTTTTTTGTGCTTCCCAAAAAAAATATTTTGTACAAATCCCTCAATACTTATACGAAGCCTAACAGATAAAGTAATTTGGTTTGGCACATAGAGTCGATTGGACTGGAAGCGAAAGGCTCCTTTGTCCTAGATGAATTGAACCGGACGTATTTTTACGTTTTGGCGCCCAACTCGGGTCATGCTGGCTATCGAAAATATTGATTTTTTTCAAATTCGCTGTGCTGAGCGTTTTTTATCGATCTCATCCATTTGTTGCAAGAAATATAATTCACTCTTATCACCAATACCGGTTTTTTTCACGGGGCAGAGTAGAATGCGACTCTCGATGAGGAAACGATTATTGACGCACGAGTCCATTTTCAAAAATAAAAAAATCAGGTTAGTGTATTGGCGTGGCGGCTTTTTGTTTCTGATCCCTCGCCCCATATCGCTTTTGGATAACCCTGCAACTAAGAGCACATCATATCTGAGCCAGCCACCACTGCCAGCGGCTGACCTTGAAGCTTTCGCAGAAGTGTCCTTCCAAAAACCCCATCCCTCCCTCCCCCCCTCCTTCTCCCGATTAGTGTTTGGTGCGCATGTCACTTTTCCCGGCGACGCTCCATTATTTTTTGTTTTCAGTTGGCTCAGATATGATGGTATTTTTGAATGTGGCAAGTGTACCTCTCAAGTCACGTGCAAGCGTTGGCAGGGCTTGGTTAGGGTGTTAGGGTTAAGAGGGGTGAGTTTGTTAGCCGGTGCTCGTTAGTTCAGGCCGACACTTTGCCACAATCAAACTACCGCATTGAAATGTGGTACAAATACGTTGCTGTCCACTTTCCTGGGTACACCTGGTATCTAAGAAACTGGAATCAGTTTGGAACTTGGATAGTGAGTTGATGAATTTTTCAGCAATTTTGATATCAATTTTAAGGTTAGGTTCAATTTATGATGATTCGATTCTAGTTCGATCGACTCTGTTTCCAACTGGCTAGATACAAGGGCACAGGCATGGAGTGTTCGATATTGTACCATAAAAAAAATATATAGCCAGAGTTTGTTACGATAGAGGTGAAAAATCCAACATAGCCGAAAAAGTGAATTTCTCGCAAAAGGGTATAGATAATGGGTATGGAATCAAAAATATCCCCCTTTATCGACAACAACCACGTGACTCAACCGAATGACACGAGAATTATTCACCAATCCTGCAACATTTTGTGCAGTTTCGAAGGCAACATTCGAAAATACAGCAATTGAGGAATCATGAGGTAGCGAACGCTTCTTCTTGGAAAGGGTAACTGAGGTGGGATTCATAATTTTTTCCTATCAATTATTCAATTTCGCGAATAAAGTTTTCCCCACTAAGGTGCCCATAACTGATTCCTATTCACATTGTTACCGTCGAAACTGCGAAAAATATGACAGAGAATTGGCAGCCCGGTCTCGCGTTTCAATAAAAAAAAAGTGAAAATATTAGGATGAGGAAAATTTGGATGTGTCCCATACCGGTGCAGGTTGCCGGCCCCCCCTTCCTCTCGCTGGCGTTTGGGCCGGCTGATAATCGTAATAGTAATCTTCGTAACGGTAAAAGTCATCGTAATAGGGATCGCTGTAGCCACCTCTATAGTCCCCGTAACCGTAATAGTCGTAATCGTAATCTATAAAAAAATTACAGGTACCCAATTTAGCCAACTAATCTATGTACACGCATACATCGCATCTGATGTATGCGTATAATTTTTGCCTGATGGAGAGTGAGGATTTATTTTTCTACGATATTAGCATGCCGGGAAAAGAGTCAAGTAACGATTCACCCAAAAAAATTTCAGCTTTCTTACCACATACACTAATTGATTGTTCGATGTTACTCCTAACTACAATTTACACATTCCTTTGTCGGGGTCCAATCACCCCCGAACATCTATCTAATTCAACAAGATAAATATTTCACTCAGAACGGCAGATCAATCAGTTGATGTCAAAATAGACTCCCACTAAAAATACCACCAATCATAACAATCTCATAAACACCACCCCCAAAACTCCACATCCCTTATTGATCTACTGATCCAACCGAACTAAGAAAAAGGTTCCTACACCACAGCTTGTACTTACCCTGTGCTCCTCGCTGCAAGCCAAACGATATATCCACAACACACAAATGTGAATGAGAGATAGACAAAGATATACTCATGCATGTTATTCGGAGGCGCGTGCATTGCTTTACGTTGCCCTTTTGCCTTGCTGCGGCGTGCCCCCAAGGCTTCTACCTCACACGACTCACGGGTCGATCGGTACAGACGATGGCGTAAAGTAACATTGATTTTTTTCAATGTCGAAATGATTTTTCAGAATTCGCCGAGATTGTCTTTGGTCTTGCTCAATCACTCGATATTATTAGACGGTTGCCTTATTGACATATCTAACTATCACGTGTCACATGAATCCGCATGAGATGTGAAGATAACTCAGTACTCCATATCAAAGTGATAAGCATTCAACAAATTCGACACACTGCTTCAAGTCAGATATGTAGCACAATCTATATGAGATTTTAGTTTGACATTGACATTTCTGCACAAATCAGTGTTACTTGACGCTACCATCAAGTGAGGCTACTGAACCATGTCGAAAAATCACCCGCCTATATTGAATGCTAACGATTTTCCAACCCCCATTTTAATTTGTGAATTCCAAAGCGAGAACGCTATTTTTCCAGAATTATATACATTTTGAAATTAAACAAATATGTCACTCTGATGAACCCATATGGAACGTTTCGAACGTTCTATTATGTCATTCGATAAAGCCTGGTATTCGCTGTTACATCAAATTTGAACGATTTGTATTGTAACGGTTGTATTCGAGAATTCCTAAGCAAACAATATGTGATAACGCTAACTCGATAACTGATGAAAAGCTACATTTTATCAATACATATTATGTTCTACCACATAAATGGATAATTTATTCGTAATCGAAAACTTCTCAGAAGCTCATGAGGAAAATTGAGAAAAAATCATATAAGACGAACAAACATGCAAGTTAATGGTAAATTTTCAATAAAACATATATTGGTGATAAGATTTTGCGTGAATGAAATAATGCTGTTAATTACCACCATCTTAATTTAGGCACTACATATCAAATACTTTCAGACCTGTAATAAACTTTGTAATTCGTTAATAGGGTGAAAAAATAAACGAACTTCTTCGTCGCCTTGCATTAAACCATCAAGGGAGTAAAAATAAACTATGGAAAAGCAAAAGACACATACGATGAATAGCCTTGTTAGTGCCAGAAAGAATTGTGTTATTGTAGTTAATTCAAATTAGTGTGATTATATTTGAAAACAGTGAAATTTGAGATACACGATGGTGCAGTAGATCGAACAGAAACTTGATCAGAATTTACTCCACCATCGATGATGCAATACGTTCTATAACAATATCACGATATCATTCTTAGTTTGTTTTTCACGATAAAATAATTTAATGAAACAGAATCAGTTAGTCACTTGAATGAACAAAATCCATCTTGAGTTTAGAAAATGAAGACACCAGAAAGAAATTCCTACTAAACTCCGATGGTGACAATGTTACAAAAAAAATATTGCATCATCACCAATTTGCAAAAAAATGTATGTGGACTGAAACACACGATTTTCTGTCGATTTTCGCCCGTAGTCTCAAGTGAAATAGTTACTTGACCGATAAGCAGACTAAAAGACCGTTATTTCGTTAATGTGTTCGAGATGAGCGATAGATAGAAGCTTCTTACCGTAGTCACCCCTACCCATGGGCCCCCCGCGCATCGATCCCCCTGTCCTGGGGCCCCCTCCCTGTCCGGGAGGGCCCCTCATCGGCATCGTGCCAGGCATCATTCTGTCAATAGGAAAACTACCATTTAGTCACGAAAATCAACATTAAACGCGATATCAACTTGAATGGAAAGGAATATTGCAATACGTACCCTCCTCTCACTTGCATCATCTGCATCATTCTTCTTTCCCTGGCTCTCAAAATTTCCTCCTTCTTTTTTTTGTCGGACGGTGGCTTCGCCAGCGAAACTTCGATGTGAGACCCGCCCATCTCCTTGGCGTCCAATTCTTCCATTGCCTGCCACAAAAAAAAAAATCCGAGTCGTGAACCTCGACAACAACGAAATCAAACGCCAAAAGGCTAGCATCAATTCACCTTGACGGCGTTGTCTCTGTCCTCGAAATGAACGAAAGCGTAGTCCTTGATCTTTTTGACCCTCTCCACTTTGCCGTGCAGCTCAAACACCTCCTTCAGCTTCTCTTCGGTGATGTCCTGCGTCAGATTCCTAACGTACAATACTTTGACCTGGACGAAAACAAACAAGACAGCTTCAGCACATGACAATCTCTCTAGAACGAAATGCCAGCAAATCATTATCGTTCTAAATGGAAACCTAGTAGGCTGGAACTATAATTATCTGCCAAGATGAGGTCACTTTATAGAAGTCGTTCGATCAGGTTTTCGTCTATCAGCAACCCAATTTCCGTCGGGCAAGGTTCTCGATGAGTTTTATGAATGTTTTGAAGGGCGATTTTTCAAGTATACTAGTTTTGTTGCTCAAATTTGTTGATAACAAGTGAATGTAAGTGTGTGTGGTGTTTTAGTCAAAGGCGGATCTACTTTTTGTGTGTTTTCTATATCAGAAATTTGATATGTGAAATCTTGTCGAATAGTGTATTTTCGAAACAAAAGGAGCGTATTTTCTTCCTGTGATCCGACAATATTATACCATCTACTAGGTGTCAATTCAGAATCGACAATGACCAAACTCTCCCGCTCGCACCTTGGACATGGTCTGCGCGTCTGGTTCCTCCTGGGGATCGGCCCAATCGACGATGATGTCGCAGCCCCACACTTTGATCCTTCCCGTCCCCAGGCGCCTCTTCGCCAGGGAAGCCGCCTTGTGCGATTCGTACTCGAGGAAGCAGAAGCCGCGGTTCTTCTTCTTGTCGTCCGGCGACGAATAGATGATCACCTCCATCAGACCGGCTGCGGGCGTACAAAGCAGCGTTGAGTCCGAGGGGGGTGAAAGGACGGACGGGGCGGTGGTTTTTGCAATCGGTTCGTGGAAGGGCGGCAAGGTCCAAGACGCTGTCGCGGTTGATGGGTGCGGGGAGCTTTCGAGGGTGCTCGCGTTTTTTTTTTTCATCAATCCCAGCATATACCATTTTATGAACGACGTATGTACCAATCAGAGATTTTTTCTTGTTGTAAAAATCGCATACGGAACAACCGACTAGAAGTCGAACTTCAACATTTTATTCTTCGATAACAATCAAAATAACGTATAAAATTGGTGAAAACGAAAAGACATGATCTGCAGAAACCATGTGACATCACTGTAAATGAAATATCATTTTATTTAATCGACTTGCTGACTTGTTGAAATGGAATTTCGCACCAATATACCTCACTTTGAGTGAAATGCTCATTAACACAGTGCTGTTTATTAAAGATATGCGATTTGAAGCACAACAAATTGTAGAAACTGTCAGTTTATCCTAATATCTCTATCTTATGTTTCAAACAAATTTGAAGTCTACTTCATAACCCCAAAGAATATCAATAGAGTATGTAGTGTAATAACCATTCTTATAAAGTATGTGTTTAAAAAAAGTACTCGCCAAAATGTGTATCTCCTTGAAGTGTTGAACGACCCCCTGTGTATAAACTTTATCAAACTCACGTAGCGTTCTGTTGGAATTTGCCACCCTTCCGTGCTCGTAGCGGCCCTCTGCCCTACCCGCTGCTCAGGCGCAGACTATGATTTTAATGCATTCCAAAGATCTGGGTGGTTTGAGGGGTTGGTGGTCGATGGATTATCAACTTACGTGCATGTTTGGAAAACTCTTCCAAGAGATCATCTCGATCCCGGTTTTTCGGTATATAGCCCACAAATAACCGGTGATTGTTAAAAGATATGGTTACGCCAATCTTTTTGCCTTTCCTTATCTCACAATCATTCAGCTGCAAAGACAGTGGAAGGGTAGCCAATTGTGCCTCGGGCGAAGGGGGCAGGAGGAGAGTGGTTTCGAGGGCTGGGAGAGGACTGAGCCCGGCACTGTACCGCACTGTCGCACTCGAAATTGTACGCGGCTTCGAACGGCGGGGCGTGTTTTGAATCACCTGGGGGGCGGTGCGATTTGCAAGCCACGCCCCCCGAGTGATCCAGAACACCCCTCGGTGCTCTACTGGACTGGGATAGATCCTACACACTTTCGACAACTCTGCGAATCGTTGAAATTTCAGCGGTGTGGATCATTTGATGATCAGCCTCTCCATTAATGGGCCAATTGATTGTATCCGAAACACTCTTTTGCTAGTTACAATAAAAAAAGCAGGAAAGCATCAAAAGCACTGGTCCGAAATTGCACTAGAGACGTACAAAGCCAATCTTTCAGTAAAAAAAACTCATGTCACCTTCGATAAGTATATATTAAAACAGATTTCTGCTGAATGAGAGGTAGAGACAGTGGAAAGAAATGAGTGATTTTGCGTAAAATGCATCATTGACATTTCAACAGTCGTTTTGTGAACCGTCAAAAGTGTATGGAATCAGATCCCGCCGAGATGAAAAATAAAATTCGAAATAATTTCGCATCTTTGTTAGCAATCGAATAAATTTACCTGTTAATTTGCCAAATTCTTCCAAGATCTCCTCTTTGCCTTTCGACTTTGGTATGTTTCCGACGAAAAGGCGTAGGTTTGGTACGCTTATGTTAATTTTCAATGTCTTGCCAGGTTTGATTTCGTGATTATCCAACTGTGGGTCGAGAAAATGCCAGGATTTCAGAATTTCGGTAAGAATCTAATCAGAAATTTAGCTATCATGGTGGACTAAACAACATAATTTAGGTTTACCAAAACGGACAATTTTGTAACAATTTTGGTCGTCATCTGGAAATAATTGCTCGAAATAACCGAAATCAGTAGATGCGACTCTAAAATTTTCTATATCTATGATGAATAGTAATTCATTAACGTTTACAAAAATAACATTGGATAATGTAGGCGCATCTACAAAATTCGACTATCGAAACAGATACTGGCGAACATATAATAGATTACAGACGGGTCTGATAACGAGCAATTTTGAAATAAAATTATGTAACCACTACAAACACCATACCAGACTGATTGAATGAAATCAGATTATTTCAATAACCAGTAGAAAACTTATCTGCTCAAAAACCGATCAATTCAAATAGGAAGTCAATTCAAAAACATTCAGTTCCAAATTGAGTGTCCTATCATACAAACCATAGCTTGGATCGTTTGTTTTTTTTTTCAACATGACTGGAAATTATGAGCTGAAAAACAGTTTTCGCTTGAGCAAAAAAATTTTCGCCCAGGAAACAGCTGGTACCTACTACACCCACAAACCAACCATAAAAAATATACCATATCGACTGTCTACCTAAATGGAATTTAGAGTCACTTTGTCCAAGGTCTCAATTTTGCCCATGTTTGCAAAGAGGAGACCTGTAAAGCGGAATCCCATAAATTTCCAAATATTTTCCAGCCAAATACGTACACACGTTGTCTACTGAACCAGCCAATCTAGACGCCGATGGTTTACTTTGGGCCAAGCATGACATCTCTCAGAGATGCTTTACATTTGAATTCATGATTTGACAGGTGATACCAGCTTCAAACGGTATTGAAGTCCAAAGGATGATTTTTTTTTCAAAGTTGGTATTCACTGTCACTGCTAGCGTTTTTCATACCACATTCATATTTATTAGAGTTTCTGCCTCTTTTCGGAGAATTTGTAACTAATTTCAATGTGTCAATGAGACATAACCTCCAAATTCACTTGGATGGAAATTAGGGACTCATCGTGACCGGAACTATTTTTACTACTTGGCTGATCATGTTGATAGCTGCGAGTGACAACATACACAACTTACGATCAAAAAGTAGGTTTGCACCATGGATGTGTGCACTTTACATTTGGGATGAATGCACCTACTTATATTTCTCGGTTTTGACAGGACTGACTGTAAGTCGAGTACAAACATTTCTCTCGAGGATATCAATGCTTGGCGAAACACCCAAAGATAAGCCGAGGCGTCCCTTCCTCCCCAATTTTCCTACAACGACAAAACCCTTGGGCTCCGGAGGAAAACTACGGGGAGATGTAGAGAGTAGAAGAAGAAGAGAAGAGAGTTTGTTTGATCGATTTCAGAGTGTACGCTCCGTGGTCAGAGCCGCTTCAACAAAAGTTCACACTAAGGTTCGCCGGCTATGACTACAGTTGGCACACATCTCACTACAATAGAATCTGCCAATTAGACATAAGGAGGCCCGAGGGGGCCCGGCCACCTTGATTCCAGGCAGGCGGATCTAGATGCTCGGGCCGTGCCGGGCCGGATTACAGCAGACCATAATGGCGAACATTAAACATGATTTTTTCAACGCGACACTTGTGGATGCCGATTGGAATTCGGAATAGAGCTCATAGAAACTTTCTACGGATGAGAGTATCAGCTCAATGACATATGACAAATAATTTTGAAGTTGACATTTGTAATATGACAAATGACGTCGAAAAACTTCAATGTCGGAGAAGCGTGACAAAAACACCACGCAAGCGACATGATTGAACTGTGACAAACGTTTGTTGCGTTTTTCGACATTTTAAATGTTCATTATGATGTGTTTTGAAGATAAAGTATCCCAGTTTTTGTTTCACTAGTCTGAGGTCTGAGTTTTATGTAATCATTCCAATGTATTTTGAATATGCAAATTCAATAATAATCCACCATTTACATCAAAAATAGATTGTTTCCTTTGTAAATGATGGTTACAAAGTTCAAGTATTATGATTGAAGCTGAAGGAATCGAAAATAGTTTCTATGAATCTCTTTTTGTTTCGGAAAAAGTCGGTGCAAATAAATGGCAATTGACGAAATGATCTGCTGAAACCCAATAAAATTTCGTTTGAGAGGTGTTGAAGATGGTTGAAGGAATACAATTTGATTTCGGATTTTTGGACGAATTTTGATCTGTTTGAAGAAGAATCCAAGCCAAACACATGTACAGAAGGTTTACAAAAACTCAAACGAGAAGGTTTCAGTCAAAATTCGAGGATCTGTCCATTATCCAACTATCTACTCTAACTATAACTAAATTTCGAACCCGAACTACTGATGTATCAAAATCTTTTACAGGAAATTCGGAAACGCACAACAAAAATCAATTTTATTGAAATTGGTTAGGTATCTGTTGAATTCAATGAGGTCATTGCCAGTCCCAAATATTGAGAAAGTCTGGAAAGACATATAACATCCTTCCGACTGTGTCAAACTCGACCTCGTGGAATTCAAGGATAATTCATAATAGACAGCTGTCATTTATTCACGTCGTTTGCGAATTCATTACTGGTCTTGTGCTCAACAAACCGGATTCATAGGAATATCAGTAAAGATAAAATAAAAATGAACAATGAACGAGTGCATCTTCGGCATAGAACTGAGCACAAACATCAGTAATGATTTGGATGTATCAGGAAATTTTGATAAAATGAGCGATACCAAACTATTGCTACTGGATACCAAGTTTGGACGTGCCTAAAATGAACGTTATGTCTACGTAAAATTATTAATCATAGTAATTAATTCCTCATAGCAAGGTTATAAAATCATCATTTTTAGACAGAATTTCTGTATATAGTAGATACTTTTGGACTTATCATAATGTTCATCTTCTCGTTTCTGGCTCGGCTCAGTGCGGAAACTATTTTGTGCATGACGCGAATGCGAGCCTGTCAATGTCAATTTTGATATCGGAAGATCCAATGAGAAAATAAAAATGAGAAAACGGTTTCACCCAGATTGTTTTCTGATACCGAATGTAGAATTCAATTGCTCCTATAAATCATAGAAATATTTTCCACTGAACACTTTCTTTTAAGGAGTAAACTCTCAAATACATGTGAGATCAAAGACACACACATAAAGCCGGTTTTATTTATATAAAACTGTTAGATCTTCAACATTTTGACCATATATTCTGAAACAATCCCGATCAAGAACAGTTGAAACGATCTGAGTTAAGATTTCGAGTAACCTATTGCCTTTAATTTAATAAAATGATAACCAAACTGTCAAGTGGCAAATGATATACGTCAACGTCATGTCTATCAAATGTGTCCGAGAGAAACAAGAAAATACCACACAAAGACGCAACAAAAAAACCAAACACGAGCATCCAGCAACAACGTTCCGGCCACGCGAACGGCAACCGCCATCCCGACAACTACTCGCTTCTCTCCGTCGCGACGCCGGGCGCCACTTACCTTCTGCACGGCCACCTGCGCCGCATCCCTGTTCGTGAACGTTACGAAAGCATACCCCCTGTTGGTGCCCGTCATCGGATCCATCATCAGCCGCAGGTCCCATATGGTGCCGCACTCCTCGAACAGCGGTATCAGCTCATCCTCGTACATGTCCTTCGGTATTTTGCCGCAAAACACCTCGCAGCCGGAGCCCGGAGTCGGGCCCTCCCATCCGGGCGGCGGGCCGCCGTATTTTCTTTGACCTGGGGAGGAGACGCGACGGGGATGACGTCGAGGAAAATTTGCCGGCAAATTGACATGTAATCCGGTTGAGGAGAGATTTGGCACGGGATGCTCTAAACAGTGGACGATTAAATTTTTGGCGTCATATTGTGCTCCAACTTAATCCAGGTCGATCTCGTATAAATAACAAACCAAATCTAGAGAAATATCATCCGATAGAAGAGAAATACGACACAGGAACACTAAACAATGGACGATTACATTTTCGGCGCCCGTGTGTTGACTCAGATCCGAGCAATAATATTGTCTTTGAGCTGCAGAAGAAACGCTGATGTGGAAGAAAATTTGCCGGCTCTTTGACAGGATCTGAAAAACTTCCGGAATATTTTCTGGGTGCCATGGTAAGGATCGAAACAAAGACGCGCAAAGGTTTTCCTCTCGCGCACCCAAAAAATATGACAAAAAACAAATTCCCACCGACCTGTGGTGACGTCCAACGTGTACCCCGTCCTGTCCAATATCTGCTTGATCTTGTCCTCGTCGGGGCCCTTGACGGGCGGCACGGCGGGCCCGGCGGCACCCGCCCCCGCTCCCGCCGCCCCTATGGCGCCGCCCGCCGCCGCCCTGCTCTTCTGGCGGTATGTCTTCATGACGCCGCACAGGTACGCCGACTTGTTCGACACGTGCTCCAAGTTGGAGTCAAGGAACTGGCCGAGCACGTTGAGCGCCCCCTCGGCGGGGAACTCCTTGAGGGCGTCGAGGGCGCGCTCGTCGAGGTCCACGTGGGCCAGCTTGCCCGTCTGCGGCGAGAGAATTTTTTTTTTCCACCATCACATGGTTAGGGCACAGATTAGGAAAGCTCACAGATGAGACAGTCAGACAGATCGGATGAAATTAGAGAGAGATGTCGAAAGCGCAAGATTTAAAGGTCCAGTCATGGATGTGCGCAGGCGCTGAAATATTTATCGCGTGTTTTGTTCACATCGTTGTCATCATTTTGTTGGTTATGTTACAAATGTTTTCGTTTCACACAATTCAAGATGCAGTATCTCGGATGGGTTTATGTTCTTACTTAAAATGTATAACATATTTTTCATAAACTATAATGCAAAAGGAAAATTAATTAAGGTTTTAACGATTATCACATCACAAATTGAACAGCTTGTGATCATAGGTACCTATATACCTTCATTGTCTGGGATGTGAATCAGGTACAATAGTATGTTTATGTTTATTAGCAATCATTACTGTGTATATAAAGATTTGAAAATCATCTTCAAATAAATCGGGGAATAACAAATTACCTTGTTTTCCAAAGGAAGAAAAACTGTAAGTACTGATATCGAGTGATATTGACTTCGATCAAATTTTTCTATTTGGTGAGAATATCACCATTTTTGCTATATTCCACATTCCAAGTTGAGGAATTTATATTCTGATCATTCATTAGATAATTACGAAGGCGTAGAAGGGCCACAAGCAATTTTTTTTTGGAATCCCGACTTTAAACTTGGGATCCCGACTTTAAACTCGGGATTCCGACTTTAAACCCGTGGTTCCGACTTTAAACTCGGGATCCCGGAAAATAAATAACACAAAGTCAAGGTAGAAAACGAGCAGAAAACAACTACGTTCCTGGCAAATACCACTCAACATATTGAATTATATCCACTCGTAGTCTATGCATCAATTCATAAAAATGAATAAAAATACAAATATTTCTTTCTTCGAACATGCGTTCATGCTCCCAAGGAGACAGACACGCCTGACAACCTGTAGACCAGTTTCGAGCTTATTGGCCCTCATCAGTACACGGTAGTCAAACGAGTAGAGATCCTGAGATCTCTACACGAGGCGAGGTCTGAATCGATGGAAGCATCCACGCATATATTTGATAGCAGTGACCCGTTCCTCAAGCAGTGTATGAAGACGGCGACACCAAGCGGCGAAGAAAGAAACATTCCTTAATAAATTTCCCAAATTGAAGATATGAGAATGGCTGGGTTGCTCGACTAGCCGATTGAATCAAAGGGAATAGCCAAAAACTCTAAGTGGAGTGGTGGTGTAAAAAAGGAAAATAAATAACGCAAAGTCATTCTCAGAATATCGCAAATGGTACTCTGTCACTTGTTTTCATAAAGTTGGGGTGCTGAAAATAGAAAATGAAAATCGACAATTTCATAGCGTCTTACCTTGTAGATGTCATCCAACTTTCCCGCCACCTTCTCATCCAAACCGTATTCGAGGAGCTTGGCATAGTCTTCTGTACGTTCCACATCCTCTTCCGGTATCCTCATCGGTTCTTCTGACACCTCACCATTACCTTCAGCCATAGCTGAACATAGAAATGCAAGTATTAGTCATTAGTCACGATTTGAAATAACGCGCGGTTAAAAGAAAAACAATGGGGGCCCAAGAACCGAGCCCTGAGGAACTCTTTTAGAGAAGATAAAGCTGACTTCTAATGTTCGATTCCGTGCTAATACTGTGAGGTTCAAAAGAGGTGCCAACCAACTTGTTTTCCAATAGCAGATTAAAATTCACAGACAGAATCATTCTCTCCATTTTTGGGATTTTCAATGGCTGAATTTCAGTATTAGATTGACGTGGATTGACACTCCGTTTATTAATAGGTAGTACGTTGGATTTCATTCGTAGTGGGAGCCAAACAAAAATGACAATAACCTTGAAAAACTGCAATCTATAAATAACGACAAAGAGCTTGTTTTCAGCTAACGGTTTTCTCTTCCATTTTCTGTTCGCTTCTAAGCAATAAATGAACATCTTAAACAGACTATATATGTTCTTTCAAACGTGCTCCCATGTTCTGTGATATCTGCCCAATGTATTTCACAGTCCGTTATCGGTAAGAGAAGGCGAACAACTTGACAACACTGTGCGATTAGCCAGTCCGAGCGAAATATAACGACTTTGTCACGGACGTATTCAAATTTCGACGTGGCCATAAGCAAATAAAAGAGACAACGCTTTTTCACCACCCTAGCATGATTGTTCGTCCCCTAGACAGCATCTTTTATGTGCCGGCTATACAACAGGAGCTACAGGCTCAAGGGGAATCATCCTCTCCGATTAATCTTGAAATCATGACGCGAAACAGACGTTACATTCGGCACAATAAAGAGAAAGACAAATTCGAGATGACCCCCTTTATTGCTTTAATGCCGAACAGTATGGTTTCTTCTTCCCTGAAGAAAATTGTGATTTCATTCGTAATTCAGATGGTGTGGATTAAGAATCACACCGATTATATTATGATGAGACACCATTCAGATTATAACATTTTTTTCCAACACTTGATTGAATACCATATTATAATCTTCATTAACAGATGTTTTGCGTCACAATTCTGGTCAATAAGGTTATCGATTGGGTATCTTGAACATAACCTAACCTAACCTCAGATAGGTGCGTCGTTAGAAATTATTACTTGGAAGCAAGCGATTTTCTCTAGACTACACTCGAGATCAAAATCATTGCGGGTAATAACTAACACAACCTTCCGCAATTTAACATTTATGAGATATCAACATAATTACTGGGATAACAGAGAAAGTTAACAGATTGGAAATATTTTGCGATAATCTAACCTTATCGAGAGAATCACCGATGTTTGAAACTGTCACCTAAGAAATTGATGAAAATGTTTGCCATTTCGTTAAAACAAATTCGTTTAGATAAATCTGATGATGTTCCATTATACCTGCTGCTATATGTCTGTTTCGTTTTAATTACGTTCACACAAAACATGATATGCAGTTTATCGACTAATAAACTGGCGCTTCTGTAGGATGATATTCTTCCAACATGAAGCGTTATTCAACATTTTGTGTTCAGTCATTTCTAAGAATTATCCGAATCAATGTAATCAGAAACGATTAGAAACAATTAGAGACCATTAAGAACTGAATATCTAAGCTATCGTATTAAAACCTAACCGTCCTAACCTATTGATTCGGTTGGAAACTGGACTGAACTTAGCATCGTCATGTTTATCAAAGTAGGTAGATTGAATCAAAAGTTGGAAGCAGGCCAGAGAATAGGATCGAATCGTATTCAATTCTCAAAAAAACAAAAACTTAGCTAGGCTGATATTGATGAAGAATTGAGAGTAAGAGCAATAATACCCATAGCAAAAACACGAATCCAATGTGGATCCACATCAGCAGCAACCAAATTTTTTTTATTTCAGAGACAAAGTAGTCATTTTAGATCACAAACCATGCGCGAATCCATTTATAGAGTTGGATCTTAAATGTTTTTATAACATTAACGATGTTTTTCCCATATTCCATCTGTCTTAGGTGATTAGTCTTAGATCCCAAGTGATGAATCTTGGGTGTTGAATTTTCTTACAGTAACTGTGTTGGCTTATCCTCTGCAGTAATTCTGTTTCACACAAATCCAATCATTAACCATTAGGGGCCCAAAATGTTTGCGCCCATTTTTTAAAACGTGCATAGTCCATTTCACTCACTACTATTCAATCAACAGCAGTTATCCACGAATGAGCCTGTCATCCAAACATTCCGAGGGTGCATAAAGGCCCCCAGAGAAAACACAACAAAACAACCCCTAAACAAGTGTATCTATACCTATCCCGCTATTCAAACAGGTGGGAGGCATGCCCTACCCGAATTGCATCATGCCATTCCATTTTCAACTGTTTCCACCCCAACAAGGGTGGATTTCGCATTTTTTTCGGAGGGGAGGGGGTGGCCACCCTGACCTTCGCACCGGCGTGGTGCGCAGAAAAAAACTCGACCCTCGGGACAAAAAATATGCCGGGGTACCCAATGGACGGTAGCGAATAACACACTGTATAAACGAACGAGAGCTCTGGGAGAGAGTTCAAAACAACAACTTTCAAGGTTATCTGTTATGCTTACGTTTGCGTTCAAAACGGTACATGGCACTCGATAAGAATCAAATGAATTCGATGACATAGCGTTTGGCTTGCATACCTCTAGCACTAGCATCCAGTTTTATTCTTCAATATCTTTCCTTCAATTAACAATCATTACTCTCATCGAAGTCAACAAGGAAATGGCTGCTTGAAATTATTAACAAATGGGGGCCACATAGAACCAACCCATTCCTGATTTCATAATACAACCACTAACTTCCATGATTGATTTGAAACCAGGCTGCGCTGGAAGCCATTTTTGCATTCATATGCACTCACAGTTCTTCTGCCTTTTTAGGCATGAATAACGTAATTCATGTTGGAATGAATTCCGCAAATAAAATGCGATTAAAAATGGCGTCGCTTTTGTCGGAAGAAAATTCAAAAAATGCAAGTTAATTGCGATCATCGCAGAATTTGTCATTCCAAATGGAAAAGGGTTATATTAAGAAAATGTGTTTAAAAATAAGAGGTGTTGACTTCACAGGAGTGTTGATATGGACGAATGTGAATTAAATGAAGTTATGTATTTGTTGGAAATGTCTTGAACAAACCAAACTGTCTCTTTCAACATGAATTAGGTTTTTCGACAATCCAATCAAATTTTCGGCATAAAAATAATCGCAATCGTTCCAACATGAACGGGGCTTTGGCTATTCAAATGTTAATTTGTCTATTCTCCTGTCATGCATGTAAAGGACAAGGATATACATATATGTCAATACAAATTCGTAATATAGAATTGCGAGCAAAAATTTTTTTCAAGCATAAAAAGCTCAGGCGAGGAGTATGATTGTACTTTCAGCAATCGAATTGTTTCTCAAGGCTGGTAAATATTCATTACAATCACATTTTTATGCAACACATTATCATTAAACTAGTGCCTCGACTATAGTGCATTAATTATATAAATGCGTTGCTATATATAAAACACTGTTTTTGTCATCGAGTGCCAATTTCCTATGTATGTTTCCACAAGCGAAAGAAAATTCCTTAGAAATTATGCGGAATCACATAACCTCAAAAATTTGTTCGCCAAATAACGTAGACAGGTGCATTTTGCTGGTGATAACACAGTTATAATGGGAGTAGTGAAATAGCACTATATAACATAAATTTCAAGACGGATTTGCTGCGCTTTTATCCTTTGTATGTGCCCGTCTCCACACACAGATTCAAGTTTCCCGCCATTCCCGAGAACGGGTCATGCGTCCATCCCAAACAACCTGATGACCGGCTTCAGAAACCCAAGAGTTAGCAAACGCCAAGTAAAACACATAAACAGAGTTCAGTGAGCAGAAAAGGGGCACCAAACAGACCACAGCATCACATCTTCGAAGAAACAAGCCACACACATCCGGTCCCACGGTCACACTCAAATAAAGAAACGTCAAATCACGTAGGCTACGCTTCCACATAAACAATACCTGTCAAACAATCGCATCATCTGTGCTCTTACCCGGTAAAATTCAACAAAATATATAAACGCGCACTAAATATATACACACAACAACTGCAGGTAAACAATTAATAACAAATTGTATAAAATATAAAATGGCTGCCGCCGACTGTTGTGGGCAACGCCAACGTGACTTGGAAGAGACCGAGACCCCCGCCTTGCTGGGTATAACATAACGCGCAGGGGTTTACCCAACTTTGTTGCGACAGACGCGCACTTTCAATACCGGCGTTGCCGGATTTTCGCGAGCGAAATTTTGCAGTGTTGCCAAATCGACAAGGCCTGGTGCAACCGGCGGCGGTCGAATGTACAGCGTGTCCGCTCTATTGGGACCGATTCGCGCTTATCTGAGATTTGTCAGGTGGCCACACTTTTCAGACTGTCAGCAGCTTTGGAACGTTGATTAATTTGCCGGCAAATTTCATGTGTGAAATGTTATTTATCAATTACAAAAATGGTACGCCAATGGTTTTATCCACATTCAATTTCGAAGATAATTGCTCCCTACAGTTTTTTTCCACCCCACAAGTGATGAGCTCCACTAAGAGAGTTTGCATAATTTTCTGCAATGTTATGGAGAAGTAAATCAGTTCGTCTTAAGAGCAGGATAACCAACCAGATGAACAGGTTTTCTATCTGGATAGAACCCAAAAGCCTTAGCTTATGTTTGGGAGTTGAACTCCAAACGAATGAACATACTCAATGACAGGTCAAATCTGTGCTTTTAAAAGTTCATTGGCTGTTGGAGTATAGAATATTCGTGCCTGTCTTCATATTAGGGCATTCTTCCCTTCTAGGATAAAAGACAAGCTTAGGTTGATGTGTTGCAGAAATTGACTCGGTGCCAAAACAGATCCTTGTGGAACACCGTCGTCGACGTACATTTTAAAAACACAGTTGTAGTGGCAAATCACATGACGCGAAATTTGAACGACATCTAAACCTGTCAGATGTACCTGCTATATCGCAAGTGACATAATCCATGTCAACTTAGCAAGCAATAAAGTTTTATTGCAAAATGGTTTAATTTTCCATGTAGAATCACTTCTTTCATTAGTATTAATTAAGAGGTTGAAGAAGGTGAATATTCATATTGTTCAACGTTATAATTTTGTTGTTTTTTTGCATGAAAAAGTATATTTATTCGGGGATCAATTCGAATTACTTGCTTTGCTGCCGAGCTTGCAGACCCCTCTACATTTATTATTTTCCAGATATCTCTTATTTTAGATACCTATCAGAGAAATAATTCTAAGTACTGTTTGCCAGGAATGTGAGCATTTTTGTTGAAGTATAGAACAATATCTATTTAGCGCTTATTGACACCAAAGATTTCGATGAGTGGCCAAGCTTCCAACAGATCCAGCAAAGAATATTGAAAACTTCTTGATGATTATCCTGAAGCTACCCATGATTTTTTAGGGACCAACCATCATAGACATCTTCATTTCCCCTAGATTTTCGATGATGCAATAAAATTGTGCGTATATCCACTCCAACCTGCCTTGTACACCTACCGCCATAACCTACACCACTGCAAATATCGCTTTGCCCCGTATTTTAACGGCTCATCAATCGTCCAAAGAGACCTGGCAACAGTCGCGGATTTTTTCATTTTCAATGTCAGACATGCACCGGCCGAACAAAACCGAACACGTCCGACCATCTAATCGATTGCAATCCGAGATGCAAATTTAGCGAGGGAAACGTTCAACTAGCGTTGGTTGTTTCTCTCATTCGGCCCGACTGATAGCGATAACAACGTGATGAAATGAACGAAAAGACTTACCAATTTATGTGAAAGTAAAGAATCCACAATTTCTCACACTTGAACAAACACAACAAACATGATTTGCATAAAAATAAACAGCATTCAACAATTTCAAAACCGCGATAAAACAAAATCAATTTAACATCGAAACTAGATTCTTGGGGGGGGGGAAGGGGGGTTCAAAACGAAAAACACAAACTTAAATTTGGTGATGCAGCGACGGGCGCGAGTTACAGAGAGAAACAAACAAATTGATAACAAATTTCGAGCGTTATTTTCGGTACAATACCGTCTCGCGCGACGTCGCGAATGCTCAATGCAGCGCTCTGTTCTGCTTGCACCCCACAAATTCCGTTGTTTGCAACCGGTCGCGGGCGACGCTATTGGCGTGCATTTCACCCGCAACGCATGCGCCGTTCGACTCGACCAGTCTGGCATGCCAAGCATTCACCAACGTCTGCGAAATTCCTCGAGTCAAACTCTGATATCGGCGTCGATTATTTTTACTCGTCTGCGTAGCCGCTGTTGTTGTTGTTGTTGTTTTTCCTATCCGGCCGGGCCGGTCCGAATCCGTTTTCTGTTAGCCTAGTGAGTGGCATCGAGACGGCATTGATATTGAACTTCGCCTTATCGATAAATCATTATTATTGCAATCAGGCTCATCATGGAATATTCATGTTACACTACACTGCTGAATTCATGGTTAGATCCACTCAGATTAATCAGAAGATCAACAAGATCTGTGATTACAAGCAATAATTCAATTGTGAGATCAAGCAGATCAATCTGCCCAATTGTGAAAACATTTGCAACTGAATGCAAGATATGGCTCTTGCACTTGTAAAGTCATTTCAGTCAGATGCACAAGATCTCCATTACGAGATCTGCCCACAAGAAACACAATATTTATTCTGCTTTTACAATACATGCAAAATAGATGTTGCACTTGCAATAATATGCACTGAAATCACGAGATGTAAAAGATCTCCAATTCCCTAAATGTATAAGATCAATTTGTCAATAGATCTCCGAATGTGACACTGCATATTAACAGATTTCAGAGAGATTAATCACCATAAATTTACAAAAAACACAATATACCTATTTATTCTTCATTCACACTGAATGCAAAATAGATATTGCACTTTGCAATGGCTTCATGCATTTTTGTATTGAACTTGCAATTCACCTTATTGACAGATGATTGTCGTTGCAGTTAGCCTAATTGATTCGTCAGTTAGGATTAGCTAATATTATTGCTAAATGCGCTCAAATCAATTGCAAGATCTACAAGATTCTATTCAATTAGGTCAAAGAAATAATAGATCTGCAATATCAATTCGTCAATCGAGCTCCAAAATTGCACTTATTGCAAATTGGTCTCCTTGACAAATAATTGCAATTCGTCAATCGAGCTCCAAAATTGCACCTATTGCAAATTGGTCTCCTTGACAAATAGTTGCAATTCATCAATCGAGCACCAAAATTGCACTTATTGCAAATTGGCCTCATTGACAAATAATTGCAATTCATCAATCGAGCACCAAAATTGCACTTCCAAATTGGTCTCCTTGACAAATAGTTGCAATTCATCAATCGAGCACCAAAATTGCACTTATTGCAAATTGGCCTCATTGACAAATAATTGCAATTCATCAATCGAGCTCCAAAATTGCACTTGCAAATTGGTCTCCTTGACAAATAGTTGCAATTCATCAATCGAGCACCAAAATTGCACTTATTGCAAATTGGCCTCATTGACAAATAATTGCAATTCATCAATCGAGCTCCAAAATTGCACTTGCAAATTGGTCTCCTTGACAAATAGTTGCAATTCATCAATCGAGCACCAAAATTGCACTTCCAAATTGGTCTCCTTGACAAATAGTTGCAATTCATCAATCGAGCACCAAAATTGCACTTATTGCAAATTGGCCTCATTGACAAATAGTTGCAATTCATCAATCGAGCACCAAAATTGCACTTCCAAATTGGTCTCCTTGACAAATAGTTGCAATTCATCAATCGAGCACCAAAATTGCACTTATTGCAAATTGGCCTCATTGACAAATAGTTGCAATTCATCAATCGAGCACCAAAATTGCACTTATTGCAAATTGGCCTCATTGACAAATAATTGCAATTCATCAATCGAGCTCCAAAATTGCACTTGCAAATTGGTCTCCTTGACAAATAGTTGCAATTCATCAATCGAGCACCAAAATTACACTTCCAAATTGGTCTCCTTGACAAATAGTTGCAATTCATCAATCGAGCACCAAAATTGCACTTATTGCAAATTGGCCTCATTGACAAATAATTGCAATTCATCAATCGAGCTCCAAAATTGCACTTGCAAATTGGTCTCCTTGACAAATAGTTGCAATTCATCAATCGAGCACCAAAATTGCACTTATTGCAAATTGGCCTCATTGACAAATAATTGCAATTCATCAATCGAGCTCCAAAATTGCACTTGCAAATTGGTCTCCTTGACAAATAGTTGCAATTCATCAATCGAGCACCAAAATTACACTTCCAAATTGGTCTCCTTGACAAATAGTTGCAATTCATCAATCGAGCACCAAAATTGCACTTATTGCAAATTGGCCTCATTGACAAATAATTGCAATTCATCAATCGAGCTCCAAAATTGCACTTGCAAATTGGTCTCCTTGACAAATAGTTGCAATTCATCAATCGAGCACCAAAATTGCACTTATTGCAAATTGGCCTCATTGACAAATAATTGCAATTCATCAATCGAGCTCCAAAATTGCACTTGCAAATTGGTCTCCTTGACAAATAGTTGCAATTCATCAATCGAGCACCAAAATTGCACTTCCAAATTGGTCTCCTTGACAAATAGTTGCAATTCATCAATCGAGCACCAAAATTGCACTTATTGCAAATTGGCCTCATTGACAAATAGTTGCAATTCATCAATCGAGCACCAAAATTGCACTTCCAAATTGGTCTCCTTGACAAATAGTTGCAATTCATCAATCGAGCACCAAAATTGCACTTATTGCAAATTGGCCTCATTGACAAATAGTTGCAATTCATCAATCGAGCACCAAAATTGCACTTATTGCAAATTGGCCTCATTGACAAATAATTGCAATTCATCAATCGAGCTCCAAAATTGCACTTGCAAATTGGTCTCCTTGACAAATAGTTGCAATTCATCAATCGAGCACCAAAATTACACTTCCAAATTGGTCTCCTTGACAAATAGTTGCAATTCATCAATCGAGCACCAAAATTGCACTTATTGCAAATTGGCCTCATTGACAAATAATTGCAATTCATCAATCGAGCTCCAAAATTGCACTTGCAAATTGGTCTCCTTGACAAATAGTTGCAATTCATCAATCGAGCACCAAAATTGCACTTATTGCAAATTGGCCTCATTGACAAATAATTGCAATTCATCAATCGAGCTCCAAAATTGCACTTGCAAATTGGTCTCCTTGACAAATAGTTGCAATTCATCAATCGAGCACCAAAATTACACTTCCAAATTGGTCTCCTTGACAAATAGTTGCAATTCATCAATCGAGCACCAAAATTGCACTTATTGCAAATTGGCCTCATTGACAAATAATTGCAATTCATCAATCGAGCTCCAAAATTGCACTTGCAAATTGGCCTCATTGACAAATAGTTGCAATTCATCAATCGAGCACCAAAATTGCACTTATTGCAAATTGGCCTCATTGACAAATAATTGCAATTCATCAATCGAGCTCCAAAATTGCACTTGCAAATTGGTCTCCTTGACAAATAGTTGCAATTCATCAATCGAGCACCAAAATTACACTTCCAAATTGGTCTCCTTGACAAATAGTTGCAATTCATCAATCGAGCACCAAAATTGCACTTATTGCAAATTGGCCTCATTGACAAATAATTGCAATTCATCAATCGAGCTCCAAAATTGCACTTGCAAATTGGTCTCCTTGACAAATAGTTGCAATTCATCAATCGAGCACCAAAATTGCACTTCCAAATTGGTCTCCTTGACAAATAGTTGCAATTCATCAATCGAGCACCAAAATTGCACTTATTGCAAATTGGCCTCATTGACAAATAGTTGCAATTCATCAATCGAGCACCAAAATTGCACTTATTGCAAATTGGCCTCATTGACAAATAGTTGCAATTCATCAATCGAGCACCAAAATTGCACTTATTGCAAATTGGTCTCATTGACAAATAATCGCCATTCGTCAATCGAGCTCCAAAATTGCACTTATTGCAAATTGGCCTCATTGACAAATAGTTGCAATTCATCAATCGAGCACCAAAATTGCACTTATTGCAAATTGGCCTCATTGACAAATAATTGCAATTCATCAATCGAGCTCCAAAATTGCACTTGCAAATTGGTCTCCTTGACAAATAGTTGCAATTCATCAATCGAGCACCAAAATTGCACTTATTGCAAATTGGCCTCATTGACAAATAATTGCAATTCATCAATCGAGCTCCAAAATTGCACTTGCAAATTGGTCTCCTTGACAAATAGTTGCAATTCATCAATCGAGCACCAAAATTGCACTTCCAAATTGGTCTCCTTGACAAATAGTTGCAATTCATCAATCGAGCACCAAAATTGCACTTATTGCAAATTGGCCTCATTGACAAATAGTTGCAATTCATCAATCGAGCACCAAAATTGCACTTATTGCAAATTGGCCTCATTGACAAATAGTTGCAATTCATCAATCGAGCACCAAAATTGCACTTATTGCAAATTGGTCTCATTGACAAATAATCGCCATTCGTCAATCGAGCTCCAAAATTGCACTTATTGCAAATTGGTCTCCTTGACAAATAGTTGCAATTCATCAATCGAGCACCAAAATTGCACTTCCAAATTGGTCTCCTTGACAAATAGTTGCAATTCATCAATCGAGCACCAAAATTGCACTTATTGCAAATTGGTCTCATTGACAAATAATCGCCATTCGTCAATCGAGCTCCAAAATTGCACTTATTGCAAATTGGCCTCATTGACAAATAGTTGCAATTCATCAATCGAGCACCAAAATTGCACTTATTGCAAATTGGCCTCATTGACAAATAATTGCAATTCATCAATCGAGCTCCAAAATTGCACTTGCAAATTGGTCTCCTTGACAAATAGTTGCAATTCATCAATCGAGCACCAAAATTGCACTTATTGCAAATTGGCCTCATTGACAAATAGTTGCAATTCATCAATCGAGCACCAAAATTGCACTTATTGCAAATTGGCCTCATTGACAAATAATTGCAATTCATCAATCGAGCTCCAAAATTGCACTTGCAAATTGGTCTCCTTGACAAATAGTTGCAATTCATCAATCGAGCACCAAAATTGCACTTCCAAATTGGTCTCCTTGACAAATAGTTGCAATTCATCAATCGAGCACCAAAATTGCACTTATTGCAAATTGGTCTCATTGACAAATAATCGCCATTCGTCAATCGAGCTCCAAAATTGCACTTATTGCAAATTGGCCTCATTGACAAATAGTTGCAATTCATCAATCGAGCACCAAAATTGCACTTATTGCAAATTGGCCTCATTGACAAATAATTGCAATTCATCAATCGAGCTCCAAAATTGCACTTGCAAATTGGTCTCCTTGACAAATAGTTGCAATTCATCAATCGAGCACCAAAATTGCACTTCCAAATTGGTCTCCTTGACAAATAGTTGCAATTCATCAATCGAGCACCAAAATTGCACTTATTGCAAATTGGCCTCATTGACAAATAGTTGCAATTCATCAATCGAGCACCAAAATTGCACTTATTGCAAATTGGCCTCATTGACAAATAGTTGCAATTCATCAATCGAGCACCAAAATTGCACTTATTGCAAATTGGTCTCATTGACAAATAATCGCCATTCGTCAATCGAGCTCCAAAATTGCACTTATTGCAAATTGGTCTCCTTGACAAATAGTTGCAATTCATCAATCGAGCACCAAAATTGCACTTCCAAATTGGTCTCCTTGACAAATAGTTGCAATTCATCAATCGAGCACCAAAATTGCACTTATTGCAAATTGGTCTCATTGACAAATAATCGCCATTCGTCAATCGAGCTCCAAAATTGCGCTTATTGCAAATTGGCCTCATTGACAAATAGTTGCAATTCATCAATCGAGCACCAAAATTGCACTTATTGCAAATTGGCCTCATTGACAAATAATTGCAATTCATCAATCGAGCTCCAAAATTGCACTTGCAAATTGGTCTCCTTGACAAATAGTTGCAATTCATCAATCGAGCACCAAAATTGCACTTCCAAATTGGTCTCCTTGACAAATAGTTGCAATTCATCAATCGAGCACCAAAATTGCACTTATTGCAAATTGGCCTCATTGACAAATAGTTGCAATTCATCAATCGAGCACCAAAATTGCACTTATTGCAAATTGGCCTCATTGACAAATAGTTGCAATTCATCAATCGAGCACCAAAATTGCACTTATTGCAAATTGGTCTCATTGACAAATAATCGCCATTCGTCAATCGAGCTCCAAAATTGCACTTATTGCAAATTGGTCTCCTTGACAAATAGTTGCAATTCATCAATCGAGCACCAAAATTGCACTTCCAAATTGGTCTCCTTGACAAATAGTTGCAATTCATCAATCGAGCACCAAAATTGCACTTATTGCAAATTGGTCTCATTGACAAATAATCGCCATTCGTCAATCGAGCTCCAAAATTGCACTTATTGCAAATTGGTCTCATTGACAAATAAAGCAAGATACATATGCAGTATTTATTTTGAATTCACGTTAAATGCAGGATGTATTTTGAACTTGCAAAAGTGTCATTCTACCCTCTCTATAGGTTAGATGAACTCAGATCATTTACATACAAGATCTAAGATAAATAACCTAACTGCAGTCAGCGAGATTGATTTACTCATCAACAAATCTCAATATTTATTCATTCATTCGAATCAATGACTTAATTGACCTCGAAATGTGCCTAATATATATCTTCCAATTCACTTTATGTCTTTATGGTCAAATAATTACTGCCATTAGCAAGATCGACTCTTATTATTTTATCTCGTCTTAAGATTCACGTACCAAAATCATTTAGGAATCATCTACGACGAGTGAAGGCATCATAGTCTGGCCGGTCTGAGCAAATCAAACTGCAAATATTCACAATCGAAACAAAAAAAAAATATCCTACATCGAGTTCACCATCATCATATATCGCTTGAACCACACCCTGTCTGTAAACGCCAAAGAACCTGAGCGATTCGTATCAAGGGGAGAACTCGAACGTTCCCACGACATCTCGCCTAATGCAGAGGAGAGCTGAAAAAGGTGTTGATTTGAATTTCGCAAGCAGAAATGGTATCGTATTGCAAATGTGCGCTGCTAGCTGCGAACGCTACTCCTTTCCCGCCACAAACAGGTTAGACGAGATGTCAAACCAACCGGGCGGAGGCGGTTGAAAATCTCCTCTTTCTCCACACGAACGGGTTCCTATCTGCGAGCGAATGGACCATACAGGGCCGGCTCACAGGTCAGGTATTTGGAAAACAATGAGATGATTTGCAATCTTCATATTCACAGTAATGATTGCCAATAAACATACTATTGTACCTGATTCACATACCAGATAATGAAGGTATATACCTATGATCACACGTTGTTTAATCTGTGCTGTGATAATCCTCAAAACCTCTTGCTAAACCCTTTGGCAATTCCAAGAATTGAGCCCGATAAGAAGCCGCAGGCAGAAGTCGACCAATATACGAGGATCAATTGGTGATTCAAGAGCTTATGCGATAGACCGGGACCGTCGAATATTGAAGATATTATGCGGAGATGCAAATAAAAATAAAATATTCAGTTCTTCTATTCCATATAGATATATCAGAATTACAAATTTTTCAATCGACTCAGTTCAATTGAACTTTTATTGGATTTCATCGTTTTTATATCGAAACTTGAAAAATAATATAAAGGAAAGTATCTATGTATATGGATGAATAAAAACTATCTCGTTGAATTCGTCTTTCCAACTTTTTCCAACTGCTTGCCATTCAGTATCATCATTTAATTTATTCAGAAAAATGTTTCCCAGTTCCAATAAAATATTGTTGTTACACCACCGAAAGGGTTTTCAGTGTTGTTATATGCTTTCAATTTGAAAAATGGAATTTCTTCACTGGCAGAACAAACTGACATTCTAGCACACAAATATTCATTTGAAGAATATAAACCAACTTATCGGTATTTAGTATGCTCTGGTTGAACGTAGACATCGTTTTCCATCTACTACAAGGAAAGATTTTTCTAGTTGTCTTCATAGATATCACTAACTTGTCATCTTCACTGCTATACACTGTTAAATGATTGGTTTTCCATTTTAAGGAAAATCAATGGTTCAATGCCCAATTAGCCCTCGGTTCAAAAGTTCATCTGTTTCATAACTCTTATCGATAACACCAGGGGAAATCGACTAGTCAATCCAGTGGCAATGCCATTGATATCTTCTATGTAAAATTTCGTGTATCAACTGTCGTGTTTGGTGTACTCCAAGGTCTTAGGAATTATTATCTGCTAAGATCTGCAGGAGACTTGATTCGATGATTTTTTGTTGTTCAGATGCATTTTTGCATTCACACTGTGCTGTCATCTCTAAATCACTGGCGATGCAATATCCGGAGGGATCAAAAATGTTGAATGACCAACAATATGGTCACCAGAGTTCAACAGGAGATTCGCTTGCCTAGTTTGGCCAAATAGCCATTCTTGGGAAATTTCAGTCACATGGTTTGAGCCACAGTTGTGACGTAAACTAAGTTTTCTTTGAAATGAATCTCATTCTTGTGGCTAAAGTAGCCCTCAAGATAATACTCTCCGTCTCCTCTGGAGCCCTAGCAGAGTTTGTACAAGAACTCAAGCTTGTATTTTTTTCCAAGAAGGCGCTTCTGTTTCCAATTATCCAGATGCCTTCAGCTGACTTTTCAACTCCTCAACCTAAACTTTTCGTAGGTCTAAATGTCAATTTCCTCAATCTGCTCGATGACATCTTCGAGACATTCTTCCAGTCCGTCCACACAACTCCACACAGGAGGATCGGCAGGGATAGGGGCCCACGGGGGCATAATTGATGTTGAACGCACCAAGAAAAATCCAACCAAGCCTCACATCTCGCAGCAAAAAGGGGCCAAACTTTCCTGGACCCGCCCCTGCCATCCAAATCATCCGCTGAAAGAGAAAGAGACACCAAGATCGATACGGCCGGCGTGACAAGGACAGAGATGGGCTAGCCAGCTGTGCGGCGGCCGTATTCGCAATTTACCCCCTTACCCCCTTGCCAGCGCACTTGCCATGCCTTGCAATGGACGTCCACAGGGCCCGGGAGCGGACGGTTTGCCGGCCATTGGCGTGCACGGTATCTAAAACAGACGTTGCATGCCGGATGGGTGTGTGTGAATGTATAGATTGTTGGGGAAAGGTGGTGTGGTTCGAATTCCACTGTGAGCTGTAGGTACCGCTCGAGTGGCGATGCACTAAGAAAACGAAAATGCAATTGGAGCGAGTTTTTTCGGTCGAAATATTTGGATTTGGAACGAGGATATAGTTATTTTTGTATTGAGTGCGTAAAATTAGTGTTTTTTAATGTCAGATGAGAGTGTTACTTCTCTCGAACATTTTTTGTACAACTGTGAAGGTGAATTTACATCGTTTGAAATACATATATTATATCTGAAAAAATTGTGGAATCAACTCTTCAAGAAATATTCAAAAAGTAATAATCCATGCTTATTTTGTGAAATATTTTGCCAGCGAATAAAATACTTTTTTCACGGTGAAAAAAAGTAATCATTTACGCATTGATAGAGATGCAGAAATGTCACTAGCAGTGGCGTAATTAAGGGGGGATCTATAGAGTCTAGACCCCATTGCCAGACTCCAGAGCTAGCTGAAAATCTAAAAGTGGTAACATAGACTATACAAAATTTCACATCAGGATGCAATTTTGTTATTTTTTCGACCTATGTAAATATGAAAAATTATACATACAAAATGGATCGAAGGAATTCATAATTATACAGGATGGATCATAGGAGAACGATATGATATACCTACAGGGTGATTCAAAATTCGATGTAGATATTCCGAGAACGTATTTTTAGGGTCAAAATAGGATTTTTTTCATATAATGTCTCCTAAAATGCACCTCCTTCGAGCTACAGCCGCTGTAGATTGCGTAAAAAAACGATTATTTGAAATGATTGACTATAATAACGGTTCGATTCTTTTGAAAATTGGCATGCTCCTGTTTTTTATGCACAGTTTTGCGGATATCACTCTGTAAATGAAAGAGATATAGGAAAACAATTCTGGAGATGGCTCAAGATAATGAGATCATCTTCATGCCTCTGCTGTTGAAGTTGAAAAAACTGTTTTTCTTCATCTGGGATCCTTTTGAAAATTCTGATATTTTGCACAGTTTCAAGTAACACCCTGTAGCAATTTTAGGTAAAAAAACTCATGCATCGAAGAAGTACGAGGTTATAGCTGAAGGACTGATCTAGCGAACAGTGTAAACAGAATTCAAATTGTTCAAAGCAGAGAAAAGTTATTCAAATTTCAACAGGGACAAAATTTCGGGGTGTTCCGTAGTTTAAATTGAAAAAAAATCATCACGTTGAAAAAAGAGATTGATTGAGAATTTCTCGAATATTTTTGAAAATAAAATTATATATCGGATATCTTAGAAACATTTTATTGATAATATCTAACCCCCCCCCATAGATAAAATCTCAATCACCCCCCTAGTCACCATTTAGAGTTTGGTCTGTTCTTCTTTTGAATTATAATTTTGTCAATCAACGGTTCTAACATAAACAAGATGTTACCACATTATTTTGAGTACCTAATGAAATGATTCTAAAGAGTAATCAAGACGATACTGCGACTTCAAATCACAACGAAAAAATCCTCCAGCAATTTTCGATTTGCCCCAGACGAAACCAGACGAATTCCCCCCAGACCCGGAGGGACACTCCCCCCCCCCATCCCCATTATCACGGGGCAAAAGGAGGGCCCTGCAAGCGACTACGGCAACGACAGAGTAAAGAAAAATTCTCTCGCGCAGACTGGAGAGTCGTTGGGAGGTGAATGGACCGCATAAAGACGAAGACGAGACAGAATGGAGCTTTGTGATGTCCTTCTCGAAGTTGCAGGCGATTTTTTATCGGCCCTATGCGAGGGGAAAGTGCTCGAAAAATGTGGCACAGTGTGGAACGGACTCGAGCTCGTTATTGGTGCTGTTGGCCAAACCGATTTTGAATTGTTGCCCGAATTCATGATGGGAAATTCTTAGCGGGGTGTGGGTGGTCGGAAAGTTCAAGGTGAATTATAAGTAGATGAATCGAGGAAAATCAAAATGACTCGGTGTTCCTGAAGGGGTAGCTAAATATACGATTCGTGGGTTGAATACTACGATTTGTGGTTGAAATATGCGTTTACCGGAAAAAGTTCCAAATAATCAAAAGTTCTGGAACTGTTTACTAATAATTTTTCAATATCCACAAAATTAACGAGAAAAACGTTGTAGGCCGTTTTTTTAAATTTAAATTCGTATACGATATAAAAAGATATATTTTGTTATGAAAAAATTACTGCGTTAACAATAAAAATAACGGTTTTCAGCAGTGTTTTCGTTAAATTCGAGGTTTTTTTGAAAAATGGTTATACAAGTCCTAGAAATTTCAACTATCCTTCAACCCTCAAACCCTCCTTGATTTACTCATGATTTACCCTAAGTTTTCCTCTATATGAATACTTCGCAGTATTTGATGAAATATTCAATTTAGCAATATCGATTTCAATTCATTTGATTTTCAAAAGAAATGAACATTATGGGTTTGCCTCTCGTGCAGCCAAAGTATAAAATAAATCAGAAATATCATGAAATATGCAACTCTTTCACTAAAAGTTTAACAAAGCATATACTTTTTCCACTAAAAGTTCGATAAGGTTTTATTTTATTTTTCAAGAACGGGGAAAATACGTTTCTGCACACGTATTTGTATTAATCAACCAGTATTTTGAGAAAAATAAAAAGAAAATAACTTGAGATTTCGCTCATTTTTATGAATACGTCTTTTGAAGAAACTGAAAACCACTCAGTTAGAGGTTCAAGAAGAGCCTAAGTTGATGAAAATTTTTATTTTTTCATAATTTCGGTAAGAAGTACAGTTCATAAGTATCCATAGACAAGAAAGCAGACAATTTGAACGTTGAAGACGTTGAAAAAAAAATCCCATCAGGAAATCGTGCAACTAAAACAAACGAACCAGTCCCTACTCTAGACGTATAATCCCAATTGAAAGCCAAACAATAAACAGGAAAACCGAATTATCAGACGTCCCTTCGGCCATTGAATTCCTATATGAAAATAAAGAGACGAAAAAAAAAAGGTGAAAGCGCACTCTCTGCGAACATATGCCTCTTTCGCAGATAAAACATGGCTGATAGTCTGGCATCCAATGGGCATCCGTGGTAAGCAAAGAGAATTGCATTAATAAAACAATTGCATTAATAAAAAAAAGAGTACAACTGAACTTGAACCAAATTCAGTATTTCCAATGGTTTATGACATCTGAACCAATTTTTTTTTGGATTGATAGACGGAGGCCATCGAATGGCCAGCAGAATCGCCACTGTTAGATCAGTTTATCTGGGATTATTTGAAAACTGAACATATTGTGGTTAGTAGGTTTTCTGAATTTCGAGATACTATACCCACTTCATATAATAAATAGAAATGGATGCTTTGGCAAAGGCATTTGTTTATCTAGGTCCAATATATTTGAATCATTGCCATAAAGAAAGGTTTTCAATAATAACTTGACAAAAAATTATCATCTCATTATAACTAATTTGGTTAACAAAATATCCTGTTTTATTTGGTTAGAGATCAAGAAATGAAAACCCGATTAAAACCCGTAAGAAACGACTCATGAACAATGATAAGTATAGGTAAACATGTTTTCGTTTCTGGAATTTCCATATTAAACTTGGACAAACCAAGTAAACATTTGTCACCTAACCGTTTTCAGAAAAACAGCCAGAAAGTCAACAGTAGGTAAATTTCGTATAAATCGTAGCAAAGATTTTTGTTATTTTGTGAACATTATATTGAACTGATTAACTTTGTTTCTTTCACTATGAAAACTGGAATTTCGTTCCCATTTTTTAAAATTCAACACAATGAAGTTCTGCAAATCTGATAATCATTTCTCGAAATTTTAAATTCGACTTATAGACTCGGCGTAAGAACAAAGGCTGAACGAAAGAAGAATGACACAAAACCGAAAAAATTCAGTTGACACTTTAAAGGCTCCGATATAAAAGACCTCGCGAAGAACGAAGAGAAAAAAACAAATAATTATCTCGTGGTTTTCTATGGGTACTTCACAAGTCAATAATCAAGTCGTATGTTTTTCTACAGTTCACCACAGGCAGAAATATAAAAGACAAACAAGAATAAAAAACAAAAATAATCCTATCGTATAAATTTATCTATGATTTCGAAGAGAAAACAAAAGAGAAAAATAATAAAAACAGGAATAATCCTATCGTTTCCTTTTTTTTCTATGCATCACAGGCTCCAATTTAAAACATCTCGCCAAAAACAGAAAAAAAAAACAAAAAAAAAAAAGATCCTCTCGTAGTGGGCCCCGTTTTGTTACCCCGTTTACCGAGGCTCCAACGTAACTGTGCTGTGACAAACACCTCGGGCATACCGGCGCTCCGATCAAAGTCCTATCTTGCGCCGGCGTCGCCCGAGGCTAGCCGGATACGTCCGACGGTACTTTCTACCAGAGGTCCGGGGACCTTCCCCGGGGCGAACATAGATGGAGCTACCAGGAGCTCTGTGTGTAGCCCCGCCGATTGGACTCGAGAGGATCCGTATGTATTTAGATGGAACGAGCGTACTTGTACTGAAGTCGGTGCAGCGAGCGTCAGCGAGATGTAACGAAAATGTGAAGCGGGTACAGTCTGTGAAGGAACGTTAAAATGTGGGGGAACTGGGGGAACAAAACTGTTCAATGGAATGGAACTGTTACAAAATTGACGTCGAAAAAGACGTACGCATGGTTGTTGGCTTTCAGGCCGACCATGTGGTGATCACAAAATAAATAAATGAGAATATATGAAGTAGAATCTTAGACCATTGGTCTAAGAGTAGAATAGAATAAGATTTATTTCCTCAAGACAGTACAACCTGTATGGAAAAAATCAAATAGATGACTTCCATTGTCCAAAGATAGTGAAGGTAAATAAAGATGGAAAACATATTTGAAAAACCATTGGTTAGTGAAATTTCTGAAAAACTCTGATGGCGCTTCGTTTCTGTATGTAAAAATCTAATAGAGACTATCGGTGGATTTATGCAGAGGTTTCAAGTCGTAAGTTTTAAGTCTCAAGTTTTAAGTAATAAGTTATAAGAAGTTCATCCATTGGTTTTCAATGTTACCATTTATACAGCTGTCATAAGTTTCAAGTCCTAAGAAAAGTTGGCCAACATTTATCTCTTACGACTTAAAACTCGGTTGATTTGCGCATGCGTCTGATTTTGCAAAAGGGTATCGTAACAAACAGCAGGAGTTGAATGCATGTAAAGTAAATAAAAATAGGATTTAGTCTGGAAATTTGGATTGAATCGAAGGAAATGAGAAAAATATGCACACAAAATAACAGGATTGACACTATTGACAGTCCTTAAAACTTCTTGCATAAATGGTCGATTTTTTCTTACGACTTGAAAGTAACGACTTAAAACCTCTGCATAAATCCACCGTAAATCACGTGAGATTTGTCTGTCCAATGTAACTTCGCCTTAAAAGAATCCTAAATTCACGCAACCAACAATACCAAACGACGTACGCCTGGTTGCCAGCTTTCAGGCCAACCATGTGGTGAGAAGAGAATAAATAAAAATGATTATATATTATGATAAATAGTGTGGAGAGATAAGATAGTAGAAGAAAACCATGGAGGAAGTGAGAAAATTGATAATGAGATACTGTTCAATGCTTAGCACGAATTCCAATTTTTTGCCTAAATCCACGCAACCAACATCACCGAATGACGCACGAATGGTTGCCGGCTTTCAGGCCAACCACTACCCACGTCTTTACCCCTCAATCTGCCACTTGTTGTCGACGACACAGGTGTCCACCGATTCTACTACCAATCAAGAACCGCAGATCGTGGACATTAAAGCGATGACTCGTTCTATGGGTTGGGCCCAGGCACAAATACCTCCCAAAGCCTAAAAGCGTCTGATCTGATCCAAAACAAAACACAGGGCGGGGGTGGAAAAGTGCATCGATATCGAGTGCGGAGTTGTCCTCCGGAGTGCGAAAACGGGTGCAACAAGACGTCGCGATGTGGCGAATTATCGCCGTCACAGGGTGTTGCCTGATTTTGGGTGCATCGGGGCAATACGATTGGCAGTCCTCGGACGCCTTTGACGAGGTGTGGTGGGCCATGAAGAAGGTCAACAAAGACAATTGTGAGATCCAGCACGTAGCTGATCTGTTTCTGCCAGGGGTAAATTGTTTACGTTGTGTTTGCTCTTCCATTTCTATTAGTCCTCTGACTCGTAAACACAGAGAATAATGGATACAATGGGTGTTTACTTCTTTCTGAGGGTTTGAAACAGGTGTCGCTTCCATGAACCACCTTTTAGATATTTCTTATTGTCCACGGTATACGGTGGAATAAGATTGTGATTGCACATTTTATTGCTTACATTGTGATCTAACCAAAAATATTTTACTGACTCCCCAAAAAAGTACCACCTACTTATGTAGCTTTCCAGTATGATGTTGGAAGATATTCACTTCCTGCCAAAAATTGTGACCGAAAAATATACTACTGAGTGATATTAAGGAATGCGTCACTCATCTACTAATTGCTTTTCAATAAATTGACACAAAATGGGTCCATTCCCAAAATTGTGATAATACGAAATATATTTACTTAACTGATGCCTTCAAAGTAAATGAGTCATCTAAAATATTGTGATAATAGTAAATAATCCACTAGGATTATACCAGTTTGTGAAAATTATTGTAATGATATTGCTACTAGGGTTGGATAATTCAAAACATTCGGTACAAGAACTGAACAATTTATTACACTATGAAGGAACTCGTAATACAAGAGACAAATAATTCAAAAATCACTCAGATATTCGCATTGCTCCATGAGCCACTCTCGTTGAAAAAATTTCTCTGTGCCCACAAAAACTAAACTTCCGGAACTAAACCGCGATATTGCCAAAGTTTACAGAAAAAATGCTTCTTTCTAGAATTCTCAAGAATATTCTAGAAACATCGCGCGACTTTGATTGTCGGCCGCGGCTATAAGAATCCCAACGAGTTTGTTAATTATGTTGGGCGTTCGAAGTATATTTAACTGATAGCTTCGCAATAAATGAGTCATCTAAAATATTGAGATGATAGTTAATAATCCACTACTGACTTATTGGAATTTTTTCAAAAGCATCACTTACTTTATAATTGATTCTAATGGACTTATAACACAGTGGGTCCATTCCAAAATTTGTGATGATACAAAAATGGATCACTGACTGACAACATCTCAACAGGTGGATTAAACCAGTTTGTGTAAAATTATTGTTGCGATATTGCTACTAGGGTTGGATAATTAAACACTCGGTACAAAAAAACTTAACATTTAATTACCCTCTAAACTCGTAATACAATAGAAAATTAATTTGAAAATTACTCAGTTGTTCGCTTTGCTCACTCAATCACTCTCGCTGTACAAGTTCCTCTGTGCTCACTAAAAGGCTAAAACTAAACTCCGGAACTAAAACAACTGTTCGCGACACTGCGGTCCTCTTATAGGTGTAAACCAATGTTTCCAGAAAGAAAACTTCTTCCTAGAATTCTCACGGATGAATATCGGGCGACTCAAATTGTCAGCCGCGGCTATATGAACCATCCCAACGACTCTGTTAATTATGTCGGGCGTTTGTTGTTATCGCGAAGCCAAAAATAATGACTTTCTGCTCCTCTAATCGACATCACAAAGTAAGCACAACCTTCCTGCTAGTTGCTACTATAACTACATCTTTCATGCCACCAGGACTCCGTCTCTCATCTGCCAGACATCAAGGACGTCAACGTGAATCCCGTGTTCCCCAACAGAACGCAACTGCTGCACGTCCACAACATGGCCCTTAACAGGGCCTTCTTCTGGTCCTACATACTGCAGAGCAGGTTCATCAGGCCGGCCATAAACGACACCTATGATCCCGGCATGATGTACTACTTTCTGTCGACGGTGGCCGATGTGTCTACCAACAAGCACATCAATGCCAGCGCCATCTACTTCGCCCCCAACATGTCCTACTCGAGCTCATACAGGGGGTTCTTCAATAAGACGTTCCCCAGGTGAGGAAATTATTTGCTTCGAGGACACCTGACCACTGCTCAATGCGTCTGACCTCGAAATACCTCGAATATATACTTCTGATCTAACTCCCACATACTTTGAAATACTAATAAATACTTTTGAATAACTCTAAAATACTTTGAATAATAATTTGCGAAGGTGATAAACTTCTTCTGACTTCGAAATACCTCCAATATAAACTTCCAATGACTCCCAGGCACTTTGAACTACTAACGAATACTTCAGATAACTCTAGAATACTTTGAATTGCTCCCAAATACTTTGAGAAGGTGATAAACTTCCTCGTTTCGACGACTTTTGATTCCTAATCACTTCTGACTTCGAAATACCTCCAATATATACTTCCAAAGACTCTCAGACACTTCAAACTACTGAAGAATACTTCAAATAACTCTAGAATACTTTGAACTGCTCTCAAATACTTTAAGAAGGTGATAAACTTCTACGTTTCTAGGACTCCAGATTCCTGATCAATTCTTCTGACTTCGAAATACCTCCAATATAAACTTCCAATGACTCCCAGGCACTTTGAACTACTAACGAATACTTCAGATACTTCTAGAATACTTTGAATTGCTCCCAAATACTTTGAGAAGGTGATAAACTTCCTCGTTTCGACGACTTTTGATTCCTAATCACTTCTGACTTCGAAATACCTCCAATATATACTTCCAAAGACTCTCAGACACTTCAAACTACTGAAGAATACTTCAAATAACTCTAGAATACTTTGAACTGCTCTCAAATACTTTAAGAAGGTGATAAACTTCTACGTTTCTACGACTCCAGATTCCTGATCAATTCTTCTGACTTCGAAATACCTCCAATATAAACTTCCAATGACTCCCAGGCACTTTGAACTACTAACGAATACTTTACATAACTCTAGAATACTTTGAGGAAGTGAAAAATTTATTCGTTTCGACGACTGCCGATCACTGCTCAATGGTTATGACTTTGAAACACCTCCAATATATACTAATGACTCCCAGAGCCTTCAAACTACTAACGAATACTTTGAATGACTCTAAAATACTTTGAATTACTTCAAAATATTTGTAAAGATTTTCAAATACTTTGACCACTGCTCAATGTCAATGCTTCTGAATTCGAAATACCTCCCGAATTTACTTAAATGACTCCCAGACACTTTATACTACTAACGAATATTTCAAAAAGCTTCAAAATACTTTGAAAGGTTCCCGAATATTTTGAGTGACTAATAAATACTTCAAATGAATTCCAATGCTTTCAGAGAACTTGAAGAACGTCAAATAACATGCAAAGACCTGGAAATACTTTTTATAGTATAGAAAATTGAATGTGAAGTACTCAACGAATGACTATCCAGATATTTGAAATGACTCCAGTGATTTGAAATAACCGTTAGGGTAGTCAAATAACCGTTATACATAACGTCCAAAATACTTCAAATGACTCCCGAATCCTTTTAGATTACTACTAAATATTCAGATTGACTCTCGAATACTTTAAAGAACTTTGAAACACTCCTGATTACTCCTAGTGATTTCAAGAGACTAAACACATCGGACCAATTTTAACGAATATCAACAACTTCCTTAGGGTTTCAACGACTTCCAAAGACTATAAGTTGCAACAACATCCCCAAGCATTCAATGACTTCCAAAATACTTTAAAATATTTCCAAACACTTCTAATCCGACTACCATGACTGTGACCACAACAACCAAAGAAAAATTAGCTCCAAGAGAGAGTTCGCCTTGAGATCATCCACAAGGAACACGCCTCCGACGGTGCCCCCCAGGTGTCCCCCAGGTGTAACCCCATGATTCCAGGTTCGCCCCGAGGACCTTCCGCGCTGACGACTTCAACGACCCCATCCACCTGGAGCGCATCTCCACGCTCAACACCTTCACCGTGGGCGACCTCGGCTCCGTTCTTCCCGACACCAGCGGCGACTACACCTCCGACTACTACCGCATCAACGAGTGGTACAAAGCGTGGCTGCCCGACAACGTCGAGGGCAGGCACGACACCAAGACCACCTACCAGGTGGAGATACGCTACGCCAACAACACCAACGAGACGTTCACGTTCCATGGGCCGCGCGGCCCCGACGAGTCGCCGGGGCCCATCAAGTTCACCAGGCCGTACTTCGACTGCGGCAGGTCCAACAGGTGGCTGGTGGCAGCGGTGGCGCCCATAGCGGACATCTACCCGAGGCACACCGGCTTCAGGCACATCGAGTATCCCAGGTGGGAGGAAAATTTGTGTGTTAAGAGCGCAAATTATTGCTGCTCGAAAATAGTTATTTGGGTATTTAGAGCGCAAATAAGTGATGGATTGCCGCTCGAAAAAGACAGATAATTTATCGAGAGCGGCAAGACACTTTGCGCTCGAAATACATATAATATTTTTTCTACAAACGCAGTCCCTAGACAAGAAAACTACATACAATTTACTTAAATTTGATAAAATTCTTCATCTAAATCATTAATGTCATCAATTATTCACTATTTATTTATTTATTTATTTATTTATTTATTATATAGGGTCACTCACGGTCGATGGTACCTTAGACGTTTACGGAGAACGGGACGTAGGATTATTCTGAAAATTTGGTTTATTGGGGAATCAGTTTTGTTCTATCGATCTAAAATACTTTCAGCGTTGCGGCGTTGCCGCTTCTATCAAAAAGTAGCAACAACTTTGTTATTTCGAATAAAACACCCTGTATTTTATTTCATTTTTAGATTCTTCCTGAAGAGCTGATTTCGTCGATCTATCATACTTGGGGTATAGCGCGAAATATTACAGAGATATAGGGTGTGAAAAATCGGGATTTTTCAACTTTAGGAATTTTTTGTATCGAAACTTATCATTTCTGATCGAAACGGCTTACATGTCCCTATCTTAACTTTTCATTTACTATCTACTGACATTTAATAGAAACAAATAGAGGGTGATGCAAAACTCTAAATTTTTAACCACCCGTATTTGTTTCAATTCCGTTCTCCGTTCTCCGTAATCGTCTAAGGTACCATCGACCGTGAGTGACCCTGTATTGAAACTATATCCAAGAATTCATACATCTAACAGAGAAGAAGGAATAATGACTCAAGTCAAGAGTCAAGTTTGTTCGCACGAGAAAAATAAAAAATACGTATTCGATGAATTTTCACCAAAACTGTGAGAAATAGGTTCATTGTGCTTGGCAACCTTAGAATAATCACCCTGTTTATGAGAAAATTGAAGTTTCTGAAGGAACCAATTACATGAGCGAGCTTTTGGATAAGAGAAAGCTAAAGCCTACTTTCTATTCTGCAATTAAAATATGTTCCTTCCAATCAAGCTATTCACTAATGATTCAACCCTCCCACATCATTATGATTCATTCGGTTTCTAGGCACTCCAAAGTCATTAAATTACCCTTCTACTTAATCATCATGGATTGTCTGTTTCTTCTCCAATTACTGTTAGGGGTAGACAGACTTTTATGAGTTCTTCAGGCTGATGAGAACTCATTAGTTTTATCGAATGTCATGTCCCAGCGTAATTATCATACAGCAGTAGTTGATATGTACAGGGTGGCCAGATAAGAATGCAAAGTGCAGTATCTCGGAAACTATTCGTCTAAGAGACTTGCGGTGAAAAATGTTATAACTAAAGTTACCAAAAGAAAATCCTGGAAATTATTTTCATGTTTCAAGATGGCCGCCAGGTGGCGTCACCGACATCTAAAACTTTTGAAATGAATTTTGGACGAAATACGCCTAGTAAACGTACCAATAAAATATATACCTTTTAAAGTTGAGCTTCATTCGAGTAATTTTTGCTCGACACTTTTTGACGTATCTATTAAAATGAAGTGGTGGGAGGTGGTTCAATGTTTTTTCAAATAAACAACTGTAATGCCTGAACGACTGAACGGATTTCAACAAACTTGATATCGTTGGAAAGATCATTCATTGGTCAATCAAATTCATTTTATTTGTAATGTGTCTGATTTCAAGTGATTCCACTAGAGCGCGTTTTTTGACATAATAACAAAAAATTGCAAAATTGTCTGAAAAATCAAATGCAACTATATGACTTTTTTTCCATGAAAATGTATAGTGGAATGATACCTTAATGGCCTAGTGAAACCGTATCTCGATATACACATTTTTCACCGCCAGTATCTAAGACGAATAGTTTCCGAGATACTGCACTTTGCATTCTTATCTGGCCACCCTGTACAGAGTCCTACTGCTTTTCGAAATAAAATAGATTATGAAGTTTGAATCCATGTGGCTGTGCTATAAAATTCAATGAACAAAGCATCATAGACAGGGTGTTCATTTTCATATAAAAACTGAATATTCTGACGTGAAGTTCTTGAAGGTGACAATTTTATTTCTAGATATACTGCCGCAGCCGTAGTCGAAATGGACTTCGAAAGAATAGACATAAACCAATGCCCACAAGCAGATGGCAACCGTGGACCCAATAAATTCGTTGATACAGCCAAATGTAAAAACGAAACGACAGAGGTACTACCAAACAATATGAAAAAAATGTAGAACACTAAATTAATGTAAATTTGTAACACCCTATAGAAATTTTATGTGGAGAACCTTATGTTTTGAAGAAGTAATAGATTATAGCACAGTGCGAAAATAAATCAAACTATTCAAAGCAGAAAAAAGTTATCTATTCAAAACCAAACAATATAGTTATTTTTCTTAAAAGTGCGAGCCGCTACATGGTTGGGGATTTCGAAGGGGTGGCTACCAGTGCAGATGCAACCCCGGCTACAGATTGCCCCTCCAAACCAGGAGACCTTTCCTAGGCGAAATAATTGAAAGAGCTACCGAAGAGCAACATAACAACGGATTCAAGTGCGAAAAAATCGGGTGTAAGTTCACAAAAAAATAACATTAAACCCCCCCTAGTTTCATCGATACTTTCTAGAAAAATACCACAACCTCCAGAACGATGAGATAAGTGGTAATTTTTTTTGCAAAAACTTTTCCAAAATAACTTCCCAAAGGAAAGTTTTTGTTTGAACACTGACGTAACGAGTTCTGAACCATCACCGGTATCATCAGTATACATATCAATCAATATGATAAATGCTGAATCAAGTCGTTTTATTCATGAGACGGATTGAATAACATTTCCTCAGAAGTTCCGACAAAAAGTAAAACCGGCAACACAGGAATATGCCTATCAGAGGACTTGTGACGTCACAAGAAGCAGCCATGATGTTGTTGTTTGAATGAAAAAACTATGAAGACATGATATGATGATTCACCGAACGTAACCAATTTCTTTCAGGGATCCAGAAACTGCCGATCCAATGGGAAAAATCCGACCCCTACCTGAGAGAGGTCAACCTGGACAAGTACCCAGAATACCGCGACCAAGTGCAAGGTCCCGCCAGTCTGAATCAACCCCAGCTAAACATTCATCGTGTCCTCGATTTCATCTTGAACATGAACAAGGATTCGTGCAAAAGGTATTCAACAGTATTCAGTTATACAGCTTTTGGAAGAAGTAATTTGTGTTAGAGAAGTTTCAAAACTGTAAACATAATTCACAAATCACAATGAACCTAGCGTTCCCGCCAGAAAAACAAAAGTCTAATGACAAAAGTCAATACAGATCGTCAGACGCACATCTATGACAATTGACACAACCATAACCACAGAACAAAAAGCGCCAATTTCGAAAACCCCACCAACAAAATGTGATCATTTGAAGGTATAAACCGGAAGACCTGAACCTCCACGGTGGTGTCATGTACGGTGCCGAGGAGTTCTTCGAAAACGAGGCCAAGATGGCGCTGCGGCTGGCCAACTTCATCAGCGCCTTCCTGCAAGTGTCCGACTCGAAGGAAGTGTACTCTGGAAAGAGGGTCGCCGACAAGGACTTGACTGAGGATCAGATGATCGGAGAAACCATCGCCTTGGTATTGGGTGAGTAAACGTTGCGAAAAACTCAAGTGGGAGATCAAAAACAAACATAAAATGGGCATACACAACTACTTTTTATGCAGTGGTTGACGACCAAACGACATAATACAGAATAGCTCAGTTCCTATCTTCAAACATTGATCAAATTGACGTCATAAAAGAGCTTACTTTCTTTTTTTTTCAAGGAATTTCTAGTGCTAAATTCTTCTTAATTCATCGCGAATAAGTGGAAATTATCATTGAAATGCTGAAGGCAGTGTTACATCGAACTGTTTTTACCTCAGACCCGGGATGGTGGTTGAGTGCGTTGAGGCGCTGGCCTTTGGGCCCAGAGAGTTCGAATCCCGGCGCGGCTATTGAAAATTTCATTTAGTTCGGGTGGAGATAGAGGTGGCCAACTGAACATTCTTGGTAACTAGATTTCAATACTTCGGACTCTCAACGATAACCAACCGAGTAGTGCTTCGGATGACACTTAAAAAGCTAAGGCCCCCGTCTTCCTTACTCATGCAAGTCTCAATGAGACTTCGAGGGTTGCTTTGCAACTAAGTTGGCGGTCAAAAATACTTTTCATACACCTTACCTGGAATTGTATGTGCCGTAATTTCTTGTAAGAACAATAAAAAATCTCTCAAAAAGTTTGTTGGGCACATATACTAAATCCGCCCTGAGAGCTGAATCATTGGTCTCAGAGGATAGGGCCCATGAGAACATATGATCAGAAACTCAATACCAATCCCACAGTGGGCCAATTTCCTATGCTTATGTGCGTCCATACCATACCATGGGAGATTTTCCTCTCGGGTGTCGAAAGATAAAAAAAATCACGGCTCTATAATGTTTCAGGCAACAGTCGAATCTGGTCAGCCGGAACGTATTGGGAACGAAACAAGTTCACCAACCGCACTTTGTTCGCCCCCCATGCGTACAAGAGGCCCAAAATGACCAGGAGCTTGAACGTCGAAGACCTAGCGAGACTGAACAAACCAGAGGAGTCGTACCTCAACAAACCGTGGTTCAAGTTCCTCAAGTACCGGTGGGCCTCCAACTTTGACAATCTGGAGAAATTCTGGATGAAAATCAGACTAAGGTGGGTGGAAATGCGCTGAATTCGTTGATATATCCACGTTAATGAACGAGAAACAACCAAGACCGCAATTTTTCGTTATTATTCCCAGGTTTAACGAAACTGGGGAGAACACCATGAAATTTGAACACTACCCCACATACTACAGGGGTGCAAGGTTGGAACACGGCTACTGGACACAACCGTACTATGACTGTCACGGTAAAGTACCCATGTGGAAAATCAAGTATGTGGCACCCTTCTTTGGGTGGGACAGTCTGAAAGTCAAACTGGAATTCAAGTGAGTACAGTGGAAGAAAATATTCACGAAATTCTCCAAGAAAACGTATCTAGGAAAGCCACCGATTGAAAAATGCTTTTTTTCTTTCAGGGGAGCAGTAGCAGTCACGATGGACCTACTCAAATTGGACATCAACCAATGCAACGACGAATACTATGTACCCAACGCTTTCAAAGATACCCACAAGTGCGACCAAAAAGGTTCTTACGTGAGTATTTTCATTGTTGAAACACCTACTGATCTATCTGAGAGCATAGCTACGAAAAATCGTTGATACAGAAGATGAAGAAAAAATTATCAACTTCAGTTTTTCGCCAGAACAGAATTTGATGTGGTTAGATGAAATCTCAGAAAAAATAGTTTTTTATACGGCTGTAGGCTGTAATACAAACTGCTCCTCTTCAAATATGTCTTAAGAATAGATTTTCAACACTTCAAACAAAGACAATTCAAGTTGTAACCAGAATTCTTATAATAGGGGGAGTCAACAAATACGGTAGACTTTTGAAGGGGGAGTTTGATGACCAAACCAGGCTAAACTGCTATTAGAGCGGTGTTTGGTGATATAACCAAAAACTAACGTCCATATATCTATTAACTACGAATATTGATAATAAGGGCAACCTATCTGAAGCCAAAACAAAAGAGCATCGCTGGCAACGATGAATTTATGCGCATGCGCCAAAATAATAGTAGATGATGACAGTCAGGAGCGACTCTCTTATAGTGTTGTTTCTCTTTTATGTCCTCGCTGCTACGTGTTGAGTGTTTGTGTTTCATTAATTCATAGTTGTTCAGGTGATACTATTCGTTTATATATATATGCTAACGTCAGATGTTTGGATTGTGTTCGTTTTTTTATGCCTTTTATGCCTCTAGTCTAATTTGACATTATTCTTAAAAGTTCTACTTCATTTCCATACATGAAACACTATTAATGAAGTAATTGTGTTATTTTCACCCATTATCCCGCCACACATCATGGAATGCAATGAAAACTGATGACAGTTCTGTCAATTCAGTGTCACCACGGAATACTTACGCCAGGAACTTTTTGTACTACATGGCTGATGTCTCATGGCTGCTGTCAATCGTTGCCGATTTACATACCGAACGGGAAATTGGATGTTCTATCCATTGCTAATATGGAGCTCAGCAATCAATATATGAATGATATTTCAACAAACGCGCTATATTTATTGAAGGACACGTACCAATAACCTATCAGTGAGGGCATAGATCATTACAGTCTAGAGGAAGAAATGAGTACCGTTCCGTGATCGTTCAACAAGACACTATTTTACCCCGCCAGGGGGCGCTTGGGTCGAGGTTACATTAACACCCGCTTCGATTTCCAGTGCGTACCGATACTGGGCAGGGGTTTCGAGTCCGGCGGCTACAAATGCGAGTGCAAGCAGGGCTATGAGTACCCCTTCGAGGACCCCATCACCTACTACGATGGGCAAGTGGTCGAGGCCGAGTTTAGCAACATGGTCGACGACAACCTTACTCGTTTTAACGCGTTCAAGTGCCGCTTGGCCGGCGCCAGCGGCATCCGAGTCAGTCTGGTCACGGTGGGCTTGTTGGTACTCGTGAGTTGGGGACTGTACAGAGTTAGGTAGGAGGGATTTTTGCTCCACTTGTGGACCGTCATCAGAAGTGGGATTTTTTCGGCAAAAATCGGTTTCGTTTGATATTTAGGATAGATCTGAGGGATAGGCCTTAGGAAAATGTGTGCCTTGAAACGATGTTTTTTTTTTGTTTTTAGTTTTGTTATGAAGAAGATATACCGTCCAATATGTACTTTATTTTTAGATCCGTTTTTAATGCTATGTTTTATATGAGGCTTTAAGCATTTGTTATACAATGTGTTCTTCGAAAGAGACACACGTCATGACAACAGAAGGTTGGTATGTAAGGTTTTTATCGTTGTTGGTTCTCGAGGTTTTTCGGAAATTCAAATAAATTACAAAATTATTATGGAACAATATTGATTTTCTGGTTTTCTGATTTCTGAAAAATTCCGAGAAATTATCCTTGAACAACTCTTACCATTCCAAAGAATTTTTGAAATTATCAAGAATCTCACAAGTTAAGTGATTCATTATAGTATAATAAAATTATTCCATTATTTCAATCTGGATGTTAATAGATAATAATTTATATGATTATCTTAGATACTTCATTTTTTTATGGTCTAGTACAAACTGATATTTCTGATACTATCAGGCAATACTTTGTAGATATTCTATCTATTACCGTCCAAATGAGGCCACTTTTAGTCTTATTATGTTATGTATGTAACAAAATAGGTTTTTCGGCAACCGTCCGGAAAGTACGACGTACTTTCCAGACGATTTTTTTTTGAGAAAGTGGCATTTTTGCATTTTTGCATTTTTGATCATTACCATAGCAGCAAAATAACGACTGACAGCTATCTGACATAAAATTAGCTAACATTCAAAAATTATCAGATGAAAACAATCAATGTGAAACGGAAACTTTACCTTCTTGTTCTGACTTCAGCAAAAGGCACTTAAATATACCAAGCATTTCAAACAAATTGAATCCATTCAATATTAACAATTGTTCTAATTTTAATATAAATATTAATATAAATAAGAATTGAAATATTCGAAATTTTGTTCTAATAAAGAATAAATGTGTTTCTTTGATTTGTTATTCTACACGGTTGCCGAAAAAATTGTGTACGCAACACGCCCGAAAACAGTTTTTTTGGACTCGCAGACTTCCAGGACTCGCTACGCTCGTCCTAGAATTTTGTCCACTCATCCAAAAAAACAGTATTTTCCGGACTTGTTACGTAAATTACTATTATATTATGAAAATGAAGTTTTGTAAAAATTTTACATCAAATAAAAAACAGATACCAATATCAAAATTTTTAGTATTATTTGTAAAATTCCATCAGAAATATTGAATAGACTGAATAAATATAATAAAATATTTGGATCTGAGAAGCTTCCTCTCTGGTAGATGGGGTAATATTGTGACTCATGGATGAACATAACCAATTCAATAGACACTTGAATGAATGAATGTAGTTATTTAAATTTGAAAAAACCTAAAATTGGCAAAAATAGTTCAAATTAACCTTATTCTCTGGTCAAAGGGATGGAAACAAATTATACAATTTGTAATTTTTCTGAAGATTTTTGTATTGCTTACCTTAGATAAGCTATAGAAGTCTGGTCAACTGGTAATATAAGCTCAAATTTACAAGCACTGATAAATCCAATTCAAAATTATAGCATCCACTATTATAGTCCACAAACTTTAGAATATCAAAATATATGAGTGAAGAAAGATGGATATTTTGTTTGAAAATCATCATCAAATAATAATAATAAGTTAAGTTATTAATCTGGCAAATTTCAGCCACAGAGTACAGTAAGATGCTGCTTTTCCACTTTTAATCAGAACCAGAAATAAGCAGTACCTCTGGATCTTGCACATAATGTTTGTGGAAAACCTGGTTAAATGAACCACAACCCATGACCTAACAATGTTGAACTTCCTGCATATAGTTGGTGACTGATGCAGTTTTGAATCACAAAATGGAGATGGATATTATTGTTTCTATACTATGTACTCACCATGAATGCCTTGATGCCCATGGCCTTGCCCACTACATTCCATTTTGCTTTCAATTTTAGATGTTCCAAAAGCTGTTTATCCAAACTGGTATAGAAAATTTCTATCTCTCAATCCAAAACACTGAAAATTCGTCGATTTGTATTGCTGTTCAAAATGAAATCATATAATTACCTTAGATTACTTTTATTCCAAAATTTGATAGTCTTTTCGAACATGCCAAAAAAGCTAAAAGAAAAATCAAACCAAACAATCGAGCACTTGTTTTGTTTCCTAGACACACCAGATTCACTGTAGGTATGATCTTTTTACAAGTTTAGTGTTCAACTTACTTAAAAGTCATATGTTTTCGGCTAGAATTTTGTAAACGTAAAGAAGTATTGCCACTGTTATCAGATATACGATGAAAAATATAGTCAAATATACGAAAAGTATCCAATAAATCTTCATTTGATCATCCGAATATTTGTATAACTAGAATGTCATACTTTGGTTGAATGTCAAAATGAATCTTACCACTATTATTATCATCTTGCTCTTTCCCAATAACACCATTAATATCAATGAAAACTAATCTAAAGTCATCAGAATACATCTTGAAACCCAGTAGAGACTTCTCTCGCGCCAGCATAAGGACATGAACTCAAAAATCACCGACGGAACTGTACTGTAAAATCCCTCGTTTTTTAGTAATTTCTAGCTAAAAAACCATATGGTGGCTAACCTGTTGAATTTCCGTGTTTCACGATGGGACTTTCAGTACCACAGACTACAGAGTCCCCAGCCCAGACACCCCACAGACCTTTAAAGCCACAGATCAATATTTTGTTTTTATCACGGACCAAAAAAGTGGTCGAATCGTTATTTGTCACCTGTTAATCCTGTCAGTGTCATGTGTGCCATTGTCATGAATCATCATCATCCCATGTCAGCAATTTGGATATAAACAAACTTTCAATGTTATTCCACTCCAAACATGAAGTAATATTACAATAAACTTTGAAGGATATTGATTGAACAATTATATAAAGAGATTAGGCGATCAGAATTATTATGATATCGACAAACAGCGTTCCTGAATACAAGTACTCGATTTTCAACAGCCCTTTCAGTATTCCAAGATGTTATCCCGAAAAAACAAAGATCTTCGTACTATCAAAGAAGGAGTTGTTGGAAAGTACGTCAAAAAAGATACTCCCCCAGAAATGCCAATAATAAATGTTTGGACAACAGAACCGAAAAGACGTTATTCAAATCAGAACAGATCTTCTCTAACTCCAAATAATACAATCCCGTCGTCTTCTCAGAACACGGTGCAAAAATTTGGTAACCAAAAAACTCTAATAAGCGACGTGGGATTAGGAGCTCATGAAGGAAAATACACACCAAGTGCTTCTGTGCCTGACTTGGCCACTAGATTTGCAAATCTCTCAGTGGGCACCTCAAATGAAGGCTCTAACTTCAGCAACCCTACCATCATGTCATCCCAACCTGTGTATGTGAATCACCATGTGAATAGTAATTATGAAGATTCTGCCAGCAATGCTAATTATGTGGACATTGATCAGATTTATCCTATGATGCAGGAGAATAATTACAGGGAAAATGAGTATAATAAAACAAACTGCCCTATTTACCAGAATGCAGGAAAGAATGTTAATCTCTCAGGGAGAGAAAGTGCTCCTGTTTTAGGTATTGACAGATACAGGACTTCAAACCAGAATATTTCTTATATTGATTCAGTGACTCATCAAAGACATAGTTTGGGAAGGTAATGTGATAATGATAAAAATTGATTGAGTGTGATTAGATCATGGAGCTTTTACCTAATCAATTGGAAACACTCAACACCTACAACAAGCTTCCATATTTTTAGTGTTACACAATGCACAACAAACATTTTCCTCTCAGTTTCAAAGACAGACAAGGCTGTGTAGACTAGTGGTGGGCGATAATTATTTGGAAATATTGATTATCGATAATCAGAATTTATCGATATTATCGGTTTATCGATAATTATCGGAATTATCGATATTATCGGAATTATCGATATTATCGATAAATCCATGTTTTTCCAATCCTCCACAATCTATTGAGACTAAATATATTTTGGCAATCGATTAAATCAATTCCCATTGAAATTTTTTTTTCAAATAAATCGAAAACGCGATTTTCAATTGTTTTTCTGTTACCACTACGGTCATCAGTGACAATTTAAGTCATGCACTGAAAAATGCCATATGTCGCGGTGTTTTGCCATTATGAAAGAAGTTTGTCCTAACTTTTCCAGCGACAAAATCTAACTTTTGAAAGCATGACAACCAGCATTGTTAACAAATTTTTGTTTACGTTATATCAATTTTTCTCAAACTCGCGTTGTCAGAAAGGTATCTAATTTGTGGGAATGTCGCGATCTGGACAGTCCTCGAGGAGAAATTAAAAAAGTCATCAATGATTATGTGCCTCGCAATACTATGAATTCAACTACGTCAATTTGGCGACAATTTGCGATGTTTTGTTATTGATTTACATATTCATTATATTGTCTTACCGAATTACACTCAAGTTTTTTTTTGTCAAAGTGAACTTGACATGAATCAATGAGTAGTTAGTTGCAATTTAACGATTGATTTGATTGGCCTAAGGGCAACAACATTCGAATTATAAATTTAACCGGCCTCGTATCTTCCATAATAAAGAAGTGGTAAAACTTCGTGTATCGCACTCCTATGAGTTCGGAAAAATTTTTTGGTGGTACTTAAGTTTTTTGACGCGGCGGTCTCAAGTATTTTCGGAGATACGGCCCATTTTGTCTCAAAAATGCACCATTTAAAATCTCCATTTTCTGCTAATAAAAACATACAAAATTAATCCTTCTTTGAGCCAAAACATCACACATGCTTGAGACCACCGCGTTTTGACTTCAGATTCGTGATCAGAAGGTCAAAATACATAAGTTCCACCAAAAATTTTTTCCGAACTCATAGGAGTGCGATAAACGAAGTTTTACCAAAGAAGTTAGCAATAGTGCCGACTTGAGTTTGATCAGCCTGTATATAAAGGTGTCAGGTAAGATAAGAGTAAAGACTTTATCTAGGGTCAAAAAGATTAGTTTCTAGTTAGGTTTTCTTGAAAGGATTAATATAGGAAGGAAGATCTCCTGGGCGTCATGTTATCATTATTGTGAAAAAAAAAAAAAAAAAAAAAAAAAAAAAAAAAAAAAAAAAAAAAAAAAAAAAAAAAAAAAAAAAAACTTTCCAGGCTAGACTGCACCGCCGCCCAGGAGCCGCCCGAGGACCCGCCCCTGCCGCCCGGCTGGTCCTCGGACCGCACGCTGCGCGGCCGCAAATACTACATCGACCACAACACCAAGACGACCCACTGGTCGCCGCCGCTGGAGCGTCTGTGCGGCGTCTATTACGTGGACCGCGTGGCGGCGGCAGCGGCGGCGGCGGGGCGGGCCCAGTACGGGCTGCCGTGCCTCGGTTACGCCGCCGCTGCGTCGCAGGGCGTTCTGGTGCCGGCCAATCCGTACCTTTTGGAGGAGATACCGCACTGGCTGGACGTGTACTTCAAGACCAGTCCCGAGCTGGACCACAAGCTCAGGTTGGTTTGGTTTTTGTTTGGAACTTACGGTCAATTCAGTCAGCTTTGTCTTCGTCTCAGTCTTTGTCCTAATTTCAGTCTTTAGGACAAGTTGAATCCATGCATTCACATAAGAGCATTTATACAACAGTTTCTGTCTTCGTCCTAAAAACGTGACCTTGAGAGTTCCTAATTTTCAACTTTATGTTCAGGAGTCAGTGCGCATGCTCCTCATTCCAGAGTAACCACAGAAATATAATGTATTAACCGTCTGTGACGATTTTTGGCAAATTTGCGAATGTAGAATAGTGCAAAGAACATTCATTCATCAAAAAATACACACCGCTCGTGATTAATGTTTGATTATCCATACATGTTTCCACTTTTTCAAATAATGAATATTTGTTTATATTGATGTCATTGTCTTAATGCCTTAGTATCTTGAGTTGTATAGTCATGTCCTTATTCCTTAAGACAAAGACTGAATACTGGGATTGAGACTGAGACTTAAGATAAAGACTAGGATGACTAAATAGACCCTCAAGCGGGAATCACAACCGAACTTTTTACGTTTTGCTTTTCAAGTTTCGGTTTCTGATTGGTGAAGCAGAATTGGGAATCAAACTGACGCATCACCACCACCAATCAGAAGGCGAAACGAAAAAAGCAAAACGCAAAAAGTTCTTTCGCCAACGTACTGTCAGAAAGATTTTGTTGGGTCTCAACACCAACAAAGCCTGTGGATCTGATGGAATCCCACTGATTGTTCTCAAGAAATGTGCCCCCGAACTGACACCTGTTCTTTGCAAGTTTTTCGACCACTCTTACAATTTGGGGGTATTTCCGTCCAACTGGAAAATTGCAAGAGTACAACCAGTCCCCAAAACAGGCACTGCTATCATTTATTTGAAAGGTCATGAAAAAAGCCATCAACATCGAGCTCATGAAATATCTGGAAAACTCAGGAGTTGTCAACGATAGGCAATATGGCTTCCGTCATCACAGATCAACTAGTGACCTGCTTGCTTACGTCTCACATTTATCCATTGATAAATATGGAGAAACTTTAGTCGTGGCATTAGATATTTCCAAGGCATTTGATCGAGTTTGGCACCAAAGACTCCTCGCCAAGCTTCCATCTTATAGTTTGCCCCCTCAGCTGTGTTCTCTGCTTGCTAGTTTTCTCTCAAACAGGTCCCTCCATGTAGTGATAGATGGAGTTTCATCTGATACTCTACTCATAAATGCTGGTGTTCCGCAGGGATCAATCTTAGCACCTACACTATTTCTACTTCACATCAACGATTTGTTGGAAGCAACTTCATGCCCTAAACACAGCTTCGCGGATGATAGTACCCTCCATACCGCTTTCTCTACCAGGGCTCCTATATCGGTCCGTCAAACCAGAAATGATTTTTTTTTCGGAGGTTGTTGAAATGATAGTGTGGGAATCCCTGATATCAGTCAGGTTTACTCACTAAACACTCCACCCTCTAGACCAAAGTATCCGATGACACTTAGTATCTTATTGCCACTTTAGTATCTCAATATCGCCTTGTACAAGTTTGTACAAGTCCTTTACTGGAAGTGAGTTGTATATTTCTGGTTCGCCTATTGGTTGCCCAAAAATTGTCTGCCTTCTGCGATCCACTGCCTCGCATTTGGGTCGCCATCATACAGTCCCATTCTGGTAAGGTGCTCCTTGACTGACGCGTGGCCGTTCATGATTCCTATGACAGTTTTTATCTGCTCTCTGTTCATGTTTAGCAGATCTACAGTTCGTCTGTGGCATATGGTTCCTTTTCAGCAACACATGATTCAAAATGTAAATGAAAAGCTAGGTTATGGACACTTATGACACTTCAAGCTCAAAATAGTTCACGGTTAGTTCGACAGATGTCTCTAGCTTACCGAAAAATTCACACTGTGACATTATCATTCTACTACTACTATTTTTTCGATTTTTGAGCAGCATTTTGATTTATTTCAGGTGGGACATGTTCCGGCTGACAGAGCTCGAATGTTATAATGCCATGTTGACCAGGCTCTACAAGCAAGAGCTGCAAAATATCGTAATGCGATACGAGTCTTACAGATCCACCCTATTGGTGGAAATGGAAAAGTTCGGAATCAATCGAAATAATAATTAGTGCTGTGATCGAGATTGGAGTTGAGGATTCATAAGAGTCAAGGTGGAGTGATAGTTTTATGAATGCGACAATCAAATTGTTTTTGAGCAACACGGAAGTTTCGAGTTGAACTTTGAGTTGATATTATTGTATTCAAGATGCAGATAGCATTTTTGTGCCAAATGTGAAAATGCGCCTTGATTGATTTGAAAGCCATTAAACGAACCAAAACAAACCATTGCATTTTATTTGAATCACATTTTCCTATTACGAAAAAATCATGTTCTAACTATTGGTATATATTATAAGTAGAAGTGATGGGATAATAATGATATTATAGGACATAATTATGATGGATGAAACTTATTATTCTCATCGGAAATAATTAATTCAGATTCGATACAAATATTTATTTGTTCAAGGTGGAATAATAGATTAATGCAAACCATTTTTGAATCGAAATGAACCTCTCATAATATTCTTATAGATCCGGTGTGATTAATTGATTGATACGTAGCTATTAATAGTGTTGGGAAATTCCAATGCGAAATTTACTTTCAAAAGTAATGTGCCTTACATACTGATTGAAAATAATAAATTGATATGAGGGAGGGAGCGATAAAAATGTGTTTTTTTTATGATACAATTCAGTTGCGGAGCATTCGTGTTCAGTCCAATCGAAAAAATGTGCAACAGAAGTTTGCTTTTTGCGGTAAGTACAAACATTTTGAAGTCCAGAAATGCTCTGTCCCCTATATATACAGGGTGTTATATAATTCTAGAAATGTGCAACGAACTCGAACAATAACATTTCGTATGCAATTTGAGTTGATGGTTTTCCATAATTCGAAGTGAAAAGTGAAAATAATGTGTCATCGAAACTATCTATATGAATGATTTTCATTCGATCTCCTGCAAATTTTACACACATGTGGGTGAAAGCATCAGATCGTGATTAAAATCAAACAACATAAGACCGAGAAATATTCTTTGATATCTCCTTAGTGCCCAGTATCCAACTCAAGATAAAATAAAATTATTGAAGCTAACGTTCCTATACCTACTTTTGTAGATGACTCAAAATGTTCGAAATATCTCTCTTCTTTTCCTTATACGAGGTCTATTTTATACAAAAACACTTCAGTATGATGTTTAACAATAACTGAACCAACCAAATTGTTTTGATTTTTTAGTATTACGATGAGGCGACTCCAATTTTTTTTAACGAAGAAAAGAACATTCCAACTAATTCCCACTGAAGTACCTATTTGTGTCACTATTTTTATTAATTTAGTATCAATGGTTTCAGCTATTTCTCGTTGTTTCTGTCATTGCGGCCAGTTTGGGAGCCCCAGCACCGATTCCAGGGCCGAATCCAAACCCTCAATGGCTCTCCTACGGTACTTATGGGTACCCTGCTTACAGCTACTACAGTAGCTATTACTACCCGTCATATGGTAATAAGAAACATTCACTGAATTCAAATTTTCTCACGCATAATTATTTAAATAAATAACAATGTGTTGTTATGAACTGTGACAAAAAATGTGAAACCAGAACGAGATTAGAACCAAATTAGTAGTGTGTAAACAAGTCGTATAAAAAATATCTGACTTCATTAACTTTTTTTTTTTCAGGGTATGGATATGCATCGCCATACGTTCTCGTCTGACGATAACAAATCTTCGAATATCGAACAGAGTTTGAAATACTAAAAAGTCTCTAGAAATATAGAGATAAATAATAACCATACGTACCTTATTGTTTTTATTAACTTTTAACAATACCTATTGATGTCGTTGTGTATACGTGGATCGAAATAAAGGATGTACAATTTTATGAGATGAATGAATTTTTTTTCTGATATATACACATCAGAGCATTTGGCTTTTTTATTTTGAAACAATAATCCATCACCTGTAGATAAAATAATAGAGAGATAAAAATATAAATATGTTGTAAGCGTGTGTGGTGTTTTTGTTGAAAGAAGAGCGCCAGTTTTTACCTACTAAAAAGGTGAATTTTCGAAACAAAATGCGTTTTGACTTCGAATACTAGTTCATGAGTACGTGAGCACAGACAAAAAAGTGAAAAAAATTCGATATCGCCATCACTTAATAACGCAAACATTATAACTTACCTAAATAATATTCCAATTCTAAATTCTACCCTATTCTACTCAATGGTTCGATCTTACTTCTTCGATTACCCTTACATTTTATTATTTTCAAAACTTTTCTCTGATTCATCAGTTGCAAAATAACCGCTAATGCTACATATTTTTTCTGATCACTCTGTATATTTATGACGTCAAAAACGATTGCCAACTAAAATCCCCCAAACGGCGGGAACCGATTTCCCTAACTCAAATATCAAATTTCTTTTATTTTTTGAGGTTATGTTAAAGTTGCGTTGTGTTCAATTTTTTTTATCACAATCAATATATTTTTTTAAACAATACCAAAACTCTCCCTTGAAGACATAAAAAACAATTTCAACAAGATGGATGATGATGAAACGGCCGAAGCTTCCGAAAATGAACAAATCAAGTCCACGGCCATAGTGAAATATTCTTTGCCAAAACAGGCCCAATTCATGAAGCTTCAATGCAATACGGACTTGAATTTACCCCCTTCAAACTGGTTGAGCAGTTCTGCTGATTCATATGGGTTGCAACCTGTTATTTCACACCCCAAAGGGTTTTCTAGGTAAGCAATGAATATCAAATGAGTATGGCTCTATATCCATTCTAGTACTCAATGAAGGCCGATATGAAGGCTCATGCAGATAGTAGATGAAAGTTTAAAATCTATTCATATAAGTAATACAATTACTTTATACTTCGACTGTGCCAACTCTGTTGCATGAAATTATTGTTCTCTTTCTGTAATTTATTAGGTATAATAGTTAGTACACCTGAGCCAGAACCCTGTAGCTTATAATCTGAACAATGTTTGTCACTTTGTCAGTAGAATAATTAGATTCACGTTTTTATTCCCTGTTGAGCATAATATGTGATTAATTTTTTATCTCAAAATTTATTCCTTTCAACAAGTTGTTATCCAATAAGTAATCAGTGCCATCAAACAAAAAATATTGTATTGTATAGGACATTACAAAATGATTGAAAAAATGTATATGAAAAAATCTTTCCTCAGATTTCTCCTGGCATTTGTATGATATAATATGGCAAGAAAAATATATTTTTATCATTATATATCATATTATACCATGTGAAATGAGGAAGTTTCCTGATGAAATTATCGTTTAAATTTCTAGTATCATATTGCTTCTGTCTGAAATGACTACTGAAATTATCCAAATAATTTCAATTTTCAAAATACAGCGATTATTTTTTATGGCGCAAAACTATGATATATTACCCACTGAACTCAAACAAGATTTGGTGACATTTGGGGATATATGTTGATTATAAGTTTCTGGACTTGATTTGGTTGAGCCTATGGACCAAAAAAGGAAGAAGTAGAAAGATATTGCTTGCATTGTTGCCATATTGAAGTCGCATTTTATTGAATGAATTGAAATATTCATTAAACATTAAATATTTGTGTAGCATAATCGATTACAGAGAATCCTTGCCACAGTCATAATTATTTCGATCCTGGCTTGGTCGATTTTTATTTTCTATTGTCTTTAGACCTAAAAAGAGGAATACACTTTTCTCACGGTTGTTTTCCATGTTCTATAACTTAGCCGTCTAGAATTCGTAGTACGGCGTTTCGTCATTCTAGGGCCACCATCAACTTTTTTTCCTCATACGAACCTTTATTTTTCTTTTAATTTTTTTACTCGCCTGACTCATTGTAGTCCCGATGTTTCGACTCGATGGAAATATATTCGAAATAATACGAGGTAGCCTAGCTCATTTGGACGTTCCGATTGGTTGTGCTTTGAGAATTATATAGGAAAAAAATAATCCACACTATAAATCGCAGATTTCCGATTTTCGCCATTCCCGAATCGTCATCCCCCCTCTCTAACGCGACCCCCCCCCCCCATTTCCCCCCCCCCTCTAGTTTCAGGATGGCCCAAATGTTCCCGGACTGCGTCGGCGACGTCGACGTGGTATCAGACGCGGAGAACATAAAAAAACTCCTCAAGATCCCCTACCACAAGGGCCACATCAGCATGATGGTGCACCGCATCGATAACACTCTTCTCATCGATGACTTTGACATCTACAAGCACCTCATGAGGACCGTTGAGACCGAGTGGCGGTGGCTCAGAGATTTTTTCTTCGAGAACATCAACAGGGCCACGTGCGACGAGGACAAGAACTTGTACATCAAGAGCCGCACCAGGGAGGCCCTGAGGGAGAAGAGCTTGGTGTCCAAGTTCCACTATCACAGTCTGGTGCCCAGCGATATCAAAGAGGCCAGCAACTTGGTAACTTTTTTTTTCCGGCAATGTGTGTGATTTAATTTTTCAGTTAAACTTCGTTTAACGCACTCCCTGTGACCTCCTGGTCTGCCTGATGATGAATTTGAAGTCAAAACGCGGCGGTCTCAAGTATTTTCGGAGATACGGCCCCATTTTGTCTCAAAAATGCATCTCAAATTTCTTCCATTAAATAGAAACAAAATTTACCGTTCTTCGAACCAAAATATCACATACGCATATATTAATTGAGTACACTCTGAACTGCCGAAACCACAGATCAGAAAACCTTACAGATGATACACATTTTGTTTGATGTGCCGACATCCATTTTCATTGATCTCGGACCTTTAAATTTTGCGCATCGCAGTTGCTGGATAGTCGTTGTCACCGCTGGAACTATACTGATGTGCAATGTTGCCATTTTAGAAATGCATACACCAATATAAAAGGTTAACTACTTCTGAGTGATTTATTATGAACAAGTTATCAGAAATTAGTTTCCATCAGGAATAAGATGTATTATGAATGAAATTCGCATATTTCGAATGTGGCCCATTAATTGTAATCGGCAAATATAAAGCAGAATCTGAATTCCTCAACTTGAAGTCAAGTCAGTTTTTCGTCCTTTGAAAAACAATGTAATTTGATATTTTCCGATATATTCGAAAATGATTTGCAATCTTTGTATATACATTAATGATCGCGAATGAACATATAATTGTACCTGATTCACATTCCAGATAATGAAGGTATATACCTGGATCACAGGTTGTTCAATCTGTACTGTGATAATCCTCAAAACCTTTATTACTTTTCCTTTTGAATTATATTTCATGGAAAAGCTGTTATACATTATAAGAACATAAACCCATCCGAAATACTGGATCTTGAATCCTTTAAAACGAAAACATTTGTGACATAAACAAAAAAATGATGACAACGATGTAAATAAACAAAGCTCGATCAATATTTCAGCGCCTGCGCATATCTATGACTGGTCTTTTAAATTTTGCGCTTTCGACATCTCTCTCTAATTTTATTCGCTCTGTATGACTGTCTCATCTGTAAGGTTTCCTAATCTGTCGCAAAACCCAACCACAGATGAGACAGTCAGACAGAGCGACTAAAAGAGAGATGTCGAAACCGCAAGATTTAAAGGTTCAGTCATAGATATGCGCAGACGCTTAAATATTTATCGAGTCTTGTTTACATCGTTGACATCATTTTTTTTTGTGATGTTACAAATGTTTTCGTTTTACATGATTCACGATCCAGTATTTCGGATGGGTTTATGATGTTATTAAAATGTATAACATATTTTCCGAAACCTATAATTAAAAGGGAAACGTAATTATGGTTTCAAGGACCTGTGATCATAGGTATATACCATCATTGTCTGGAGTGTGAATCAGGTACAATAATATGTTTATTCACAATCATTACTTAATAGGGGAATATCAAATTACATTGTTTTCCAAAGGACGAAAAACTGTGAGTATTCAAATTAAGTGATATTATCGCCTTCAATCAAACTTTTCCATTTGATGAGAATATCACCAGTTTCGATATACCTATACTGCTATAGCACATTTCAAGTGGAGGAATTTAGATGCTTATCATATATCAGATAATTGAGTCGTGTTTTATTTTTCCTGATGACAAAAAATGGGTTACATTTGAACTATTCGAATTTCATCGTAAAATACATCTTATTCCTGATAGAAACAACATTTCTGATGATAACTTGTTCAAGATAAATCACTCAGAAGAAGAGGTAACCTTTTATATTGGTGTTGTTCATGCATTACTAAAATGACAACATTGCACATGAGTAGTTCCAGCAGAGACAACAACTATCCGTCAACTGCAATGCGCAAAATTCAAAGGTTCGAGGCCAATGAAAACAGATATCGGCACATCAAACAAAATGGGCGGGGTTCTCTAATCTGTGCCACAACCCTCTGCAGGTGGACACCACCCGGCACCACCCACCCCCAGGCCCCCTCCTCCCCGAACCCTCCCCTGCGGCCGCATGCCCCGACCCGCCCCCCACCGACCCCCTCCACAACCGCAACGTTCTCTGGACCTTCGAGGACATCGAGATGCTGCTGGGCACCGACCTGCCCATCTTCGGGGGCGGCACCCACCCGTGCATATCGCTGCGCCTGCGCGATATGAGCAAACCCATCAACGTGCTCACGGGAATCGATTACTGGCTGGATAATCTCATGTCGAATGTGCCCGAGGTGGGTGGATTGATAGATAGATCTTTATTTCAGTAGGAACCCTGACACCTAACATTTTCGACCAATCAGAAGCCTATATTTTGTATCGTTACCATATGGCAACTAGAACGATTTCCGGAAATTTTTCTCTCTTTTAATAACTATGCCGGGTGTAACAGGATCATGGTACACCCCCCGTATCTACGTTAGTTTCAAAGGTAATTCATTGAAATTTGGGATATGCTATGAACATAATGAGCGTCACATTTTGACCTACAAATGATTTGTTTTTCACTTCCGGTTTTGCCGGAAGTGATACCAACTTTCGATTTTTGAATGGAACACTAGAAATCTCTCATACATTGAATACAGATTCTGCAATAATGGCTATCATGCGAATGTCATCTAGGAGAGGAAAACCAGATGTCATTTATTGTGATAATGGGACCAACTTCCGGGGAGCATCCAAAGAATTGAGGAATTTGATTCAAAATCTAGATACATCAGCTATTGAGAATTCCATGTCTTCAAGAAATATACAGTTCAGATTCATTCCGCCTGCTTCTCCGCACATGGGCGGAGTTTGGGAAAGGCTCGTTGGATCTGTCAAACGAGTCTCCATCAGCAGCCACTGAAAGAAGAAATTTTACAGACCATGTTCGCAGAAGCCGAATTTTTAGTTAATTCTAGACCTTTGACTAAATCATCAGATGACCCTAATGATCTGGAAGTACTAACACCGAATCATTTCCTGATTGGTTCCTCGAACGGTGGAGGTCCTCCATTTCCCGAGAATCCAGATAGAAACTGCCTAAGAAGGGGGTGGCATTTATCTAGACAACTTTTAGACTCCTTCTGGGGTCGTTGGGTAAAAGAATATTTACCGACCCTTACCCGAAGAAACAAGTGGACCAGGGATCAGAAACCAATTCAACAGGATGATGTTGTTGTTCTTGTTGATGATACCGCCCCAAGATATCGATGGAAATTGGGAAGAATAACCAAAGTCTATCCTGGACCAGATGAAAAAATTCGAGTAGTGGACGTAAAGACGTCTTCAGGAGAATTTCGAAGACCTGTCACGAAACTGTGTTTACTAGAGCTAGAAGAAAAATAGTTCTTCTAGCAGGGAGGAGAAATGTCGAATAATTCGTGTTATTTTATAATTTGATTATGTCATAACCCTGTAGTGTAGTTGATGTTTTTGATGATGAAATGATAGAGACAGTTGTTGAGTTTTGATAGAAAAATATATTTGCTGTCTTCGGAAAAGATATTTAATTTCTGATATTAAAAGACAGTTCAGCACAGAACTGAACATTTGGTGACCCCGACGTGATCTTCAATATGGATAAAGATAGACCAACAGGGAATTTAGCAGGGATGAATAGATCGCTATCGGCAGATTTTGTGTGGCCCGACAACTTTGGAAATGGAACGAGAACGTTCAGGGCAGACAGAAACACATCACATGCTGGATCTACACATCACACCACACCTTGTGAACGTCAGCCTTCATCAAAAATCCATTCAAATGAAGAAAAGGACAAATCAAGTACTTCCAAAGGACAGAGATCAGTATCAAAACACAGTAGTACAGTTGCAGGATATGGAAGAGGAGTTGAGAAAAACTGAATCTGAGGTACAAAATAGTGAGAGTGCCAGTTGTACATCAAGAAAATTGTATATTTCCAAAATAGATGAAATTGTTGACAAAACAAATGACAATTTCGTTGCTGAATGGATACATGATATTTCAGCAGAAATATCTGAGGTCGATGAAAATGAAAGTCGTCCAGGAAACCAAAATCCCAACAATGACATCAAGATGCTATGTGATACTCTACGGGATGTACTTGTGTCAGTCAAAACTTCAGGACAATCCCAGAAAAATTTGAACAAATATGGTGCCCGACAAGTTGTAGACAAAGACTTTCCCTGTTTTGATGGAAATCCACAAAATTGGCCTCTTTTCTATAAGCATTTTACGAATATTTGTGCCTTATGCGAATATTCAAACGAAGAGATAATGCTCAAACTTCAAAAATGTTTAAAAGGCATTGCGAAATCAACCGTTTCAGGAATGATGTTGACATCAAACGTGGATTTAGTTATGAAAACACTTCAAACTCGCTTTGGTAGGCCAGAATACATCATCGAAACACTCATTATGAAAATAAGAGATTTGCCGTTTATAAAAGACTGTAATCTAGAAAAACTCATTCATCTATCAAACGAAGTGAATAATATGGTTTCCACTATGAAAATTTTAGAATCAATTGGGCATCTCCAAAATCCCCAGTTGTTGAAAGAAATACTCAGTAAGTTACCAGATGTTTTGAAATTGAACTGGGGTGAGGTTGTTGCAAAGAAAAATGGAATTGCAGATTTGGATGATTTTTCAAAATGGTTAGAGAATTATGCTAGTGCCGCATGCTTTGTTAGTACACCACAACCCGATACGGAGAAACAAAATAATTTGAAGAAATCTGAGAGAATTCTGAGTACAACAGATAAGGAAAAATCCAAGATTCCAGAAAAGAACTGCTCATATTGTGACAAAGATTCCCACCGAGGTGAGTATCCTCAGATGAAAGCAGGTGATATCGACACCAGGTGGAAAAAGGTTACTGAAAAGAAGTTTTGTTTTTCGTGCCTCAAGCGGAACCATCAGAAATTCAAATGTAGAAACAGGAAACAATGTGGAACTACAGGTTGTAAATTGTTCCATCATCCTTTTCTCCATAAAGAAAAAACTACTGCTGCAAGCGAGAATATCATGACTACCAGTACATCAGAACCACAAGTTGAAATGATATGCGCAGTGGCCAGCGACAGGAAAATATTATTACGGATGATTCCCATAAAACTCCATGGACCAAAAACCGTCGAAATAATATACGCACTGTGTGATGAGGCATCTACGATCACTCTGTTAGATGCAGAAATCGCAGAACGTCTGGGTTTTGAAGGGTCTCCTGAAAAACTATGTTTACAGTGGACAAACGATGAAATTACTTCACAAGTGAATTCTCTCAGATTCGATTTGAAGATTTCTAAAGTAGATGAAGAAAGCAAAGTTCATTTCCTGAGGGATGTTCGAACCATAGAGAACCTATCACTGCCATCACAAACCATAAAAAAATCAGACATCCAGAAAGAATCACATCTAAAAGGAATACCCATTAGAAGCTATGAAAATCAGTAAGCAGTCATGATAATAGGACAAGACAACATTCAGTTGATAACTCCTAGGCAAATACGATGTGGGCCAGAAAATTCGCTGATGGCAACAAGATGTCAGTTGGGATGGTCAATACATGGACCCAGTTCGAGAAAGAAAGAAGAAAATACAAAAGCTCACGTGTTTCACGTATGTGAAAAAGAAAATCAAGATCGTGATCTACAGGACCTGATGAAAAAGCAATTTACGACCGAGTCTTTCGGAGTTTTATTGACACCTGACAGAATGAGCCAGAGTAATTCCAAGGCAATGAAGATAATGCAGGATACGGTGAAAAAAGTAGATGGGCGATATGAAATTGGTCTTATCTGGAAAGATAACGATATACGGCTTCCAGAGAGTAAATACCGAGCTCTACAAAGATTGAAATGTATCGAGAAGAAATGCCGAAAAGACGCCAAAGTTGGAGAAGAGTATTGCCTGAAAATTCAGTCCTACATAGAAAAAGGATATGTATCGAAACTCACTGAAGAGGAAGCTGCAGTTGAAGGACCCCGAACTTGGTACCTTCCGCATTTTGCAGTCGAAAATCCCAATAAGCCGAATAAAATTAGGTTGGTTTTTGACGCTGCAGCCAAATCACATGGTCTCAGTCTGAACGATGCATTGTTGCCTGGTCCTGATCTATTACAATCGTTGGTAGTTATTCTATGGAAGTTCAGGCAAAGGAGATTTGGATTCTGCGGACACTTATGAAATGAACGTGATGACCTTCGGAGCTACATGTTCACCAGTTTGTGCACAATTTGTAAAAAATCACAATGCTGAAGAATTTGCACAAGATCCAGAGATCAGAAAGGCAATAGTAGAAAAGTTTTACGTAGATGATTATCTTGACTCAAGAGACACAGAAGAAGAGGCAATAACAACAATCTCAGAAGTATGTAGGATACAGAAGATTGCAGGTTTTGATGTAGTGAACTGGATGAGTAATTCAAGTAGAGTGCAAGAAACTTTGAAAGAAGATATGCTCTTAGCTACATCAAGAAACATCAACGAAAACTCTCTTCATCGTGTATTGGGATTATGGTGGAATGTTCATGATGATAATTTCTCATTTCGTCTCAATAACAAAGATATCATGAAACACGAAAATCAAAGCAAAAGACAAGTCTTGAGATCCGTCATGTCTCTATTTGATCCTCTGGGTTTCATAGCATGTTTCTCCATCGGAGGAAAAATACTCATGCAAGATATTTGGAGATCGAGCATTGATTGGGATGCAGAGCTTCCCGAAGATTTGAAAAACACCTACAGAATTTGGTTGAAAAATATCTCCAAAATCACAGAATTAAGAATTCCAAGATGTTACAGTTTTAACATACCGACTGCCGAGAAAATTGAGATTCATACATTCTCAGACAGCAGTGAGAAAGCATTTGCTGCTGTATCGTATCTACGTGTTGTAAAAAAATCCGAAGTTGACGTTTCTTTCATCGCAGCAAGAACGAGAGTATCCCCTCTGAAACCTCTATCTATACCAAGGTTAGAACTACAAGGTGCTGTGATGGCGAGTCGACTTGCAGAATCCATTAAAAAAGAATTTGAAATACCTATAGATCAAATTTATTTTTGGACTGACTCTCGATGTGTTCTTAGATGGATAAGAGGAGACGGCAAAAAATACAAACAGTTTGTTGCCCATAGAATAGGTGAGATCCAAGAACGAACGCGATGCGAAGATTGGAGATGGGTCCCTTCTGAAGAAAATCCAGCAGATGAAGCTACAAGATCTGGAATTTCATCTAACAAGAAAGATCATGATTCGCAAAAAATAGTCATCTCAAAGGAATGGTTCAATGGACCTGATTTTTTGAAATTAAGGAAGATTCCACTGAGACCGAGACTGAAATGAAAAGAGAATATGTGTCGTGCGAAGCATGCTTGCTTATTGTCAAAAAAATCGAAATTGTTCTACCAGATATACAGAGGTTCTCGAAATGGTTGAGTTTGATCAGAACAACTGCTTGGTGTTTGAGATTCATCGAGAATTCAAAAACAAAGAAAAAAAGTAGCAGAATGAAGGGAGAGTTGAAAGGAGGCTGAAAGAATTTGGATAAAGCAGTCGCAATATGATAGTTTTGGTGAAGAAATTCAGCACCTCGAGAGAAAAAAACCATTGGAAAAACGAAGCACACTTGTCTCTCTGTCTCCAGAAATGAAGAATGATGTTTTGGTGTTGGGGGGAAGGACCAATTTGACCACAAATTTGGATGAGGACACAAAACATCCAATTATTCTATCCCCAAAACATCCATATACCAAACTTCTGATTCGACACTACCACGAACAATTTCGTCATAGAGGCATAGAAACGACACTGAATGGATTGAGACAAAGATTTTGGATACTCAATGGACGAACAGCCGTTAAGTCTGTATTTAGCCAATGCAATAAGTGTAAAATTGAAAGAAGCAAGCCTATCATGGCCTATCAAGCTCCGATCATGGGACAATTACCAGAAATCAGACTGAGAAAAGAAGTTCGACCATTCGTGAATGTAGGCATGGACTACTTTGGACCTATTCTAGTGAAAATAAGAAGAAGACATGAGAAGAGGTGGGGAGTACTATTTACGTGCTTAGCGGTGAGGGCTGTTCACCTAGAAATCTCTCATACATTGAATACAGATTCTGCAATAATGGCTATCATGCGAATGTCATCTAGGGGAGGAAAACCAGATGTCATTTATTGTGATAATGGGACCAACTTCCGGGGAGCATCCAAAGAATTGAGGAATTTGATTCAAAATCTAGATACATCAGCTATTGAGAATTCCATGTCTTCAAGAAATATACAGTTCAGATTCATTCCGCCTGCTTCTCCGCACATGGGCGGAGTTTGGGAAAGGCTCGTTGGATCTGTCAAACGAGTCTCCATCAGCAGCCACTGAAAGAAGAAATTTTACAGACCATGTTCGCAGAAGCCGAATTTTTAATTAATTCTAGACCTTTGACTAAATCATCAGATGACCCTAATGATCTGGAAGTACTAACACCGAATCATTTCCTGATTGGTTCCTCGAACGGTGGAGGTCCTCCATTTCCCGAGAATCCAGATAGAAACTGCCTAAGAAGGGGGTGGCATTTATCTAGACAACTTTTAGACTCCTTCTGGGGTCGTTGGGTAAAAGAATATTTACCGACCCTTACCCGAAGAAACAAGTGGACCAGGGATCAGAAACCAATTCAACAGGATGATGTTGTTGTTCTTGTTGATGATACCGCCCCAAGATATCGATGGAAATTGGGAAGAATAACCAAAGTCTATCCTGGACCAGATGAAAAAATTCGAGTAGTGGACGTAAAGACGTCTTCAGGAGAATTTCGAAGACCTGTCACGAAACTGTGTTTACTAGAGCTAGAAGAAAAATAGTTCTTCTAGCAGGGAGGAGAAATGTCGAATAATTCGTGTTATTTTATAATTTGATTATGTCATGACCCTGTAGTGTAGTTGATGTTTTTGATGATGAAATGATAGAGACAGTTGTTGAGTTTTGACAGAAAAATATATTTGCTGTCTTCGGAAAAGATATTTAATTTCTGATATTAAAAGACAGTTCAGCACAGAACTGAACACACTCTGTATATTATTGCATTTCTGAAATCTGCAAAATTTTCTGAATCTAATGATATAAAATAAGTGACATTTTAAACGTCAAAATTTTCAATAATTTTATTTTCTTTTAGTTGTAATTTTATTACCAGCTATGAATAAATTCCTTATTGGTAGTACTAATAAATGGTAGCACGGTGCCAATATGGTTCCATTTGAAAAAAATGAGTTTTACCGCAAAATGGACTACGATGAACTTTGTTTGCTCATAAAAAACGCAAATTAGTATTTTTGACGGGATTTAGATTTTTCTAGCATTAGACGGATCAATTGGAATTAATTCGGAACCATCATGGCACACCTAAATGAAAAACTAAAAATCGAATTTTAAAAAATTTTGACGTTTGAAATGTCAATTATGTGGTATCATTGGATCCAGAAAATTATGCAGATTTCAAAAATGTAATAATATACAGGGTGTTCCATTTAAAAATAGAGAGTTGGTATCACTTCCGGCGAAACCGGAAGTGGAAAAAAAGTCATTTGTAGGTCAAAAAGTGACGCTTATTATGTTCATAGCATGTCCCAAATTTCAATAAATTACCTCTGAAACTAAAGGAGATACGGGGGTGTACCATGACCTGTTACACCCGGTATAGGTAACATGGATACCAGAGCTGAAGCCGAGAAATAAAACAAATGACAGTCTGCGGGATAAATCGCGGATATGCGCATGCGCAAGTTTGAATTAAGAATCGACATTCTTTTCATCATGGAGGAGAGTAGCTTTCTAGTGAACGACAAACGTATGACAATTATTAAAAATCAATCAAATGTGTCACATAACCTTCAATTCGATGTTTTTATTTTATCATGACATATATTTTTCAAATATTCATTTATCGATGGATCGATTTTGGATAATAGTTGATGATAGATGCAGAAATGGATGTGATCTACAAAGCGATATTTGCGATTTGCATAGAAACCTGTGACGATAAAGTCATCGGAACAAGATTCGTGGGCTAATTTTTGATCAATCACTGTTATCACTCACTAATCACTTCTGTAAACAATCAGTTAGTACATTAATAACTACATTAACGCTCTTTTACATAATTTGTGTTGACAAATATACCTAACCTATGAAATTCTAAAAACGTCAGGGATTTCAACTCGTCAAAACCCGCGCATGCGCACAATTCATCATTAGCAAGCCAGACAGTCTTTTGTTTTTCCAAAACTGGCTTCACTTTCGCATGAAGAGAAGAATAGGTGTTATCCATATAGTTATTATATATATGGAAGGAGCATGGTGTTACACTGGAAATTTTTTGAAGTTTATAATTTCAATGACATTCACATTTACCTAACTTCCATGTCCATTGATGAAACTGGTGTGCACTCAGTGTAAATATATTTCTACCAACTTTACCTCAGTGGTTCAGAGTTTTCTGTCAAAAATATTCAATGTAACCAGACGGTATCGGTAAATAATGATGAACTGAATTGTTGATAATATTTCAAAATAGCCGAAACGGATTTGGTGACTAGTGGACCAATCAGTCGCTGACTATGAAAACTGTCAAGTGTTAATTAGAATTACATTCGCGTCCTGCGATTATTGAAATTGTACATCTTGATTAACGGAACTCACAGTAAATATAATAGAAATAAGACTCAAACAGTAAATCTCGTCGAATTTGTATTTTATTTTACTGTTTATACACAGCCGTACGGTCAACTAAACACTTGTATGCTTGCCTGACGTCTAAATCAATGAGAAACGAGGTCGAATCCTCTCTATCTCTTCAATGCACAGACTTTAATAATATTTCGAAGTGAAATTTTCTTACTCTAGCTTCAACTGTAAATTTTTTCTTCAACATGAAAATTTTCGATTAAAGCTCTATAGTGGTATTATAACTGAAAATTCATTGCTAATATACAGGATGACTCAAAAATTTGTACCGAGCTTTCTGGGGGACATTGAAAAAAGTATATTTAGATTAGTTTTAATATAGCATATAGTGAGGTGCAATTTAGGTCGTGATGTGCTACCACCTCAACGGCATCGTGCAGAAGTACGAGCTGGTGAAGACGGAGGATCTGCCCAGGTTGGACGACTCCAAATTCTCGCCCAAACTGATCAGGGATGTGGCGCAGAGTATCCTGAGTTTTCTGAAGTCGAACGCAACAAAGGCGGGACACACTTATTGGTTGTTCAAGGGCAAGGATGAGGAGGTAAATGGCGCTTGTTTGGCGGAATATTTGACTCATGTGAAGTTGGCGCCGACTTTTTTCGAAAACAATTATTTTTTGGAGTTCTGTGCAGATTCTATATAGTTCTAGAGTTCCTGACTAAAATTTTTAATAGTTCCGGCAAATTATGGATTTAGATGAAAAAATTAAAATTTGGGCGCCAACTTCACGCAGCACCGTTTTTTTCCGAAAAATGAGTTCTGATTATTTTTTGTTGTATATTTTGAAGTATAACTTCTTCACGAAAATGCAGTTGAACTATTTTGTAGAACTAGTCGAGCGCTACTCAGAACTCTGTTCAAAAGTGTAATTTTTTTCCGAAATTTTTGCAGAATAAATTTTTTTCAATAACTGTTCCAATTCACCAGAACTATTCTTGAAATCAATCAAGATCTCCAGAACTCTCCCAAATACACAACAAAAAATATTCAGAACTCATTTTTCGGAAAGAAACGGCGCTGCGTGATGTTGGCGCCCAAATTTTTTCATCTAAATCCATAATTTGCCGGAACTATTAAAAAATTTAGTCAGAAACTCTAGAACTATATGGAATCTACACAGAACTCCAAAAAAATAATTGTTTTTTGAAAAAAGTCGGCGCCAACTTCACATGAGTGAATATTTGTCGTTCTAAATGGAAACCTAGTAGGCTGGAACGCGAAAAGCTTGTAGACCGTTGTTGTTTGCTCATGTATTTCTGTGGTTCGCGTCTGACAAACGAGAATAAAAACAACAATAAAACACTATATTTTCAGTAAATCTGGGATAATGATCAACATAATGACTCTTCCCAGTCTTTCTTCTAGATCAAATGACACTAATGAAGAGATGACAGATGCACAACAGTTTTTGTTTTACCAACACAAGGTATGGCGCCATCTCTGGTAACTTCGGAAAATATTACTACGGTTTGAAATCAAGTAGGCAAAAGTCTACAGTTTTTCTAGTGCTTGGTAATAGGAAGCTGTTTCACCATCTTGTATCCACCCTGGCTGGAACTATAATTGTCTGTTCACTCGAGCGTTCACTTTATAGAACTCGCCCGATGCTCATTTGACTTTTTTGTTTCAGTTTTTTCCTCTTTCAGCGACCCACTTTTAGGTTGAAGTCATGCTTTTTTTCTTTTAACTTCATCAGCACATATTATGTATCTATCCTAATTTAACATATTTTTACAACAATACCGCATTCCAACGAAGAGAAAAAACATTTGGAAGTACTGACGTATTTTGGCGTACTAAACGAGAATCCGAAGTCAAAACGCTCATTTCATAAATACACGTTAGACATCTCAATTTTCTGCTATTGAAACCACATACGCTTACATTTTTTTGTTTTCAATTCTTCCCAGCGGAAAAAAGTTATATTTTCCAAAAAATGTATCGTTCTTCAAAACGTTAACAAAACACCTGACTTTGATCTGTCAATTTGACACTGTCATAAAGTCAGATCTCGTCAGGCACCGTTCTCGATGGGTTTTGATCGTGTTTCGAAAAGCAATTTTTTTTAAATATACTAGTTTTTTTGCTGAAAATTATTGAGAACAAGTAAATGTAAGTGTGTGTGTGGTAATTATCGTACCAACTAAAATTCTTCAACTAATGATGATTTCTAGGTCGTGAAGCTCTACGACCTGACGAGCCTCTGTTCGGTGACAGATGTCGAAAATGGCACGAACCCGTTCACCATCCCCGTGGCGATGCTGCTGTACAGGGTGGCCAGGAATATGAAGCAGTCCACCGACAGGTATTGGCGATACCAACCAAACTCGTCTAGGAAGCGTATTCTTAGGTTTTTTGTTCCTAATTATGTGATTTGGTTTGACTTATTGCGATACATCATCACTGCCAGTTCTTATCATTCTTGATGATATTTTAACCGACTGTTATCGTGACGACTCAAAATCGGCGTAAAATATTTTGATCAGTATCATCAATAGTACAGGTAGCACAACGAACGAACAAAAATCGTCTGTTATCTAGCCATGCAAAGCACACACATGCAGGACCACAAATCCAGCAATAATCATCTCCAAGACAATAGGCTTATTGAAATCAAGCGGTTTTCTAGTTCATCTCCAAAAATTATAGATACAAAAGCTAAAACACTCGAAATTTGCCGAACTTAACACTTCTGTTATCTGCGGAGTACCGAAAAAAACCACTTCGCATGATCTATCAAAAACATTGCGAGTACCATGCCCGATTACCATCCCAACAGGCAACAACCAGGCACCATCCGGATGCTCCTGAAGAACTGCATCAAGCTGCTGCCCTACGAAAAGTACCCCGAAATTGTGACCTCGTCAATGTACATGCTGTCGGACCTTTACGTCCCGGCTAGAACCAACCCCGAAGACCCGGGGCTAGAGGATAACTTCCAAGATGACGACGGCGACAGCATCTTTGACGATGACCTGTCGGACGAAGAGTACACCAAGGAGGATGCCACCAAGGTGCTGATTTTGGACAACAACAGGCTGGAGAAGTTCAAGAATTATTACAAGCCGCCGGCGCCCATCGTGGGGGGTCTAGAGGAGAGGTGCAGTCAAGTAAGTCGTTGATTGATTTGCAGTCCGCCGGTAAATTTTTATTTGGGATTTACCACGAGTTTGTGCCTTGTATTTTGTGGCTAGATATGTCTTGAGACAATGGTTTGTCCAATTATTTCGAACGCGAAATACCTTACCGATCTTTTTAGAGCGGCAATCTATCAATATGCGCTCTAACTACACAAATGGCTATTTTTTGTATACCCTAATTCAGCTTGTTCACTTAACAAAACCATTCTTCTCATTGTACATGAACTGGATCGAGCTTATCGCAGTTTTTCAAATTTGGCGCAGTCGGTAGGCACGATACAAACTACAATATATTTCCCTCAAAGGCCATTCAGCACGTGGCGTTGGGCCTGAGCTGCCTCAAGTACTTCCCCGAACAGTCCTCGGGCCGCAGGAGACCCGAAAGAGAAGAAGTCAAAATGGCGAAGCCCTTCGAACCCATCCCGATGCCGTACGCCAAGCTGGGCGAAGACCCCGCCAAAAAACCCAAGAAAAAAGACAACCGCAAGCGCAAACCCATCGACAAGAACCAGGAAAGACTCAGCAACGCCCTCCTGCCCAAGAACCTCAACGAGGCGCAGCCGCTGCCCACGTGGAGCGAGAATCTCCAGGACAACATCTCGTGGAAGGACCACCTGAAGACGCTGCTCTACGAGAAGGCGGTGCTGGTGTACGCCATCCTGTCGGAGCGGCACTTCGTCAACCGCAACTACGGGACCAGTCTGCGGTACATCGGGCTGCTGGCTAGGTGCCAGCTGGTCATGAACCAGCTGCAGTACACGTCGAGCGCGCTCAGGGAGAACTGCCTGCTCGGGAGGGCGGGGGATTGCTGCATCATGATGGTGCAGACGTGGGGTGAGTTGGGGTGGCAATCTTGCAATATGAGTTTTTATCCCACTTCTGATTTTCCGATTGTCTGACGATCTCATCCCGGTATCCCCAGGGGAATCCGAGAAATTCAAGCAGCAACTCCACAACGTCGCCGAAGAAGACTTCAAACTTATGGAGCAACTCGAACAGGACGAGCGCGACTTTGACATCAACATCGGCCACAGCATCATGAAGTGCGTCTTCATCTACGACATACGCACCATTGAGCAGATCCTCCTCACTAGCATCGAATGCTACGAGGAGGCCCTCAAGGTATTTCTTTACGATCACCTTCAGCGAGGTCAGAACGAAAAAATGATCGATACGAGCGGAAACTAAACTCCACGATCAGAAATCGCTTGAGGATCGGTCGTATTATTGCGGAACTACCGCATCTTGACATTTACATCTGACACTGACACTTGTCAAAAATGATTTCGGAGTTATATTCCGTACTGGTCGTGGAAAAAAATGTGATTTGAGGATCTGTTCTCGCATTTTTTCTAGCTTTCTGAGACGGAGAGCATCCTGCGTCGCTTGGGTAACAGCCTCAATGAGGTGGCTTCGTATTACCTGAACCGAGCGAAGATGGAGAAGACCGGGGATGACATCATCCTGATCTGCAAAAAGGGAGTGCCCTATCTCGCGCGAGGCCTCGAGATTTTCGAAAAGATCAAAGATGATGCCAACATAGGTATGGACCCTCTCCATTAATCACATGGCGCAGTCGTTTTTCGCATTCCACCAGAACAATCCGATTTTCCCCAGCCCTGTTGTACACCAACATGGGGCACCTGCACCGCCTTTTGGCGCACGCCCACACGCCCGCCGAGCGGGGCGAACTCACCCAGAAGGAGAAGCTGCACTACAACAAGGCGCTCGTCAACTACAAGAGGGCGCTGCAGGTTCTCGGCGAGCGGCGGCACTGCCCCATGATCTGGGACGCCGTTAAGTGGGAGCTGTCCACCGCCCTGTTCAACATGGGGTCCATCATGCACGAAAATCCCCCCTCCCACCTGGTGAGTTAGCTCGGGTCACATCCCTTTCTTCGAGAGGCTTGGCAATGTTGCTCGAGTGTCATCCATATTTGTGTCGGTAACGTTGGGTTGTACACCGAACTTAACCTTGCTTACACATTTTCGACGCCATTTTTGTTGGCTTTCAGACACACTTCCGCTTATGACTCGATTATCAATGTATTGTCGCCACTTTTAACATTATCCTACATGAATCATATCAACTTGTCATTGAAATTGGACCAAATTCCTCAACCAAACCGCCGACTTGATATGATGCACTGTTGTATCCGACTCGAAGGACCATTTTATTTTGTGCTCGGAATCTTGATGTTTTAGTGGACTGTATTTCAATGTTGAACACCGAACTCAACCTCACTTATACGCCATTCATGTTGGCTTTTACCTACATTTCCGTTTATAACTCGATTACTAATGTATTTTCGGCACTTTTGACATCATCACACATGAATCATACTTCATATTGATATTACTCAACAACACTGTTGTATCCGGCTCGAAGGACCACATTATTTTGTTCTTGGAATCTTGAGTTTCCTTCCGCTTATAACATGATTATCAATGTATTGTCTCCACTTTTGACATTATCTCACATGAATGACATCAACTTGTCATTTGAATTGGACCAAATTCCTCAACAAAACCGCCGAATCGATATCGATCCGGCTCGAAGGCCCACTTTATCTTGTGCTTGGAATCTTGCTGTTTAACTTAACGAACTTAACCTTTATACATTTTCGACGCCATTTTTGTTGGTTTTAAGACTCACTTCCGCTTATAACTCGATTATGTATGCATTGTCCCCACTTTTGACATCATCCTACGTGAATCACATCAACTCGTCATTAAAATTGGATCAAATTTCTCAACAATGCCGCTAAATTAATATGATACACTATTGTATCCGGCTCGAAGGATCACTTTAAGAGGTTTCGATTTCACACAATTTACGTAACATACACCGTTGCCACATCTCTCAGCATGGTTCGGGAAAGAGATAAGGCTGTGGTTAGCGAGCGAGTGATGCACATAACCTGATTTTTCCCCGCAGAACAAAACCGAAGTGGAAAAGGAAGTCATAGAGACGCTCCAGAAGGCCCTGCAGTACTGCGACTTCGAGGAGACCAATGCAAAGTACCCGCTCTACCTGTACCGCGCCGCCATCATCCACTACAGGATAGGCTCGCTGTACCACAGTCACGTGTGGCTGGCCACCTGCGATGCCGGCAGCAGGAAAAACGTCATACAGCTGGCGAAGATCAACTACGAGAAGGCGGCGAAGCTGTATCTGCAATGCTCGGACGCGGTCAACTATTTCACGGCGCAGATGCAGAGGTTCGCCCTCTCCGAGTACTTGGCCGAAAGTGAGTGTTATTTTCTTCTCTTGTCACTGTTTTGATGGTTTTTTTGCGCTTGGCTCGCGGATTTCGTCAAAGTAGAGGTAGATTAATTCTTGCGAGGCGAGGTTGCAAAGTGGCAGAGATCTTCCTTACACTGTTCTTATAGTGTACAACAGATACTCGTGGTGTTTGGTTGTGGTTTCTAATTTTGTTTTTAATTGACCAATCCCACGAAAAAAGTTTGGTGCAGAGTTAAATATCGGTGTTTGACAGCTGTCACCCATTCTTGTGTTTTATGCTCCGTGAAATACTTTCATAAATGACGGACAACTGTCATCAGCAGGGAATTCGAGTATATTAGGATTGGATTTTTCATTTAATTTTCATTTTATGTTTGAACTGTGAATAATGGTGAGCAGAGATCGATAAGAAAGAAAATGGCATCGATATTTTATGAAAATAATGTGTTTCCATGAATAGCTGAACTCGTCCATTGCTTTTTTAAAACATTGTCTCTTATGGCGTATGGATTTGAGGTTATCGACAGCATATTTCTCATCAACTGTTTTTGTAAATACTCCCATGCCTTTACTTTCATATTTTGGCAGACTTTTGTCCTTGTTCTAATCGTCCGATTAATTTAAAAAATGACAGGTCTACATAATCCCAGAGAAAAAAACAAAATGGCGGCTCCAACATGGCGGAATTTTGTGATTATGGTCCGATTTGAGTCAAAATTGGTATGTGGGGGTTTTCGGGGTCGGAGATTATGAATTTTCTGTCATAATTCATAAATTAAAAATGGCGTATCCAAGATGGTGGACGAGTTTTGTGATCAAGGTCCGATTCGATTCAAAACTGGTATCCAGCGGTTTTTTTTCGAAGTAAGCGATAATAAATTTCTTGCCGACGAGTTTAGTGATTATCGTTCGATTCGAAACTGGTATCTGGGGTTCAAAACCTGGTATCTGGGGTTTTTGAGGTCGGAGATGATAAATTTCTTGTCCAAATTCAAAAATTCGAAATGGCGGCTCTAACATGGCAGACGAGTTTTGTGATTATATGACGTCAGTATGTGAGTTTTCGGGATCGTAGATCTTGCCTAATCTTCTCAAACACTGACTTTCCAATTCCAGCTGCGAGCGTCGCCAACACCAAAATCAAGCACCTCCAGCACTGCCTGGACATACTCTTCGACCTGGAGGAGATGATAACCCTCCTGCGCGAGAAGAAGGTCGACGTCCAAGAGGACAAACCCGATCCCGAGCCGAAGGGCGCCGACAAAACCTTCAAGACGTGCCACTCGCTGCTGGCGCTCATCGCCCACCGGCTGCAGAACACCCTGAAGCTGCTGGTGAAGCTGTGCATAGCCAAACCGGCGCCCAACAAGGAGTGCAAGCTGCTGGCCGAGGTGTACAAGAAGTGCTACAAGATTTCTTTCGAGCTGGGGGAGGGTTTGGAGTACGGGGAGCTGTTGGAGAAGATCGGGGGTGTTTTGGGGGATATTAAAAAAGAGGTCGGCATGGATTAGTTGCGTTTTTGCGATCGTTGGAGGTTTTTTTATGGATGATCAAGTGCACTTTTATTAGGATACCAATTGTTGCGGAGTTCTTAATACATTTTACTGTGATAAATGAAGCGTTTTAAATAAAACCCGTGTCTTTTATTCCAAGTTGTGATCCAGTAGAAAATTAAGAACATAAATTTTCAAAATTCACATTGATGAAACGGATATGAAAGAAAAATTATTTTCTTATGCCGATGACGCAGTTTAAATTGGTAGTGACAATACCTGGGAGGAAGCAGTGTCAAATGGTGAATTTGATATGTTAATAATAAGAAATAATCTAATTTCATGACATTCACATCTCATGAGAATATACAAACAAAAAATTATAAATTTGAAACCCATATTGCTTCATGCTTCAAAAGTGCAAAATGAAAATATTACCAAAGTTAATACAGTAAAATATTTGGGGATTCACTCAAATTGCAACCTGAAGTGGCATAAAAAAATTGATGAATTGGTTAAATACCCAAGGAAAACACTACAAATGCGGATTATTGAGAAAAATTGCTATTGAATATCAGTTTTTATTAGTGTTGATTCCAATTTTTGAAATAAAAATCGACACCATCTGAAAACGCAGGCATTGATGACGTACTTACCCGAGAAATAGATTGGGAATATATCATAAATAGGGTTGAAATAAAAATGTTTTATTCTTAGTTGTCACAAATATGTATAAAAATAGCTAGATAAAAAATTGACGACAAATAAATAAGATTTCCAATATACGAAATAAATAGTGGCAAATAAATTAAAAAGGTTCCTTCACGGATAATACAGAGGAAATCTTTCATATAAAAGAATTTGTTCAACAAATATTTATGGTTATTTGCGAATACTAATATACATTTGGCAGACTTTAGTTGATTCATCACAATAATTCGATATTCTGGTTTGAATATGTTTTTCGAAGACCTATGATTATACTAATTATCACAAACACAATGCTTCAATATATTTCAATTCATTTTGGAATTGCTAGGTTAAGGTATTAATTATTAGAATTAAAAACGAAAGTGTCAATAGCCGCGACATCAATATAAATGCATTTTATATCAAATTATGCGATTCAATATACTGTATAAGGTAAGAATGTGCATTATGGATATTTTAAGAAAAATAAAATAATCATTTTCTTTCGTTCGAAGAAATACATTCCAAGAATAACAATACTACTCGGAATCTTGCATTTGTGTCGACCTCCAAATTCCCAAGTAGAACTTTTACTACCCAATTCATGGTTATAAAACAAAAATAATTTGGAATTTGATCGACAAACATTCATCACAAAACTCATTCACAAGGCGGAAAGACCGACAAAATCGCTCCCAACATTCAAACCGTGGATTGAAACAAAACAAGCCACGCTCCATTGAAATCCAGCTCCCTTGGCCCTCTATCGGTGCTAGAGAGGATCACAGTTTTTCATAACTACGTAGGTTTTCACACCGGTAACTGATATTTGATGGTTCATGCAGCTGAAAAAATCCCATGGAATGAAGTGTCTCACATTTGGGACGAGATGAACGGAAATGTTCAACACCTTTGTTCGAGTTTGGATGGGGCAAAAGTTGTCATAACCTCAGTTCATGAGATATCCAAATTTTTTGGCCCAAATCGAAAAAAATTCTACCGGTTTTTTCAATTTTTATGATTTCCCAGAAACTTGCGACTTTGAACTCCATTACTTCCAGGCTCATGGACAAATTCACCGACTTTTACATGTTTTTCCTGATCAGCGAGAACCTCCTGAAACACGAGCGATCCATCAACAGCTTGTAGTTTTTCGTAACATAAAACTGCAAGAGGAAGCGACAACTCTCAAGATCTCGAATGATATCGCGGACGGCAGTAGGGATACCCGGAGTTTGGCGACCTCCCACTCCTTCCACTTTGGCTCCTCCCCCGACCAATCAAACACCACCACGCGAGAAATGGGCCAGCCCATTTTCATGTGGCGGAAAATTCGAATCCTCGACGTTAGGTTGACTTTTTTTCGACGCTTCTTCACATTTGTGGCGAGAAATTCAAATCCTAGACGTTCAGTTGACGTTTTGACCATTCTTTACGTGACAAAAACGCTGAGCATGCGTCAAAACGTTACAAAGTCGAAAAAAACATCGACAGTAGGCGGAGCTTCGACACGCACAGCCGCCGATTGGTCGGGAGGAGAAAGGGTGGGGGGTCGCCAACCTGCGGGCACCCCTACCGACCCTCCTAATCGATTCGCGCCTGCGCAGACGGACCGTTCAGACGCACCCGTACTCGTACCAGACGGCCGTCTCCTTGGCGCTTCTGCCGCCCTTGTTGGGGTCTTCGCCCGAGGGCGTCGGAGGGACGCCCCCGCTGTCAGGCGGCGCCGGCAGCTCGCCAATCACCGTCGATATCTTGTTGTAGACGAGCATGGGCGGGTTGGCGGGGGCGGGTGTGGCGGGCGAGCCGGCGGGCGGCAGGGCGGCCGCTATCGGAGTGGGGTCTTCTTCGGGCAGGTAGACGGTGCGGCGCGTGCCGACGCTGCCCAAGCTGAGGGCGGCCGGGTTGGGTTCAGGCGGGGCGGTTTGATGGTTGTCGTCTGAAAAGTTGGTTTTCGAATACAAAGAATCTGCAGGTAGTGGCTTACGTAATGTGAAAATATGCGAAGTTATTCGAATAAGCAACTTCTAATTCAACGGATAAACTGAATGGAAATAATTCCTAACTCTACCCTACAAGGTCATGTGAACAATATTAGGAATTATGGGGAATCATCAACATTAAAATTACTGCGAACACTCCATATTTAAAATTTTGGTGAATGCGCGAGATTGAAATCATGTCGAATCCAATATTGAAATTTTGGACAATGTTCAAGATTGAAATTATAACCATATTAGATATTAACATTTTGTGAAGAATATCTACAGAATTTGGATTGACATTTGGCGAATTTTCAATATTAGAATTAGGCGAATGCTCAATACTAGAAGTTATGGTGAATGTTCAACATTAGAATTTTGTGAATACCCTGATTTAAAAATTTTGGTGACTGCTCGAGATTGAAATAATGGCGAACTCCCAAGATTGAAACCTACCTGCCAAGCTGTTCCGTTGCGACGCATTCTCCCTCTGCGACGACCTCCTCATTGCCACCTCATCCCGCGGCCTGTGCCCATGCAGGCTGCCCCCGCCCCCCGACACGCCCCTCCTGAAGGGCTCGCCCTTGCCGCCATCGCTGTTGTCGGAGGCGTTGCCGTTCGACTCACCGGAGCCGTCATTCAGCAAGATGATCTGCGACTGCGTCATTCTGGCGGCATCCTCGTGCCACGATCGGCGATTCTAAGCCAAAGATCGGTCATTTTCGGAGGTCTTTCAGTGGGGTGGGTGGCGGTTAAGGGTGCTGTTGGGGGGTCTCATCGGTGAAATGTTCTTTATGTGCTTTGTTAGGTTTTCTTGTGGATGTATGAAAATTGATAAAAAATTTTGGTGCTTCGAGTCGGATAGAAATTGCATGGTGAGCTGGACCAGATTTGTTACAAACCTTAGTAAGAATACTGAATGTATGAAAAGTCAAAATCCCATGGTTTGAACTTTAATGATGATAATCTCTGGGCTGGGCCAGATTGAAGGATAAGAATTCTCAATGGTTCTTACTGAGAGAATATGAACTAATAAGTGCACAAAATGATTCCAGAGACCATTTGGTTCAGGGTGAGGCGCTCGGGTGCTGTTGGGGTCTCATCAAAGGAATGTTTATGATGGATGCATGAAAAGTGAAAAAAAATTGTTGGTCCTTCGAGTCGGATAGAAATTGCATGGTGAGAGCTTCATTGAGCTGGACCAGATTTGTTACAATCCTTAGTAAGAAGACAAGAACCGCCCGGAAGGTCAGAACTCTCAACGGTTCTTACATAGAGAAGAAAATGAAGAGAAAAGTGAATAACATGATGACATAGACCATTGTCGTTCCATATGGGAGAGATAGATCCAGTAACAAAAAAAAATTGTTGTCGAGTTGTTATACTGAATGTATGAAAAGACAAAAAGAGTCTCGACAAAAAATAAAATTGGTGCTTCGAGCCGGATCAAAATCGCTAAGAGCTTGAATGATGATCTCTTGGCTGGACCAGATTTCTAACAATCTTCAGTCAGCGCTCTTCTGAAAGTCTGCCAGAGGAGAATAGTAGTGCTGAGATAAAAGAAATATTTCACCAAGTCAAAATTCGGCCGGCCGGAAGATCAGAACTCTCAACGGTTTTTATGGAAAGAATCAGATGAAACAAATAAGTGAACAGAATGATGCAACATACCATTTTCGTTCTGGATGTATAGTTTTTCATTCATGAGGTAAACATTTAGTGACGAAAAAATTGTTGTCGAGAGGTTGTCACAATAAAACATTGGTGCTTCGAGCCGGATCAAAATTCTATGGTATGACCTTGAATGATAGAGCATCTCTTGACTCGACCAGATTTATTACATATTTGTCATACATTTTATGACAAATATGTCATATGTGCTGAAGTTAGAAAAAATAGAAGAGTATTACTAAAATTGTGTAGTTGACACTGAAAATGGATATTGCTATGTGATCGCTTAGTTTGAAAATTGAAAGAATTGGTTTTCATTTCGATGGACGCGGTAACAGTGCCAAAATCGAATAACCGCCCTGCCTATCGCATACAGGAACTTACTCTACTCGGCACCCTGTTAATTATATCAGAGCCGGCTTTCCTCACTCGCCTCACGAGGGTAGCGCCGAACCCTTTCCTGAAACAAAAAAGAACCAATGAGTACCAAACCAGTCGTCTTCCAGCGTCCTTCTCACTTCTTGGCAGAGGCATTGTCCAGCTTCCTGTAATGCTCCATGATCTTTTCTTCGAGCTTCTCCTTCTGCCTGCAGAGGTTGTTCACCTTGTCCGTGTACTGCTTCTCTTCGGTGTGGTAGTGCTGTTTGTCCTCCAAGGAATGGGTCAAGAGGGAGTGGTATTGGGATAGCAGCTGGGACACGTGGTCCATGAGAGCCCTTCTGTCAGAATCCAAGGAGTGGTTCATCTCGAACAGCATCTGGAAATTTTTATTTTTTTATTTCGCGGACAGTAATTTTTAATTTAGCGAAAGAGTTTTACAAATTGGCGCCCGAGTTCATCTAAAATGCAAAGTGCAAACTCGATATATATGCTGCAGGAGGTGCTGAAGCTATTCCTCATGGTGCGATTCTGGGCTAGTTTCATTTTTACTGCATATAGATTTTCTCGAAAATTGTCGGTTAATTGACAAGTTCAGCCAGCTTTGAGAGAGAAAGAATATGTCTGCCCTAGTGTTTCTCGTCGAGATTGCAACTTTAAATAATGAAAATGTTATGATTGGGACTTAAAAAGAAGGAGACTTACATAACCAGTATGTAATTGGTTCGTTTTTCTTGTATTTTGTTTTCTTTATTTCGATTATTTAGAATATTTTGTTAGCATTGTTATCTTATAATTGTTGAATGATTCCAAACACATTATAAATGTGATATTTTTCTTCTCTTACGTCGCAACCATAACATTTTCGTTATTTTAAAATGCAATCTTGATGACAAAGATAACACTAGGGCAGTCATTTTTTTTTTCAGCTGGCTGAACTTGTCAATTGTGTTATTCGAAAGTCGATCGTACCGACTTTGACTCACGAAATATAGATACAAATATTGACTATTCTAATTGGCGAGATCACAAACGTCCAAATTTGGTTCAAACGTGCTTTTAGTTCAAATATAGGTATACATTATCATGTATTCATAGTTTTTTCCTAGAACATATTATGTTTTGTTCGAATAAACGCCGCTCTAAATTGCTCCAAATTCACCGAGAAATTCAAACCACAGTATCTTGACAGCTTCTTGTGACGTCACAAGTCCTCTGATAGGCATATTCCTATGTTGCCAGTTGCACTATTTTTTTGAGCTTCTGAGGAAATTTCATCCTACTACGAATAAAGCGAGTCGATTCAACATTTATCATATTGAAAACGAGACAGTGTTTATTTAGTTAATTACTGAGTGATATGTCATTATTTTTCCAGCCTACCTATGTTGTAATGGAATATTATGAATGAATTACGCCCGGCAACGCTGTGAAACATTATTCGTCATATCTCGGCACGGTTTCTACAGTGTTCAAACAGAAACTCTTCGGGAATTTATATTGGAAAAACTACCTCGAAAACAAGAAGTTCTGGAGGTTGTGGTATTAAAATGTAGTGGAATAGGGTTGTACACTTTTTTTCAAAAATTATATATGTGAGACGCGAGTCTCCAGAGAATTTTGATCTAAGTTAAAATTATTATCCTTATTCTTTGAATCTTTGTACATGAACATCATGAGAACCTGTGAAGTGTGAGCACAAAGTATTTTAGTTATAGGAATAAGCTAATAAACCAAATCTTTATTGTCATGCACTCCTGTAAATTATAAATGTTTTTTCCTAAATCCTCAGTTATTCTTAGTACGTACGCTATCTATGATGTGAGTTTATATGAGATTTCTTTACATTATATTGTGAATATGTAATTATAATATCAACTTGTGTTGTTTATTTAATATATTATCAGATGCACCACTACACTTACCTACTTTTCCCAGACAATAAAGTTATTAATTGAATCAATTCTTCATTTTCATTTCTCTATTTTATAGTGTCTTTGAGTTCAATCGTCTCATTGTTTTCGCTGAGTTGGTATTGAAAATCCTAGAAATATTATGAACTCATAAAATACCTGACTTGCGTTATATAGAACAATCAATTAATGCACCCTTTTTTGAATATTTTGCATTAGTTTCGTTATCGAAAAAAATTTGAATTAAAAATTGACACACATTGTCATTTGACTGATTTAACATCACTTATGTCAAAAAATTCTTCTTCCCTATTATTTTCGATATTTTTACGATACCATCCAGATCTACCAGGTGACGTCAGCAGAAATATGGTGCTGTCAAATAATTATTTTTGATTTCGATTTTCTCGAGCATAAAAGAATATTCCGATTTAATTTTGATGGCATATCGGTAGCAGTTTGGTAAGGAATCGGAAAACGACCATCAATTCTGCTAGAGCTTTATGACCCTATTGGGACAAAATGAGTATTTAGAGACGTAGCAAGGTTTTCCTTTGGAAATGTCCAAAAACCACAACTTTTCACCCCGAAACGGCTGAAAAAGACAAACAAATCCGTTCACCCGCCCACTCACATCGCACTTCTGCTGCAACCGAGCATTCTCCAGCTGAAAGCTCGCCACCCTGTCCGACCTCAGATTCAACTCCCCCTGCATCTCAGTCCGCCCCAACCGCAAATTCCTCGACTCCGTTCGCAAACCCTTGAGCTCCTCCTGCACCGCCCTGTACTCCTGCTTCAGCCGCTCGCTGGCCGTGAACAGATTCCTGAAATCATCCTTCAGCCTCGAGTGCTCCGCCCTCAAGTTCGCTAGGCTCTTGGCGTCACCCCTGAGGGCATCTTTCTCGGCCTCGGCTACGCTCAGCCGCGCCTCGAGGGCGCTGCGCTCCTCCCTGAGCGTTCTGGTCTCGGATCTGAGGTCGCGGGAGATTTTTCGCAGGGTTTCCTGCTCCTGCTTGGCTTGCTCGTACTCGAGGCTGAGCTGCTCGTGCAGCGTGCGTAAGGTTACTTGGTCCAGCAGCAGGGTGTCGTGCTGGCTGCTTTGGAGTTGCTGCTTCTTGACCAGCTGGGGAGGAGGAAATTTATTTGGTAGTACATCATTCGACAGCCGATGCCAATTACAGAATTGGAAATAACAACGACAGTGCAAATTACAAGTACCTGTCATATTAAAATATACATATACCTATAAACAATATACAGGGTCACTCACGGTCGATGGTACCTTAGACGTTTACGGAGAACGGGACGTAGGATTATTCTGAAAATTTGGTCTATTGGGTGGGTAATCAGTTTTGTTTTATCGATCTAAAATATTTTCATCAATACAGTGTTGCCGCTTCTATCAAAAAGTAGCAACAACTTTGTTATTTCAAATGGAACACCGTGTATTTTATTTCATTTTTAGATTCTTCCTGAAGAGCTGATTTCGTCGATCTATCATACTTGGGGTATATAGCGCGAAATATTATTTTTTGTGTCGAAACTAATCATTTCTGCTCAAAACGGCTTACATGTCCCTATCTTAACTTTTCATTTACTATCTACTGACATTTAATAGAAACAAATAGAGGGTGATGCAAAACTCAAAATTTTGAACCACCCGTATTTGTTTCAATTAAATATAAATTGATAGTAAATGGAAAGTTGAGATAGGGACATGTAAGCCGTTTTGAGCAAGAATGGATAGTTTTGGCACAAAAAAATCCTAAAGTTGAAAAATCTCGATTTTTCACACCCTATATCTCTGTAATATTTCGCGCTATACCCCAAGTATGATAGATCGACGAAATCAGCTCTTCAGGAAGAATCTAAAAATGAAATGAAATACAGGATATTCTATTTGAAATATCAAAGTTGTTGCTACTTTTTGATAGAAGCGGCAACGTCGCAACGCTGAAAGTATTTTAGATCTATAGTACAAAACTGATTACCCAATAAACCAAATTTTCAGAATAATCCTACGTCCCGTTCTCCGTAAACGTCTAAGGTACCATCGACCGTGAGTGACCCTGTATTACACACTGTGAAACGATAGGTGCGTTTTATTGGTTTTCTACTGGTGGCGGTGGTAGGAATGACGAATAAAACGACATCACAAGACGTCAAACTTGTTAATTTGTTGACGTTTATCAATTTGAAAGTAATATATATATATTGGTGATAGTTGAGAGAAAACATTACTATTAGTAGTTATAACTCCTTTATTTAACATAACACAAAATATTCAGGTGAAATGAGGGGCTTTCACAGCTTCACCTTCTGACTTTTTGGGAATTATTTTGGGGTTATGTTATTAAATCGCGTTTGCTTTCCGTTAAATCGCCATTTTCTTCACCCCTTCCACAATATTCTTCCTGTCATTCCATCTGAGCAAACGGAATGAAAAGTTGCAACCAGTTTCAGAATAATGTTCAAAAAAACGACCAGAATCGACATTCCAGTAGGGGAATCTTGCCAATAAAACGCACCTGATGCGTATGAACAGAAAAACAAAACTCTGTGAGAAAAAAAAGGCAGATCCAAGATGGCGGACAAATTTTACAATTATAGTCCGATTCTATCCAAAATCGGTATCTGGTAACTTCAGGGGTCGGAATCAAGATGGTGGACGAGATTAATGATTATGCTCATATCTGATTCAGAAATTGAGATATGTTCCACCCATGCACTTCCCAATAAAATAGTACGGATAACTTTTTGGCGCCCAACGTGAGGCAATAGTTCCGCAAAACTTTTTTCGATATGACGGACGGGATTTATGATTATGATCAGATCCTATTCGAAAATTGAGAATTGTTGGTACAAATCCAAAAATCAGGATTATTAGTTAGAATAAGTAATATAGCAATGTAGGTCAGGAGCACTCAAGCATTTTTCAATATTTTGCGTCAAATTACTATGAAAACGAGTTTTTTTCACCCATTATTTTCGGATACGGAATAACTTTAATCGGAGATCCAAATCCATCTTCGTTTCGATTCATTGGAGATTATAATTTTTATGTCAATATTCACGAAATCAAGTTGGCGGGTGGGATTTATGATTATGGTCAGATCCGATTCAGAAATTGAGAAATATTTCACCAATGAATAACCTTTCGTATTCATTTCCACGGTCAACTTCCCAATTAAATACAACGCACAACTTTTTGGCGCCCAACGAGAGGCAATAGTTCCAAGGACGGGATTTACGATCATGGTCAGATCCGATTCAAAATAATCAAATATATTTCAGTCAATATTGAATTTGTTGTAAGAAATGATGTTGAAATGAAAGAATCTAAATTTCCGATGTGCTCCAAAATCCAAAAATGAACAGAAATTGCGCCCCTCACCTCCTCCTTCTCGACCACCAGCTGCCCGTTGGCCAGCTGCAGCGCCGTCTGCTGCGCCTGCAGCGCCCCCACCTGCGACCCGAGCGTCGACACGTCCACCTTCAGCGTGGCGTTCTCCTCGCGCAGCGCGTCGTTCGCCGCCCTCAGCACCGAAATCTCCTCTACATCGCCCTCGGGCAGGCCGGTGCCGCCCATGCCCGCCCTGGCCCGCTCGCCGGCCACCTTCTCGTCCACCAGGGCGCGTCGCAGCGCCGCTATCGTCTCGGCGTCGACGGACGCCTGCGAGGCGAGCTCGTGCGAACGCGCCTCGGCGGCCTGCAGGCGCTCCAGGTGGGCCGAGAGGGTGACATTGGCGGCTGTTAGGCGGTGGAGGTCGCGCTCCAGCTTGGCGGTTTGCTCGGCGGTTTCGTCGGCGGCCACGTCTTTGGCCTGGAAAATAATGGGAACAAGTCCCACCCTGTGTAGTATCCTGACAATATCAAAGTAGCCTTCCACTAGACTAGATGTATATCCTGCCTCAGTAGTCGAGTTTCAAAGTTTTTTTTAAATCACCAACTAAGTTGCTAAGCACCCTCGTGAGTCAACTCATTTTTATATTCCGAGAAATAAAGGAGTCAGCTCGAAGAAAAGATAACATGGCAGTTCGGTTTTGCATTATCTTCAACATCTCATTGCCCATCTCGTATTTATTCTCACGGTCAGCTTCCAAATAAAATACTACGTAGAACTTTTTGGCGCCCAACGTGATGCTATATTCCACAAAACTTTTTTTCTATATGGAATATAAATATTTTCAAATGCTATATTACAGCATCCCATAACCATATCCAAAATTTCAAAAATTCATTCCTGTCCGTTCTCTGGATATTTCCAAATACAGATCATCATTATAATGCAGGCGTTCTTGAATTATCTTCAACATCTCATTGACCATTTCGTATGTATTTCCACGATCAAGTTCACAATAAAATACAACGTATAACGTTTTGGCGCCCAACGTGAGGTCGTAGCTTCGCAAAAGTTTCATTTAAAACGAAGTAGAAATAATTTCAAAGGCTAGATTCCAGCATTCCATATCCGTATCCAAGTATTCAAAAATACATTGCTGCCTGTTCTCTAGATATTTCCAAATACAGATTTTCATTATAATGAAGGCGTTTTCGGAAGGCGAAATAGGCAATTAAACGTTGATGCTGCACTCATGCAGCGTATTTGAGAGCGCCTACAGCACACTACTATAGAGTTGAAAGGAAAACTATAATATCTAATTATAATTTCTCCTGATGAAGGCTTGACGTCGACAACTTTTGAGATTTGCTTGTAATTATTAGAAAATGTTGGTGTACTAAAGCCTTTTTCGGTTGATATCTTGAATTATCTTCAACACCTCGTTACCCACTTCGTAAATATTTCCACAGTCAACTTCCCAATAAAATACAACGTATAACTTTTTGGCGCCCAACGTGGGGGCCGACTTCATCTCTCACCTCCAACGCCGCCTTCAGCTTGCCGACCTCCCTCGCCAAGCCGGCGTTCTCCTTCTCCAACCCCCCCACCTTCTCTGCCATCTCTACCGCCGCCCTTTCGAGTTCCCCCACCCTATCGGCCTGCGACTGCAGCGCCGACAGCTGCTCGCCGACGTCACCCAGTGACTTTTCCGAGTCTTCGGCCCGCTTCTTCGCCGCGTCGCACAGCGCCTGGACGCGCTGCTTCTCCTTGGTGACCACCTCGATGTTGTCCTCGAGCTCGTTCAGCCGCGAACGCTGCTGGTGCAGCTCGGCGTTTTGCCTGTCCAGGATGGCCTGAGAAAAACAAATTGTTATTTACTGTCAAACAATCAACGATGCGCCACCCGCTCTCACCTTCTGCGCATCCACCGCCTCCTGCATCTTCCTCCCCTCCCTTCCCGCCTCGCCCAACAACCCCTCCAACTCGACCACTTGCCGCCCCATCTGCTCCCCCCTCTCCCGCTCCCTCTCCAACTCCACCGCCTTGGCGGCGTCGCTGTCGCTTAGCGCCTCGACGGCCGCCGCCAGTCGCCGGTTCTCCAATTCTAGCCGCAAAGCGCGCGCCTGCGCGTTCGTCGTCAGCTGCTCCGACAGGCTGTTGTCGCCCGAATCGGGCTCTTCTTCTTCGCCTCCGGAGTCTTCGAGGGGGACGTTGTTGGCCTGAAGGGCAGACTTGGCCAGCTGCTGCAGCTGCAGGTTCTCGTCGAGCAGCTCTTGGATGCGCTGCTTGGCGGCGTCTCGCTCCTGCGGCAGCGCGATATTTCAGAATTAATTGATCGATTTCCAACAAACAAACAAACAAACAAACAAACAAACAAACAAACAAACAAACAAACAAACAAACAAACAAACAAACAAACAAACAAACAAACAAACAAACAAACAAACAAACAAACAAACAAACAAACAAACAAACAAACAAACAAACAAACAAACAAACAAACAAACAAACAAACAAACAAACAAACAAACATACAAACAAACAAACAAACAAACAAACAAACAAACAAACAAACAAACAAACAAACAAACAAACAAACAAACAAACAAACAAACAAACAAACAAACAAACAAACAAACAAACAAACAAACAAACAAACAAACAAACAAACAAACAAACAAACAAACAAACTCTCACACTCCTCTCACTCACACTCTCTCCCACACTCACACTCTCTCTCACACTCTACTCTCACTCTCACACTCACTCACTCACACTCTCTCACACACTCACTCACTCACTCTCACACTCTAACGCTCTCACACACTCTCACTCACACTTACACTCACTCACTCACACTCTATCTCTCTCACACTCCCTCTCTCTCACTCACTCTCTCTCACACTCACTCTCATTCTCACACTCTACTCTCACTCTCACACACTCTCACTCACACTCTCACATTCTTACTCTCTATCTCTCTCTCTCACTCACACTCTCTCACACTCACACTCTCTCTCACACTCACACTCTCTCTCACACTCACGCTCACTCACTCTCACACTCTCGCACTCACTCTCATTCTCACACTCTACTCTCACTCTCACACACTCCCACACTCACTCACACTCTCTCACACACTCACTCTCACTCACTCACTCTCACACTCTAACGCTCTCACACACTCTCACTCACACTCTCTCTCTCACTCACTCTCTCTCACACTCTCTCTCACTCACTCTCTCTCACACTCACACTCTTACTCACTCACACTCACTCTCACTCTCACACTCTCTCTCACACTCACACTCTTACTCACTCACTCTCACACTCACTCTCACACTCCTCTCACTCACACTCTCTCTCACACTCACACTCTTACTCACTCACACTCACTCTCACACTCTCTCACACACTCTCACTCACTCTCTCACACTCACACTCTCACTCACTCTCTCACTCACTCACTCACACACACTCTCTCACTCACATTCTTACACTCACACACTCACTCTCTCTCTCTCACACTCTCTCTCACTCACACTCTCTCTCACACTCTCTCTCTCACTCTCTCTCTCACTCACACTCTCACTCACTCACTCACTCACTCATTCACTAACTCACCGCCTTGGCATCGTCCAACTTCTGCCGCTCGGCCATCAGCTCGGCGTCGAGCCGGTCGGCGCGGTCACCGCGCCTGCGCGCCGCCGCCAGCTGCGCCTCCAGCATGTCGCGCGTCTCGATCAGCACGCGCCCGTCCTCGCGCAGCTCCTCGACCCGCGCTCGGTAAAACTCGGCGTCGGCGAGCCGATCGCGGTAGCGCTGCGCCTCCGCCTCCAGTCGGTCGGCGCGGTCGGAGCGCTCGCGCATCGCGTCCACCTCGTCGCGGTACGCGTGCGCCTGGCGCGCCAGCGTTGCCAGATCGGCGTTCTGCAAGAGGATGTCGGATAACTCGGTTATCGGGGTGCAAAAGGGGTTGCGGTGAGTGGTTAGGCCTATGAGTACTTTGATTGTTACTGTGGAAGTTTTGTTGCGGACACGGGTGTTTCGACAATTCTCCTTAGTTGAAGACGAAGTAGAATTAAGTAAATAATTTTTTTCGCGTACACGAATATTTTGATAATTATCTCGAGTCGAAGACGCCAGCGTTGCCAGATCGGCGTTCTTCAAGAGGATGTTTCTCCTGCCAGAGAAATCGATTATATGATCTATTATATCATTATGATATGATAGATTCATGACATGGTGCCATAAAATGCTTGAATGCTATAGATATCAAAGTAAGTAACCTAAACTTGTCGTATTTCTCAAAAAAACACTAGTCCATTTAATATAAAACAATATGAGTTTGACTATATACAGGGTCACTCACGGTCGATGGTACCTTAGACGTTTACGGAGAACGGGACGAAGGATTATTCTGAAAATTTGGTTTATTGGGTAATCAGTTTTGTTCTATCAATCTAAAATACTTTCAGCGTTGCGGCGTTGCCGCTTCTATCAAAAAGTAGCAACAACTTTGTTATTTCAAATGGAACACCCTGTATTTTATTTCGTTTTTAGATTCTTCCTGAAGAGCTGATTTCGTCGATCTATCATACTTGGGGTATAGCGCGAAATATTACAGAGATATTAGGGTGTGAAAAATCGAGATTTCTTAACTTTAGGAATTTTTTGTGCCGAAACTATCCATTCTTGCTCAAAACGGCTTGCATGTCCCTATCTTAACTTTTCATTTACTATCTACTGACATTTAATAGAAACAAATAGAGGGTGATGCAAAACTCAAAATGTTGAACCACCCGTATTTGTTTCAATTAAATATCAATCGATAGTAAATGGAAAGTTGAGATAGGGACATGTAAGCCGTTTTGAGCAAGAATGGATAGTTTCGGCACAAAAAATTTCTAACGTTGAAAAATCTCGATTTTTCACAACCTATATCTCTGTAATCTTTCTCGCTACACCCCAAGTATGATAGATCGACGAAATCAGCTCCCCAGGAAGAATCTAAAAATGAAATAAAATACAGGGTGTTCCATTTGAAATAACAAAGTTTTTGCTACTTTTTGATAGAAGCGGCAACGCCGCAACGCTGAAAGTATTTGAGATCGATAGAACAAAACTGATTACCCAATAAACCAAATTTTCAAAATAATCCTACGTCCCGTTCTCCGTAAACGTCTAAGGTACCATCGACCGTGAGTGACCCTGTATTTTTTAGTTCAAAACTTATTATAACTGTGAGATAGACATAAGTTTTCAAGTAGCGTCAATAGCCGACGGGTTCGAAACGCGACTTCTCAAGCCGTCAGCCCCGATCTATGAGTCATTTTCCTTTCATTTCTGTTAAATGTATAAATTATTGGATTGAATTTCAATAAAATAGTGAATAATTAATGAAATTAAAGATTCAGATGAAGAATATTATGAAATGTAAGTTAATTAGAATGAACTATCGAGTTTTCTTATGCAGGAACTGTGTTTGTAGAAGAAATATTGTGTGTATTTTGATTTTGAATTTTTGAAGTCTGTTTTTTTCTGATTACAACAACATAACACATGATATGTTTAGATTGTATATGGTGATCAAAATGGAAAGAAAAAATTGTTCTTGTGAAGAAAACAAAGTTAGATAAAATTTCATCACTAATGAACCCAGGCTTCATGAATCCACTGCTGTACTCACATTATTTCCAAAAAATAAAATTCCTAATATATATTTTTTTCGAAATTTGACATTGAAAAATAATAATAGTTGGCCCTGAAAATGAGGCATCATTCATGAAATTTGTTGAAAAGTGTCTACCTACTGGAAAAAACTCATGCCAATTGGTTGGTAAATATATGTTTCATAAGGTTGCTTTTATTTTAAACATTTAAAGATCACTCACCTCAGTTTTCAATTTGGCTAGCATAGATTTGCAGTGTTCTAATTCTTCTTTGCATTCAACCAAAATTTCTGATTTCTCCTCCCTGAAATTGTTGATAAATGTTCAATCTCTTTGAGAAAAGAAAGAAGAAAATGGAAAAGAGTGGAAAAGGGAGAAATAAGAATCAAAAATAAAAAAACGCTTACAATTCTTGTCTTTGCCTTCTCATCCTTGCTTTCCAATCTGCCAGTTCCACAGCCAAATGATTTGATTCCACCTCTTGACTGCCAGATTTCTGGGTGTTTTCCAACATTGGGGACTCCTGTCCCAAATCTGTCACCCATTGTTGCACAAGTTTATCCCTCTCAATTGTCAAAGTTCTTACATGGGAGTACAAGCGTTGTGGAGCCTGATCTGGCCAATCTTGGGTCAGAACTATACTCTGATCATCAGTTACCTACCAAACACATAATATTTTCATAGAAAATGTTGATGACAAAGCAGCTGCACTTACCCTTTTGATGCACTCAACAATATCATGTTGATCTTCAACTGATAATTCCTTTATCCTTCCTATAAAGACTTCTTTTGTTGGGCCTTGGACAGCACAACCCAGTAACAACAAAATCAACAGTTTCAATTGCTCCAGGGCTGCTTGAGAAGCTGGGGTTCTGCCTAGGACCACACAATCTGGGACAGAGACCACTACCTGGCCAAGTTCTTCCTCATAGACTGATTTGATATTTCGGACTATGCAATGGAATATCTTTATTCTAGCTGCTATTATACTGAGGCCTAGGTTTGATATTGAGGGCACTGGTTGGGACGGTTCAGGGTCTATCAGAAGCAGTACTTCGCTGATAGGGGCCCCATCAAAGAAGGACTCGTATACTTGAAGAGTTTCGGGTTTCTTTAGGCAAGTAGAGAGCTAAAGGTTATGAATGAAGTGATTATTGGTAATTGATGGAACTAAATAAGCAAACTTACCCATTTGACAAGAGGTCCCGATAGAAAATCCTCAATTTCACTAGCAGTTGCTGCCATTTCGTACAATTTCAAGATCAACTCATTGAAAATGTGTTCAAGAACAAAACAAGTAGCGGCACATGTGTAGCACTGGGAGGTATCACGAGTAACAGTTAATTAGGAATTATCCATGATTTTACAATGGACAATTACGATCAAGAAACAATTATATCAGAAAACAATGCCAGAAGAAATGTAGTCAAATAAACAATGCCAAAGAAAACAATGCCTCTACACTGCCCTTTCACAGGCCCTTTCTCACGTTTCTAATTTCAAAACAGTGTTGCCAACCAGTGTTGCCACCACTTTTAAATTCATCGTAATAGAATTGGAGTCGAAATAGTAATAGAAAGTAATAGATTTTTCGTTGTGTTGTGATGTAATCGAGATGTTTACAAGATATAATGATCAGATTTTGTTCTTGTAGCGTACTGATTACCATATTCCATATACAAATTCTCATACTACGAAAACAAAATATGAACAAATCTATAGTCATTTTTAATGTATTTCAATGTCTCAAGGATTGTTCAAAATTCGAATATTTCGCCTGCAAATATATTCTGTAAAATTTTGGTTCTGTGCTTCGAAAGGTGAATCACACGCAAAATAGTAACCTTTAGAATTCTTGGGTGTGTTTACTGTTGGTGGAGGTTTAGCGAAATAGTATCAGTTTTTTCATCCGATCTATTACGAAAGTAATAGCAGTGGCAACCCTGTTGAAACTTCCTTAACTTTCGCTTCAATGACAGTTGACACTTGACACAGTAATACCTGTATGAAATAAGCTGCCGAAGTTGCCGGTCGAATTTTCCGAACCTTCCCGATTGGCCAGTGGCCAACGAAAACCATTTGCCAAATTCGACCGTAGAGTTCAGTGCCGTAGACACTGTGCACGGTTCAGTGGCACGGTTCGAGAAACAGGGTCGGTATTAAATTAGGAAAAATTGTGTATTTACATGCGCTATATGTGCCACAATGTGACGCAAAGAAATAGTGATATTTTCAAAAAAATATATACTTTTTCAAAGCTGTTTTTCATGCTCTATAAATTTGTGAAAATTCGTATTATGACATAAATTTTCTTTCTCGATACCGACCTGGATTTTCCTTTTTGATTTTTTATTCGCTTGGTGAACCTCAATACCTCGCCCTCGAGAGACGTCGTATCACAAATTCTTTACTGCCAAGTTATAAAGCAACTTCCTTTTTTTCGTATCTATTAGAATATAGCAAATTAATAGAATTTGGTTCGCGCACCCTGTTCACAAAAAAAAGGACAACTGTAAAAAAGGCGAAGATGTGCAATAAATATCGATGGCAAATTTCCACTTTCCACCTATGAGGTATCGCCTTGTCAGAGCTGATCTCTTTTTGAATGCGACCATAATCAATCAATCAATCAAAATATTCTTTAATATCGGAATAATACAATTCTCGTTGACAAGAAAGCTTAGGGATATAACTACAATAATAGGTTTGAAATGTATGTAAAAATAAAATTATCAATATGCATTTAATGTCTTGGAGATGAAGTTGTTTCTCAACTCATAGGATTTAAATATGATGTTGAGAATAGAATATTCATGACTCTTCAACAGCAACAAATATTAAAGGTCAAAATCAAATGAACAAGAAAACTCGTTTTTATGATTTTTTGTCTTATTGGCCTCTTCCTAAAAAATGGGCCAATGTTAGACTGGCGTGAACCACAATTATGATTACCTACGTCACTTATATTTTATCAATTAGATATCCATTATTTTGTTTGCAGAAAACATACCACGTTTCATTCGGATCAAAAGTGACTTTGTTTGGCTTCGCTAATCGCTTCGCCACGCAAACGCAAATTTAGCTTGTCAAACAAAGGGTATGATTCAATATATATAACGGTTCAACCCGTTGATTGATCATATATGATATTTTTATTTTCCACCTAACCTAACAAAGAGGGTAGCGGTTACTCTGTATGTAAATATGAGATCAGAGTAATACGACGTTATAGGGAATGACCGTTAATGAGAAACAAAGTAGGTACGTGTATGACTCCACTTGTTACTAGCCGAACAATAAAGATTGATAAGTCAGGTATTTTTTCTCCAAACTTAACGTAGCGATTCCTGCTGGAAAAAACTATCAAATACCAACAATAAAATCGCGTTTGTATGTTACCAAGTTACAAAAATGTATTGTTTGAATAGATTCACAGGTTTTGGTGCATAAATATCTATGTAAATTGAAGATCACTCACCTTCGAAATCTATGTTTGTGAGCTAATCACAATCATAGATTAAATATATCACAATGTATGGACATAAAAAATCAGTTATCGTTTGGCGATCTAGCAGCACAGGAAGTAGGGAGCCCCGACAGGAGGCCCCAACAGGAGGCCCTGACAGGAGGCCTCGACAGGAGGCCTCGACAGGAGGCCGCGACAGGAGGCCTCGACAGGAGGCCCCGACAGGAGGCCCCGACAAGAGGCCTCGACAGGAGGCCCCTACAGGAACGGGGGCCTCGTCCGGAACTAATGCATGCAAAATGAAAGTTCACTCACCCTCAGGAAACAATTCTTCGATCCACCCCTGCTTGAATAGTGATTTCCATTTTTTTTTTCTGGAACTCCATGCCATGATGATGCCGCTCTTTTAACACCTCACTTTTTAGAACACTGCACACGGTAACCGAATAAACCGCAGAGTACACACGGTAACCGAATAATCCGCACTTTACACTTCCACAATAGTTAATTGGGTAAAGGAGACCGCACTTCCGATGTCTCACAGGGGGATGATGTCTTTATATTTCTATATAATACCGTCACGACAATGAATATGACACCGGCGTATATGTCATCTACGTTTTGCCAAACAACCGAAGTGTTCAAGCAACGCGAACAGACTACAAATCATCCTAGCTTATCGATATGGTTCATGAACAATTATATAAGTTGTATATGACTGTCCACTGATATGAATCAGAACAAAAAACGATATGAAAGAACTATTATCTTTTTACTGCTTTTTTGAGCATGAATCAATTATATCCAAGTCGATGAGAGGCGATACTATATACCGAGTCTCGTTGATTTACAAATTTGCAAAGGATTCTATAGATCATTTGAATTTCCTTAAAATTTCTAGCTTTCATGTGTTTCGAAGATACTTTCTATTTACCTGAGGAATCATTCAGAATTCTTCAGTAGTGGAATTATTCGAGATTAATCAAAATTCAAGAATGATGTGTACCTAAAAATATCGAGTTTATTCTTGAATATTTATGAAATTCCAACCATGGACATGCTTTTATTATTTTTTCCATTTATGGCCACAGCAGGGGCCATTACATTTTTATCTATCACTCCCCAAGGCCGCATCAACTCCCAAGGCCACCCTCTTCTCAAGGTCAACCCAAGGTCACTCCTTCCAAGGTCACTCCTTCCAAGGTCATGCCCCAAGGCCACGTGGAGTTGTGTGACCTTGGGGGGAGGGCCAGAACTAACGATAAACATTGACCACTCACGGTCGATGGTAGGTTATACATTTCTGGAGAACAGGACGTAGGATTTTCTGGTAATTTGGTTTCCTAGGTTTTCAGTTTTGTTCTGTCGATCTAAAATATTCTCAGCGTTGCGGCGTTGCCGCTTCTATCGAAAAGTAGCAACTCCCTGTATTTAGATTCTTCCTGTAGAGCTGATTCCGTCGATCTATCATACTTGGGGTATAGCGCGAAATATTACAGAGATATAGGGTGTGAAAAATCGAGATTTTTTTACTTTAGGAATTTTTTTTGTCGAAACTATGCATTTTTGCTCGAAACGGCTAACATGTCCCTATCTTAACTCGTCATTTAATATCTACTGACATTAAATAGAAACAAATACAGGGTAGTGCAAATCTCAAAATTCTGAAACACCCTGTATTTGTTTCAACCAATTCCTAAAGTTGAAAAATCTCGATTTTTCACACCCTATATCTCTGTAATCATTCACCCTAGACCCCAAGTATGACGCATTGACGAAATCAGTTCTTTAGGGATAATTCGAGAATGTAACAAAATACAGGGTGTTTCGTTTGAAATAACAAAGTTGTTGCTATACTTTTCGATAGAAGCGGCATCGCCACAACGCTGAGAATATTTTAGAACGATAGAACAAAACTGATTACACAAGGTTAGGGATCGTTTCAACACTTCCAACCCGAGTAGAATGATAGTATGATTGGCTTCGTCAAGCTTCGTAGAAACCACTGAGTTGGATTTTATCCAAAGAAATCATTGTATTTTTTTATCTCTAGTATTATACAATAGCTTTGTGTAATAGCAAAATATATTGAACCTGGTTCAACCAATCGTCGTCAGTCATCATCAATAACAATAAATTACTTATTTCAAGAATTCGAGCAAATGCAAATTCACGAAACCTCAGATATCAAAAATATCTGACCTGACCTCCATATGCACATTGGCAACATTGTTGTGTACTTCATACTACAGAAATCTGTGAGGGTCACCAAGTTGTCGAGATCTACATCAAGTTCTGATTGTGGTAGTCACTGATAGATGGCGACAACCACCCTATCAAAACATTAGGGGTAATTGACTAGAATAGTGTGCTTTTTGATCTTTTATGGTATTCGAGGATTCCTGATTATTGTTGAACGATGTGAAATTGATGCCTGATTTTGATGGACCCCACAAATATATATTGTATGGCCCTCGGCTGACGCTATCGAGCTATATCATCCGGCCATGCATGTGATTCCTCGCCACTTGATTCGAAATAAAACTTCCTATACCTATATTAAAAAAGTTATCTTTGAAATTGATTGGGGACCACCCTATAGTTTATACTTTACATCTTATCTAGACATCATCCTGATGCTGTTTCACACATTCCAAGCAGACAAGCTCCTCTTCTAAGTCAACACAATTACAATAAACATGTTTTGAATGATGTGTAAATAATGAATGATGATAGTGGATATTCTTGGAGATTCTTCAGTTAACTTTTCGGTCCGGTCCAGATCGTGCATGCATGAGTTGCATGACCCTTTTCGGGAGGTGGCGTGTAGATTTTTGATTTCTCACAGAGAGTTCCGATTTGGCCTCTGGAAGATTTGCTAGCGTAAGTTTCCCAAATGTTGTTTTTCTATCGGTAATCCAACTCATCAACTCCCAAAGTTTCAATTAGCGCACATATACCTACACGTATGTTTAACTAGTCTATTGTGTCTATACAATTCGTTGAAATATGGTTGGATACTCACAGAGGAACAACCACTAGAAGGTTTGTTGAAAATTGATGAGAATTAGGTATACTTATTTATAATTTCAGACCAGCGCATGCCTTTTATTCAAGTAGTATAGGGGTTTCCAGGGTGCAACCAACCCTGCACAGTTGGTACCGACTCAATTCTGGTTGCCATGGTTACGTTAGTAAAAAAGTGGATGCGCTACTATCGTTTTATGCTGATTCGATTATAAAATCGAATAGGACTTTGTTATTAGCATGGAATAGGTTATGCAAGGAGTTTAAAAAGGCTTCATAATTCGTTTGAAAAGAATGCCTCTTGTGCCTAAAACACAAAAAGATTTACAGCAATATTCAATTAGCATTCTAATTACACTAACATTCACAGGACATTTCTAAATGATGATTTGGACGTACAATGGATATCCGTCAGATATGCGCGGTTCTATAGCTGACCATGCGCGCACTACTCAACCTACAAGTCCCTCATAGGACATCAATTTGATGTCCATGAGATATCCATTGGAAGTCATTCCACATGACGAGATATTTCTGGCATTCTTATGGTCGATTCCTTTGATGACGTTACAGTCTGGTATTTGATATTCTATACACTGTCAAAACATACAACCAAAACCTACGCTGGATTTTTATGCATTTCTGAATGGTTATACCGCAACAAGGTTTTTTAAATATACCTGCGATTCATTCTGTGGTCCCACTGACCTACAATAAGCAGAAGATACGAGCATAAAATCGTGTGTTTTGCAATAAAGTGGTACTTGTGGATAGTAAACACCGTCGTAACATATATTATTATAGAGTCGAACATAAACTTGGCTATTTCCGTCTCATTAACAAACAATCAATTTGATTAGACTTTTCGTTACCTCCACACTGAGTGTTTGTTCTATAAATCCGCGAGAAGACACAAACCAGAAAAATTTTAGAACTTGGGCGTTAAAATTAGGATTCCGAGTTTTTTTTTATAAATATTATTCTCCATTCGAAATGGTTTATCGATAAAGTGTTCGATGAATTTTTTCAGCGATTTGTAAATAGTGGAGGGCTGCCAGAAACTTTCTGTTTCATTTCAAAGCACACTTATACATACATTCAGTAGTGTTCTGTAGGCGCGTTGAAGAATGTTTGAAGCGATGAAGACTATTTTTTTAATTTTAAAATTAGGTGTTTGGTGCTGAAAAATTGACTAAATGTGGCTCGAGTTCTGCATGGCAAACTGAAGCAACTTCATAAAACAGGTTACTTAAAAATAATTGAATATATACTAACTTTATATCAATTTTGATCGTAATTTAGGTTATTCTAGAACTTCGGTTTGAAACTGGTGAAACCTGATATTCTGACTAGCTTCTGTTTATCTTCTATTACAGCTAATATGTCAGTGATTCTACTTGAACGTGAATTGAAAAAATGTGCTTATTTTAATCTCATAATATGTTTCTGAATTTGTCATATGTCATTTGAAGTCAGGTGTTCAAAACATTTTTTTAAAGAGATGAATCAGTGAAAACCATTGATTTTGAATTCATATAGGTACTTGATCAGATTTAATTTTCATCGGAAATTCAGTCATATCCATTTCACTTATAGAAAGTTGAACTACAGGGTATATGAATACTTTCCAGTTGAATGATGAAGGCATAAATCAATGAGTTTGGGAGAGGGAGGGAGAGGGAGTTTTTTTGGCTTGGTAACTCATCTGCAATGGATCGTCAGTACCTAACTATGTTCCAAATTTCAAGAAAATCTGATGTAGGTATACCTACACTGAAAAATAGTAATACAAAATATCGATAAGTTATCTAGATATATGAAAAATCAACTTTGAAGTCCTGTGAAGAAATGTTATAGGAACCTTTGTCAATATTTTTCCTGGTGTACCCACTATTTTTATAAATAATTATAAGGAAACGTTGACTGACTCTCGTATATAGCTAGAAAATATCAGCCAACCAGTCCAGTAAGTCATCTGCTCCCATATCACTATATAATAATCCAGTTGTAGGCCCGGTTAAACAAAAAAAAAACGCACAAAAATCCTCCCGGTAGTTCATATAGAAAGTAAATAATCACTAAGTGATCGCGGCTGAGGAGATGTCAATATTTGAACGAGGTGAAATCATTATTCTCTTGAAAGCATCATCGGAGTGCAGATGACCTCGAGAGATCCAGAAAAAGCAGCGGCCATGCCGAAAGAAGAACACCCAGTGGTGTATCGTCGCAGGGATTTGACACTTGGGCACTGTTTTATTTTCAAACTTAAAAGATTCACACATTCCCTATCACCGCACGAATACTTAAGATAGCACTAGTGCAGTAATTAATATCATTATGATATCTACAAAATTTTTGTTAGTTGGAGCTTGTAAGTTCTAAAATGGGTCCCAATTTTGAGTTGTATAGGGTCAATATCGCATTTGATATTAATATCGATAAATCAGTTCTATATTAATATCCATATTCTATGGTTTCGTGTTCAAGTGACAGTGACAGATCATTCATAATTGTGATTTTGACTTGAAACAAGGTGGATATAGGATGGTGAAACAGCTTCCTATTAACAAGCACTAGAATAAGCTGTAGACCTTTGCCTACTTGATTCCATACCGTAGTAATATTTCCTGAAGTTATCAGAGATGGCGACATACCTTGTGTCGGTGAAACAGAAACTCTGCATCTGTCATATTTTTATCAGTTTCATCTATTCTAGATGAAAAATGACTGAGAAGAGTCAAAATATCGATAATTATTCCAGATCCACTGAAAATATTGTGTTTTGATGTCGTTTCAACTCACGTCTGTCAGATGCGAACCACAGAAATACATGAGCAACTGAAATCTTCTTCGATAATCGATCTCACCGCCATCTTCATTCAAGTCGTGGAAATATTAGTACCTTCTCAAACGGTCTACAAGTTTTTCGCAGAAACAATTGAAGATCTGTTCCACCTTGACTTGAAATATGAATATTGTGAAAATTAATATTCATCATGCGGAATCAACAGACGTGGCGCCATCCATATGAAGTCGTGGAAGTATCACTAGTGATTGAAACTATTATCAAAATTCAACAAAATCAAACAGGCAGAAGTCTACAAATATTTCTAGTGCCTTTTAATGGGACTCGTTCCACCACCTTGCTTGAACGCCATTACCCCTTATGAGTATTGCTGAATAGGTTCAACATGTCGTCTCTTGCTTCATGTTTTGAATGGGATTCGGCGGAAAATTATTCCTTTTGTCTTTGTTCACCCTCAAAAAGTTTGTCATTGTGGAATTGTTTATTGTATAAGGCTGATCCCATCAGGTGCGAATACAAATATTTGATGTCATTTCATGATTACAGACTGTACAGGCTGTCACATTTTTGATGCCCTAACGGGATATCTCAAAAGATCTATTTTTTCTTTCAAATAACAACACCATGGTTATATGAGCTACTTTCCAAATAACAAAACAGTGTGCTATATGAAGTTTTTATATGGGGTCGTAGAAAAAAATATAGAACGCCATTCCCCCCGGCCACTGAAAAATAGCTCGCCAGACAAACGCAAAATCACCCCCCAACTCCCATATCCACACACATAAAAACAAATTCTCAAATGAAAACGATATATTCGTTCAACATCCAATTCTTGTTTTGAAAAAGCGCATTCTTCTTCTGAAATAATTTATTTGAAATGAATTTATTGAATATGTCAATTGTAGAAAATTATTTCACTGGAATATTCATTTGGTATAATAAAATGTTCTCAATTCAAGAAATTCAAAGTATCCGGAAAAAATAATGAAGTTCTTGAAAAATATATCACGGAATGTCTTCTTTCAAAATAACATATGTAGCATTTTCTTCAATAACGAGATTTACAAGACAATTAATCTCTGAATAAGTAAATCTCTGAGAAAGTTTCTTTGGATTGACCATAACATTTTCTTGAATATAATTGCGATCCCTTCGAGCCGAGAATGTTGTCAAACGGTGTGAGTGTGTTGTTTCAGTGCTCTTGTCGTGCATCCATCATTGTTCAACCAGTTCAACCTATTTTATTGGCATAGAAATATTGGCTTACCATGAAAGAAAAAATAAGGTCTAAGGAGATATCTGAGGATATAATTACCACTTTTAGAGGTAAGTTACATGCCTATATCTTATCGAAGTTCATTCTTGGGTAGGTATTATTGTGTATCCAATCAATTAACGTAGCTATATCATCTCGAAAACTGATAATTCGTGAAAAACTTGAATAACCAGGATCGGCATAGTGAGTGAAAATTGGGGTTAGGTACCTATGTGCGGATGAACGTTTAAATTTGTCCAAACACTGATTGAACAGTGGAAAAGAGCTTCTTGAACTTGTAGACATCTTAGGTATTTTGATATTGCATATTATACCTAACATATTTTTACATTTTTTTACCAAATTTCGATCCAAGGAAAATTAATTCAGTAGTAAGAATGAGAGCCCAGATTTGAAGAAATATAATAACCATGCATTGTGCTCAGTCAGATTATCTCTCACATTGTACCTGCATGGAGTTGTGAATGATATATTTTATATTTTTCAGTAGTTTGAAACCAGAGGAATACAACTTTATTGCGAGGTAAACTGATTGACAAGTTCAGAAATAATCTCTACGAATAGGGGGAAAGGTTGTCAAGAAGAAGATCTGCATGCAAGTGATGATGTGATTGATGAGAGCCCCAATAAGAGAACGGAAGTTGAGGATGATTCTCATTTCAAGAAATCGATATAATTCCTCTAATTTGATAAAATTCTTGATACAAAACAATCTACAGCTGAAACTGAAAATCTGATTCTTTTTGTTCAAGAAAAATGTCTTGATTCGAATATATTGTGTTATCAATCTGAAATATTGTATTATTCTCACGAAGAACTCCATTCATTTACGATTCAAGAAATCTATAACATTGGTATGAGTGTATTTAGTTGGAAACATAATAGACTATAATTGAGCAGACATTTATTCCAGTATATATAAACAAGCCATACTCTTGAATCAAAGCATATCAAATCAAATTAAGTAATTCTTTTTATGTATCCAGGCGACGTCCCCAACCCAACCGCCGACGCTGCCGCATCATCAGCGGCGGAGCACGAACCACCAGAAGAAGCAGAAGAGAAAGGCAGACCGACACAAGCCGCGACAATCGGCGCGCCGATGGCCCACCTGTAGCACTTCCCGCGGCGACCTGTTGATTCGCCCGGCTCGCCCCACCCAGCGACCAATGGCTGGCGCGGACGCGGCCATGCGCCGGCCGGGCGGCGGCGGCGGAGTGGGGGAAGGCCGCCCGAGAGCCAGCGCGGCCAAGCATTGGCCCATCACGGGCCGCGCGCGTACGACAAGCGATGCACGGCGACTGTAACGGGCAAGTGACGGCGGCATGAGGTGGTGCGCTTTGGCGGCGTTGCTGCTCCTTGGGGCGGCACAGGCTTGCGGCCCGGGCCGGGGGCAGGGCAGGCGGCGGGCGCACAGGAAGCTGACGCCGCTGGTGTTCAAGCAGCACGTGCCCAATGTGCCCGAGAATATCCTGACGGCGAGCGGACTGGCTGAGGGCAGGATCAGCAGGAATGACAGCCGGTTCAGGGACCTCGTGCCCAACTACAACCAGGACATTGTGTTCAAGGACGAGGAGGGGACGGGGGCCGACAGGCTCATGACGCAGGTGAGGGGATGGTTTTTTTTTTGTGCGGGGGTGTAGGGGGCAGGGCCGGACTATCCATACGGCGGATTAGCATTTCATTCAATGAAAGCAAAAAGCAGGGGTCGATTTGATCGACTCGACTTTTGTAATAGAAAAAATATATTATGAAAAGTAACAAAAAGGGTAAAGGAAAGGGGCCCCGAGAATAACATTGCCTAGGGGCCCCAATAGGGTTAATCCGGCCCTGGTCGGGGGCGAAAAAATCGCAAGTTGTTGAAATGGAAAATTTCAAAAGTTATACCAAAGCTTTTAGATTTGTGTCAATGTCGACATTTATTCTATAATGCAGCCAGCATAATTATTAAATTAATGTTGAAGCAAACTGCTGAACTCGCAGCTGAAGTTATAAACTCAATCTCTCACGACTTTATCGGACTTGTTTTATTATATTTATTTTCATTTAAAATGGGACACCAAATAGTTAGTGCAATGATACCCCATTTGTCACTTTTCAGCATTGATCATCCTGCAACTTTCAATTTTTAATTTTTAATCTAGAGTTTATTTCGAGGTTGATGATTTTGAATAGAAATGTGACAGGTAAACATTGCTGTGATCGAGTTTCACACATCTTTTGTTTCTGAGGTTTATTTGTAGTTTACAAAATCGTATTTATATTATGTTCAGTAAATTTTTCCAAATGGAACAAAGAATGCTCATCACAATTATATAAAAAGGGCTTTTTGTCACGAACAATCTGATACCACACAATCGATATACAACATCATAATTATTGTGATTTTGTGAATTCAAAATTTGAGGATGATAAATGCCAAAAAGTTATAAATGAGGTGTCATTGTAGGAACTCATGCCAATGCGATTTTCAATTGGATTAAGTGAAAATATACCGCATATCCCTTTTAAATCAGGAAAATAAGATTCAGTTTTTGTCAAACCTGAGATGATGAAAAACAATTGAATACGTCAAATAATGCATAATCCTGTAACATGACGACACACAGAATTTCACTCGTTAAATTGTTGAAACAAAAAATTTATAGGGGTCAGACATACTTTTGAACACCCGGATTCAAGAAATTATATTCGTTCTCGTTCACGAAAAACAGATGCAACAAAATTCTCTTTATATATCTAATTCAAACGCTAATGAAAAAATATTTTTTTGTACCAAATGACTAAACTAAAGTAAAACGTTCATTATTTGAACGTGTAGAATTTTATATTGCCTTCATATTCATATCTAGAATGAGAACGCTGGCATCAATATTGAAGATCCCATTTTCTAACCCATCAGAACCTTTCCAAACCCCCCATATAAAAAATATGAAACAATTACGCATCAGACATAATCATAGTTCAACATTATTGATCCTCTAATATCTTATATGGCATGTTTTAAAATTTCACCAATCGAGCTGTGTAGCACTATCGTTTGGACAAAAAGTCTGTAATCAAAGAGACCTTGAAGAAAGAAGTATGGTTGGTCATGCACTCATAAAAAATGAAGAGTTTCAAGGTTCAACTTCAATCAATCCGAGAGATTCAATGAAATCAACATTTGTAGCCAAATTTGGTATGATTGAGTATAATAACATGTACTTATTATATTCGTTTTCATTCATCAAGAAACAGACAAAACTCCGATCTTATACTGATATAGTTGATGTATGTTATGAATATCCATGCACAAAATGTACAAACCGACATCGTATATTACATTAAATTTATTAAAAAAATATATTAATATGATACACTATAATTATTCCAAGCTAAAAAAGATATTTACAACTTCAAACTGAATAACATCGGATGGCCAGAAAATCAGAGCCGCCCCTGTTACTTTTATGCAGTTTGAGATAGAATTTGATAAGAATTTGAAGGGTTCATTTTTACATTGAGTATGCAATAGCGGTAAAATAGGGAAATAATAATAAATGACCGAAGAATGTATACATGCTCTAAACACTCATTACAAAGGAATCAGTGTTGAAGTAAACATCGTGATATAAAAATAACTGAAATATTATTGTAGTATGAATAACGTGAACGTGTGTAAAAAATTATCTCCAGCACTCATTCTATGTGCTAATTACAATTATTATACAATTACTATTGACGTTGTTTTATCTCAATAGATTGAAAACATAATTGATTTAATAGCGGAATCAATGGCTCATGCTGAGATAGCATAGTTTTGAAGCCCCATTTTTTTTCAACTCGATATAATATTCGATGTTAGATATCTACTAGGGTATCTTTGTATACAGGGCGATTCACGTTGACCATCACAGTTTGAAGACATTTTTTGTGGACATTGATGCTAAATATCGAAATTGTCAATGAAACAACAATTTTTCTCGAAGCAACCCCTGTTTCTTCCATATTTTATAGGAAACAAAATCATTTTAATTTCAGGAATTCCTATATAAACAGATAATATTTGTATTGAAATATTATACCGATTCGTCGTACTTAATTCTAAAATTAATTTGCCAGGTTTATATTTAGCTAGTCATTAACATGAACTATGAGAGTAGGTAATTCACAAAATTCGAAATCCCGATCAATATTTACATAACAATTATATACAGAGCTTCTATAACATTGTAGTGGGCGTTGAAATTTGAAATATGGGGAATTTATCTATAAAACTGACAATACCCAACGTTGCGAATATTCCTGATTGTACACTTTCACGATAACTTTTAGTTTGTTTAAAAGTGAAAGTGACAATAGTCGTTAACAGAGTCGTATATAGGCGTTTATCTCATCTAGAGAGATGCTGGATGCAGAACATCGATGTGTATAAACAATATTTACCTTTTGTTCGGACAGGTTTACAGTGTTCCTCAAACAAACATACCAATATTTGTATTATCATTTCCATTCTCACGCTCAGCTTCTAAACTGACAGACACGCCATTGTTCGAGTTTGCTCAAAGTGTTAAGGACTTTTGTGGAAATGATTGATGAAAAAATGACCGATCTATACAGCTGTATATTGATTATCCCCGTATAATGATCATCTCACTGAATTACGCGATTATGTTTATGTTGCTGCTGATCACCATCATATTCAGGCAAAGTGGCCTACAGTTTGTCCTGATCTTGACACAATCGACGAGTCGAGTTTGTTTATTTGTTACTCAAGTTTTGAATCGTCAAATGGAAAATGTGCGAAATATACACCGGGTATTCACTTTATTATATCTTATAGGTTTGATCGGAAATTACCCTTAAATGGGACACCCGGTATATTTTTACTTATTTCAATAGTAAATCACATTGTCAGTACATTGACACCACATCTGTACCTTATGAGTCATCATTTTATTAAAATAATTTGACATCATTATGCATTGTCACAACATGGTTATTGGTTATATAGTAACTCAACTCTTCTGTGTCATTGGAAGTTATCATATCAAAGTTTATCGATTGTATGGTATCAAATTGTTCGTATATCATTGGATATGGTAATGAGTCACCTTTGTTATATATATATTTGAAAAAATTGAGTACACTTTATAATTACGCGATTTTGTATAAACTTTAATTGAATCTGATATAAAACCGGCAACTTGATCCAAAATTAACTCATTCTTGGTACTCTATAGATTGTACATATATTTTGAATGATAAATACCTACATATGAAAGTATAAATGAGATTTCAATTTAAATACCAACAGTGCGATTTTCTATTGTGAGTCAAAAAATACACCGGATTCATTTAAAATGAAAAAGTAAGGCTAATTTCCGATGGACAATTGAATATGATGCAGAAAATGCATAATTTATGCTGTACTATACCAGAACTTTGAATCCCACTTGTTTATCTGATGTATAAACACAAAATTTATAGGGGTGATCCACTTTTCGAGAAACGCCCGGTACATTCAGCAACTACCTATATACTATAAAAGTACAAAATAAATGCCTTCTCACGAAGTATTTTCGTATGAAAAGCAGAATCAATTTCATTCATTAAATAAAATTTGAATCTCACAATAATTCTATTTGTGTTGATACCATTTCTGGAGTTTCCAGAAACGCATATATTTTCCTTTCTTCTGAGAAAAGATGATATAAATTATGGTTGGGTGATGTAAACTACTTAGGCAAATAAGAATGTATTAATATAATCATTAGCAATTGTTAGATAATCTGGAATTACCATGTGAGTATTGATTCAAATGTTTACTTTCATAATTTATCATCATGAAGGTTCTTCCTTATATTATAGGTATCCAATTTCATTTTTTGTTGAATCATGATGATATTTTATCCATCTCGATATAATTTCGAAACTTTCAATAGTTATTGCGTTGATACTGAATGGAATGTGACTGATAAATTGGGCTAAATAGATGATGAAAAATATGTTAGTTCTACTAAATGTTCAAGAGAATAAATGCAGGACACATACAGATTCTCAAATTGTACGAACAAAATGAATAATGGTGATGTACAATTAGTGAAAACAATATTGAATTTTTTAAAATTTTCGTCTGTGTATGTTAAAAATATATACCAAATGTATTAATTTGATCTTGACGAAATACCTATATACATAAAAATAAACGATGCTAATGACTACCCTTTTTGAATTGTAGTTTTTCGTGATTCACCATAAATGTCCCCCCTGTAACTTGGATATTGCTGAACCAATTCGATATTTCAAAACAGATATTGGAATCATTTCACAGCAATATTTTATATTACGCTTCATCAATAAATACAGAGTGTCCGAAATAAACGAATTCTACCTCACAATTGTTAATTGATTATCATTATATATAGTAGGGGAGCCCAAGCGGGGATTTCATCAGGATTCACTCAAGTAGATTAACATATGCTCGCCGAGTATTTCAATGTCACAATTTTTGTTTCCATTTCCAAAAATAAGCCATGAGTTTCGGTAGCGTTCAAATCGTCAGTTTTTGAATAGTAGTTCCTTCAGGGTTCACTCAGCAACCTAACCTAACCTAACCTAACCTAACCTAACCTAACCTAACCTAACCTAACCCAACCTTTTTTTCTTTTTAGCATCTTATCTATACTATACGAAAGCGCTGAACGGACATACAGAAAATAAAATTATATTCGCCAGTTTGAACTGTCAATTATACATAACTGCCAGATAGAACTGACAATTATACATAATTGCCAGTTTGAACTGACAATTATACATAATTGCCAGTTTGACCTGTCAATTATAATAGATAATTGCCAGTTCGAACTGACAATTATAATTGCCAGATAGAACTGGCATTCATAGATAATTGCCAGTTCTATCTGACAATTATACATAATTGTCAGTTCTATCTGACAATTGTACATAATTGTCAGTTTAAACTGGCAATTATCTATAAATGCCAGTTATATCTGGCAATTATAATTGTCAGTTCTATCTGACAATTATGTACAATTGTCAGTTTAAACTGGCAATTATCTATAAATGCCAGTTATATCTGGCAATTATGTATAATTGTCAGTTCAAACTGGCAATTATGTATAATTGTCAGTTCAAACTGGCAATTATAATTTTATTTTGATGATGCCCTTTCAGCGCTTTCGTAATACTATTCAAAAGGTCCCCACGACATTCGAGTAACTCCCCATTCAGCTTCTCACCCTCCCCTACTATTAGGGGTTTCCATGTTTGAAGGGGTCACGTCAAACTGCTACATAAATATGTGCCGATTTTCTGGAACATGCAGTTGATCCAAGATATTTTCACCAGGGCATTAGAGACACGAATTTTCTTCGGTGATCATGCATCAAAAGCCGCCAAAATTTCGGAAATGCTTCGAGAAAAGAGCTCCGAACTAATGAGGAACATTCCTTTATCTTCGAAAGAGACGGGACGCATGTTCACATAATTGAAAGCCCCTTTAAAATTGAAACGAGTTTCGTGTGTATTCGTGTTCTCACGATATTCTCTATACGAACATTTATAGGGCTTCTTTCCTGTTGCGTTCACTTTCACGGTTTGGGTTTTCCGATCATGATCGTATTATAGCATGATCGAACATACCGTGCATCAAATCTACAAGTCGCCAATGGAATTTCTCGTAAATAAAAGAATTTTTAGCTATTAGCTCGAACAAGTCTTATTGAGACGAAAATAGCACATTAGCTCAGCATCTGGAGCGAATGATTGAATGGGATGCTCATACTTCAAACAGTTTTTATGATGAACCTTTCATGTTCAAAAAAATCTTAGTTTGAAAGAAAATCGACTCGGAAAACAATGTTCAATTGATTCAGTGTTCGAAATCCATTCACTTCCATACATCCTTGTTCAACAATATCCAGAACATTCTGTAGCATTTCAAGGGTTATTTCACCCCAAGCTACCACCAAGTCCAATGGTGTTGAATCTGCTGTTCCTTGTGGTCAGTGAAATAACCCAGTGTTGGAAAAATGTTGGTTTAAAAAGTCACGTACTTATATCAGGATGATGTTCATTGACTTCTTGCACGATTAGTTGACTTCTACAACATCCCTTATTATACAGGGTGTTTCATGATTGAATGCTGAGAATACGTCCATGCGCAGCCACTCCGTTTCAATTCAAAGAGTGAACAAAAATAATCCACTCATGAGTAAATGGGGTGGAAGGAAAGGGTAATGTGGAGGTAGATAGATCATAAACAAAAAGTTTTATGACTCAACCCGATTGTGGCATGAACATTCCCAATTATACATAATTGACGATACTTACCTCTATTTTCGACGTGGTTCTAATCTTTGTTTGATAAACATTATCCCTATCGCTTGGTTAGAAATGTGCAAATCTGTGGAATGTTGAAATTGCTTCACACCTGTAGATCGTGAATTTTATGAGGCATTATTAGTAACGAACTTCAGTTGATTGTTAATAAAGATTTATCGTTTTTCCTATATACACTTCATTGTTCACGAGGTGATATATAACCGGGTCAATGATTTGGTATCGAAATGTTTTGTCAATAACACGCAGCTGAGAGTGAGGCATAAAATGATGTAAATAGGGCCATTTCAGAGCTGAAAAAATGGAAACATCCCATTCCAATTTTTCGAAAGTGAATAATAAAGCATCTTTTATCATCTATACTTCAAATTGTTGAGGAAGAAAAACCAAGAACGTCCATGTATATGATAGATCTATAAGAACTCGCATATTTTATATAGGTCCCGACTGAAAATAATCACCAACCAAATAGTTAACCTGCAACATTGAAGTTCGGAACAGATTGCTGCAAAATTCAGTATCACAAACATTGTCAATAATCCTATACATTATTATGGATCCCTTAATCTTTATTAGCCAAAATCTGAAATCTTATAATTTCGACCATATATGAATACTTCGTGGACACCTTGTATATTTCACATGGTTACGCCACTGGCATCCACATTATATCTTCGATTTCTTTCAGCCATGTTGAGAAAGCCATGGGGTTCATAGCTTATATGCATGTCATGCTTCTCCTGGAATGGAATGTATGTATATGTGTGTCTATCAGAAAAAAAAACGATGCTATCCATTTCAGTATGCATTATCGAATATACAGGTGCTTCTAAAGCACTCAAAAAATATCCGGATTCGAGATTGACTTCCTACATTGTACATCAACATGAGAGGACTAACAATAACAAAACACCGGCTGTGGTGTGCCTCAAGAACCGTTTCTGGGATCTCTGTCATTCGCCATTCATGGCCAGAGTTTTTGTATAACCAGGCATTGAAAAAATCAGATGATAAGGTTTGAATCAACATACTAGAAGACCCATCCTAGAGTTCATTTTCGGTCCTGCTAGTTCATCTCATTCTTGGAGTCTTACTGTGGAATTTTTTAGTCCAAACGGCAACAGGTACATTTCTTCAGTGGCCAAAAATACAGTATTCTATTTCCGTTTCCCACATTCTTCCGCTATGGTCTCCTGTTAGATTTTTGGGCTGAGGATCAATCTTTTTTTTTAAAGTTGGTCACCTTTCTTAACTTGCACATAGCCCCAGCATAGTCGATGAAATGTAACTCACCTGCTCGATGGGTATTGAATTCCCCATCAGAGAATTTCTTACACTCTGTATGGGTTGAGTGACCGAAGCGATTAATTTCAGAATGCCTATCACACAACTCATTTTCTTTATTTTTTTTCAGGTCTGAGATTAATGTTTTAGCTTACTCCCGCAACAAATTCGATACCCGTATCAGGTTGGTAGACTACACTAACAACATGAGAAAAGAAATGCCATTCGTTTTCGCTGACTTTATGAAAATCTTGGATGATATACAATGCGCAAGGTGCAGGCATTTTATAGGGTGACTCATGTCTTGTTGAGGATTGCTGCTTGGTCTGTTTTTTTTTTTTCGATAAACATCCTTTGCGAGTGAAGGAGAAGAGCAGGGCATTTGGGGTGACAACGTTTCTTATGGTATGGTTATTCTTTTTTTTTACCTCCCTCTCCATTCCTTTGTTGTACGAGCAGCGAAAAACGTGATCTCTATTTCGTGGTTAATTGGTAGGTCTAGTTTTCATATAGTGTTTGACCTACTTAACACTGAAAATGATATACGAACATGATATAAACATTCATTATGTCAACGCTTGTTGCTAGTAAAAGTGCACAATCAACCCATTTTGATAAAAATAATTAATAAAGTCTCTGCTATAGTTATAAATATATTTCGAATAGGTTAAAACCCATAGCAGCTATATATACCTATCTTATAGCAACCAAATATTTGACAATTTTGACAGAACTGTGAAAAGCGTTGTACACTTTCGAGCTGAGATACGAGGTTGGTTAAAAATTACACCAAATGAAGAGTTTGTCAAGGTCATATATACCTATTATGAATGAATATTTCATCAGATCTATCCGTTTTTCTATTTTATGTTAAAACCCGATTCTGGTTATTTTCAAGTTTCTTCAGATCTTCCCCATGAAAAGGTTTTTCATATTCTTATGGAACATTTCTCGGGATTTTTAGATATCGGTACTTTTTGTTTTTTTCAAGTGAAGGTAATGATGGATTTATTATGTTATGATAGTTTATATAGTTAATCCCAACTGTGTATCCGACACTTTTGGCAATTCTCTATATAAAAAAAGTACAATCAGTTTTCTGTATCTCGAAAACGGTAAATAATACAAATTGGTTAAATCAGACAAAAGAAGAATAACTGAACGATGTTTCCAAATCATTTGCAAAACATACTGGTAAAACTGAAATTGTTCAAATTTGTTCGACGAGTTGTACTATTTTTCATTATAAATTATGATTGTTAAACATTGTTGAGGTTGGAATTTGGCAAAATAGAAAGCAACTGACTTGTCGAAAATATGTACAAAAAGTTGCCATAGGGGATGAATATTTCAATAACATACAATTTGTACTTGGTCAAGTAGAAATTCGATAAAATCAGTTAATTTATTCGATTTCGACAGTTCAAATATTCAATATTTCAAAATTCAATTATACCAAAGAATACTGTTTACAGTAAAAAAATTTCATGGATAGCGTTTTTTATGGACTATTGCAATGTTAAAAAGTATGAATCAGCAAAAAAAATTCCATCCGAATAACCCTCGAAGCTTGTGCTTATAGCTCTGTTTCCAAGCAACAATATTTCGAAATCTGTTATATATAAAATGTTCTCGAACAATAATTATCAATGTACTTGGGTTATTACTATACTGATAATAATTATTGGAATTATTTATTCACCTCTACCACTGCTCAAAAAAAAACTCACTATCTGTCACGAACAGAATCAACCTGCGAGCATCACATATACATCGTCTTCATCTGATAAAAAGTCCATCAACGTCGGGATATATCACGAAATATCATTAATCCCATTAAAATTCCCGAACGTTCCAACCGTTCGATCAGCAATTCGAAAATGGGGATGTGGGTACAATTAATGATGAAAGATCAAAGCTGCTTCTATATTTGTATAAATGAGATTCATTGAAACAATAACTGCTTTGGTAAAGAATGCTGACCTACCTCATAGAGCAAAGGCGCGTGCTACCACGGCCATTATCAAGGCTGGATGGCTTCGAGAAAATACGCTGCTACTAAATAGTTGGGGATAATCACTTCGATCGAGATCCATCAATGAAATTTGAATGGAGGACTCGAAGAACTGCCACAATTTAATTTGGCTCGCCCCTGTCCCTGCGTTTCCTCAACCACACAAGGTTTCTATACCTCTGACAATCATATTTGAGGAAATAGCAATTGCCAGTTTGGACGTTATAGCCTTCAGTTGAGACCTAACTAGGTAGTGGGTGCCATATTGTGGAGTATATAGGGTAGTAGATACTTTTTGGCACGAAACCGAAAACCGCGAGTTTCTGTGGAGCAGTTTCCGCAATATACCTTAGATGATCAGCCCATGAGAGGGGTAAAGGTATAGGATATTGATGATTTCCTAGTATCAATGTTGCCTGACATCATCATATGCAGCATTGGGAGGTTGGAGCAAACACAGGCTCGAGTCTTGGTTGTATTGAACTTCAAAAGATTATCAGATCCCCATTTCAAAAATTTCAGCCAAATCTTCATTAACAATATCAACCTGTCTCATCAGCCTTGCACCTATGGCTTCCTTTGATGACATACTGGCTCCAGATAAGGATACATAATGAAGTGTACCATAATCCGCAAAGGTATAGACAGTAGATACAGTCACATCTTACGGGTTGTTGATGTGTAGCAGAAACAAAGTTGGTGCCAAAACAGATCCCTGTGGAACACCGGCGTTGATAGTCATTGAATCAGCCATAAACGACCACAAGGAGTCACCTATTGTAGATTGTAGGGAGGGTCGTTGAAGCTGTGCAGCCTCTCAAGCACCTCGATCTATTAGATCTTCATCTATTCGAGGCCCGGGATTCCGAGACTTCTTGAGAAGTTTATTAGTTTCCTGGGAGCTAGGTTTCTGACATCGGAGGGCTCTAAGAAGGCCCCTTCCAGGAACTTGAGCCTCTTGCAGAAGAGTGCTAGGCATTCGCAAAGCAAATGTTTTCGCAGTAGCGGCAACTATCACTCTCTGTTTTACCCATCTTTTTGAGGTGATACCTCAGAGGGCAGTGTCCAGTGAGGAGTCCTGTTACCAGTTTCAAGTCTTTCTTGTCCAACTCAAGAAGCTGTTTTGCTTTACTTGGCGAGAGGCTCACTAGCCTTTTCGCTTGTCTTTGTCCTGGCACTTTATTTCATTAAGCTTTTCAGTTAGTTTCCAATGAAGGTCTCAGAATACCAAGTAGCTTAGATATTGAGGACTTCAAAGTGTGCCTAACAACATCATACTGCATTTTGAGGTATATCTTCCTGAACTAACGAGAACAAACAACTTGACTGCAAATGAAGCCTGGTTAAACTACACCATCAGGGTTAGCCAGGATGGTCTGTCAAGAATGAGATTGTCAGACAATTTCATTTGTTTGGATGAGTTTTGTCCTAAATGATTGAAGATTGAAGGGGGGGGGTCTTTAAGGCTGTGAAGCCTCTCAAGCACCTCGACCTATTAGATATTTGGTGTATAACCCTTAATCTATTCGAGGCCCGGGATTCCGAGGCTTCTTGCGAAGTTCATCAGTTTCCTGGAAGCTAGGTTCCTGATATCGGAGGGCTTTAAAAAGGACTCTTCCAGGAACTTGAGCCTCTTGCAGAAAATTGCTGGGCACTCGCAAAGCACATGTCCTAAATGAACTAGGACTAGCAGCACAAATAGCATGTTCAATCTATCATTTGTGTTGAAATGTCTCCTGGTCCCGTGTAAGATGCATCTCTTTGCATCTTGAATCTTGTTGAGAGAGATCATTGGCGATACGACAAACCTTTTGCTTCCATATGTAGTAGAATATCATGTACGCGACTGCGAGAGCTTTAGATTCTATATAGGTGATCGTGAAGGCTATGCAGCATCTCTATCTATCATATTTTGTGCGAGAACTTTGACAACAATCCAAAGTTTCTAAACCAATGATGATACAGAAGTGAACCAAGAGGAATTCATCACGAAGCCATCGCCATCTCATATAGCTGGGGATGAAATTCCAGCACCCGATGTAGACTCTGATTCTTTTGGCCACATTGCTGGCACCAGAGTTAGCTTACTCCAGGACCCCAACTTTTTTCCCCCAGCGTAGCTTCACATCGTAAAATCACCCACCAGAAAATGCGGATTCTCGTCGTATACATTTTATAATGTGTCATCGTGGAGTTATATCCATCAAGGTTCATGTTTTATGACACATTTCAGTGCGTTTACGAAAAAGATAGCATCGGCGTTTAGCGCGTAATGTGTTCTTAAACGTGGACCGTTCAAGGCTCCGGCGCGTCTCGCTGACGATGGTCACCGAGAGCGTAATCCAGGAGTCCCTGGGGACGACACATAAGCGTTGATTGTTTCTTAGAAGGTACGAATCTTCGAGAAAAAGTCCTTGCGTCGACCCTGGACCGTTCGGATGCCGGTGGATACGAGTGGAAGATTACGAACGCGAGCATCCGCGGCTCGCTGGCATGTGGTGGTGCAGCGGAACACGACCGATCGTCAAGCGGCATGCATATGCCTTCTTGTGGGTTTCGAAGGATTGTGAATGAGGGCAGTTCAATTATGAAGTACGGGTGTCTCCATACCTATTATACGTTTTCCCACTGAACAATTTATTTCAAATGTTGGATTTTCAATTTGATAATTCCATTTTGGTAGAGGAGGAAAACTGACACGTAGATGAAAAAATACGCATGTGATAATTTTGTATAAACTATGGAAAAATAAAAATCTCGAAATTGTAAAATGTTGGCAACCTTCGAACAAGAATCAGAATAAATTCATATCCATCATGCTTCGTAAACTCATGAAATTAGGTACCTACATCATCATCCATTGATGATAATATAGTATGAGATTATAATAATCAATTTGGCCATGAAATTGGACAATTTTTGTTAATAATTGAGTTGTAACGACGCCCAAACATCATGAATGATGATAATTGTTTTCCATGATTGATTATTTTCAATTTAAAATCACGTATTTACGATCAAATGCGCCTGGAATAAATCCCCAAGGTCACCTTCTTGATGATTTTGTTGAAAACATTTGCTGATGATCATTTTTCTTTTCGTATTTCAACCTTACTGATATTATTGATTCATATTTACATTGCCTGGACAACAATAAAAAATACCTGATTTATTTTTCATAAAAAAGCCCTATAGTGCGATGGCATGAGTGCATATTTTGTCAAAAATATCTCATGTCTCATCAATTCCAAGCGCCAAATTCTGTTTGGTCCTACTAGGATTGGTAGAACTAAGATAATTCGTTGGAAAAACAACGTACGTCGTTTTATTTGAATATTTTCATCCAAATGTGATATCTTAGCTCGCGACTATGCTTGTTTAAAACCAACATTTCTTCGAAGGGTAAATATTGATATCAAAATGGTATGTTTGCTGGAGATAAAGAAGATGTCAGTAACTGTTAGGTATATAAATGGTACAAATGGAATTCTCTCAGAATCAAGTCTAGAAATAATAATATAAACTGGTCAATGAACCAAGTAGACCAGTGAAAAAACTTAAGAAATATTGCAGATTTGTATTTTCTCAGCATCATGATACAGAAAATATGAGGGAAATATTCATTCATCAATGAAAGTCATTCTAAAATTCATTAGTTGTAACCTGGTCAATACTCTTGTCATTAAATTGTATTGAAGAGCAAGTCATTATTGATGTTTCTAGGAATTATCTCCACATTTAAATATATGACCCATTATCAGTGCACCATTTACAACTGATTGCTTAATTATTGGCAAAATCAGTGTTGGACCCAATATTGACCCTTGAGGTACCCCTGTACTCTATTATATCTGCGATATGAAAATATTAGGAGAATCAATGTTGCACTTCCATCTATGATCAATTTATTTTGCGTACGTCGAACTCGATTTGAAAGAGCTCTGTGTATAGTCAAACGAAAAATATTACTCGTACTATCACTTGTTTAATTTGGGATAACGATTACAAAGATGCGTATCCAGGACATGTTTGTTCATCATTGATATAATGTAATATTGGCGTACCTATATACATATAAAATAGGTGTTTATAGAGTAGGAACAGATAAATTGAATAAATTCAGTATCTCAATCGTTGCGTATATTTACATCAATCCCATTTAGAAACTAAGGCAACTCTATAGACGGTTTTGTTAAACATTCCTCACATTTCTCAAACCATACCTATCGTATGAAACCTCAACAAAGTTTGTAGATAATTGTTTGGGACACCCCGTATTCCATTACTGTTCATTACTACTAGTTATATATTACGATGATATGAGATGAGGTACTCTGAATATTGATGTTGAACATTTATAACTTCAAAAAACCATCGGATAAGCTTGCCTTGACATCTATTGCGAGAATAATCAGTCATAGGCGTCCTTAATATTATTTTACAACAACATTGAGATTGAGGAACACGATATCAAGAAATATAAATGATATTGCCAACATATATCAAGACAAGATACTTTCATACTGGCGCTATTACGAAATTTTAGAATATGAATTTTTTGGAAAGTGAAGACTTTTTCAGCACGTTACCAGTGAGGATAATTTTAATTCAAAACATTGACAGTACTTCGTTTTATTTTTAAAAGAGAAATTAGATAGCAGATTATCTTCACTGCAAAATACCCCTTTGATTTTTCCTCATCTACGACCTTGGATGGACCCATCAATTATGAAAGTTGTAATGCTAGTGGGTGGAATAATGGATTATGTTTGCTTTGTGGATGATAAATATATGTATATGTATATATATAAGCACAAATAAGAAGGTTGCGTAAGTTGTTATGTATAGGTACGGTTAACAAAAATCATCAAAAACATCGTAAATTGAAAAACTATAAAGGTTTACCGCACAGATCAATAATCATTATTCAAATGACACAAACGCAATAACCGAAGGGTTGGGCCCCTTCATAACACCATAAAAGCACTTTGTGGTAAATATGATTGTAGAAACATTCAACATTATCCTTACATATTATCACCTCTAGCAATAACAACACAAAGTACCTATACCTACTAAAAAAGTTTCTAGGCTTTTTTTTTACATTCATATTTTTATATGATGAGGCCTGGGTTTTCTATTTTCATGTATAGATAGATACCTTTTATGGCCTGAAAGGATGAGGAGTCTTATGCTGTTCCACTATTTTTCCTACGACCACAAATATTTTTTTTATTTCACTGGTATCAGGTGGTATCGATACGATATCACTCCTCATTTGTCAGTTATCGCCAGTTATCAAGCAACCCAAAATAAAGCAGTGAAATGGTATTGATATTATCATGATCATATAACAGACTAGATGAATAACGCTCTATCCTTACCACGGTAGTTGGAAGCCAACATCTAAATCAGTTACTAGGGTTACCTCATTCTAAAACAAGGATAGCAACAACAGATTGAAAGGGTCTGAATTTGAATAAATTGACCAACTAACAAAATTATCGTATCTATTCCGAGAATGAAAACAATGTTATATTGAAGTTTTCTGAAAATATACATCTTTGATTCATTAACCGAATGATAATGGATTTAATTCACTGTCACAACTATATTGTTTATTTTCTGGCAATATAAAGTTTTGAAGTGTAGAACTTGAGAAATATAACATCAAACATGTTGTTATTACTTTTATCAATTCCACTGAATATAGCCTTATCTACTACCTATACTTAGAGCATTTGGACCACTTGGACCAACCATTTTATCACTTGTAGTAAAATGATACAAGCAAACTCTAGCGTCTCTAGGGAAAGATAATAATCTTTCCCGATCATAATTTTCCATCTCGGGAAAACTCGAGAATGTTTTCAAGTCACCAAAAATCGTTTTGCATATGAGGGTGGGTGAATAATGTTTCAGACAACGAATGATACGACACTGAGTAAATCACCAGTGGAATGTTGTGTTCTGGTCACCACTTTTAAATCGTCTCTTACACATTTCACAGCATTTCACCGTCCTTTAAATTCGATTTGAACAGAATAGACAGGGCTTCTGAGTAAAATTCTATTAAAATTTTCACACAAAACTGGAAATATGCCGTTCAATGAACCATCAAACGAAATTTGATTTAAAAACGAGACGTTTCGCGCTGTCACTGTTAGCGTTCGGTCGATTATCGGTTTCACGAAATTAGCGACGTTGGCGCATTCAACAAAAATTTAGCAATCTCCAGAAAGACGTGCTATCTATAAAACACTTATATATAAATCAGGCATTCTATTATATGACGAACATTGAATACATATCTTTTGATACACTCATATGCCTTATATAAGTACTAACAGAAGGATAAATATATTTGGGAACCTTGAAAAAATGTGGTCTTGGGATGATTATCACTTTCAAATGTTATGATGTGGCAACCTTTGTGGGGGAAAACATATAAATATGAATGTTGGCTTCAGGCAATTCGCGGTGTTACTATTCTAGTGGGTTTGTTGTTTTTGAGAAACTCCTATAAATACAGTGATGAGAGACGCTTATAGTGATAGTGATTACCAACTGATATATAATATTCTAAATTCAACACATTTTAAATAACAATGACATGGTTATATGAGCTAGCTCAAAAATATCCAAAGAACTATATATATGATCTTTTGAAATAACTCAACAGTGCGCTATATATGACGTTTTCATACATTGAAATAATCAAAGTGTCATCGATTTTATGCATACGAGAGTGCAAATCCTCCAAACCATTATTTCACATTGCACTAGTCGATATATATGATTGGTTCGGATTCCACTCTGAGCTGTAGGTCCAACTCTCCTTCACGCAGACTCGACCACCAAAAAGCAACACAATTAAAACGATTTCAAAGCTGCCCTCGATAACTCAAAAGCCCGAAGACTCGAAGACAGAGGAACGTATACGTTTCCTCAATCGAAATCCATTAGGAAATACTTCTGGGTAGAAATATTCTACTTATTTTCCTAATTTGATTTCGGCGTGTACGGTGGTCTGCATAATAAATCCTTCTATTTGAAACATCTCACACATTAACATACCGAATTGAAATCGAGCTGGTCCAGGCAGCTTTTGAAGAAGTGTGCAGCGCCAACTGCATCGTTTAAATCTCCTCTAGCCATAGGCGGACATATAATTGGTGATTTTTGTTCAAAAGTGGCTGACAATGTCTCGAGTTGTAAAGTACAGTTTCGGACATCCATAGGCGCCCGAGGGAGGGGGCAAAAGGGGACTCAAATGAGAAAACCTCTTATATGCATCAGAGTATGAAAAAAATCACAATGATCGAAAATAATAATATATCGGGTTGAGTGGAAGAAAGCACTTGTCGGACCCTTTTGGGTCAAACAAAAGCTAACTCTGCCTTTTGGTAGAAATTACTCATTATTATTGGAATTACTATTTTATGTAACTATTCTACCAATAAAAGCGTTTATTATTATTATTATTATTATTATTATTATTCCGATCTCTTTTTTTTGCCTCAACTACATGAAAACCACCAACTTTGTTGGATTTTTTACCACATTACTTATGTGCAGCGCAGAAAGTGGAGGAAATGGGGGAAACAATTCTCAATCAAGTAATGAATCGTTTTGGAAAACTGGAAAACACAAAAGGAGACTGATGAGATTCTTGTTTTCTGAATAACCCTCCTCTTGTTACTATTATCCCAATTATTTCTTTTAAATTTTTTGTTGATATTTTAGTTACAGAAATATTGCATTTATTTTCACCTAAATATGTTTTTATCTTATTATTTTGAGAAATGATAGAAGATATATAAAGTTCCCCTTTTTTCTTCCTTTGCCCCCCGGGAAATTTTTTTGCGGGCGCCTATGCGAACTTTCATTGTCTAAAGGTATGAAGATTTGAATCCTAAGAAAAGATGAGTTATGCTGAAACCGAAAAAAAAATGCACATTTTTTAAAAAGGTGGTTAAAATGAGAACTAGTTTATTGAATTAAAAGATTCAAATGTCAATAACCTGAAATGACGAAATTGAGATAACAAGAGAATATACATATACATATATCTATTGAAGAAAAAATATAGTTTCAAATCGAGTTTGTCACTTTTTGTTTATTGGTCCATTGTGACTGTTTGAATTCAAGAAGTCATCATAAAAGAAGTAAACTAAGTTGTGAGATTTGAATCATTGCAACAGCAAGAGTCATAGCAAAAACCATCAGGTTTCTCAATTCCTCACTAGCATTCGGGAACAAACCTGCAAGGTTTCGTTTCATTGAGTTTTTAGATAAAAAAAGATTCAGAAAAAAAAACAGTTATTTCAGGTAGGTAGATAATTCAAATTTTGCACACAGTCCAGAAATCAAATTTTTCCGCTATCTTCAAAAATGACCCCACTTCTTCTTGTTATGAATTTTTCAAATTTGTTGCCATATTGGTGATCACGTGATATTTTTCGAAACGAAACCTGAGGTTTCCCGTTATGCAGAAGAATTGCCTGAAGGAAGAGACAAATAAATAAAGTCCGTAATTAAAAAAATCTAGTTGATGATGGTTTCTAAAAAACGAAACGTTGAATAAATATGACAATGTATCTTGTAGAATGTAAAAGAAGAAAAGTTACTATTAGTTCTGATAATCGGTCTGATTCTCTAAGGAAGTGGTTATATCAACAACTGTCATTTGGGTGGCAAATAGGAAGGTCAGTTGTTATTTGAATCACTTTCCGAATTTTCAATTCTCTAACGTCAAAATGGAAAAAAAATTAACAACTTGTCGTTGGTTTACCACTGATAAAGTGACTAATTTATCCACCAGATTTTACTGGTGGAAATGAAAATTTGTTACAGTTTTTAGGATATGAGTCACTCGGGAAATAATTAGGTATATGGTAGGATAATCGATATTATTGAAAACCTATTCCTTCCTACTGAAAAAAATATCATAAAAATATCTACATATATATGCTCAAGAAACAGATAGCATCCAATTATATAGAGCCTTATGAAATTATACAAACCATCAAGAATATTAATGTTAATGATGTCTCTGATAGAACCAATGATGTTCAACATGGTAGAATGTATTGCTACCTACTGAAAAATTAGATACCTAGCTGAATCAATGAGCAATGATCCTGTGTAATAATATGCATTCCAGGATATATTTATACCTTCCTTGGCAGTCCCGGACACAGAAGATCAAAAAGTAATCTGTGTGCCGATATTTTCTATGTGCTAATACTACGAATCCAAAAAATAAGGTTAGATTGACGTTGAAATTGCAGAAAAACAGCAAACTATAATAAAAAAGAAGAGGAGTTACTAACATTTCCGCATTTATTTACCACTGAGTGGAAATGTAAGAAATTAGCAACCTTGATAAATTTCGTATTTGAAGAATACCTCATATAAATAGTGGAAAATCTAAAGTGGTTAAAAAATTAGTTGTTAACAACGTTACTAATGTATCCACTATGTTAACCACTTTTTAAAGAATCGGACCGATTATCTGACTGACAAAATTTCGGATTCTCAATTTCTTCTAATTATGATTTCTTCGTTGGTAAATTTTGATATATCCGAACCGATTATGATTTTTCAGTGATGACATTCGTTCAATCTCGTCCCTTATTCTCTCAATATTGTCAACAGACGGAAATACCAAAGGCAAGCGACGAACAAAGCAGAATGGAATACGCTTTTCTAGAAAAATTAACATGTTCGCCTACTTTTCTTCGGCATTATTTCGAGTAAGCTCACAAAAACCGCACTAAACACAAACAAACCATCCTTTCTTGGGTTATTTACTTTTTATTTTACCTGATGTGAGGTTTTTGTTTGTCAAACAGTCAATATTTGAAATCTCATTCTGCTGCTAATCAGGATTTCTCAGGTGAAGTGAATAGTGAAACTGTTTTTCTAGGGACGAGAAAAAGCGTTGGTTTTTCTGAAACATTTATTCAACAACATCAATAGTGACTGTCATATTCGTGGTGATAGAATTGCAGATAATCTGACTTACTTTTTTCTTCGGACCTTTTATGTTCTGAATAATTTAACAAACTCTCCATCAGCAGCCTCTTGAGGGTATGAAAAAACGGAATCTGTCATCTCTTTCGGCTTGCTGATGGATTTATGAATTATTGATACTCGATTTTTATAGCTCCTTGTACACAATTTATTAATATTTCAACAACTATCAGGTTTCCAAAATGAGACTTATTGTTACCTAACTCTCACCCACCATAATAATAATAATAAGATCAAATGTGATGGGGCACCCGGATTGAATCACACACAAAAATTCGAACAAAATGACAAGTTCTCAGGAGAAACTTTGTAATTTAACCTGAAACAATTACCAGCGAAATTAGAAACACTGTTGAAGAAATTGCTTCTTTCTTTTTCGATGAATATTCTAAAAAAATCAAATTTTGTAATTTTCGTTTTTATTTATTTGTGGAGTTGTTTTAGTCTTCACGTATATTTTTAATCCCCCCTTAACTTTTTTATCTATTGTTAATTTAAAAAAAATATATGTGTAATTTGTCTTGTAGATTTCATATTATATGTGAAGAGAAAAACAGTTGGAGATCTAAAAAAAGGTATAAGCACCAAATATATTTCTTCTTATGAGTAGAGTAGAGTATATTTTTCTGATTTAAAATATAATAAGTGAAATCTACAAGAAAAGTCACACAAGATCATTTTTTGAAAAAAACAAACTCAAAGAATGGATGAAAAAGCGGAGGGGGGTTCAGAATAATACGCGTGAAGACCCTGTACCTACCTATCTATTATCTTGGTCACCATGTATATTTCGGGGTACGCTTGGTTTTTTCGCAAAGAGTGATATTGTTTTGAAATTTTCACACCTAATATTTTGGATCAATCAAAATACTATATTTTGTATGGTTACATGGGCATCTGAACACATTCACTTTTAGCTCACTTCAAATACTAATAGCGATTGCCAATAACTTAGCCATTGCAATTTAGGTACCTTCCATTATTGCTCATAATAGTCAAGAGACGGATTTGGTTGCTAGTGGATCTGTAACGGATGAATATAAAAACTGCCAGGTGTTTATGAGAATCAAATTCGTGTCCTGCAATTATTGAAATTGTACATCTTGATTGTACAGTCAATCTCGACAAATTTGCATTTTATTTTACTGTTTATACACAGCCGTCCGGTCAACTAACCACGCGTCTAGACCAATGAGAAGCGTGGGTCGAACCTTCCCTATCTATTCAACGTTGAGACTTCAATAATATTTATAGAAAATTCATGTTGTCGAAAAAGTTTACAGTAATAATTGAATCTCTATTGGTATTATACTCTCTCCAGTGGCATAACCGACCATCCTGTATGACAGGTAATTCTCCCGTGAAATTTCTTCGAGTTATTATTCGGGATGAAATTAAAAATGTGGACCGTGCATGTTTGTACTCGACTTTCGGCATCCACAGTAATTACCATATGACAAAAGCCCTATTGTATTAATAGTGTATGTTGGGTCGAGAAAATTATTTCGCTGTTTCTCCACATACAATACGGACCATTGTTAACCAGAGCCGTGCATGGCTAAACAATAAAATAATAAATAATTATGACGTTGATATTTCTCTAAAAAAATCGGCTACTTGCATGCCTGTGCACTTCGTATTGTACCTACCAGGTTCCTTCTGACGCACTCCAGGATTATTTATTGTGCATAAATATTGCGAAAGGCATGCGACTCCAATCGCAACCAGTGTTCGATTTCATACGAAAAATATCTCAGGAGACACGATTGTTATTTTTTTTTAGCAAACGTTAGCAAAACAAGTCTAACCACGGGCATGGTTTGGAATAAGGGGAAATATTAGGTGCTAAAAAGAAAAATTATGATGTAAAAAAAAATAGTCAATAGTATTGAGAGCTGAGATTTGGTGGAGGTGCGCAACATGGTGTTAAGTATCCCCATATGTTAGGCCCAATTTATGCATCATTATCATTATCATAGTCCTAGTCACAGTCTCTGTCTCAATCACAATATCGAGATGAAAGTGTACATTTCAGTGCAAGCATTCATAAAAGTCATTAATGAAACATAGTCAAAATACATGCCCTGAGACAAGAATGAGACTATGACTGTGGCTGTGATCGAGTAAATCCAGAAATCTTCGCTTGGGCTCCCCTACTATATAGGCGAGTTAGCGTTGCTAGGGAATTCATATCGTTTATTTTTTTCACATCTCGAAATAAAAAAAAACTTGTTAGACCTTCCTGCATATTCTTGTTTCTCTTGAACCAACTTACATGTGTAACGATTAAGTCAATCAATTACCTATTAATTCGCTAAAAAACCAAAAGCATCTTCATTTTAATTGCCGTTCAATATATTAACAAGGATGTCATATTTCTTAATGAGCACTCAAAGCTGATATATAAAACATATATATAATTCAACCGATTAACAAGATTTTTTTGTTCATGGACCATTGAAAAATCAATTATCAGGGCCATTTTCCAATGTCAAAAATGGAAAATAGAAAAATTGAATTATTTGAGAAGAAATCCTATTACATAACAGGACTCACGAAGTATCGGATTGGTATAATTCAAAATAACGTTGAAATGAGTTCATCAATAAAAAAGTTATGAGGGAAATAAATCAACCCATCATCTATTTAATTTTGGACCTATTGTCGAAATTTTGACTACACTTCTGGATTCAGTGAGTATCGGTTTATAACTGATCATCGAAATCTTTTCATCAATCAAAGTTTCAAGGGAGTGAGATTTGAAAATTCTTTCCTTTAATCATCCTGACTACGCCACTGTTATATTATGTGATAAATCACTCATGTTCATCTGAAACATCTTATAATTCAAAAATCGTTGAAGATAGGTATATGGACATGTCATATCATTTGACAGGTAATAATGTAATGTTCAATTCATGGGTGCTAGGAAATACAGAGTATGTCCCTTTGAAAAATATTGACTTTTTCGAACTCATTTGTACCGGATCTTCCAATGATTATTATTGCTGTCCTCAGTGATTTTTTTGATGCTATATCACTAAAGAATTGCGGTAAAACGTATCTATAACAAACTATAGCAGCAAATGAACATCATCAAGCCTACCTTTGTCTTATACCTCTCAATACCTACGCGAATCTGAAGAACAAGTGTTGACAAGTATGATCTCAGTCCGAGTTCCAAATAAAGAAGTAGGTTCGACGTATATACAGGGTGAACTAAACACAAAATAATATGACGATTTTTCGAGTCTATGCAAATTTTGATTTGTATATTTTCAGTCAATGAAGAAGAAGAACCTTCTACAATCAAAAATCTTGGGAAAATTCAACTGTGAACTATAACAATATGTATATTTTATTGCAAACTTGTAGAACAGGAACAGGAAAATATAAAATGGTACATTATGATACTAGTGAACAAGTGCGACAACGTATGTCTTATAAAACGTGTGTCGTATTAAATTTTTTCTATCTTGCATTAATTTGAAGTCTTTTATTGGAAAAAATTGATTTGATATCGATAAACAACAAAAGCAACTTCGATTGGTAACAATGATGATATTGAAATATAAAAAATCTTACGCACAAGCATAAAACCCTGTTTACTGTTGAGCGATTTTGATTTTTGCAATACCAGCGGTGAAAATTGCAATGTTTTTCACTGCTAGAATCATCAAATCAAAAATCGCTCAGAGGTAAGTTGGGCCTAACTCTTCTGACTTTCATTTGACAGATCGATTGTACCAACCTCCGGATAATAAATAATGCGTATCGAAACAGAGGATATTTCGATACGCATTTGCGTTCCATAATGACTCCATTATAGAACCAAAATAGAAAAACTCCATTTATATCGAAGGTGCGTCTTCTTAGTGTACCTGTGAAATAATTTCAGTACCCCCAAAAATTACATTTTAAAGTTGAAAAAATACGCATTGAGAAAAAAATTATACCAGCTTACACCATCTGGTGTCCCCTGAGGTCTTGATTGTTTTGGTGTCAGTGAACACCGCCATATTATTCATCACTTTAGGTGTTATGTGACCTTTTCCATAGGTGTGTTCGATAATCAAACCTAGTTGTCAGTAACACTAGTGTTAGTGCTGAATTTAGAAGAAATGCATTTTCAAATGTGCGATTCGACACCGCAGTGGTGTGATGCACATCCTGTGATTTTCTTGATGCCTCTGGTGTTTTTCACTAAGTTGGATTACCTGTTAAAATATAATTCATATGATGATAAACTAGACTCAGAAGAACCTAGGGACAATTCGGATGATACTGATCTAAATCAAAATCATCTAATATATCATGTCCAATATCGAAATCAGGTACGGTAGGAAGGATGTCAGTGCCACCTATTGGCAAAAGTTCTAAGGTTTTTAGATCTAACAGATGAAATTCACACCATTCAGATGCCTACATGCAATATTTTTATTAATTTACATCAACTCTGGTGTTTTCAGGAAACAATACTCAACGAATGATTATTGTCACCAAATTAGATGTTTCATCATACACCGCCTCGATTCCATCGTGATATTACACGGTGTAACTTGGTGTTCATTTTATATAATTGGTGTTTTTTATGCTTTAACGTTAATGATAGCACCATTGAGAATATTGAATTTCAACCATTTGATAGTTCTTATGATTTTATGTTTCAGAATCGTTCTACTTCTACACATTCGTGTCATTTTTCACTACTAAGATCGGAGTTAACACCACTCAACACCCAATTGTGAAATGTATAATAAAATGGACACAACTTTGATATTCAGGTGTTGTATTCGTCAGAGTTTGCTCTGAAATCCATTTGATTGAAATTACACCCAAATTCGGTTGTCAAACAAATTGTCACTTTGCATGAAATTATAGAGGCCGCTAGTTATATCTTTGAAATTACTTCCCATCACGAAAAAAAAATGGTCGTAGGAAAAATAGTGCACAAAACTCGTTGGAAAGTAACTACTCGTTCGAAATATGTCATTTTCCACACTTGTTATAAGTATAATATACCATTACCTTTTTATTTGGTTCTTATGCAAGTAACGTCTATTGACTTTTCAAAATAATGTTCATTCAACATTATTGTTCCTACCGTATACCGAAGCACAATGCTTCTCCTCAAAGCTGTTCCTTTCACAGTTCATTTATAAGCCGAGAAAGTCTCCAAATTTTTGCACCTTCTTCTCGGAATCTACAAAATCGAATCTAAATAGCCCGTTTCCGTGAATTTTCAAAAGACTCCGGCAGGCCCTTACAAAGCATGTAAGTTGTTTCGATATGGCCAAACGGTAAGCAAGTAAGTCAAAACATCTAGCTACTATGACGAATCTCATTATTATCCCGTACCTAGTCGCCCTTTATCCTACCATACGGTTTAACTATTTCGGAAAGGTCAGTTCTAACGAGGAGAATTTGATTTCACGTGTGTCACTCACATTTTCAATGTGTTTACAAAATAGAGGTAAACAAGCGAAAATTTTTACAGTAGGTATCGTTTTTCATTCGAGAAGTTATTGTGCAGGCGTAACCAGATATCCTTATAAACACAATTATCGAAAGATAACCGTGATTCCATTGACGATGGGTTGTTTATTGTAGTTGAAACTTATCATGACTGTCAAAACAATCACCTGCTCCATATCGATACGTTGATTTGGCAGTGGCTTCAACCTATGATATTATGTTACACTGGGCGATCTCAACCAAAATCATTTTTTTGGGCCCGCATTTCAACAGGATGTTTGGGTGTCTGGGAAATATGGACCGCTTGACGTGTTACCTCTTGATTTTTGACGAAATATTTCGCTACTCAGTGACCATCAAATCCTTATACAGGGTCTTTTTGAATCACGAAGCACCAGAGTTGGGATTTGCGAATGACTGAAGGATCATATAATAGACTATAGATGAATAACTCTCAATCCTTACCACAGTAGTTGTTTGAAGCCAACATTTGAATCAGTTACTATAAGCGTTACCTCATTCTAAAACAAGGATATAGCAACAACAGATTTCCCCAGCACCAGTGTGCTGGGTATAAATTTGAATAAATTGACCTACTAACAAAATTATCGTATCTATTCTTCCTAAGACTGAATGAAAACAATGTTATATTGAAGTTTTCTGAAAATATACATCTTTGATTCGTTACCCGAATGATAATGGATTTAATTCACTGTCACAATTATATTGTTTATTTTCTGGCAATGTAGAGTTTCAAAGTGTCTATCTTGAGAAATAAAACATCAAACATAATGTTATCACTTCTCAATTTCACTAAATATAGGTTTATCTACTACTCTGAGCATTATCTTACCACTTGGGCCAACCATTTTATCACTTGTATTAAAATGATGCGAGCAAACTCTAGCGACTCTTGAAATAATCTCTTTTCCGATAATATATTTTTACATATATCCACTAACTGAGTCGACACTGAGTAACTTACCAGTGGAATGTTGTGTTCTGGTCACCACTTTTAAATCGTCTCTTACACATTTCACAGCGTTTCACCATCCTTCAAATTCGATTTGAACAGAATAGACAGGGTTTTCAAGTAAAATCCTATCCAAATTTTCACACCAAACTGGAAATATGCCGTTTAATGAAGCATCAAACAAAATTTGATTTGAAAACGAGACGTTTCGCGCTGTCACTGTCAGCGTTCGGTCGATTATCGGTTGAACGAAATTAGCGGCGTTGGCGCATTCATCAAAAATGTCGCAATCTCCAGAAAGACGTGCTATCTATAAACCACTTATATATAAATGAAGCACTGTATTATATGACGAACATTGAATATATAGCTTTTGATACACTCATATGACTCATGAACAGAAGGATATATATGTATTTGGGAATCTTGAAAAAATGTGGGCTTGGGATGAATTTCCTTGGTATTTTGTGCGTGAACTTTTGATGATGTTCTCACAGTGTAGTCATAATTTCAAAATTCATCCTTCAGTGTGGCGCAGAGAACAAATAAATTGTTCGAGAAATATTGCATAACAATAATTATCATTCTTCAATGAAGGTGCATACAGTTATGCAACTAGCTGCATATGTTCATAGTTGTGGATAATTGATCAATTAGGTACTTCCAATTTGATGAGTTTGCATTAAAGCAATTAGGTAATCTCTCATTTTTATTGGCAATATTATAGTATGGATACCTACAATGTATACGATTTTTCATCAATTTATTCGAATCAGTGAAAATAATATACCTATAACTCGATTTTACAACCCGATGATTTCATGAAAAATTATATATCCTCTTTTAATTGTTGATTAATAACGTCATTTTTTATTCGATTTCGAGAAATAAGAAAACAAAATGAATGGTTTTATTAAACCCATTCGAAAAAATGGAAATTCTGAGGAAAAAAATGATCAGATCAAGAAATGTGTTCAACAAGTCAACTAGAAAACATTGTTTGGGTGTTTATTTTTTTATGTATTTCAAAACCAATGGAAGTCTTCAATTTCATCCACCTTCATAAATTTTCGAGCACTTTATGAAATTAATCCCAAAAGTTTTAGCGAGTACCAAACAAGAGTGCGATAAATTTAATGATAATTCTTTTCTCAGACTTGTTGCCAAATTCGAACCCTTATGTCTATTTCCTGAAAACAAGCTTTCGTAAATCTGTCGAATTATTCTCAATTTATTCTCATTCTCTTGTGATATTAATACATACAGAGAATTTTACTGCTCATACAGTGTTCAGTTGTATTATTAGGTAAGTTCATAGATCCATGGACGATACTGAAATAGTGAATGTTACACCTTAATCACAATTAGAGAAAGTAACCGCACCTAAGTGCAGTAATGGAAAATTACCCGTGAACATCAATTAGAGATGATCGTATAGTCAAAATTCCAAACATACGATTGGGGATCATGAAACAGATAATTAGATATCCGTAAATATGTTGAGGAAACATGGGGTACACCGACAGAAGGGTGGAGTTCTGATTCTAACAAGTGCTCAAAGGCAGCCGAGTAGAAGGACTGTTTAATTATTAGAAATTCGATTCCTATACCTACCTGCGTAACCCTTACGCAAGACAAGATTACTGTAGGGGAATTTGGTGATGATGTAGCCGATCACGAGTTCTGGTTTCAAAGATTACCTCGGTTTCATCAAATCCATCATGGAAACCACTACCCAGGTATCGCACATCACCCCGTATATAGGGTATGCAATGATGGGAAGACGAGAAGGCAAGAGTGTTGTTGTTGGTATTCGCCTCGTTTAATTTTCAATTTAAATACCTGAACCTGAGCTCGAATGTGTTAATATCATTTCAGAATGATATGCTAATAATTCATTTGAAATAAAGGGCGTACACTAAACATCCTTTGTGGTGAGTAGCTCGAACTACGAGCCTATAAAACATGTGGAGGAAAAACAGGCAATTTAGATGAACAAGATTCAAACTAGACATTTATTGTTGTCATACGAGACTGCTGCGTTAAATACGGCATGGTTCAATATATTATGGTTATATTATTGCAGCTCGGCTCAAAGTGCATGGTTATCATAGATTCATTATGCTATGCAAGTACATATCAACCAGCCATTCTTGAACGTAACTTTTTCTCTTTCTAATTCACACGTGAACCTAACTAAGAATTTCACTTTCCAGTGTGAATTCTTGAAGCCTAGCAAATGAAAGCCGATTTTACAGTTATAGTAAATTGTAGATTTTAGGGAGCATAATTTACAATTTTATCTGTAAATAGGAGCCTTATTATAGTTTTATTTAATTGCATTCGTAAATAATAACCTGATTTACGGAAATAAGTGTCCAATTCACAATTGCATATGAAAACAAAAGCCTAATTTTCAGTTAGAGCCAAATTCCACAATGTAAATGGCACAGTTACCTATAACATTAAATAGTTTCAATTGCAAATAAGAGCCTAATTCACAACTGAATTTGTAAATAGGAGCCTAATTTACAAATGACTGTGTGAATATGAGCCTTTCTACATGCTTTATATTGATGTAAGTATGTCACGGGAACTTATTTTATCTTTAAATAGGAGCCTACATGAATTCAATTAACAATTGCATTTGTAACCAAGAGCCTAATTTACAATTGAAACTGTGAATATGAGAGCCTTTCTACATTCTTTATATATCAACTTGACTTGTATGATGGGTGTATGTGACTCCTGAATAGGAGGCTACAAGAGTTTCATTTACAATTGTATTTGTAAGTAAGAATCTAAATATCTGAATACAAAAGCCTAATTTTCAATTAGATCAGTACTTTAGAGCCTAAATTCACTCTGTAAATGACACAGTTATAACATTATTTCGATTGTCAATAAGAGCCTAATTCACGACTGGACTCGTAAATAAAATTTACAATTGAAAGTGTGAATGTAAGCCTCTCTACATGCTTCATATCAACTTGATAAGAATTTTATTCACAATTGCATTTTTGTAAATAAGAACCTAATTTACAATGGAATATGAAGTCAAATGCCTAATTTTCAATTACATCAGTACAAAACAAGGTTAATGACACACAATAACATCATTACATAGTTTCGTTTGTCAATAAGAGCCTAATTCACAACTGAATTTGTAACCAAGAACCTAATTTTCAATTGAATATGTGAAATTGATTTTCTTTTTGCCTCTTTTTGAAATTGGTTCGAGAGAAACGCACAGATTATGAGAAATGGATACGGCACAGTCCATGATACCGTGTGAGTCGATTTTCCCTGGACCGTGAAAGCCCCTTTTTGACCAATTGCTTTTCGAAAACGGGCGAAATTGAAATAATTTCGGCTTGTTTTACGGATGAGCCGGCCTGAAGTGAGCCGGCAATTTGCGAATGGGATTAGCCTTATTGGAAGAGCGGCGGGTTGGAAATTTTGAGGAATTTCTGTAAACCGAGTATAGGGTGAGGGCATCGCCTCTCGCGTGATCGCTTCTTGTTCGTTTGAGCCTTTTGGATCCTGTTGCCGAGTCAATTGCATTTCGGTTGCCTTTGCGGAAAACGTGTGAAAGGGGCTCTCGAGGCATGTACAGGGTGTCCCACTTAAATGTGTCACCCCCTTTAACTTTTCTGGAATAATTTTTCACGGATCAGAGCTCACTTTTTCCTTACCTATATCAACAAAATACAGGGTGGAACATTTTTTTTTTATTGAGATTAATCATTATTATCGAATTTAAAATAAGAAACAACCGTAGAACATAAAAAAATTGTTGAGCTGCTATGTAATCGTTGACACTGAGAAAACGTGAGCTCAAATTAAAAATATTAGTGAAAAATTATTCCAGAATAGTTTTTGGATGACGAAAATATGTTAAAAATTATGACAATAAAGGGGGCGGTGAACTATATACAGGGTCACTCACGGTCGATGGTACCTTTTAGACGTTTACGGAGAACGGGGTAGGATTATTCTGAAAATTTGGTTCATTGAGTAATCAGTTTTGTTCTATCGATCTAAAATACTTTCAGCGTTGCGGCGTTGCCGCTTCTATCAAAAAGTAGCAACAACTTTGTTATTTCAAATAAAACACCCTGTATTTTATTTCATTTTAAGATTCTTCCTGAAGAGCTGATTTCGTCGATCTATCATACTTGGGGTATAGCGCGAAAGATTACAGAGATATTTAATTGAAATGAATACGGGTGGTTCAAAATTTTGAGTTTTGCATCACCTTCTATTCGTTCTATTAAATGTCAGTAGATAGTTAATGAAAAGTTAAGATAGGGACATGTGAGCCGTTTTGAGCGGAAATGATTAGTTTCGACACAAAAAATTCCTAAAGTTGAAAAATCTCGATTTTTCACACCCTATATCTCTGTAATCTTTCTCGCTATACCCCAAGTATGATAAATCGACGAAATCAGCTCTTCAGGAAGAATCTTAAAATGAAATAAAATACAGGGTGTTTTATTTGAAATAACAAAGTTGTTGCTACTTTTTGATAGAAGCGGCAACGCCGCAACGCCGAAAGTATTTTAGATCGATAGAACAAAACTGATTACCCAATAAACCAAATTTTCAGAATAATCCTACGTCCCGTTCTCCGTAAACGTCTAAGGTACCATCGACCGTGAGTGACCCTATATAATAGTGCTCTGTCACAGTCATATTGAAATTTTGTGGCTTAACTCTGTTCTTTCAAATGGAACACCCTGTATATTATAGCTTACTTTGATGGTAACTCAAATAATTTAAAGCATTTCTCGTCAACCTCACCTGACCCTATCATAATCAAATAAATATATTATTTCATTTTCAATGGTTCTCGATTCATTATAGAATCAATAATTAAGGTCAGGAACAAGTAGTTTAACAGTTTATAACTGTTATACAATTACTCCTTGGCTTATTCAAGTTTATTGGAATTATTCTCACACACGAGTTCATTCATTTACTCAAGGCTTTTGTGTTTATTGGTTGTTGACAAAAGTTCTTGTAAATATGTCGAGTTATCCGAGATTTATTTTCACTTTCTCGAGACTGCAAATTCCTTTTCAATTTTTGGAAGTGAATAATATTTTCTCTCAAAATCTCAAAGATCAATTTATGTATAAAAAACACAGTTATCTTTCAAGAGCGGTAAGACACTGCGCTCGAAATACACACAATATTTTTTTCTACAAAAAGTTCCTAGACAAGAAAACTCGATACCAATACTTCATTCAATTAACTTACATTTCAAATAATATTATTGATTTGATTAACCATTCACTATTATATTGAAATTCAATTCAAAAACTCATACGTATAACAGAAAAGAATAAGGGAAAATGACTCCTAATTTGAAAAAGAATTGAGAAGTCGTGCTTTGAATCCGTCGGCTATTGAGGCTACTTGAAAACTTATGTCTATCCCACAGTTGTAATACGTTATGAACCAAAAAGATGTAGTCAAACTTATTTTTGCTTCATATCCAACGGACTGGTGGGTTTCGAGAAATACGACAAGTTAATGATGCTTTTCGATATCTTTAGCATTCAAACATATCATATAGCACCGTGTCATCAATCTATCATATCATAATTCATATGTTTTCTCGATTTCTCTGGTAGGAGATTCAAATTCAAAATTTTTGCTCTTTCGCTGCTACATGAGGAGGTGTGTTAGATAATTCCATCAAGGATAATTCACTCTGTCACTATTATTATTGTGGTAAGGTCCACCAGATATTTTTCGAACCAACTAGTTTTTTTGACAAGAAATTGGGATAAAATTTGACTCACTTGTATAGGCATTTTGACCTTTCTTTGTCCAGCGAATCCACAGCCGACAAACGAATCCATATATAAAGGATGGAACGGTATCACGTGTCCATGCCCCAAGAAAGTTAATGGCATTTTTGCGGAATGAGGAAAAGCCATATTTTACAGTGTTTTGACAATGAAAGGAGCCGCAAACTGTGATAATATGAGAACCCCGGGGTGGCCTCACACAATACCTGCATCAAAACCAAACGAACGAACAAACATTGGTTATGTACACTTCCAGCCATTAGTCCATTTTAAATATATTGCTTCAAAAATGCCCTTACAAAAGGTGCCGCGACCTTCTCTAGGGACGGTGAAAAACAACTTTCTGGTATTTTATGTGTGTCCTTTACCTTTCGAGGACCAGGGCCGTATCATCTTCTTCAGAGAGCCCAGAGTGTCCAACAACCATATATTATAACCATACTTTCAATCTACATTCATTTCAGAATGTGAAAAATAGAATATAGCCTTCTTTTCTGATATTGTTTTCAAAAGATGAAAGAATGTGTTCAGGTTATGTAGTTGAAGCTTTTTTCTACAACCGGTTAACAAAGTATACCTATGGCCTTTGTACCATCAGAGAAATCGAGGATAAGTATGAATTATTACATGGTGCCATGGAATGATTGAATGTTAAAGATATATCAAAGTAAGTAGGTATCCTCAAATTGTCGCATTTTTCAAAGAAGATCAATTCGTTGAATATAAAGCAAAAATAATATTTACTGGACAAGGTATATTTCAATTACACTTCATACTCTGGTTATTTTCGAACAGCAATCTAACGCTCTGAATATGGGGAAAGGTATCAATATCAAATCATGATTATTGGTCAAAGTTAATGTTCTTAAAGTAAGCTCCATAGTTAATCCCTTGAAGCTAGTTAACAGAAGTAAATAATCTTCTTAGGTACAGGAGTGAACAATAGAAAGCGGATGAAAAAAAGGGTAGTGGATTCCAGTATTAGTTTTGAGGTACTAAGCAGACTCATAAATAAATATATGTCATGTCATAGGTATTGGTAAGATTGAATGTCAAATTATTTGAATTGTTGGTTAACTACAGAACAATAAGCTTGCTTATAGCTCAATTCCAAGATTTTCAGAAATAGTTGCTGTTTATGAACAAACCATCAAACTCTCCACTAAATATGTACTTCAATGAAGTTTTGTTCTTTGTATGAACGTAGAAAAAATATGTATAAAACAATAGGACTAACTCTTCATAACTTCATAAACATATTTTCATATCATTACCATCAGTGGATATGTGATTCCATTGTAATACATTATATATTCTATTCCATTAGAAAAATTGAGTGACTGTAATACAATGATCATATATATTATTCGTAATGAATATACCTATCCAATTACAATAAGTAATAAATGAATGATTTTTCTCAGACTGTTATTCGCAATTTATGAACACTCAAAGCGCATAAAACCACCTAATGAGATGTCACCAGTAACAGGTAAAAGTACTCATCACAGGTCTCAGTTGTCTCGTCACAATGCAATATCTGATTACTCAAACCCCATTCACAATAAATGGAAATATATAAGGAAGTAATAAAGTTTATATAGCCTGGCGGTAACATTCAATGATTACACCGTAGATGTGTCCCAAAAATGTTTTTCTAATAAAACCCATTTATCATGTATTTAGGGTACAAAAGTTGTGACAACAATGCCAAAACTGTCGAATTGTTTACCTGCTGTAAACTCGGTCCCAACAAAGCGCTGTGGTCGCTCCAATGTACCATAATTCAAAGCAAAGTGGTCCATTCACAGGCTGTTTAGCGATTAGCCGATTTGTATAGATCTGTTTGCTGTAAAGTATTTTAATATAAAAGGGGCATGTGTTGGGTGTGAGTCCCATTGTAAGCTAATTAATGAATTGTTGAGTTGGTAACTAGGATGTTTATAAGTACAAATTCAGTGTGTAAACACAGTTTTTCGATACAAGCATATTTATCTATTGTACCGTTTGGACTAGCAAATTCTACACAACATCTTCAAAGATGGATATATGCAGCGAGACAAAACGTTTCATTCGAAGCCAAGTTTTTCTGGAAGAGAATGATATCAGTTGAGTCATGAGACGCTTCTCACTGTATACAAGCAATAATTTATCTGATATTCAATTTCCAAACTCCATTCTGGGTAGCCTCTGAACGTTCTTGCTGATAATTTGTAACGCCTCCCTATAGGCTATAATGCCTTGTACCTGCGGTGCTAATGCAAATCGAGGAACAAGAAAAAGAAAACGAACAAACCTCCAGTTCACTTTCAATTAGCATTTAAGTGGACAAAGATCCAGTCTCTTTACACCTAATTTGACTGGTTTTTAAATTATCCCGATCAGTCTCTGTAACATCGAAGATCCGCTGATAGATGCTCATCGTTTCAATAAGTGAGTGCTTGTCCACCAGGTCTTTATCTCGTGATCAGATGTTCTTTGACAAATGCGACAGGTAATCAGCTACTGTGATTTGTAATATGCTGGCGATTCATTTTCATTCCCCAAGAGAAATTTCTCAGTATATTGTGACTTATATTAATGCATTATGTATTCCCGTCATAAGTTTAACCAAGAGTTGCCACTATTTTTTTGTACGACTTTTCTTCAAGTTTATTATCAACTTTGCAAAAATTTGTCAACTCTAACATATATTTTTATTTTAAATTGAGATGTCGAACATTACAACTGGTCGATCTCACCTGATGGGTTAGACCGACCGCACCCAGCTACGGGTGAGAAAACATATTAGAACATTGTAACAATTGAAGTGTAACTAAATTTGAATTTTGAGACTTTTGTGTTTCATAGTTTTCCACATGAATCGCAAAAATTCTCCAATTTTGAGCATCCATTGTGGAACCATCGACTGCAGTTCACACATTTGAGCCAATCGTCCTCCAAAGTGTTATTTAATTGGTTTTAATTCATCATATTAGTAAATCTATCAGAAAACTTTAAACTAAGCACATATTTTCGAACCTAATTTTTGAATTCACACTGTTGTGTCAGGCTGTGTTAACGTGTAGAATGCAACGAGCTCAAATGATTTTATCTTATATGTGGTAAACACGAGCCCTCTATTACTGGTCGGTCTCTTCCGATGGTTCGATCTCTCCCTGACTTACCCCATATGTTTTTTTAGTGAATTGGTAAAGACGTTGAGTTGTTATTGCATGTTATCCATTGATATAAGCATAATCAGAATACATATAATGTCTTGATAGGTGTATCGAGATTATACGCACCAATAGGAAAATCAAAATCAAACCAGCTCCTGAGTTAGAAGTGTGAACTTCACCAGAAAACACCTCTAACAAGCACTGTGGTGGTTATTCTCTTCTTGCTCAGTAACTATTGGTCGCACAAAAAATATCATGGCTGCTAAAATGTAGAGGCTTTCAAGAGGCGCATTTTTAGTAGGAATAAGATTTTCTGTGCCACCAATGGTTTCTGAGAAAAACCACCGCAATGCTTGTTCAGATGTGGTTTTTTAAGTTCACACTTCCAACTTCAGAAATCTCATGATTTTGATGGATTTCCTTTGTTGTCCATAATCTCCAAATGGTGGAATATCACAGTTTTTTCTAGTCGCCAATTTTGGGAATATTTTGAATGGCGAAAATCACGAACCAATAGATGGCGCTGCAGAAATGTCAAAAACTTGAGATGAAGGTGATGAACAAGCATTTCACTATGTTTTTCAATAATAATTTGTCAACTTTTGATTCACATTTTAGGAAAGAATTAACGAATCCAAAATATTTGAAAGGGTGCTATCGTTTGGTTATTATTTATAGAACACAAAACAGGTATTTTATATGAGGTTTATGGATTTATTATGTTTTTATAGGCTTTTCAAACCACCTCTGCGAAATCAATGGGGCCACTAAGGTATTTGTATTTCAATGATTTATCTATATATTGTTATATTTCCAGAATGCCCAATATTGGGATGAGTATCTAAAGTATATCAGAAATAAGAAGAAACCATTAAAAGAACGAGAAGCATTGTTCAAAGCTGGTCACATCATACTTTGTGGGATAGATATGGAACACACATAAATAAACTACTGTTCTCAAACTTCAGCTCTAAGGCAGTCCTCATATGAAATTAAAATGATTGTATGGAGAAGTTAGCAGTGGAAGTGTGAATATATCTGTTTTAAGCTGTAATTTTATTCTAACCCAAAAAATAGATGATTACAGACAGAAATAAGTTCAATTAACTTTATTTTCTGAGAAAAGTAAGTGTAGTGGTGCATCTGCTCATATTGAGATATCTTAAATAGGCAACACAAGTTATTATTTTCGAATCCACTATGTACTTATAGTCCATAATAAAAAGTATTTTGTATAGATACATAGATAGATAATCTCTGGTATGTACCAAGGAAGTTAGAGAACTTATGGTCTACCAGTCATTCAAATTCATTTCTCTCAATAAATACTTATCCAATTCATGGCTTATTCATTTTAAATAAAAATTTGATTTCATCAAGCCTACATATTGTGCACTGTTAAAGTTTCCATGTGATGACTTTGAGATGTTTATTGAAGTAATTGCATTCTTTTTGAGCCTATCTCTTGGTTTAACTCTCCTTCTTGATGGTCCTGAAGTGAAATCAAGGTTTTCATCACGAACAATAAAATAGACAACACAACACCAGATATTATTTGTTTGATTCTACCTGAAAAGAGACATACCATACCTACCTTCAATTTGGCATTTACTTCAGAAATCTACTTCTAGGAAGTGCCTATTACAAACGTAAATGTTTGTGGTAATAAGTTTTTCTATTTTCAACATGATATTCTATTTTTTACACAATCGTGAAGTTGAAATTTTGGATTTTGTGCCAAGGGAACGATGTCTGTACAGTAGGAAGAACGCTGAGGTACTGAACAAATCTTTCTCGATTTCGTCTATACGACCATGTGAACTGGCTGCATGTTTCAATAATATCAGTAACCAGCTGATAAGCACGAAAATAGTCCGAAAACTATTCACAATAATTCAAATTCATTGAAAATAATGCGAAAGCCTAGAAAATGCAATGCTAAATTGCTTCATTTATCACCCTCGTTGTGCTTCGAAAATTTGACACCAGAGGCCACCCACTTCGTGATTTTCGCGAATAGGTAACAGCATCGCAAAAAGAAAGCTCTATATTGAACTGAGAACATACAAAGTTGTGACATGACAAATTCAACAGCAAGAATGTCGTTCAGCATGTCTGGATCCGAGCTCAAGTTTTTCTTCTCCCATCATACCGAAAACCCATCATCAGACAATTTCTCGGGAGTCACCATTGGACGTTTTGCGTCATCCTCGCTATTGGCGATGAGAAGCATCATTGCTGGCTATTCTCAAGCTGATGGAAAATGGTCCAGCACGAATTCCTTCGATGCCATCGCTTTAACACGTACGAATTTCGGAAGATGAGATGAAATATCTCCGACAGACGGTACGCGAAGGCGGCTGGGGTGGGGGGGATTGTCCGCCGGTAGACTGGTTACCGGCCGGCGGTGTTGCCAAGCGAGGGGAAAGTTCCCGGAATAGCGGAAAAGTTGGGTATTCCGATATTCACGTTTTTACAACGAGGTTGTTCAGTGAATAGAGTATTTTAGAATGCTGTCAAATTAGACCTACTGGACCAGAACAAACTCAACCACACATATTTTCGCTGTCATTCGAGTTGATTTTTTTTCTGTTGGAAGTATTTAAAATCATTTCTTGAGACATGTTTGGTCCCGAAAGAGTCTAAATACTGATGTTGTCCAAGGAGGCAACTTTTGGAAACAATTCCACGTCAGTTTCCACTTCATCACTTTTAATAACATAAGGATCAACGGAATTCATGACTCTTATTTTATCGATCCCTATATCACTCTGCAGATTCACTACCACAATTTTCTGAACCCAATAAATATTTACTTTTACCTTAACAAGCCATGAACGAAATAATCTTGAAAATATCATGAAAATATCTGCTAAACCAGCAACTATAACTTTCCTGTTACTGGCATGTACACTTTGTATTGACATAATTTGGCGCCAATGTTTGGTCCTTAGGTCACATATGCTTACGCTAGATACGGTATCCAGGTTATTCGTTTGGTAGGTCCAGGGGGATTTAACGTACTGCCATTGATTGATCGTTTTAAAATTTTGACCATACATATGTATATGTTGTACCACGTGATATCATTGTAATTTTTACAGACAGACCCCTCTAATACTAAACAAATACTACATGATGCCGGATCTATAGCGTAAGCCTTTATGATCTAAGGTTTGGTCCAACAAGGTCACGTGTTCTAAAATGCTCTATATGGTTATTACCTAGGATATTATCAAATTTCAGCTAATAGAACATATAAGTGAGGTTCGGCGGGAATTATGACTTACGGATCCATCTTTTATATCGGACTACTAATATAGCATTCTTCGTTTTATTAATATATCACATAACTTTAGAAATAGTGTCTGAATATGTGAATGAATTGAGTAAAATTCGTCTAGAGAATAGAGTGAACTTCACTATAATGATAACGACATTAACGACTTCAGTTCTTTTTTGAACTTTTGAAATGACCTCATGTCTTATATATAGAAAAGGCTCTTCTGGCACAATCTTGTGACATGATTTCTTGGAAGTAACACATTTTTGTGTCGGATATCATGATGGTTTTGATGAGTTATATCAAAGGCAGATTCATTCTTGAATTCCCCAATGGATCTAAAAACTACCTACGCGTTTGTCTCGTCTTTTTCAGATGATTTGGCAGCTTCTTCAAGTTTTATTTCTTCTGAAATAGATTCTTTTCTCAAAATTTCGCAATAAAATTCAGTATTTTCGGAATAATTGATGATTATAAAATTGAGCTTCATTTCATTATTGATTGATGATGGAGGCAAAGTTTGACTCGAAATTCAATATAATTGGACATAAATTTAAGATCACAAAAATAAAATATATTGGTTTGACAGCTTGAACGAAAAAATGAATGTTGATGATGAAACAAAATCAACATTATGAGTTCTCCATACTGATGATGGCCTTCACTTTTTCCTTTTGATAATTTGTAATACACAGGATCGGAATTTCATATCACCAAATGTCCATATGAAAAGTATGATACCAATCTTAATACCTCTCGAAGGTAATATTCATTTGTATCAACTCAACATGATATTATCAAGAAATCATCGATGACATACCTACTGTTGTTTCAATTTCAATTGAAGGATATATAAAAGTATAGATTTCGATGTGAAATTGACATCAATGATAAAGACATGTAGTTCCATCTTAAAGTAGAACTTCTATGAGATGAGACTCCCATGTTAAAATAATTTAATATATGGATCTCCCGCCAATATAGGTATAGGTATATTAATTTCTAGCCCTACTAATATATGGAGCGATTCAGCAGTTCTCTCGATGAATCTATTATTTTTCAAAAATTTCGAAGCTGAACATACTTATAGCTGCACATTTTTTTTGAGTTTGAAGCGTATTAGTTATGTCAGATTTTTTGACATAAGATATTGCATTTATAACGCAAATCTTCAATTATTACACTTTCTAAATAATGTTCAATAAATCTTCAAATCAAATACCTTGTATTTTGTCGAATTGATCAAGAGTTCATTGATATCTTGAACCCAGGATTCCATACAGTAAAAATATTTCCAATTATGAATGAAACACCTTGTGTAAAATTTCCCATCTATATCCGAACGTGGATATTACCGTCCACGAAAATCCGGCAACGCTGTCGGTTGGTGCTTATTCTCAAAGAGGCCGAAGAAGTCCCAGTTCTTTGTGGAGCCGAAATATACAGAACGCGAACAAAAAAAGGTTAACTGCTATGGGTCGGGCATATTTCTTCACCGCCCACTAGAGGCCATTGCATCTCTGCTCCAATATGATCCTCCATCTGAGTAATATACCATTTCGAAAGATCATCGGAAATTCCTCGGCATCAGATTCTAGCTCCACTAGAAGGCTCTCGGGCATATAAAGCTCATAGATAAACGTTCAACAAGATTATCACGACTTGAAATGTGATCCGTGTAATTCAAGTCATGGAAATATCCGAATTTCAACATCAAAGATTCATCTGTTCACTGTAACGATAAAGAAAAAGTACAGTTGAAAAATCTTTACTCTTCGTATAAAAGATCTTATCAAAAATTACAATATTAACATATCTTTTTTAAGACCTCTTCAAATTTGAAACATTTTTTAGTCAATTCCAAAGACAAAATTCCATCTAATAAAAAATCAGGTGTATACAAACTCAAATGCCATGATTGCAATTCATCTTATATTGGTCAAACTGGTAGAAGTTTTGAAATTCGATATTCTGAACACAATAGATTAATACATAAATTTATTAACTCTGAAAATTCAATTACCTCGTCTTCCTTTGCCAACCATATCATTGATTCCAATCATTCTTTCAATATTAAGTCAGATTTTGAAATTTTACATATTTGTAATAAAGGCCACAGATTGAATATTTTAGAGATTTTGGAAATTCAAAAATGCATTAACAATCCACAGGTGATTTGTCTCAATGACCAAACCAATTTTGACAGGAACCAGATTTTTCGTACATTACATGTTTCATAACCTTTAATCATAATTATTTAACCTCAAATTATCTTCTTCAAAAATTTTTCACAATTTTTCTAACTTTTCCAGCCTCCAAAGAACTCTCTCATTATTTTTACAATTGTTTTCCTTGATTGTCCAACCCAACCGATTCATCAATTTTCTTCATATGTATTCAAAAATAGCTTCCATATATCAATTAAACATTGTTAATTTCCTTTGTTAACTTTGACAATGTTCAACTTCAATTGTCCCTTTCATTTTCATTGTCAAATTGTCATTTGTCATTTAGATTTCCTACTTATTGGTTTCCGTCTTTCTCATAGTCAGACATTTTGTTTCACTTTAAGCAACATGATGTTCAATAATTTTCCCAAGTTATTGGCAATTTTAAATGGTTTTTTCGATAAAAAAACCATGTTTTGGAAGGGGTAGTGTCCCTTTTAATCTTCAATTCAATGATGTACTCAATCATTTGTTTGAATTTTCTCAGTTTGAATTTATTTTGATCTATAATGGTATCAAAGTATATAACCATCTACCTGTTGCAATAAAAACAACTGAGAATTCAAACTCTTTTAAAACGAAGGTCAAGAATTTATTAATAGAAAAATCATATTACAGCCTAGAAGAATATATAAACGACCCTTTGAATGAAACCATAGAGTAATATTGTAATAATCACAGACCATGTAATAATGTATAGTTTCCTGACATATGATCTGTGACCTTGTGTGCATGTCCTAACTATATATAGATCTTATTATTATTATCTTGAGTTCATGTCCCAACTTTACATCCATTCTAATATTATTATGTAACTATATTCGTTTTTTATACAACTAAGACATATATATGTGTTGTTAATCTTAATTGCATAGACCTAAGCTTTGTCAATGAGATGTTTATCTTTAGACAATAAAGCATATACAAACAAACAAACAAACAAACAAATTTATTTTGATTATGGTATGTATTATATAAATTTCCTCCTAATCACTATACTAAATAACAACATTATAGGTTTTTTAGTCTGATGATGGCTATGTGAGCCGAAACCGGTCACTTATTTTGGTTTTATTATATATGTGTGGTCGACCGACTTTAAGTTTCTTTTAAGTTTTTTTTTCCCTTTTTAAAAAGATCTTATTGTTCGCATGAGTGCAGAGATTCAAATTTTCCACTAGGATCAAGTAGGAATCTTGATAATATCAAATTCAAATGCAGAAAAATACATTACGAATTTTTGAGAATTCCATTTGGACTGTATAACGCTCCAACAATTTTTCAGACAGTATATTTGAGAACGCGCTATCATATTGAATCTTTGAATATTTTTATGAAGAAGCCATTGACGCTTTCGAATTTGAACACAAAATTGACGTTTTCCGATGAGGAATGTCCTTATGAGCTCATGAGCGGAAATAAGTTTTGAATAAACGCTACCATCATGAGTATATGCATGATGCATGCATGAAAATAGTGATTGAATTATCTGACGATGCCTCAGATAATTCAATCACTATGGAGGAGATGCTCCTCATGTAGCAGACAGAGCAAAAATTGTAAATTTGAATCTCCTACCTACCAGATAAATCGAGAAAAAGTGGTATGGATTATGTTATAAGTATAATTATCATATGACATATGATAGATTTATGATATGGTACCATGAAATGATTGAATGTTATGAAGATATCTAAGTAAATATCCTAAACTTGTCACATTCCTCAAAAATGTTGAATATAAATCAAATATATATTATAGGTATACTTACTTCATACTCTCTATGGTATATAGTATCAGAATATAACAAGAAAATCTGAATATCTGTATATAGGTATATATGCATAGATAACTGATCAATCCAAGAAAATCAGTTCCCACTTCCCACTATATATATAATCAAAAGTATGATCAGATTTTACTGACAGGCAGACATCAAACTGCCCATGCAATTCATATAAATGTATAATAACGACGTCCCTTTCCGACGGATAAAATACTTACGTTTTGACTATACAGGATACATTCTCTTTGTATCATCACCGTCTGGTTGTTATAGCAAGTCTCTAACTTTTCTTTCGCAACATCATGAAGGGGTAAGTAGCCCCAGTATATTTCAATATGTGAGGGTAATGATGTTCCGAGCAACTGAAAATAATTCCCGATGTCCTTGATAATACGCTGATTCCTACCGACTGCGACATTTCATATGCAATAGTATATAGGTATCAGATATATTTACCTAAAGGTATATTTTCTAGCAAAGCATGTCGCTCCGAACGTGAGATCTTTTCAACATGATTACCTACCTTTTTCAGCACCGATACATATAGGTACTAATTACAATACACATCATACATATTAAATCACTTGATGAATGCTCGCAACTCGAATGTCGTTAAATATTTTATAGCCAGACTTGCTCCTGCAATTTAAATATCGTCTGGACAACTCCTGATTACGAAACCGTTTATGTTGAGTGAAAAATAACACTTCTTTTGGCCAATTTCCAAGCAGATTTACGAGGAAAACGTGTATAGCGAACCTGCAGCGAGAAAGACTTTAATAGTGGGTCAGACCAGAAACCCGCGATTTTCATTTTATCGCCTGTGTTTCAACACAATGATTGCCCGAAAACACATCAACAATATCTGTTTTTTATGTTGGGATTTTATAAATAATGTGATTTACTTGATGTTGAATACTACCTCCACGAAATTTTCGTTTAAACACTGATGAGCATCAGGTACATATATACGTATACATTTCTCGTGATATGTGAAGGAAAACCATATCATGAGTGTGGTTCATGCGAATCAGTGCTTTTCTTCATCACCTCCGGTGTTTTTAACTAGGTTGGATCACGGATTGAAATATAATTTATTTCTGACAGTGACATTATAAGCTTTTATCGTCATAGTTACGATATCTATAATGAGGGTCATAACTCCCTTGGGATATTAAGGTTCAAAAACTCCCTCTTACCTTTTACAGGTGAAAATGATACAAGAAATGCTTATAAACGTTTATATGTAATGAAAACTAAGACATATTTTCCTTATTCACGTCATTACAAATAATAAATGTAAATTTCTTCGATACACCAGTTTTACTTTCCGGTACGTTCACTACCATAACAGTATCCCGGTCCTCTATATCTGCTATACTCATATTTAGAAGTTCCTGAGTTCTGCATCCTCCAAAATAACCCATAATTAGAACAACCTATAACAAATAAAACGAAATAAACAAACGAAAAAGAAAATTATGAGAAAAAAATTACCTTATGCAATAAATGAATTTCATTAGGGGCGCGTCCTTTAGAAATTTGATGACATCTTTAGGAGATAAGACAGCAGACTTTTTCGGCTTATACCCCTTACTTTTCCGTTTCAAAAAAGCCTCTAGTTCGTTGAACTTGGTGATATCTCTTTTCTCATATATGGTCACCATCGATTTGAGCATTGACCATTTAGTCCATAACGAATTTGGGCTAAACGTTTCTGACTGCAACGAATAAATACAATTATTACCAAATCTACCAGAAAATACTTTACCAGTTCTTGAAAATATGCCAGAAAGACAGTTTCGTTGGCATCTTTTGACATAACATTTCTCTGTGTCAGCCACTTCAGATATAAGTTGTATTCTTTTTGATATAGGGCTTCACTTTTCTATGGAAGTAATGATTGTCTTGCTTTTTCCGCTTTTTTTATAATATCCTCCATTATATCAGAAAAAGATCGTCGATTTGTGGTAAAAAATAAACACGTTTTTAACGGAAAAACATTGATTGATGAAGAAAGTTTGCTTATAAACATGTAACATAGCGACAACCTAGCAACAACCAACAATGCTATACAATCAACGCTACCTAATTCAAATATACCAGAAAGGTTATGAATTTAAACATTTATTGCGTTCTAAATATGGACATATTGTTATGAAAATCGGTCAAAAATAAAATTATCTATGTATACCACGGGAATTATAGAGCCTTAATAACCTCTGGCAATTGCTGTCCCTCGGGCCAGAGGCCCTCGGGACGCAAACTTTGCCATCGGTAATTAAGGCCCTCATAATTCCCTTGATACATAAATAACTATTATATGATGTTAAACTAGACTCAGAAGAATCTAGGGACCATTCGGATGATAACGAACTGTTTCGGCTTATTTATCCTGATCAGTGGTACTATAGAGACTATAGGCAAATTGATACTGTTCTATATCGAATTCATCTAATTTTTCATGCCCAATATTGAAATCAGGTACACAGAAAAAAAGGATCTCTTAAATCGAGTTGTAACCGCATCAACTCAAGAGATTGGTTATCTTGAATATAGGTCCAACCAAATATTAGTTTGATTTTTCGACAAAATCCTCTTGACTACTTATAGGATCAAAAAGTTTTGTGTCAAATGTACACTCTCTTATCGAAAAATGTGGTTTGTTTGAGGCAAGAATATTTCATTGTTATTGTGAGACAATTTTCTTGGATGAAGTTGATTTCCTAGCACATCTGAACAATGATCCTCTTGATTCAAGAGGAATCACTTTTGATTCATTCTTATTGACCTCTTTGAAGGATTGCAACTTTGTAGTTTTTCGCAAACTGAGGCTGCAGTATTGATACAGCAGTTAATTATCACTTCAAGCACATTAACATGACCTGACAACAAAAAACAAAGCATTCTTAACATCCAACAGTGCCAGTGATACGACGCCATGTCCACATATATGTTCCAGATTGTTTTTTACGTCCATGTTGAGTACTCGAGTTATGAAGAATTCGCGAGCCTGCACTCTGCACTATAGGAACATAAGTACCATCAAAGAAAACTTCACAGTAACCTGTCACAATATGTATCTCTTGATAGTCTTAATGGCGGCCAACGGCGTTATTGTTGGCGTTGTCTATATAGCTGGTTCTGCGGACAGTGCGCGGATTGCGCATCTTTGCCTCGCGAGCTAATTCTCAATTATGCTTATTGGTCGAGCTGGTCACGTGGTATACATGCTTCCGTCATCAAAACACATTTTCATAAGAAACGATATTCTTGACCTGAGAGAAATAATCTTGACTGACATTACTCACAATGTTTTCTAAGTTGAAGAGTGCGGATGATTCAGTTCAACCAAATTAATTTCAAGAAAATTCATTTAAACAGGCAAACAACGTGACTAGTTGAAAAAAGAAAGTTTCCGGTCAATCTGAGATTATTATTCTTATCGGAAGATCATACAATTCAAGAATATATATATATATATTTGATTTAAGATATCCGTTTTTTCTGTGTACGGTAGGAAGGACGTCTGTGGGTTCTAAGATCAAACAGATGAGCGCATGAAATTCCCACCAATCAGATGCTTACATATAAGTACAATATTTTTATTAATTTATATCAAATCTTGTGTTTTCAGGATGCAATACTTAACGAATTATTATTGCCACCAAATTAGATGATTCATACACCGTAATATGACACGGTGTAACTTGGTGTTTATTTTATATAATAAGTATTTTTTATGCGTTAACGTGAATGATATAGCACCATTGCACACTTGGCAACCATTTGGTGTTTCTTATGATTTTATGTTTCAGTATCGTTCTACGTCACCACATTCGTGTCATTTTTCACTACTATAACATCGGACTTAACACCACTCAACAATCAATTGTGGAATGTATAATAAAAAGGACACAACTTTGATATTCACGTGTTGTATTCGTCGGAGTTTGCTTGAAATCCATTTGATTGAAATAAAATGAAGTTTCTTTACTGAGTAAGGTAATCAGGCAACCAGGAATACATTAGTGCGTATTTACTTTGACCGAGAAATATAAGTCGGTGCGTTATCTCTAAAGTACGAAGGCGTAGAACGGACATGCGATATTAATTTCGAGTTGTAACACGAAATTAGTACTAATTTCGAGTTCGAACTCGAAATTAAGAAAAAAATATCGCATGTCCGTTCTACACACAGAATTACTTAATTCGATTTGATATATGCTTTGGTTCAAGAGTATGGCTTGTTTATATATACTGAAATAAATGTCTGCTCAATTCAAGACTATTATGTTTCCAACTAAATACACTCATATACCAATGTTATAGATTTCTTGAATCGTAAAAGAAATGGAGTTCTTCGTGAGAATAATACAATATTTCAGATTGAGAACACAATATATTCAAATCAAGACAATCATAATCTCTCAATGACTCGCATTTTTCTTGAACGAATAGAATCAGATTTTCAGTTTTAGCTGTAGATTGTTTTGTATCAAGAATTTTATAAAATATCGATTTGAACGAATATATATTTTTCATTTGAGAATTTGTTTTTATGTGTGTACGCCTTCGTACAAAAGCATCAAAATGTATGGAATCTTCTGTGATGCAAGCTAGTGCTTTTATTTTCAAATAACAGTTCCATGGTGATATGGCTACTTTCCGAAACAGTGTGCTCAATGACGTTTTCATATGATGTCGTGGTCGAAGAAAAAAATCCATTCAGACAAAATTCGAACGTGCGACAGATGCGTTCAAGGCAAGTACAAACCTTTCCGTCAAATTTCATCTATATATAGACACGGTGTTCGGCAATTAATTTTTGCGGTTGAACCACCAATCCCATTGTTTCGATTCCTCGAAAACTATAAATTTTCATTCATCGACGACGGTCCTCTCGAAGGCAAAATTCCTATACCCGCAGCCAAGAAAGGCCCGATGTGTTGAGCAGGAATATAGCGTCGATCGCATCTCGTCGAAAAATCGGCAGGCGGAAAATTGGGCATAAGCATGCTATAATGACCTACATAAAAATATGTCTGGGCCTGTTGAAGTGAAGAAGATGCGATAACGTGAACGATGAACATCGGCGGCCCAATCAGAGGTGAGGATGGACACCGTCGGCGGGTTAGGCCGTTTGTGCAGGGCCGGACCTGGCTCGCGGATCGTTTTTTCAGGCGACTTTCACTTATAATATCACTAGAGCTTCGAATATTATCACTGGAAATTTGGTTGAGAAAAAGAATATGTCGAATTTTCACTTGATGATATCACTAGAACTTGAGGTGAGAAAATTTCCCACCGGAATATTATTGAAGTCTGTGCGATGAGGAGATATAGGGACGGTTCGCCCTCGTTTCTCATTGGTATAGAAACGCCAGGCGAGCATATAAGTGGTTAGTTGACCGTACGACTGTGTATAAACAGTAAAATAAAATACAACTCTGACGAGATTGACTGTTTGAAAGTCTTATTTCTATCGTGAAATGTGGCTTGTTATCTTTACAAATAAAATACAAAATACTGACTCTAATTACGCAAAATAATAATGAGGCAGCTGTTGGTGTATAGTTCAAACCATTATTCTTGACTAACTTTATTCCACTAAAGTTGGTGGAAATATATTTTCTCCACTCAAATTGGTGTATATGGAGTTGAATGTGAATATCATTTTACATAAAAACGTCAAAAAAATTCCAGTGGAATATGAAGATTCTTACTCAAGAAGGAGAACAATTACCGGAAATTCTTGTAGTTGCTACTATTAACGATGCAATATACAATATTTAAAATCAATCACACAAACCGAATTTACTCGACTTGTATACAACCTGAACAATAAATATCCTTCTATATTCATGATCCACCTAAGAGGCAACTTGAGAACACCCTGTACGCTGTACGAGCATGTCCATTCATCGGCTTCATTATTCTTTTCATCTTCAAACCGCACCTCATCAACATATCAAATTTGTGTCGCCTTGAACTTCCAATAGGAAATATAAATGATGGCCGAATACAGGTTGTTAGAGGCTTTTGGAATTCCCATCATTTGTGAGGTATTAGTGATCGTTATTTATGAAGATCTGGAAATTATGTGAAAATATAATGGTTCTGGTGATTTCAATTTTTGTCAATGCTTTATTGTTGCCATAACCACAGATTAGAAAACCTCACAGATGAGACACTCCGCCCATTTTCTTTGATGTGTGCCGAAATCCGTTTTCATTGACCTCGGACCTTTAAATTTTGCGCATCGTAGTTGCCGGATAGTCGTTGTCACCGCTGGAACCACTGATGTGCAATGTTGCCATTTTAGTAATGCGTAATCAATACTAATAATGAAAAAGGTAACCTACTTCCGAGTGATATATTATGAACAAGTTGTCATCAGAAATCAGTTTCTATCAGAATCTGTGCAATCAGGAAGAAGATGTATTCTGAATGAATTTTACGATGAAATTTGAATTTTGTGAATGTGGCCCATTCATTGTCATCTAGAAAAATAAAACACGATTCAATTATCTAGTAAATTATCAGACTTTGAATTCCTCAACTTGAAATTTGATATAGCAGTATAGGTATAGCAAATATGATGATATTCCCATCAAATGGAAAAGTTTGATAGAAGTCACTCATAATAAGAATTCACAGTTTTCCGTCCTTTGGAAAACAATGTGATTTGATATTCTCCGATTTATATAAGATGATTTGCAATGTTTATACACACAGTAATGATTGCCAATAAAGATACTATTGTACCTGATTCACATTCCAGATAATGAAGGTACCTATGATCACAGGTTTTTTTATCTTTGCTGTGATAATCCTCGAAATCTTCATTACTTTTCCTTTTGAATTATAGTTTATGAAAAATTTTTCATTCATTGTAAGAACATAAACCCATCCGAAATACTGGATCGTGAATCGTGTGAAACGAAAACATTTGTAACATAACCAACAAAATGATGACTACGATGTAAACAAAACTCGATCAATATTTTAGCGCCTGCGCATTTCTATAACTGGACTTTTAAATTTTGCACTTTTGACATCTCGCTCTGTCTGATGACTGTCTCATCTGTAAGGTTTTCTAATCTATGCCATAACTCTATGAATTGCCATACTAAGAACCGGTTGCATGAAGAATTCAACAGCAACTTTCTGTCATGCTTATTTTCAATAATAAAAACCATTTTCCACATAAATTATTCGAACAGCTTGGTGCAGATGATTGTTACACATGTAAATAGTAATGTGCCGACATTGAAATGGTGTTCTAGTGTAAATGCTAATTCAAGTATGATTGAAAAGTTGTTTGAACGCACGCCTTTGTTTATGTTGTTCCCAAGTCATTCACCGAATAGCTATGTTGATAAATCAAATAACTAATGGTAATGTATGCGAGGTATAATTTATTGACAATTAATAGTTTAGAAATGGTATGTCATTCAGTAAATGCATTTTCATACGAAGATCGATAATTAGGAGGAGGAAAAAAGAAAAGTTCCATTCAACTAAAAATCGAAGAAATCAGTGTCTTTTCTCAATTACTATAAGAAAATGAAGTTTTCACACCTTCAATTTCATCAAGTTTATTTGAATTTTTCAAATGGCTCATATAATCGGTTTTGATAAAATCGAGCTTTTGTAACGACTTATTTCAAGAAATCGATCTTATGTCAAATGGTAGACTATTCAGGAATAAACGATCGACATTTTTTGAAAACCTACCTTTTTCGAAAGATTTTTCAAGATACCGATGTTTTTGAATGATTGATTTCTTTCAATATCTTGGTATTTTCGATAGATCGATTGTGAAAATAGATCTTTTTATGATCAATTTTCCAGAAACCTATTTGTCAAATTGCGACAATCTCTCGAATGATCGATGTTTTCAAGAATCGATATCTTCAAACGAGAATCGATCTCTTTTTGAGTATTTTGAAAATCATTAGGTACTTTCATAAATGATCGGTCTTGTGACGGATCTTTTCCATGGTCGATTATTTATTGAGAATCGATCTTTTCAGATATTTTCTGGAGATCGATATTTTTCGAATGACCGATATTTCGAAAAATGATCCTTCAGGTGATGAGATTATCAAGAATCGATCTCTCTGATCGTGATTTGATATATTTCGAGTGATTTTTTCGGAAACCGATACCTACTTTCAATCATCCGATTTTTGAGGATCGATATTCTGCAAATAAAATCTCTTTCAAATGACATATTCTTCGAAAATTTATTTTTCAAACAATATTATTTTCAAGAATCGTGAATATATATTTTCTGTAAGATCGACCTTCATAAAATCCAATTTTTTCGAGTGACATTCGAAAATTTATATTTTACGAATGATCGGTTTTTTGAAGCCGACGTTTGAATTGATTGGTTATGTGAAAATCAAGATCATATGATCGATTATCCGAGAATCTTTTTATATGATCGATTTTATGATATTGAAATTACCAATTATCGATCATTGAAATTACCAATTTCCCGGAAATCGATCTTTTTCAAATTATAGATTGTTCTCTAATCGATCTTTTTCAAATGATCAATGGTTCGAAAAATCGATCTTTATCAAATGATCGATTTTCCCAAGATCGATTTTTCTCGAATGATCGATTGTTCAAAAATCGATATTTCTAAAATGATCGATTGGTCAAAAATCGATCTTTCTAAAATGATCGATTGTTCAAAAATAGATATTTCTCAAATGATCATTATTTCCTTGATCAATATTTTTCAAATGATCGATTTTTCCAAAATCGATCTTATCAAATGATCGATTTTCCCAAAATCGATATTTTCAAATGATCGACAGTTCCTTTATCGATCTTCTTCGAATGATCGACAGTTTGAAAATCGATATTTTCCAAAAGATCGATATTCCCAAAATCGATCTTTTCCAAAAGATCGATTCTTCCAAAAATCGACCCCCCGGCTGACCAACCCCTTCACGCTTCCAGCGCGGCAAGGAGAAGCTCAACACGCTGGCCATCTCGGTGATGAACATGTGGCCGGGCGTGCGACTGCTGGTGACCGAGGGATGGGACGAGGAGGGCTACCACACCCCCGACTCGCTGCACTACGAGGGTCGGGCGGTCGACATCACCACGTCGGACCGCGACCGCTCCAAGTACGGCATGCTGGCGAGGTTGGCCGTCGAAGCCGGCTTCGACTGGGTGTACTACGAGAGCAGGGCGCACATACACTGCTCCGTCAAATTAGGTGAGTTTTTCGCCAAGTATATTTTTATGATTATGATTTTATGATTATTGGAGACATGATGGAAATCAAGGAGAACTTGTGGAAATATGCGGGGAAGAAAACAAAACGCCCACTGTCGGCTTTTGTGGGTTCCTCAATGTTTGTTTATGTATATTGAATAAATTTGAAAATTTCATTGTGAATCATACATAATAATAAACATTATTATAATTATTATTATTTCTGTGGTTGGTGGTCTTTTGATATACGATTCTGTTACGAGCCGTGCTGGCATTTCTGAGAATACCGGAAGTCATTATCTCGGCGGCTCGCGTCTAGGCTATGATTTATGGCATCGCGATAACATCGGTCGCGTCGCAGTTTCTCGAAAATAAATGCCCAACGAAAGAGCGATTTTTTTGGAAATCAAAATCGGATTAAAAAAGTCAATTTCACTTAAAATGGTTGTTATTCACTTATCATTCTCATGTCTGGTGTCGCCAGATGGAGACACTTGAAAAGTGTGTTTGAATAGTGTTTTTTGAAAAATATTTCCAATAGCCGCCGCGAGATTTGAACCCTGGCCCTCTAGAGTCTAGAATATAAGTCAGCGATTCAACCACCATCCCAACTGGGCTTTAAATACAGAAATTCCTTACCTTAGGCAGATATAACTAACTTATCTTTGCCTTAGGACAGACGCTTACTGCTTATATCTGAGTGTAGCTCGAGAAAAGTCAAGTACTAATTGAAAAAATGATTCATTGATGGCAGAGCGCGAAGTACCTCTAATAGGATTAGAGTTGTTGAGTTATTCATGTCAGTATTTGATGAAACGAGAGAATATTCTAAGGCAACGAAATGTCAAATGGAAAAGATGCTTTTTGGTTCAAGATACTATATACATGCATTCACTCAAAATAACCTTATATTGTCATTGTTACAGAAAGCAATCTATAAGCTTGTTTGTAGATAATTCAGGTATATTTATTCTACACCTTTTCCAGTTGTATTTCAGAAACCATCAAGTTTATTTCAGAAAGCGTCAATTGAATTTCAGAATAGTCACTTGTATTTCAGATAGTATCAATTGTTTTTCAGAATAGTGAATTGAATTTCAGAAAGCGTCAAATGTATTTCAGAATAGCGAGTTTAATTTCAGAAAGCGTCAAATGTATTTCAGAATAGCGAGTTTAATTTCAGAAAGCGTCAAATGTATTTCAGAATAGTCAATTGAATTTCAGTATTCGTCATTTGTATAGAAATGATATATTCTGAAATTCAAATGACGAATTCTGAAATAAAGTTGACTTTTCTGAAATACAATTGACGCTTTCTGAAATTAAACTCACTATTCTGAAATACAATTGATGCTTTCTGAAATCGAACTCGCTATTCTGTAATACATTTGACGCTTTCTGAAATTCAACTCACTATTCTGAAATGCAATTGATACTTTCTGAAATACAAGTGACTATTCTGAAATTAACTTTTGACGCTTTCTGAAATACAACTGGAAAAGGTGTAGTATATAAACAAGTAACATTTTCGAATTAAAACAAATAGATTCGATGCAAGTAAACATTTTTATTTGTGTTTCGGAAGAGTATATAAGGCATCAGGAAAAACTTCACTAGGCAATGAGTCCGATTGAAAAAACAATTATGACAGAGAGAGGTTTGGCAGTTCTCGGGCCTGACACGCAAGAGTTGTCTTCACACACCAGTATACAGCCAAACGAAAATGGGCAACTTTTTTTCGGGCCACTCCGACTCTGTGCTCCGTTCTCGCACCATCGCTCCTCGTTTAAATTCCACCGGTTTTCGGTGATGGTTTCAGTTTCACATCGTGCATTGATGTACGGTGCTGCCATCTGCATGCTCTTCGGGAATCGGCAGAAGAAGCTGCCCCCGATGCTCGGTTGTTCGTGTTGTAAAGGTCAGATCTTCAAGTGTTCTCGAGAGCTGCTTCTGGCGCTTGTTGCTGATGGGACGCGCTTTCAGAAGGATTTTTTGTTTTAGGAGTCGAAGGGGCTTCTTTGAAGTCGTACTTTTTTCGTATGGGTCCAGCTAGAATTTGCTGTTTGATGCTGGGGCGTATATCTTCGAGTTGTCATATTTATTTTGTTCCAGATTGGAATAAGTATTCATCAGGAATGGTACGGTTACAAATCAGAACAGAATTTGATTTGGAACATTGTCGAATCGACATAACTTCTGAAAAGATGGATCGATTTTTTCTTTGGGGGATATCATTTTCTCAAATCGAAAAAACCGCAATTGTGCCACGGCTACGGCTCGTGATTCATCATCTTGTCAAACTCGTATGAAATATCCAATTTCCGCACGAGTTGTACACTATACTTTTCCGACGATCTACATGAAGAATAGTCATGTCGGATTTCAATTTCGCATGACTGTATTACCAACTTACAAATCATTTTCACAGGAAACCAATTCGGTCTGTATTTATGAAATATTGGAAAAATTATTATTGATGGTAACATTTGAGTAATTGTTCAGTACTAACGGATTACTATTATTTTCTTTTATCAAACCTAAATTCTGGGGGAGTAGAATCTACCATTTCATCGTCGGATGACATTGCAGCAATTAAAACTGAACAAATTATACCATTCGGTACCTATTTACTTGGTAAATCACATTGACACTATAATGTTATGAATTTGTTTGTAGATATGTCATTGTCACAGCTACATGAGTAAAAATCAGAGTATATTTAACTATATTAGGTATCGCAGAGCGTGGAGATGAATCATTTCGCACTAGTGCGAAATATCTTATTTTGTGTACTATAGTTTACAGAGCGAAATGATACGTATTTCAGCTAGGTCGTCGGAAAAAGGCAGTTAGATGATCTTTCGAAAGCAGCAAGACACTGATGCGTTCGAGATACACAAAAGTTTTTTTTCCACAAACGCAGTTCCTAAACAAGAAAACTCGATACTTTATCACTACTACTACTTATGTTGCTTTTCAAACTACCATAGCGAGTATGAAGTATAATTATTGAGATACGTCCATGAGATTTACCTTTTTCAGTATAACTATTGTTTTCGCTTTATATTCAACGGACTAATGTTTTTGGAGAAATGCGACAAGTTTATGATACTCACTTTTTCATATCATAATTCATTCTTTTCCTCGATTTCTCTGGTAGGAGGTTCAAATTCACAATTTTTGCTTTTTCAACTGCATTAGATAATTTACAGTCACCATTTTCAATCATGCAAAAGAGTTAGAGTTAGTTTTCAACTATATATACCTATGGTGGAGGCGAGCATTTTTTCAATATTTCTGCTAAAGAGCGAAAATGCTGCTGTAACTTAATGATGACATTTCTTGGAAAACGTCAATTTTGTGTTGAGATTTTTGAAAATGTCAAATGCTTATTTGTTAACCTGTTGTAAAAAAATGATTTCCCTTCATTGAGATAGAATTAATCGAATGGGGAACTTTTTCGAATTTTTCAAATGTTCATAACTTCCGAACGGATGGACCGATTTTTCCGTTCGGAGATATCATTTCGTTTGTTTTTTCTTTTAGAATCCATTTCTCTAATGAAAAAAACCCGAAATCGAATATGTCAAATCCAGTCCTCCAATGAAGAAAAATCATTTTCAGCTTCCTATAATGGGCTGTGTCCATAATTTCGGTCGATTGTTGAAAATAATGAAATAAATAATAAATAATTATATTATTATGTAGATGATGTATATGTGAAGTTGAGTCTAATGTTCAGAAGATCGTTTTTCTATTTTGGTTCTATAATGAAGTCATTATGAATCGCAATTGCGTATCAAAATTTTTTATTAATCAGGGGTTGTTACAATTAAACTGTCAAGTGAAATTCAGAAGAGTTAGGCCCAGGTTACTTCTGAGAGATTTTGGATTTGGTGATATTAGCAGTGAAAAACTCAATGTTTCTATTGGTAATTTTCAATTCAGAGTGTGATTTGATTCAAATTGACCAATAAAAACAATAGCAACATTGCATTTTTCACTGCTGGTATCGCAAAAATCATAATCGCTGAACAGTAAACTATAAGCTTTACGCTTGTGCGTCAGATTTCAAATATTTCAATGTCATCATTGTTACCAATCGAAGATGTTTTCTGTTATTTATCGTTATCAAATCGATTTCTTTCAATAAAATACCTCAAATGAATTCAAAATAGAAAAAATTGCATATGACACACGTTTTATAAGACACGTTGTCGCACTCGTTTTGCTCGTCGTACTCCAAACAACGCGTGCGACAAAATATCTTGTATCATAATATACTATTCTTTTTCGAGTAGTATATCTGTAATGTATATTCACTCACAAAGATAACTGCATCATAGATCAGTATTGGTACTAATTCAAGTAAGAATATTATAGAATATCATCAACCTCAAAGAAGTTTGCAATAATTGCGAACAAATGCAATCCTTCAAAAATGTCAGAATATACTAAAGCTTATACGTTTCGGAACACCCAGTACATACCTCATAGGCATTGTTCGAAGTCCAGGATGACATATGTAACAAGATGGTCGCCGGAGACAGCTACAGAAAAAAAAAACCGAATGAAAAATATCTAGGTATTAGCATAGGAGTTCGCTAATGTAAACTACCGACAACAGAAAGGATCCAGTCAACCGGTTTCGAACTCACCATCAAGGCTGATCTTCAACAGGGATATTTAATTTCCAAACAGCACCCAATCCCATACCAAAGTTGCACCGCATTATCATCAAATGCCAACCAGCCAGTCATTTGTTATTTGGGACACACACCGAAACTCGACGCATTCTAGATGTTATCGCCGGCGACATTTGCTGCTAGTTTAATAGCCTCAAATTAACTTCACTAGTTCGGTTTATCTGGTCCTTTTGTATAAAATAAACCACACGAACAACAAGGTGCATTTTTGATGGGCTCCGGAATCTTCTACCTACAGAGTGGCCCCTATCAATTTTATCTGTGTTGACAAAATATGCTGTAATTAATTTTCTTGTGGCCTTTTACGGCTCGGGAGAGGTGTAAGACTGGACGCCGAAGACACCGTAAAAATTGAGAGGGTTTCGGAATTTCGGTTCTCACGCCATCAGGTATTTGGTTCATTGAACAAATGAACTTTGCTGATCGATCTGAGGCTGAGGCTACACCTTTGTCATCTCTACTGGGATATCCGAATTGATATTATTCAAGTTACGAAATTTAATAATGCAAACATTGATTGATTCGAGTTTGGACGAAAAATAGGATTTTTTCTCGGATTTTTTGAAATTGAAACCTCTGCCTCTGTATACACTGTGTCCAATATAAGGATGTCTATCATGGGGATGTCGGAAACCATATGAGATACGGAGATGGTTAAATTAGAGAAAAGTTGCGCATTTCCAAGCCTAACAATATGCCGTTCAGAAAGTTTCAAAATTATGAGTAGTACCGGAGATATGCCTAAAAAAACGAAATTTGCCGATTTCGTCTTTATTTTTTTCCGACGTTATTAAAAGGAATATAGGAAAACAAAAGACATTTTCTCATTGCCACTTTTCGAGCTCTGAATGAATGAATGAATGAATGAATGAATGAATGAATGAATGAATGAATGAATGAATGAATGAATGAATGAATGAATGAATGAATGAATGAATGAATGAATGAATGAATGAATGAATGAATGAATGAATGAATGAATGAATGAATGAATGAATGAATGAATGAATGAATGAATGAATGAATGAATGAATGAATGAATGAATGAATGAATGAATGAATGAATGAATGAATGAATGAATGAATGAATGAATGAATGAATGAATGAATGAATGAATGAATGAATGAATGAATGAATGAATGAATGAATGAATGAATGAATGAATGAATGAATGAATGAATGAATGAATGAATGAATGAATGAATGAATGAATGAATGAATGAATGAATGAATGAATGAATGAATGAATGAATGAATGAATGAATGAATGAATGAATGAATGAATGAATGAATGAATGAATGAATGAATGAATGAATGAATGAATGAATGAATGAATGAATGAATGAATGAATGAATGAATGAATGAATGAATGAATGAATGAATGAATGAATGAATGAATGAATGAATGAATGAATGAATGAATGAATGAATGAATGAATGAATGAATGAATGAATGAATGAATGAATGAATGAATGAATGAATGAATGAATGAATGAATGAATGAATGAATGAATGAATGAATGAATGAATGAATGAATGAATGAATGAATGAATGAATGAATGAATGAATGAATGAATGAATGAATGAATGAATGAATGAATGAATGAATGAATGAATGAATGAATGAATGAATGAATGAATGAATGAATGAATGAATGAATGAATGAATGAATGAATGAATGAATGAATGAATGAATGAATGAATGAATGAATGAATGAATGAATGAATGAATGAATGAATGAATGAATGAATGAATGAATGAATGAATGAATGAATGAATGAATGAATGAATGAATGAATGAATGAATGAATGAATGAATGAATGAATGAATGAATGAATGAATGAATGAATGAATGAATGAATGAATGAATGAATGAATGAATGAATGAATGAATGAATGAATGAATGAATGAATGAATGAATGAATGAATGAATGAATGAATGAATGAATGAATGAATGAATGAATGAATGAATGAATGAATGAATGAATGAATGAATGAATGAATGAATGAATGAATGAATGAATGAATGAATGAATGAATGAATGAATGAATGAATGAATGAATGAATGAATGAATGAATGAATTAATGAATGAATGAATGAATGAATGAATGAATGAATGAATGAATGAATGAATGAATGAATGAATCGATATTGCAAGAAATCCACAAGCTTGTTTGAAGAATATCCAGGTAACATCTTGTCACTTGTCAATTACAGAATCAGCTCAAGGGGCTAAATACGGAGGCTGCTTCCCCGGAGACGACACCGTCCTCACAGCAGACGGCACCAGGCGAAAGCTGTCCGACCTTCAGATCGGCGAGCGCATCCTCGCACTCGACCCCAGCACCTCCGACCTCGTCTTCAGCGAGGTCATCCTCTTCCTCGACTACGATCCCCAGCAGAAGCGCGAGTTCCTCCAGCTCACCCTGCGCTCGAACCGCTCACTAGTAGTCACCCCTAGCCACCTGGTGCTCACCAGCGGCTCCCGCGCGGTTTTCGCGGACACCATCTCCGTGGGTGACGACCTTCTGGTGCGCGGAGACGACGGCCAGGTGGCTGCGGAGACGGTGGTGAGGGTGGGCGCCGTGCTGAGGTCGGGCGTCTACGCGCCGCTCACCGCCGTCGGGACGCTCGTGGTGAACGACGTGGTGGCGTCTTGCTACGCGGCCGTGGACGACCAGGAGCTGGCGCACTGGGTGTTCTGGCCGTTGCGGTGGACGTGGAACCTCCGGACGGGGTTCAGGAGCCTGTGGAGGGCGGTTTCGTGGAAGGCCGGTCCGTGGGTGGAGTCCACCAGGTCCCGGCAGAGCGGCAGAGGGGTGCACTGGTACGCCGAGATGCTGCATTATATAGGGGGATATCTCATCCCTGGACATTTGAGGGAGTGAGGCCCTTCCTCAGTGATATTCGAATCGGCCAGTGAACGTGTACATATCTATTTATTCCTATTTATTATGGACGTTGTGAAGAACTATTGGCATTTGATGTTGTCCGCGATGTGTCTTCAGCTGGAGAGGGTTCTCTTGGGAGGCAAATACATTTCAAGGCAGTAGGAGAAATTCAACAATATTCTCCAAGGAATCAGATTTTTTACAGGGTGTCCGAGGAAATGTGAAAAAAAAGCTACAGGCACTACTTTCGAAGACATGAGCTCCTAAAGGGTGCCACTGGATATCGATTTTTCACCGTGATAAATGCACAAAATAATCAAGAAATATTACTTTTTGAAAGATTTATTTTTGATAATTGATTATACATCATATAACAATTCAATTTATTGAAATAATAATTGATAGTAAAGTTTGAACAATTACTTCCAACATAAATTCCTGAAGATGTGCCATGTTGCTGCTTATCATCAGAAACGTTGGATATTTCTTGAAGAGTTTATTTCACACTTTTATCTGATATGCTAATTCGTTTGGAAGCAGATGAAAAAATCAATATTTTCTTGTTTATTGACGATTAAATGGACTATTTTCGAGAAAAATAATGATAAAAAAGTTGATGTTTCATTTTTAATAAAAATCGAACACAATTAATTTGACTTCAAAAGAAATTCAACATGGCCCATGTCTTCGTGAGGATCACCTGTATTAATCCAAGATATTCCCACATTTTCCCGGACACCCTGTATCCGTATTCTCAACTTTTCTCCCTTTTTTCGCATCTGGCTGCTTGGAATACGTTTTGCAGATCCAGAATGGTCAATCAATCAATTCCACTTCAAGTGTCTCCAATGAATGGCTTTTTCTCTGTCACGTCTTGAATTACTGTTTCATAACATTCCATAATTTCACTTGAAATGTGTGTGCTCTTCATGGAACACTCTGTATGTACAGGTGGACATTGGAAAATTGTACTTTTCACCAATTTCAAAAAGAGGACTACAATTTTCGTGCTCATCTGACGAAAATTTTTATGTAAATTCGATTGAACTCACTTACCAGACTCTTGTTAGCTCCAGAAGGACATGAAAATGATTTAAATTTGTACCAAAACCCACCGAATTTTCAGAAATATATTCTGAACGATTCAGGCAAACGATGTTTCCAAGAGAATTATAAAGCTGAGTATCCTTGAAATCTGGTAGGAAGATCTACCTACTTTGGACCTTGGCACGAAGTTGAATTTTGTCGGTGAAAATTTCGACCGAAAACACTGCACCTGATGTGCCTTTACGAACATTTTATCTGGTGCAATCAAATTATTTTCGTAAATCCTTCAGTTCAGTAACAACTTGATTAATGTTGCAATTCGTATTCAAATTTCGCTCTGTCAAAATATTTGACAGTCATTTGAATTTTCAGTTTCTTCACCGTATACATCAGATTTCATTATGATATAGCTTTCTACTAAATCATACTAAGTATATGCTTATTATTTAACTGAGTATAGAAAATTATTAACTTTCAATAAATAGGCAAGATCAGATATTTATCAAATATTTGATGATATTTCCTGTAATTATTCTTTGCATCCGAAAAAACAAAATTATGGGTCATAAATAATCCAATTATAATATAGTTCTATACTATATATGATCATATCAAAGATCAAGAATGAAATAAAACAAAAATCTTACGTATACGCACACTTTTTTCATTTTTTTGATGTTATTTTCGATATCATAAAAACGTATTCCTGCCTATTTTAGTTAGTTTGCAGTATAATTTATCCAGTTTGGTATCAATTTTGCAGCACAAATTCAGATCGAATAGATACCAGGCTATCTCTTGCTGTATGAACAAATCAACTATTACTAATTCATGTGTTTTATAGTTTGATTAGGTGTTATTTGAATATGCATTAACTGAATATTGGATTAATTTCTAATTTCTATACCAGTAGAGACAGATATGGTGAATGAATGTATCAATTAATCTGTATATACATATTCAAAATGAGACAAATGGCGAATTATTCGAAACTTATTTATTTTGACTGCTTTTTCTAGTCTTTTAGTTACGAAAAAAAAAACAATGGTCCAGTTGTAATTTTTTGAAATGATGAGTTATCGTTTTGGATAGTTAAATACTTTCCATACGAAACATTAAAATCATTGTTTACGCCTTTTATTGTTCCTTATATATGTTTAAAAACAATATATTTATTTCAAAATTCGATAATCCCAATGCCATTGCATAAAAATGTACTTCCTTGTAGTTCATGAGGCTCTTTTGTAATTTTACTGTATTTTTTGTACATATATCCATACCTAGTTATATTGTAAAGTGTCCAGTATTTGTATAAATAAATTGTATAATTCCTAGACCAGTAGTTCATTTTTTCACTAAACACTAACGTATTGAGACACCCAGGTATAATACCCAAAAGTTGAAAATTCATACGCTCTCGAACTTTGCTTACATAACTGACCCTCGTATATTCAAATGCTGTAAGTTGTAGAACACCGCCATCTATATTGTGTTATCGAAAATGATCATCCTCTTATCGCCAAATTCTAGCAGCAGTCTGTAGTCTGTAAGAAATCACTACCTTCAAAGAAGTTTTCTGTAAATCCGAGCGTTTTAAACAATAATGGATGTGAGCTTCATACTTGATCAGATAGATGGCGATACATGAGTCATTTCTTGAAATAAAACTTTTTCACCGATATACCAACAGATTAGCTTGGGATAATTTGAAATTTAAATACCAACGTTAACATTTTGAAGCCCATCTATGTAGCATGGCGAGATTCGAGTGATTCAACTGAACTTTCGAGATTGGACTGGAATAATGTAAATTGTTGTAAAGATTGCGGTTTGTCGATATTATCTGCCCCAATATTTTTGGCAATAATGTTCTCCTGTTCATATGACGTCTATATAAAAAACAAAAGATTCTTCTATTCCAATTCCGTCAAAAAAAAACAATGACCAGTCAATTTCCTCAAAAACAAAAGTGTAAAACATACAAACATTTCGAATTGCATCAAATTCAATATTGACCATATGTAAAACATTACAAAATGATGCGAATTGTTGATAACCGAACTAAGTCACATTACCAGTCAATATGTTACAATCAGCTATGCATTTTTTAATGAACACCGTACAATATCCGTTTCATTTCCATTGGATTTTTAGAGGAAGGTGAACCAAGGTCGTCAACATATGAGAAATTCATCCACAATAATAATCATTAACAAACCTGCTAGTTGGGCGATCAAGTATACCTATACAGCGTTTATTTTGAAAGGTTTTCATTCACGTGGTGTTATAAGAAACGGTTTCCCCAAATTTTTTGACATTTTTGTGCAATTCGGTTGTGTTTTGAGTTGCGCTCTGCTACAACATGAAATTTTGGACATCTTGGAGCGGGATTTACGAGTGAGTTTTGAATTGTTTTCATCTTATGACGAATTCGTGCATTATTCAAAACTGAATATGCGAATCACAAGGTGAGCAACTTGAAACGAAACAAAAACAAACCGAAGAACAGTTGAATACTGATATAAACAATTATTTGTTAATTGAAAAAGTAAATTAAAAGTCACTTTTCGAAAATATAACCACCTAAAAACGCACTTAAAAATCACTGAACTCGATTCGAAGAAACGGAATGTGTACTGTAGGCGAAAAATTTTCTGAAAAAAATACATTATTTTTGAAATTTCGAGTCAACTTTCGGAAACTCTGTATTAATTGATACGTTGAAGGAGTGCTTTCATCTTGTACAAAAAAATTTCATTATTTTTTCGAAAATTGTATGAGGTTACGAACCGCAGTTACTCACGAAACACTCTGTATTGGGGACTGCTAGGTAGTTAAGCCAATCCAGAGCACGTGATCAAAAATGGCTGCCTTGAGGCACACACGGAGTGTTTTGTCTATTTGATTACATGTGTTTTTGTGTTTATAGTCTGAATTTCCTTTTTGAAGGTTTCAAAAGTGAATACAATGGCTTGTGATAATAAAAGTGATTATCTGTTATCGTTAGAGACTGATGATAAAGACATTGCATTACGGTATAAGGAAAAAATCAGAGTCATTCAAGGCATCGATCCTTTCACTCTGATGGATCAGTTAAAGCAGCTGGTTTTCCCAAAATTTGAAACCACATTTCGAACCAAATACCTCCATGAAAAGTTATGTAACTTTTTACCTTTCAAAACATGTTTAGCACATACTTTAGCATATTTTAGTTTAACTTCTGTGAGATCTTCCCTTTTCATTGCTTTCAACCATCTTTCTCTTCATATTTTTGAGAGTTCATTCAATTCTGTTTTGTGTGCAAAATGTAGTACGCTGGGTATATTGAAAAACTTCACATCATCACGATTTCCTCGACTCCCACACTTAACAACACAACAAGTATGTGGCATGTTATTGTAGTTCTATCTTCAATTTTATGAGAAAATTCACAAATGACAATATAGTCTAAACACAGAATATTCACAATGGATTTTTAAATTCGTTCTGAAGTTAAAACTAATTTCAAATAAAAATCAAAAGGTTCAAATAGCTATAGAGTTCTAATGCACTCAAACGGTTTGTATGCCTCAAGGTATCCATCTTGAATTTGATTTGACAGCGTCTTGGTTTGGTCAATTGTGTTTGTTGACACTATAATGTTATGAATTCGTTTGTAGATATGTCATTGTCACAGCTACCTATGAGTAAAAATCAGAGTATAGGTATAACTATATAGGAAATCGCACCAATCGCAGAGCGTAGAAATGAATATTTTATTTCGTTCTAGTGCGAAATATTTCAATTGTGAACTTGTTAACAGTGCGCTCTAAATACGCAAAGAGTCCCTGTTTTCAAAACGCCATTTGAGGTGCTTCAAATAACGCAACTTCTTCCCGAAAAATGTATCCATGATGCAGAAAAACGAACCTCAAAGAAGTTATGTAATATCCTGTCAATCACTTATTCCCTCTACACACGTACTCAAACGAAATCGAAAAAACATAGGGTAGATTCTAAAACAGAAGACCGACCCTTCCAAAGGCAACCTTTTTCGCAAATACGCGGCTTCAAAGAACAACCGAATGATGCATGGCCCTCTGCATGAACTCGCGTTTTTTATTCCCCTCGTTACTTCCGAGTGTCATATTAAACGACGCTGGCTCAAACAGTCAGAGGCGACGCCCGGAATTTGTTCTTGTACGTGGAAGTTTTCCGGGAACAAGGCAACGTATGGGGTCCATCATTTATTACCGACCAACGTGCCTTGGAAACTTCTGCTATACCGTTGTCGAGCTAGAAACGGCCTGATATTCATTTAAAGTTGGCCCTTATAGGCCCTCCGGTGGGTTTTTCAACCCTCTGGGGATCCTTGAGGGTGAGTTTGTTTCGCGTGTGCTCCAAGAAGTGTCTTCTGGCCCATTATTTTGGCACACAATATTTCATCACAAACCCTTTACGACATTGCCCTGGAAGGGAGTCTATAGACCTAGATAATTTCTCGACTGTTCTAACAACCAATCAAATTTCGTCATTTTGTGTCATGTGTAACAATTTCACCCAATCATGTCAACATTAGACTGATAATTGCATTCAGTGCAATTTTCAATCCCTATGACAACACGATCGAGTTTGACAACTTCATCCAAATAAATTTCAAAATGTCACGTTTCGGCAATGAGAATGTTCGAAGTATAAATGCGCTAATCAAAGAAAAAATTCCCAGAAATACAACCTACAGTCAAAAATATATTTGGGGAATATTCATGGAATTTTGCTGCGAACGAGAATATGAGTTGAATGAACATAGAAGCTTAGAAGAATTGGCGTTGATACTAAAAGATTGGGTCGTCAATATGAGAAAGAAAAACGGGGCCGAATTCAAAGAGGCAACGGTGCTGAAGACAATGTGGAACGTTTCGTGCAAACTATTGCAAGAAAAGTACTATAATGACTATAATATTATGATTGATCCGTTTATCAATATAGTGTTTAAACCAGCCCGAGATGCCCGCGATGCAATCAGGAAGAAACTACAAGCAGATCCATGTAAACGTAAGGCCAGTTCAGTTTCGTTAAATTGGTCTGAAATTAAAAAAAATAATATTGCTTTGGGATGAAGATACCCCTGAAGGTCTTGTGCGTAAATTTTACCATATTGCTGCTGTAGAATTAGCGTGGCGAGGAGGAGAGGCAGTTGCTTGTCTGGTGGATTTTTTTCAAATCGAGAAAAATAACGATGACACTCCAACAAATCGCATTGAATACAATCCGGTATTCAGTAAAACGTGCCAAGGTGGTTCTAAAAGCTGTGCAAGTAGTAAATGGTTGGTTACCAATAGTGAGAGACAAAGCTGCCCTTTACGTCTTTTTCATAAACTGATATGAAAACGAGGCGACAATACTACCTCACCACGACTGTTCTTAAAACCAAATCGACACTGGAAAAATGAAACTGACAAATGGTACGATATTGTACCTGTTGGAAGAAATACAATAAATGAATGGACTTAATCTTCTGCTGAAGCAATTGGCTTGAATGTAAAGGAGAAAAAGATAACAAATCACTCGAATAGATCAACTGCTGTTAGTGAATTAGCAAAAAGTGGTGTAGAAGAACAACAATTGCTGAAAATTACTGGTCATGGCAATCAGAATTCTATAAAACCATACTTAAATCTCGATCAAGAACACCACAACAAGATCATAAATATTATGCGTGGTAATAGATCTTCTATAGTAGAGAACAGCGACGAATCTAATGTTAACTTAAATTTTAATAATTGTACTTTCACTAACTGTACTTTTAATAAATAAATGTTTCGTTGTGTTGAGTTATGATTTTTTTTTGTCGAAAAATTATCCGCCGAATATCCCTCGGACATTGATGAATGCCTCATAATTTCATGACAAATTTCTCAAGGAACGAGCTTTCGATTGTCATGAAATTATCTCGTCTGTTATCAATGTCCTAGGGATATTACTACTGAAAAAAGCCTCTCTATTTTAGCTCCTAGAATGTCTTGTTTTTAAACATATAATCAAACTGAAAATAGGGGGAATATTGATTCATCAGCTCAACATTGTTTTCAACCAATCACATGCATTTACAACGTGTGAGACATGCTATTTCAAGAGGTTCCATAAAGCATCCCAAAATTCTCAAAAAAATTAAATGAACTATTCTTCTTTTGAAACAGTGTTATTATGACAGCGAAAAAAGTTTGCCTTCACCCAAGAGGGTAAAACTTCGTTTATCGCACTTTGAGTTCGGAAAAAAATTTTGGTGGAACTTACGTATTTTGACCTCCTGATCAAGAATCTGAATCAAAACGCGGCGGTCTCAAGTATTCTCGGAGATACGGCCCCATTTTGTCTCAAAAATGCACCATTTCAAATCTCCATTTTCTGCTAATAAAAATACAAAACATCATCACATGCTCAAATTCACTTGTTTTCAACACTTTTTTTTTTTATAAAAAACTGTTATTTTCACAAAAATTCGCCCTTCTTCAGAACGTAAACAAAACATCTTTTTTCTATTTTGGTTGTATAATGAAGTCATTGTGCAACGCAAATGCGTGTCGAAATAGCCTCTATTTCGATACGCATCTTTTATTATTCGGAGATTGGTAAAATCGAACTGTCAAATGAAAGTCAGAAGAGTTAGGCCCAGCTTACTTCTGAGCGATTTGTTTTTAGTGATATTAGCAGTGAACAACTCAATGTTTTAATTGGTAAATTTCAATTCAGAGTGTAATTTGATTTGAATTGACTATTCAAAACAATAACTACATTGAATTTTTCACTGCTGGTATTGCAATATTCAAAATCGCTCAACTGTAAACTGGACTTTAAGCTTGCGCCTCAGATTTTAATTATTTCAATGTCATCATTGTTACCAATCGAAGATATTTCTGTTATTTATCGATATTGAATCCACTTTTTTCTTCAAATCAATTCAAAATAGAAAAAATTGCATATGACACACGTTTTATAAGACATGTTGTCGCACTTGTTCACTTGTTCACAACGCGTGCGGCAAAATAGCGTCTTATAAAACTTGTATCATAATATACTATTTTCACTGATTTTCTGGTTATCTATATTTGAGATGTTGGCAAGGTGTTACCATGAGCCAAACAATCACATCATAAATACAAATTACCAGAATATCAGTGTAAAAAGGTTGTTTTGTTTACATTTGGAAGAAGGGTGAATTTTTTGAAAAATAATCGTTTTTTCTGTTGAGAAGTGTTGGAAACAAGTAAATATATGCATGTATAGTGTTTTGGTTCAAAGAAGGGTGATGAATATTGTGTATTCCTAATAGCAGAAATTTGATATGTCAAATGGTGCATTTTTGAGACAAAATGAGGCCGTATCTCCGAAAATACTCGTGACCGCCGCGTTTTGACTTCAGATTCGTGATCAGGAGGTCAAAATACGTAAGTTCCACCACACATTTTTTCCGAACTCATTGGAGTGCGATAAACGAAGTTTTACCCAAGAGAAGTACTTTAGATTTTAAAAGAATTTTTAATCCTTTCACGGACATCAGTTTGAGAAAGCGAGAAATGCACGCGACACAAAAAGCATAATTTCACAAGCAATCCCTGAAAAAAAGGAAGGTGAGTTCTAATGTTCTCAAAAAACAAAACAATTTTGAAATGGCACTGTCCTGGAGCAAAGAAGAACCTTTAGTAATAATTGAAGCTGTTATGGTATTATAAGTGACAATTTCAATTTGATTGGCAATAGTGAAACATTATACAAAATGATGTGAATCATTCATAACCGAACGATGTTAAATTACTGGTTAATATACAATCAAAATGAACTATTCTTCTCTAAAAACAGTGACAGTTAGCAAAATTATTTCGAAGAATAGTCCAACCATTGCTATTCATTATTTAAATCAATAATATATTCCACAATTTTCCAATAAACAAGTATTATATTATGAAAGTACTGAATGTATTTTTTTTACATTTCTACACCGATTGTTTTTCAACAACAAACATAACTTTCCTCTCATCAATTCAACTTTACAGAAATAGTAACGAGTTACATGAATAAGTAAATAGTCGATAGACATCATCAGTTACGCTCATTATCAGGTAACTATACAGGGTGGCCAATACGAGAATGAACAGCATGGGTAAGCACAAACCCGAAGATAGTTCATGCTTATCTTGGTCACCCTACCCTGTATATGTTCCTGATAATATCATTGCAACTGTTATAGATGGCAATGAATGTATTTTATGATGGTTGTTTCCATTCATTAACAAAATAATTACTTGTAATCAAAAACTCATTTACCTTGATCATACATGGGTAATGATGTTATAGTATGAACATAAAACTAGAAAACATCGTGGAGTATCAATATGACGAAAATATCATATGAAAAATTATCAGGTATATACTTGAAAGAATTAAAACCAAATTGTTTCTTACATTGGTCGCCATCATATTGGATTTTCACAACATAAGATAAATATTTATCAATTTTTTCACGTAGGTGCCTGCACATGCATATCCTGTATAAAAGATGATCCTGTTTTATGACGTTCATGCCATAAAACGCTTCGAAGCTATAAGAAAACGAACCTATTTCGCTGGTCTGAAATTGAAAAAGTTTTGGAGAGGCGAAAATACCCTGGAATTATGGACATTGTCTCAGTGTCATGCGGATTTTTCCTGTATTAACATGAAACTGGTGATGTTGGGTTATTGCTGGTCATATATTCATGATATCATCTCAGTGGCGAGACTTTTCTGTTATTTTTTTTTATATGAAACTGTTGGCTCCTATTCCACTACCTATTTAAGAGGATTTGTATTATTATCAACTTCCCTTTGAACGATTGATTTGTGATCGATAAGAATGTTTTCTTTTATTTTTTAACAGTACGTTCAACTAGTAAAATGTGTGATGTCTTAACAAAAAATGAAATGTTGTTTCAGGCTAGCTGAAAAATCATTTCCCACTGGAATGTACTGTGTCCTGGATCAAAACGAGTCAGTTCGTTTGACAAGGCATCGTTGGTTATCGAGTATAAGGTACGTAACACTATCACATTTTCAGTTGTTTCCGACAAAATAATCCAAAAGAGTTAAATATACATAGAGATCGAGGAAGACGTACTTTGCCTTTTGGATTATCAGGAAATAAAGATCGATGTGCCAAGAATTTTTGTTGGACAGTATAAAAGTCACTCTTGGGAAACAAAGTATAATCTAATGGAACTTCCGAGATCTATAACTCCATAACTCCAAGCGAGAAGGAAAACTACGAATTATCACGTTCCTAGAATTTCACGTTATATCTTCGAATTGCAAGTTCGAAGTGGTCTTTAAATATAATTCCCCACCATTACTGTTATTACATCTATTATCCTCCCTATTTCGTGAAGTCAACACGTGACAATCAACTCCATATAACGTACGGAAAATGTCGCGGACAATATAGGGGATAGTTTCCAAGAACATCAGAATTAATAGGATTTCCTTACGATAAACCAACACAATAATGTATCTGAATGGTTATTTTTTTCTATTACTAGGATTCTTATATACAGAGATAGCCATTCAGTGGCGCATCCAAGATTTTGTTCTGGAAGGGGTAGATTTTAAAAAAACTGGCTAGGTTCAATATACCTACAGTACGCAGCAAACGTTTCGAATAAATTTGATAGGTATATCCAAACTCGCAAAATTTTTTTGGATATTTGTCAATCTTGATTTTCAAGCAGTAGTTCATACACTATTCAATTAAAATCATCAATAACTGGCATCATAATATCTTCACCAGATGTGTATTTCTTTTAATAGTATATCGGGTGACCTCGATGCATAAAACTGCATTTTTAACAAGTAATTCAACTTCATGCAAATTCTGGATTCACCATGTATCAAGATCTATCAAATTTCATTCCATTTCTTCGAAAACACAAAGGTTATAGGGGCGATCCATCTTTCGTGGACATCCGGTATCAAATGCGTCTTGAAAAATTGTGACTAACGTATTCGAGGATTTTTTGTGAACCCTCATCAGAGTTTTGGAAATATAGAATTAATTCCATACCTCTTATAAAAAAAAAAATTAGTATGGAAGCAAAAAATATGGAAATATCTTCGTTATTAGGAAAAACGAAAAAAATAAGCACAATTACCAGTAAAATACAGAGTATCATTTGAAACGAGTCAGAAACTCATGAAAATTGATCACAAAAATCGCAAATAGAATATAGTCTTCTATTTTTTCATCAGCATATCAGTTCATGGATTATTTCTATTCATACAAAGCATTGAGTTACTGCCAAAGTTAATTTGTACTCGAAAAACCCAAAATCCTGAATATTGAATTTATTTTTCGATATTTTCACACCGTCAAAATTTTCCAACGTATATATTGTCGATTTCACCCGATTCAGTCGCGCAATAACCCAATTCATCTACCATGGCTTAGTTCCATAACAAGATTTGGCAGAATTATAGACAGCTAATCTCATTTGCGTTAATATTCCCAAGGGTATAGCTCACCAGAAAATCATTATTCACTTCGTGCATTCGCAGCTACGGTACGTTTTTTTTCGTGAACAGTGAGTGCCTAACATGGCTGATGATGGAGCTGGAAGCAGTGAGGATCAATTACCAAGAACCACCGAAAATGAAGAAGATGATGACGATGACGAATCTCAAGAAGATGAAAGGTCAAGTTTTTCTCATTAAACCATCATTAAATCATGTACTCGATTCACTTTGGTAATGATTTTTGTAGTCTTCTCATGATTATCAATAATTATTACGGATATATTATAACAAACATTAGACAGAATGATATAATCTCTAATTCACTATATATTGTCATGAATAACACAAGATAGAATAGTACCAATGGAATTAAATGATACTATACCTACTTTATATTAACCCTAACTCCCCTGGAATTCCCCGGAATTCCTCCGGAAGAAATATATCAATTTGAACCGAGATTTGAACAAATAATGATGGAATTTTGAAACTAAATGTAGATAAAACTCGGAATGCCGGGAAAAAAATAAGCAGATTGGTATGAGCGAAGTTGAAAATTGGTCCATCCGTTCGAAAGTTATGGCGATTTGCTACATTTTTTCTATGATGAAAAAAAGTTATTTTTGATTTGGATTTTTTCGATTGGATAAACGGATTCTATGGAAAAAAATAAGCAGATTGCTATGAGCGAAGTTGAAAATTGGTCCATCGAAATTCAAGGGGAATTCCGGGGAAATCCGGTGAAATATGAAATATTTAGGAACATCACACACAAAATCATTCGGGATTCCCGAGGGGATTTTTGAGTTTAAGATAAACTTCAGACCTAGCTCCAGAGTGATGTCACTAAATATTACAGAATCTGAATAATACCGAATTATATTGATCAAAATTTCGAAATTTGTCATCAGTAAGGCTATATAGGCAGTATTGTATTATATCGAAATCCTCGTTGGAAACAGAATATATCATCTGATGGTATTTTTCAATTTTATTCCCTCCTTTTTCCAAGATCTGAATCCGTAAGAAGGAAAATCCAAGAAAAACAATTTTATTCAGAAAAAATTCAGCAAATCTAGGGTGTAAACTGTAAATCATCATATCTATCGAACACATGATTCAATTTACATAGGAACATACAGGGTGGTTCCTAGTATATGATAATAAAAATAGGGTGTTCCAAAAGTAACAAGATAACTAACATTGATATGCCTAATTTTTTTGGAACATCCTTCCTGTACATTTCAAAATAATTTTAAAATATAGCATTCATATAAAAACTACTAAAGTCACAAAATCACAGAGTCAGCATAAATTGTTTAAAAAAAAAGACGGCAATGAACTTATTCGTATTTATATCGTATTTTTTCTGGAGTAAAAAATAAGAAAGGAATTCCCCGGAATTCCCCCGGAATTCCTATCAATTGTACACCGGAATTCCCATGTGGTCAACCCCTCGCCCTAACTCAACTGGACAAGAGACACAACACCAAACTCTTTGCCAAAAGCCGCTCTTAATTCCCTGAGAAGAATGATACACCATACTATATATATTCAATACATGACTGACTGCTCGTCTGTTAACCTCTATCTCCTTGTAAAGAAAAACGCGACTATACGGTGTGATTCTCACAATAATATGATTGAACTTTTTTCAAAGTAGCACACTTGATTGAAAAATCCTATAAGACCTTCTACACCAAAATCAGACTGCATGACCACTAATATTTGATAAGCAGCGTTGAAACGTTCAAAGTTGAAATGTGCAAAATCAAACAGTTCAATTTTCGTCCAGTCAATTTGTTTTGCCGGTATTCATTCAAATACCTACTCGAAATATTTATATAGTCCAGGAAATCATCTATGGAAATATACTATGATTGTACTCAGCTTCCTCCAAACACGTAAGAAATCCTATTTATATTTGCCAATATCTGCTTGTCTAATGGATTCAAATGATGAATAGAAATTTGTACTATGATATAATTGTCTTTATGTTCACACCCACCATTCTTTCTTCTGCTTGAATTCACGTAAAAGAAGTACGACCCTGTATAGGCCAACTGGAATGAAGCAGGGTTGGTGGCATAACAACCAAGGACCTTGATAATGTCTGGAAAATGAAGGCCTATGCACACAACAGTTTTCCAGTACAAAGGAAAACAACGAAAACTGAAATCATCGAAAGCTTTTGCCAGTCGCTAACTCAGCTTTCAGACCTAGACTGGAAACGTAGCTTTCGGTGAAAAAATTCACTCTGAAAGGTGCACACAAAAAACAGCCCAATAGCTTGAAATGCATCCACTTGGAATATATTCGAATAAAAAATTCGAACAATTCCTTCTACTGGAATATCTCACTCCGTTGACTATGAAAATACCACGAATTGCATCTCCATTTTCCACATCCATTTACAGGGTGGACGAATTCCAATGTTTGTATATAACGCGATAACGATAGGAAATATTTGTTTTCGCTATCGAGTTTTTTAAACAAAATACTTCGGTACATGGGGGTAATTTTTTTGTGTATCCCATAGTAATCGGGAATCTCTATGCAAACATTGAATTTTGCACACTCTTTACAGTTTACATTTGGGCAAAGAATGGCATGAAACAGGGAATGGAAAAACAAAACGGCTGCGGAAAAACCTTCATTTGTTTACATTATAAAAGCAACAATTCAAATACATTAGTGCTAATTATAGTCTGTTATATTCAGTAGGTTGATGTTGAACAATATCTCACTAGTTTGAGTCATTATCAAACACAATTTGAATAATATAATACGGGGTTATGCGAAAGAAACTAATTAATCAACTTTTAAACTAATTGACCTGAACAGACCCCGTAAGAGTCAGTTAGATGAAATGTAACTCCGAGTGTAACTCCTTATTATATATAGATTTGAAAATGACTTTTTAATTCCCTATTGCCTACTTCCAAAAATATATTCGACGTATCCTTGACAGGAATTGTAAACATTGTAAACCTTGCTAAAGAATAAAAGAAAAACTATTCTAATCCAATTAAAAATATCGAACATAGTTTGAAGAAGAATGTCTGGTAGACTACGAGCAAAAAACAATTATTTTCCTGGAAAATACCACGCAGAACATTGAATCATATCTGCTCGTAGCTCATGCAACTATCCACACTGTAAATGCATTTATCACGAATGTGAAACTTTCGTTTTTAACAGTGTCTACACTTCCTACCAAATATGATACGAATAGAATCAGTAATTGGGAAATGTCATATTTAGATCTTCGAAAAACAGTCACAATTTATCTGATTGCATGATTTCGGTTAATTATCAATATTTTGAGCTCAGGCTTCCACAGTTGAAATATTCCCAATTAACAACGAAACACCCTGTACATATATATAGTAATCGAATGAAATTCCATATTCCACCCTCTAGACTTTTTACTGCACTCAATTCAATTCCCAAGAAGAATAAAAACAAAGTTCTGGACCCTTGGTGCAAAAAACAGACCTGAAAAGTATGAAATATTTAATTCCCTTTCCATTAAGTTTTCCCTGAGGTTAACGTTGTTACACAGTTGAAAATGTTCTCCTCTGTCCATGGGAAAATACACCCCTTTTCCGATGAGGAAAAACTAAAAATGTTGTTGGTTTGGCACGAATACAATTTTTATTTCAGAAAATATATCTTGTGGAGGGAGAGAGTCCCAGTAGATTTTTTCTGACCAACATACTGCTCACCACAATAGTTAACTTTTTCACTATTCAAAACCTATCGATGAATCATATAAACTTAGAAAACACTATCACAAAAACAATTTCGATGGTATCTGATTATTGCAATGTAAATAACCTCCTTCTGAATACTGCAAAAACAAATTGCATCGTTTTCAAAAGTAGCCACAGAAATATCAGCAGATATGAGAATCGATGAAAAATTTTCTACACATACAAAAGTATAAGGAATATATTATATTGTGACAAATTGAACTATGAATTTGTGATTAACTCGCAAAAAAACTTGCCTCTAAATTTTTCGCTTTGAGAGTTCTGAGAAAAAAACTAAAAGTTATAGGCATTTAGAGGCACAAATATCAAATGTATTTCAGAAAGCGTCATTTGTATTTCAGAAACAGAATTCGGTATTCTTCTACGAAGGAATTGATGAATAATATAAAATAAATGATCCTGTGCAGAAATAAAAAAAAATCGACCTGCAAACGCAATTTTTAACGTAAAATTTGAAATATTTCGTAAACAGTTACACTTGGATATAGGACATTATGCATGAAATATATCAAGAATTTTGCGTAAAATCAAAAAATATAACCATATATAGAGGGTCCCATTCAAAATAACGAAGTGACGGTCCATTTCTGGTACAATCGGAAATGCTAAACTTTGCCTATACATTCTTGAGAATATTATGTTAGATGGATAGTCCCCATAAACATTAATTTACTACCAAATTTTCTGATTCGGCCCTTTTTATACATCATATAGTTCATCATGGGAACAACATAAGAAAAATGATGTGACCTACTAACTCAATCTCGTTAGCAACTACATAGTTTTTCAGAGAGGAATGGAAAATAAGACCATAACACATGGGGTGTTCACAATAAACCTTTGTTTTCTGAAATACAAGTGACAATTCTGAAATTCAATTGACGCTTTTTGAAATACAAATGATATTTGCTGAAATTCAAATGACGAATTCTGAAATACAATGGATTCTTTCTGAAATTAAACTCGTTATTCTGGAATACATTTGACGCTTTCTGAAATTCAACTCACTATTCTGAAATACAATTGATACTTTCAGAAATACAAGTGAATATTCTGAAATAAACTTGACGCTTTCTGAAATACAACTGGAAAAGGTGACCAAATCAAAATCGCTCAGAAGTAAGCTGGGCCTAACTCTCCTGACTTTCATTTGACAGTTCGATAGTATACCAACCCCCGAATAATCGATACGCATTTGCGTTCCATAATGACTTCATTACAGAACCAAAATAGAAAAAAATATTTTCCCCGCAGTTTTCACAGTGTACGCGGCAGTCCCACCTGTCCCGTCAGCGCCGCGACGCCAGGCGCAGGATCCGCAGGATCCGACGCTCACGGCACGCTCCACTTCCCGAGTTTCCGCCAGTGTGAAAAAGACCTCTTTACCGGCCACCGCATCGTCTGGCACGCGTTTTCGCGGTCTCACAGCGAACGACAATCACGTCCCCCCTCGTTTTCCCCCCCATTTGGGGTAGTGTCTGCCCCCCGTTGGAGCAGGTCGATTCGGGAAAGGGCGACGTTTTCCCCGACATTTTCACCGTGATTTAGGGCCCCAGGTTGGTCCGCCAGAGGTAGGTAACTAGGATAGGTCTCGCCTCTTTCGTGGAATCGACTCGGTTTGCTGGAAAAACTGCATTTTTTCATGAACAACACTACGTTGATTGATAGAATCTGGAGTTATTTCAATTATAGGAATCAATTATCAACTATAGGTACTATAATAGATGGAAAAACACATCAAATATATTCGAATGTTGTAGAATTTTCTGATCTGTCATAATTTTCGGTAATTCTGAAACGCTAAACGAATGCGAATCACAAAAAAATGCCAAGAACACCTTGTAAATTTCCATCTTATCCTCCTATTCCAAAATATATAGTTCTCTCAAGCCATTCTAGCGTTGAAGTCGATCATGAAACTCAAATTACAAATGAATAAATGTGTCATATTTGATAATATATCGTACTCATCTTCTCCCTCTGAATTTGAATATCATTGTTCGTTTTATTTTCAGACATATTGTATCGGCAATCAAAATATAGTTGATGATTTTGATTCAATATTGCTAAATAATTGGAAAACGGCTTAAGGAAATTGAATGAAGAGGTTTTGAAGACGTATTAGGTCCAATGAAACTTTTTTTACTATAAAATGCACCTCCTTCGAGATAACAGGCACTATAAATTGCGGAAAAACCGATTTAAAATTGTGACGGTTCGAATATTTTGGAAATTGGCATGCCCCTGTTATTTAGGTACTATGTATATTCATTTTTTGGTGCAAAAGTTGGGTAAACCCAGTTTTGGGGGAGTTATAGGGGGGTCTAAACTTTCAAAAGGCCAAATTTTATGTTTGAAAAATAAAGTTTCACCTCTTCATTATTTTTGTTTAACGAAAAGAGTGTTTATTCACAATATCAGGCTTATAAAACTTATTGAGCTGCGATATCTATATTGAAGTTTATATTATTGTTGACACTTATTGTTAGTGTTGTTGTTGCGACCAAACATTTGTTTTCGTTAAAAATGGAGAATCTTTACAGTACCTGTAGTTCTTGTTTATTTGAAAAAAAGTCTTATCAAAGCACCTTCAGATATTTACGAATCTTGAATCACCCTGTATTTTTTGAAACAGGAGAGAAGGGTATTCAGCTGGAGTTGAAAATATACATGGTGTTTCTTAAAAAAATTCAAAAGTTAGTAGGTACCTGTGAAACCCTTCAACTTTCACATTCTAAGTTGTTTTCCACCCCTCGTAACTCATAAAAGTCAAGATATAAGAAGACACCATGTACAGTGTGACAGTTCTTGTCCTCGTATTTTGGAATTGACGAAGATACTCGATCCAACCGGCGTTTCACTCGAATATACAGGAAGATTATTTTTCAAATGCCGCAACAATCGACATTTTTCAATTGGAAACACTCTGTGTTTGTCATGACTGTGCAAACTGCGCGTGGGGAGCTTTTCGAAAACACCACGTATCTGATTATCACGGTGAATCACACCAAAAAAGTTATAGCGATATATTTTCACAACTTCTTCTTATTGAAGTCTTCAATCAATATTTCATCTTCCCTCAATTTCTCCTGTTAATTCACGTGAAAATCCTATACTCATAGTAACAACAAAAGATAATCTTCTGTATATTGAACGAGATCACGAAATCGACTTGAACTGATCAATCGAGAATTAATGAAAATGTGGTTTCTAATAATTTAGTAATCGAATAATGTGGTGAATGCGCCAATTTGAAAATTTGTCTAATCGCCAAAACCTACGAAACTGTAGTAGCTTGCATTACTTGGCTCATCATTATAGATTTTTACCTGGTTATTTGCCCAGGTCAGCTCGGACTCTTTTGTTTCAATTGTTTCTGCGAAAAACTTGTAGACCGTTTGAGAAGGTAGTAATATTTCAGCTACTTGAATGAAGATGGCGGTAAGATCGATTATCGAAGAAGATTTCTGTTGCTTACGTATTTCTGTGGTTCGCATCTGACAGACGTGACTTGAAACGACATTAAACAATATATTTTCTATAAATCTGGAATGAATATTGATATTTTGACTCTTCTCAGTCATTTTTTCATCTAGAACAGATGAAACTGATAAAAAGATGACAGAAGCACAGTTTCTGTTTTACCGACACAAGGTATGTCGCCATCTCTGTTAATTTCAGGAAATATTACTACGGTATGAAATCAAGTAGGCAAAGGTCTACAGTTTATTCTAGTGCTTGTTAATAGGAAGGAAAAAGCTTGAATCTTTGACACAGATGTTTACTCATGCGTAAAACTTTGTGTTGAATTTTGAAAGCGGCTAAGTTCACTTTGTTATACGGTTGTGAAAATAGCTATTTGTGTATTTAGAAATACACATCAGCACAATATTTTTTCAAACACACTTCCTAGACAAGGCAACTCGATACTTCATTCAATTAACTCACATTTAATAATATTCTTCATCTAAATCATTAATGTCATCAATTATTCAATGTTATATCAGTGAAATTCAATCCAATAATTAATACATCTAACAGAATGGAATGGAAAATGACTCATAGATTAAAAAAGAATTTCCCTGCCCAAGGATCGAACCCAGGCTGGCGGCTTGAGAAATCGTGCGTTGAATCTGTTGGCTATTGAGGCTACTTGAAAACTTATGTCCATTCCATGGTTAAAATACGTTATGAACCAAAAAGATATAGTCAAACTTATTATTGCTTTATATTCAGCAGACTGGTGTTTTTTGAGGAATACAAGTTTAGAATACTTACTTTGATAACTTTCGCATTTCCTGCTACATCAGGAGATGTCACTATTATTTTCCATCATGAATAATGAGTTTGTTTTCAACAATCATGGATGACAGTGCAAAAATGCTGTCACTTCATGACATTATTTCCGATTACGAGCGGCAATGCTGTCACTCGATGACATTCCTCGGAAAACGACAATTTTTTGTTAAAGGCTACTTCATTGACCGTTTGTAGAAAAACAATGTATGTACCTCTATTATCAGGACAATACAAAGTCACCTGAGATCTGAATTGTCTCAGAAAAATGACTCTGTATATAAAAACTTCGGGAAAATGCAGACGTCATAAGAATTTTCCGCAACACACAATGTCCGCGCCTCTTCCTTTTAGTAAAACTTGAAGTATTGAAAAGAAAGAGCGGAAATAGAACATCTGGAGTGGAGCAAGAAGTGCAAGCTACTTCTTTCTACTCCCTTCGGATGTCGTCTCAAGAGATTAATTTATCATGTGAAAGCTGCCTTATACAGTCGTGAAAAGATCTCTCCTCTGTATTTCGATGCCATTCATCCGCCTTCTACCATCTTCAAGATGAATGATACAATTCTGGATTGTAAGAAATTCGAGAAACTACTAAAACTAAAGATAGCAATTATGGTTAATGCGAAAAAGACATCATTCATTGAGTGGCAGTGCATTCCATTGATTATTTCATTCATGCTAAAATACACGTTTTTGATTGGTTGAAATGATTGTGTTGATAAGCAATAACACCATGTTTTCGATTTTGTATTTCGGCTCCTGATTGGCTATTGGATACCTACATGGTGTGTTTTCGTTTCTGTATTTCGCTTTCTGATTCGTAGGCAGTAGGGTAGTTTGATTAAACAACGACTTACCAGTTGCAATCTGTCACAGTATTTTCCGATTCCCTGGTAAATAAATGAATGCCACTACACCAAATTTTCGTCTGAACCATGATAAACATACTCTACCAATGTGTATCCACTTCATTTTCCACAAATTCTGGTCAATTTCAGCATTAATAGAATTAGAATTAATCTAATGGAACCTAACCACACAAATTGTGACAATAATCATAATGAATTTAGCTCAGTAGTACCTAGTGCTTAGGTAATCTTGCCCACATCATACAATGGCATGAATGTATTTTTGGTTGCATAACGAATGTTCTTGTGTCGAACTATACAATGCATAATTGAAATAACTAATTCCACAAACTGTATACGATTGAAATAGGAAATCATCAAAATGGCTTCGATTTTATTCATGGAATAATCTGAACAAATACAACAAGTGTATTGATGATTATCGAAAATTCCTTCTCTTTTTGTTTCGATAATCATCAATACACTTGTTGTATTACATGCGAAAATCATCCATATTGAATGAAGCTTGATATATTTCTGATACTCAGGAAACATGATCCATATATCCATATAAATTCCATTATGCTATGAATATTTATCACAATAATATATGTATAATATATATATGTTTGGTGAAAACGAAATTTTTGGCCGTTTTACCGGTAATATTCCTAAGTATAGGTCGAGAATTATGAATTTAACCTAGTTGATATTTGTACACCATTCAATAGAGCCGAACATTATCTTTTTAATGATACCAAGAAATTTTTTCAAAGATGTAGGGCTTGTTGCATAAATAATTTTTTCAATTTTGATTCTCTAATGAAGTCATTATGAAGTTTATTTCGATATGCATTTTTTATTATTCGGGGGTTGGTACAATCGAACTGTCAAATGAAAGTCAGAAGAGTTAGGCCCAGCTTACTTCTGAGCGATTTTGGATTTGGTGATACTTGCAGTGTGATTAGAGTTGAATTGACCAATAAAAACAATAACAACATTGCATTTTTCTCTGCTGGTATCGCAAAAATAAAAATCGCTCAACAGTAAGCTGGGCTTTACGCTTGTGCGTAAGATTTAAAATATTTCAATGTCAGTATTAATACCAATCGAAGGTGTTTCTGTTATTTATCGATATCAAATCAATTTCTATCAATAAGAGACTTCAAATTAATGCAAAATAAAAAAAAAATTTACATGACACACGTTTTATAAGACACGTTGTCTTACTTGTTCCCTTGGAGCACTCCTCGCTTCGCTCGTCGTACTCCAAACAACGTGTGCGACAAAATAGCATCTTAAAAACTTGTATACTATAACAGACGATTAGATATTCAATTTAAAAATCCCATTTTCACCTGTGAAATTGACTAAATGTTCAGTCATTTATCATTTCAAGTTTTACAAACGAATAGTTGGTGTTCCTGACATTTCGAACAAAATATTATAATGGAATTATGAATAAATTAATAATCAAAAAGCTGAAATACACAAAAATGTGACTATTTTGAAGAGCATCACATTTTCGAGATTCTGAATTAATTCCATTTTGGCTCCTGGCTGTGAAAAGATCCCTGCAATACTCCACAAGATATTCGTAACAAACCAAAAGAATTGTCATTGTTGACAATATTTCTTGTTGAAAAAATTCCACAAAGCTATCATGCTAATGAGATGTTATTTGATGCGTCAGTATTCAAGCGTGAAAAAAATATCTATTGGTTGGCCTGTAATGTTTTATCCGCAATGAATATGGTTGAGTGAAGATACGAACAAGATTTCTCCTCAGAAACCCATCAAGAACTATAAGTAGATACGCGATATTCCGCAATCCCGTACTCCTAAACTACTTTGTAATGGTGTTACGCCTAGGCAAGTCCTATCTGTTAGTGCATATTTGTTTTTCCATAGCGACACTTTGTGAACCCTAGTCTTGCAGCATCCTATGCAAACTTAGTTATTTCCTTCTCTTTGCCAACGTAATTATCTGGTGGCGTGTCAGGAATATGGATCCACCACTTCGATTTCAGACTTCTCAGTTCCTTTCTGTATATGAGACTGTGATCCAAACTCTGAAGTCAATTAGGCGATTTTGATATCCACCCTTATATAACAGGAGGAGTTCATGTTGAAGGTGGTGATTAGAAATTGGCTGTTCAGAACAGCAATCATTGGCACCTCTAAAATTTATACCGTTTTCAAAATAATGCATTCAATTTTTTACTGCATTCGATTTCGGTTGCTTCATTTTTAGTGAAGTAATTTCAAAAAGACACATTTTTATTCAGGAAATTTTCTGAGATTTGGTGTGAATCGGAAGAACACTATTTCTACTTCACATCAACGATTCGTTGGAAGCAACTTCATGTCCTATACACAGCTTCGCGGATGATAGTACCCTCCATACCGCTTTCTCTTCCAGGGCTCCTATATCGGCCCGTCAAACCAGAAATGAACGAGGAAGAAATGTTAACAAAATAAATATGGACTTAGCAACAATTATCGAGTGGGGATCTATTAACCTGGTAGAATTCAATGCAAACAAAACACAAGCATGTCTTTTCTCTAAAAAAGCCGATCTCACTGTGCCCAACATAATTCAGTCAGGAGTAACCATACCATTGAAGTCATCCATTTCGATGCTTGGCGTTACTATCAGCAATAAACTTTCTTGGGAAAATCACGTGAGGTCCATTGCCAAAAGTGCATCCCAAAAACTTGGATTTCTGTTTCCATCGAAGAGCTATTTCACTCCCAGTCAGCTGCTAATGATCTATAAGGCACAGATCCGACCTGTCCTGGAATTCTGTTCCTATATTTGGAGTGCGGCACCTAAACATATGCTGAAACTATTGGATTATGTCCAAAAAAGGGCAATTCGTCTTGTCGGTGATGCCTCGCTCACAATCTCGCTCACTTCTCTGGAACACCGTAGAAAAGTTGTCGATTTTGCTATATTTTATAGATATTTTCATGGGCGATGCTCTTCTGAAATATCAACAATCGTTCCTACATTAGCAGTCTCTTCGAGATTAACCCGTCAAGTTCAGTCTTCACACCCCTTCGTGGTCACTTTAGAGACCTGCAGAACGTCCCTTTCCAAAGACTCGTTCATCCAACAAACATCGAGACTCATTGCCTAGGGAGATGTTTCCCGAGGCATACGATCTCCAGAAATTTGAAAAAAACACCAACTCCCAACTTCTTTTCCTTTGTTCTCACGATGTTCTCTGAACATTACAGAACATCCCTTTTCGTGAGAACCAGAACATATAAGAAAACTGGGTTTTTCGCTTGTGCGTCAGATTTCAAATATTTCAATGTCATAACATCAATAATATTTGACATATCCATTTGCTGCCAAAGTTTGTTTCATATTATGAATCGAGATCAAATCTGACTGTATATCAAACTGCAGATATAGGTTACTATAGACGTAGTTGCGCGTATTTTAAAGTAAATGTGATAATAATAGCCAATAATTGCCACATTCACAGTATACTTTGTAATGGACGTTTTATTTATTCAAAAAGTATACTGGAATATTATTCAGAAAGTGAACTGTTCATTTATTCAAGAAGTGCACTCTTTATTTATTCAAAAAGTGAATATTAAGTATGGAGCTAAAAGGTTTGAAGCTGTCACATTAGAAACATTGCTTCATCATCAGTGTATAGTGATCGATATAACAGTTTACTTATCATAAATTACGAAACAAAAAAACAATAATTTCTCTTATGGGTCGCGTGATAATGATTGGAAACATTCTTTGTTGTTGTACTTCTCATTTCAAATATATAATGGGTTGATATATCGTGGTTATATCTACGAAATATTATCGAACTATGAAAAAATTAGAGTTGATTTGAATCCAGCGTTTCACACATTGATTTGAAATTCAATTTACCTGTTATTGTTTCAATCAACGGATCTGAACGCTCATGATTGGCATTACCAATTCTGGTAAACCAGTTGATTTTCATTGCTGAAATCTATTCTGTGCATTTTTCGATGTTAGGTCAACATTGGGAAACTCAATAAAACTTCATATAGATAAAAACATATCGTGAGATGAAATATAGCAACATAGAAATGATCAAGTTGAATTGAGAAAGTCTCACTCTCTTCTTACTCTCTTCTCACTATCTTCTTACTATCTGCTTACTCTCTTTTAAATGTCTGATTACTCTCTTCTTACTCTCTTCCTACTCTCTTCTTACTCTCTTCTTACTCTCTTCTTACTCTCTTTCTTTACTGCATTCTTACTTTCTTCTTACTCTCTTCTTACTCTCTTTTTACTCTCTTTTTACTCTCTTTTTACTCTCTTTTTACTCTCTTCTTACTCTCTTCTTACTCTCTTCTTACTCTCTTCTTACTCTCTTCTTACTCTCTTCTTACTCTCTTCTTACTCTCTTCTTACTCTCTTCTTACTCTCTTCTTACTCTCTTCTTACTCTCTTCTTACTCTCTTCTTACTCTCTTCTTACTCTCTTCTTACTCTCTTCTTACTCTCTTCTTACTCTCTTCTTACTCTCTTCTTACTCTCTTTTTACTCTCTTTTTACTCTCTTCTTACTCTCTTCTTACTCTCTTCTTACTCTCTTCTTACTCTCTTCTTACTCTCTTCTTACTCTCTTCTTACTCTCTTCTTACTCTCTTCTTACTCTCTTCTTACTCTCTTCTTACTCTCTTCTCACTCTCTTCTCACTCTCTTCTTACTCTCTTCTTACTCTGTTCTCACTCTCTTCTCACTCTCTTTTTACTCTCTTCTTACTCTCTTCTTACTCTCTTCTTACTCTCTTCTTACTCTCTTCCTACTCTCTTCTTACTCTCTTCTTACTCTCTTCTTACTCTCTTCTTACTCTCTTCTTACTCTCTTCTTACTCTCTTCTTACTCTCTTCTTACTCTCTTCTTACTCTCTTCTTACTCTTTTCTTACTCTCTTCTTACTCTCTTCTTACTCTCTTCTTACTCTCTTCTTACTCTCTTCTTACTCTCTTCTTACTCTCTTCTTACTCTCTTCTTACTCTCTTCTTACTCTCTTCTTACTCTCTTCTTACTCTCTTCTTACTCTCTTCTTACTCTCTTCTTACTCTCTTCTTACTCTCTTCTTACTCTCTTCTTACTCTCTTCTTACTCTCTTCTTACTCTCTTCTTACTCTCTTCTTACTCTCTTCTTACTCTCTTCTTACTCTCTTCTTACTCTCTTCTTACTCTCTTCTTACTCTCTTCTTACTCTCTTCTTACTCTCTTCTTACTCTCTTCTTACTCTCTTCTTACTCTCTTCTTACTCTCTTCTTACTCTCTTCTTACTCTCTTCTTACTCTCTTCTTACTCTCTTCTTACTCTCTTCTTACTCTCTTCTTACTCTCTTCTTACCATCTTCTCACTCTCTTCTTACTCTCTCACTGAATTTCTTTCTCTCTCTTATTATCTTGATCTCTCGTTTTCTTTATGGAATGGAATCAAGAGATCAGTAATACCCCTCAAACAAAAAATTTCACCAGCAATAGTAGAAATACTACTTCAATATGTTTACATTCGAATTGTTGGAGAAAAAAGGTTCATAAAAAATGTTGCATGACAGTGTCACTAATGGTATAGATACTTCTCAGAATCCCCTATTCTCGAATGCCGTATATACAACATCAGTAAGATTTATTTCCTGAAATATCTGGATATCGCATATGCTTTGAATGTGAATTCTAAGAAATGACGTGAACACCAGCAAATTTTCTTGCACATAAACTATAATCTCATCTCAGAACGTCTGTATCGAATATATTCACTATTGAGCCAATTCGAATTTCCAAGAGTTTTGCTAAATAGATCCAGTATTCATCAGATGATTTCTGTACAATTTTTCGTTGAATAGATCGATGGGAAAACTGGGTAGAATATACTGAGTTTTCCTTTTTTTTTTCCCTAATGTATTATTTTGAGGTGGTAGTTTTTTCCTCGATTTTTCTTTGAGAATAGAGACTGTGAATTATCCTATTATGTTCAGAGAACATCGTGAGAACAAAGGGAAAGAAGGTAGGTGTTCTTAAATTTCTGGAAATCGTATGCCTCGGGAAACACCTCCCTAGGCAATGAGTTCCAAAGTCTCGATGTTTGTTGGATGAACGAGTTTTTGGAAAGGGACGTTCTGTAGGTCTCTAAAGAGACCACGAAGTGGTGTGAAGACTGAACTTGACGGGTTAATCTCGGAGAGACTGCTAATTGAGGAACGATTGTTGATATTTCAGAAGAGCATCGCCCATGAAAATATCTATAAAATAGAGATAAATCGACAACTTTTCTACGGTGTTCCAGATAAGTGAGCGAGTTTGTAAGCGAGGCATTACCGACGAGACGAATTGCCCTTTTTTGGACAGAATCCAATAGTTTCATCAGGATATGTTTAGGTGCCGCACTCTAAATATTGTCTCTTTGCATATGACTGTCTAGTCTCAGGGCACGGATTTTTTAGTACTGTGTCTGGTATGTAAGTTTGCATCCCCAACATGATGATTTTCATACTCTATGGTAGTTTGAAAAGCACAAGTATAGAAGCTGGTAGTAGTAATGAAAAATTCTTGTGTGTATTTCGAACATAGGTGTCTTACTGCTCTCGAAAGATCATCTGTCAACAGTGTCAACTGTCTTTTTCGAGTGACAATCTATCACTTCCTGCTCTAAATACACAAAGCTACTGTTACTACTGTTGAATTCCTGATGACAAACAAATTAATTCATACATCGCCTGACATTTCTCAGTTTCACCAACAGTTATAGCCTACCTCTACGTACTTCCTCTCAAACGTGAAGGGTGATAATGTGATTACGCCTTTAGCAGTGAATCAATCTCACTCAGCAGACTGTTATGTCCCATAGAAGCAATGGAAAACCATTCAATTCGGATGGTTAATCAATACAAAAACCCGCATCAAACGATTTTTATTGCCGTTATGGAAAACCCTCTGTGTAACGACGTCTGTAAAAGCAATTTCATACCTTCTACATCACCGGGTTTTATAGGGCAGAGAGCATAGTGGGGGTATCGATTCATTACCATTTGTTGCGATAAATTTGAGAATCAAGCCCTTTTGTGTGGGTTTGTTAATTTAATATTAAATGGAATCGATATGCCGTGGCATTTTTCACAATGCGGTACATCGAAGGTCATTAGGAGTAAATTGGGGAGGGGAGAATAAAAAATGATGAGAAGGAAATACGAAAAAGCGATGAAAAAACAGAGAAGTTTTCATATTGAGTGGAAAAGTCATGCAAAAACTTTGTAGATTTTTGAAAAATTATTGAAATTCAATATATTTCAAACTGAATAGATATCCAGCTGGAACTTCTTGGAATATTTCAAATCGCCGAACAAATGTACTGATTTTTCCATCCGGAGTTACCGTTTGCGTCCATTTCTTCAATCTAAAAAACGTAAATGTGAACAAAAATTTGTTTATTTTGGTTCTATAATGAAGTCATTATGAAACGCAAATGCGTATCGAAATAGCCTCTATTTCGATCCGCATTTTTTATTTTTCAGAGATTGGTACAATCGAACTGTCAAATGAAAGTCAGAAGAGTTAGGCCCAGCTCACTTCTGAGCGATTTTGAATTTGGTGATCCTAGCAGTGGAAAACTCAATGTTTTCATTCCTAATTTTCAATTCAGAGTGTGATTTGATTCAAATTGACCAATAATAGTTATTTATGTATTTTAAGGGAATTATGAGGGCCTTAATTACCGATGGCAAAGTTTGCGTCCCGAGGGCCTCTGGCCCGAGGGACAGCAATTGCCAGAGGTTATTAAGGCTCTATAATTCCCGTGGTACATAGATAATTTTATTTTTGACCGATTTTCATAACAATATGTCCGTATTTAGAACGCAATAAATGTTTAAATTCATAACCTTTCTGGTATATTTGAATTAGGTAGCGTTGATTGTAGCATTGTTGGTTGTTGCTAGGTTGTCGCTATGTTACATATTTATAAGCAAACTTTCCTTATCAATCGATGTTTTTCCGTTAAAAACGTGTTTATTTTTTACCACAAATCGACGATCTTTTTCTGATATAATGGAGGATATTATAAAAAAAGCGGAAAAAGCAAGACAATCATTACTTCCATCGAAAAGTGAAGCCCTATATCAAAAAGAATACAACTTATATCTGAAGTGGCTGACACAGAGAAATGTTATGTCAAAAGATGCCAACGAAACAGTCTTTCTGGCATATTACATTATATTATTATATTATGTACATTTATTATTTGTAATGACGTGAATAAGGAAAATATGTCTTAGTTTTCATTACATATAAACGTTTATAAGCATTTCTTGTATCATTTTCACCTGTAAAAGGTAAGAGGGAGTTTTTGAACCTTAATATCCCAAGGGAGTTATGACCCTCATTATAGATATCGTAACTATGACGATATAAGCTTATAATGTCACTGTCAGAAATAAAAACAATAAAAACATTGCATTTTTCACCGCTGGTATCTCAAAAATCAAAATCGCTCAACAGTAAACTGAGCTTTACGCTTGTGCGTCAGATTTCAAATATTCCAATGTCATCATTGTTACCAATCGAATATGTTTTTATTATTTATCGAAATCAAATCAATTTATTTCAATAAAAAACTTCAAATTAATGCAAAACAGAATGTAAATGTTTTAACAAAATGATTTTGGTTGAGAATACATTTGCAATGCTATCAACTACAATATAATTTGTTTAAGAGAAAATTAGTTACAAAAGAAATCAAAATCACTAGGTGTTCTTTAAAAAATCCACGTAACTCATACAGGAAAGAACAGTAGTGAACAATGGTTGGTACTTTCAAATTATCGAATAAAGTTTCCATACTTCCATAATTTTTAAATTCGCTGCAATTATCCTCATTCAATATAATAGTTCCCAAGACCATGCTTGATAGTTAGTAATATCTTCTTCCCTTCAAACACTGAAACAAAACTTTGAATCAATTTGATTCGATCATGGTGACGTCAGATAGCTGTTCCAGAAGCCGTCATCCAGATAGATTTTTCATTAATGGAGAATTCATGTACACATCAGCACCATGGTGTCAAGTCCGGGCCTCATGTGAAGCTGCTCAATATTCTCCTGGGTATTTCTGAGAGCAATATTTTTCTCTTGTAAATATAAAGCCTGCCGCCATTAATCAGACCTCCCTCGGAGGCTTTTTATCCATCGCAGCAAAATACCAATTTAGAGAAACGTTAAAGTCCCACGCATATCCAAACAAAATAATGAGAATTTTGAGTGTTCAAGTACCTGCTCGCTCAAATCTAAAGACGATGTTGAATGGGCTACAGGATTTCCATGAATGAATGTATACAGCGTGGACCATAATGTTTGCAGCACAGGGAAATATTTTCATTATCACAGTAGTTGCGTGCACACATACACAAAACTGAAAACACTAGATAACTTATTTTCAGTGCCTAAAATAGGAACAACCTGTTGGAACAAGATATCTGTCAGGCTGCATCAAATCTCGAGTTACTTAATTCAAATTGTAATCATCAACAGAAATATCAGCAAATAAAGTGAAATAAAGAGAAACAAAATTCCTTCTCGAATTTATAGAAAGTATGCCTCTCAATAGATGATAATGATAATAGGGTTGAAAATAACTGAGAACGTCAGAAGCAGATTTCAGCATACAATATCCCCATCACCTTCATTTAGTATTCCGTTGAGTGAGAATAAATTTGAATGCAAATTTTCGCAATTAAAAGAAATTGAAATATAACTTGACAGAGTGCCAGTAAAATTAATGAATTGTTAGTGTTAGTTCGCTGTCGTCAGTCTGAATCCTCAGTGACAGAAGTGGAAATATGTACCTGGGTTTTCCTTGTCATCATCAATCATTATAAAAATGGATCAGGGCTTCTTTATGCCCAAAAGTGTCATTTTGAAAAGGTATCATTTGTTTGGTACGTAAGTAATATCCAGATCAAGGTACTTATGAATTAAAATAAATTGAACAATTCCATAAAGGTGGGCAGAAAGACATATTGAAGAATGTTCGGAATCTAAAAATTGATGAAGGGAGGTTGCAGGGACATTTATAGATGCGCCAAAAACCATCCTCATACAGGGTGGTATTAAGAATGGGCAATATGTGAGCTACAGATAGTATGAACACCAAAACATACATTTAGCCCTAATACATGCCTTATGAGAACTTTGCTGGCTCAGAAGATTTCCCAGTATTATCATAATGTGTTCAGATATACATTGATTATACCGCCTGGAAAATAATGAACGGACTATGTTCTTAAATCCATATGCGCCTATGAAATAATCAATTTATTACATACATTTTCATCATACTGATGTTATACTTAACTTATCACTGAACTTGTCGTTTTGAGATCTATCAAGATATGAACATGTGCCTTTTGAAAAAGCGTATGTTTGTTGTGTCACAAAAATAAACCACCCTGTATAGTCGATAGAATCTGAGAGAGAAATACGAAAAAACGCTCGCCTCTACCGTAAGTATATTGTTGAAAACTAAATTGTATTCTCATGCAAGATTGGAAGTAGTGAATGTGAATTAAGGCACCTTTTCATGTAGCAGAAAGAGCAAACATTGTGAATTTGAACCTCCTACCAGAGAAATCGCGGGAAAGTATGAATTATGTATGAATCATGTAGCAGAAAGAGCAAACATTGTGAATTTGAACCTCCTACCAGAGAAATCGCGGGAAAGTATGAATTATGATTGGTGCCATATGAAAAGCCTGAATGTTAAAGATATCGAAGTAAGTATCCTAAACTTGTCGCATAATTCTCAAAAAATATCAGTCTGTTGAATATAAAGCAAAACTAATATTTAGGTACTGAAAAAGGTTAATCTCAATAATACTTCATAGTCTATAATGGTAGTTTATTATCGAGTTTTTTTTGTCTAATAGGAACTGCGTTTGTAGAAAAAGTGTCTTGCCACTCTCGAAAAATCATCTGTCTTTCACGAGCGGCAATCTAAATACACAAATAGCTATTTTTGTCGGTTGCTCTTTTGAAAATCTTCATCAGAAAGCGCCAAAGGGAAAAAATTTTTCCTGCTGCAACTACCCATACCCCTTAAAATCGCTTTTAATGCCGATGGGAAAAAGTTTCAAATTAAAATCGCGTGGTTATGACTGATTTTTGTTGAAATACTATCAAACAGGGGCTCGCAGATTTCAGAGTATTCTGTTTTGCAGATGTCGATTCACCAGTTCCACCACTTTTTTCGTTTAGGAGCAATGCATTTCCAAGACTGATTCGTACTCACGCAACAACAGAAAAAAAAAGTGGGAAATCTCACCCCCAACATGTGGACGCAGGTCATGCGACACACGGAAGAACCGTGTTATACGGGGTGTACGCAGATCCAACGCCCCCCACGAGTGTCAAGGGGTGGTTTTTAAATATCGATTCAACCCCGAGGATAATGCGACGTGGGCCGGATGCTGCTCTTCATCGAACTGAAGGTACGTCATCTCTTCATGCACAGGGTGTCCCATTTTTTTCTACACTTTTCCACGATATCTCAGTTGTCTTACTGTCCTACTTTTTTGTGAAAGAAACATTTCCGGAAATGAAACTTTCATAGCCTGCTTCATTTTCAAGATACAGGGCGAAATTGAAAATACATATTGCATTTTAGGACCACCCTAGTATCTCAGCTATTTTTCAACTTATAGAAACTGTTTCTTATACATCTCTTCACGTAGAATCCAGTGGCGTAGTCGGATTTTCGAAATAAGCTGTCATTATACAGATATAACCCAAAGTTATGTTTTCCTAAATGGAACACCCTGTATATTTTTCGATATTTCAAACAAAAATGCCTTGAGCTCCTCAAAAATATATTACACTATGAGATATCTCTAGTATTAGCCCTCTATTTGGCTCCAACTCGACGGTAAGTAATTCACTTACCGTCGAGTTAAAGAATCTCTTAATTTTAATTTATTTTTATAATTTATAATGGTATTATTATTATTATTATTAACTTCATTGCCTCTTAAAAAATACATTTCATGGCAAGAGTATGAAGAATCGTATATAATTTGAAAAAAAAACACACAACTAGAGACACGTACTATACTTATTTCGATTGTGGTGCGTGGTAACCTAGAAATACAAATACCGGGCTCACTCATTGACAATGAAAGAGCGTAGTTCAAGTACATTCCATAAGAAAGAAGCAATGATCTTCACAGAATCGACAGTAGGATCATCAAGAGCGTGGACCAAAGACGTCATATCAACTAGAGAATTCAGAAATGCAGGTTTCATTGAGCAGTAGCAATCAGTAGTATCAATCGGGGTATTCGATCTCAGACAATAATTTTCTTCGATCGGTATAAAACCCTTACCGTTATCTATACTTAATATACTATTAAAATAGATTTTTGACACAATAATCAATTACCACTGTTATTTAAATAGGATAGAATGAAAATTATTCGTTTAAATTTATTATTTGATATAAGTAGCTAAACTATTACTAACTTATAGATTTGTCAAATAGTCATATAAAATACTAACTTCAAAGGAATAATTCACATTCTACCATATTAGAATAAAAGTGGTAATTGATTATTTTGCCAATTTTAAAAGTAACATTTGTCCTGACTTCAGCAATAAAAGCTGAAAATTATCCAAATAAAGGACTAATACTCGAAATATCATTTAAGTTATATATATTTTTGAGAAGCGCAACGCATTTATGTTTCAAATATTAGGAAATATACAGGGTGTTCTATTTGAAGAAACATAACTTTGGGTTATATCTAAATAATGACAGCTCATTTCGAAATTCTGACTATGTCACTGGATTCTACGTGAAAATATGTTTGAGATACAGATTTTACTTTTCCTATAAGCTGAGATACATGAAGGCTCCCAAAATGCAATATTTTCAATTTCGCCCTGTATCTCGAGAACGAAGCGATAGCTATGAATGTTCTATTATCGGCAATGTTTGTTTCACAAAAAAGTTTGACATCAATGTGAAAACCGCAACTCTCTATCCCCAAAGACAACAGAGATATCGTGCAAAAGTGTCAAAAATATTGGTTTTTCTAGACTGAATTATGTTTACCTGTGGAGTGAGTCACCTTGGAATTCTCTTCGCACTGTTGCCCATTTTCATGTATGGAAAATTTTATGATTGCACATTTATTTCTATCGAAAATATTCGTTTCAATCCAAAAATTGGACATTTGATTATTTATATATATACTGGAATAAATATGAACCCAATCCATGAAGAAGAATAGTGTCACATAAATTATCTTCAAAAAAGCTTATGGATTAGTATTTTGAACCAAGAAGAATCTTTCTTCAAGTAAATATTTTGGTTCTGTTATATTTTTCATATGTGCAAATCTCTTATACTAATAAAATCTACATAGTTAAAACAATCAACATTTATTAATAACGTAACCTGTAACCTCTAAACACACTGACAATTGACACATAACCAAAAACTTGTGGCTCTGTCATAGAACATACCTAACCTAACCCAGGCAGGTTTGCCAATTCACGCATTCGCGCATGTGATATGAGTTCCTAAATACAACAGGTTCTATAATGAAGTCATTATAAAACGCAAATGCGTATCTAAATAGCCTCTGTTTCGATACGCATTTTTTATTATTCAGAAGAGTTAGGCCCAGCTTACTTCTGAGCGATTTTGTATTTGGTGATACTAGCAGTGAAAAACTCAATGTTTTTATTGGTAAATTTCAATTCAGAGTGTGATTTGATTTGAGTTACCCAATAAAAACAATAACACCATTGAATTTTTCACCGCTGGTATCTCAAAAATCAAAATCGCTGAACAGTAAACTAGACTTTACCAATCGCTACGCTCGTCGTACTCCAAACAACGCGTGCTACAAAATAGCGTCTAATAAAACTTGTATCATAATATAATATTATTAATTGCCTTGGGTTATTTTTAATCTTTCAAAATTTATTGATTCATAGATCTCATCAGAAATCAAATACAACAACAACTCTAATCCTATTAGAGGTATTTCACCCTCTGCCAATGAATCATTACTTCACTTTATATTTTACTTTTGTCGAGCTACGCTCAGATACAAGCAGTAAGTGTCTCCATCTAGTGATATACGTACCACTACAAACTGCTTATGAAATTGTAGAACCAAATAAACAGCTTCAAACATATGCTTTATTCGAAACAATGTTGGGTTCATTCTGATATCGTATTAGTAGTGGGTAGCCTCCATATCTTAAAAAACATGTTCTATATTGGAAAGTACCAATTTTTTTTATTTCGAAACAATTATTTCAGAAGAAGTGTTAGACGAATATGATTCCCCAAATGAACAAATCGTTTTTTCGAGTGTACTTGCGGTTTTCAATGTCGGACTATAATAACAAAACTCGTCCGCCATATTGGAGCTGCCATTTTCTTTCTTCTATCAGAAATTTCATAATGCCAAATTTTCAATTAATCAGACGATTAGAATTGGGTCGAATTTGAATTTCATTAGTTATAGTGAAGCTATAATAAAATGTTGTAATAAAAAATAGCGAAGTTATAGCTAATGGCGTTTTTTATAGGACGTATAGCCTGTAGAATATCGAATTGTTGTCGGCTGAAAGTTTTATGAAATACCCACAGAGTAATCCATCAGCATGAAAAGAACGGAATATCAGTTGGAACATAAAAAGAATCATTATAGTAAATTACTCTGACTGAGCCGTATTGTCGTCGATGTAATCAGATTTTCAGGTATTATGAATAAACAATCAACCCTTTGTTATGGGAATGGATAATGTAATTTCAGCTGTTGCATGAAATGAATTGTGCTGGAAAATATCAAATATGGAGCACCTTTTATTAGTATTTACTTACTTTTCCATTAAGGAACTTTTATTCGACTTCTCTTCAAGAGTGAGAAAAAAACTCGTAATCAATATTTTAATTTAAGTACTTCCTGGAAAACAGTTTCTTATTTATCTCGAAGTTGTTTCATTTATTATACAACCGTGCATTTCCGTTTCAGTGGAATAATTGCAGCAGCTCGTTATCTTAAATTCGTAGGCCAAAGCCAAATATTGAATATCAATGTGGTGTTTTTATTGCTGGATTTTCAACAATCGAAGTAAAAACCAGGATAACACAACCTTTTCTCTATCTTCTCAAACGCTAGAGTAAGACATTGCTGAGTAAGTACAATTCGACAATTGAAATAAGTATACAGGTGCTATTTGAAATAAGTAAACCGGAAGTCACACCAGATATTTATTTTGCTCAAATCAAAGGTCTCCGATGACTGATAGATCGAATTCTTAAATACCGAAATTGCTGAGATTTTCCATTGTAGGTTTGACACCCCCCGTACAAATGATATCAAGAAATACTCAAACCACCGCATATGAATTAATAACGCGATTCTCTCACCCTCTAGACCTATTTTTGCTGAAATAGTGATGATTATTCAACAATGGGTTCATAAATTGCCTTTGTACATTTAAATGAATGCGATAAAAATGACGCCTAATTTGAAAAATGAAAATTACATATATTTTCCGACTTGGATTGAATTGAACGATGAATATTCATGGGAGTAAAAGTTACATCACGCACAGGTGGTGTACTTGAATGCTATGAGGGGGTTGTATTATATAAAGTGCACGTTTTGCATTAGAACAGACCAAGTTCATTACATCAACTGTTAATTCCGATTTTGCAAGATTGCATTTTGCAATATCAATGAAACTGTTCAGTGATTCATGAAAATTTAGCGATTCACAACACTGGAATTGTATCGAAACGACATCACTTGAAAAATTTTAGATGTTACTCTTTGACATTACTACCCACGAAATAAAAGCATTTATGTTCGTACACGAAAAATATAGTACAAAACTCATTGGAAAGTGCATTTCCTGCACTAGTTACGAAATATGTCATTTTCCTCACTTGTTATGTGATAATAACATTGCGTTTTTCAGTGCTAGTATCTCGAAATCCAAAATCGCTCAGAAGTGGAAGAGCAGCATCAGCTGAACTTCGCCAGACTAATAAAGGCAATTTATTATTATTATTATTAAGTAAGCTGGGCCTAACTCTTCTGACTTTCATTTGACAGTTCGATTGTACCAACTTCCGAAGAATAAAAAACGCGTATCGAAACAGAGGCTATTTCGATACGCATTTACGTTTCATAATGACTTCATTATAGAACCAAAATAGAATAAATATTGTTTAAATGTCACGCTTTATAACGCACCTTAACCCTGCCCTACTTGATAATACAATAAATCCTACTTTTCACCATCGCATGTTAGCCGGAACTAATCATATATCCCCATAATATTGTCACGTTATACCGTTATACCTACATGAAAACACCACAGATTCCATAAAAATGATGGATGATGATGCACTGTAGGGAGTTGTGCTATATAGTTATTTCAAATTATTCCATATCTCGGATCAATAAAGAAATCCTCGAATGATTCGAAACGAATATTAACACTCACGTGGATTCACATGTAGAGTTCCACAAGGATCCATTTTGGGACCTCATCTCTGATGCGTGATACTCACTAATGATGTGGGGAGGTTAGTGAATAAATCATTCAGTATTTCATTTTCAAGCTGTTGAACTCGATTCGCTGTTTGAGCAAATCGAAAGTTGAAAATACGAGATTTTGAAAGCACTGAATATCCCTCCCTAAGGTGATTCTCTTTGTTTAAGGTCTACTGAAGATGGCAACTAAGTTGCTGATGTACATATTCAGTTTCCTGAATATTTTCGTGTTTTTTGTACTCGACTTCTACTTCTGTGTATATTTTTTCTTCTGGCTTATAACCGTATGAATCGTATAGGCTTTATTGCTGTCTAATGATTAGAGATGGTAATTTTGTTCCGTTTTATCATGATGTTGCCTTTTCCTTTGTTGTAATGCACAATGCCTTAACTTTGTTTGGGTTGTATTGTTGTTCGATTCTATTTCTAAGATCTGTTCGTGTTGTTTCATTTTGTATTTACGAAAATAAAATAAGAGCTGGCTGAAAATTTGCTTTCTTTCCCAATATGTATTATAAAAGGGCATTTTCCTCCCAATCAAGGTTCACATTGTCAGGGATTTCTATTCCCTGAAACTCTTTTCATCTCTTCAATAAGCCGTAATTGTGTAGGTACGCAACAAAATCTAATCACCAAAAAAATTCTTGAGTAACTCAACTGTTTCACGTTGGGATCCTACCCCAAACCCCCTAATGCTTCCTTTCACGAACAAAGAAAATATCCAACCCTCCATACCCTGGGGGATCGTTTCGTGATTCCTCTCTCTCCAGGAAAACCCCATGAAAAAAATGAATAGTCCTATATGCAAATTATCGACATCCTGCGAGCTGCAGAAGATCGCGGATTGATATCCAGAGATCTGGAACGACTTTCTTTCTGTTCGTCTCCAGGAAGGATATAATTGGAGACGTGTCTTCTTCGTGTGGAAAATTGTTTAATTCGGTTGGCAATGTGCTTCCAGGGCTTTATTTGGCTGACTTCAAAGGGAATTATGCGGAGCTCTAAGGTCTCACTTCTTCAGTCCATCTCTTAGCTCTCAGAAAACGAATCAGATGAAATTTTGTCTAGACGGTATAGAGAATAATGATGCTATGGAAAGGGGTCCATATTGAAATTGTTCTTGTAGATGAAAAGGTTGATGAAATACTTTCTGTGTTACTCAAAAAAATCTCCTGCTGAGTAGCAACAAAAAAGAAGTATTCCCCTGAATGTATGATAAATTATAGTTCTTATATTCAGCAGATCACTCTTATTCCTTGTATTGCATGTATGAGTTCTGATTTGCCTATTGAACAATGTGAGATTATCAACAGAGGAGTGATTGTTAATAAAATTTGGATCTTGAGTAAAGAAGATCTACATGACTGATGAATTGAAACGGTCAATGAAAGATGATTGCTCCGAGATTATTTCTTATTGAGTTCGTCGAATACTTCAAAAAACATTATCAAACAATCCAATTCAAGGATTACCTATATGATTTAAACAATTATTGATTTTATTTCTGGGGACACATAATATACGAAATCCTTGCTTAACGAATCTATCATTCAAACTGAGTAGTACTTTTTTGTTTATGTGTTCAAAATTGAATAGTCTTCAATATTTTTACATGAAATTTTGTACAATAGTTTTGATTTTCAAGTTCCTCTAGGGCTGACAGAGTTAAAATTTGTGGAATCGTTATCTGATATATATCCAAACACAAAACATTTAGGATCAATCAGACACTGACAGTAGTGATTTCATGGAATAAAATGAAATGTATTAAATTCATGGCGAAATGATATCAATTTTAACCCATTAAAATTTATCAGCTGCTATAAAGAACCTCATAATATTTAGTTCATTGCAATTTACGGTGCACTAGAATATTCAAAATGCGGCTATCACGATCGTATAATTGTTTTATAACTCGGGAATATAAATTGGAAAATAGAGGCATTGATGGGAAAATTGGGATAATGGTCCTTTCATTGATCGCCAGTGAAAAAATAAAAATATTAAACGTTTTTCATAAACAAATTCAAACCGATTCCTCAAATCCTAAACATTATGCATATCAAATCGGCCTATGAATAAAAAAGTTGTTGTAGAAAAACAAAAAAATCACAGCAACTTCTCAGCCAAATTTTGCTAGAGAAAATTGCTGGTGACAATGAGACACCCTGTATCGAAACGTCAAGCCAGTAGCAAAATTCAACCTCCAGCTCGCCTTTTCTGGAAAATATCTCATGTTCGCAAGTTGATCAAGCTATGGGGGACATTTTCATACCCCCAGGCCAGCCTTTTAATTCCATAAAAGAGGCATCTGAGAAAGAAGGAGATAGCAGAATCGTCTGTTGGTCTCTTCAAAAGTGGAGATACATCCGGCGGGGATTTGATCTTAATATGCTGATACGAAAAGAAATTTGTTGTTGTTGTTGGAGCGACAAGTTCGCTAATTAGGGTCTGAAAATGACAGTGGGCTGATGTGGAAATGCATGACATTGAGAGGTATCTCTTCTGTATCTTCTTGATATGGGTCTTGATAAACTGCGACTCATAAGATCTATGTCGTATCAGATTACGTAGATCTGCCTCTTCTATTTTATGTTGTCTCATCAGGATTTTCCATCATCAGGGTTATATGCATTCTGAGAGAATGGTCTACTCTACTAATCCAAGTTTCTTAAGGACCTTTGCAGTTCCCTTTTAGATTTTTCTGAGCTTATTTCCACTCTTGATCTCTTCTGGTATTAGTTTCACAGTACTCTCAGTAGTATCTTGGCTTAACTCATTACGTCTATACACTATTGAAATATTTTGTTATAGTAGGGGAGCTCAAGCGGGGATTTTGGATATTACTCAAGCGCGGTAGATTAACATAGAGCCGTTCGTGTATAGGGCAGCTAATAAGAATATAAAAAAAATCGATGGTTGGATGAACTCGAATGCGTCAGGAAAGTGTGAATTTCGAAAATCTTTCTTACTCACACTCTCTATTCCTCACTCTTTCGCATCGTCCCCATACTTTTTGTTGCCATGATACATATGTGCTCTCAAAAATATTCAGTAATTGAAAATACCGAGAAAATACAAGAATAAAATTTCAATCCTTTCGAAACAAATGTCAAATTTGACATTTGTTTCGAAAATCCTCAAAAAAATTTTTTTTTTTTGGAAATTTCGGAAAATGCCAGCGAAAAAAGTTACTCAGTTTCCAATTTTATACATTAGTTTCAAATTTGGGATCTCTACTGTCACTTCGACTACTACTAAGTGAAAATTTTATTTCGATTTGATCAGTACCTACTATTTTCATCCCGAGATGTTCAAATTCACGAAATTTTATATCATGTCTAGTACAAATCGCTAAAACGAAAATCTTCTGAATAGACTGTAGGTCATTGTTTAGTTTACAGAAAAGTATAATGAAATAATCAAACTGGATAAAAATTCATTAAAAAAAGAAATACGAGTGTAAGAATGAAGAGAAATTCGTTTATTCTATTACTGACATATTAACGTCCATACATTGGAAATCCACATCAGTTTAACAATGAAATGAAAAAACTAGATGAACTTTGCAACAACAAAGACGAATTTCTGGAGGTGCATTTTTTATTTTCTGGTAACAGGTCAATGTGGGTATTTCCTGGACAAGATATAATATTGAAGTCTCATATTCATCAAAATCATGAAATTTGAATCATGTTTCGTTTGAATCGATAGAGCGAAAGATTCGAAAAATAAAAAAAAAATGGAAAAAAGTCGAAGTGACTCAAGTCCAAATTTGGAACAAATGTATCAAATTGGAAACTGAGCAACTTTTTTTTCTGGCATTTTTCGATATTAAAAAAAATGATTTTTTGAGGATTTTCGAAAAAATGTCAAATTTTACAGGTTCAGAGTTGCAAATGAAAAAAGGAAAGATGCTGTATTTCACTCATTTTTCAAGCACAAACTAACTGCGAAATCAAATTTTCTTCATATCTAATAATAAAAAAAACTTCCAATATGTGTGACACTGTATGTGACGCACTCGAATAAATCTTTTATTTTTCATTTTCCTGTAAACCCATTGTATTTTGATGTAATTCAGTGATCAGAACATCTAGGAAATCAGTTATATTAGTCCGTTAAATCCAATTTCGCGAATTAATCAAGGAATCCATGTGTTGAACTTCATTAATAGCTCATATATAAGAGTAGAGGAAACCTAAAAATAATCACCCTAGAAAAATAATAGCTAAGTGTAGGAGCTAACAATGTGTGCATGATACTTTTCCTTAATTTCGAGTTCAAAAAAACATTTCTGGAGCCGCATTCTTATTTTTATATGCTTTATCTCCCATTATTTCGTGTTTGCGCTGGCTTCGTTATAATATTCAGTCTCTGAAGACATGAAAAAGGGAACACGAGATATAAAACTCGCTCAGCTATGAATTTCGAAACTGCGGTGTCACATTTCCAATTTAAATTATATGGATCCCCACATTTATTATTTTAAAAGGTACTGGATCGTCCGAATTCTCCAGAGAGGTATCTACTCTCAAGAATATACTAGAAGAATTGCAATTTTTTTAGAAAAATCGATCTGTGGTAGGTATAAGACTTGACATATATAGTCCGATCTTAGTAGTGAAAAATGACTCGAATGTGATGAGGTAGATTGATTCTGAAACATAAAATCATAAGAAACACCAAATGGTTGAAATTTAATATTCTCAATGTTGCTATCATTGACTTTAACGCATAAAAACACCTATTGTATAAAATTAACACCAAGTTACACCGTGTCATATCACGATGGAATCGAGGCGGTGTATGATCCTGAAAACATCAGAGTTGATATAAATTAATAAAAATATTGAATATAAGCATCTGAATGGTGTGAATTTCATGCGCTCATCTGTTCGATCTTAGAACCTTAGAACTTTTGCCAATAGGTGGCACTGCCGTCCTTCCTACCGTACCTGATTTCAATATTGGGCTAGATATATTAAGTCCGTGTCTCACGGTCAAACTATTTGATCAAACTATGAAAGTGTGATGTCATCAATGACGTCACATCAAACAGCAGCTGAAATTAGAACATGTTCTAAATATTTTACCTGTTTGATGAAAAACTGAGGTTAAAGTTTTTTGTTGACATCGAAAATCGAAACGTCAGAATACTAATAGAGTTTTGGACTGTTGGAAATGTCTGCTGCTTGAAATTGGACCGAGGAGCAAGTAACGTTCCTAATAGATCTCTATAGAAGCAATAAATAACTTTTGTATAACATCAGACAAAAAGATTACCACAAGAGTGATAAGATGCCAGATGCATTGAATGATATTGCTAGTAATTCTCACGGCCAAATAACTGGTAGGTGTTCTGAATCACTCGTCATCCTTTCAATTGATAATAAGTATACCTACATACATATTTTCCATATAATCAGGAGTTGAGGCATTGTTCAATGTTTAGCAAACACAGTTCAATAGGGAACTGAGGTAGTTTCGTTTCTACTTCACTAATCTCTGAAGGGACGCGCAACTTACCATGAAATAAATGTTTAGAGATTTTTGTGTATTATTTCTATTCATATATAATATTGTTGAAAAAGCGAGATTCCATCTTGAATGTATATTTCTCTTCCGTTATGATCAATCAATTTTTGAACTGTTTGAGCAAACTTCTTCAAATCGTGTGAACATGATTTCTGCACATTTCAAACATTCGAATCAAATAGACAGAAATGACGTCACGTCAAACAGATTTGATCAAATAGTTTGACCGTGAGACATGGACTTTAGATGATTTTGATTCGGATCAGTATCAATTGGCCTATAGTCTCCATAGTACCACTGATCAGGATAAATAAGCCGAAACAGTTCGTTATCGTCCGAATTGTCCCTGGAATCTTCTGAGTCTAGTTCATCATCATATAAATTATATTTCAATAGGTGATCAAACCTAGTAAAAAAATCGGAGGTGTTGAAGAAAAGCAATGAATCGCATGAACACACTCAGGATTAGTGTTCCTTCACACCAGAAGGGTATTCGCATGTACCTGCTCAGTGTTTAAACGCACCAAAGAGAATTTCTTGGAGGTAGGATTCAGCATCAAGAGAATCACACCACTGCGGTGTCAAGTCGTACTTTCGAAAATTCATAAAGAACACCACCAAAGCACTAACACTATAGTGTTACTGACAACTGGGTTTGATTATTAAAAACACCTATGGGAAAGGTCACATAACACCTATGTGGTGAATAATTTGCCGGTGTTTACTGACACTAAAACAATCAGGACCTCAGGGAACACCAGACGGTGTTAGCGGTGTGAGGTGGTGTAATTTTTTTTCACTCTGCAGCTTTCAAGAATGACAATTGGAATCCATCCAATCTTCGGAATACACCATCATCAAAAAATGTATACCGAAACAAAAGAACCCCTGAATTTCGAATGAATTCATTCTATCCCACGCGTCCCGAATGTATACAACCAAAGGTCATATTACTCCAGAAACTTCAACATTAATGCATACATAATATACATCAGATTCCTGAAAGGTGGGTAATATGGAGAGCCAGGCCAGAGGAACATAAATAAGGTCATTGTGGACTCATGCCATGAATATTATATATGCACGTGTGTTCATTGGATTGTTACAATATGAGAGGGTTCCAAAACAAAACAATAGGGCTATCCACAGCTAACATGATTCTAAATGAACCTTTGCGAACTCTGCTAAGAGAGATGAATACGCGTATATTTAGTGATACTAGAGATAGAGAGAATTGGTTTGGGGAGGTTTTAGAAAATTCGTATAATTATTATCTTTAACTTTTCTACGGTGTTCCAGAGAAGTGAGCGAGTTTGTAAGGGAGGCATCACCGACGAGACGAATTGCCCTTTTCTGGACAGAATCCAATAGTTTCAGGATATGTTCAGGTGCTGCACTCCAAATATGGGAACAGTATTCCAGGACAGTTCGAATCTGTGCCTTATAGATCGAAAGCAGCTGACTGGGAGTGAAATAGCTCTTGGCTCGAAACAGAAAACCAAGTTTGCACTTCTGGCAATGGACCTCACGTGATTTTCCCAAGAAAGGTTATTGCTGATAGTAACGCCAAGCATCGAAATGGATGACTTCAATGGTATGGTTACTCCTGACTGAATTATGTTGGGCACAGTGAGATCGGCTTTTCTAGAGAAAAGACATGCTTGGTGTTTTGTTTGCATTGAATTCTACCAGGTTATCAGATCCCCACTCGAGAATTGTTGCTAAGTCCATATTTATTTTGATCTTGAACTGTGTGTGGGAAACAGACACTGAAAAATACAACAAAGGGAATTTTGAAAGTCCCAACGAGTACATAATGTTTTCTTTAGCAAACGCGCAATTGTTTTGAACTCACTCCACAGGTGAACATAGAAATAATGATCGGCATATAGAAATAAACTAAAACGAATCTTCTGGGATTTCCATGATTTTTATGCAACTATCTGGAATCGCCAGACATATTTCCCCGTTTTCCTGCAACATCATCATGATTGACAGCTGGAATTGAATTTTGCGCGCGTCAGGATCCTCTGACGACCTGTCACCATTGGTTTTTACACGGCAATTTATGGAATAACACAGCCGGAAACGGTTTTCGGCATATTGTCCTACACCCTGACAAAATATTTCGACAGCTTGATGACGAATGTTTTTGTCCGAACTCGCTGCGATTATTCAGCTGTTGGCCTCTCTGCTCTCAAAAAAAAACGTCCATCATTGAATCGATAAATGATAAAATCAACTGTTCATCATACTCAAATGTGTGGGTAGAATTTCATTTTTTCTATATTGGTTCTTTAATGAAGTAATTATGAAACACAAATGCCTCTTTTTTTTCATATCCGGAGGTTGGTACAATCGAATTGTCAAATTAAAGTCAGAAGAGTTAGGTTCTGCTTACTTCTAAAGTTCCCGTAATTTTCAGATAGGGGCTCCTAAAGAATGTCGCTGGAAATAGGGTTTTAATGAATGAATTCGATGTTTGATTGTCTTTTTTTTTAATTTTTCTGCACCTGAAAATCTTCCACGTGGTTCAACGAGCATATTCCACTGAAAAATATATTTCATAATTCGAAATCCCAGTTAGGAATGTACTTAATTTGTAGATTGCAAGATGTCGGAATCCACCCTGTAGGTATACCTACCTATTGATTTTTGATCATCGAGGGGTCAGCGAATGCCAGAAGCGATTGCTACGATATCAACTCAAATATGAGTTCGGAATTGCTGATTATCCTTTTGTACCTAATTTCGTACCTTCGATAGTGTCTGATTAATGCAGTCTCTTCGGTTATTCAGATTCGATTGCATCAATCAATCAATATTCTGAATACGAGCTCCGAGAGCTCAGAACGCCATTAATGGTAATGAAACACGAAATGTCTATGAGAGATTCACTGATACTGATTCATTATCTCTGTTCTTTTTGAAACCAAGGGCAACTAAATAGGATAAACCGTGGTCAAGAACATTGGATTGAACATATTTTTTCTATTTCGGTTCTATAATGAAGTCATTATGAAACGCAAATGCGTATCGAAATAGCCTCTTTTTCGATACGCGCTTTTTATTATTCGGAGGTTGGTACAATAGAACTGTCAAATGAAAGTCGGAAGAGTTAGGCCCAGTTTACTTCTGAGCGATTTTGGATTTGGTGATACTAGCAGTGAAAAACTCAATGTTTTTATTGGTGAATTTGAATTCAGAGTGTGATTTCATTCAAATTGACCAATAAAAATAGAAACAACATTGCATTTTTCACCGATGGTATCGCAAAAATCAAAATCACTCAACGGTAAACTGGGCTTTACGCTTGTGCGTCAGATTTTAAATATTTTAATACTATTATTGTTACCAATCAATAAAATACTTCAAATTAATGCAAAATAGAAAAAATTGTACATGACACAAGTTTTATAAGACACGTTGTCGCACTTCATCTCTTGTGGGGCATTCATGGCTTCGCTCGTCATACTCCAAACACGTGCGACAAAATAGCGTTTTATAAAACTTGTGTCATAATATACCATTCTCGACAATGTGGTTGTAAATTTTCATCCAAAAATAACAAACGTATTTTAGTTTACTGAAATGAATGACATCTTGTATTTATCTTCAGTTTAAATAATATCTTCACATGAACTTTCCAAGTCATCCTGGAATTCTAATCCTCGTTTATGGAAAAGGGTTTACAATACCTGGAAATTAATTCATCGATCTTGGAATTAGTTCTCTATTGATAATTGAAATCACTAGTAATATGTGATTCGAGATGGAAAGGTATACAGGGTAATTCACATTCATCATTGGGACATCTATAATTACAAATAGATTCGAATTGGCGCAATGTTTTAGAATATTATGCTTATTATTATGATGAAAGAAATTGTAAGATACATCTTTTCGTTTTCGATGTATTTGGCAACTAAATTTTCAGATTATCGGGGGTACCTTTCTAAAACCACAAGAGCGTATCAGATATAACCGAATAATTTTTATGGTTGTTTTCGAATACTTACTTTTATTGGCATTTTCAACGAGAGCTGATCTGAGTGATTCTGTAACAGAAGGAGTTAAATTACCTATATAAAAGTAGGTATAAGTATAAGAAAACCACCGTGGAAAATATCCTGCTGAATCTGAGTTAGCTTTGTATCTCGACATGCTTACTACTCACTTTTGGCGATGTACAGAAAAAAGGCATTCTTAGTTTCTGATTTATAAATTTTGAGTTTTCGTGGCATGATGCATCTTCGTATTCGAAGAAAAAAAGTTGATGATGACGAAAACCAGCAATGAAGAAGTTTCTTCTCAGTTTTGGTCTACTTCCAATAATAAAGCATGAAAATAGTAATCTAAAGTTCAATTTCTTCCATTTTGCACCGATATAGATAACCTGCTACATTTCTATCCAAGTTTTCGGGATCCCAACAATGATCGTCGAATCTGAATCACCCTGTATAACTCCCGATGCGCCGCAGCTTTGATGCTATCAATTAGACGGCGTAGGATGAATCTGTATCAGTATCATTCGTCGGATCGGATCAATTCAACTTGGAACGTTCTCCGACTTTTCCATTTCGAGATAAACCCTCGATTGGAGCAAAGTTTACAGAATATTGGAGTTTCCGTTGAATGAACAGAACATAGAATGGGATAAATGGCCGTCAGGCAATAGGGAAGATCCATCGCCTGAGATCAGTTCGCCGAATTTCGACATTCCATGCATCGCGTTTCGATGTGAAGGGGTTGCCACCTATGAGGGTTGAAGGACTGGGGGTTTGAATTTCAATTCCTGAGAGGAGATTGAAAAATAAAGGGATTTTGTGGGATTCGTGTTACTTTTGATGGTATTGTAGATAACTGATGCCAGGTCTTTTTATATCTTTCGACTGCACGGAAGGAAAACCGTTCGTGGTACTTTGTGCAAGCCAAAGGAACGATATAGGTTTGGGAGTTAAGTACCTATACCTAAGCCATTCAATTTTTTACACTTTTTGTCGATTCGTTTCTAGTTCGGTTGACGACATCTTCCTCAACGAAATACCTCGTATCTAATCACCGAGGTATTTTTCTATAAATTTTTATATCATTGGTGTTATATTGTGCAAAAAAGTCATAATCTCTGAAACCTCAGAAACCAATTTTGAATCGAATCGGACTAAAATAACAAAACTAGTCCGCCATATTGAAGCCGCCATGTTGTTTCTTTCCCTAACGAAAAAATCATTTTGAATTGTCACCGGAATCATCTATACCTGTCAAATTCAAAATCAATCGGAAAATTCAAGGAAGAATCATTCCAGAAACAAGGTCCCCTGTTTCTTTCTACCACCGCAAGGTGTCGCCACTTCCAACTGCCTCTTGGAACGCGGCTCAGTGCGGTGAAATGTTGGGAGATTGCATTGAAACAGGCAACGCTTCGAGTGGAGATCTCACTCGGATAACTACCCTGCACTGATGAGGGCCAATAAGCCCGAAACCGGTCTGTGGGTTGTCAAACGTGCCTGTCTCGATGTGAACCTTGTCACGTGTTAGGAGGAAAGAAACATTTGCAATCTGTAATCACAGTGAGAATCGTTGCATCGTTGCTCACCTCACTAGTTTATAAGATGTTAAATTATTTTTGAATAGGCCGAGCGGATTTGTCCTATATGTGAGGTGGTAAGCTACAGATGTTCTTAGGGTAAGGTTTTACAGGCGGATGAATAACAACGGCATTGAATAAATCAAGATAAACATGTAGTATTTATTCAAAAAATAACTATGGTGGTCTACTGACATATAGGAATATTATCAAGATTTATATATATTTACTCAAAATAATGGCTTGTTTTTCTCATTGATATCCAGTGATATGTCTTTAATGTCTTCTGATCGGCCCCTTTTTGGGTACAGTTGTTTGTGAATTCTTGGCTTTATGACTTTCATATAGGCCACCTGCAGTAATTCTTCTTTGGACGTGATCAGTTTATCTGTATTTGACATTTGATCTTTGATTACTTTTTACAATCATGATATATTATTTCCGCGCGGCACACATGGACTACGAGTAGATATAATTCAACGTCCTGCATGGTATTTACTAGGAAAGTAGTTGTTTTCTGCTCGTAGTCTACCAGGCCTTCAAACTGTGTTTGATATTTTTGATTGGATAAGACGATGATATCTTTTTCTTTCATTTTTCGTTCACACTGTATATGCAGACATAAAGAGGTGACCCACTCCACAGGCAAACACAAAACAACTCAACCCGATAACTTAGAGCCCCACCTCCGTAGGTTTGAGGACGAATTAGTCAAAATACATCGCCCCTTCCAGGGAGCAAAACCATCAACAAACCGTCACTTGTCAATAACCTCCGCCTCAAACTCTCGAGGGTCGCTATGTAGCAAAAAAAACACCCTCTACCCCCCCCCCCCCCCATCATTCCCCATCCCGCTCGTTGCAGAATGACGACGCCGCCGACGCAGACGACGCCTGGTGGCTGCCATCCCCATAGCTGAGCCATGCACCGGCTGCGCACCACCTTCAGACGCTCCAAAACGCCCACCGCCGAAGACATGAAGACCCAGAGCAGCCTCGAGGTGCCGAAGCAGGTGCGCTCCGCCTCCTTCGACGAGATCCAGCTGGAGGCGGCCGGTGCCGCCCTCCTGGGTGTCCCCCAGCACCCCGCCCAGCAGCGCTCCAAGAGCGTCGATTCTGGCGGCAGCGACGACTCCACCACCTACCTGGAGGTGCCGTCGCGGCGCTTCCATAGGCGGCGCTCCTCGGGCGGCAGGAGCCCCGCCTGCGTGCACTGCCTACACCTGGAGGAGGTCCTCAGGGCCGGCCCTGAGGAGGAGCCGTCGCAGCCGCCGCCCATACCGAGCGATTCCTCCAGCGAGTGCGACGAGGAAATCGCATCGAGCTGCGGCGTCCGTGTGACTCTATCACCCGACCTGGGGGACCTGGAGGACATGGGGGAGACCCCCACGCAGGCGAGGAGGCGGTCCATACACAGGCAGGAGGCGTTCGTCGATTCCCTGGAGAGCGTCTCCGACGGCTCCTCGGACCTCTCGTCGGGCCTCGTCGTCAAGGACATCTACCTGCAGGTGCCAGACCTGAGACGGGACCGCGCCGCCTCCGTCGACTCGTGCTTCTCCAAGGTGTCGCAGGGGAAGACGGAGGAGGTGCAGCACTCGGGTGTTAGCTTGGAAGTGCCCGTGGGGCCAAACGTGGCGTTGAGGTCGAGGTCCGTGGATATTGTGTTGCCCACGGAGAAGCAGGCGAGGTATAAGGCGATCGCGATGGCTGCGCCGGCTTGTGACAGCGGGTATAGGTAGGATTGCACGTCGCGCAAGTACCAAGCATGGCTCTTACTCCTCCTCCAGCTGTTTTTGTTTCTTTTGACCACGTGAAAGGAGAGCCGATAAAGTTCGTGGAGCCAGCAGGAAAGCGTTTCTTGAAGATCTGTCGGCCTAGCTCTTGGTGATTTCATGGACCATCGAAATGTCTTCAGGAGATGGACAGGTTGCCTATTTCTTCACGATATCCTCAACAGCTTTCTTCTGGATAGGATCTCGCAGATCCAGATGGTATTTCTGGGAGATGATCTCCGAATCAGTGCTTTGTTGATCATGCACAAAATCATCTCATGTTTGGAAATTCGTGATGGTGATGACAAGCAAGATGATTAAGACATTGTTAATTTCACCATTTTGGAGAAAACACCTTCTTCTGACCAAGCGAAAGGAAAGCCTTTGACATTCCTGGAGCTAGCGGGCTAAATGCTTCTGCAAGGTCTGTCTGTTTAGCTCGTGGTGATTTCATGGACCCAATGTCCACAGGAGATGGAAAGATTGCCTATTTCTTCACGATATTCTGAACAGCTCTCTTCTGGAAAGAATCTTACAACTCCAAATGATGTGTTTGGGAGATGAACCCCAAATCTGTGCTTTGTTGATCATGAGAAACAAGAAAAATAAACAGTTTCTGTGAAGTAGTTCTTACAATGGACCTCAAAAAATCATCTTACAGTAGAAAATTGATGATGGTGATAACGAATGAGATACTGAGGACTCCATACAGAAACAATCGCACTATACCTGACATCATCATCTGCTTCTTGGAGAGAATACAAGCTTCGATTTTGATATAAATTTTATGTTGTAGTCACTCAATTCCAGTGATGTTAGTGTTAAATCTGGGTGTTGAGTTACCATCTTCAAATTGTATCAGTAGATACTAACCCAGTCGGTATATGATGATAGAATCACGAGTAGAATAATCTACTGAAGCCAATTATTAGCAGGATGTGGAAAGAAATTACCATTACCTGCTGCGAGTCCACCACCAGATGGTATAAGAAATAAAGTATAGGTGAAATACGAGTTGGATATTCTGCAACCTGATGACTCTGACAATTATTGATAACCAAGAAAGAAATTGAAGAGAATTGACATATCATTTAGTGTTTGTGAACATGTTTACCTACAGATCTCCTTTGCATGATACTAGCATGTTTTGTGTCTATTTCTCATTTTATTTTCAAATCACATTTCATTGCAAGAAAGTATGAAAAAGATAATTAATTTTGGTGATATATGGTTACCGTGATCATATGAATTGTTATGCTAACAAAAATATGGGCAAGATAACTATATGACATTGTTGGTGCAACAAGATGTTTTGGCATTTTTATCAAGCATTTTTCTTTTTGTACGTCTCATTTTCGACCTAGTTTTAACAACGAACTCTCGAATATTTCCATAAATGTTGTTCCTAGCACGCAAAACCCAAAAATATACATAATATTTATCACTTTTTTGTTTTTTTTTTCTTAAACGATTTGATCCTCGATGACCAATACCTTTTTCCTTGATCATCAATAGTCGTCGATTGTTTCAGGAAGTCCCCTGAAATCGGTGAAAGAATCCTGCGAAGCACTCCAGATTGGGAAGAGACAGCTATAAATGGGGATCACCTCTGGGTGCCAACTTCCGTATCAGGTGATTTTTGTTACGTCGGCGATCCAGACTGTACGGTGAGTTCGATCGATGAATAAAATACAGGGCGACAAATGTTACAACGGTTTCCTGAGACCGAAATAATGGACCCAAGAATATCTTCTGTGTTCTGGAAATGCAAGGCTGCATGATTCTAATATCGATGAAAGAAATCGCAAAAATGTTCGTTGAACTTTTCATGAAATATGATGATGAAAATCACAGCTTATATTAATAGAGAAGTGATATTAATAGAGAAGTGAATCAAAATAAATATTCAACCGCGAAAATAACCATCATCAAATGGAGAGCCATTTCTTTCGAATTAAAATGTTAGCTTGGAAGCTTAAGAGCTTGAAAATTCCTGCAGCAATATCGAATAATGCAATGAAATGGTGGAATAAATAGGCTCCAATTGTAGACATTCAATGTAGGAACAGTGAAAATCAATCAGAGCCTTCAATAAAAAATGACCCAACATGTTTTTGCCTCAGGAATTCCGTGGAATTTATGAACGAATCCTGCAAAGGAATTTTTGATAAAATGTCGGGAACGACACATTCTTCCGCCAACTGATCTATGCTTACCACAGTAGTTGTTTGAAGCCAACATCTAGATCAGTTACTAGGGTTACCTCATTTTTAAACAAGGATAGCAACAACATATTCCCCAGTACCAGTGTCTTGCTATCTTATGAGGGGTTGAATCTGAATAAATTGATCTACTTACAAAATTATCGTATCCATTCTTCCTAATTCTGAATGATAACAATGTAATATCAAAGTTTTCTGAAAATATATAAACATTTGATTCACTACTCGAATGATAATAGATTTAATTCACTGTCACAACTATATTGTTTATTTTCTGGCAATATAAAGTTTCAAAGTGTCAAACTCGCGAAATATAACATCAAAAATAGTGTTATTTCTTTTCGATTTCACTAAATATAGGCTTATCTACTACTCTGAACATTTTCTTATCACTTGGGCCAACCATTTTATCACGTGTAGCGAAATGTTGCGAGCAAACTCTAGCGTCTCTTGAAATATTCTGTTTCTTGATCATATTTTTACATATATCGACTAACTTTTCATCTCGGGGAGACCCGAGAATGTTTCAAATTACCAAAAATCGTTTTGCATATGAGGGTGGGTGAACAATGTTTATACAACGAATGATACGACACTGAGTAACTCACCAGTGGAATGTTATGTTTTGGTCACCACTTTTGAATCGTCTCTTACACATTTCACAGCGTTTCACCATCCTTTGAATTCGATTTGAACAGAATAAACGAGGTTTTGATTTGAAAACGAGACATTTCGCGCTGTCATTGTCAGCGTTCGGTCGATTATCAGTTGAACGAAATTAGCTGCGTTGGCGCATTCACCAAAATACCGCAATCTCCAGAATGACGTGCTATGTATAAACCACTTATATTTAAATGAGGCACTTTCTTATATGACGAACATTGAATACATATCCTATGATACCAACAGAAGGATATATATATTTGAGAACCTTGGAAAAATGTGGTCTTGGGATGATTGTCACTTTCAAATGTTACAATGTGGCAATCTCTGTGGTGAAACAACACATGAATATGAATTTCATGTTGGCTTCAAGCAATTTGGGGTGTTACTATTCTAGTAGTTATGTTCTTCGGAGGGTAGAACAACAAAAAAAAAATCCATTGCTCCAATTCCAATTTCATATCAATCATCTATTACTTCTGGGACACCCTGTATTTCCTCTGACCCTGTTCCTTACTTCCCTGCAGAAACACGGTCCCCGTATGAAATGTTCCGCTTGCAACGTGATAGCTCATCAAAACTGCATCAGAATCCTAAACGAGAAAGTGAAGTTCTCTTGTAAACCGACGTTTCGAGACGTCGGCATCAGGCAGTACAGAGAACAGACGTCGATACAACATCATTGGGTGCACCGAAGGTCTGAGAAAGGAAAATGTCGCCATTGCGGAAAGGTAAGTGTAGAATTTTGTTTTTCTATGCATGGCTATGACGGAGAAACAGATTCTTCAAAGGATGGTTTAGTTAGCAAATTGTCGATCTATTCTAAATGAACACCTAGTAGACTGTCTTCTGTCCACTGGAAAGAATGACTAACTTTTTCTGTAAGGCAGAGACATCTTCTGATAATAACCGTGAACTATTATGAAAGTGTCATAGTGGACATAACCTAACGTTTTTATTTAAATTTTCAATTACGCGTTCCTTTTAGATAATCACTTACGTTGAGTCGTATACCATAAAAATGAGTCCTTCTTTCAACTTAAACGCCACACACACAATTTTTAGCAGAAAAACCAGTATAGTTAAAAAATTAAAAAAATACTTAACGTCAACCTCAAATTGAGTCGCTGAAAGAGAAAAAACTGAAACAAATGAGCATCGAACGACTTCCATAAAGTAGCGACCCCATCTTGGCAGATGTTTGGAACAGGAGTGAACAGGCAATTATAGTTATAGGTTTCCATTTAGAACGAAAATGGTTACCAATCATGAACATAATTTTTTAGGGAGGTATAGCAGAAAAATTCAATGAGCTTGCATCATTTGTCAACAAAAACTCGAATATTTTATCCATTCCCTTCCAGAGGAAATCCTGTAGATATAGGGTTAGGACACCCTGTATGACTAATCGAATGAATTAGGCTTCATTATCATCTCTATGATAAAGATACCTACATGAAAGTCTGAGAGATCTCGACTGCTTGTGAACAACTGACAGAAGCAATTTTCGGTATAATTACAAACTTTCCAATTACTTCGCAATTTGAGTTATAGTGGGAAGCATTCACAAATAGTTGAATAGGCTCGAGGCGGGCAATCGAAATCGAATCGCGAAGTTTAATGGAAATATAAAATTTTAATGTAATCCCAAGGCGCAATCGCTAAACTGTGAGCCTTCTTCAATCTCAAAGTGAATTGAATAATTAATGGTAATCACTGAATTGAAATGATTTCCCTCATTTCGTAACGATATATTATCACTACAAAAATAATTATATAATTCAGGCAGAACTGATAGGTTCACTATTGGTTGTTAATTTTCTTAACTACGTACTCCTTGGAAGTTGAGAAATGGACACTAGGTGCGCTACGTCAACTTGATGTGGTGAAAAAAGGATGCTCCTAAACAGGATCCTGTATTCAAATTCGTTCATTCCAAGTTTGGATCTCCCAGAAAATCAGGAAGGCCGATTATCCTCAAGTGAAGAGTACCTTCATAGAGGCAGATTTCCACCAAACGCAAAAAAAAAGCAACTGTGTCGGTTTCGGCAATACAAAAACTCTTGTTGTCAAAATAAGAAACATTTTGGAGACTTGAATCGAAAAAAGGAGGGCTACGATGAAGTTTCCAACTCGTTCTAATATCGAAGCTACCAAAGACGATTTCATTGTTTCAGTCCTTTCAGTCCAAGCTTTCGTTCAGTTCCAAAGAGATAGTGGCCATCAGCTGTTCTTGGTGTAAGGCGGCCTACCACAACAAAGAGTCTTGCTTCGATATTCAACGGATTTCAGAAGATTGTACATTAGGTAAGTACTTATTTGGTATGTGTGACTCAATTTTTAGCCAGCACTTCTCAAAAGCATTCGATCGACTTTATAATGGTTTACTTCTGAAAAAACTTACTCTATGTGAGTTGTTTGAAGACATATTCCTCTTATATACGTGTTAGAGTCTATAGAAATGTCAGCTTCATCTGGAGTTCCACATGGATCAATTCTATGACCATTTTGGTTGATAATTTTCATCAATCACATCTGTTTGACCCTTCAGTTTGATGAACACCAATGACTTGTTCAGGGTGGTCAATTTTACTTGTTTCTTCACCATCTTCATTGTTGTGAGATTTTGATCTTGGCTCCGCATTCAATAATCTCTTATAAACTCTTAAAAATAGCTCAATTAGGTCTTCTTTCTGCACAGCAATATATGGATAGAAATGTCAGCTTCATCTGGAGTTCCATATGACCATTTTGGTTAATAATTTTCATCAATCACATCTGTTTGACCCTTCAGTTTGATGAACACCAATGACTTGTTCAGGGTGGTCAATTTTACTTATTTCTTCACCATCTTCATTGTTGTGAGATTTTGATCTTGGCTCCGCATTCAATAATCTCTTATAACCTCTTAAAAATAGCTCAATTAGGTCTTCTTTCTGCACAGCAATATATAGATAGAAATGTCAGCTTCATCTGGAGTTCCATATGACCATTTTGGTTAATAATTTTCATCAATCACATCTGTTTGACCCTTCAGTTTGATGAACACCAATGACTTGTTCAGGGTGGTCAATTTTACTTATTTCTTCACCATCTTCATTGTTGTGAGATTTTGATCTTGGCTCCGCATTCAATAATCTCTTATAACCTCTTAAAAATAGCTCAATTAGGTCTTCTTTCTGCACAGCAATATATAGATAGAAATGTCAGCTTCATCTGGAGTTCCATATGACCATTTTGGTTAATAATTTTCATCAATCACATCTGTTTGACCCTTCAGTTTGATGAACACCAATGACTTGTTCAGGGTGGTCAATTTTACTTATTTCTTCACCATCTTCATTGTTGTGAGATTTTGATCTTGGCTCCGCATTCAATAAGTTCTTTTAACCTCTCAAAAATAGCTCTATTAGGTCTTCTTTCTGCACAGCGATATATCTTGGATGCAATATCACAATAATTGTAATAACTTTGAAAAAACCTTTCCGATTTTTCCGATAGCAAATGAGTGTGGTTACTGAATCACCCTATACGAATGTCGAAATTGGCTCACCCTGTACCAATAAAATACGATTGGATAGATAATTTATGTAATTGAAACAAAGTAATTGGCCAGTAATTGGACCCATGAATTTGTGGAGTTTGATTTCGCTTCTGAGAGTTAACGATATCGATACACACTGAGCATCGATAGCTGTTAACAGTTTATATCGTGATTAACGAGTTTTGATGATATAATGAAGCTTCATTCTGTTGTGTAACAAAGAATATTTGAAGAGGGCTTAATTGGATAGACGCATTCGCCAAACTAGTCAATGAAGAGTCATCAATACTGAATCAATCGCGTTGAATTTCATGGATGATCTCTGATGATAAGCCAAATGCCATACAAGAACAACAAGATCTTAATCTTCATAAGATATTAGGATATGTTTCGACTTCTCTCTTGAAATGTGATTTTTCTCAAAATGTGATTTTTTCCGAAATTAACATTTTACCCTGAAATTTTTAGTATTTGTATCAATATTTCAACTTTTTCTTTGAGACACGAAGCTGACCCAGAGATGTAGGACTGAAAGTTTTTCAAAATTGTGATTATTATTCTTAGCTTCATATTGATATTTAGACTCAATCAACTGAAAACTCTATATTCTTACTCGAAATTTCAAATTTTCATCGAGTACGCTTTGATTTTTTGTTCTCTTACAATTTTCTAGGTTTTCAAAATTTTCAACATCTTTCTTGAGAGTCCAACTCTTATACTGATATAAAAATTATTATATCCCAATTTCGACTTATTTATTCCGATGAGCGAACAACCAGGTCACTTTGATGTGGGTGCCAGTTCATAAGGGAGTTAAAGGCAACGAGGAAGCAGACTGCCTTGCCAAAAAAGGGGTAAATACACAATTTCTCGGCCCAGAACCCTTCTGAAATCTCACTGGAATAAAGTGCCAGGACAAAGACAAGCCAAAAGGCTACCGAGCCTCTCGCCAAGGAAAGCTAAACATCTTCTCGAGTTGGACAAAAAAGACTTGAAACTGGTAACGGGACTCCTCACTGGACACTGCCCTCTGAGGTACCACCTCAAAAAGATGGGTAGAACAGAGAGTGATAGTTGCCTCTACTGCAAGAACTTCGCTGAAACTGCAGAACATATGCTATGCGAATGCCCAGCACTCTTCTGCAAGAGGCTCAAGTTCCTGGAAGGGTCCTTCTTAGAGCCCTCCGATGTCAGGAACCTAGATCCCAGGAAACTAATAAACTTCGCACGAAGCCTCGGAATCCCGGGCCTCGAATAGATTAAGGGTTATGCAAAAAAGATCTTATAGGTCGAGGTGCATGAGAGGCTGCACAGCCTTAACGACCCCTCCTACAATCTACAATCTATTTATTCCGATTCATAATAACTATAAAAAAAATTGCATGATCGCATGTATGGATAGAAACGATTAGGTATACATATATTAGTTCTTAATCACTGTCACCAAAAGCGCTTTTGGTACACCACATCATTATTTGTTGGATTTTCTGCCTCTTTTCGGATTGTAAGGATAGTTCGTTACTAATTTCAACATTTCAATGAGACATAACCTCTACATTCACTCTGATAGAAATTAGTCTACTACTTCTATCACATCACTGATGATGTTAATGGCAGCAGGTGTCATCATCCACAACATGCTACTAAAGAAGTTTACAGTTTCAACATTTGATATTACGCACCAACTTATATTTATCGGTTAATGTTAATACGCACTGCTGTATTACTGGTTACCTACCTACTGACGACAACAGATGAAGGGTGACATTTGAAATAACTTCCATATTCGTGACATTCGTGTAGGCTTGCGGTTTTGAAAATCAACGAAGGAAAAATATATTTAATATAATATGGTACTTTCCACACTATACGTTTACTATAGAAAAAGTATAAACAAACAAAACACCCTGTGTTTGCCCTCACTCGGTGCTTACCTTATTCCGTTTATCAAACTCAACATCCGACCAAAGTCAACTCCCTATGAACATCGAATTATATCCGATAGATATATTTATGTATCTCGCGGGTAGCTCATCGAAGTTGTTGAACTCCGAACTCAAGAGGCAATTCTGTTATCCGAACTCCATTAGCAGATGAGGATTTCGGTTGGAGGAGCATATAACGGCCCCCCTCGATTCATCGAACATAATATTATCGAATTGCATCAACATAACTCCCCGACAAAGTTCAATAAGGAGAAAGCCATATTTTCAATCGCGTAGAGTGGTCATGGGAAAAGAAAATATTTTGTTTTGGAGTTAACTGCCGCTTGGTATACACTTTCGAAAACAATGGCTGATGCATCTCCACGGAATGAAAAACGCATGGCGGTGAATCAATTTGCGGTCGCAATTAATTCGAAGGACCAAAATTTCCCACGCGGGATGTAAACTCGTTAGTTAGACCAGATTTGTTGGTTACTACAAGCCAAGTTGTTTTCTAATTTATTATCGCCTAGCCGCAGCCGATTTATTACTCACTCGCCGTTAAAGGAAACTACAGACTTTTATACTGTGGGGACGTGATTAGTCAAAGCGAATAAGTATTTTTCCAAATTTGCCACCTTGCATGGTACCATATGCACTACTTTTCATGGCACTTGTCTCGGTTATGATGTCATTCGCATAGGCGCGACGTCATTTGGGAAAACATTAAATGAGGAGGCATTCTTCGTGATATGTATACTGAATTTAAATACATTCCAAATGAGTTGTCACGAAGCATACTTGCCCATTTATTTGGTTTTTGCCCCAAATGACGTCACACTAGTGCGGATGAAGTCATAACGGAGAAAAATGTTATAAGTGTGGCAAATTGACAACATTTTTGAAATTTCTCAACATCTGTTTATTGCACAACTCTTTGCCCATTTGACCTACTGTGTAACTCTTCGATTATCGAGATCGCATGCTTATCTTGGACACACTGTATAAGACATTATTGTGACCTTCGATCATCTCAAATACTTTGGACCGATTGATTTACTCTTCTTACTCACACGAGGTAGATATCTGCTTGAAGAGTACTCCCTTATCCCGAATCCATTCCCAACATCACGTCTTTTTGATTGGAGAATAACTCTCACAATGAGACGAACATACCTACTTCAGTGAAACAGAAGTATTGCTTAATGGACACAATATATGAAGTATCAAACGCAATTTTGTGAAAAGTGTTTTTGACCACCAACTTAGTTGCAAAGCAACCCTCGAAGTCTCATTGATACTTGTATGAGTAAGGAAGACGAGGACCTTAGCTTTTTAAGTGTCATCCGAAGCACTAGGTGACCAACCGAACATTCTTGGTACCTTTATCTCCTTCCGCTAAATGATGCTACAGAAATATATAAAATTTCCAAAAGCCGCGCCAAGATTCTATTCCGGACTGTCTGGGCTCAAAGGCCAGCGCCTCAACGCACTCGATCACCAACTCAGTGAGGGAGTTATAACCGAATAAATTTAAAAATTTCTCAACCAAATTGTAATTATCATCTGAAAAATTCACGTACGTATAAAATAATTGAATGCCTACTCAAGGAACTTCATGCATTATATCGATGAGCACGGGAAGTTTTGCTGAGAATATGCCGTCCTTCGGAAGGGACGTTGAGTTTCCGTAAATGAGCTGATGTCGACTAACCTCATACAGTTACTCCTAGTGAGATGATTTCAAATATTGTTTCAGGCGATCATTGTAATAGTATAGTTCCTCCCTCCTGGATAGTTAAGTTACCAAGAAAAGGAAGTTTCAAGTCAAGTTTACGGAAAACAGCGAAGAAAGGATCGAACGGAAAGAAAAATAAACACAAAGTAAGTGAATCGCTTCATTTCATAAAATATTCTGATATCAATTTCGGAAGAAGTGGGATTTCATAGCATGATTATATAATTTTCATTGATATTTTTTTCTTCTCGGGGTAGAGAAGAATAAATCATCATCACCACTGATTCATCACAAATAATTTTCAGAGGTCGTCAAAGAATTTTACCACAAAACTACTTTGGAATCGCGTCCCAAAACAAATTTTTTATACGCTAGCCCAAAATCCAATTATATGTTGATGTAATCAAAATAACTCAATTATTAACACTAGTATTCGATTATTCATTATTTTCAATTCAGGAATTCCAGATATATACTAATCAATATAATAATAAATACACATGAAAATTTCCATCAACAATTAGAAGTGAGGGCAGGTCAATATCAATATTCTAGCTTGCATGTCCTGATATACTGAAGACTGAATATTGATGACTTTCATTGTTTCAGGATAAAGAACATCGAGCATTCACAATAAAACCAATTCCGACAACGAACGTTTCACCCGTTATAGTTTTCATCAACCCCAAATCCGGTGGCAATCAAGGACTGAAACTCCTACAGAAATTTCAATGGCTACTCAATCCGAGGCAGGTATGTCGTTTCAACTCTTTATTCAAAGTTTGGGGACGAAATATCACAACTTTTATATATTCGAATAAAATATTGTGAATATGTAAATATTATCTCCTAGTGGGTTCGTTAATTCGAAAACGGTACAATGTTTCCAGAGAATACGCTAACTTTCGCGAATTCTCCGAATTACTGAAATGCCCGTTCAACAGTTGGGGCCCAGTGGCGTGCACTCTGAATCCAATACGTGGTAAAATCATTTTATATGAGCCAGAGCAAAGTCATACAATATCATAGCCCTAGCCGACTAAACCAGGTTTCCATTCAGATTCGAAATGGGGGATTCTGTTTTATTTGCCCACTCAATTCAAAAATACTGCTGTCAGAGCATATTTGTTTTTTTTTTCGGATCCCAAGTTAATCCAGATGATGTATAATAATGAGACGTTATTTGCATACATTGAAAATCGCAATTTTTCGACCCGAATTGAAAAGTCTGGTAGGTTGCCGAACATTTCAATATAGAACATATATAATATAGAAAAAAAGGACAATTTTATAGCCTTGACCAGCTGAGCTTGTTTTCCCCTCAAATTCGATAAGTGGGGTTGTTTCACCCGACCTCTCGCTATGAAAAAGCTACTGCTAGAGCGTTCCTTCGACGATTCGACAAATCTTCTCTATAGAAGGCTCACCCAAAATTTTCTCCCCAGGTGTTCGATCTGACGTTAGGGGGGCCGCGCATGGGTCTCGAAATGTTCAAGAAGGTGCCCAACCTGCGAGTGCTGGCCTGCGGCGGCGATGGCACTGTTGGCTGGATTCTCAGCGTCATCGACCAGATAGGAATATCCCCCGCCCCTGCTGTCGCAGTGCTACCCCTTGGCACCGGAAATGATCTGGCGCGGGCGCTAGGTTGGGGAGGGGTAAGAACTCGATGAGATAGTAACTTAATTATCATCATTATAAGAAATGCTATCATTCGATACTAAAAAAGATCGTGTAGGTCTGAAGAAAAAAACAAAATGGCTCCTTCAATATGGCGACGAGTTTTGTTATTATGATCCGATACGATTCAAAGTTGGTACCCGGCGGTTTCAGAGGTCGCAGATTGAGATTTTTTTGTAAAAATTGATAACTTCGAGATGCCAACTCCAAAATGGTGGACGAAATTTGTGATCATGCTTTGATTCGATTCAAAATCGATATGTGGAGGTTTTCGGGATAGTAATGGCCCAATCCTATGGAAAGTTAGTGTGTAGAGGTTTTCGATGTGGCAGACTAGGAATTTTAAATCAAACTGTAAACTGGCATGCCCGCAAATAATTGGATTTCAATCAACAAATGATACATTTCTGCTGAGAAAAAATCATTCCAGGGTTACACCGATGAACCGATCTCGAAAATCCTGTCGAACATCAGCCAAAGTGACATCGTGTACCTGGACAGATGGTCTCTGGAGGTAGAGAAGAACGCGGACGCCACTGCCTCCAGTGAAGGCGGGAAACCCAATCTGCCTCTGAACGTCGTCAACAATTACTACTCATTGGGAGTGGACGCCCATATCGCTCTTGAATTCCACGAGGCTAGAGGTGGGTATTATTGGAACAGGTGGCGATAATAGAAGCTAGAAGTGAATCGCGAGTTTTTCGGTATAATTTGTGAATATCCTGTAAAGATACTACATACGAATGATCCAGTGTATTATACGTAATGGAAGATTCAAGTTTGTTTCTGATTTTCCAGAAGCTCACCCGGAAAAATTCAACTCTCGATTGAGGAACAAGATGTTTTATGGTCAAATGGGGGGCAAGGATTTGTTGAAGAGAAAGTGGAAGGATTTGGCTGATTTCGTCGACTTAGAATGCGACGGACAGAATATAACACATAAACTTAAAGAACTGAGGGTGCATGCGATTGTCTTCCTGAATATTTCTAGGTAATGAGATGAATTTTCCTCTTTTTTGCGTATACATATCTAAACTCTTCAATATCAAGATGATTTTGCTAAAACTGCTACAAAGAACGTGTGGCTATATTAGTATAAGGTTCTTTTACCTGATAAATTTGACGAGATTTCTTTGTTATCCGAAACGTTAAAATACTTGGATAGAAACAGCTTGAATGAGTGAATAAGCTAATAATATTTAAAACTTCAATTTTACTGCAAGTAGACTCTTGGCATTTTAATGAATAGTTGGAAAACGAGTTTTCTGCAAATAAAATACGATGCTTCAGGCAATGCGACAGGATTATAATTGGAAAAATAACATTTCAATTTGACGTAAGAAAAATAATGTGCTTTGAATTCTGATGAGTTTGCCATTTAATTTTCGACGCCTTGTGATGATTAGATGTTAAAGTAGAAGGGGTCCTATGTAGTTCAGTTAAATATATCATCATAACGTCACATTATTTGGGACCCGAAAATGATTTCCTGGAATTAAACTTTGGATATACTGGAAGCCTGCAAAATATCAAAATGTTGATAAGTAATTCTCCATAATCCTGTATGAGAATCACCCTGATATAAATATAGGAAATACACAAGAACATAACATTTGACATCATTTTCCAGTTATGGCGGTGGCACCAAACCATGGAACAGATCTATCGGAGGTATTGAACCAAGCACAGAAGACGGACTCATAGAAGTTGTGGGACTTACTACATATCAGCTTGTGAGTGAGTCAGGAGTAAACATTCAATTTCATCATAATCAACCAATGATTTTTCTTGTTGTGTTCCTCGTTTCTAGTATCTAGAATCATTGAATTATTGCATTGGCAGAATTGGCACCTAACGTTATAGAAATGACGTCACGAGTAGCAGCCATGATCTGGCGAGCATTTCAAACAAACAATTGCAATTTTCCTCAACAGCACCTTCATTTTCTGCAGATAATCGATTATTTTTTGTGAAATTTTCAAATTCCTCTATTTCAGCCGCTACTTCAGGCAGGCGGGCACGGCACCTGCATAGCTCAATGCCGTTCGGCAAAGATCACCACCTCCAAGACCATCCCCATGCAGGTGGACGGCGAGGCCTGCAAGCTGGCGCCATCTGTCGTCACGCTGACACACCTCAACAAGGCGCCGATGCTGGCCAAACGGAAGCACGGCAAAGCGGCGCCTGCGCAGACAACGCTCGAAGACCTCGCATTCGGGCTGTTCCGACTGGCCATGGCCGACTACGAGCAGCACCACAATGACAAGGATCTCCTGGTGCAGGCCGGTGAGGAAGAGGTTTTGTCCGATTTTTATACCCCCACGAGTCATGTTGGTTCGTTGTGTTGCAGCTATCAATGTCGGAAGGATCGAGGTCAACCCCGTGACGGATTTGGAACAAGTCAGGTTGATGATCAACAGAGTGTTGGAGGAGAACAAGGACCAGCAGATGGTGCCGTCGGATTGGTGTTTTATAGATTGTGAGAGTCATTCGCATTCTTTTGGTGTGGTCGCGCTGTTACATGAGGATGTCAGCTGCAGAGCTGACACTTTTCCAGTATTTTATAGTTATTTATTTTTCAATTGATCGTTACTGCTTTATAATAACTTGGCAACGGTTGCTATTAACAGACCCATAACGCCCGGGGCGTTATGGAGGGCATTATGAATCATAACGCCCGCTAAATGTTTTTTTCTGTAGTTCAATTAAATGAACAACCCTTGGCAAGCCTTCAATATTTCCATGGAAACTGCATATAGAAGCTCACTTGTGCTCAGTTGCCGACCAGAACGCAGTAAATACTATGAGAAAAAATTTATGAAGTAAACAACGTCGTTTAAGATAATTTTTTCGTGAAAAATAAAATCTTGTATGCACCACGAGCGTTACTAGATCCTAACGCCCATCGTTAAGATCTATATAACGCACTTGGTACATAAATAGCTATTATGTATTAAGGGAATTATGAGGGCCTTAATTACCGATGGCAAAGTTTGCGTCCCGAGGGCCTCTGGCCCGAGGGACAGCAATTGCCAGAGGTTATTAAGGCTCTATAATTCCCGTGGTACATAGATACTTTTATTTTTGACCGATTTTCCATATTTAGAACGCAATAAATGTTTAACTTCATAACCTTTCTGGTATATTTGAATTAGGTAGCGTTGATTGTAGCATTGTTGGTTGTTGCTAGGTTGTCGCTATGTTACATGTTTATAAGCAAACTTTCTTTATCAATCAATGTTTTTCCGTTAAAAACGTGTTTTTACCACAAATCGACGATCTTTTTCTGATATAATGGAGGATATTATAAAAAAAGCGGAAAAAAGCAAGACAATCATTACTTCCATCGAAAAGTGAAGCCCTATATCAAAAAGAATACAACTTATATCTGAAGTGGCTGACACAGAGAAATGTTATGTCAAAAGATGCCACCGAAACTGTCTTTCTGCATATTTTCAAGAACTGGTAAAGTATTTTCAGTATTTTCTGGCATATTTTCAAGAACTGGTAAAGTATTTTCAGTATTTTCTGGTAGATTTGGTAATAATTGTATGTATTCGTTGCAGTCAGAAACGTTTAGCCCAAATTCGTTATGGACTAAATGGTCAATGCTCAAATCGATGGTGACCATATATGAGAAAAGAGATATCACCAAGTTCAACGAACTAGAGGCTTTTTTGAAACGGAAAAGTAAGGGGTATATAAGCCGAAAAAGTCTGCTGTCTTATCTCCTAAAGATGTCATCAAATTTCTAAAGGACGCCCCTAATGAAATTCATTTATTGCATAAGGTAATTTTTTTCTCATAATTTTCTTTTTCGTTTGTTTATTTCGTTTTATTTGTTATAGGTTGTTCTAATTATGGGTTATTTTGGAGGATGCAGAACTCAGGAACTTCTAAATATGAGTATAGCAGATATAGAGGACCGGGATACTGTTATGTTAGTGAACGTACCGGAAAGTAAAACTGGTGTATCGAAGAAATTTACAGTTGTGGATGAAAATGAGTTCTCTGCTTTGCCTTTATTGAAACTTTATATGTCCTTGCGTCCTGAAGGTACAGAACGATTTTTTTTGAACTTCCGACAAAATAAATGTACAACTCAGCCAATTGGAAAGAATATGTTTGGCAAAATTCCCAGCAAAATCGCAATGTATTTAGGATTGCCAAACCCACTAACCTATACGGGACATTGCCTTCGTCGCACTTCTGCTACTGCCCTAGCCAATGCAGGAGCAACTATGACAAACTTAAAAAGACACGGAGGTTGGAGAAGTTCCACGGTGGCAGAGGGGTATCTGGAGGACAGTATTGAATTGAGAAATAAAACGGCGCGTATGCTGTCTACTTTGCCATCAGAAGAGGCAGGCACCTCTACTGTAGTGAACAGCAACAGCACCACCCATAAAAAAGAAGAAATTGTTTCCAGCGGCGGAAGTAATTTTCAGGGAACATTTGAAAATTGTACATTTATTATTTGTAATGACGTGAATAAGGAAAATATGTCTTAGTTTTCATTACATATAAACGTTTATAAGCATTTCTTGTATCATTTTCACCTGTAAAAGGTAAGAGGGAGTTTTTGAACCTTAATATCCCAAGAAACGTCATTAAGCATACTGATCGGAAAGTAGCTCATAGCATCATGACATTGATATTTGAAAGAAAAAAGCACACGTATTGAAGTAAAAAAAATCATGAGTTATGTTTATGGTTCCAGCTTGTACTGCTGAGCGATTTTTTCGCGTCGACAAGGCTCAAGAGAGTTTGCATTACGTTCTGGACATTGCCGTCGAGAACCTGTACATTCTGGAGTGCGAAGAAGAAACGGTTTCCCCCACTCCAGAAGACGAAACCGCCAATCCCTCTCCTACGTCCAATCAAGCGCCATATAATATACCCCTAATGAAAATAAGGTGAGATTTGGGATAAGAGTAAGATATCAGATACATATCAGATACATATCAGATACATATCAGATACATATCAGATACATATCAGATACATATCAGATACATATCAGATACATATCAGATACATATCAGATACATATCAGATACATATCAGATACATATCAGATACATATCAGATACATATCAGATACATATCAGATGAATATCTAATATATTGAAGAAGATAATCACTGACAAATTTAATTTAACTCAACATATACTACCAACATATACTATGAGGTCAAATCGTACAGGTCGTTGATAAAAATAATTAATTTACTTTTAGGGAGAGAAATTCTCCATTATTTTGTGAGTGTACACGAAACATAGGAAGGCATTTGATTCTGATTGATAACGCTGTAATTCAGTATATCTAGGAGAACGATCTTCATTGTTAATGAATGCCATAAAATATAGCTGTCTTGGATAATTGGAGAGCGAAATGATCATTCATTTTCGGAAGCAAAAAAGAACTTCACTTCTTTATTTCGTTAAGCTTATCAGAAACAAACCCCTTTCATGTCTATACACACATAAACATCATGAGAACTATCACCTAGAATTAGTTTTATCTATATATGGTGTTCCAATGTCACGATATATTTACTCGAGATGAATTATTTCAAATTGGACTTCCTGAATTGTTTCTTCTTTATCGTGTCAGATTTTTTTCAAGTGGATCCTCCACCTTTTCGATATGGATCGAATTTTTACCAGAAGCTTATGGATGCTATGAAAAAATTGTATTTTTCTCACTGAAACATATAAATCCGTAAATTTGTCATGATGCATCTGATTTTATGACAAGATCAAATCAAGACACGAAATAGTAGGGATACCGTCACATTGTCGACCCCCTACTCATTCCACTTTCCCATCTCCTCGCTCAACCAATCAGAGGCCTCCACGCATTTCATAGCCCCGCCCACTTTCGTTTTTCTACGTTTCTCGACTTGCAATGCATAAAATCACGTTTCTCATTCATATTTCAGCAAGGAGGATAGTCTGGATTCCCCCAATGACCATCACTTTCAACCTCCAGACTCTCTGAAGAATGGTAACCAAAAATATCCCAAACCTGAGGAGAACAGCCCTACTGGTAATGAACAGAAGTCTCTAGTAACCTCAGACAGCAATATGAAAATAAGAAGGTATATGAGTGATTTTCAGCACTACAAGCATATTTACGTAGATTTTTTTTCTGCAACCGACTCAAAAGTCGTCAATTTGATCTTGAAGTTGACGTTTCTCCCACTGACACAATTAGATAATCATTAGTAAGTTAGATGCTAGACAACACTTTCAGTGTCTAGGAGCTGAAGTTGAAGTTTAATTAACTAAATCTAATTCCAATGAGTTATCAAAGCAACTGATGATCAAATCAAGGACACAATATCAAAGTCATCGATATGATAACTAGTTTGTTTCTTATGCTTATACGCATGCATATAAATCGATGACTAATTTTGGCTGATCCATCATACAAAAACTATTTAGCATGTTTTTAAGTAGGTTCAACTTGCACAACTTCATCTTTGAACACACTTCTATCACATTAATTCAAGTATTAGCTTTGTTTCACTATTTCTAGTACAACAATATACTTGTTAGCATGCAACATACTTTTTTTCTCACAAATACGTACATTTCATGGATTTCTTTGACAATAGTGTTCCTAGTAACAGTTGCTCGTAGTTGAAGACTAGTAAGAAGTATGGGAATGAAATTCAAACTATCTTCCAACCCCCTTGAAACCACAATTTTTTCATATATTCTCACATTAATAAGGACTGTGCATGCAGCATTACTGACCGATTATTTGGTTTGAATCAGGAGTCGTACAATGCGTTTAGGTAAGATTTTCTTATGTTTTTCATGATAATTTCATATAACTTTTTATGTGCTGGAACTATTGCGAAGGCGTAGAAATGGTGCATATATTTTTTATACCCGGAATTATAGAATAAAAATAAAATGTGGTACTTCTACGCTTCCGTAGAATATCAAGTATTGGTCACATTCTCATTAAGATGAATTCAAAGCCTCAGCTGGTAAAAAGTGCAACGTTTCTTTGAAGATTCAATATTTTCAGTTGGTTCATTGATCTATCCAACTTTTTTCCGGATTTTTCAAGAAGAGTTCTTTGAATATGCTAGTCAGCTCTGAATTCGAAAAACTCTGCATCTTTTACCGTTTCAAAGTTGCCAAGATGATAAATTAGACACCAGCATGTATACTCAATATTCAACAATTTTATTGAACATATTGCTGAATAATGTCCATGTTTTGCAGTTATTTGGAGGAAAGGCCCAATGACTGTCTTTTCAAAGCAGCTAAAATTGGAGACCTCCTGACAGTAAGTAATCAAGGTATTTTATTGATATACAGGAGTGTTTCTTTCTTCTGCCGCGTGATGTCGCCACTTCCAATTGTCTGTTGGAACGCGGCTCAGTGCGTCAAATAGACGCGACGAAAATGCATTGGGACAGGCAACGCTTCGAGTAGAGATCTTACGGTGTCTACTGGGATAACTACCCTGCACTGATGAGGGCCAATAAGCCCGAAACTGGTCTGTAGGTTGTTAAGCGTGCCTGTCTCGATGTGAATATGTCACGTCTTAGGAAGAAAGAAACATTTCGATCTGTGATTCATTGCATATGGACTACGAGCAGAAATAATTCAACTTTATGCGTGGTATTTGCCAGGAAAGCAGTTGATTTCTGCTCGTGGTCTATCAGGCAACTGTCTTTCTTTCGATTATTGTCCAAACACATCAACTGTTTCTTTGTGTTGTCAAGGTCAAGGGGTTACACAAGCATGGCTACTCGCTCCAAATCAAAGATGCTGCTGGCCAAACTATGCTACACCATGCTGCTCGCTATGGGCACAATGACGTTGTCAAATATTTGATAAGGTTCGCCCCAGCTATGCTGAATGAACCTGATTCTACATTGTGAGTATCTTTATCAATGTTTGGTACATGTGGGCAAATATCCAGAAGCTTAGGAATTGATGCTATCAAACCAATTCACAAATCGGGACCAAAAAATAAAGAGCCACATTGATTTCTTGTTTAGCAAAAGTAGGAAGATTTCTTGGAAAAATTCAATATTTCATCAAACAGACAATTAGTAGTATTCAGAATCCACTTTTACTCGGGAAACTAGGAATATAGGAGTGGGAAAACATATTGGAATGATTCAAAAATTATCTTGACTGTAGAATCCAACTTTCGAAATTAACAAAAATATCAGAGTGAGCCAAAAAGTATACCTATATCTGAATACGGAGTTCCCCAAGGAACAGTTTAAGGACCACTTTTAGTCAATATATCAATGATCTTGCGAATTTGAAACTATCGGAAATATAAAGAAAAAAGAGTCCAGTCAAAAATATCAAACACAGCAGAAAACAATTACTTTCCATTTAACGATTCAGTCTGTGAATGCGGATTTCTAATCTTTCTTTCTTCCTAAGACGTGACAAAGTTCACATCGTGTTCGATATTCTCAATTAGATTAGAGACTCCTTTTTCTTCAAAATTTTCACCCAATTCTCTTCATCTTACATTTATTAGCTCAGTCGAGCTATCAGCCACTTCCAAGTTCTGTAACTTGGGAGTGTTTCTTTCTTCTGCCGCATGGTGTCGCCACTTCCAACTATCTCTTGGAACGTGGCTCAGTGCGGTCAAATAGACACGATGAAAATGCATTGAGACAGGCAAACGCTTCGAGTGGAGATCTCACGGTCTCCACTCGGTTAATTACCTTGCACTGATGAGGGCCAATAAGCCCGAAACCGGTCAGTAGGTGGTCAAGCTTGCCTGTCTCGATGTGAATTCGTCACGCCTCAGGAAGAAAGAAATATTCTTGATCTGCATTCACAGTGTGAATCGTTGCATGGACTACGAGCAAATATATTACAATATTTGGCGTGGTATTTGCCAAACCGTGTTTGATATTTTTCGATATTGGATACGACTATAGTTATTTATGTATTAAGGGAATTATGAGGGCCTTAATTACCGATGGCAAAGTTTGCGTCCCGAGGGCCTCTGGCCCGAGGGACAGCAATTGCCAGAGGTTATTAAGGCTCTATAATTCCCGTGGTACATAAATAATTTTATTTTTGACCGATTTTCATAACAATATGTCCATATTTAGAACGCAATAAATGTTTAAATTCATAACCTTTCTGGTATATTTGAATTAGGTAGCGTTGATTGTAGCATTGATGGTTGTTGCTAGGTTGTCGCTATGTTACATGTTTATAAGCAAACTTTCTTTATCAATCAATGTTTTTCCGTTAAAAACGTGTTTATTTTTTACCACAAATCGACGATCTTTTTCTGATATAATGGAGGATATTATAAAAAAAGCGGAAAAAGCAAGACAATCATTACTTCCATCGAAAAGTGAAGCCCTATATCAAAAAGAATACAACTTATATCTGAAGTGGCTGACACAGAGAAATGTTATGTCAAAAGATGCCAACGAAACTGTCTTTCTGCATATTTTCAAGAACTGGTAAAGTATTTTCAGTATTTTCTGGCATATTTTCAAGAACTGGTAAAGTATTTTCAGTATTTTCTGGTAGATTTGGTAATAATTGTATTTATTCATTGCAGTCAGAAACGTTTAGCCCAAATTCGTTATGGACTAAATGGTCAATGCTCAAATCGATGGTGACCATATATGAGAAAAGAGATATCACCAAGTTCAACGAACTAGAGGCATTTTTTGAAACGGAAAAGTAAGGGGTATAAGCCGAAAAAGTCTGCTGTCTTATCTCCTAAAGATGTCATCAAATTTCTAAAGGACGCCCCTAATGAAATTCATTTATTGCATAAGGTAATTTTTTTCTCATAATTTTCTTTTTCGTTTGTTTATTTCGTTTTATTTGTTATAGGTTGTTCTAATTATGGGTTATTTTGGAGGATGCAGAACTCAGGAACTTCTAAATATGAGTATAGCAGATATAGAGGACCGGGATACTGTTATGGTAGTGAACGTACCGGAAAGTAAAACTGGTGTATCGAAGAAATTTACAGTTGTGGATGAAAAAGAGTTCTCTGCTTTGCCTTTATTGAGACTTTTTATGTCCTTGCGTCCTGAAGGTACAAAATGATTTTTTTTTGAGCTTCCGACAAAATAAATGTACAACTCAGCCAATTGGAAAGAATATGTTTGGCAAAATTCCCAGCAAAATCGCAATGTATTTAGGATTGCCAAACCCACTAACCTATACGGGACATTGCCTTCGTCGCACTTCTGCTACTGCCCTAGCCAATGCAGGAGCAACTATGACAAACTTAAAAAGACACGGAGGTTGGAGAAGTTCCACGGTGGCAGAGGGGTATCTGGAGGACAGTATTGAATTGAGAAATAAAACGGCGCGTATGCTGTCTACTTTGCCATCAGAAGAGGCAGGCACCTCTACTGTAGTGAACAGCAACTGCACCACCCATAAAAAAGAAGAAATTGTTTCCAGCGGCGGAAGTAATTTTCAGGGAACATTTGAAAATTGTACATGTATTATTTGTAATGACGTGAATAAGGAAAATATGTCTTAGTTTTCATTACATTTAAACGTTTATAAGCATTTCTTGTATCATTTTCACCTGTAAAAGGTAAGAGGGAGTTTTTGAACCTTAATATCCCAAGGGAGTTATGACCCTCATTATAGATATCGTAACTATGACGATATAAGCTTATAATGTCACTGTCAGAAATAAAATATTTTTTTATCTATTATTATTTGTAGGTCCCAAACTGCTCTCCACAAAGCAGTGGCCTACAAATGGACGGACATTTGTTGCATTCTGGTGGCAGGGGGGGCAGCTTTGGATGTCAAAGACCATCGAGGTCTCACTCCGAAATCTCTTGCTATCCAGAATGATGATCGAGAATTGGCGGCGTACTTGGAAAGTGAGTAAACAAAGAAAAGATTCTCCAATTGACAAGTTCAGCCAGCTTTGAGAGAGAAAGAATATGTCTGCCCTAGCGTTGTCTTCGTCGTTCAAGATTGCAACTTTAAATAATGAAAATGTTATGATTGCGACGTGAAAAAGAAGAAGACTTTTATAACCTGTATATAATTGGTTTGTTTTTCTTTTAGTTTGTTGTCCTTATTCCGATTATTTAGAATATTTTGTTAGCATTGTTAATGTGTTATTAAATTTCTTCTCTTTTTTTACGTCTTATCATAAAATTTTCATAATTTTAAGTTGCAATCTTGATGACAAAGACAACACTAGGGCAGACATATTTCTTCTCTCTCAACGCTGGCTGAACTTGTCAATTGCTGGTCTGTTTTGTGTTGCAGGTCAAGAAAACTTTCAAAACGCTTCGTCGGATGACGGTACGGTCGTCTGAAGAAGACATGCAACATTTCTTATGGCCCTTTCGGCATAAAAGCAATTTCTTTTCCTAAAATGCCTTACTACAAATTTTTAAAATCCAATATACATAAACTCTTATTGTCACATTCAAATTCGGATTCAAAACATCGCGTGCTCATCATGCGAACTTGGGGAAATATAATCCAGTGTTCAAAAAAAAACACTAGAAAGAACTTTGGAAACTAACAAATATACAGGTATATACAGGGTATAGGGTGTATATGTACTTGAAAATAAATATATCAACTCATCAACTTGAAGAACAGACCCAAGTTCCCTATTGAAGAATTCATAAATGAGATGTTTTGAATGTGAACTCTGTGAGTATTTAAATATTTGTCCATTCAAATCCTCTATGGGTGAGATTATCCTGTATTTTGTACCTAATATGATATTGAAACATTTGTGATAAATCTTATATTATTAATCTCAATTTTCATGGACCTGCATCATCTCGTGAGGAACCAATAATTGGAGAGATGACCTTCTGTCTTGTTATTTGAAAAAAAGTCATTTGAATACTCTCCGTGGTATCATGGAATGAATGGTCCACTATTTTAAACCAAATATTAATAAGTATTCCAATGCACATAACGATTGAATCATCACCAACATAGTGAGTAATATTTATTGTGTATTGAAGCAATATAGGTTCTTGAAGACTATAGCATTTCAATCTCCTTCAAAATTATTCCATTTCATCAATTTTGAGATTGGTCTTTTTGCATTTTGATCTTCCCCTTTCTGTTCACCCTGTATATTTTTGTATTGAAATGCCATAGAGTGTGTATCTATCTTGCTTTTACCTTTTAAAATTTTTTCTATATCCAATCAATTTAATCACACCAATTCCATTATGGATGATAATTAAGGGTCCAAATTCCATTGAGTAGCTGATATTGAAATATTAACAGGCGTATACTGTACTGAGAGGTTTGTTTCCAATTTTGGAGTAGAAATGTAATAATTACAAATAGTGAGAGAAACTGATATACTGTTTGGGGTAATATTCCGAAGGTTTTTATGCTGTCTATAGTTAGGTACCTATACTCAAGAAATCTGTCAAAAAATCTTATATTCACAAAAAATCCGTATTAAAAACTCAAGGCACTTAGAAATGTTCATAAAAACTCATCTTGAAGTGATTCTTCATTATAGCATTTTCCCAAAAAAAAAGACTAGGTACTTTACACGATATAATAAATACATGTATACTTACTTACTTCTGATATTATATCCACATTTTCTAAATAGTAAGTGTTTTTTGACAGACTGTTACAGAAATTACTCTCATATGGATACCTTATGCATAAAAATTGCAATGAATATTTTTAGAAATGTCAGAAATTAGAAAAATCTATTGTATATAGATGACCAGATCTTTTACACATACAAATTAAACTCTCAACATTCCACAGGGTGATATGGATTCTGAAATGTCCACTAGTAGATTTCATTTTGTTATTTCGAATGTATGATCTATTAATTTAATTTTCATGTATATATAGATAATATCTATTTAGTTTTAGTTGCGAAATTCTAATGTAATGTTTTGTTTACACTTATTACACGATCTCCATTTCAATACGGATTTTTTTTATAAAGAAATATCTAATATATACAACAATCCAACACAAATATGTAGAAATAATTTATATGTCGGAAATTAAAGAGATAATTCAATAACAATCAGTACAGATCAAAATGTTTATAGTTTTTGAGATTTTTCTAATTTTGAAATACGCGTTTTTGCAATTACCTACCTAACTAAAAATCACTCAGTATACTGATAGGCCATGGACTAAATTCTGCAAAATGATTCATACATTTTGCTAAAATATTTCATTCTAATGTTCTGTATTTATCTATTTCTATTAAGACTTTTGGATTCAGAAATAACGTATCAAATGATATCTTTTGACATTGGCATAATTATATGCAAACTACATGAAATAGAAGTGACATTTAATGGACATTTCATGTTTAATCAACCTAGAATCCGATATGTCTCATTATATTTTCATTTATACCACATTAAATCTCTGGACCACTTTGATGCTTTTCATTCATAACTTTCACGAGTAATGATAAATCTATGTATCTACCGACTGAATACATCTAAAACTACTATTTTCCAATTTTTCATGATTTATAGTCGATGAGAATCATATACAGGGTCACTCACGGTCGATGGTACCTTAGACGTTTACGGAGAACGGGACGTAGGATTATTCCGAAAATTTGGTGTATTGGGTAATGTTCTATCGATCTAAAATACTTTCAGCGTTGCGGCGTTGCCGCTTCTGTCAAAAAGTTGCAACAACTTTGTTATTTCAAATGGAACACCCTGTATTTTATTTCATTTTTAGATTCTTCCTGAAGAGCTGATTTCGTCGATCTATCATACTTGGGGTATAGCGAGAAATATTACAGAGATATAGGGTGTGAAAAATCGAGATTTTTCAAATTTAGGAATTTTTTGTGCCGAAACTATCAATTCTTGCTCAAAACGGCTTACATGTCCCTATCTCAACTTTCCATTTACTATCGATTGATATTTAATTGAAACAAATACTGGTGGTTCAAAATTTTGAGTTTTGCATCACCCTCTATGCATGCTATGCCTTCAACAAAAAAGCGCAATATTCGATTGAAAAGCGCAAAATATGTCAAAAGACCCAAAATGTCAATTTACCGCACCAGAACTTGATGAGAACATGAGTCCTCTGACAAAATGTCAAATTTGACTGCCAAGGTCGCATGATAATTAAAATTCAATATACTGACTGACTGCTCGTCTGTAAACCACTTTATCCATAGGAGAAAACTTATCTATTACCGTACCAAGCGATTTTAGCTTTGTCACCAGTGGAATTAATCAACGGATTAACATGACAATTAATACGGTGGTGATTCTTATAAACTTTTATTTTCATCGGGTTTGAACGAGAAAAAAAATAATTCAATGCGCCACCACTGATTTATTCATATTGTTACGAACTGCTGGCATTTCCGAGAAGGTCGGAAATCATGATTCATTGCCGTCGAATATGAAAAATACTTCCAGTTTATTCATGTTATTTCTGGACAATGATGTTTTTACCTATATATATATAAGATCCGCGGTTTCGCGGACAAATAAGATTAGAAAGAAAGCTAGTACAGTGAACATTGAGATTTGTAAAGCGAATATCGTTGTGATTCAACTAAGTGTCTACTGAGTTGTATTAAGTGTGTTTAGTGAAATAAATTGTTCAGTTTTGTACTGAGTGTTTTGAATTCACGAACCCAAGCGGAAATAACGTAACAATATTCTTCTAGAATGAGTATTATATTATAATCGATTGAATCATGACACAACACTATATAGTTATCCTATGAAATACCGGGTATTTCTCAGAAATGGCTCATTCCTATAACTTTTTTGTTTTGGCATATAAACATTTGAAATTCGGTGTGTATATGCATTTTTTGACTTATATTTCCTATATGCCTAATTAGTGACAAACGGGTTGTCATAGTATATTCACAAAATAAGGTAAGGGTAATTTCTGGTCAAACCTGATGTTGGAGAACAACTGAATACGTTAAAAAATACATATTTATGTACTATATAATCACACCGAATTTCACTCGTTTATCTACTGAAACAAAAGTAATAGAGGTGAACCACTTCTAAGAAACCGGTATACTTATCACCATTTCCGAATGTATTTCTGTTGATCGATAGAAAAAAAAATGTTTCACCAATTATATAGTGAAATGATAGCGATTTTACAAAAACTTTGCCATTATCAACAGAAGATACTGACCCCACAATAATTGGTGAGCATTTGGATTTACTTGATGGGAATTATCCATTAAAACTTGGATTGCATAAATGAATATAAAAGCAGCTAGACATCTTCGTAAAAATCTTTAATTATGTTGAAACTTAACATTTCCACAAGAATATATACAATATCATGCGACATCAGATGTCATATAATATGAGTATTTCAGAGACACCTGCAACAATTTATCTAAGAAGAACAAAAGCGAAATTTTCGATTTTTTCTGAAGATCTTCATGAACAAATAAAATAAAAAGCACCCATTTTATCCCGCATAACGACTTTTGCTCCACGTTTGCTTCACTTACAGTTACTAGATTTCCCACTATCATACCAAACATTTTTCACAACAGTCACCTTATTGTGAATATCTTCCAAATCGTCAGTGACTTTCATGAAAACTTTAGAATCACTAACCGGTAGATACTCGAGAAAAGAACTGTTATCGTTCCCGAAGTGAACAGCCACCAATTTATTGGCAACTATGGCCTTCACATTCTCAACATTATAAGGCAGGACGGTCAAAACCCCCCCGGGCAAAAGCGATCCCAATTTTTTGAACACGTCCAAGTAAGCTCCGTCGCAAGACAAAATCATTGCGTTGCCCGAAAATAGGGCCGCCACAATCAACGCGGCATTGTTGGATTCCGATACGTCAACAGAAATCACTCCTCTGGGCTGTCTGAGCGATACGATGTTGAAAGATGGCGCCAGAATGACTCTGTCTTTGTAGGTGTCGGCGATGGATTCGTGGATGCTTGCTATCGCCGAAGCTATCCAATCTGAAAACTTCGCGCTGAAAGGGAAGAGCTGTTATTTCAAAGAAATAATACAAAATCACGAAGATATTAGTTGAAAACATCTAACGCGGATTTGGTGTCAGGTGTGGGATAAATATTAAATATAGGTTACGTCATGTTAGTGTAGAAAAAGAAGAAAAATATGTGAGATTTTTACCCCTTGGAATGTTCTAGGGATTCCAAATATTCTTCGAATTCTATAAATATTTGCCGTTTTTCCATGAGGGACTTTCTGCTCCAACTTTCTTGGGACTTCTTTGCAGAGGCTACAATTGAGTTGATGGCAACAGAAGACTTTGGATTGACTGAGAAGTTAGTGACGGGTGGTAATTTTCTTTGATAGTTCGCGTATTCCAGAAACCCTAAAAGAACAGTTTTTATCTCTCTGAATGTCTTCTGACTATGGAGATCACCTTCAATACCACCAAAATATCCTATACCGCTCTCTTTTAGTGGACATAGAGTAATTTCTGGAGAAATTATGCCAAAACTATTCACCCATACATTGCAAACCTGAAATAATAATGACAGCTTATCCAAGAGTCATTGGCAAATCTGAATTTCTGAGCATGCATGAGAATCTAAAAATTATCGGAATAACGAAAATAAACTACAAGAAAAACAAATCAATTATATACAGATTATAAGAGTCTTCTTCATTTTTACGTCGCAATCATAACATTTTCATTATTTAAAGTTGCAATCTTGACGAAAAAGACAACACTAGTAGGGCAGATATATTTTTTCTCTCTCAAAGCTGGCTGAACTTGTCAATTAACCATATTCAATTCGGTGGCAGCTTTTTGAGCATTCTTAGGTTGGCAAGAATCTGTCATCAACGTCATAAATGTCAGTTTGCAGATGAATTTATGAGCCAACCAAGTCATCAATATTTTTCCATTCATATAAATGTTCAGTTATTTCGTATTTATAATGAATATATGAGACCAGGACATGAAAACAGATGAAAACAATCGAAATAAATGACAGTTGACATTGATAGTTGACATTAATGACAGATTAGTACCAACCCTAGAACGTTTTTAGAAGCTGCCACCAATAGCTATTGAATATGATCAATAATGATTTGTAGTTGATAGATATATGACGATATCATTTGAATAACACAGTTATGATGTAAATGTGACCTAATGAGCCAATTATCTCGCCAATGTGTGCTTGATGTGAATATCTGGTTACATTCAACGATATATAGACGGTGTCAAAGTCGACTAGTAGAATCAAATATGAGTTTGTTTTGTTCCCTGTAATTTCGGTTGAAACCAAGGCAAAACAATTTCCTCTCAATGGCACTTACGTCGAGTTTCCTCATGATTTCATTAACGACACCGGTATTTTCCGACCACACGCTAGCCGCCAATCCCTGCCTGGTGTTGTTCGCCAAACTTACAGCCTCTTCGATCGATCGGAAGGCCAACACCGTCACCTCATCACCATCAACCTCTTTGCCGGAGCTCAAAACGTTGTTCGGTCGGACTTTGGCACCGATAAACAAAGTGGGAATCCAATTTTTGCAATCCCCTTCTGCTTGGTACGTCTCTACGCCTTGGGCTTGCGCTAGCTTCACCAGGTGCGACAACGCCAAGGTGGTGGACCTGCCTCTGTGGGCGCTGTCGGCCATTTTGTCGTCAGCCGGGCCCATTTTGAGAGGCCTCATTTTGGCTTTCAGTTTGTCCAGGAACGTCGATAGAATGTTTTCTTGTACCAGTATGGTGTTTGTGGACCATGGTAACTGAAATGCTGGTGAGGATTGGTCTTGAAACTGTGAGGAGGCCCTCCACTTACCAAGCTCTTGTAGCCCCAGCATGCTTCCATGAGATTTTCGCAAGCTGAATCTAGATCTCCATCTTCGAGAATGATCGCTGGTATTTTATTTGAAGAGACTGGAATGATTTGCGTTAGTTTGGTGTGTTTGTTTGTGGAAGCCAACTCACAGTTTAGAATTTTTTTATTGCTACTATTGAAACCCCGATATGTTTCATCTTGCAAATCTATGAAGAGTGCCAGAATGGCAACCTCATCGCTGTTCAGATATGGCAATAATTCACCACCATCGGACGGAATAAAACGCAATACACCTTCAGGAATTCTAGAAAGCACAAATTACACAATACAACTGATTCATTAGAATATTCCGGGATATTCACTCGATACTACGCTTTTCACAATGAAAATATGATTTTATGGCAAACCAGGCGTTTATAACAAAATTCAATCCATTTGAAAAACTCGATCCATTATTAGCTTTTTTTAACCACCCTGAACGAGACAAATGAAATTGACTATAAAGTGAGAAGTTACAGGGTATATATCACATATCTAAATATTTTTCCGATTTTTATATGTCATCATCAGGACACCAAAAAGAAAACAAATCCATAATAAAAAATCCAAAGCCGCATTTGGGAAAATGAAGTTAATGATGATTGATCAACAAAAAATTGGAATTGATGAACTCATTTTCGTTTTGAAATATCTCTATCTCTAAATAAGTTGAAAAAAATTAAACAATTTCGTGAAATTTCGGTTTTTTCCCAATATCTTCGGATGTGATCAGGATTTTTTCGATGTTGAAACTGCATTTTATTGAGCATAAAAATAAACAAACTAGCCACGATTCAACTGACCCTGTATCTGCATGTGTCAAAATATTCAACATATCAATATCTAAACTATAGGCTGTTATCTGCTAATTTTTTACTGTTATCAATGAATTCGTCTACCTCTGCCCTAGTCCTGCATCAATTTATTAAGGATACATATATAATTTCATAAATAGGTAATTGGTATTTATTTGAGAAATTTATAGATGAAAAAAATGTTTTTTTGCTTGCCTTCAACTCATGAAATTCAATGTACTTATAACTGAAGAAAATATTTTCCAAGGAAAAATTTGGGAACAATTTTTTTCCAAAAGTACTCTTACCCAACTGATTTGGCTATATCTATTAGTAAGGATGCAACAGGTGCTAGTTCTGTTCCCACTTGCAGAATCACATTGTATCCAGCTGCCAGAGCTGGTGCAAGAAAGAGACCCAAATTTGATAGATAATTTTTTTTTGAAAACACTCCCACAGCTAAACCTAAAATTATAAATTGAAGGACCAAAACTCATCAATGTAATATCAACAAAAACATCTCATGGGGAGGAAAACTATTTAGTTTGTACTAGTATCTCACCTCCTGGTTTCTGGTCAGGTTTTGTTTTCATAGAAGATATGCAGAAAGCATAATAGCGAAGGTATTGTGCTAACAGCAAAACTGAATTTTTTTTTGTATCATTACCTAAAATACCCCTAGTCATGATTTCAATCTGAGCAAAAAGGTCTGCATTCTTTTCAATTTCCATGCTTAACCTGATGAGTAAATATGATACAGTTGGGTTGATATTGACATGAAAGCAACACATACTTTATTAAAATTTTCCTTCTTTCTATAGGTGTTATGTCAAACCATTGGGGTTTCTCACTACATTTCATCAGAATCTTCTTTATTGTATCAATTTCTGGAACATATATTTTGCAGAGTTCTTCAATTTTGTGGCTATAAAGTACTGTAAGAACTCCATTAGGAGATTCAGCAGTCTTATCAACATATGCAAAAAATGTTTGCCCTTTTGCTCTGAACCACTCCTAAGGATACAATGATTTCAAAGTCATATTTTCTTAATATTTCTGTACCAACTCACTTCAGCTCTACTCAAATTTTCCATGTTTTCTCCATACTTCATTTCACTGAAATAATCTAAGATTTTTGTATTTTTCACCTTCACCTTATCTTCCATAGTCTCTGATGTGTACCTTTATAATTATGGTAAATATCCTTATACAGTTGATGAATATTTTTCAATTAGCACCAGTAATTAAAAATGTCCAATCTAGAGGGATAAAGATGATACTTGAGCCAGCCCAACTTCAATCAATTGATTTTTTTCATTTAATTTCATTCTCAAAACCAAAAAATCGAATGAAAATGTGATAATTTTTGTATGCTTCCATCCACTACTCGAGTTAATACGTTATCTAGAGATTAAATATTAAGCACTGAAATATTCTATAGATTCCATATAACTAATGATAAAATTACTCACTCAAAAACTGATAAAAGTAGAGTAAACAGTCCCCTCCTATCATGATCATGCCATACATTTTGTTCGAGGAGCTTATCTTTGGTCTAAGGAGCTTATTATTGAAGTGTCTAGAAACCCGGAAGTCGGTCAATACGATTGGTCGATCAATGTCAGTGTCACAAGTGTCAGAACCAGGTCGCTTCCAAATAGGTTATGTTATGAAATTCAAATCTGATCAGGTCATGTCATAATTATCAAGTAATTATCCTTCTAAGTATTATCTGCAATAAGCGGAATGATTAAATGATTATTTGTGAAGTGCAGTTTGTCCATATCGTAACGTTGGGTTAGGTTCCAGATACTGCTCGAATAGCAGGTAACTTTATTACTTTATAATATGTACACCATTTGAAAATTTCGAATGAAAAATTGCACAAATATTACATTATTTCCTATTTTAATAAGTGGTCGAAGTTCAATTTTCAAATGTTCCTACAGTTCTGATCATTTTAAACAAGAGTACCTACGTTGACGTTTCACATTTCCCATTTTAAAATGGCTTACAAAAAAATAGGAAATGAGTTTTCCTGGAACAGAACTTATGGCCAGATAAAATCCAAACACGACGAGGCTTTCCTGTCCATTGATCAAGCTATCACATTGGAAGAACGAGAAAAGCCTGATGAGGTGAGTAAAATAAACATTGCAAACTGATTAGGTACCTAATGCATTGTCATTTCAATCAGGCCATAGAGAAATATAAAGAAGGCATAAAATTGATAGATGAAGCCTTGGGTATTCCAGTGCAGTGTCCAGATGATCCTGATATCACCTGGGAGAAAGCCTGTTCAATGATACAGAAAATCAAAAAGACCAGAGCTGAAGTCCTCACTAGAATCAACTCTTTGCAAGGGTCCCATTCAGCAGCTCTGCTACAAGACCCCCCCTCCTATGAGGAGGCAGTTTCATCTAGTGAGGGCTCAGCAGAAGATTTTCCAAGGACCTACCAAGACCTTGCCACAGCCCTGAATGAGCTGAGCATTGATCCCAACCAAAATTTGCAAGAGGAAGTGATTTACACACATGATGGAGTTAGGCTAGTGAAGTAACATTGGTAAGGAATTTTGCATTGAATTATTATCATTTTAGGCTATACTTCATATCCCCAAGTGGTGAGGTTATATCAGCTAGGGAGCCTGAAACTCTGGTGATATCCCTGGTGGAAGGAAGGGATCCAAATTCACCAAAAGCTGTCTTACATATTGGGTGTTGGGTGTATCCATTGGTACCTGGGGTATCTCCTTGCTACCGCACCAATTATGGTGCTTTTATATTACCTGATTTGCATGCTGCCTTACCAGGTAAAAAATGCCCTGCAAAATCATTTACATAATTTGTCATATCTCTTTGAAAATATCGGTAAAACTTCGTTTATCGCACTCCTATGAGTTCGGAAAAAATTTTTGGTGGAACTTACGTATTTTGTCCTCCTGATCACGAATCTGAAGTCAAAACGCGGCGGTCTCAAGTATTTTCGGAGATACGGCCCCATTTTGTCTCAAAAATGCACCATTTCAAATCTCCATTTTCTGCTAATAAAAACACACAAAATTTATCCTTCTTTGAGCCAAAACATCACACATGCTCACATTCACTTGTTTCCAACACTTTTTTGCATAGAAAACTTATTTTCACAAAAATTCGCCCTTCTTCAAAACGTAAACAAAACATCTTTTCACTGATTTTCTGGTTATTTTTATTTTAGATGTTGGCAACGTCTTACCATGAGCCAAACAATCACGTTGCCAACATCATGAATACAAATTACCAGAAAATCAGAGTAAAAAAGTTGTTTTGTTTACATTTCAAAGAAGGGTGAATTTTTTGAAAATAATAGTTTTTTCTACTGAGAAGTGTTGGAAACAAGTAAATATATGCGTGTATAGTGTTTTGGTTCAAAGAAGGGTGAATTTAGTGTATTCCTAATAGCAGAAATTTGACATGTCAAATGGTGCAGTTTTGAGACAAAATGAGGCCGTATCTCCGAAAATACTTGAGACCGCCGCGTTTTGACTTCAGATTCGTGATCAGGAGGTCAAAATACGTAAGTTCCACCAAAATTTTTTTCCGAACTCATAGGAGTGCGATAAACGAAGTTTTACCAAAATATCTAATAGAACGTGCTAGTAGTTGAGATATAGTGTAAAATATCATGTATTTATAGTTTTTCCTAGCAGATAATATGTAATGTTCTAATAAAACCTGCTCTTAATTCCTCCAAATTCAGCAAGACATTCAAACAACAGCATCATGGCCGCTCCTTGTGAAGTCCTCTGATAGGAATATTTTTGTGTTGCCAGTTTCATTATTTTTCGGAACTTCCGAGGAAATTTTCTTCAACTTCATCCTTTGATGAAAAGAGATTTCATGTTTGATTTCTGTTTATTTAGTCAATCTTGAATGACATGTATGTATACTGGGTGTTATGTTTTTTGGCCATCTCACGTTGTAAAGGAATACTTGGAAAACGCTCGGCAACGCTGTTGAACATTATTCTCTAATGCTCCCGGTGATAGTTCAGAACTTGTGACGTCACATCTAGGCAGGGTTTCCACAGTGTCTAAACAGAAACTTTCCTTTGGGAGTTTATTTTGTAAAGACTACTGCGAAAAAAAATTCTGGAGGTATTTTGTGGTTTTTTTTCAGAAATTAGTGATCTCGCCCTATAAGAATAATTCCTAAGAAGGTATTTCCTCAAAATTGAATGCTAGTTTCTTTTTTAATTGAAATGAATTTACTGGATAATGGTATTTTTCATTGTGTTTTCGTCAGAAAAGATAACTCATTTACCGACTTTACATCGATTCTTAGGTTCCTCTGTTGGCATTATTCTGCCGTCTGACGCAGACGAAGATGTTTTTGACCTCCTAGAGAACATTTTACATGGCATTATAAGTACACCCACTGGGGAGGCCGTCCACGAATGGAGAAAACGCAGAGAGGCGGGAGAGCCAGAAGATTACAGCACGAGAATATCAAATAAACTGATTGACGGTTGGTTCGTTCGATACTCCGCCGCGAATTCTTTCAACTGATCCGACGTTTTTCCCAAAGGCGCTTGGTCCCTCTCCCAAGGCCTCATCAGGGGCGCCGAAAAAGCCGGCGAATTTTTCAACAGCACCACGCCGAAGATCATCAACAACATGCAGAGTTCCGAGAGGCCAGCAGAAGTGCCACCGAAGCTGTCAAAGGGCATGGAATTCGCCGAGACAGCGACAGAAAAGGCAGCCCGAGTCACCGGATTCGTAGGTAAAAAAAAACATTAGTAGATGAGCTATGCCGGTTCGAGGTCTCTTTGACCCCTAAGCAACCTCCTAAGCACATACAGTGGAGGGGTTAAGGAAAGGACAGGACACGAAGTCATCTTCGATCTGAAGACATCTGGAATCAGGTTTGATAGACATTTGAAATGGGATAATCATGTTGCACCTTGTTGAAAGATTAAGATATCTCTTACCCAAATTCGAAACGAGGAAGCAGACTGCCTTGCCAAAGAAGGGGCAAATACACAATTTCTGGGCTCAGAACCCTTCTGTGGACTTTCCAAAGCCCTCTGAGGTATCACCTCAAAAAGATGGGTAAAACATAGAGTGATAGTTGCCGCTACTGCGAGAACTTCGCTGAAACTGCAGAACATTTGCTTTGCTAATGGCCTTCTTAGATCCCTCCGATGTCAGGAACCTAGCTTCCAGGAAACTAATAAACTTCGCAAGAAGCATCTGAATCCCGGGCCTCGAATAGATTGAGGGTTATGCACAAAAGATCTGATAGGTCGAGGTGCTTGAGAGGCTGCACAGCCTTAACGACCCTCCCCCTTCCCTACAATCTACCCAAATTCAAAGTTGTAAAACAATTCCTTTCAATAAAACACCTTGAAGTGAAAGGACATCAATCTGAGGTCACGTGACATAAGTTTCACAATATTTTTCAGTTGTCAGACATGTAGACACGAACCGCCATCACAGATTTCCAGAAATTTCAACAACAATGTTGTTCCCATATATGGCAAACTCCATAGCGAACGCTGACATAATAAAGACAAATATTATTAGTTATGATGAATGAACATTATTATCATAGGAATCATCGATTCTACTGATGGAAATGTCATCGACGGGGTTACTCGAGGTCAAAGTGATCTCGAACCGGTGTAGCACATCTACTGACATTCCACCCCGCTCTTCGCCGACACCCTGTACGTTCCTCTATTCCAGCGGACAAACTGGGCGCCGCCACGGTGCGCCTGGGCCAGTTCCTTGCACCGCACGTGCAGCGACAGGGTGCGCGCCTGCTCTCTTCCGGTTTCCGGATGTCGGAGCAAGAAGCGTCCGACAAGATGGCGGGCGTGCTGACGGTGGCGGCTGGCGCCGTCGAGAGCTTCTCGACCGTCTATAGGGGCCTCGAGGCGTCGGCCGCCATCTTGGGCGCCAGCCTCAAGCAGAACACCGTGCGCATCGTGGAGCACAAGTGAGTGTGTCGATTGATTGGTTCGACACCGGCAACTCTGTGTGCTCGTGTCGCTGTCACCTGTCGCACGTTCCGTGTTTTGATTTCTTATATGTCAAACGTTCCGTGTTTCAAGAAGCATAACACGGAACGTTTCACGGAACAGAAGACAGCGAAACAAAATATGGAGCGTGTGACATGACCGGTTGACTGGACGATTTATTGTTATGCTTTTTTCACCTCGCCTGCCAAACTTTCCGTGTTTTGCTTCTCTGTCACCTCTCCTGTCAAACCTTCCATGTTTTGCTTCTCTGTCACCTCTCATGTCAAACGTTCCGTGTTTTGCTTCTCTTTCAACCTCTACTGTGAAGCCCAGTTTATTACTAGGCGATTTCGCGTTCTGTGACCTTGAAATAATACAATAGAGATTGGCTGCGATAGTTCCTACTATTCAAACTGACCAATAACAACAGCGCATTTTTCATCGCTAGTATCGCCAAAGCCAAAATCGCCCGCAGGGATTTTTCCACCTCTGTCAATTGTTTCGTGTCTTCTCTGTCAACCTATCCTGACGAACGTTCCGTGTTTCGATTTCTGTGGTTTTATGTGATTCGTTCCGTGACTGTTTATTTACTGAGCCTCGACAGCTGTGTTTTTTTGGTAATATATTTTTTCTCGTGGTTCAAGTGATATAATTATGTGAAAATATATGATTGTTAAACGGATTGCACTTGCGAAAAAATGAATCTCCACCCTCCGATTTCACGTTTCATATCGAGTATTCGTAGAATCGCTATAGAATTATGCTTATGTCACAAAAATTATCGAAACTATCAAAGATTTAGGTAGCCAGATTGGTATTTTGAGTTATTTTATTTCGTAATTAATAATATTGTTGTCATATCATTTCAGTTTATTCATCAAAAAAATCCACATTGATTCAATTAGTGAAGACTGGTCAAAAAAATTATTGATGTGACTTGAGCGGCCTCTATAATTTTCAGTAATGATGACATCGACGATAAAAAAATTTAATGAAATGTTTTTCAGCGATCTTCATTCACCAATAAAGAGTTTTACAAATTGGCGCCCGAGCAGGGTCCTGAAGTAGGGAATGGGGGTCACTGAAAAACACAAGTTAGTGCGTTCATCTCAAATGTTAAGTGCAAACATCTGTATTGCAAGCCGTACTTCATCTTTGTCATCAACATCATCAGCCATTTACTAAAAAAATGTACAGCCACGATGACTACCTATAATATAACGGTGTGCTTCACATTATCATTCATGGTCGTAGTAAAATGATCTGAATCGATTTTTGTTGCCAAAGAAAAATCGTCATTGTCCCTTTAATTGATACACAAACTTCCTGCTCTCCACGAAAAAAAAATCGTTAGTTTCGCCGGTCACACCATACCGCGTTCATACACCCTTACATCCTACCGACAACCGACGCTCGGCCGACTATATAAGTCCGCGGACGTCATCCCCTTGCAGGTACGGGCACCCGGCCAGCGTGTTGACTGGCGACACCCTCTCCACGGTGGGCAACGTGGTGACGATCGCCCACAACGCCAAGATCCTGACGCCCAAGGCCTTCGCGAGGCGTGCCGTTAAAGACGCCGGCAGAGGCGTCGTGCACGGTTACTCGAGCTCCGCGAGGGGCGCCGCCTCGTTTCGCGACGCCGTGCTGACGACGCCGAACGGCACGCCCACAGAGGGGGAGGGGCGAAGGGGCGGGGCGAGCGATGGGGGCGGGGCTAGAGGTAAGGGTGGACACGAAGGGCAATGACAAGTGTAGTCGTTTTCATTTATATAAGGTTTTTAAGATTTTGTACCGGGTAATCATTGTTTTATTTATAGAGGTGAAGTCATACTAGATATTTTTGTTGTTTCTGATGACGATATTTGATAAATGAAAATATTATATTCGATACTTCATGGTATCAATACTTGTGATATATATTTTGTATGCGATAAACACTATTAAAACTGTTGACAACATTATATGTTTATTTTGATTGGACTGATTTTTGTTGTAACGCCGAGTGAAATTCTAGTATGACAAATTTCATATTTACAAGTCTGTTCAATAATTGACCCTTCCCAGAATAGAAAATTATCATGGCGGATTTTGACCTTTGACAGATTAAGGGAAAAATTTGACAGTTGACAAAATAAGTTTTCCATATCAAAATTGTATTGAAATATAAGCAAATCCAAATTCCAGAATAACATCCTTTTTCTTTGTGCCTTTAATTCTAAGAAATTTGGATTTGATTACATTTTAATTCAATTTTGACATAGAGGGAGAGAGAGAAATATACTTTATTGTCGAAGAAATGGGTTTCTTATTGACAAAGCGTTTGAATAAACTTGAAATTTAGGTAAATACTAGAAATAAACTGTATATATACAATTTAAACGTGACTTTACCAGTAATACATGATTACAAATATTAAAAATAAGTACTTAAAATATTTAAAAAACACATATATACACATATATAAAAACGGTCAATGTATAATGTGAAATAATTAATTCCTGATTTATTTTTAAAAAATTTCGAATGTGAAGTCAAATAATAAAAATTCACCTACGTAAAATATAAAAAGAGAAAAAAACGAACAAACGAATGAAGTAAAATAAACTTTTGACAATTATACAATACAACAGATATTGAGATAATTTGAACATTTAAAATTAACAAAACCAAGTTCACAACAAAGTATCATTGTAAAATTCGTCGCGATTGTAACAAGCTTTCTTCAATAGGGGCCTGTTTGACACCATTTCTAAATTTACTGTACGAATTCTCATTTCTAAGTGATAATGGTATATGATTATATATTTTTATACTTTCTTAAATTAGAGAATTTTTTGTCAGGGTTGACTTTGGGATAGGAAAAGGAATTTGTTTATCTGTTATTTGTCATGTAGTGTGGCTTGCCTGTTTCAGTTGAACTCAGTTCATTTGATACAATTCGTAACATCCCGACGCCAATTTTTTTGTTAATGCATGTCATAGCAGCTGATCAAATTTCAGTTTGTTATCTATGAATATTCCCAGAAATTTGGAGGATTTTTTATTTTCCAAAATATGTCCGTTGAGGTTTAGATCATCATCATCCGAGCTGAATGAAATTAAGTTGGTTTTGTTTGTATTGAAGCACAAATAATTAGAATCGCACCATTTTTTTATAATTCCTAAATCTTTAATGATCGTATCTTTCATAATTTCGCTATTATTTCCATGCCAGAGGAGGGTGGTATCATCTGCGAATATTGTGAATTTTTCCTGAATTGAAATAAAGGACAGGTCATTAATATATATGAGGAAAAGAATCGGCCCAAGACAGATCCTTGAGGGATAAGATGTCTTTGCTATTAGATGAACTTTCCCTAAATCTGTCAAATGTTTTGATCCGCCATGATAACTTTCTATTCTGGGAAGGGTCAATTTTCCATCGCGAAAGTTCTGATTGCCCTTGGGGCTCCACATATTTCGGTATGCAGATTACATGCGAATCTCAGGACGAATATCGCGAAACGATTCGCTCGAGCCAATCGTAGTACGTGGCCACGTTAGTGTAGAGGGCGCTGTAATTGACGTCACATCCGCCTCTCCCGGAGATCGTTGTGGTCACGCTGACGATGCCGTGGACATAGAATCGATTGTCTGAGGGGTTCCTGAAGACCAATCCTCCACCGCTGTCGCCTTTGCACACCCCGGTACCTGTTAGAGTAACAGAGGATGGAGTCACGAATTTTTTTCATTTATCTAATCGATGTATGTTGAAACGAACATGGTACCTGCCGATATGCTGTGAAATTGTGTTCAAAATAATTAGCTACAGATTACGGTTCTGATTACAGCCCTGATTAACACATCATAGGCGCCGAAAGATTAGTCAATGAGAATTTGATCTCAGCGGTTTATTTGCAAGAAGTCAGGGCTAGTGAATACATTTGTGAGAATTTTAGCAGTTTTAGCAATTTTAGCAAATCCCACACTCACCCTGGTTATGATGTCCGGCGCAAAATTTGTCGAACACGTAGTACCTGTTTGCCCAATCAGAAGGCAACTCTTTTGTACAAGTATCATCGTCCTTGTAAGGAACTAATATTTCTTTAAGGGCATCTGAAGGCTCGCCATTGCTTGAAGTATACCCCCAGCCTGTCACCTGGACAAAATAGTAATTTTTCGGCAACCGTCCGGAAAGAACGTACTTTCCAGACGATTTTTTTTTGAGAAAGTTTCATTTTTCCGGACTAGGCCGGGAAGAATCACATCGTTGTTGTCATTGTAAATATGAAAATCTTAGTAGTATGGTTTTGATAAATGCAGTTGATCATTACCATAGCAGCAAAATAACGACTGACAGCTATCTGACATAAAATTAGCTAACATTCAAAAATTATCAGATGAAAACAATCAATGTGAAACGGAAACTTTACCTTCTTGTTCTGACTTCAACAAAAGGCACTTAAATATACCAAGCATTTCAAATAAATTGAATCCATTCAATATTAACAATTGTTCTAATTTTAATATAAATATTAAAATATAAATAAGAATTGAAATGTTCGAAATTTTGTGCTAATAAAGAAATGTGTTTCTTTGATTTGTTATTCTACACGGTTGCCGAAAAAATTGTGTACGCAACACGCCCGAAAACAGTTTTTTTGGACTCGCAGACTTCCAGGACTCGCTACGCTCGTCCTAGAATTTTGTTCACTCATCCAAAAAAACAGTATTTTCCGGACTTGTTACGTAAATTACTATTATCTGAAAGATTCCTGAGGCTTCATAAGATACTCACGATTCCTTCGGCTCTATTTCTGAGATGGATGCGATTCAAGTTGCTGTAGCATACAGGCTGCACCACCTTCGATAACAATAAAACTTCGGTGGTTATCAAAAAAGCTATATCGCTTCCATATCTCCTGGAATCGCCCTTAAATCTGCTGTGGACATGGATAGTCTTCACCTGAAATCAATGATGAAGCTTTTGGCTGAGCTTTTTGGATCGCTTGGTATGTGATACTCACGTCTGAGTATTGAGCTTGATAACGGTCTCGTTCATCTCCGAAACGATTGTAATATTTTCCTACTGCCACCTTCACCAAATCAGTAGATATAGTATCCCCATATGAATTCGATACACAGTGAGCAGCTGAAATCAAACTGAATTAGAAATGATAATTCAGAAGAATATTTGGATGAATTCGTAGCTGATATATTTCCTGGTGGAACTTTGGTTTACTGGAGAAGAAATTCAAGATGTTCCTAAAAACTGGTATTGGACCTATTTAAGTGAAAATATGTATGAAAGTAAAAATATGTAAGATTATGATAGACAGTAGTTTTCTAGTTGTTTTTCAGTTGTTCTACTTCCGATCAAATCCCCTCCTCAGCAATAAGATTCAGTTTCCGCGCACGCTTCCCCTCCCCCCAAACCTAACAATGTTCAGTTTTGACTCAAATTAACCTTTATAAGAAACAACATGGGATTTTGAGCTGGAACCCCCATAGCCTATCTACTAATGTTATATTTATCAAGGTTCGCATGATTGAATAGAATAATGTCTACTTCATCATATGACAATTTCCATATCCGATTCGTGTAAACCAAAGTTCATCTCATGTTCTCCCCGATAACTCTTATCGAGAATGTACTAACTGAACAAAAACGTTAACTTCAATAGTTAATTTCAGAACTAACAGAATTCGGTGACTTTTGAGTTGGTTGCAGAAAAAATTTGATTTTGGTCGGCCAACGCCTATTTACCTGTCAATATAACCCTTTGTGAGAGCATGGATCCTCCACAGACGTTCTCAAAGACACCATCATCGTTCTTTTGGAAAACTGCAGCGACCCAGGGATAGTCTCCTTTGGAGACGTTTTGCCCTTTAACTATCAAAGGCTCCGCAGACACTGTCTTTTCTCCACACACTAGAAATTCAAAAAATAAAAGATGAGCGCAATCATTGATATCATTGATATTCATCAAGCTTACTTGGGAACAGAAAAGCAGAAAGCATCATCGATCGAGCTACTACACCTTTTCCATTTGTATTTCAGAAAGCATCAATTGTATTTCAGAATAGTGAGTTGAATTTCAGAAAGCGTCAAAGGTATTTAATTTCAGAAAGAGTCAATTGAATTTCAGAATAGTCAACTGAATTTCAGAATTCATCATCTGAATTTCAGAAAATATCATTTGTATTTCAGAAAACGTCAATTGAATCTCAGAATAGTCACTTGTATTTCAGAAAATATTCTATTATTTGATTTCTTCGTAGAAGAAGACCGAATTATTTTTCTGATATAATAGAAATGACGAATTCAATTGACTGTCTGAAATTCATTTGACGCTTTCTGATATTGAACTGACTATTCTGAAATACAATTGATACATTCTGAAATTAATTTAACTAATCTGAAATACATTTGACGCTTTCTTAAATTCAACTCATTATTCTGAAGTGACTATTCTGAAATTCAATTGACGCTTTCTGAAATACAACTGGAAAAAGTGTAGAATTCGGAATGCGATGGGTTTTTAGCACACATGCACATTATGAAGCATATCATTTTTCTAAAATCATTGGGTGCATTAGCAGAGACAAACCGAAAGTGAATATTTGGAAGGGCCAATAAGTGACAATTTGTTTAGTAATTTATTTTTAAGCTTGAAAGTATAAAACAAAATGAAAATATTTGAATAAAATTCAAACTAAAACTACCCAGAATTTTCTATCCATAAGTTTGAAATTTCAAGTTGGGGTTGGAAATTCGGAGTCCAAACTGTGAACCCTGTAGAATTTAGTAATAAAGCCATCGTTACCTGGTAACATGTTGTTGCATTGTTCATTCCCATCCACAAGTTGTTATTTGTAAAAAGAACCCGAAGTTGTTACTGTTGTTATAAGTCCATGCTTCCAGATTTGAAATAGTAATGAGAAATCCAATTATTAAAACAAAATGTTGGTACAGAATGAGGAAAACTATTTGGAAATGAATATGAATCATAGAATGGTAATTTCTGTAATGAATCCGAAAAAACAGTGAAAGAAATTTTGGGCTAATAGTTACTTTCACTATCTTTTTGGCGACCATGTAAAAAATAAATAAAGCTCGTTTTTTTATAATATTTATTTATCGAACAAAACTCTAGGATGATTCTAATTCATGTTTATATCAATATATATATGTGTATAAAATCAAAATTGCCAAGACCATTCAAGAATTATCATCGTGAAAACAATCAAAATTATTGGGATTCCTTCACTTCTTCTTCTGATTTTTTCAGATTTGTGCTTTATTAGCTTCATGTCTGTTCGGTACAAATATTGCTTTCAGTTTTATATTATTTTTCTTTTTGTTTCGTAAAATCATGAAAATGTATATGATACTACGATCAAAACGATTTTCGGCATCAAACGATATGCCGCTTGCTCATAAAATAAAAAAACAGACAAAAAACAAGTTATTGAACTGTTTAGTAATGAAGGACTTGGGGTGGGCGATAATGATTTGGAAATATCGATTATCGATAATCAGAATTTATCGATTTATCGATAATTCCGATATCGGAATTAAAAATATTATCGATAGTTGATATATCGATAGTATCGATAATTTTTTCAACTGATTTACCAATGTCAATGATAAATCCATGTTTTTTCAATCCTTCACAAGCTATTGAGATCAAAAATTCGAATAATTTCTTGTATTGTGTACATGGAAATGTAAAAACCATTGTCGTTCTAATATTTTTCAAAACATTTATCGTCCTTCGAAAACATGAGACTTTGATCTGTCAACTTGACACTTTCAGCTCCCGTCACGCTCGTTTATCGATGGTTTGGTAAATTTTTTTGAATTTTTCCAAATATACTAGTTTATTCTGCTGAAAATTGTTGAATACAAGTAAATATAGTGTGAAAGAAGGACCAATTTTTGTGTGCTTTCTTCAGTGGGTATGAAATATGCGTGGAGCAAATATACAACTCAACGTAACTTTTACTTGCCCCGATTTTTAGTTTCTCAATTTCGAACACATTGAACACTCTCTACTTTGTGACATTACACATTTTTCACAGTCACATCACTGACACTGCCTGACGATGCTTTTTTCTATAATATCGAATAATTCTGTGCTTGAAACAGAAGCTTCGCTGTGCTGAAAGGAGCAGGTTATTCAAAATGTAAATAAAAACGTTAGGTTATGCCCAGTATGGCATTTCAACATAGATCTTATTGTTCAAAATAGTTCACGGTTATTTGAGAAGATGTCTCTGCATGCCTTACGGAGAGAGTGACGTCATTTTTTCCAGTGAACAGACAATATTTATACCATTCATTTAGATCGACAATGGTAAAAACAAGAGTCTCGGCACTTCAGCAAAAACGGAACGAGGAGCGGTGGAATTGTTTGATGAGACTGCTATGTTGGTCCGGATCACTATTTTCGGTTAATTTTTAGAAAAAAAGAACAATGAAGGAACAATGATTGATTGATAAGTTAATTAAAAAAAAGTTGTTTACGGGAATCGACAACGGGACGCCTGCCTCGTAAGTAAATGCTCTGTCCACTGCGCCATTGTCGGTCTTAATTAAAATTGTGCACATTGTGTTGTTGTCGTACCATTCATAAGCGCATGTGTTCTCCTTCCACTGCTGTTCGTTCGCTTTTGCTGAAGTCCCGAGACTCTTGTTGGTAAAAACTATTGATACATGATTCAGAAAATCAGAGGTGGGCGATAACAATTTGGAAATATCGATTATCGATAACCGAAAAAAAAAAAGTTAGTTATTATTCCTCTTCAAAGCATTTAGATTATTCAGGATCATCATAAAATATGATGGCATCGTTAGTGGGGGGTACCTCCACCTCCTTATTGTAAGTGTCCTCCGCCTTGGGAAAGAACTTCCATTCATGGTAATGATAGTAAACGTGAACGTCGATGATAATTTCGATCTGCTGACCTGGAATGCAACGAGGCGAAGGCAAGTTCCAATTCTTGTAGAAGCAGAAGCGGGTTAGAACGACTTTTTCTGAGGGTTCGTAGAAGGGGGAGCATTCGTATTTTAAGGTGGCGCCATCTGTGGCTTCGTCGCACCTGATTTCAATTTGATCTGAGTTGTAGCAATTCACTTTGATGATGTTTGTGGAGTAGAGGGGGGGACAGAGAGCTGAAAAAAATACGAGGATTTTTATTTCGAGCGAAATTTTGCGAGTTATGATGATCTACAACTACTTCGATCGATTATCTGCGAGTTGCCTGATTTATAATAAACGAAAATCAGCAATTTGAATTATTGTAAGTAATGTGAGTAGTATAGATTTTGTAACTTTATAACAGCGATACTCACAGCGACTGTTGCAGGTTTTTGATTGGTTGCGAGTTATATCGCATGGAATAACTGACAAAAATCAACAATGAAGCAAATATCGACAAACATGACAAATACTTAGCTATTGCCAACAAGATTCTGTAAGTTCATTAGTAAGTATATCATCAAATTACGACATGCAAGTTACGAAGATTATGGCAGGGGTTTGAATTGTTGCAAGTTATATTTACGAATTATAACTTACAAAAATCCAAAATTTAGAAAATATTGATACTTGAACTTCTGCCAACAAGACTCTGTGGGTTTATGAGTATAGTATTTGTTGCCTGCAAAAGTTATACAGAGACTATGATAGGGGTTCAACTTGTTGCAAGTTATATTTGCGAATTATAACTGAGAAAAATCTAAAATTAAGCAAATATCGACAAGATACTGCTAACGAGATGCTGTGAGGTTATGTTATGCTTAAGGTTATGTTTATAAGTACAATATTGATATGCAAGTTGAAAAATTCCAGTTCAATTTGCTAATTATTATAGCTGACGAATATCCATAATGTTATGCGAGTTTCAAACAGTAGAACTTACTAAGTTACGTTTGAAAATTGCCGATAACTTATTTCGAATATAAGCAAATTCTTCAAGTTTACGGGTGCTTTTTCAAAAGTTATAACTCAAAACATATTCGAAGTCTCACTCTGTATGTACTCACCCAAGCATTTCGGTGGTATCCCTAACCAGCCTTCCGCCGTACAGAAATTGTGCGGAATTCCCGACATTTTGTGTCCACTTTCACAGGAAAACTTCAGGATAGTGCTGGTGGCAACACTTTTGCCAGGCTCCCAACCGACGTTATTCCCTTGGACCACCCATTTGCCGTTCTCGGGGTGTGATGGTAACAAACATCCCCTTTATTAGATGTTGAAAAACTTATTAGGCTTAACAATATTGAATAAATCTAGTTATCTATCTTCAACCAGTTTTTTCAGTGATTATTTTTTTCTTCAATCGAAGCAAAAAATCCTCACAAATAACATCCGACAACTCATCAATCAAGGTATTTGTTTAACTATAGGCAGAGAAGCACAATATTTTCCGATTTCAAGTTATTACTCAAAAACTCTATCACATTATGTCAGGCGCGGATCCTATAAGGATAATATAATGTTACAAAATATTGCTACAATATTATGTGCGGCTTGCTCCCGTAATATGGCATGACAATATTGCATAAGGTTTCTTGTAATGTTATATTCCGAATCATAAAACAGAAAAACCGGCCTACTATCAACTAATTTGTAAATTACAAAAGTAACTTTTGATCGAGTTTCAATTGCAATATTGTCGATCTCAACTATGAAATTTCATTACATCCGCAATATTCTATGAACAATCTATAAACAATTGTAATGGAATTCGGCAAAGTCAAGAAGATGTATTGCCGTTATATCAAAATATCCTCCTGTATTGGATATTCCAGATAGTTCTCCATATTGTTCATGAAATATCTAGAACAGAAAAGGTTGGAATATCCTAAGAGCTATCAGATGGAGAAAGATGACATAAGAATGACAGTTCCAGACAGTTTCGTCAAGTCCATTGTTATTACTGTTTCGGCAATCGGATTTATATATTTACAATTCACTAGACTAATGTTACCTTTCAAGTGATATTGGAGTAAAGTGATAAAGTGCACTCTTTCATAAAAAAATCAGCTGTTGATATGGATAGTTCGAAGGTAAGGTGAATCGTTTATTTTATTATTGTGATATTGAATGTAAGGTTTTTAGGAACAAAATCATCGTAAGAAATATTTTCAAATGTCTATAGAATGTTCACGTGAAATAGTATACTCGTTTTGATAGATTCAAAGAATAGAAAAGAAAAGGCGATTTCCATATATCAGATTTCATTCACGATTAGATCAAGTTACTGATTTCATTATTGTCACCATATTTCATCTGTTGTTGTTTGTTTAAAAGTGTTCCTACTGAATATTGGACTGCCACCTCAAGTAGTATATTTGTAGATTTTAGTTTTTTATCTACCTACTCATTTCATTTTAGATAATACAGTGTATATTTTGCGTTGATTTTGTGAATTTTATGTTTGAAATTTGTGCTTTTATTCTCAAGATTTCAATAGGCTTCACACATACTTTTCTATTAAGTAGTCACTTCCATTTTGCAACAAGGTGGTAGTAGGAATATTAGATATGTAGTTTTCATATACTTCATATGTTATATTGCAGTTACCTCGCTGAAAACATCCCATTCACAATTTATATATGATGTTGCAGTAACCTTGCTAGAATATGTCATCAAGAAATATTGAATTTGTTATATTATTGAACGTCCGTTTCAACGGTTGCTGCAATCTTGCAGTAAGGTAGCGACAAACCTTATAACCTTGCATTGTTGGGTTGCTGTAATATTGAATAAATATTACATTGCTCAGTGGATGCTACGACCAATTGTTCAAATTCAGTGTGAGTGCGATGACACCCCATTTGTCACATTTTGACTTTTGAATCAACTTGCCAGGGAAATATAGTTATTTGAAATGTCTATATATATCGACTCTGGAAGATATATATTTCTTCGACATTATAAAACACTCACGACATTTTCATCAAATTGTGAGAAAATATATCTTATGCTTCCAAATCACGAAAAGGTGGGTCAAAAACACCCTAATAACCGCTAATTTAGAAGATTTGAGGCTTCAAATTCCAGTCACATTCAATTCATTAAATAGGAGAGGTTTTGAGAGCATCAGTATTGGAAACAAGAAAGGAATAAAATAGATGTTTCCATAAGCCTAGATGCCAATATTTTCGAATAGCTACTTTTGTTTGGAGTTTTATTATTAGCGATAGGACGTCTGAATAAATTATGTTTGGAATTTCCACGGATGTTTTTATCTAGCCTATGATAAGAGGAACTTTCTGATATATACTTATCAAAGCCAAAACAAACACATCCTACACATTCACAAAACTATGTAAAGGACACAGTTTTTCGGTTTTTCCTGTATACTTCCCAAAATAGTCGGAATGTTTCCAATCTGATAGTTTTCCATGCAATCAAATTCAAGTACTTGCATTGTCTTCGTTATTGCGAAAAATACCATCATGGAATATTTTTCTAATGTATAGACTACCCATCAGCAATTTATTTTCACTTATAGGTAGGTACTCCTACAATTATACAAGTGAGAAAACTGTAACATTTCCTCTCACGTATAGTTTGACATGTCGTTTTCATTCAAGAATAAAAAAAAATAACTCAAATGAAGTCACTGTCAAATGTCAATCTCACCCTGGAGTCTCCTCGACGTGCGGAGGTTTCGTAGGCTCCGTAGAAGGTTTCTCGGGCTTCGCAGGCTCCGTAGGCTTCGCAGGCTCCGTAGGCTTCGCAGGCTCGCAACCCTCCTCGTCCGAATTGTCGAAGCACTGTGGGCGGCCATCGCACTTGGAATCGCCATCGACGCATGCGCCATAGTCGCATTTGAATGTCCACCCCGGGCAGTTCATGTTCAGACAGGTATCCTTGGTTTCGTCTGATTGGTCCTGGCAGTTGGGCACACCGTCGCATTTGTCTGCCTCGGATATGCATTGGCCCGAAAGGCATTGAAATTGATCGGACCTGAAGAAAATAATGCATGTAAATGTTCGGATCATGTCTGATGGAACTGATACTTACGTACAATTACTTATTTGATCTTTCGATTTTATGAGGTTACTGACATTGGGGCAGTTAGCCTCGTCCGAATTGTCACGACAGTCTTTTTTTCCGTCGCATTTTGAGTCACCGTCGACGCAAGCTCCATAACCGCAAACGTAGGTTAACCCTGGACATCTGGAAAAAATGTCAATTCTCATTCAGAAAGCGTCATTTGCAATACAGGTAGCGTCATTCAGAAAGTTCATTCTTGATTCAGGAATAAGCGTCATTCCCCATTCAGCAATAAGCGTAATTTGTAATTCAAAAAGCGTCATTTGTAATTCAGAAAGCGTCATTTGTAATTCAGAAACCGTCATTATTCTCAATTCAGAAACCGTCATTCTCAATTCAGAAACCGTCATTTTCAATTCAGAAACCGTCATTCTCAATTCAGAAAGTGTAATTTGCAATTCAGAAAGCGTCATTTGTAATTCAGAAACCGTAATTCTCAATTCAGAAACCGTCATTTTCAATTCAGAAACAGTCATTATCAATTCAAAAACCGTCATTCTCAATTCAGAAAGTGTAATTTTCAATTCAGAAAGCGTGATTCTTAATTCAGAAAATGCCATTTTCAATTCAGAAACCGTCATTTTCAATTCAGAAACAGTCATTATCAATTCAGAAACCGTCATTCTCAATTCAGAAAGTGTAATTTGTAATTCAGAAAGCGTCATTTGTAATTCAGAAACCGTCATTATTCTCAATTCAGAAACCGTCATTCTCAATTCAGAAACCGTCATTTTCAATTCAGAAACAGTCATTATCAATTCAGAAACCGTCATTCTCAATTCAGAAAGTGTAATTTGCAATTCAGAAAGCGTGATTCTTAATTCAGAAAATGCTATTTTCAATTCAAAAACAGTCATTCTCAATTCAGAAACCGTCATTCTCAATTCAGAAACCGTCATTTTCAATTCAGAAACCGTCATTCTCAATTCAGAAAGTGTAATTTGCAATTCAGAAAGCGTGATTCTTAATTCAGAAAATGCCATTTTCAATTCAGAAACCGTCATTTTCAATTCAGAAACAGTCATTATCAATTCAGAAACCGTCATTCTCAATTCAGAAAGTGTAATTTGCAATTCAGAAAGCGTGATTCTTAATTCAGAAAATGCCATTTTCAATTCAGAAACCGTCATTTTCAATTCAGAAACAGTCATTATCAATTCAGAAACCGTCATTCTCAATTCAGAAAGTGTAATTTGCAATTCAGAAAGCGTGATTCTTAATTCAGAAAATGCCATTTTCAATTCAGAAACCGTCATTTTCAATTCAGAAACAGTCATTATCAATTCAGAAACCGTCATTATTCTCAATTCAGAAACCGTCATTCTCAATTCAGAAACCGTCATTTTCAATTCAGAAACAGTCATTATCAATTCAGAAACCGTCATTCTCAATTCAGAAAGTGTAATTTGCAATTCAGAAAGCGTGATTCTTAATTCAGAAAATGCTATTTTCAATTCAAAAACAGTCATTCTCAAATCAGAAACCGTCATCAATTCAGAAAGTGTAATTTGTAATTCAGAAACCGTCATTCTCAATTGAGAAACCGTCATTCTCAATTCAGAAACCGTCATTCTCAATTCAGAAACCGTCATTTTCAATTCAGAAACCGTCATTCTCAATTCAGAAAGTGTAATTTGCAATTCAGAAAGCGTGATTCTTAATTCAGAAAATGCCATTTTCAATTCAGAAACATTTTCAATTCAGAAACAGTCATTATCAATTCAGAAACCGTCATTCTCAATTCAGAAAGTGTAATTTGCAATTCAGAAAGCGTGATTCTTAATTCAGAAAATGCCATTTTCAATTCAGAAACCGTCATTTTCAATTCAGAAACAGTCATTATCAATTCAGAAACCGTCATTCTCAATTCAGAAAGTGTAATTTGTAATTCAGAAAGCGTCATTTGTAATTCAGAAACCGTCATTATTCTCAATTCAGAAACCGTCATTCTCAATTCAGAAACCGTCATTTTCAATTCAGAAACAGTCATTATCAATTCAGAAACCGTCATTCTCAATTCAGAAAGTGTAATTTGCAATTCAGAAAGCGTGATTCTTAATTCAGAAAATGCTATTTTCAATTCAAAAACAGTCATTCTCAAATCAGAAACCGTCATCAATTCAGAAAGTGTAATTTGTAATTCAGAAACCGTCATTCTCAATTGAGAAACCGTCATTCTCAATTCAGAAACCGTCATTCTCAATTCAGAAACCGTCATTTTCAATTCAGAAACCGTCATTCTCAATTCAGAAAGTGTAATTTGCAATTCAGAAAGCGTGATTCTTAATTCAGAAAATGCCATTTTCAATTCAGAAACCGTCATTTTCAATTCAGAAACAGTCATTATCAATTCAGAAACCGTCATTCTCAATTCAGAAAGTGTAATTTGCAATTCAGAAAGCGTGATTCTTAATTCAGAAAATGCCATTTTCAATTCAGAAACCGTCATTTTCAATTCAGAAACAGTCATTATCAATTCAGAAACCGTCATTTTCAATTCAGAAACAGTCATTATCAATTCAGAAACCGTCATTCTCAATTCAGAAAGTGTAATTTGCAATTCAGAAAGCGTGATTCTTAATTCAGAAAATGCTATTTTCAATTCAAAAACAGTCATTCTCAAATCAGAAACCGTCATCAATTCAGAAAGTGTAATTTGTAATTCAGAAACCGTCATTCTCAATTGAGAAACCGTCATTCTCAATTCAGAAACCGTCATTCTCAATTCAGAAACCGTCATTTTCAATTCAGAAACCGTCATTCTCAATTCAGAAAGTGTAATTTGCAATTCAGAAAGCGTGATTCTTAATTCAGAAAATGCCATTTTCAATTCAGAAACCGTCATTTTCAATTCAGAAACAGTCATTATCAATTCAGAAACCGTCATTCTCAATTCAGACAGTGTAATTTGCAATTCAGAAAGCGTGATTCTTAATTCAGAAAATGCCATTTTCAATTCAGAAACCGTCATTTTCAATTCAGAAACAGTCATTATCAATTCAGAAACCGTCATTCTCAATTCAGAAAGTGTAATTTGTAATTCAGAAAGCGTCATTTGTAATTCAGAAACCGTCATTATTCTCAATTCAGAAACCGTCATTCTCAATTCAGAAACCGTCATTTTCAATTCAGAAACAGTCATTATCAATTCAGAAACCGTCATTCTCAATTCAGAAAGTGTAATTTGCAATTCAGAAAGCGTGATTCTTAATTCAGAAAATGCTATTTTCAATTCAAAAACAGTCATTCTCAAATCAGAAACCGTCATCAATTCAGAAAGTGTAATTTGTAATTCAGAAACCGTCATTCTCAATTGAGAAACCGTCATTCTCAATTCAGAAACCGTCATTCCCAATTCAGAAACCGTCATTTTCAATTCAGAAACCGTCATTCTCAATTCAGAAAGTGTAATTTGCAATTCAGAAAGCGTGATTCTTAATTCAGAAAATGCCATTTTCAATTCAGAAACCGTCATTTTCAATTCAGAAACAGTCATTATCAATTCAGAAACCGTCATTCTCAATTCAGAAAGTGTAATTTGCAATTCAGAAAGCGTGATTCTTAATTCAGAAAATGCCATTTTCAATTCAGAAACCGTCATTTTCAATTCAGAAACAGTCATTATCAATTCAGAAACCGTCATTCTCAATTCAGAAAGTGTAATTTGTAATTCAGAAAGCGTCATTTGTAATTCAGAAACCGTCATTATTCTCAATTCAGAAACCGTCATTTTCAATTCAGAAACAGTCATTATCAATTCAGAAACCGTCATTTTCAATTCAGAAACAGTCATTATCAATTCAGAAACCGTCATTCTCAATTCAGAAAGTGTAATTTGCAATTCAGAAAGCGTGATTCTTAATTCAGAAAATGCTATTTTCAATTCAAAAACAGTCATTCTCAAATCAGAAACCGTCATCAATTCAGGAAGTGTAATTTGTAATTCAGAAACCGTCATTCTCAATTGAGAAACCGTCATTCTCAATTCAGAAACCGTCATTCTCAATTCAGAAACCGTCATTTTCAATTCAGAAACCGTCATTCTCAATTCAGAAAGTGTAATTTGCAATTCAGAAAGCGTGATTCTTAATTCAGAAAATGCCATTTTCAATTCAGAAACCGTCATTTTCAATTCAGAAACAGTCATTATCAATTCAGAAACCGTCATTTTCAATTCAGAAACAGTCATTATCGATTCAGAAACCGTCATTCTCAATTCAGAAAGTGTAATTTGCAATTCAGAAAGCGTGATTCTTAATTCAGAAAATGCTATTTTCAATTCAAAAACAGTCATTCTCAAATCAGAAACCGTCATCAATTCAGAAAGCGTCATTTGTAATTCAGAAACCGTCATTATTCTCAATTCAGAAACCGTCATTCTCAATTCAGAAACCGTCATTTTCAATTCAGAAACCGTCATTCTCAATTCAGAAAGTGTAATTTGTAATTCAGAAAGCGTCATTTGTAATTCAGAAACCGTCATTATTCTCAATTCAGAAACCGTCATTCTCAATTCAGAAACCGTCATTTTCAATTCAGAAACAGTCATTATCAATTCAGAAACCGTCATTCTCAATTCAGAAAGTGTAATTTGCAATTCAGAAAGCGTGATTCTTAATTCAGAAAATGCTATTTTCAATTCAAAAACAGTCATTCTCAAATCAGAAACCGTCATCAATTCAGAAAGCGTCATTTGTAATTCAGAAACCGTCATTATTCTCAATTCAGAAACCGTCATTCTCAATTCAGAAACCGTCATTTTCAATTCAGAAACAGTCATTATCAATTCAGAAACCGTCATTCTCAATTCAGAAAGTGTAATTTGCAATTCAGAAAGCGTGATTCTTAATTCAGAAAATGCCATTTTCAATTCAGAAACCGCCATTTTCAATTCAGAAACAGTCATTATCAATTCAGAAACCGTCATTCTCAATTCAGAAAGTGTAATTTGCAATTCAGAAAGCGTGATTCTTAATTCAGAAAATGCCATTTTCAATTCAGAAACCGTCATTTTCAATTCAGAAACAGTCATTATCAATTCAGAAACCGTCATTCTCAATTCAGAAACCGTCATTTTCAATTCAGAAACAGTCATTTTCAATTCAGAGACCGTCATTCTCAATTCAGAAAGTGTAATTTGCAATTCAGAAAGCGTGATTCTTAATTCAGAAAATGCCATTTTCAATTCAGAAACCGTCATTTTCAATTCAGAAACAGTCATTATCAATTCAGAAACCGTCATTCTCAATTCAGAAAGTGTAATTTGCAATTCAGAAAGCGTGATTCTTAATTCAGAAAATGCCATTTTCAATTCAGAAACCGTCATTTTCAATTCAGAAACAGTCATTATCAATTCAGAAACCGTCATTCTCAATTCAGAAAGTGTAATTTGCAATTCAGAAAGCGTGATTCTTAATTCAGAAAATGCCATTTTCAATTCAGAAACCGTCATTTTCAATTCAGAAACAGTCATTATCAATTCAGAAACCGTCATTTTCAATTCAGAAACAGTCATTATCAATTCAGAAACCGTCATTCTCAATTCAGAAAGTGTAATTTGCAATTCAGAAAGCGTGATTCTTAATTCAGAAAATGCTATTTTCAATTCAAAAACAGTCATTCTCAAATCAGAAACCGTCATCAATTCAGAAAGTGTAATTTGTAATTCAGAAACCGTCATTCTCAATTGAGAAACCGTCATTCTCAATTCAGAAACCGTCATTCTCAATTCAGAAACCGTCATTTTCAATTCAGAAACCGTCATTCTCAATTCAGAAAGTGTAATTTGCAATTCAGAAAGCGTGATTCTTAATTCAGAAAATGCCATTTTCAATTCAGAAACCGTCATTTTCAATTCAGAAACAGTCATTATCAATTCAGAAACCGTCATTTTCAATTCAGAAACAGTCATTATCAATTCAGAAACCGTCATTCTCAATTCAGAAAGTGTAATTTGCAATTCAGAAAGCGTGATTCTTAATTCAGAAAATGCTATTTTCAATTCAAAAACAGTCATTCTCAAATCAGAAACCGTCATCAATTCAGAAAGCGTCATTTGTAATTCAGAAACCGTCATTATTCTCAATTCAGAAACCGTCATTCTCAATTCAGAAACCGTCATTTTCAATTCAGAAACCGTCATTCTCAATTCAGAAAGTGTAATTTGTAATTCAGAATGCGTCATTTGTAATTCAGAAACCGTCATTATTCTCAATTCAGAAACCGTCATTCTCAATTCAGAAACCGTCATTTTCAATTCAGAAACAGTCATTATCAATTCAGAAACCGTCATTCTCAATTCAGAAAGTGTAATTTGCAATTCAGAAAGCGTGATTCTTAATTCAGAAAATGCTATTTTCAATTCAAAAACAGTCATTCTCAAATCAGAAACCGTCATCAATTCAGAAAGCGTCATTTGTAATTCAGAAACCGTCATTATTCTCAATTCAGAAACCGTCATTCTCAATTCAGAAACCGTCATTTTCAATTCAGAAACAGTCATTATCAATTCAGAAACCGTCATTCTCAATTCAGAAAGTGTAATTTGCAATTCAGAAAGCGTGATTCTTAATTCAGAAAATGCCATTTTCAATTCAGAAACCGTCATTTTCAATTCAGAAACAGTCATTATCAATTCAGAAACCGTCATTCTCAATTCAGAAAGTGTAATTTGCAATTCAGAAAGCGTGATTCTTAATTCAGAAAATGCCATTTTCAATTCAGAAACCGTCATTTTCAATTCAGAAACAGTCATTATCAATTCAGAAACCGTCATTCTCAATTCAGAAACCGTCATTTTCAATTCAGAAACAGTCATTTTCAATTCAGAAACCGTCATTCTCAATTCAGAAAGTGTAATTTGCAATTCAGAAAGCGTGATTCTTAATTCAGAAAATGCCATTTTCAATTCAGAAACCGTCATTTTCAATTCAGAAACAGTCATTATCAATTCAGAAACCGTCATTCTCAATTCAGAAAGTGTAATTTGCAATTCAGAAAGCGTGATTCTTAATTCAGAAAATGCCATTTTCAATTCAGAAACCGTCATTTTCAATTCAGAAACAGTCATTATCAATTCAGAAACCGTCATTCTCAATTCAGAAAGTGTAATTTGCAATTCAGAAAGCGTGATTCTTAATTCAGAAAATGCCATTTTCAATTCAGAAACCGTCATTTTCAATTCAGAAACAGTCATTATCAATTCAGAAACCGTCATTCTCAATTCAGAAAGTGTAATTTGCAATTCAGAAAGCGTGATTCTTAATTCAGAAAATGCCATTTTCAATTCAGAAACCGTCATTTTCAATTCAGAAACAGTCATTATCAATTCAGAAACCGTCATTCTCAATTCAGAAAGTGTAATTTGTAATTCAGAAAGCGTCATTTGTAATTCAGAAACCGTCATTATTCTCAATTCAGAAACCGTCATTCTCAATTCAGAAACCGTCATTTTCAATTCAGAAACAGTCATTATCAATTCAGAAACCGTCATTCTCAATTCAGAAAGTGTAATTTGCAATTCAGAAAGCGTGATTCTTAATTCAGAAAATGCTATTTTCAATTCAAAAACAGTCATTCTCAAATCAGAAACCGTCATCAATTCAGAAAGTGTAATTTGTAATTCAGAAACCGTCATTCTCAATTGAGAAACCGTCATTCTCAATTCAGAAACCGTCATTCTCAATTCAGAAACCGTCATTTTCAATTCAGAAACAGTCATTATCAATTCAGAAACCGTCATTCTCAATTCAGAAAGTGTAATTTGCAATTCAGAAAGCGTGATTCTTAATTCAGAAAATGCTATTTTCAATTCAAAAACAGTCATTCTCAATTCAGAAACCGTCATCAATTCAGAAAGTGTAATTTGTAATTCAGAAACCGTCATTCTCAATTGAGAAACCGCCATTCTCAATTCAGAAACCGTCATTCTCAATTCAGAAACAGTCATTATCAATTCAGAAACAGTCATTATCAATTCAGAAACCGTCATTCTCAATTCAGAAACCGTCATTTTCAATTCAGAAACAGTCATTATCAATTCAGAAACCGTCATTCTCAATTCAGAAAGTGTAATTTGTAATTCAGAAAGCGTCATTCTCAATTCAGAAACCGTCATTCTCAATTCAGAAACCGTCATTTTCAATTCAGAAACAGTCATTATCAATTCAGAAACCGTCATTCTCAATTCAGAAAGTGTAATTTGCAATTCAGAAAGCGTGATTCTTAATTCAGAAAATGCTATTTTCAATTCAAAAACAGTCATTCTCAATTCAGAAACCGTCATCAATTCAGAAAGTGTAATTTGTAATTCAGAAACCGTCATTCTCAATTGAGAAACCGTCATTCTCAATTCAGAAACCGTCATTCTCAATTCAGAAACCGTCATTCTCAATTCAGAAACAATCATTATCAATTCAGAAACAGTCATTATCAATTCAGAAACCGTCATTCTCAATTCAGAAAGTGTAATTTGCAATTCAGAAAGCGTCATTCCTAATTCAGAAAATGCCTTTTTAATTCAAAAACAGTCATTCTCAATTCAGAAACCGTCATTATCAATTCAGAAACCGTTATTCTCAATTCAGAAACCGTCATTCTCAATTCAGAAAGTGTAATTTGTAATTCAGAAAGCGTCATTCTCAATTCAGAAACCGTCATTCTCAATTCAGAAACCGTCATTCCCAATTCAGAAACCGTCATTCTCAATTCAGAAAGTGTAATTTGTAATTCAGAAACCGTCATTCTCAATTGAGAAACCGTCATTCTCAATTCAGAAACCGTCATTCTCAATTCAGAAACCGTCATTTTCAATTCAGAAACAGTCATTATCAATTCAGAAACAGTCATTATCAATTCAGAAACCGTCATTCTCAATTCAGAAAGTGTAATTTGCAATTCAGAAAGCGTGATTCTTAATTCAGAAAATGCTATTTTCAATTCAAAAACAGTCATTCTCAATTCAGAAACCGTCATCAATTCAGAAAGTGTAATTTGTAATTCAGAAACCGTCATTCTCAATTGAGAAACCGTCATTCTCAATTCAGAAACCGTCATTCTCAATTCAGAAACCGTCATTCTCAATTCAGAAACAGTCATTATCAATTCAGAAACAGTCATTATCAATTCAGAAACCGTCATTCTCAATTCAGAAACCGTCATTTTCAATTCAGAAACAGTCATTATCAATTCAGAAACCGTCATTCTCAATTCAGAAAGTGTAATTTGTAATTCAGAAAGCGTCATTCTCAATTCAGAAACCGTCATTCTCAATTCAGAAACCGTCATTTTCAATTCAGAAACAGTCATTATCAATTCAGAAACCGTCATTCTCAATTCAGAAAGTGTAATTTGCAATTCAGAAAGCGTGATTCTTAATTCAGAAAATGCTATTTTCAATTCAAAAACAGTCATTCTCAATTCAGAAACCGTCATCAATTCAGAAAGTGTAATTTGTAATTCAGAAACCGTCATTCTCAATTGAGAAACCGTCATTCTCAATTCAGAAACCGTCATTCTCAATTCAGAAACCGTCATTCTCAATTCAGAAACAGTCATTATCAATTCAGAAACAGTCATTATCAATTCAGAAACCGTCATTCTCAATTCAGAAAGTGTAATTTGCAATTCAGAAAGCGTCATTCCTAATTCAGAAAATGCCTTTTTAATTCAAAAACAGTCATTCTCAATTCAGAAACCGTCATTATCAATTCAGAAACCGTTATTCTCAATTCAGAAAGTGTAATTTGTAATTCAGAAAGCGTGATTCTTAATTCAGAAAATGCCATTTTCAATTCAGAAACCGTCATTTTCAATTCAGAAACAGTCATTATCAATTCAGAAACCGTCATTCTCAATTCAGAAAGTGTAATTTGCAATTCAGAAAGCGTGATTCTTAATTCAGAAAATGCCATTTTCAATTCAGAAACCGTCATTTTCAATTCAGAAACAGTCATTATCAATTCAGAAACCGTCATTCTCAATTCAGAAACCGTCATTTTCAATTCAGAAACAGTCATTTTCAATTCAGAAACCGTCATTCTCAATTCAGAAAGTGTAATTTGCAATTCAGAAAGCGTGATTCTTAATTCAGAAAATGCCATTTTCAATTCAGAAACCGTCATTTTCAATTCAGAAACAGTCATTATCAATTCAGAAACCGTCATTCTCAATTCAGAAAGTGTAATTTGCAATTCAGAAAGCGTGATTCTTAATTCAGAAAATGCCATTTTCAATTCAGAAACCGTCATTTTCAATTCAGAAACAGTCATTATCAATTCAGAAACCGTCATTCTCAATTCAGAAAGTGTAATTTGCAATTCAGAAAGCGTGATTCTTAATTCAGAAAATGCCATTTTCAATTCAGAAACCGTCATTTTCAATTCAGAAACAGTCATTATCAATTCAGAAACAGTCATTATCAATTCAGAAACCGTCATTCTCAATTCAGAAAGTGTAATTTGCAATTCAGAAAGCGTCATTCCTAATTCAGAAAATGCCTTTTTAATTCAAAAACAGTCATTCTCAATTCAGAAACCGTCATTATCAATTCAGAAACCGTTATTCTCAATTCAGAAAGTGTAATTTGTAATTCAGAAACCGTCATTCTCAATTCAGAAACCGTCATTTTCAATTCAGAAACAGTCATTATCAATTCAGAAACCGTCATTCTCAATTCAGAAAGTGTAATTTGCAATTCAGAAAGCGTGATTCTTAATTCAGAAAATGCTATTTTCAATTCAAAAACAGTCATTCTCAATTCAGAAACCGTCATCAATTCAGAAAGTGTAATTTGTAATTCAGAAACCGTCATTCTCAATTGAGAAACCGTCATTCTCAATTCAGAAACCGTCATTCTCAATTCAGAAACCGTCATTCTCAATTCAGAAACAGTCATTATCAATTCAGAAACAGTCATTATCAATTCAGAAACCGTCATTCTCAATTCAGAAAGTGTAATTTGCAATTCAGAAAGCGTCATTCCTAATTCAGAAAATGCCTTTTTAATTCAAAAACAGTCATTCTCAATTCAGAAACCGTCATTATCAATTCAGAAACCGTTATTCTCAATTCAGAAAGTGTAATTTGTAATTCAGAAAGCGTCATTCTCAATTCAGAAACCGTCATTCTCAATTCAGAAACCGTCATTCCCAATTCAGAAACCGTCATTCTCAATTCAGAAAGTGTAATTTGCAATTCAGAAAACGTCATTCTTAATTCAGAAAATGCCATTTTCAATTCAAAAACAGTCATTCCTTATTCAGTATATAAGCGTCATTTGAATTCAGTAATAGTCATTTGCAATTCAGAAACTGTCATTTGCAGTTCAGAAACCGTCATTTGCAATTCAGAAACCGTCATTCTCAATTCAGAAAGTGTAATTTCTTATTCAGAACGCGTCATTCCTTACTGATAGCAGGCAACATTTGTGATGTAAAATGTGTCATTTCTAATTTCAAAAGCGTCATTTTTGAGTTGGAAAACGTTTTTCCTTATTTAGAAAGTGTATTTTCTTATAGAAAGTGTCAAATCAGAAATCGTCATTCTTAATTCAGAAAGAGTAATTTCCCATCCATCAGTAAGCGTCATTTATATAATTCAGTAACCGTAATTTGCAACCAATCAGAATTGTGATTTAGCACGTGTTGATTGGAAATTAAATTTGAACATAATTCTTTCAAATTCGGGTCTTGAACAATGAAAGTGCGCTGTGAAACAGCATTAGTGAAAATACAGCCCGAAGCCCATTAAAACATCAAGTTGATAATAAACCAATAAAAAGCTAGATAACAATTCATTAGTGTAATAAAGTTTCAGCGAATATCCCAATCTTCAATAGAAATTTCGGAAAATCTATAACAAATTCGCCTATTGCAATTTCATGATTCTTGAACTGCTGATGGTATTGCGTCTATTACAAAGTGTTGGTAGGTACTTACAGCACAGCAGTTTTGCAATCATCAAATTCATCACTTTCATCTCTACAATTGATGATACCATCACATCTCATATCAATCGGTAAACATTCTCCAGATGTTTTACATTTGAATCTAAAAAAAAATACTCATGAAATTATGCCGGATCTAATGGCGATGTTCCGCATTGCTTTTCTGTTATTGAAGGAGAATTATTTTTATTGCATTTTTTAAATCTGAACGCTGTATAATAAGTTAATATGAGATCTATGTTATGAAATATTTTTTAAGCGTAAAGTAATATTTTTTCATTTTTATCGCTCATACAGCTTATACTTCTAAAGAAAATTACTTGTTTGGGATTCAATAATATTTTTCTAAACCTTTTGAAATCATACTTGAATAATAGATTACAGTATGTCTCTTACAACGGATTTTGCTCACAAAACTATATTGCAACCAGTGGAGTCCCCCAAGGTTCCAACTTGGGGCCATTGTTGTTCTTGATATTTATCAATGATCTATGCGAGACACTTGATTGTAACAAATTAATGTTTGCGGACGATCTAAAATTATATGTTTCTGTTTCTAATTTGAATGATTGTATTATTCTACAGGAACAAATCAACTCTTTACATGATTGGTGTTTGAAAAATCACCTTTTCTTAAATATCTCTAAATGTAAGGTATTGACTTTCACTAGAAAATCCAATACTGTTTTTTACCCATACTCAATTGATAATTTAATTCTAGAGCATGTTGATAATATTAGAGACTTAGGAGTTCACTTCGACAACCAGCTTACATTTAACTCTCACATAAACGAAATTACTAAATCAGCATATCGTATATATGGTTTCATTTTCAGAAATTGTAAAAACTTTAATGATATTACTGTTCTCTCATCTCTTTTCTTCAGTCTAGTAAGGTCTAAACTAGAATATGGATCATTAATTTGGAATACCATTTATAGTCAATCCTCAACAACTATCGAGAAAGTCCAGAAAAAGTTTTTAAAATTTCTATGCTTCAAGGTTGATGGCGTCTATCCCCCAAGAGGATCTGATTATATGAATTTACTTCGCAGATTCGATTTTGTATCTCTTGAAAAACGCAGAAATGAAGCATCCATTATATTTCTGTATAAGCTGTTGAATGGTGAAGTGGACTCCCCAGTACTATTATCACAAATTGATTTTCATGTGCCGAGATTAGAATCTAGATCAAATACCACTTTCAAGAGCAAAAGAGCACAAACAAATATTATGTCAAAAGCACCAATTAATCTGATGTGTTCTAATGCTAACAAAATATCAAATATGTGTGATATTTTCAACTGCAGTAAGAGTGAATTAAAAAATAAATCTCGTGCACATCTATAAGCAATTTGGAAATCAATCATTGATGAAATCTTTATATTTTTATATTCTATCCATGTCATCTTTTTTTATGTTGTTACACTGTTATTACTTCTAATTATACTTCATTAGTTATCCTTTAAAATTGCCTTGTAAATGGTTTCTGTTGGGCAATAAATGCTTTATTATTATTATTATTATTATTGGTAAATTGACGAACATTTTCATAATCAAATAACCACTATATGTATCTACTTTTGGCTAACATGGTATATCTTAATTATTGACTGTAGATTCAATTATATAACCGGTTGGTAGCGGTATAGCAGTTTTCGAAATGGATTTTGCTTGCAGGCAATCGAAAAATATAAATATATTCGCTTGTTTATAAGTGTGCATGAAAACAATCCGTTTATCAGCTGATAAAATCATTTCGGGCTTACCCCTCACTACACGTTTCTACCGACTGTCTCTTGTTTCTGATAATGTTAATTGCAGGAACGTATTCATTTTTAATGGAAAAACCGTAGACCGCAATCACGTCTATAATGCCTGAAAAGTGAGGATTTAAAATTCCGGGTGAAAATAAGAATAACTTCATCGTATTATATTATCTACACTTACTCACCTATACAAATAAAAATACAAGAGAACACGTTTTTACCAACCTCACCATACATATTATGAACATCGAGAAAATCACAGTGACATCATGTTATTCCCAGTTGCCAGTATTTTCAAAACGCCACGCTCAGTTCAGATAACTACTGGAATCTCTTGATAACTCGTTAACCCGAGATTCGTACGGAAACAGAATATCCCTCAACGGACAGCGTAACTCATTTATGTGTTTTCGACGAGATTCATAATAGTCGTACTTGATACGAAAAATAGAAAACCCATGAATTGAACAAAACTTTTTGGAAGAGAAAATAGTCTATCCAATTAAAAATATCAAACATAGTTTGAAATGAATGTCTGTTTGGTAGACTACGTCCTACGAGCAGAAAACAACTACTTTCCTGTTAAATACCACACAGGAAATTGAATTAAATCTGCTCGTAGTCCATGCAGCGATTCACACTGTGAATGCAGATCGCAAATACTTCTTTCTTCCTAAGACGTGACAAATTCACATCGGGACAGGCACGCCTAACAACCTACAGACAGGTTTCGTACTAATTGGCCCTCATCAGTGCATGGTAGTTAACCGAGTAGAGACTGTGTGAGATCTATTTGACCGCACTGAGCCGCGTTCCAAGAGACAGTTGGAAGTGGCGACACCATGCGGCAGAAGATAGAAACACTCCAGAAACTGTTGTGACGTGACGTGAGTTACCTCATCCCTCAAACATCTGGGCATTTCCAGTCATTTTCAGAAAAATTATATTTCGAAATATTGGACTCTCATGTAACTCGTACCCATTTTTTGAGATTTTTTTCTCATCAATTTATCTAGTTAAAAATTATTGAAAACGCCAAAATAATCTACTGAATTCAAACGATCCAGAAGAAGAGGGAAGCCGTCAGTGCGCGTCCGATTCTGATTGGTTGTCCCGTTGTTATACGTTAATGATCTAAGCACCACACAGAGTTGCCAGATCAAAAATTAAAGATTAGTAAGACAGAAGGAAGGTAATCCAGAAATACATAATCCCTCGTCTAATCACTTGATTAGCGTATTAAAATTCCATTGCGTTAATACCTGTTAGGAATTGGTGGTAGGTATATAAGGTGCTACTGATTCGAGAACTTTATTTTATCTTGGCAACTGTGTGTGTGTATTTATATTTTTCATCTGTCGTCGCGTCCTAACACTCCTAACCTATATCTGGATTGTTTTGATTACTTCTCAAGTTTCAAGTGTGTTCATGTTCAGGATGGAAACAATAGGTGAAGGGTTTGCCGATGGTGGATATTGACATGATGGGTGATTTTTTAACGAATAATGCAAATTTCGTTAGTGCTGAAGTTCTCAACGTGAAAACACAAAGGTTAGTTTATGTTTACATACCAGAAGAGTGGTGAAATGAAAACCTGTTTCCATTTTGTATTCTCAGTGAGTATTCTGTGTGATATTGAAGGTAATGTTACGTTTCAGATCAACCATGGAGGCTTATGGTGATTAAGCAATATCATAAGTTGAGTTGAGAAGTAATGGTGATATATGTACAGTGAACAAAAATCATACCTGAAGACAAGAATCACAAGAAAGTCTACAATGTTATGGCGATAATGAATGAAAAAGAGGAGAACAAATCTTTTGGTCAGCAAATTATTCATACTCAGACAATCACATGAACTTTACACATTTTTACACATTCTGAAAAATCATAGTTCCTATTTGATTTCATACTTTTTGTTTACAGGAGGTTGTAAACATGATGTTCCTTTTTTTATTATGGATCCATTTATTGAAAGAGTGCTTCATTATTAAAAGTGAGCAGGATGGATTTTTACATACCTGTGTATTCTTTATCAAGTACCTTATTATTGATGATTATCAGATTTTAATTATTAATTAGTTTTTGTTTGATATGTTCACTCAGTTATTCATTTGATATATTCTGTGTGCTGCTATAAAATATATATTCAATTTGTTTTCTGAATATCTTATATTACAATTCATTCTGAATCAAAACATTGAAATGTTAATATTACAAATTTTTGCTGTTATCATTGGGGATTATTATTATATTGAGAAACAATAAACTGCTGTAAAAAGTTTTACCTGCAAATATATTGAAATGGTTTTGTTTTAATAATTTAAATAAATAAATTCTAAATAAAATGATATTAATTTACTTCCTACTATTCCAAATCACACATGAATAAAGCTCATCATTTATTTGAATTAACATTTTTATTGAGAACTTATTTCAGGGTAATACTGTGATGACAAGCAAAAGTATCAACATCTTTAGGTCTTACATTCCTATATAAATACAAATTAATTTTGGAAATATATTCAATAGATAATACAGTGATATTTTATTTTCTATATGGGTATATGTTCTCAAAACAAGTATTTTAACTTCCTATAAAATGTACAATTCCATTTTTTGCAGAGTTTATAGCAATACTATTCAGCAGTGGTTTTCCTAAATTAATGAGCTTACATGCTATAATAATTATTGAATGTATAAATTTGTTTTTCTTATTTCTTCAACATTTTAACAGTAGTTAGGAGTCTATTTTGATCACTTTCATCCACAGAAGTAGCAGCTGATGAGGAAATAGGTTTGTATTCCTCTGTAGATTTTGAACTTCAAGAAATTGTTGATGATGAAGGAGAACTAATACTTGATTTCATTAGTTTGTCCCATAATATGGCAGAACTTGCTTTATTAACGATATTCTCAGCTTTGAAATACACTTTTTTGGTACTCATTGAGACACTTTGAACTTTCACTTTACTTCTCAAGTTTACTTGAACATCTACAGAACATATTATGTTTTCACATTATGTTTGATGCACTTGAAATGAACCAGATGGAGGATCGAATCTCTGACTCTATCTTGGGCCTTTTTGAGCCAGGTAATTCTTCATTGAACAGTTTCTTCATGATATTCTTTGAAGTTGACCATGGATGTTGATAGTCCACTTTTCTTTTCCTTGTTGACTCACTCAAATTACTAGGCAAAATAGTTGGTGATGGATTTTCTATAATATATATTTATGAGGTACCACTCCTGATCTCAAAAATAACTTTATAGTACATTCAAGTGGCTGCATCTTCTTCTAGCTGTAAATTATATTTCGAACAGGACTGAATTATTGAAAGATTCTGACAATACTTACATTGAAGTGCTCTTCGCAGGCAACATTGTTTCTACCCAAGGTGGATATAGGATGGTGAAACAGCTTCCTATCAACAAGCACTAGAATAAACTGTAGACCTTTGCCTACTTGATTTCATACCGTAGTAATATTTCCTGAAGTTATCAGAGATGGCGACATACCTTGTGTCGGTAACACAGAAACTCTGCATCTGTCATACTTTTATCAGTTTCATCTGTTCTAGATGAAAAATGATTGAGAAGAGTCTAAATATCAATATTCATTCCAGATTTATCGAAAATATATTGTTTTAATGTCGTTTCAAGTCACGTCTGTCAGATGCGAACCACAGAAATACGTAAGCAACATAAATCTTCTTCGATAATCGATCTCACCGCCATCTTCATTCAAGTCGTGGAAATATTAGTACCTTCTCAAACGGTCTACAAGTTTTTCGCAGAAACAATTGAAGAGCTGTTTCACCATCCTATATCCACCTTGTTTCTACCAATATGAACTGTTTCAGGCAGTTTCAAAGCCATCCTCCAGTTGTTTTGTAAGCCTGAATTTCTTATTACATGAACAAAAATATTTCGACATATCGGAGCTTGACATTTTGTGTCCCTATTCTTAAAATCACAGCCCAAATTCACAATGAACGAGGTAAACGAACAAAAATCACAGCAAGGACGGAATAATGGTTTATAAAGAGGTTATGTTTTTATTGATAATTTCTATGCATGGTTGCCATATCAGAAGTCACATTTTCTGAGAATGACAATTTTATAATAATTGATGATGATTATGTTCAGATCACGATGTTTTGACAAATTATATGTACCCATTACATCAAATATATCACGAAATCTGAATGTATTCAAAGAGATGATGAATAAGAATGTGATATTGTCCGACAGATGTGACTGAATCTGCTCCGATTGAAAATTTATACCAAACATGATCATCCCTAATTAAAAGATTAAACGAACTTACCTTAAGTGAAGTTCAATCTTAATTATATGTAACGCCTTGTTCGAGATGATCATAATGTAGTACTCCCGATCCCCGCAGAATCGCACGATATTCAAAGCTCTCAAAATTGACAGGATCCGTGTTCCGTGGCATCCACGGTTCCGTCCGTCGTCGTACTACCCACAATCCTCATTCTTTAAAGCAAAGATCTCAAATATTGATGATCATGGGTTTTATATAGGTATATGTTTAAACATCATATCCGATCCCCATTTGACAGGGTTAGGGTGGGTATGATCATCTCGAACAAGGCGTTACATATAATTAAGATTGAACTTCACTTAAGGTAAGTTCGTTTAATCTTTTAATTATATTCCACGCCTTGTTCTCAAGATCATAATGTAGATGTTTAAAGATATTTGAGATCCCTGAATTCACTAGAAGCATTTTTCAGAGAATACCAGTGTTTAGAAATTCCTCAGTAGAGCCACAATAATTTCAATTGTTATTGTTTTGTTGATTATAGAAGTCAGAATTATTGATGACACATTGTCAACATATTCATTCGATAAACCATTTCCAATTATACACTCAGAATATATTTAATATATGTCTTTATATAATTTTAATATTTTATAAAGCACCAAATAAACCGCCACTTTACTGGCAAAACAACAAAAATACATACAACAGGAATCAAAAACTTCCCATCACCTACAATTACTAATAAAGTAGCTGAAAACAAATCATACATATTTTTAAAATGCCCATTGATCCTTATAATCAATCCTTTCAACTACTGGTCTATTATGAAACCTTGAGGTTTCAGAGTTGTGTCCAACCAGCAGTACCTATTGCGAATTACAATTACATCAATAGAACGCCCATTTCTAGTTATTTTTTCTGCAGATGTTATCGCATGCTTGGTGCTATGTGCTGCAAATATACTAGTGTCTATCCCACTTCTATCCAGAATAATATTAATCCACCTGCTCAACGATTGAGATGATGCATGGTGGTGTAGGTTTGAAAAATGTCTGCACATAACAGGTTTTGATGGTGAAATAAAAAATATACCTTCAACACCGGTTGGAGCCTCTGTCTCTACCTAACGTTTCAATTCTTTGAGAATTATGGATTTCAAACATTATTAATATCTAAATAAATAAATAAAGTCTGCACCCTATGTGCTGTAATGAATGCTACTAGGGTTAACAATGTTTTAGTTGACAGTTCCAAATATGAATATATTCGTTAGGAAAACAAAATATTCAAGTATTCCAAATACATATGGATGGATTCCAAGTATTACCTGGGAACACTCTTGGTCTGGGGTGTTGAATTCCCTTGAAAAAACGTTTGACCCTATAATCAGAACCAAGTTCAGACGACTGAATTATAGCAAGAGTTGATCTTGTACAATTGAGTGTCCAACATAAATATTCGTTATTGAACTATTGAAAATATTCAGCTTCCTGATGCAAAAAATCCCAGCATAGTTTCAAGCAATTTTGCTATATTGCTTCAAAGTGTTGAGTGTAATCGAAGCTGTCATGCAATGATAGGCTCTGGAATTCTCTTCTGAAGATACAACTGGACAATAACCTGCCCACAAGGAAAAATTTTCTCTATGGAGGATGATGCAGTCTCTTAAATGATTTGCAAATCGTTTCACCTAAAATTTGTGGCCAACAATTCTGCTGTTGATATGATATGATTTATACAAATCATTCCAGAAACATTGGCCCTCATACATTTTTATATTTAGTATATTATATTTCCACCAAATATAAAATCATCTCTCAAGTATCTTGGAATACCAATTAACTATTGTAATTATTGTCCCCAGACTTTCTGAAGGCTAAGCCTTTCAAATCTTTTCATACTTACATCAAACTATCTGACAGTTGGGTATGCTGCTATCAGCTCACCAACAATTGTACAAGGAAATGTAATGAGCATTTTTTCATGGGGGTCCCCACATTAGAAAGGTTAAAATTACCTTTTTTGTACTTTCTGAATCAAAAAGAAAAACCCCAATAATCATCATTGCATATTGGGTAGGTACTAAATCTTCAAAATTTATTATGACACTCAGATTTTCCAACACATTGCAGTTGAAAATTTTAAGGCAGCCCATGCGGACGCCCCTAATAATAAAAATCATAAATATAAATTATACAGATAATAAATTTCTCATAAAATAAGTAACAGGCTTCACCTGAGTAAGTAAATACAATGGTGCCCTATATAAGCCAAATGGGATCATGTATATTCATACAGTGTTCCCTTAATTTCAAATCACAGAAATTTTCTGTCTTACAGACCCTGAACAAGAATAAGCTTCCTTAGGTCTATATGGTTGCTAGAAACCAATTTTTAGTTTTCTGATTGGTCAGTTTTCATATCCTGCATCTTGATATGCTCAACACTAAAACTTTTGTCCAGTTCTATCAAGTTTAAAATCATACAATTTTTACCATTCTGTTTTTAACTAGAACATTATTCGAAATGAATTGTCCCTCACAAGACTGTCATTTCTAACTAAGGTCCCCTTCTTCCTCACTCATACAAGTCTCAATGAGACTTCGAGGGTTGCTGTGCAACTAAGTTTTCAAAAAACACTTTATATTTCAACCTTCAGTTGATGTCCTTATTTTTACTAACTTCTATGTTGATTGACCTTCCTCTTGGTAACCTTGAACCAAAAACAAGATACTTAACTGTTTGGTCTCTCTCCATGCTTTCAAGAACATGGTAAATGACCTGCCCTATTGATTGGGAATATTCTATGACTATGGCTTCCTCTCCCTCTTTTTCTCCTTTCCCTGTGATGTCCCATATTGGTGACATTGATATTTGATCTTAGAGACTGGAGGATGGCTAACTGGGAGCCTTGCAACTTGTTGATTCCAGGCCTTCAACTGCTGTCTCTGCCCACCCAGAGCTGTCACTTGCCTATGTAGGTATTACACATATTTTGGAAAAAAGTATAGATTTTCCAGCCCTTGCTTGAAAGGTTTTCCTCAATCTCTCAGCTGATTTCTCAATAGCTTCTAATAAAGATTTAAGCCTTTCTGCTGAATCATGCCCTTCAAGGACTTGTCTAATAAGTTAAGACTAATCAGTATGTCTAGATTTAGCCTCCTCATGGTGTAAATCTGTTATTAACTAGGCCTCCTCACTTATCAGCTCTACTATTGTAGATTATTGCCTTCTCCCCTCCTCCTCTATACATCATTCAACAGGATGGAAGGTGTGTCATCAGGCCTTATAGGTAGGCAACCAATAATGGTTGGGTAGCTTAAGGGGTTTGAAGCTAGATGGCACGTTTGACATTGTACTCGAGGTAGGGTACAAAATGGCATGTTCTGTAGAGGATATTAAAAGTAATCCAAGACTTAATTGAATGCTAGAAACCTGGAGGTTTTTATTTATTTCAATACCACAGAAAGTGCTTGGCCAAGGCTAACAGGCTTGCCCCATATGTGATTGCATCTTTTCTAAATAACCATCCCTTTTAGGACTTCCTCATTAGAAGAAACTTCCACTTTTGGACTTATTTCAGGAAAGCAAATAGCTAGGAATCAATGAGTCTAAGCATGATACCTCTATAAATTATATGGATAGTGAATCTTTTTCACCATTGCTCTTCTCTGTTCCATGTCTACCTAAAAAAAAAACAGAACAATAACAAGACCTTCATCCATTATATAATCACTGTGTAACACAGGCTGAAGGACCTCGGTCGGTAGCCTTTTGGGTATCCAATAAAGCTCGTTAATTATTATTATTATTTAAGACATAGGTCACTGGCAACTAATATATGCTACTATAGGATATTATAGACCAACTAAGGTCAAAAAAATGTTTGTCATAAGCATGATCCTCTAGCTAGGAGATCCACACAGATCAACAGGATTCAATTATATATTGATTGTCACAACATGAACCTCAAGAGTCTAGATGATCCACACAGATCAACAAGGGTTGAACATTCTAGCAGGCATACCTCGAGACCCTCACAGGTCAACTAAAATTAATATATACTATTATAGATTTGTCACAAACCTGATCATCTAGAAGATCTATACAAACCAAGGTCAAAACAATTGTCACCAACATGATCCTCTAGGAGATCCATACAGACCAACTAGGGCTGGCTATATAATAGCTGTCAATACTTGACCTTCCAGAAGACCCACACAGGCCAACTAGGGCTGGCTATATAACAGCTGTCATATACATGACCTTCTGAGAGACCTACACAGATCAACCAGGGCTGGCTATATAATAACTATCAAATACTTGATCTTCCAGAAAACCCACAGGTCAACTAGGGCTGGCCATATAATAGCTGTCATATACATGACCTTCTGTGAGACCTACACAGATCAACCAGGGCTGGATATATAATAGTTGTCAGGTACCCGACCTTCCAGGAGACCCACACAGGTCAACTAGGGCTGACTATATAATAGCTGTGATATACATGACCTTCTGAGAGACCTACACAGGTCAACCAGGGCTGGCTATATAATAGCTATCAAATACTTGATCTTCCAAAAGACCCACACAGGTCAACTAGAGCTGGCTATACTATAAAAGCTGTCATATACATGAACTTCTGAGAGACCTACACAGGTCAACCAGGGCTGGCTATATAATAACTATCAAATACTTGATCTTCCAAAAGACCCACACAGGTCAACTAGAGCTGGCTATACTATAAAAGCTGTCATATACATGACCTTCTGAGAGACCTACACAGGTCAACCAGGGCTGGCTATATAATAGCTGTCAAATACTTGATCTTCCAGAAGACCCACACAGGTCAACTAGGCTAGCATAACCATATTGTATTGTATAGGTATTTTTTCTCAGCTTGGTATTCATGAATTGAAACAGGTACAGCATAAAGTATTGAATAATACTTACTTTCATGGTCCGATGGTCCACTCAAATCGAATATTGAATCGCTGGAAGCGAATTCAGACAAAACCTTCGTTGTTTTTTACAATACCAATACCGGCCATTTTCTTTATCCTCCATATCTCTGGACCATCTAACCTTCTTCTACGATATCTTTACTTCCCGTCGTAAATATTTCATTTTGTGCTCCACATCAGCACTACTGGAACTTGAGGAAATCATATTGATGATCTTCCTCTCTTTTGTCGTTACGTCTTTTCTTTTTAAAACAATTTTATATTTTTTATTTCGAGAGCTCGAAAACACCGTGCAACCTTGTTGCGCACGATCGAAATAAATGAGGATTGTGGGTAGTACGAGTACGACGACGGACGGAACCGTGGATGCCACGGAACACGGATCCTGTCAATTTTGAGAGCTTTGAATATCGTGCGATTCTGCGGGGATCGGGAGTACTACATTATGATCTTGAGAACAAGGCGTGGAATATAATCTTGAAATATTTTCATTTTCACAATGAATTGGGAGTGTCTGATAGTTGATTACTCACAATTCAGAACAATTTCTCATTACACGAAGTGGATTCAAAGATTTTACAGAGACATGGCAACTGCGGTGGGTTTTTCCCTCACCTGCCCTCACTTATGAGTCAGTCAACGCCATAACAAACTTCGACCAATCATATTTCTGGAAGACACTGACGTCACAGCGAAGGATCGTTTGAATTTACAGAATGTGAAGTCACGTTTTCAATATCGAATAATAAATCGAAATTAACAAATTCAGAGTGAATAAGTTGTTTACACTATCTTATAAGCCTCCCTCCATCACGTCATGTGAAAAAAGGGCATATTTTAAGATAGTGGAAATGCCCCTTTTAAAAGCTGTGAAATATTTTCTTGCGAGCTGAAAGATCAAATAAAATAATCGTGTTTTTTGTTCTCTAGTATCATGCTGTCTAGTCAAAAATTTTATAAATTATCCCTATACAAGATATTTTGACTCATCTCAGTATTTTTTCTCCTAGAACAAATGACACTGTTGAAGAGTTGACAGATGCACAGGGTACGGCGCTATCTCTGGTAACTTCTGGAAATATTACTACTGTTTCAAATAAAGTAGGCAAGTAGGCAAAAGTCTACAGTTTTTTGTTTCACCATCCTTACCTAAATCCATTTTGCCCTATACATACAAACATCGAAATTTACCCATCCTGTACATAGAGTGGTCCATTTGAATGAAAGCTTTTGATAGTGAACGACGAATTTACCATATTAAATAACTATAGGTAGAAGCGTTCTAGTTAGGTTGGTGCTAATCTGTCATAAATGTCAACTGTCATTAATGTCAACTGTCATTAATGACAACTGTCATTAATGTCAACTGTCATTAATGTCAAGTGTCATTAATGTCAAGTGTCATTAATGTCAAGTGTCATTAATGTCAAGTGTCATTAATATCAACTGTCATTAATATCAACTGTCATTAATATCAACTGTCAAGGTTTTAGAGCTCAGTCATCACAAAGATAATTCAAAGAAGTGACCGATGAAATGGCGCGGGGAGCTATTCTCGAAGGCATGCGACTTTCTCGCGTATACGAATGACATCGTATGAAAATATTCGTATACGTATATAGATATTACTATGAAAAAGTAATCATATCAATGGATTTCTCCACATTTAAAAGTCATTTTAGGATGAGTCCAGTTATCTTTGAAATTATTTTGGGTAGAATAGCCAACAATCAGCATTTTCATAAGACACATAATCATGGAGGCAGACAAAAAGTTGAAGTAGAGAAGATGATTCTTGTGGCAATTTGGACATTGGCTACTCCTGAAAGCTATAGATCCATAGGTGATAGATTTGGTTATACTAAATCCATGGTGTTTTACTGCTTGCACACAACAGTGAAAGTGATACTGGAAGATCTGTGCAAATTATTCATTAAATGGCCACTACCCAATGAGAAACAGGCTATAGCAGCAGGATTTAATAAATATGGGTTATCAGGTGTGATAGGTGTTATTGATGGTTGTCATATACCCATCATAAAACCACTTGAGTTTCCTAATGACTACTACAACAGAAAGAAATTTTATTCAATGATTTTGCAAGGGGTTTGTAGGCATGATTTAACTTTCACAGATGTTGATGTACGCTGGCCTGGGGGGGTGCATGATGCCCGTGTACTTCGAACAAGTGAAATATTCCCAACAGGTGCCCAACTATGTGGAGAAAACTATTACCTATTGGGTGATTCTGCCTATCCTGTATTATCTTGGTTGATTCCACCATTTAAAAATAATGGACACTTAACACCAGCTCAAGTATATTTCAACAAGAGGCTGTCGAAAACACTAGTGAAAATTGAGCATGCATTTGGAGCTCTCAAAGGTCGATTCAGAAGATTGAAAGAACTTTTAGATATTAAAGAGCCACAGAATATTGCTAATATTATTGTTGCAAGTTGTGTGCTACATAACATATGTGTTATGAATAATGATGATCCCCTCCAGTACATTGATGCTGGCTTTGATGTTAAATTGATTAATATGGAAAATCCTCAAGGAGGTAATGAATTAGCTGGAATTCATTTGAGGAACCAACTGGTAATAGATCTATGGAATGCTAGAGCACAAAGGATATGATCACCAAATGACATTTATTTCTTAAATGAATTATTTTAATGTTTATTAAATTATTGAAATATGAATAATGGTTTGAATTCTCTGGGTAGAAATCTGTTTCAGAAATTTATAACGAAACTCAATCCAACTTATGGCATTATTTCAATTACTATTGATTCTGATTCAATCATCATAGTAATGACTTAATGTACTATTGTGGTAATGGGGACATATCAATTCATTCATTATGCTGTAAGGAAAAAATATTTAATGCATAAATAAACCTCAGAACAAGTTCAACATATAACACAAAATAAACTCAAACTCTGAAAATAAAAAGGTACTTCTTTGATTAGGAACATTTTAAATCTTCTCATATTCACTTAGCTCTAGGTGTAGGTACATTTACTGCACTTGACTGTGTTTTCAATAGATCCAGAATTTGGGATGACATTTCCTTATTTTCAATATGTTGCCTTTCAACCATATTCAGTCTTCTCTTTCCTGAACTTCTTTCTTATATTCCTTCAGCCATGTCACCATTTCTTTTCTTGGATTTTGTCTTTCATACAGCCTTTTGATTTTCTTTCCTTTCTCACTTTCATTAGGCTCAGGTTTTCTCTTTGGAGCATTAGATGTTGATGGATGATTTCCATCTATAGATTCAACTCTAGCTATACCCATGCTGGAACAAGTAGCTCTTGGTATTATACCTAGACGATCTCCAAAGTACTCTGTCATAACATCAAAATATGTCCATTTTTTAGGGTTGTTACCAGAGGTTGTATTGAAATCACGTAGGTACTTCCTTGTATTTTGTGAACAGTGTTTTCATTCTATTAGAACATTGTTCACTTGTAAATGGGTGTCCATGTTTTTTCATGATACTGGATATCTCTTTGTAAACTTCCGTTTTTCTATATTTGGGATTGTTCAGCCGTTCCTTATGTTTAATGCAAATATCTATAAGAAGGAGAGTTTGTTCATTATTCCAGATATTCTTTCTTTCTAAGCTTGAGTTGGTTTCATCTCTCAATGGGGTTTCTGTTGTTTGAAAACTGATATCAGAATTCTGTTCTAATTCATCATTGACTTGAACTTCTCGTGGTTGTTCAATCTGGATAAATTCGTGAAGGCCAGCTGTGAAAATTACAAGTTATAGAGAAATCATTCAAATAGGACAGAATATTTTTCTTTATTATACTCACTCTGACTATTGAACCAAAGATATTCCCCGTTTTCTGTTAGCACTAAATGGCCTTCCATCTTAGTTTCCAAATTATTCAGGTGAAATGAGGGGGTTTTGATTTTTCAGCTTCATGCCAGAGGCAACTTAGTTTTTGGGGTTATGTTACTTATTTATTTTCCCGTTAAATCGCCATTTTGTTCACCCCTTCCACAATCTTCTTCCTGTCATTCCATCTGAGCAGACGGAAGGAAAAGTTGCAACTTGCAACCAGTTTCAGAATAATGTTCAAAAAAACGACCAGAATCGTCATTCCGGTAGGGGAATCTAGCCAATAAAACGCACCTATTGAATACTATGCCGGGAGCAAAAAAATATTGGAAGAAGTGTTAAAAGGCAATGAGAAACATTTGATATAGGTAGGACCGGTAGGACCTACCTTAACAGATCACAGAATATTTTCTTTCATTGTGCAAATTTATTTGGGATTAGCAGGACCACATTATATAGATAATATATATTCTATAAAGAAATGTATCAGATGATAAAAATGGACCATTTTACAACTTCACAGGACAAATATCAATCAGAACAATAATAAATACTCGAAAATCTACATCAAAACTGGAACCAAATACAATTTTCTTATATATATGTCACTGTCAGTGGCTGAAATTCGTATGAAAATATTCAATTTCGTACACACACACCCCATACGCGTCCAAACGTATAAGATTTTTCGTATACGAACTACGACAGACGAATCGAGAATACAAACTTGTCAGAAATCTGCGCAATAATAGAATTCTTGTTCTGGAGGCCAAAATACGTGAGTACGTCCAAAAATTTTCCTAGGAATGCCATATTAGTGTTCCTAAAAACTGGTATTAGACCTATTTGAGTAAAAATATGTATAAAAGTAAAAATATGTAAGATTATGATAGACAGTAGTTTTCTAGTTGTTTTTCAGTTGTTCTACTTCCGATCAAATCCCCTCCTCAGCAATAAGATTCAGTTTCCACTGGAGTGGAGTGGAGTAATGAAGTGGAGTAGTGAAGTGGAGTAGTGAAGAGGAGTAGTGGAGTGGAGTAGTGGAGTGGAGTAGTGGAGTGGAGTAGTGGAGTGGAGTAGTGGAGTGGAGTAGTGGAGTGGAGTAGTGGAGTTGAGTAGTGGAGTTGAGTAGTGGAGTTGAGTAGTGGAGTGGAGTAGTGAAGTGGAGTAGTGGAGTGGAGTAGTGGAGTGGAGTAGTGGAGTGGAGTAGTGGAGTGGAGTAGTGGAGTGGAGTAGTGGAGTAGTGGAGTAGTGGAGTAGTGGAGTAGTGGAGTAGTGGAGTAGTGGAGTAGTGGAGTAGTGGAGTAGTGAAGTAGTGAAGTGGAGTAGTGGAGTAGTGGAGTGGAGTAGTGGAGTAGTGGAGTAGTGAAGTGGATTGGAGTAGTGAAGTGGAGTAGTGGAGTGAAGTAGTGGAGTGAAGTAGTGGAGTGGAGTAGTGGAGTGGAGTAGTGGAGTTGATTAGTGGAGTAGTGGAGTGGAGAAGTGGAGTGGAGTAGTGGAGTGGAGTAGTGAAGTGGAGTAGTGGAGTGGAGTAGTGGAGTGAAGTAGTGGAGTGGAGAAGTGGAGTAGTGGAGTGGAGTAGTGGAGTAGTGGAGTAGTGGAGTAGTGGAGTAGTGGAGTAGTGGAGTAGTGGAGTAGTGGAGTGGAGTAGTGGAGTGGAGTAGTGGAGTGGAGTAGTGGAGTGAAGAAGTGGAGCGGAGTAGTGGAGTGGAGTAGTGGAGTAGTGGAGTAGTGGAGTAGTGGAGTAGTGGAGTAGTGGAGTAGTGGAGTAGTGAAGTAGTGGAGTAGTGAAGTGGAGTAGTGGAGTGGAGTAGTGGAGTAGTGGAGTAGTGGAGTGGAGTAGTGGAGTAGTGGAGTAGTGAAGTTGTGAAGTGGAGTAGTGGAGTGGAGTAGTGGAGTGGAGTAGTGGAGTGAAGAAGTGGAGTGGAGTAGTGGAGTGGAGTAGTGGAGTGGAGTGGAGTGGAGTGGAGTGGAGTGGAGTGGAGTGGAGTGGAGTGGAGTGGAGTGGAGTGGAGTGGAGTGGAGTGGAGTGGAGTGGAGTGGAGTGGAGTGGAGTGGAGTGGAGTGGAGTGGAGTGGAGTGGAGTGGAGTGGAGTGGAGTAGTGGAGTGGAGTAGTGGAGTGGAGTAGTGGAGTGGAGTAGTGGAGTGGAGTAGTGGAGTGGAGTAGTGGAGTGGAGTAGTGAAGTGGAGTAGTGGAGTAGTGGAGTAGTGGAGTAGTGGAGTGGAGTAGTGGAGTGGAGTGGAGCAGTGGAGTGGAGTAGTGGAGTGGAGTAGTGGAGTGGTGTAGTGAAGTGGAGTAGTGGAGTGGAGTGGAGTGGAGTAGTGGAGTAGTGGAGTGGAGTAGTGGAGTGGAGTAGTGAAGTGGAGTAGTGAAGTGGAGTAGTGGAGTAGTGGAGTGGAGTAGTGGAGTGGAGTAGTGGAGTGGAGTAGTGGAGTGGAGTAGTGGAGTGGAGTAGTGGAGTGGAGTAGTGGAGTGGAGTAGTGGAGTGGAGTAGTGGAGTGGAGTAGTGGAGTGGAGTAGTGGAGTAGTGGAGTGGAGTAGTGGAGTGGAGTAGTGGAGTGGAGTAGTGGAGTGGAGTAGTGAAGTGGAGTAGTGGAGTAGTGGAGTAGTGGAGTGGAGTAGTGGAGTGGAGTGGAGCAGTGGAGTGGAGTAGTGGAGTGGAGTGGAGCAGTGGAGTGGAGTAGTGGAGTGGTGTAGTGAAGTGGAGTAGTGGAGTGGAGTGGAGTAGTGGAGTAGTGGAGTAGTGGAGTAGTGGAGTAGTGGGGTGGAGTAGTGGAGTGGAGTAGTGAAGTGGAGTAGTGAAGTGGAGTAGTGGAGTAGTGGAGTAGTGGAGTGGAGTAGTGGAGTGGAGTAGTGGAGTGGAGTAGTGGAGTGGAGTAGTGGAGTGGAGTAGTGGAGTGGAGTAGTGGAGTGGAGTAGTGGAGTGGAGTAGTGGAGTGGAGTAGTGGAGTGGAGTAGTGGAGTGGAGTAGTGGAGTGGAGTAGTGGAGTGGAGTAGTGGAGTGGAGTAGTGGAGTAGTGGAGTAGTGGAGTAGTGGAGTGGAGTAGTGGAGTGGAGTAGTGGAGTGGAGTAGTGGAGTGGAGTAGTGGAGTGGAGTAGTGGAGTGGAGTAGTGGAGTGGAGTAGTGGAGTGGAGTAGTGGAGTTGAGTAGTGGAGTGAAGTAGTGAAGTGGAGTAGTGGAGTGGAGTAGTGGAGTGGAGTAGTGGAGTGGAGTAGTGGAGTAGTGGAGTGGAGTAGTGGAGTGAAGAAGTGGAGTAGTGGAGTGGAGTAGTGGAGTGGAGTAGTGGAGTGGAGTAGTGGAGTGGAGTAGTGGAGTGGAGTAGTGGAGTGGAGTAGTGGAGTGGAGTAGTGGAGTGGAGTGGAGTAGTGGAGTAGTGGAGTGGAGTAGTGGAGTGGAGTAGTGGAGTGGAGTAGTGGAGTGGAGTAGTGGAGTGGAGTAGTGGAGTGGAGTAGTGGAGTGGAGTAGTGGAGTGGAGTAGTGGAGTGGAGTAGTGGAGTGGAGTGGTGGAGTGGTGGAGTGGTGGAGTGGTGGAGTGGTGGAGTGGTGGAGTGGAGTAGTGGAGTAGAGTAGTGGAGTGGAGTGGAGTAGTGGAGTAGAGTAGTGGAGTGGAGTAGTGGAGTGGAGTGGAGTAGTGGAGTGGAGTAGTGGAGTGGAGTAGTGGAGTGGAGTAGTGGAGTGGAGTAGTGGAGTGGAGTAGTGGAGTGGAGTAGTGGAGTGAAGTAGTGGAGTGAAGTAGTGGAGTGGAGTAGTGAAGTGGAGTAGTGGAGTGGAGTGGAGTAGTGAAGTGGAGTAGTGAAGTGGAGTAGTGGAGTGGAGTAGTGGAGTGGAGTAGTGGAGTGGAGTAGTGGAGTGGAGTAGTGGAGTGGAGTAGTGGAGTGGAGTAGTGGAGTGGAGTAGTGGAGTGGAGTAGTGGAGTGGAGTAGTGGAGTGGAGTAGTGGAGTGGAGTAGTGGAGTGGAGTAGTGGAGTGGAGTAGTGGAGTGGAGTAGTGGAGTGGAGTAGTGGAGTGGAGTAGTGGAGTGGAGTAGTGGAGTGGAGTAGTGGAGTGGAGTAGTGGAGTGGAGTAGTGGAGTTGAGTAGTGGAGTGAAGAAGTGGAGTAGTGGAGTAGTGGAGTAGTGGAGTAGTGGAGTAGTGGAGTGGAGTAGTGGAGTAGTGGAGTAGTGGAGTAGTGGAGTAGTGGAGTAGTGGAGTGGAGTAGTGGAGTGAAGAAGTGGAGTAGTGGAGTGGAGTAGTGGAGTGGAGTAGTGGAGTGGAGTAGTGGAGTGGAGTAGTGGAGTGGAGTAGTGGAGTGGAGTAGTGGAGTGGAGTAGTGGAGTAGTGGAGTAGAGTAGTGGAGTGGAGTGGAGTAGTGGAGTAGAGTAGTGGAGTGGAGTGGAGTAGTGGAGTGGAGTGGAGTAGTGGAGTGGAGTAGTGGAGTGGAGTAGTGGAGTGGAGTAGTGGAGTGGAGTAGTGGAGTGGAGTAGTGGAGTGGAGTAGTGGAGTGGAGTAGTGGAGTGGAGTAGTGGAGTGGAGTAGTGGAGTGGAGTAGTGGAGTGAAGAAGTGGGGTAGTGGAGTAGTGGAGTAGTGGAGTAGTGGAGTGGAGTAGTGGAGTAGTGGAGTAGTGGAGTAGTGGAGTAGTGGAGTAGTGGAGTAGTGGAGTAGTGGAGTAGTGGAGTAGTGGAGTAGTGGAGTAGTGGAGTAGTGAAGTAGTGAAGTGGAGTAGTGGAGTGGAGTAGTGGAGTAGTGGAGTAGTGGAGTAGTGAAGTTGTGAAGTTGAGTAGTGGAGTGGAGTAGTGAAGTGGAGTAGTGGAGTGAAGTAGTGGAGTGAAGTAGTGGAGTGAAATAGTGGAGTGGAGCAGTGGAGTGGAGTAGTGGAGTGGAGTAGTGGAGTGGAGTAGTGGAGTAGTGGAGTGGAGTAGTGGAGAAGTGGAGAAGTGGAGTGGAGTAGTGGAGTGGAGTAGTGAAGTGGAGTAGTGGAGTGAAGTAGTGGAGTAGTGGAGTGGAGTAGTGGAGTAGTGGAGTAGTGGAGTAGTGGAGTGGAGTAGTGGAGTGGAGTAGTGGAGTGGAGTAGTGGAGTGGAGTAGTGGAGTGGAGTAGTGGAGTGGAGTAGTGGAGTGGAGAAGTGGAGTGGAGTAGTGGAGTGGAGTAGTGGAGTTGAGTGGAGTGGAGTAGTGGAGTGAAGTAGTGGAGTGGAGTGGAGTGGAGTAGTGGAGTGGAGTAGTGGAGTGGAGTAGTGGAGTGGAGTAGTGGAGTGGAGAAGTGGAGTGGAGTAGTGGAGTGGAGTAGTGGAGTTGAGTGGAGTGGAGTGGAGTAGTGGAGTGGAGTAGTGGAGTGGAGTAGTGGAGTGGAGTGGAGTAGTGGAGTGGAGTAGTGGAGTGGAGTAGTGGAGTGGAGTAGTGGAGTGGAGTAGTGGAGTGGAGTAGTGGAGTGGAGTAGTGGAGTGGAGTAGTGGAGTGGAGTAGTGGAGTGGAGTGGAGTAGTGGAGTGGAGTAGTGGAGTGGAGTAGTGGAGTGGAGTAGTGGAGTGGAGTAGTGGAGTGGAGTAGTGGAGTGGAGTAGTGGAGTGGAGTAGTGGAGTGGAGTAGTGGAGTGGAGTAGTGGAGTGGAGTAGTGGAGTGGAGTAGTGGAGTGGAGTAGTGGAGTGGAGTAGTGGAGTGGAGTAGTGGAGTGGAGTAGTGGAGTGGAGTAGTGGAGTGGAGTAGTGGAGTGGAGTAGTGGAGTGGAGTAGTGGAGTGGAGTAGTGGAGTGGAGTAGTGGAGTGGAGTAGTGGAGTGGAGTAGTGGAGTGGAGTAGTGGAGTGGAGTAGTGGAGTGGAGTAGTGGAGTGGAGTAGTGGAGTGGAGTAGTGGAGTGGAGTAGTGGAGTGGAGTAGTGGAGTGGAGTAGTGGAGTGGAGTAGTGGAGTGGAGTGGAGTAGTGGAGTAGTGGATTAGTGGAGTGGAGTAGTGGAGTAGTGGAGTGGAGTAGTGGAGTAGTGGAGTAGTGGAGTAGTGGAGTAGTGGAGTAGTGGAGTAGTGGAGTAGTGGAGTAGTGGAGTAGTGGAGTAGTGGAGTAGTGAAGTAGTGGAGTGGAGTAGTGGAGTGGAGTAGTGGAGTGGAGTAGTGGAGTGGAGAAGTGGAGTGGAGTAGTGGAGTGGAGTAGTGGAGTAGTGGAGTAGTGGAGTGGAGTAGTGGAGTGGAGTAGTGGAGTGGAGTAGTAGAGTGGAGTAGTGGAGTGGAGTAGTGGAGTAGTGGGGTGGAGTAGAGGAGTAGTGGAGTGGAGTAGTGGAGTAGTGATGTTGTGAAGTGGAGTAGTGGAGTGGAGTAGTGAAGTGGAGTAGTGGAGTGAAATAGTGGAGTGAAGTAGTGGAGTGGAGTAGTGGAGTGGAGTAGTGGAGTGGAGTAGTGGAGTAGTGGAGTGGAGTAGTGGAGTAGTGGAGTGGAGTGGAGTAGTGGAGTAGTGGAGTAGTGGAGTGGAGTGGAGTAGTGGAGTAGTGGAGTGGAGTAGTGGAGTGGAGTAGTGGAGTGGAGTAGTGGAGTAGTGGAGTAGTGGAGTAGTGGAGTAGTGGAGTAGTGGAGTAGTGGAGTAGTGGAGTAGTGGAGTAGTGGAGTAGTGAAGTAGTGAAGTGGAGTAGTGGAGTAGTGGAGTGGAGTAGTGGAGTAGTGGAGTAGTGGAGTATTGAAGTTGTGAAGTGGATTGGAGTAGTGAAGTGGAGTAGTGGAGTTTAGTAGTGGAGTGAAGTAGTGGAGTGGAGTAGTGGAGTGGAGTAGTGGAGTTGATTAGTGGAGTAGTGGAGTGGAGAAGTGGAGTGGAGTAGTGGAGTGGAGTAGTGAAGTGGAGTAGTGGAGTGGAGTAGTGGAGTGAAGTAGTGGAGTGGAGAAGTGGAGTAGTGGAGTGGAGTAGTGGAGTAGTGGAGTAGTAGAGAAGTGGAGTAGTGGAGTAGTGGAGTAGTGGTGTAGTGGAGTAGTGGAGTGGAGTAGTGGAGTGGAGTAGTGGAGTGGAGTAGTGGAGTGGAGTAGTGGAGTGGAGAAGTGGAGTGGAGTAGTGGAGTGGAGTAGTGGAGTAGTGGAGTAGTGGAGTAGTGGAGTAGTGGAGTAGTGGAGTAGTGGAGTAGTGGAGTAGTGGAGTGGAGTAGTGGAGTAGTGGAGTAGTGGAGTAGTGGAGTAGTGGAGTAGTGGAGTAGTGGAGTAGTGAAGTTGTGAAGTGGAGTAGTGGAGTGGAGTAGTGGAGTGGAGTAGTGGAGTGGAGTAGTGGAGTGGAGTAGTGGAGTGGAGTAGTGGAGTAGTGGAGTAGTGGAGTAGTGGAGTGGAGTAGTGGAGTGGAGTGGAGCAGTGGAGTGGAGTAGTGGAGTGGAGCAGTGGAGTGGAGTAGTGGAGTGGAGTAGTGGAGTGGAGTAGTGGAGTGGTGTAGTGAAGTGGAGTAGTGGAGTAGTGGAGTGGAGTGGAGTGGAGTAGTGGAGTAGTGGAGTGGAGTAGTGGAGTGGAGTAGTGGAGTGGAGTAGTGAAGTGGAGTAGTGAAGTGGAGTAGTGGAGTAGTGGAGTGGAGTAGTGGAGTGGAGTAGTGGAGTGGAGTAGTGGAGTGGAGTAGTGGAGTGGAGTAGTGGAGTGGAGTAGTGGAGTGGAGTAGTGGAGTGGAGTAGTGGAGTGGAGTAGTGGAGTGGAGTAGTGGAGTAGTGGAGTAGTGGAGTAGTGGAGTAGTGGAGTAGTGGAGTGGAGTAGTGGAGTGGAGTGGAGTAGTGAAGTGGAGTAGTGGAGTGGAGTAGTGGAGTGGAGTAGTGGAGTGGAGTAGTGGAGTGGAGTAGTGGAGTGGAGTAGTGGAGTGGAGTAGTGGAGTGGAGTAGTGGAGTAGAGTAGTGGAGTTGAGTAGTGGAGTGAAGTAGTGAAGTGGAGTAGTGGAGTGGAGTAGTGGAGTGGAGTAGTGGAGTGGAGTAGTGGAGTGGAGTAGTGGAGTAGTGGAGTGGAGTAGTGGAGTGGAGTAGTGGAGTGGAGTAGTGGAGTGGAGTAGTGGAGTGGAGTAGTGGAGTGGAGTAGTGGAGTGGAGTAGTGGAGTGGAGTAGTGGAGTGGAGTAGTGGAGTGGAGTAGTGGAGTGGAGTAGTGGAGTGGAGTAGTGGAGTGGAGTAGTGGAGTGGAGTAGTGGAGTGGAGTAGTGGAGTGGAGTAGTGGAGTGGAGTGGTGGAGGGAGTGGTGGAGTGGTGGAGTGGTGGAGTGGAGTAGTGGAGTAGAGTAGTGGAGTGGAGTGGAGTAGTGGAGTAGAGTAGTGGAGTGGAGTGGAGTGGAGTAGTGGAGTGGAGTGGAGTGGAGTGGAGTAGTGGAGTAGTGGAGTAGTGGAGTGGAGTAGTGGAGTGGAGTAGTGGAGTGGAGTAGTGGAGTGGAGTAGTGGAGTGGAGTAGTGGAGTGGAGTAGTGGAGTAGTGGAGTGGAGTAGTGGAGTGGAGTAGTGGAGTGGAGTAGTGAAGTGGAGTAGTGGAGTGGAGTGGAGTAGTGAAGTGGAGTAGTGAAGTGGAGTAGTGGAGTGGAGTAGTGGAGTGGAGTAGTGGAGTGGAGTAGTGGAGTGGAGTAGTGAAGTGGAGTAGTGGAGTGGAGTAGTGGAGTGGAGTAGTGGAGTGGAGTAGTGGAGTGGAGTAGTGGAGTGGAGTAGTGGAGTGGAGTAGTGGAGTGGAGTAGTGGAGTTGAGTAGTGGAGTGAAGAAGTGGAGTAGTGGAGTATTGGAGTAGTGGAGTGGAGTAGTGGAGTAGTGGAGTAGTGGAGTAGTGGAGTAGTGGAGTAGTGGAGTAGTGGAGTAGTGGAGTAGTGGAGTAGTGGAGTAGTGGAGTAGTGGAGTAGTGGAGTAGTGGAGTAGTGGAGTAGTGGAGTAGTGGAGTAGTGGAGTAGTGGAGTAGTGGAGTAGTGGAGTGGAGTAGTGAGTGGAGTAGTGGAGTAGTGGAGTAGTGGAGTAGTGGAGTAGTGGAGTAGTGGAGTAGTGGAGTAGTGGAGTAGTGGAGTAGTGGAGTAGTGGAGTAGTGGAGTAGTGGAGTAGTGGAGTAGTGGAGTAGTGGAGTAGTGGAGTAGTGGAGTGGAGTAGTGGAGTAGTGGAGTAGTGGAGTAGTGAAGTAGTGAAGTGGAGTAGTGGAGTGGAGTAGTGGAGTAGTGGAGTAGTGAAGTTGTGAAGTTGAGTAGTGGAGTGGAGTAGTGAAGTGGAGTAGTGGAGTGAAGTAGTGGAGTGAAGTAGTGGTGTGAAATAGTGGAGTGGAGTAGTGGAGTGGAGTAGTGGAGTGGAGTAGTGGAGTGGAGTAGTGGAGTAGTGGAGTAGTGGAGTAGTGGAGTGGAGAAGTGGAGAAGTGGAGTGGAGTAGTGGAGTGGAGTAGTGAAGTGGAGTAGTGGAGTGAAGTAGTGGAGTGTAGAAGTGGAGTAGTGGAGTGGAGTAGTGGAGAAGTGGAGTAGTGGAGTGGAGTAGTGGAGTGGAGTAGTGGAGTGGAGTAGTGGAGTGGAGTAGTGGAGTGGAGTAGTGGAGTGGAGTAGTGGAGTGGAGTAGTGGAGTGGAGTAGTGGAGTGGAGTAGTGGAGTGGAGTAGTGGAGTGGAGTAGTGGAGTGGAGTAGTGGAGTGGAGTGGAGTAGTGGAGTGGAGTAGTGGAGTGGAGTAGTGGAGTGGAGTAGTGGAGTTGAGTGGAGTGGAGTGGAGTAGTGGAGTTGAGTGGAGTGGAGTAGTGGAGTGGAGTAGTGGAGTGGAGTGGAGTAGTGGAGTGGAGTAGTGGAGTGGAGTAGTGGAGTGGAGTAGTGGAGTGGAGTAGTGGAGTGGAGTAGTGGAGTGGAGTAGTGGAGTGGAGTAGTGGAGTGGAGTAGTGGAGTGGAGTAGTGGAGTGGAGTAGTGGAGTGGAGTAGTGGAGTGGAGTAGTGGAGTGGAGTAGTGGAGTGGAGTAGTGGAGTGGAGTAGTGGAGTGGAGTGGAGTGGAGTGGAGTGGAGTAGTGGAGTAGTGGAGTGGAGTAGTGGAGTGGAGTAGTGGAGTGGAGTAGTGGAGTAGTGGAGTGGAGTAGTGGAGTGGAGTAGTGGAGTGGAGTAGTGGAGTAGTGGAGTGGAGTAGTGGAATGGAGTAGTGGAGTGGAGTAGTGGAGTGGAGTAGTGGAGTAGTGGAGTGGAGTGGAGTGGAGTAGTGGAGTGGAGTGGAGTGGAGTAGTGGAGTGGAGTGGAGTAGTGGAGTGGAGTAGTGGAGTGGAGTAGTGGAGTGGAGTAGTGGAGTGGAGTAGTGGAGTGGAGTAGTGGAGTAGTGGAGTGGAGTAGTGGAGTAGTGGAGTAGTGGAGTAGTGGAGTAGTGGAGTAGTGGAGTAGTGGAGTAGTGGAGTAGTGGAGTAGTGGAGTAGTGGAGTGGAGTGGAGTAGTGGAGTGGAGTAGTGGAGTGGAGTAGTGGAGTGGAGTAGTGGAGTAGTGTAGTGGAGTAGTGGAGTGGAGTAGTGGAGTGGAGTAGTGGAGTAGTGGAGTGGAGTAGTGGAGTGGAGTAGTGGAGTGGAGTAGTGGAGTGGAGTAGTGGAGTGGAGTAGTGGAGTGGAGTAGTGGAGTAGTGGGGTGGAGTAGAGGAGTAGTGGAGTGGAGTAAGGGAGTTGTGATGTTGTGAAGTGGAGTAGTGGAGTGGAGTAGTGAAGTGGAGTAGTGGAGTGAAATAGTGGAGTGAAGTAGTGGAGTGGAGTAGTGGAGTGGAGTAGTGAAGTGGAGTAGTGGAGTGGAGTAGTGGAGTGGAGAAGTGGAGTGGAGTAGTGGAGTGGAGTAGTGGAGTAGTGGAGTAGTGGAGTAGTGGAGTAGTGGAGTGGAGTGGAGTAGTGGAGTAGTGGAGTAGTGGAGTAGTGGAGTGGAGTGGAGTAGTGGAGTAGTGGAGTAGTGGAGTAGTGGAGTAGTGGAGTAGTGGAGTAGTGGAGTAGTGGAGTAGTGGAGTAGTGGAGTAGTGGAGTAGTGGAGTAGTGGAGTAGTGGAGTAGTGAAGTAGTGAAGTGGTGTAGTGGAGTGGAGTAGTGGAGTGGAGTAGTGGAGTGGAGTAGTGGAGTGGAGTAGTGGAGTGGAGTAGTGGAGTGGAGAAGTGGAGTAGTGGAGTGGAGTAGTGGAGTGGAGTAGTGGAGTAGTGGAGTAGTGGAGTAGTGGAGTGGAGTAGTGGAGTGGAGTAGTGGAGTGGAGTAGTGGAGTAGTGGAGTGGAGTAGTGGAGTGGAGTAGTGGAGTAGTGAAGTGGAGTAGTGGAGTGGAGTAGTTGAGTGGAGTAGTGGAGTGGAGTGGAGTAGTGGAGTTGAGTAGTGGAGTGGAGTAGTGGAGTGGAGTGGAGTGGAGTAGTGGAGTGGAGTAGTGAGGTATAGAAGTGGAGTGGAGTAGTGGAGTAGTGAAGTGGAGTAGTGAAGTGGAGTAGTGGAGTGGAGTAGTGGAGTGGAGTAGTGGAGTGGAGTAGTGGAGTGGAGTGGAGTAGTGGAGTGGAGTAGTGGAGTGGAGTCGTGGAATGGAGTAGTGGAGTGGAGTAGTGGAGTGGAGTAGTGGAGTGGAGAAGTGGAGTAGTGGAGTGGAGAAGTGGAGTAGTGGAGTGGAGTAGTGGAGTGGAGTAGTGGAGTGGAGTAGTGGAGTGGAGTAGAGGAGTGGAGTAGTGGAGTGGAGTAGTGGAGTGGAGTAGTGGAGTGGAGTAGTGGAGTGGAGTAGAGGAGTGGAGTAGTGGAGTGGAGTAGTGGAGTGGAGTAGTGGAGTGGAGTAGTGGAGTAGTGGAGTGGAGTAGTGGAGTAGTGGAGTAGTGAAGTGGAGTAGTGGAGTGGAGTAGTGGAGTGGAGTAGTGGAGTGGAGTGGTGGAGTGGAGTAGTGGAGTGGAGTAGTGGAGTGGAGTAGTGGAGTGGAGAAGTGGAGTGGAGTAGTGGAGTGGTGTAGTGAAGTGGAGTAGTGGAGTGGAGTAGTCGAGTGGAGTAGTGGAGTGGAGTAGTCGAGTGGAGTAGTGGAGTGGAGTAGTGGAGTGGAGTAGTGGAGTGGAGTAGTGGAGTGGAGTGGAGTGGAGTAGTGGAGTAGTGGAGTGGAGTAGTGGAGTGGAGTAGTGGAGTGGAGTAGTGGAGTGGAGTAGTGAAGTAGTGGAGTGGAGTAGTGGAGTGGAGTGGTGGAGTGGAGTAGTGGAGTGGAGTAGTGGAGTCGAGTAGTGGAGTAGAGTAGTGGAGTGGAGTAGTGGAGTGGAGTGGAGTAGTGGAGTGGAGTGGAGTAGTGGAGTGGAGTAGTGGAGTGGAGTGGAGGAGTGGAGTAGTGAAGTGGAGTAGTGGAGTGGAGTAGTGGAGTGGAGTAGTGGAGTAGTGGAGTAGTGGAGTAGTGGAGTAGTGGAGTGGAGTAGTGGAGTGGAGTAGTGGAGTGGAGTAGTGGAGTGGAGTAGTGGAGTGGAGTAGTGGAGTAGTGGAGTAGTGGAGTAGTGGAGTAGTGGAGTAGTGGAGTAGTGGAGTGGAGTGGAGTAGTGAAGTGGAGTAGTGGAGTGGAGTAGTGGAGTAGTGGAGTAGTGGAGTAGTGGAGTAGTGGAGTAGTGGAGTAGTGGAGTAGTGGAGTAGTGGAGTAGTGGAGTAGTGAAGTTGTGAAGTGGAGTAGTGGAGTGGAGTAGTGGAGTGGAGTAGTGGAGTGAAGAAGTGGAGTGGAGTAGTGGAGTGGAGTAGTGGAGTGGAGTGGAGTGGAGTGGAGTGGAGTAGTGGAGTGGAGTAGTGGAGTGGAGTAGTGGAGTAGTGGAGTGGAGTAGTGGAGTGGAGTAGTGGGGTTGAGTAGTGGAGTAGTGGAGTAGTGGAGTAGTGGAGTAGTGGAGTGGAGTGGAGCAGTGGAGTGGAGTAGTGGAGTGGAGTGGAGCAGTGGAGTGGAGTAGTGGAGTGGAGTAGTGGAGTGGTGTAGTGAAGTGGAGTAGTGGAGTGGAGTGGAGTGGAGTAGTGGAGAAGTGGAGTAGAGTAGTGGAGTGGAGTAGTGGAGTGGAGTAGTGGAGTGGAGTAGTGAAGTGGAGTAGTGAAGTGGAGTAGTGGAGTAGTGGAGTGGTGTAGTGGAGTGGAGTGGAGTAGTGGAGTGGAGTGGAGTAGTGGAGTGGAGTAGTGGAGTGGAGTAGTGGAGTGGAGTAGTGGAGTGGAGAAGTGGAGTAGTGGAGTAGTGGAGTAGTGGAGTAGTGGAGTAGTGGAGTAGTGGAGTGGAGTAGTGGAGTGGAGTGGAGTAGTGAAGTGGAGTAGTGGAGTGGAGTAGTGGAGTGGAGTAGTGGAGTGGAGTAGTGGAGTGGAGTAGTGGAGTGGAGTAGTGGAGTGGAGTAGTGGAGTGGAGTAGTGGAGTTGAGTAGTGGAGTGAAGTGGAGTAGTGGAGTGGAGTAGTGGAGTGAAGAAGTGGAGTAGTGGAGTGGAGTAGTGGAGTGGAGTAGTGGAGTGGAGTAGTGGAGTGGAGTAGTGGAGTGGAGTAGTGGAGTGGAGTAGTGGAGTGGAGTAGTGGAGTGGAGTAGTGGAGTGGAGTAGTGGAGTGGAGTAGTGGAGTGGAGTAGTGGAGTGGAGTAGTGGAGTGGAGTAGTGGAGTGGAGTAGTGGAGTGGAGTAGTGGAGTGGAGTAGTGGAGTGGAGTAGTGGAGTGGAGTAGTGGAGTGGAGTAGTGGAGTGGAGTAGTGGAGTGGAGTAGTGGAGTGGAGTAGTGGAGTGGAGTAGTGGAGTGGAGTAGTGGAGTGGAGTAGTGGAGTGGAGTAGTGGAGTGGAGTGGTGGAGTGGTGGAGTGGAGTAGTGGAGTAGTGGAGTAGAGTAGTGGAGTGGAGTGGAGTAGTGGAGTAGAGTGGAGTAGTGGAGTGGAGTAGTGGAGTGGAGTAGTGGAGTGGAGTAGTGGAGTGGAGTAGTGGAGTGGAGTAGTGGAGTGGAGTAGTGGAGTAGTGGAGTAGTGGAGTAGTGGAGTGGAGTAGTGGAGTGAAGTAGTGGGGTGGAGTAGTGGAGTGGAGTAGTGGAGTGGAGTAGTGGAGTGAAGTAGTGGAGTGGAGTAGTGAAGTGGAGTGGAGTAGTGGAGTGGAGTAGTGGAGTGGAGTAGTGGAGTGGAGTAGTGGAGTGGAGTAGTGGAGTGGAGTAGTGGAGTAGTGGAGTGGAGTGGTGGAGTGGAGTAGTGGAGTGGAGTAGAGGAGTAGTGGAGTGGAGTAGTGGAGTGGAGTGGAGTAGTGGAGTGGAGTAGTGGAGTGGAGTAGTGGAGTGGAGTAGTGGAGTGGAGTAGTGGAGTGGAGTAGTGGAGTGGAGTAGTGGAGTGGAGTAGTGGAGTGGAGTAGTGGAGTGGAGTAGTGGAGTGGAGTAGTGGAGTGGAGTAGTGGAGTGGAGTAGTGGAGTGGAGTAGTGGAGTGGAGTAGTGGAGTGGAGTAGTGGAGTGGAGTAGTGGAGTGGAGTAGTGGAGTGGAGTAGTGGAGTGGAGTAGTGGAGTGGAGTAGTGGAGTGGAGTAGTGGAGTGGAGTAGTGGAGTGGAGTAGTGGAGTGGAGTAGTGGAGTGGAGTAGTGGAGTGGAGTAGTGGAGTGGAGTAGTGGAGTGGAGTGGAGTAGTGGAGTGGAGTAGTGGAGTGGAGTAGTGTAGTGGAGTAGTGGAGTGGAGTAGTGGAGTAGTGGAGTAGTGGAGTAGTGGAGTAGTGGAGTAGTGGAGTAGTGGAGTAGTGGAGTAGTGGAGTAGTGGAGTAGTGGAGTAGTGGAGTAGTGGAGTAGTGGAGTAGTGGAGTAGTGGAGTAGTGGAGTAGTGGAGTAGTGGAGTAGTGGAGTAGTGGAGTAGTGGAGTAGTGGAGTAGTGGAGTAGTGGAGTAGTGGAGTAGTGGAGTAGTGGAGTAGTGGAGTAGTGGAGTAGTGGAGTAGTGGAGTAGTGGAGTAGTGGAGTAGTGGAGTAGTGGAGTGGAGTAGTGGAGTGGAGTAGTGGAGTGGAGTAGTGGAGTGGAGTAGTGGAGTGGAGTAGTGGAGTGGAGTAGTGGAGTGGAGTAGTGGAGTAGTGGAGTAGTGGAGTAGTGGAGTAGTGGAGTAGTGGAGTAGTGGAGTAGTGGAGTAGTGGAGTAGTGGAGTAGTGGAGTAGTGGAGTAGTGGAGTAGTGGAGTAGTGGAGTAGTGGAGTAGTGGAGTGGAGTAGTAGAGTGGAGTAGTGGAGTGGAGTAGTGGAGTAGTGGGGTGGAGTAGTGGAGTAGTGATGTTGTGAAGTGGAGTAGTGGAGTGGAGTAGTGAAGTGGAGTAGTGGAGTGAAATAGTGGAGTGAAGTAGTGGAGTAGTGGAGTGGAGTAGTGGAGTAGTGGAGTGGAGTGGAGTAGTGGAGTAGTGGAGTAGTGGAGTAGTGGAGTAGTGGAGTAGTGGAGTAGTGGAGTAGTGGAGTAGTGGAGTAGTGGAGTAGTGGAGTGGAGTGGAGTAGTGGAGTAGTGGAGTAGTGGAGTAGTGGAGTAGTGGAGTAGTGGAGTAGTGGAGTAGTGGAGTAGTGGAGTAGTGGAGTAGTGGAGTAGTGGAGTAGTGGAGTAGTGGAGTAGTGGAGTAGTGGAGTAGTGGAGTAGTGGAGTAGTGGAGTAGTGGAGTAGTGGAGTAGTGGAGTAGTGGAGTAGTGGAGTAGTGGAGTAGTGGAGTAGTGGAGTAGTGGAGTAGTGAAGTAGTGGAGTAGTGGAGTAGTGGAGTGGAGAAGTGGAGTAGTGGAGTGGAGTAGTGGAGTAGTGGAGTAGTGGAGTAGTGGAGTAGTGGAGTGAAGTAGTGGAGTAGTGGAGTAGTTGAGTAGTGGAGTGGAGTAGTGGAGTGGAGTAGTGGAGTGGAGTAGTGGAGAGGAGTAGTGGAGAAGTGGAGTAGTGGAGTAGTGGAGTAGTGGAGTAGTGGAGTGGAGTAGTGAAGTAGTGAAGTGGAGTAGTGGAGTGGAGTAGTGGAGTGGAGTAGTGGAGTGAAGTAGTGGAGTGGAGTAGTGGAGTGGAGTAGTGGAGTGGAGTAGTGGAGTGGAGTAGTGGAGTAGTGGAGTGGAGTGGAGTAGTGGAGTGGAGTAGTGGAGTGGAGTAGTGGAGTAGTGGAGTAGTGGAGTAGTGAAGTAGTGAAGTGGAGTAGTGGAGTAGTGAAGTAGTGAAGTGGAGTAGGGGAGTGGAGTAGTGGAGTGGAGTGGAGTAGTGGAGTGGAGTAGTCGAGTGGAGTAGTGGAGTGGAGTAGTGGAGTGGAGTAGTGGAGTGGAGTAGTGGAGTGGAGTAGTCGAGTGGAGTAGTCGAGTGGAGTAGTGGAGTGGAGTAGTGGAGTGGAGTAGTGGAGTGGAGTAGTGGAGTGGAGTAGTGGAGTGGAGTAGTGAAGTAGTGGAGTGGAGTAGTGGAGTGGAGTAGTGGAGTGGAGTAGTGGAGTAGTGAAGTGGAGTAGTGGAGTGGAGTAGTGGAGTGGAGTAGTGGAGTGGAGTGGTGGAGTGGAGTAGTGGAGTGGAGTAGTGGAGTCGAGTAGTGGAGTAGAGTAGTGGAGTGGAGTAGTGGAGTGGAGTAGTGGAGTGGAGTAGTGGAGTGGAGTGGATGAGTGGAGTAGTGAAGTGGAGTAGTGGAGTGGAGTAGTGGAGTGGAGTAGTGGAGTAGTGGAGTAGTGGAGTAGTGGAGTAGTGGAGTAGTGGAGTGGAGTAGTGGAGTGGAGTAGTGGAGTGGAGTAGTGAAGTGGAGTAGTGGAGTGGAGTGGAGTAGTGAAGTGGAGTAGTGAAGTGGAGTAGTGAAGTGGAGTAGTGGAGTGGAGTAGTGGAGTGGAGTAGTGGAGTGGAGTAGTGGAGTGGAGTAGTGGAGTGGAGTAGTGGAGTGGAGTAGTGGAGTAGTGGAGTGGAGTAGTGGAGTGGAGTAGTGGAGTGGAGTAGTGGAGTGGAGTAGTGGAGTGGAGTAGTGGAGTGGAGTAGTGGAGTGGAGTAGTGGAGTGGAGTAGTGGAGTGGAGTAGTGGAGTTGAGTAGTGAAGTGGAGTAGTGGAGTGGAGTAGTGGAGTGGAGTAGTGGAGTGGAGTAGTGGAGTAGTGGAGTGGAGTAGTGGAGTGAAGAAGTGGAGTAGTGGAGTTGAGTAGTGGAGTAGTGGAGTAGTGAAGTAGTGGAGTAGTGGAGTGGAGTAGTGGAGTAGTGGAGTAGTGGAGTAGTGGAGTAGTGGAGTAGTGGAGTAGTGGAGTAGTGGAGTAGTGGAGTAGTGGAGTAGTGAAGTAGTGAAGTGGAGTAGTGGAGTAGTGGAGTAGTGAAGTTGTGAAGTGGAGTGGAGTAGTGAAGTGGAGTAGTGGAGTGGAGTAGTGGAGTGGAGTAGTGGAGTGGAGTAGTGGAGTAGTGGAGTGGAGTAGTGGAGTGGAGTAGTGGAGTGGAGTAGTGGAGTGGAGTAGTGGAGTGGAGTAGTGGAGTGGAGTAGTGGAGTGGAGTAGTGGAGTGGAGTAGTGGAGTGGAGAAGTGGAGTAGTGGAGTGAAGAAGTGGAGTAGTGGAGTTGAGTAGTGGAGTAGTGGAGTGGAGAAGTGGAGTGGAGTAGTGGAGTGGAGTAGTGAAGTGGAGTAGTGGAGTGGAGTAGTGGAGTGAAGTAGTGGAGTGGAGAAGTGGAGTAGTGGAGTGGAGTAGTGGAGTAGTGGAGTAGTGGAGTAGTGGAGTGGAGTAGTGGAGTGGAGTAGTGGAGTGGAGTAGTGGAGTAGTGGAGTAGTGGAGTAGTGGAGTAGTGGAGTAGTGGAGTAGTGGAGTAGTGGAGTAGTGGAGTAGTGGAGTAGTGGAGTAGTGGAGTAGTGGAGTGAAGTAGTGAAGTAGTGAAGTGGAGTAGTGGAGTGGAGTAGTGGAGTGGAGTGGAGTGGAGTAGTGGAGTAGTGGAGTGGAGTAGTGGAGTGGAGTAGTGGAGTGGAGTAGTGGAGTGGAGTAGTGGAGTGGAGTAGTGGAGTGGAGTAGTGGAGTGGAGTAGTGGAGTAGTGGAGGAGTGGAGTAGTGGAGGAGTGGAGTGGAGTAGTGGAGTGGAGTAGTGGAGTGGAGTAGTGGAGTGGAGTAGTGGAGTGGAGTAGTGGAGTGGAGTAGTGGAGTGGAGTAGTGGAGTGGAGTAGTGGAGTGGAGTAGTGGAGTAGTGAAGTGGAGTAGTGGAGTGGAGTAGTGGAGTGGAGTAGTGGAGTAGTGGAGTAGTGGAGTTGTGGAGTGGAGTAGTGGAGTAGTGGAGTAGTGGAGTGGAGTAGTGGAGTGGAGTAGTGGAGTGGAGTAGTGAACTGGAGTAGTGGAGTAGTGAAGTGGAGTAGTGGAGTGGAGTAGTGGAGTGGAGTAGTGGAGTAGTGGAGTAGTGGAGTAGTGGAGTGGAGTGGAGTGGAGTGGAGTGGAGTGGAGTAGTGGAGTGGAGTAGTGGAGTGGAGTAGTGGAGTGGAGTAGTGGAGTGGAGTAGTGGAGTAGTGGAGTGGAGTAGTGGAGTAGTGGAGTAGTGGAGTAGTTGAGTGGAGTAGTGGAGTAGTGGAGTAGTGGAGTAGTGTAGTAGTGGAGTGGAGTAGTGGATTAGTGGAGTAGTGGAGTAGTGAAGTGGAGTAGTGGAGTGGAGTAGTGGAGTGGAGTAGTGGAGTGGAGAAGTGGAGTAGTGGAGTGGAGAAGTGGAGTAGTGGAGTGGAGTAGTGGAGTAATGGAGTGGAGTAGTGGAGTAGTGAAGTAGTGGAGTGGAGTAGTGGAGTGAAGTAGTGGAGTGGAGTAGTGGAGTGGAGTAGTGGAGTGGAGAAGTGGAGTGGAGTAGTGGAGTTGAGAAGTGGAGTGGAGTAGTGGAGTGGAGTGGAGTAGTGGAGTGGAGTAGTGGAGTGGAGTGGAGTAGTGGAGTGGAGTAGTGGAGTGGAGTAGTGGAGTGGAGTAGTGGAGTGGAGTGGAGTGGAGTGGAGTAGTGGAGTGGAGTAGTGGAGTGGAGTAGTGGAGTGGAGTAGTGGAGTGGAGTAGTGGAGTGGAGTAGTGGAGTGGAGTAGTGGAGTGGAGTAATGGAGTGGAGTAGTGGAGTGGAGTAGTGGAGTGGAGTAGTGGAGTGGAGTAGTGAAGTGGAGTAGTGGAGTGGAGTAGTGGAGTGGAGTAGTGGAGTAGTGGAGTGGAGTAGTGGAGTGGAGTAGTGGAGTGGAGTGGAGTAGTGGAGTGGAGTAGTGGAGTGGAGTAGTGGAGTAGTGGAGTGGAGTAGTGAAGTGGAGTAGTGGAGTGGAGTAGTGGAGTGGAGTAGTGGAGTGGAGTAGTGGAGTGGAGTGGAGTAGTGGAGTGGAGTGGAGTAGTGGAGTAGAGTGGAGTAGTGGAGTGGAGTGGAGTAGTGGAGTGGAGTGGAGTAGTGGAGTAGTGGAGTAGTGGAGTAGTGGAGTAGTGGAGTAGTGGAGTAGTGGAGTAGTGGAGTAGTGGAGTAGTGGAGTAGTGGAGTAGTGGAGTAGTGGAGTAGTGGAGTGGAGTAGTGGAGTGGAGTAGTGGAGTGGAGTGGTGGAGTGGAGTAGTGGAGTGGAGTAGTGAAGTAGTGGAGTGGAGTTGTGGAGTGGAGTAGTGAAGTGGAGTAGTGGAGTGGAGTAGTGGAGTGGAGTAGTGGAGTGGAGTAGTGGAGTGGAGTGGTGGAGTGGAGTAGTGGAGTGGAGTAGTGGAGTGGAGAAGTGGAGTAGTGGAGTAGTGGAGTAGTGGAGTAGTGGAGTAGTGGAGTAGTGGAGTGGAGTAGTGGAGTAGTGGAGTAGTGGAGTGGAGTAGTGGAGTGAAGTAGTGGAGTGGAGTAGTGGAGTGTAGTGGAGTAGTGGAGTGGAGTAGTGGAGTGGAGTAGTGGAGTAGTGGAGTGGAGTAGTGGAGTGGAGTAGTGGAGTGGAGTAGTAGAGTGGAGTAGTGGAGTGGAGTAGTGGAGTGGAGTAGTGGAATGGAGTAGTGGAGTAGTGGAGTGGGTTGATCAAACGTATCTTATGTTTGAGAATCGGCGTAACTCCCTTTATGCTCTCAAATCGAGCCAATTCTTGATCCAGGAATGCTTTGAGTCTCCTATCCTCAGTCGGTGACAGTCCGAGTTCTTCAGTACGGTCAACGGTATTGACAGGGTCTGGCGGTTCGGGTGTTCGGTCGGTTATCGGTTCTCCATCGATTCGTATGTCTCCACCTGATAAGTCTAGTTGAAATTTCTGCGGTCTCAGAATATCCATCTCTATGACAAAATCAGGAGACAGACCAGGAAGATGCCCAACGGTGGCTGAGATTGTGGTATCACCAATGACTAACTCCAAGTGATGAGTGCCGGGGACTTGAGCTGGGAGGCCATTCGCCATTCTGGCTATGAAAACTCGTGTTGTATCCTTTGGGACTCCCATTTCCCGGCATCTTCGAGCCACTTGATCTCCCATACACGTTTTCGATGCTCCGGTATCCAACAGTGCCTTGTAACAGCCACCCAGGGTAAGTACAGAAACGAAGGGACGGGTATCTTCGAGACGGACGGTACGGATCGTTTCCGAGACATTTGTAGGATGGCACTGCTTGGGTCTCGGTACGGGGCAATGCCTTCCTAGTTTTCCGTCCTAGGGCAAGAACAGTCTCTGGACAGAACTCCCCCTTTACCACAGCGGGAGCAGAATATCTTGGGAACCGATCTACACTGATTCCTCATGTGTCCTGTCTGACCACATCTCCAGCATACGGTTGGTGAAGACGACCTAGGCTCATTTCTTGAGCTGGTCGTGGGTTGAACCGGTGTTCTCGACTCCGTCCTGGTAGGGTTTGTTTGTCGGGGCATGACATCTGGGGTAGACATAGGTAGAATGACAGGTCTCGACATCGGCGGAGCTGACGGAGCCACTTTCGACACTTCCTGGTGCCTAACTGTCCGTCCATATGTCTGGTACCTTTCCTGCAGCTCTTCACGAAGGAGTTCAAACTCCTTCACAGCACGAGAGAAAGTAACAATATCAGCAAAGTCACTCCTCTTGATGTGTTGTCGGTATTCGGCCAACATGTTTCTGTACAGCCACATAAGCTCTTGCTCTGGTGTCATGCCTCCATGTCTTCGTACAAGCGTCTGGATATCGGTTACATACGCTTGTACAGGCTCATCCGGTCTCTGAAGCCGTCTGCCAATCGCTACCTCTAGGTCAACTTGGTAGTTGGCAGGGAAGTAGAAAATTCGGAATAGTTCGACAAAGGCTTCCCAAGTTGAACAAGCAGTCCGGTTATTTCTAAACCAAAGGGCGGTTTCCCCTTCGAATAGTTTAGGTAGTACGGCTATCAACCTGTAGGCGGGTATGTTCTGCGATAGACGGATCTCCTCAAGTCTCTCCAGAAATGCCACAGGGTCTCCCAATCCATCAAAAGATAATTTCCAGTCACGAGTTCGAAGTGGTTCCTGGGTTGTCATCGACGTGGATGGGGCTGTCGTCATTGGTGTTGTCATTATCGGGGTGGTCGATTGAGTAGCGGACGTGGTAGTTATGGGTGGTACGGTTCCAGGTGCAGTAACGTTCACTGGAGGCACGGTGTTCAGATTCGGGAATGTCCAAGTCGAAGTCAGTGGAACACTCCCGGGTACAGGCGTCGATGGTGCGGTTACCACCCTACCTTCCCTGAGGAACCTTATCAGTCGTTTTCTCTTATCTTCGACTGTACCAGTGACATCCAAACCAAATTTAGACAACTCTATGTCTATATCTGCTTTCTTCAGCTGATACACCCAGCTCACTCTCACATCAACCGGATCCTTATTCTTTGAGGGTGAGGATTGTCCTTCGGGACCGTCTTTGGAAAGGTCATCGTTTCCCATTTTCAGTAATCGGATATCGGCGCGACTGACGATTCTAAACGAGGTGCCTTTTGCTAGGTATCGAACAACTATCAGCTGTCAAAGTGACAGATACCGGATTTGAAAAATACACGGGTTTTATCCGATGTCCCTATACTTTACTAACAGTTTCCTAACCCAAACTTTGCTTCCGGAAGCTGAAATCTGGAGCTACAATAGTCGGATCAGGTTCTGAACTCACGGAATGAATTCCTTGTACCCAAAAACCTATTAGACGAGATACGACTCGACTTTCAGTGAGTGCTGTCAAAATGACAGTTACTGACTATTCGGCGGTCTGCGGTATCAGAAACTGCGAGGGAATACGGTTTTCAGCGGTTTCTGAAAATTCACGGTCCCTGCAGCTTATTTCACCCGTTTCGGTCGTGTATTCCAGTCACGAAGTGCTCGGATAGGTTTGGGAACAATCGAAATGAATTCCTTGACCTCGAAAATCTATTCTGGGAGGGGTCACTATCCTATATTAACAAAACTATGCCTAGCTGTCACTTTTGACAGGTACCGAATCATTTACAAAATATTTACAAGTAAATCGCGGTCCCTGCTCGGGCGCCAAATTTGTAACGCTTTCTGCTCGGAGAAGCGTTATTTGGCGCTTTAGGTCGGGTGCTATATTTACACTTCTCGGGCGCCACCTAGCTTATAGTGGTAGGTCCACTCGCACCGGGTAACTATCAGTGAAGAAAGTTAACTCCAGGGGTCCTTAGATGTTAATTGTCAAAGTGACATTTGTGAAAGTCTCAATTCCCTGAACCTGGTTGCTTTGTTAATAAAAAGTCAAAACTCAATTGAAGAAAATGAAATAACAAGAAAAACTAATATTTTATTCATTCAATATTTACACTTGAATTGTAAACTGGAATGTTTAACTATAACCTAATATATCCTAATCTATCATACAATATCCTACAATATCCTTCAATATTCTACAATATCCCGCAATATTCTACTATATCCCCCTCCCACGGGTTCGCGGTGCTATAAAATTTTCCGGATGAAATATGCAAATCGTCTTTAGTTTACGCGGAGAAGCAGAAGCAAAGGTTTTACCTCAAAAGCAATTATTTCAAATCAAAATAGAATACAGTCGCGAAGCAGAAAAAATGAAAAGCCATGCAAAGCAGATCTAGCAACAAACTCAAATGCAATCAATTTGATAAGGCGACCCGGTATGTTGTCCTACCACCCGAATAGAATTCGCTGATGATATGCCAACACCTCGTATATCAATCCTACCAGGGCATAAAACAACTAGGGCCCACTTCAGATACCGAATATAATTCGCTGAACCTGAAGTAGTTTCCTAGCATCTACCTACTGTTCCCCAGTCCGAATATAATTCGCTGACAGTGGAGCAGTAGTCACCCTGTATAGGAATGTCGATACGGTCTTCCTCCACACAGGACACAGGACTCAGTACGAGTTGCCACGCAGCATCGATTCTAGTAGGGAATAAAACAACCTGAGATCTCTTCAGGAACCGAATATAATTCGCTGAACCTGAAGCGGTCGTCCGGCATGTACCTAATATCCCCCAGTCCGAATATAATTAGCTGACAGTGGGATACCAGTCACCCTGTACAAGAATGCGAGTACGGCGCTTCCAACTCTTACTGGTATATCGGCTTACCTACTTGCGGTCTCAAGTAGTTTGATTCAGTGGGGATCGTTCGAATCGCGCATCGCTGCAAGTTCTACTCGATATCATCGGACGCAAGCATATCTCGCTAATTAATTATGAAAATCCAATCTATTCAATCAAGACTTCGCGCTAAAATAATATTTACTAAAACACGGCCGGAGTAAGATGACGAACATTTACGAAAAAGAACGGAGTTTCTAGCACGCTATATACCCATAGTACTACCTACCCGACACTATATACAGTATGTTCATAAAAACTCTGTAACTTTGCCTCATCTGCGATCTTTTGTACTTTTACCAATGCATCTGTTGTTGATCTCCCTTCACGAAATCCCTGAAATCCCTGAAGAATACTTGATTTCGTTTCTTATTGTCATCACACCGAAAAGTGGAATTCTCGAAGCTTTCCTTTTTTATTTTACGTCCCTGACAGTTGGTGAGGAATTGAAAAGTGTTTGTGTAGAATGAAGGACTGTTGAGGAAATTAGTACAATTTTCATTAGTTCCATTTCTATATACTACAACTATAGTTTTTTGGGGATTTTTTGGTCAACGAGCTATTGAGAATATGTTGAAAAATGTTCTGTTTGGAGACAACTCAGGCGATTATTCACCAACAATGCACCATGTGTACCATATACGCCGCATCTCGCGAGTAGTAAATGATACGAAGTTGTTCGAATAAGTCGAAAGTTGCTTATTTCAATGAAATTATTTTTCCAAAACAGAAATATCGCAAATAAAGAAACCTCTTACCTATAATATGGATTCGTGAAGGGGGATTTTCTTTATTTCAGGAGGTAATAGATTATATAGTTTCGGCCCAAAGTAGAAAATGAATCTTTGTGTGTGGCTTTTTTTGAATAATGGTATAGTTGATGTGAGTTTATCTAGTGCTCTAGTACGTCTCATTACCTCTATGGGACGATTGAAACGATTTGCATTGTGGAACATCCATTCCAGGCATTGGTAGCACTGGTATATGGTTATATCAAATATCTGTAGCTGTTAGTATGATAGAGCAGTTGAACGAAGTCTTGGTTTTTAAATATAATTTTTAGAATTTTGTTTTGCATTGACTGTAATTGAATTAACTCATTTTGAAAAACAACCGCACCCACACCTTGATACAATAACGCAATATAGATTCTGTTAATGAATAATATATCAATTTCAGTGTTTCATTATCTAAGATTAAAGCAAATGGGGTATTCTGGATTTTTCCGTTGGTAATTCTTGAAAGCGTTTCGTGTTCATTGAAATAGGCAACATTTCATCTTATTCAACTAACTTCGTGTTATTTATCGTTTTCGAAATGCCAATAGAATAGTGATACGATATAATAATTATACATATTATGTTCGAAAATGTCCATATTCCTGTCCTATCATACACGTGACCCCATCTCTATGACACTCCAGCAAACTTACGAAGTGAAGGATGGATACCTGCCTACCTAACCATAATTATTTACAATAGAACCCACCCTGTTATCCCGCAAAATGGGGTATTTAAGTACTTAAATAGAGAGATAATCCCTTTTGAGGTGCATATTTTGAATATTTGCAACCCTCGTTTCAAGGTTACGTTGCCTTCAGTTCTGAACATTTATAATTTGAGAATAAGGGCAACACATTCAACTAGATTACAAAAAATTGTCCATGGATATTACTCCAATACCCCCTAGTTTTCGATCGACATAATATCAAACATTATTACTCAATTTCTTGTGAAAATACTGAAGACTGCTTTTTGTAAACGCCTGTTAATAAATCGATTAAATGCATCAAAAGTGGGATATACGATACTCAGGTCACCCCGATCTAGATCGAATTGTCGTTTTTCTTTAGGGAAAGGGTGCATACGAAACGAAAAACAATCGTCAAAACTGAGGAAGAACAAATAGCAAGAATCTAGACTGCGTTGTAAGGAAATTGATACCTCTCAAACCGAGTCATTTTTATGAGGACGATGGTTTGAAATGAAAATACCTTGCATAATTCAGCCAACCAAAACTTCAAATTATAAGTATAATTTTCGCGATAAGTCTATTGATTTATTCCATAAGAGAAACTGAGCTGCTTGTTTTCTTTAACCAGCTCAGTTGAGTTACGAAATAAAAACAGAGTGATGGGATATAAGTCTAATCACTAGTGGAATTTTATTAGATTATTTGAAGAACAAAGTGAATGGTTGGGAATTTATCCCAAATCTGCTCATTTTGAAAGGTGTGAATAACGTGAATATTCTGAAATGACGTTTAATTGTCACATACATAAATCTGAAAACACCGAAGATGACAGGGAAATCAGAGTCAAGAGTGAAATTTGTGTTATCGATAATCCGAACTTGACCACAGCTCCTGATTGGTTCTTTTGCCAAGTGGTCGAAATAGTCATAATAATTTTCGGGTGATATCTTTGTCGATTCATATTGATCGCTACAAATATTTGTCTGGCATGATTGCTTCAAGCAAGTTTCATTCTAGCAAGCCTTTTCCGCTCGAAATTGAATGAAATTATGAAACTCAAACCACAATAATCATATTTCATTTTGCAAAATCATTCAATTATACCTACTAACGGATACCACTGGATTGAAGCTTCTCACGTTCAATTCATTTATTGATGATTTCAAATTATTAAAATATAGCCGTTTTCGACGAAAATCTAATTCTGTTACCCATGCAGCTTCAACACCCTGTAATTCAATAACTGAGTATTTGGGGGTCATTATTATACCTGAGAATAGGAAAGCGTCATTATAAAAGAGTCGTATAAAACTGTTAAAAACACTTCGACCTTAAGATGTTTACGGGGGTGTGCAGGGTGAAATTGAGGGAGGTCTAGAATCGGCATAGAATGGACCAATCAGGGCTCTTTGAAATAAAATTACATTGAATTTGGGACATGTCGAGTCATGAGCCCCTGCGTCGTCACCGAAAATCTACGTTGCATTTGTTCTTGAGACGCGATTTTGTGCATACGTGCATACCAATATAGCCTGTATAGTTGGTAAGTACCTATAAATATTATGTTTTCTCAATTTTTGTCTCAATAATTGATAATGTATGTTCGAAATATATTTAGAAATTGAAATCTAGAGCGAGACGGCATCAGGATCCAATACTCTTTTAAAATTATGGAGCACATAGAATTTAGCGCAATGTACTGACTTTTGCAATAAGAAACACCGAATATTCACCGATTAATCTGAATTCTCATCAAATTTGGGGAACTGAAAGTATTTTCATTATCCACCAATATGACACGGCATGCTACTGAATTTTGAATATTGTTTTTGCTATAGTAATACAGGGTTTCACTGTCGAAAGCCCCTTACATGTTAACGAAGTACGCGATATTGAATTATTCTGAGAATTTGGTTACTTCAATATCTGCTCGTGATTTAGCGATTCAGAATATTTTGAGCGGTTTAGCGCTGCCACTCAAACCAATAAAGTATCATCATCTTCAATATTTCAAATGAGCATTTTCGAGTTTTCTACTTCTGAAATTTATTGTCTGACACTTTATTTGATGAGAACATGCGCTCATGTCATAGTTGGCTGCATGGAGTGAATTACACTCCAAATCGACGAGTTCATATTTAAGCCTGCTGACTGGTGATTCGATGTCTTCAGCAGCTGGCCAAAACTGGCTAGAATGGTGCATCCACATATCCTCAGAAGTTGAGTACTGGATTCTTCAAATAAATAAACAAAAAAAGTTCAGGAGATAATTCGACAAATACATTTCATATTACATAGCTCAAACCCTCAGCTTAAAAAAACTACTCACCATAAATTGTAAATGCGACGACGAGGGTGGCGAGAATGTAAGAACTACTATATACATATAATCTTTAAACTCCCTTCCACTAATAATAAACTAACCATAAAAATAATTCAATCAATTACTGAGGCGAAGTCTCTCTTAGGGGTATTTCTGCCCCAGGTATGCTATTGTATAAAGCCCGCGGGAGTTGATCAAATGAAGATCGCTTTCTTCAATCACATCTGAAACTCTTTTGGGCAACCAAATTTTCATAGTTTCTCCACTTTCTTCATCGAACAATATAGCGGTGGCAGATCTACCAAATTAGTTTCAAATATCGTCATTTTCTTGATCAGATAAGGCTTATTCAAGACCAGCGATGATATCAGCACTTGCTTGGTGAATTCATACCCCTCAGCGATTTGATTATTGATCGCGATCAAATCAATTTTAGGCGAACCCATCTCTAGATTACACACGTGAAAGAGAGTACAAGAGAATATATAATATAGGAATTTACTTACATAAAATAATATCAAACACTCGTTATCACACACGACACATTACGATTCAATATATCTCTCTATCGATTGCTCGTTATGCAGCTGCTTGTGACAACTATAGCCGTGAATCGCCAATTTTTAGGAACTCCCCCACTCGAACCAACACGCTCTTGTACTCTCGTGAAGGAATAGCGTCTTCAAGGTCGCCCACCGTGTGACAACACAAGGTCACGCTCACAGAAAAAGAGAGCCCCCCTCAAGGACGCACTCCTCTCAAGGCCGCATCAACTCCCAAGGGCACCCTCCTCTCAAGGTCGTCAACTCGAGGTCACTCCTCCAAAGATCGCATCAAGGTCATTTACCTCAAGGTCACTCCTCCCAAGGTCATTCACCCCAAGGTCATTCCTCTCAAGGTCACTCCTCCCAAGGTCATTGACCTCCCAATGTCATTGATCCCCAAGGTCATTGACCCCCCAAGGCCACGTGGGGGTGTGTGACCTTAGGAGGAGGTCTAGAACCGGCGAAAAACATCTACTCGTGTATCGCTGGATTATAGTCTAGAGGTTCCAGGTTCGAATCCCGGCGGAGCAATTAGAAATTTTATTTCTGTAGAATCGTTTAGCGGGAGGAGATAGAGGTGACCAATCGAACATTCTTGGTACCTAGATATCAATCCTTCGGACTCTCAACGATAACCAGTCGAGTAGTGCTTCGGATGACACTTAAAAAGCTAAGGTCCCCGTCTTCCCTACTCATACAAGTCTCGTTGAGACTTCGAGGGTTGCTTTGCAACTAAGTTGGCGGTTAAAAACACTTCTCAACACTTTATGGTCTTATTTTCATAACGTAAATCTACTTTCGTTGGTTCATTTTTCTGGATTAATTGAAAGCTCCCGCTCCCTTTGTATTACAGAGTTTACCCTGGTAAATCTTGGTTTAACCTTTTATCTAACTGCACCTGTAGTCACTCAAAGATTATACCTACTTTGCGATACTGGGCTTTTACGTCTCTACTATCCCCATACTCTAAATATTGTTTTCCAACAGCAACCAATACATCTTCTTTTGGTAAAGCTCTTCCTTCGTGTGATACACAATGCGCAGCTGCAAATGATGTTCGTGAATACATACTTACTTAAACCTGTCTACTAGTAATCACCAGTCAATACTATTTTAGGCGCTATCAAGGTACCCCCACAATTGTTTTTCCAAGAGGAATTTTGTTTCAAGTAAATGGCTGATACCCATGGATACTCGTATAATTTGGTATCTTCCGAATTGATGGACAGTGGCTTGGCATTCACATTCTTCTTTCCACAAACTAGAAGACACTTTGGGGATTAGAAATAAATGAAAAGAAGATAACGATTCACACAGTGAATGCATCAGAATGCACATCCAATTCATGGCTATTCATTTTGCGATATCAGCCACTTTCATGTCTCATGACGTGGAAGCCTTGTTTCTGGAGTGTTTCTTTCTTTTGCCGCATGGTGTCGCTATTTCCAAGTGACTCTTGTAACGCGGCTCTACTCGGTTGACTTGTTGATGGGCATTCTGCATTCACTGTGTGAATCGTTGCATGGACTGAGAGCAGATATAATTCAATGTTCTAAGTGGCATTGGCTAGGAAAGTAAAAGTTTTCTACTCATTGTCTACCAGTAATTCAACCTGTATCTGTATTATGATTATTAACACGCCTAAGTCCATAAAAGCAAGTTACGCCCGAAATACATGCAACATTTTATGCCTGACCAGTATATTTTATTGTAATTACCTCTCAAGCATGATAGGTATACAGCACCGATGCAGTGAAGTTCAGATTATTTCGGAAAAATAAACCAAGAAGTGATGGACTGGTAACTCAGTCAATTTTTCCAAGAAGGAATAAATAGGCTAGTAGCCATATTTGCTGTCAATACAGACAATAGTCATTACGAAATGCATTACAGTGACTCCACCAGTAATCAGTAAAGCAGCTGAGGATGCGAATAATTTATTGTCCGGCGGGCGGTCGTGTTTTCGCTACCCCACCATGTATCACCTGGTTGACATTCTGGTTTGGGATTGGTCCAATCACCAATATCACCATCCTCACAGTAGACTATTCGCTTTCTTCTCCATATAACTTCGTAGATGTCATCATCAATGCATCGATAAGTCAGATGAGTTCCAGAAGTAGCCTCACTGCAACTGACTTTATATCCATTCTTGTCGACGCATGTTAGGATAGTGGTTTTTGTTGAGTATCGCGCAGGACAGGTTTCTGTGAAAAACCATAAAATGTTTCATATCGATGATCAATTGATTCGAAGTAGCATTGTAGATAGAGTACGAGGTACCAGAAACGTGAGGAAATATCAATAATAACAATTTCATTCAGTAATACAGGGTAACTCAAATTTCATGGTACACTATTGTCAAATCGGATACGATCTTTGACTGTTTCAAAATTCCAAATATTTCGAACATGGAAAGTGAAAATAACTCTTTTCAGAGCTATTCCTTATGGAATTTACTTCCAAAATTCGATTCGGGATCTGAGATGCATGATTTTGTCCAATCAACATGTGCCTACAGATAAAATAAGTTTATATATCACATTTATAGATCTGAAAACTGATCAACTTCCGTGGATATTGTTAGCTTTGTTGGTTTTCTTCAGAACATTCCTAGACCTAGAACCCTCCTAAAACGATTCTACTCATGCGCATTTTCTTCAAGTGAACAATTTGCGCATGAAAAGTAGGTATATAGTTCCAGAACTGTTCAAGTGTTCATAGAAGAACCAAAACAAACCTGTTTTTTGCTGTAGGTGTTTATATTTGTGTACAACATTATCTGGGAGAATTTCATTGAGATAGGTTTGAATCAGCTGTCATTTTATATTGAATATGATTCTCAAACTTACTTAGGCAATCTGGAAAAGGTCCTGACCAATTTTGGTCACAGACGACATATGCCGACAATGATGACAACTTGTATCCTTGAAAACATTCGAATTTCAAGGCTGTACTGGCTGGTACTGATTCTCCTACAAGTTTTTTGCCATTCGAAATACTCCATTTCCCATTTTCCGGAAACTCTGGTAATACACATCTGTTGAAAGAGGAAAGCGGAACCTTTTTGAATCTTTATCAGAAGAATCTTACGAATTTACCTACTCAATATTATTTAACCTCAATAAGACCATCGAGTTCATAATATACATGGATAGAGGGTTCAAGGAAAAAAGTTGTTACACAGCCTAACCACGCTGTCTTTAACAGACGAATAAATTATAATAGGTATTTCTTCAAATGGAACATCCTGTATTTTTTTACGTTATCGGTTTCAGAGTCGAATGATTTTCATTTGAAAGGATCAAGTACCTATATGTCCTATACTTGAATATTATTTTGCTAGAACCACAGTTCTCTGCTGCAAAGTCTTCATATTATCTGGACACATGAGATCTTCAAGTGGTGTGAGGTCTGGCGAATGCGCTGGTCGTATACTCTCTCCATTTTGAATTCAAAGACATTTACTGCCATATTCAATGACCCAACTAGAATTTCCATATTTTCTCCAGGAGTAGGTTTATACCACATGAGTCAAAAGAACTATCCGGAAAATGGGTAGGTACCTAATATAACCGTTATAAAAAAATTTACAGTGGGTGTCGGAAAAGATGAGTTTGAAAAAAGTAGGTACTTCCTCGTAGTATCAAGAGGTTATCAAATCCGTACATACTTGTAATTACAAACACTTGATGTTGATTTTTTCTCTTTTCTTATCAATCTTATCTTCAACCGGAGGTCAAGGTGATGGCATTTTTTTGAGCATTCGATCGGACTGCCAAAAAATTTATCTGTTATCAAGCAAATCATGAACTTTAGAACTTATGGCAGTAGATATTTATTATTTTATGTTAACTCATCTGGAGTAATTTGTATCAAAATAAAATTATACTTCTCAATGATTAAATATTAATACTTGTCCCTATATATAGCAATGACGTAAGACTTAGAAGTCGCAAAAATGGAAAAAAACTTTATATACCCGCCAGTGGCAATAAAATCTACAGACTTACCCGAAATTTGTCGTTTTTCGCGATCTACCTTGCTTGAGTTACCACCAAAAAAACTGGTGGATTCACCATGATGTGGAGTAGCATCATCTAAGAAAAAAAAAAGAAAGTAGACACCTATTTTGTATTCGCGGCAAGTTTTTTTCAAAATATTTTTTGACGTATATTTTTAATGAATCTATCAGAGATAACATGATATATATGTATGTATTTTTGAAATCATAAAAATATAGCCGATCCAATTTTAACAAAATATATTTGGTGCTCTTAACTTTTTTCCAGATCTTCAATTGTTTTTCTGTTTTTCGTATATGAAATCTACAAGACAAATTACATAAGATCATTTTTTGAAACGAGAAATTGAACTATTGATGGAAAAGTTAAGGGGGGTTGAAAATGATACGGTACATGAAAAAAAAGTGATGAAATTAATGAAATTGTATGTGGAAACGCAATGATGAGTAACATGTTGACTTATACTTAAAAATAGCTAGTTTATATATCACTTCGGAATAATACGATGAATTGGAAAATAATACATCAGAACTTCTTGAAACATTCGTGTGTGTTCTGTTTTTGCCAAAAGTTTTCGGCCTACCGACTGAATTGATGAAGTTATACTTTTACGGAATGAAAAATGATATTGTTTGCTATTGGATACTTGGTTATTTTGTTAGTTAATCTGTAGATTCAAAATAAGATCAAGAGGACCAAAGTTTGCATCATTTAGGAAATACCGGTGATTTCTCGCCAATAAATAATAATGAAAAAACGAATTAATAATTCTTCTAACCATAGTTTATAATGAAAATAATTATAAGCAGCTCTGACAAATAATTCATCATATACACTACTGAAAAACAAGTCTTAACGATAACCCGCCCGAAAATAGTATAGCAACTTGCAAATCCGGAATCATTTTATATGCATAATCGTTGGTTATTTTGTTAGTTAATCTGTAGATTCAAAATAAGATCAAGAGGACCAAAGTTTGCATCATTTAGGAAATACCGGTGATTTCTCGCCAATAAATAATAATGAAAAAACGAATTAATAATTCTTCTTACCATAGTTTATAATGAAAATAATTATAAGCAGCTCTGACAAATAATTCATCATATACACTACTGAAAAACAAGTCTTAACGATAACCCGCCCGAAAATAGTATAGCAACTTGCAAATCCGGAATCATTTTATATGCATAATCGTCAGATATAAATCCAGAAACGTATACTCTTGGATATGTTGCCTACTATTGAAATTGTGTAAAAGGAGTAAGTGCAAATGGCGATTTCTTAGTTTTTCAGAATTTTCCTCATTGGATAGTATTCGTATTTTATTTCTTCCCCTCCATTATTGTGAAGATCTTTAACTCAACTCCCATATGTAAGAGCTACATAGGGTTTCATCTATATAGGGTGTTTGAATTTCAAAAGAATATATTTTTCTAAATGTATGTTATCGGTTTCAGATTCAAATTATCTCAATTTTTGTCTGGTATGTCTTTATACCTATAGGTAAAGTATAAACTTATGAATTCGATTAAAAAATGTCAATTCTTATTTTAATACCTAATTAATTTTAGCTGTCGTTTCTAAAAGTATGGAATAGATCCAGGAGACTCCTTTAGGTCCACCAATGCCAAGGGGGGGCCATGAATTTTTTGTACTCTGGGCCCGAAATGAGCTTAAACCGGCACTGGGCGCTATCGATATCTGCGCAGCTGCCACATACGAAATCCAAAAGATAACTGATAAAGTTTATCTTATTAGGAATTCCCATGATGAAATATTCTGTGGGAATTCCATTTTTGTTACAACGTTGTAAGAAGTATGTAAATAAACTACGCAACACTAATTACGTCGCACCCCGAAATTTTGCCCCTGTCAAAATTTGAATAACTTTTTTCTGATTTAAACAATTCGATTTCTATTAGCGCTGTTCGCTAGCTCAGTCCTTTAGCTGAAATCTCGTACTTTTTTATTACATGAGTTTTTTCCATAAAATTGCTACAAGGTGTTGTGTGAAACTGTGCAAAATTTCGGAATTTTCAAAAGGATCCCAAATGAAGAAAAACTGTTTTTTTTTAACTTTAGCAGCAGATGCATAAAGGGGATCTCATCAACTTGAGCCATCTCCAGAATTGTCTTCTTATCTCTTTTATTAACAGAGTGACCTCAAAAAATCAATTTTTTGGTTTTGCAGTCATAACTTTTTTCCTCTTCAACCGATTTTTAAAATCTCAGGATCATTTTGAACCTGAAACGTTAGATAAACAGACATGAAGATTGGAATTGACTAAAACAGAATATTAAAGATCAAGGGTTTCTGCAAAGGTGACTCAAATCTAAATCCCCCTCGAAATCCCGAATAAAAAAGAAAAATATCCAAAACGTTGTTTGATCGACACGAAAATATCACCACCACAAAGACTGAAAAAAAATTTTTGGCCCCCTCCCCCCCAAATTTTTTTTTGCGGGTAAAATTTTTGCTGGTCAAACGGTTAGATATATCGGTAAACATATTTCACCTGACCCCCACATCGGGATCAGAGATTAAAAAAAAATTCTTTATCCCCCTTTTCCCCCCTTGGGGTACTTTGGGTACGGATGAAGGGGAAGGAGATTTTTGTGATTTTTTTACATATTATTCTCGTGAGTTTCGTACAAAACTACTGAGAATCGCCCAAACTCGGGTACTCCAATTATCATAGTTTGATGTACAGGGCGAAAAAAAGTTATTTTTCAGATACGAGACAAGCGGTACCCATAGCTGTGTTCAGCGGAAAAAGTTGATCGAATAGATAAAAAAATTTGTATTATATATAATATAATAATATAGAAAAGCTAGTTTTACTATTTTGGTTCTGGAATGAAGTCATTATGAAACGCAAATGCGTATCGAAATAGCCTCTGTTTCGATACGCATTTTTCATTATTCGGAGGTTGGTACAATCGAACTGTGAAATGAGCGATTTTGGATTTGGTGATACTAGCAGCGAAATACTCAAAATTTTTATTGGTAAATTTCTATTCAGAAGGTGATTTTATTTGAATTTGATTTGTTTTTGATCAATACTTTCTGGTCATAGAGAAAATACAATCGTTTAGAATGAATAATTCATCTCGTATCGAATTTTCTTCATTCTTAAACTCTGTTACAGAATCTGCTTTTCTCTTTGCAATTATGACAATTTCGATCTGCTGACCTGGAATGCAATGAGGCACAGGCAAGTTCCAGTCACAGACCACCTATCACAGTAATAAAAATATATTTGTTAATGTCTATTTAGTTGAAAATAGCAAGAAATTTGTTAATAACCACAAACATTATATCTATATTAGCATAAAATTCATCCGATGAACTTGTTGATGATGAAATTTGTTCTTTTCACAACAACGATTAGTTAAAAAATGTCCGTAACAAAAATTGTACTGAAAAATACTACGTCTTTTGTTGATTTTTATGAATTCGAGTGAAATAGACAAAACAAATATTTAATCTTCCAAAAAGTAGTTGTCATTTAATCAACGTTTGACGACGATGTGCAAGTCAGAATAAGGTAGGCTCAGTACTTGGTAGTCTTTCGTGTCGTTGAGGTGTCAAGCGTGCAAAGTTTTGTCTCATCAGAAAAGAAGCAACACCTTCATCAAGTTAGAATTCACTGAACTAATTTCTGGTCGATGATGAAGAATTGCTGCATATTAAATATATATTGAAGGTAAGGTTTATTTGTTTATTTTTGGTTACATCATATTCATTCAAGAATATATTCGTTCCCATATCAAACCATTTGTTCAATTGACAATATCTTATTGTTGAAGTAACGAAATGAAATGATATTTCATTATATTTAGTAGTAATTAACCAAATTGATTTGTTGAATAACCATCATTGGTTTAACTTTAATCGAAAGTACATTGTTACGAATACAAAATGTTTGGTGATTTTAATAAACCGTTTCGTGATTCATCTAATGCATTATTATCGACTATAATATGTATGAAAGAATAATTATCTGGTTCTAGATTATTTCAAAAAGCAAGAGAAATCAATAGGGTGGAGTCATGACAATGTAATAAGAGTGCCCAACTTCCACAAAGAGATAAAGGCAATATTGTTTTGGTAAGAAACCAATTTGTAACTAATCATTACCTTTTTCAGCTATAATATATCAAGTTACAATATCGTTGATTCAAGAATTCAAGATGGATGTGGATGACTCAATTTATATTCAACATATCCCACAAAATTCGAGTGAAAAATGAAGCAGTATACGAGAGTAGTAAACGCCAACAGAGAAATTGCAACAGAAAGTAAGTAGACGAAAAATGTATTCATTGACCTAGAGCAGATGAGATGTACCCTTGAGTATAAAAACTCAATCAAGAGCTGTACTCAATTTCAACATACTCTATATCGATAGGGTATTATATATTATATTATTATTCAAACCATTCAGTAGGTACTCATACTGAATAGTCTTTTCCAATAAGGTAGAGGTATTTTATTGCTATCTTTACGGTTTATGCTTGTTCTATAATTTTTGATGTTGAATTCACATGTTCATACAAACTACCCAGTACCTTCAACAATAATAATTGAAATCATGACCGATTTTTTTCAATTATTGCAGATATTTTGGAGATTTATGGAAAGATGCAGTTGATTCCAGATGAAATTCGTCATCTTATAACTTCAGCATCATTCAATTTGGGCAACTATGTTCATCACTTGGAAGTTAGAAGTTCCTTTTAGTTGCTCAGCATGGAACTACAAGCGGATTTCTCGAGGGATTTCCTGAAGGCATTAATTAAATTTTCCAAAATAGGAGTTCAGGGTTGACGACACAAGAATATTTAATAACTTCTTTCAAACGTAAGTATTCCTTTGAGTTTTTTCATTCCTATTTCAGTCATTCTTTTATTTCAATTTCATTATTTGAAATTCATGTTATTCCTGATTCATCATTCACCTTTTCGTTTCATTCCAGTTTGAGAGATGGAATAAACAGGCAAAGAATACATCTACGTGAATTATATCATTTCTGATAGTTATATAATACCAAATCCGCTGGTAATATTCGGTTAATCATATATGTACATTTTTTACTCAATGTATAGAAATCTGTTTGAGTGCCCTCATTTTTTAAATAAAATTAAATTGAAACATATTCATTGAGTTTTATTCATTTTCCTCATAGTACATCTTTCGCTTATAAATTTTCATACCATACCACTGAACTTGTGAAATCGACAATATGCTATTATTAAGTATATATAATATTATATTGTTAAATTTACAATATTATATTTGAAAGAGCAAAATTATATTTTTGAATATCATATTGCTAAAGTAACAAAATAGAATACCAATCCACTACGTTATTTAGCACTAACTAACCAAAATGATTTGTAGAATCACCATCATTAGTTTTACTTTCATCGAAAGAATATTGTTGAAAATACGAAATATATCCGGTGATTTCGCAAAACCATTTTGTAGTAACTCCAAAAAAACTAGTATGATTGTTTTGATAGTTTTGTTATTTGTCAACAAAGCTATTGCACAAATTGACAAGATTCATTCGACTAAATGTACTTTTATTAATTTAACTGAATAAGGTAAGTGGATCGAGCTGAGCAACAAGTTGTAGTTGTTTTTACTGTGGATCGTCGAGCCAGCCATGGTCCCTGCAGTAGCGCTTTTGGACCACTTTTTCCGAGGAGGATTCGGAGTAAGGGGGGTACTCGAATTCAGCGATAGCGCCAAATTCGGCCTCATAGCATAGAATGTTGTGTCGATCTGGCTGATCTGAGTTGTAGCAAGTCACTCTCATTGCGCTTGTGTTGAACAGAGGGAAACAGATAGCTGAAAAAAATACGAAGATTTTTACTTCGGGCGAGTTATATATATAAATCGTTTATTCAGCCAAAGACTAATACAAGGAGTTTGTCAATCACATAAAAAATTATGGAATCAGAAAATTAAAATCATAAATATAGGTCAACAAAAATACATCAAGACACTTAAAAAAACACATTAAAACCAATTCAGTACAAGAATTTTCCTAAAAACAAAATCAATCCATGAGTTAGTGAGATAACACAAATACTTTCTCACTATCATCTGGTCATTAAGAAGCTTCTTAACTCAACTCTGAACGATCCAAGAGATGCACTATTTTTTACTTCATTTGGCAATTAATTGTATTCACTCAAACCTTTGAAAAATACATTATTCTGGGTCGACTTTTTTGAAAATTGTGGAACATGGAAATTTTGCCGTCCTCGAGTATTATGTTTATGTACCTATGTCTGTGTTGTAGAGTATCTTATACTGCAAATATTTAGGAGAAAGACCATGTTTCACTTTATGAATGAAGATCTAAGTTTCATTTATGTGATCTAAGTTTCCTGTATGTATTTTTTTTTCTTGATTTTGGTATTATATTGGTTATTGTTAATGTGTTGTCAAGGTTGAGTTTAAAAACAGCGAAAGCAGTCACTCCGCCCTTTCACTATCACGAAATTAATATGTAATTACTCATTTTCCTCATTGTGAATAAAGACGCTTTATTATTATATTATTATTATAGTATACATTTTAACATAATTTTCTACTGTAAGCAATCCTAATCCAATATTCAGCAGAAATCGACAATTATTACAAATTAAGCAGAAATCGACAAATATCACAGATTCCAAAATCGCTGCATGCGAGATTTCACATATTTTTAAGTGAAGTATTTAGATTTTCCAAGTTATAGTGCCAGAAGGGATTTGACCTGCTGCATATTTGATTAAATCTTACAGATATCAAAAATTCAGCAAATATCTACAAATATGACAGATATTTCGAACTAATTCAAGTAAAGTTATGCGTGTTTCAAACTGCAATTCTTCGATTGCAACTACGATACGATCAGGATTTGAACTGCTACTTGTAAATATGACTTATATTTGGACTCCTACAAACGAGATTTTGCAAGTGATGACTCTCACTTCCAAGTGTTTACAAGCTATATGATGGCAAATATGAACTGCTGCAAGAGCTACGTTGAAAAATCACAGATAACTTATTTCGAATATAAGCAAGTTCTTCAAGTTTACGGGTGCTTTTTCAAAAGTTATAACTCAAAACATATTCGAAGTCTCACTCTGTAGGTACTCACCTACGCATGTCGGTGGTATCTCTGACCAGCCATTCGCCGTACATAAAATGTGCGAACGTCCCGACATTTTGTGTTGGTAGTTACAGGAAAACTTCAAGAATGTGTCGGTGTCAACTTTTTCGCCAGGCTTCCAACCGACGTAATCACTTTGGACCTCCCATTTGCCGTTCTCGGGGTACGACGGCAACAAGCATCCCCTTTATTAGATATTAGAATAGACATTTTTGTATCACTTTTCATATAGAAGCATCCCCATAACGTTCAATTATCGGGGTTGAATGATGAAACTGTCAGGACTGATTAGAATTCTGGAAATTTCATGATTCTACCTCGGAAATTACGGATGATACAGGGTGCTTTATTGAGAAATGAAACAACTTCGAATTTTTCAGGTTTGAAATTTGTACAGGAAAAAGTTGTATTGGTTGTCCTCATTTCGAATTCGAGTGAATTTTGAGCCTATTTATATCACATATGTCAACACCTTTGAAACGGTATAGGTGCATTTCTATCATCAGTCCTGAGAGTTTCATCATTCTACATCGATAATTACCAAAGTTACGGGGTGCTTTCAGGAAAAATGAGACACACTGTATATGTATAGATCCGAAAATTTTTTGCCATTCAAAATACTCCATTTCCCATTTTCCGGAAACTCTGTATGTCTGTTGAAAGAGTGATTAAAGCGGAACCTTTTTGAATCTTTCTCAGAAGAATCTCACGAATTTACCTACTCAATATTATTTAACCTCAATAAGGCCATCAAGTTCATAATATACATAAATAGGGGGTTCAAGGAAAAAAGTTGTTACACAGCCAAACCACGCTGTCTTTAACAGACGAATAAATTATTATAGGTATTTCTTCAAATGGAATATCCTGTATTTTTTTACGTTATCGGTTTCAGATTCAAATGATTTTCATTTGAAATTATCAAGTACCTATATGTCCTATACTTGAATATTAGTAGGTATTATTTATTTCAGAGTATGGAGCGTTAACGTTTTGAATGATGATTAAATACATTTTATTTTAAATACTATTTACGTAACTATTTACGAAACTTCATCTAATTACTATACGAGTTGCGTTCAAGATATTATTTTGCAACAACCACAGTTCTCTGCTGCGAAGTCTTCATATTATCGTACTCTTTTAATGCCATATTCAATGACCCAACTAAAATTTCCATATCTATTCCAGGAGTAGGTTTATACCACATGAGTGAGTAGGATATCTCCATTGAAAACAATTCAGAAAATGGGTATACCTATATCTATACAGGGTCCTGCCGATTTCATAGAGACAGTATTGCTACTTCCTAAAACTCAAATAACCTTGAACTTCAACTCTTCATCATGACCGTATATGGCAGTTGAATTTTAAGCAATGATAACCTGTAAAAAAATGGTTTTTACTGTTTTTTTTGACACTTTTTATTATGATAATGTCAATATGTTATACATGGCTGTGAAGGAAATTTTCAGTACTATTCAATGGTATAAAAAACAAATATGGTGCCCATTAGAAAAACTAAAGTTGCATGGTACATCTGTGAAATTAATGAAGATAGAATATTTCTGATAACTCCAACTCCTTTTTCTTCATTAATTACCTGTTGATGCAAATTTTCAAATTACCTGTTCGGATATTAACTCATAAAATTAATAAAAACAAAAAGAGTGATTTTCAGTTTTTTCAAAATATTTCAGGAACGGCTGAAACTTTTCCAGTTTGCAAAACGGTATTTTGAAGAGGACTGAATTTCGCATATTTTGTCTAATTTGATCAACTTTCTATGTCTTACCGTTTAGGAAATAGAAATCCTGTCCCTATGAAATCAGCGGGACCCTGTATATATAAAATTTACAGTGGGTGTCGGAAAAGATGAGATTGAAAAAAGTACTTGATGTTGATTTTTTCTCTTTTCTTATCAATCTTATCTTCAACCGGAGGTCAAGGTGATGGCATTTTTTTGAGCATTCGATCGGACTGCCAAAAAATGTATCTGTTATCAAGCAAATCATGAACTTTAGAACTTATGGCAGTAGATATTTATTATTTTATGTTAACTCATCTGGAGTTATTTGTATCACAATAAAATTATACTTCTCAATGATTGAATATTAATACTTATGCCTAGCAATGACGTAAGACTCAAAAGTCGCAAAAATGAAAAAAATGTATTCCCGCCAGTGAAAACAAAATCTACAGACTCACCTGGAAACTTGTCGTTTTTCGCGATCTACCTTGCTTGAATCAACACCAAAAAAACTGGTTGATTCACCATGATGTGGGGTAGCATCATCTAAGAAAAAAAAAAGACAGTAGACACCTATTTTGTATTCGCGGCAAAGCTAAGCAAGTTTTTTTCAAAATATATTTTTGACGTATATTTTTAATGAATCTATCAGAGATATCCAATTTTAACAAATTATATTTGGTGCCCTTAACTTTTTTCCAGATCTTCAATTGTTTTTCTGTTTTTCGTATATGAAATCTACAAGACAAATTACATAAGATCATTTTTTGAAACGAGAAATTGAACTATAGATGAAAAAGTTAAGGGGGGTTGAAAATAATACGTGAAGACCCGTAACATGAAAAAAAAGTGATGAAATTAATAAAATTGTATGTGGAAACGAACTTACCATAGTTTATAATGAAAATAACAAGGAAAATAATTATAAGCAGCTCTGACAAATAATTCATCATATACACTACTGAAAAACAAGTCTTAACGATAACCCGCCCGAAAATAGTAGCAACTTGCAAATCCGGAATCATTTTATAAGCAAAATCGTCAGATATAAATCCAGAAACGTATACTCTTGGATATGTTGCCTACTATTGAAATTGTGTAAAAGGAGTAAGTGCAAATGGCGATTTCTTAGTTTTTCTGATTTTTCCCCAATTGTGTGGTCGACCGACTTTGAGTTTTCATTTGAATGTTTTTCCCAATGGATAATATTCGTATTCTATTTCTAAAGCAAAGTTCCCCTTCATTATTGTGAAGATCTTCAAGTCCCAAATGTAAGAGTTACATAAGGTTTCATCTATATAGGGTGTTTGAATTTCAAAAAAATATATTTTTCTAAATGTATGTTATCGGTTTCAGATTCAAATTATCTCAATGTTTGTCTGGTATGTCTTTATACCTAAAGTATAAACTTATGAATTCGATGAAAAAAAGTCAATTCTTATTTCCATAATTGACTTACATAATCTTTATATTTTTTCAATTAATCATTGTCTACAACTAAATGCTTCCAAGACCAATGCAATTATTTTTGGAAATAAAGCCGATTCACAAGTGTTCAAGCAAGAATACTCTTCAAATATCATGATCAATGGTAATATTATACAGTTTAGCGAAAAAGTAAAAAACTTGGGAGTGTGGTTTGATGAAAACTTAAGATTCTCGCACCATATTAGTAACTGTTTACAAAAAGCTTATGCAGCATTGAAAGTTATATTTCAATCTCGCCATTTGTTGGATAGATCGGTCAAAATTCTACTATGTGAGTCACTAGTGTTATCAAAACTAAATTTTTGTGACATTTTATATAATTCTTGTTTAAAATCTTTTGATATAAATAGAATACAGAAATTGCAAAATTCATGCCAGAGACTAATTTTTGGTATTCGCAAATTTGAACATATCAGTCATACTTTCAGAATTACTAAATGGTTACAGATGAAAAACCGTCGAGAATTGCATTCTACCATGTTTTATTTCAAGCTGCTAAAGGAAAACTCTCCACCATATCTGTATCATAAAATAAAATATAGAACCGATGTACATACTCTAAATTTAAGACATAGAAATACTCTTACTATACCACGTCACCGTACTGAGACTTTCAAAAGATCGTTTTCTTATTGTATTGTCAACCGTCTCAATAATCTACCTCACGATTTCAGTCATTTATCACTATACAAACTCAAACGAGCTCTTTATGACCATTTTTTCTCTCAACAATAAGTTAGTTTTTCGAATTAGAATATATTCTCTTGGTTAATGATTATTTGCTAAACTATATGTTATTCTTTCTCTATTAATATTTACCTATTATTATTTTTGCTGTCTTTGTCTTCTTTTTCGGGGTTAGATGGTAGAGCAGATGTATGTTAATTGCCAAATATATATTCCATACTGTACATTAATTATAATTGCATACAAACTGAATCTCGCCCTAAAACTATATGAACAATTTGTAATTTTCTTTTTTAGTTTGGTAATAAAGACATTTATTATTATTATTATTATTATTGATTTTAGCTGTCGTTTTGTAAAAGTATGGAATAGATCCAGGAGACGCCTTCAGGTCCACCAATGCCAAGGGGAATTTTGTGTACTCAGGGCCCGAAATGAGCTTAAACCGGCACTGGGCGCTATCGATATCTGCGCGGCTGCCACTTACGAAATCCAAAAGATAACTGATAAAGTTTATCTTATTAGGAATTCTATCTTTCCCATGATGAAATATTCTGTGGGAATTCCATGTTTGTTACAACGTTGTAACAAGTATGTAAATAAACTACGCAACACTAATTGCGTCGCACCCCGAAATTTTGCCCCTGTCGAAATTTGAATAACTTTTTTCTGATTTGAACAATTCGATTTCTGTTAGCGCTGTTCGCTAGCTCAGTCCTTTAGCTAAAATCTCGTACTTTTTTGTTACATGAGTTTTTTCCATAAAATTGCTACAAGGTGTTTTTTGAAACTGTGCAAAATTTCGGAATTTTCAAAAGGATCCCAAATGAAGAAAAACTGTTTTTTTAACTTTAGCAGCAGATGCATAAAGGGGATCTCATCAACTTGAGCCATCTCCAGAATTGTTTTCTTATCTCTTTTATTTACCGAGTGACCTCAAAAAATCAATTTTTTGGTTTTGCAGTCATAACTTTTTTCCTCTTCAACCGATTTTCAAAATCTCAGGATCATTTTGAACCTGAAACGTTAGATAAACAGACATGAAGATTGGAATTGACTAAAACAGAATATTAAAAAGATCAAGGGTTTCTGCAAAGGTGACTCAAATCTAAATCCCCCTCGAAATCCCGAATAAAAAAGAAAAATATCCAAAACGTTGTTTGATCGACACGAAAATATCACCACCACAAAGACTGAAAAAAAATTTTTGGCCCCCTCCCCCCCAAATTTTTTTTTGCGGGTAAAATTTTTGCTGGTCAAACGGTTAGATATATCGGTAAACATATTTCACCTGACCCCCACATCGGGATCAGAGATTAAAAAAAATGATTTCTCCCCCCCCTTCCCCCCTTAGGGTACTTTGGGTACGGATGAAGGGGAAGGAGATTTTTGTGATTTTTTAACATATTATTCTCGTGAGTTTCATACAAAACTACTAAGAATCGCCCAAACTCGGGTACTCCAATTATCATAGTTTGATGTACAGGGCGAAAAAAAGTTATTTTTCAGAATAGAGACAAGCGGTGCCCATAGCTGCGTTCAGCGGAAAAAGTTGATCGAATAGATAAAAAAAATTGTTTCATAGGCGTACGTATAAATTTTTTTGGGGGTCTGAAAAATTAAATTATTTGAAAAAATTCAAAACATGATGGAAGACTTTGTATAGGGGGTGAGAAGGTTACCCTGAAATTTTGTTGTATTCAGAATTTTTATTTATTTTGTTTTTTTATGAAGTCTTACATCTTCAGAAAATAAAGACCTACGAATAGTTTTTTCTGTCCTGATCTTTATTTTCACGAGAACGTAATTTTCTACCTGTCTTGTCAGTCACTCATTATAATTCTTGTTACGATAGTTACGGACCATGCATTTTTTTTGCTGGTTTTTTTTCTAGAAAATAGCGTTTCAATTCGGTTTTCTCACTCACAATTTTTGACTACTGAAAGAAAAAAAGATCTGGATGTATCCAGAATGAAAGATCCTTGTAAAGAAAAGTGATAAGAAGACAATTTTGGAAATGGCCGAAGGTAATGAAATAATCTTCATGCATCTGCTAATGAAGTTGAAAAAAAAGTTTCTCTTCATTTGTGATCCTTTCGAAAATTTCGAAATTTTGCACAGTTCCAAAAAACATCCTGTAGCAATTTTATGGAAATAACCTTATATATCGAAGAAGTACGAGATTAATGCTGAAGGACTGAGCTAGCGAACAGTGGAAACAGAACTTAAATTGTTCAAAGAAGAAAAAAGTTATTCAAATTTAAACAGGGACAAAATTTCGGGGTGCGACGTAATAAGTGTTGCGTAGTTCAGTAGGGGCTCCTCGGAAATTTAGGTCTTGGCTATTTCATCGTGACATTTGTCAAAATGGATTTCGAGGTTACCAGATACGTGGAAACGATCCCCCAGATAGATTTTTTGTAATTCTGATAATAAGCACGTGTGGCAAACATCACGACCCACAAGGTCAAAGGTCAGGTCAAAGGTCAGGTCAAAGGTCAGGTCAAAGGTCAGGTCAAAGGTCAGGTCAAAGGTCAGGTCAAAGGTCAGGTCAAAGGTCAGGTCAAAGGTCAGGTCAAAGGTCAGGTCAAAGGTCAGGTCAAAGGTCAGGTCAAAGGTCAGGTCAAAGGTCAGGTCAAAGGTCAGGTCAAAGGTCAGGTCAAAGGTCAGGTCAAAGGTCAGGTCAAAGGTCAGGTCAAAGGTCAGGTCAAAGGTCAGGTCAAAGGTCAGGTCAAAGGTCAGGTCAAAGGTCAGGTCAAAGGTCAGGTCAAAGGTCAGGTCAAAGGTCAGGTCAAAGGTCAGGTCAAAGGTCAGGTCAAAGGTCAGGTCAAAGGTCAGGTCAAAGGTCAGGTCAAAGGTCAGGTCAAAGGTCAGGTCAAAGGTCAGGTCAAAGGTCAGGTCAAAGGTCAGGTCAAAGGTCAGGTCAAAGGTCAGGTCAAAGGTCAGGTCAAAGGTCAGGTCAAAGGTCAGGTCAAAGGTCAGGTCAAAGGTCAGGTCAAAGGTCAGGTCAAAGGTCAGGTCAAAGGTCAGGTCAAAGGTCAGGTCAAAGGTCAGGTCAAAGGTCAGGTCAAAGGTCAGGTCAAAGGTCAGGTCAAAGGTCAGGTCAAAGGTCAGGTCAAAGGTCAGGTCAAAGGTCAGGTCAAAGGTCAGGTCAAAGGTCAAGATCTTCTGCTAGCTCGCAGAATGTTCAACGACTATTACAGATTTTCCTTCCGTGTAAAAAAATGTGATATTCTTGCTCCACCCTACAGGTCATCATGAGAAGCGGGAAAACCCCTTGTTGGGACACGAAATTTTCATCACCCGGTATACACGTTCCACGGCGCCGAAGCCGTTCCATCGATCCCATCATCATCGAGGTGGCCGCGAGCGCGACAATCGAGCATCGCTTGACAGTCGCTAGAAGGGTGAGTTAGAAATGGCGGCCGCGACCACCCCTGGCTCTGGGGGCGGCAAAAAGTGTGAGCAACTGGCGCCCCATCAGCCAGCGCTGAGCGTCGCCTGCAGGTGAGATAATCGCGGCGAACACCGCTCGTGGTTCGGGGACGCCAAGCCAAGTGGGGTACAAAATTCGGGGTGTTGTGCTTTTAGCCTCATTTTTCGGGACATGTGGTTGAAATATGTATTTTCTATAGAATTGTCAGAGTTTATTTGCCAAAATCTACAACATATTCGTATCCTACGAGAAAAACATAAACTCAAATATAAATTCAGTGGATTAGATAAATATCATTGCAGTATCATCGTATTTGGTTATTATGGCCCTTTGTTCTGAATTATATCCAGCTTGTTTACGATAACCGACAGGTAGGTTTGTCTTTTACGTAAGGTGTACGTCATATACGGGGTGGCACAATGAACAACATGGGTATCTTGGTAACATTAGTATGATACGGTTTTGGTTGCATGACAGGAAAATTGCGCAATATAAGGACCTTTTACGTGGCTCTTGCAGAAATTGCTTATCTTCTTTCGATTTCGAGATATTCGAAAAAATCAAAATTGTCTCATTTTTTGTTTCAGTAGTTACTAGTTCTTCTAAATGGAAGACATTTATTTATAAAAAGTTCAAGGTGAGACTTCTTAGTTAGTAAAAGTTTCCAGCACTGATAAATTTTAAAGTGTGATATTTTTTATTAAACTCAATGTTTTAGTTCGTTGATATGTCAGTTTCATCTTTACTTTTATATTATACAAGAATTTCATTCTATACTAACCTGACACAATTGTTATATATGGTTTGTCTTTTACGTAAGGTGTACGTCATATACGGGGTGGCACAATAAACAACATGGGTATCTTGTTAACATTAGTATGATACGGTTTTGGTTGCATGACAGGAAAATTGCGCAATATAAGGACCTTTTACGTGGCTTTTGCAGAAATTGCTTATCTTCTTTCGATTTCGAGATATTCGAAAATATAAAAAATGTATCATTTTTTTGTTTCAGTAGTTACTAGTTCTCCTCAATGGAAGACATTTATTTCTAAAAAGTTCGAGGTGAGACTTCTTAGTTAGTTATTAAACTCAATGTTTTAGTTCGTTAATATGTCAGTTTCATCTTTACTTTTATATTATACAAGAATTTCATTCTATACTAACCTGACACAATTGTTATACATATATTATGTATAGTGGTTAAATAAAGCTATCTATATAGCTATCTATGGTTAGTGAAATATAATGTGTACTTTCTCATTGGAACTTTTCGAGCTTTAAAAGATAGCGTTAACGAATTTGAAGTACAACGTTTCGAATTCGAGAAATCATCATCAACTTCGATTTTTCTTATGGGTACAGACAAAAATGCACCTTTATGACGAGAAATTTTCCAAGATACCTACCCAATTAATTCTTGGCCACCCTGTGTGCACGACATTTGCAGGTGAGTCTATCAGGAATGGACAGGAGTGGAGGGGCGATAACATCAACATTTGTCTGTTCAAAGAACACGAAATGAAAAGGTTTCATCAAAAAAATTTGAAATACAGGTTTATAATGGAAGCATTGATGAAATAGGGTTGTAAACTTTTTTTCAAAAATTATATATGTGAAACGCGGGCCTCCAGAGAATACGTCGATATTTTTTTGAAATTTTTATTTTCAAGGGTTTTTCCAAAATCTGCATTCAAAAATCGAAAATTCTCCATCCTTTTCTAATAATGTGACGTCACCTGGTAGGTTGGTTTAGGTTCTGTTCCATTAATCGAAGTGGAAGAAGAATTGACAATCTCTGTCATCTTTGACAGATGGCGGTAAAAAATTACTGGGCGATTTTAATTCTTCCTGCGAAAATATTCGGATGATAAAAGGTAAGTTACTATTGAGTTTTATTTCATTGTTCAGCGTTCATTATACCCCTCACCGACCACTTTTTTCAGAAAGTTTCAAAGACTTATACTGTGCTTCATGTAGCAACAAGAATGTGGATTCTCGAAATTCATATTTGTACTCCAAGTGTTAATATGAGACAAACTTTATGTTTTGCAGTAGGACAACACATAGCTATATCTGCAAGTAATTGCTGTGAAGATAATTTTGATCTAAGTTAAAGTTCTTATCCTTATTCTTTGAATCTTTGTATATGAACATCATGAGAACCTGTTAAGTGAGAGCACAAAGTATTTTAGTAATAGTTATAAGCTAATAAACCAAATCCTTATTGTCATGCACTTCTGTAAATAATAAATGTATTTTCCTAAATCCTCAGTTATTGTTAGTACATACTCTATCTATGATGTGAGTTTATATGAGATATCTTCTTTACATTATATTGTGAATATGTAATTATAGTATCAACTTGTGTTGTTTTTTTAAAATATTATCAGATGCACCACTACACTTACCTACTTTTCCCAGACAATTAAGTTATTAATTGAATTAATTCTTCATTTTTATTTCTCTATTTTATAGTGTCTTTGAGTTCAATCATCTCATTGACTTCGCTGAGGTGGTATTGAAAATCCTATAGAAATATATTAACTCATATAAAATACCTGACTTGCGTTATATAGATGATAAACAATCAATTAATGCGCCCTTTTAGATATTTTGAATTAGTTTCGTTATCGAAAAAAATTTGAATTAAAAATTGACATATTGTCATCTGACTTATCTGCCATCACTTATGTCAAAAAATTCTTCTTCCCTATTATTTTCGATATTTTCACGATACCATCCCGATCTACCAGGTGACGTCAGCAGAAATATGGTGCTGTCAAATAATTATTTTTGATTTCGATTTTCTCGAGCATAAAAGAATATTCCGATTTAATTCTGATGCCATGTCGGTAGTAGTTTAGTAAGGTGTCGGAAAACGATTATTAATTCTGCTAAAGCTCTAGAGGTTTATGACCCCATTATCACTGCAATGGAATCAAACATAAATTATGGTTTCAATATTTTCCTGAAGATGATATAACATACCTTCCCAAAAGACGAATCGAGGTGACAAAAATTATGTTTTAGCGTGTGGTAAAACCTTGGGTGAAACTGTGCTTCATTACGTTTTTTCTGATAATCCACCACAATAAACAGAAAACGCAATGAGGACAGTTAATGTTTGCAATGGACTAAACCAAGACGCTGTCAAATCAAATTCAAGATGGATACCTTGAGGCATACAAACCGTTTGAGTGCATTAGTGATTTTAATTTGAAATAAGTTTTAACTCCAGAACGAATATAAACATTCATTTGTGAATATTCTGTGTTTAGACTATATTGTGATTTGTGAATTTTCTCATAAAATTGAAGATAGAGCTACAAAAACATGCCACATACTTGTTGTGTTGTTAAGTGTGGGAGTTGAGGAAATCGTGATGATGCGAAGCTTTTCAATATACCCAGTGTACTACATTTTGCACACAAAACAGAATTGAATGAACTCTCAAAAATCCCAAGAGAAAGATGGTTGAAAGCAATCAAAAGGGAAGATCCCACAGAAGCTAAACTAAAGTATGCTAAAGTATGTGCTAAACATTTTTTGAAAGGTAAAAAGTTACATAACTTTTCATGAAGGTATTTGTTGCGAAATGTGGTTTCAAATTTTAGGAAAACCAGCTGCTTTAACTGATCATCAGAGTGAAAGGATCGATGCCTTGAATGACTCTGAATTTTTTCCTTATACCGTAATGCAATAATGTCTTTATCTTCAGTCTCTAACGATAACAGATAATCACTTTTATTATCACAAGCCATTGTATTCACTTTTGAAACCTTCAAAAAGGAAATTCAAACCATAAACACAAAAAAACATGTAATCAAATAGACTAAACACTCCGTATATGCCTCAAGGCAGCCATTTTTGATCTCGTGTTCTGGATTGGCTTATTGGACCTGACAGATTTTACTTCGAAGCGGGAACGCTTGTAACTTGCTCTATTATTTTCTTTTGGGTGATGAAACACATTTCGTTAGTGAAAACGAAATCATTCCTAATCATGCTCTCAATTTCACAAGATCTCTTTATGAATTTGAATTTATTCTGAATAGGCTGAGGTACATTTCAAGCCAAAAACATTTGGAGGCTTTCATGTTGATGAGCTGCGAAAATGGCATGTTGATGCTTTCAATTGAGGACAATGATGTTATCATTGACATCATTGAAAAAATTCGAATTCATGATTCACCTATACTAGGTTTGTTTTGGTTCTTCTCTTCAAATTATAGTTCCTTGAAGCAATTGCGCATGAGCAGAACCGTTCTATGATGGTTCTAGAACGGTTCTGACGAAAACCAAAACAAAGCTATTGTGTCTATAATAATTCAATGTTTCGATTGTAGCTATATGCACTTTGTAGTCTTGATAATGATCAATTGAGTTTGTTGTTTCCTTTCCATAGAAATATTGTCTATTTTTGATTTTGTGACAATGTGTTTTTCACATTTGATATTTCACCCATCAATGATCCAGTTGACAATTGGAAATCGATAGTTATTGATACCTAAGTTAGTGATAACTATGAGAATTGTGAATTCTCATATTTTTTCAGGATATTTCAGGACATATTAAAGATATCATTGATTGCTCTCGGTATTCGAGATAGTCATAAAATTGTGCATTTTCTTGTGACATAACCTTAGTTCGCATTGAGAACGAAGACATTTCTAGTCTACGTTCTTTTTCCGCAGGATTCTGAGATCACCCAGCCACGAGAGCGTCACCACCGATCTCTCCTTGTTTTCCGTGTCTTCGGTCACTTCTGATGCACACGCCGGCCGGAGGCTTTTGAATTTCGGAAAAACCGACGCAAGGGGGCACAGCCCCAACCCCGACCACAGGAACCAAAACAGGTACCGAAAAATTCGATCAAATCGGATCACAAAACTCGTCCGCCATTTTGGAGCCGCCATCTTGGATTTTCCCAGTTTTGACAATTGATTAATAATCTCTGGCCCTGAAAACCCCGACACACCAATTTTGAATCGAATCGGACAATAATCACAAGATTTTATATCATTTTGGTTGAATTTTCCAATGATGAAAGTTGATTCGAAATCTCCGACCTCAAAAACTCCAGCATCAAAATTTTCGAAAAGAACTGGACTCAACCGTCATTATGGAATCGTTATCTAGAAATTTTGGATTTTGACAATTGATTTATGATATGCGACCCCAAAAACCCCCAGATTCCAATTTTGGATCGAATAGGACCGTAATCACGAAACTCGTCCGCCATTCTGGAGCTGCCATCTTGAATTCTAACAAAAAATTCGTAATCTCTGACTCCGAGAACCTCCACACACTAATTTTGAATCGAATCGAACCGTTATAACAAAACTTGTCAGCCATTTTGGAGCCACCATCTTGATTTTTTCCATTTTCTGGAGCCTTATTCATCAAAAATTTTTGAATTATGACAATTAATTCATATTCTACGACCCCTTAAACCCCCAGATACCAATTTCGAATCGGATAGGACCACGATCATAAAACGCGGCCGCCATAATAGATTTTTTTAATTTTGTTAAATTTTCCTAAATGTCATATAATCTCCTCCTGGAGTTTCAACTCCACCAAATATCAATTCCGAATGGAATCGGACCATAATCACACAACTCGTCCATCGCCATATTGTAGTCGCCATTTTGTTTTTTCACTTTCCCAGACCGGCGGACATCCCCGAAATCCTGTGGTTCGAAGAAGAAACCGACCTCATCCGCAGCTGCGCCGCCCTCTCCTCCGCCGTGGGCCTCCAGAAGAGCTTCAGCACGAGCGACATCAGCCAGCTGCACTCCCCTGAAGAGGGCGGCCACCCCACCGCCGCCCCCAGCCTGCGCAATGCCGTCTCCGAGCTGCCCCTCAGCTCCCTCCAACGCTCCGGCTACCTCATCGAAAACGCTCGCTTGGACCAGACCTCGAGGTCCTGCTCCACCTGGGTGGCCGTCGGCGACGTCGCCTCCACGTCGCAGCTGCCGTCGCCGCACGGCGGCCAGGCCGCCCCCGATGCACGCACGCCGCCCCCGCCGCCCGTCTTCACCGCCGCCGACCTCATCAGGTCGGTCAACAAGAAGGTGCGCCAAAACTACATCCGCCGCCGGCTGTTGACCACCTACAAGGCCATCGAGCGGCTGTCGCAGAGCGAGTTCAACCTCGACAGGCTCGAGGTGACCGCCTCGACGGCGACGGCGAGCGTCGGCTCGGCGGAGGTGGTGGGGTCGACGCCCTCGCGCCTCGCCGTGCCCGGCTCGAGCCCCACGCCCAGCAAGGTCGCCCCCTCAGCCGTCGGTGCGACCAGCAGCACCAACGCGGCCATGTTAAGGGTGAATATAACATACAAATTACATACAAATTACATACAAATTACATACAAATTACATACAAATTACATACAAATTACATACAAATTACATATAAATTATATACAAATTACATATAAATTATATACAAATCACATACACATTACATACAAATTACATACAATTACATACAGATTACATACGATTACATACAAATTACATACAAATTACAAACAAATTATGCCCAAATTATGTACAAATTGCATACAAGTCACATACAAGTTACATATAAATTACATACAAATTACATATAAATTACATACAAATTACATACAAATTACATACACAATGTATACAAATTATATACAAATTATATACAAATTATATACAAATTACATACAAATTATATACAAATTACATACAAATTATATACAAATTACATACAAATTACATACACAATGTATACAAATTGTATACAAATTACAAACAATGTAACTACAAATTACATACAAATTACATAATAATTACATACTAATTATATACAAATTACATACAAATTACATACAAATTACATACAAATACACATTACACACGAATTACATACAAATTATATACAGATTACATACGAATTATAAACAAATTACATACAAAGTACATACAAAGTACATGCAGAGTACATACAAATCACATGGAAATTACATACAAATTATATACAAATACACATTATATACAAATTATATATATATTAGTTACATACAAATTACAAAACAAATTACATACAAATTACATATAAATTACATGCAAATTGAATACAAATTACAAATTGTATACAAATTACATTCCTGCTTTGATAAGTAACACGTATAAGTTTCTAACAAATCTTATGAAAGCTGAACACTTTACATACAAGTTATAGTATCATTTTATGAGGATATACATATACCTCACGGTTCTGTGAAATTGCTAGATGCCTCATAGCGGTTGAGGAAAAACCTTCCTCTGATGATGAGTAGGTAACGTGTATCAATAATTATTATACATACAAGCTATGTGGATGATATATTCCTTACATACATGTATTAATCACATACAATATATTATGAGCGATACACAATACATATTTTATTCATTCTATTCAACAGTCATCATTGAATGATTCAACATCGATTACATGTAGTTATATATAACATACGAGTTAAATACAATTGTTTTTGTTATATCGTAGGTTGCTCAACAGAGGGCGGGGAAAAACCTTCCACTGACCATAAGGGACGTGGAGAGGGAGAGGGGGAAGCCGCTGTCAAAATACGAGAGAAATATGATGATCTTCAATTGGCTGCACACCATTGATGATACTGCCTTTGTGGAGGGGATACAATAGGATTTCGTCAAAAACGAGTGACTGACTCTTTCTGTCCATGCACGTGATGTTTTCACTCCGGACTTGATATGTGCGGTCAAAATGTACCTGTTTTACTTGGATAAAATTGAAGCGACATATGGAAGAACTCTTAGGTAGTACCAGAAGGACAAGTTTTCTCGAAAAATTCCATCAATTCATATAGCGAATCCCATTGGTATAATTAATGCGCGTGCGCACTCAATTTATTTGTTTCTCTCTTCAACACATGTGAATGAGAAGGATAGATATACACCGAGTGCGCAGCAGTTCTACCAAGGTAATACGAATTCAAACGGTTTTTTTCTTCACACACATCGGTCTAGATTCATATGACAATCTGAAAACACGAATAGGAATAATAGTTTTCCCTACTGTCCTTTGCGATTTCAAAATATTTTGTACGAGACGAATTTTTTGAAAAAAAAACTGCCTAAGCTAGTTCCTTCTTGGTATCTGTGCTATATACTTACTGAAAAAATATATACACGCATTATTTATATGATTATAGTATTTATATGATTATAGTTCCTCTTCTATATCTCAGAACTTGTGATTACGTTATTGTTCTATGAGTTGAATTTTTGAAAAGTTGAACGAATTTTAGTGGAATTTTTGGTAGGTATATGATGTGATGTCAAACCGCAATTTTCTACATATCTTGAAAGGCTAATAGCTGTTATACTTACACCAAAAATTGTACTAATCTTCGATTGATTGAGATCTTTAACAAAAATGTAATATATTTATTCAGATGAATAAAATGGTATTCAAAACACATCGATTTTTGTTCATCTAATGAAATAGCCGAAATATCACAAAATATATATATACTGGGTGTTGAAAAAAAAGACAAATTCTGGCGAGAATTACATCCTCTATTGTTTCACAGCTACTTCAGAGTGATCTGAAAATAATGTCATAATATTCGACCATACAATTAATGAGTTAAGAACATGCAATATAATTTCAACAATAATTATAAAAACATGGAAAAAGCCAAGTGATAAATCACCCAACCCACATTTATTCTTCTAACATTCAATAAATTCCATCCAAAACTTAAATATAGGTACGTTATATTACAGTTAGGAGCAATTAAAAAAACTACACAATTCCAAAGCAGAGTTATAAATATTATAATTTCAGTTTGGAATTTTCGATTAGAATCTACTTGGAAGTATTGTCCATCTAAATCGAATAAATATAATATTTTAGGGAGAAATCCAATAGACAAATCGGATATCAATCCAATGACAAGAACAATCAACAGGGCAAAGGAACTAGAATTGTTAGGTAAAAAATCCAACGTTCAAACAACGCAAAAACACTAGAAGGGTGTTCAGATGGTTTTTTTCTTCATTGATTTCTTAATTCGTGGCAAGGTAGCACTTTCCTGAAAATAAAAAAAAATAATCAATAAACTGCACATGTATTTAGATATTTTCGACTCATGCAATTGGTAGCAGTCGTTTTAAATGGAAACCTACTAGTCTGGAACTATAAATGTCTGTTCACTCGAGTCCTAAACGTCTGCCAAGAAGATGTCGCTAATTCAATAAAGTTCAGCTACTCAATTTTATAGTTTTATTATTTCTTCTTACTTCCGCACACATGTCATATTCAGTGCAGAGGATAGAAAAGAGAAAAAGTGGGTATTTTTTGAATTTGACATTTTTTAATCCAGTACAATTTTTAGGAAAAATAATCTTATTGAAAGCAAAATATCTTGAAATACCTAGTGAGACGAATACAGTTTTTCCTGGATGCCGTAATCATGTTCAAACTTTTGTACCTACTATCATTCTATTAGATTCGTAATTGCCTGACTCAACTCACATTCATTTCATACGTCATCGGTTCACAATCATTTCACTAAAATTAATAGAACCTTTTGAGAACCTATATATTATGAAATATGCGTTAATATACAACTCAACATAAATTTTTAATATTGAATGAATCATCTTTCTTTCGATATGCCAATACTTTTACATTCATCGCATTCTAGTTCCTCAATTAATTTTGAAAATGTTTTTCCTACTTTGTGATATTACATATTTTTCACAGCCACATCATTGACACTAACTGACGTTGTATTTTTTTTAGTTTCCTGAGACTCCGATATTTCGAAACTTAAAATGTGAATGTGAATGAAAAAGCTAGGTTATAGCCAGTTGAAACACTCTCAAACAAGCTCAAATTAGTTAACGGTTATTTTAAAAGATGTCGCTACTCTACGGAAGAAGTAACGTCACTTTTTCACAGTGAACAGACAATATTGTTCCCCTACTAGGACAATGATCAGATGATACAAGAGCTGAGGATTGTGGTTAGAGCTTGAAAACCCTGAAAAAACTGTTAGCCCACCATCAACAATCACTCTCAATGGAAAAAAAAAACGTTGTTAGTTCAAACAATCCACACCAGAGATCATTACTTTCCAAGATGCCTCAATCGACCCCCTGACCAAGAACCCCTCAGAACCCCTAGATCAGAAACGCCCAGATCACTGTCGCTCTTCGAGAATGACCTCGAAACCGCCATTGCACTCTGGTCGCCTCCCTCGCAGTGCCAGGAAGCCCTCTGCCGGTCTTTGCCCCACAACCCAAATTTCCCGCCCAACCTAGACCTGGACCTAGGAGGGGCAACGAACACCTCGGAGGCGCCCAAGGTTTTGACCATGCCCGGCTTGAGCACCAGGGTGGCCTTGATGGGCGGAACCGGTGGGGCGGCCCTCTTGTTGTACCTGCCCCCCCGTTTGCACTTTTCACCGCCAGATGGCGCTGGTGAATCCCCGGAGTTTTTGATTTCTATCAGGTCCTGCAGGAAGTTGGAGAAGGTGTGGACGTTCTTGGTGATGTCCACGAGGCTTTTACCCAACGCGGGGCCTTCACATGCTGTTAATACGGGGTGCGTTCCCGTGTGTCTATCAGAATTAAGATTCTTACTCGAATCTACATGCTCTAAAGTGTCCAAAAACACGGTCTCACTTGATGATGAATCTGTTTGGCCTAGCTGATCGATTGTTTTCATCGAGCCGTCGATGAAAATGATATTGTCGTCGCTATCCTTGCAATCAAAATACTGAATTAAGGCGTCATCCGAGAGATCGTTTTCTGTCTAACAACGTAATGGAGGTGTTAAACGTGATACTCACTTCGCTCAAGCCGCCTTTCCTAGGAACGTTGGACCTGGTTGCTCTGGAGGTGCGAGATCTGGTGAGCGAGCCGGCTCTTTGTAAGCCCTCTCTGCCAGCCAGTTGGGCAACCTTCAGGGTGAAAAATATGTCGTTGAAACTTCTGTGATGCGTTTGAAAACGTGAAGCAGAACATGATTATTATGTATTTGGAATCCATTATGACCTACATCTCGGACGAAATTGCATTTGCATGGTGTCATTTTTACGCCATAATACGTAAAATAGCGAGTTTGCACGAAATATTCATTTCCCAGACTTACATTGGAGATTAAATGTTTTTAAAACGTTTTAGATACATGCTGAACATTACATCATTATAATGTTGAGAATATGATTTTCCAATACCCTATTACGCACATCTCATGAATGTACCACATAAATGAGGCGCATCTTGTAAAATTGAAAACTAACAGCATAAACGTCTCTAGGACCTAAGACCTGAAAATTACGTTTTTGATACGTTACATTAAAAAATATTTGCTTTCTTTCATTCTTCTCGAGTTGTGTAGATGTTGAAATGAAGTTTATCTTGAAGATATCAAACGAACATACCATTTTAGATGCACTACTTACTAGGACGTCTTCCATGATTCGAGTAACGAAACGTGCGTATTTGAAACGTAACATTATAAACATTTTGTCTTCTATTCGTCTAGAGTTGTTTAGATGTTACAATGATGTTTATTTCGAAGACATCAAGCCAACATACCATAAGATGTGAAAGTAATACATAAATGTTACTAGGACGTCATCCATGTTTCGAGTCTTGAAAAGTGCTTTTTGAAACTTACCATCAAAATCATTTTCTCTCTTTAATTCGTCTCGAGGTGTATAGATGTTACAATGATGTTCATTTTGAAAATATCAAGTTAACATACCATTTCAGATGTAAAAGTACCTACTACATAAACGTTACTAGGACGTCTTCCAGATTTCAAGACTTGAATAGTGCGTTTTTAAAACGTTACATCATAAACATTTTCTGTCTTTAATAATTCGCCTCGAGATGTATGGATGTTACAATGAAGTTTATCTTGAAGATGTCAAACTAATACATACCATTTGATATGTAAAAGTACGCCATAAATGTTACTGGGGCATCTTCCAGATTTCAAGTCTTGAAAAGTGCGTTTTTAAAACGTAACATCATACGCATTTCCTCTGTTCAATAATTCGTCTCGAGATGTGTAGATGTTACAATGAAGTTCATCTTGAAGATATCAAATTAACATACCATTCGAGATGTAAAAGTACGACATAAATGTTACTATAACGTCTTCCATGTTTCGAGTTTTGAGAACTGCGTTTTCAAAACGTAAATCCTACACATCTGACAATGTAATTCCACTCATCTTATAAACGTACATAATTAACGTATCTATGAATGTATGTATATCCCTCCTGATAGTTTGAAGACGTACAGGAGAACACAAAAAATGAACGTTTAATCAACATTCCAAAGACTTGCTTGAATAATGCACATCACTATGACGTTTATCAAACGTTTCAATTCAGAAACGTTACATACACATTGTAAACAACGTTCCAATGAAAATTTCCGAATTCCTTCAACCAAAAAATCGCCGAAAAACCCCATTACCCATACGAACCTTCCCCAAAGAGAGCCCCTCCCCACTCGAATACCCCGAGGAGACATCTTCAGCAGACTGCAAGCAAGCGACGCGGTCCGCCCTGACATCCACCTCCCCAAAGTAGATGTCTTTGGTGGCGGCGCCGCGATGCGGGCTGCGCCGACGCCTCAGCAGGCGGGCGTCGCTAACGACGACGTCGGCGTCGGTTTCGTCGAACGAGGTGTCGGTAAGGTCACTCAGCGAGTAGCTCTTCTTGAGCTGGTTCACCAGGCCGCCGCCGCTCTGCAACACGACGTTTCGGACTTATTCGGCGCGGGGGAGCATCAGTTGAAAAAGGTGATGGAAGAGTCTCCGTGTAAAGCGATTGAAACATCGCAAAATAATAAAACCAAAATGTTATACTTACGGTTGCTCGAAATCATATTTAAAGCCATGCAGTGCGAAACTTCTGGTGTAAGATGAAGCACAAATTATTTGAATAACTATAAGTGGATAGTATTTTTTTTTCTGAAATAGATATCCAAATCGTGGTGAAAGGAAGATGGTGATATCATTGTTAGTATTTTGTGTTCGCAGTTGTTCTCATTCTTAATTCCTATGGTGTCCTTTCCAAATTCGATCACTGAGCGGAAAATGTGAAAGTCTCATGAAACAACAAAATAATTGACAATGACATTGACATTATTGACAACTACGCGTCAATGGGGCCATCTACAGCACAAAATGTGAATCCTGCCTCAAAATGATTGTTATTGGCGTAATCAAGAAGGCCGTGATTTGAAGGAAACAGTGCTGGATAGGGATATGAAAACGCATGAGTCAATCTTGCTTAATTCAGCCAAGTTTTCAACCAATTTCGTAGGTAACTGATAGTAACAATTCCAATGAACCATTTTTAAATGAGTTTGATGTAAATATGAATTGAAAATTATTCAGAAATAATTGTTCAGACATTTTTCTAGCGCCTCTATCGTTGAAAATGAGAACCGCACGTCCCAAACTGTTATTCAAATGTTTCAGACGAAGGATTTGTCTTCTGAATCTATTGAAGAGTGCACTCAACAGGTCTTTTTTCATCATTACGGAAACAAAAAATTCACCATCTTCCTTCCATGTAGGTATTCATACCAAACTGTACAAGCGGTATCTGATTCAAGTTTAAAAAAAAAGTTGTATCACGAAAAAACAACGATATTCTTTGCGAGACATTTCGAAGAACGAATTTTTTTTGCAACTTAGTCGAGGTACATCCTGTACAGTACGTTAAAGCGATTTATTATGGGGCGAGGATCAAAACTGTTTCTAAAAGTGGAACAGATCGATACAATTTCGATCTGTGACATTGGAACTCAATTATTTTTTATTGGTTTGTTTCAGTTGGCCAAATTGTTAAAACCGTTAGGTAGTTGTTAAATGTTTGTTGGCAGTTAATTTGTGGATTATAATCTATTTGAGTCAGCAAGTCGATTGGGGAAATCTACAAAAGGTGCTCCGATACAAAAAAAATCATAAGAAAAATAAGGTATATATGGAGGATTTTGTTGGGTAGCTTAAAATAATGAGGTGCATAAAAAATAAACAAAAGATACAATCAAGAGTTTTTATTATCTACATCAAGACTATTTCCTTGTCATAATTTGGAATCCTGTCTTGATAACATTAAAATGACACTAATTCACATCACAGCAAGAAAAACCCGTGGAAAGGCACACTTTCGTATAAAAATAGAAAATATATAATAATATAAAAGGTTAGTTGATAGCGATAAAGGCTCAACCCACTGAGATATGAAATTTTTCACACCAAAGTAATCATGTAAAACTCTATCATCTTGAATTATTTCAAGTTTTATTGGCATTACGCATATGTTGCAAGAACCGACTAGAAATTTTGAGAAATATTCATTGTATTCAGTAAAAAGTCGATCTGAATCCAAGATACAGGATGTTGAAATTTCAAGGTTTCTATTAGTATTTTCTTTATAGCTTCTGCAGTTTTTAGTCCAGTACAGTGTTAGTCAAAACCAATCAAATATGGGCATATGGTTATGGAGACTTTTTCATTTTTTCCTTTCGTGCGTAGCCAAAAGTTGAATTACATAATTTTTTACGAAATATCGGTCGTAGAAAAATTACAAGAAAACAAAAAGATTCTAAAAGAACCATAAGTTGCATCTTGTATTTTAGAATCAACCAGCGGCGTACCGCAAGAAAGTTCAGGGTGAAAAAAAGGGGTGAGACCTCTAAGAAAATATCTCCCTGTAGATTTTTAAAACCAAATTTCTGCTGAGTATCCTGAACACCGCTAAAAACTCTTGAAATTTCAACACTTTCGGAAACAAAAAAAGACTGTGGAAATATATTTATAGGAACTTTTGTCAGTCTATCCCTCTACAAGTCCCACATATTATAAAACACTCTGTATCAATCTGCAACTGATAGCGTGAAAAAACTAGGAGGTAGGTACTCTAAAAAATAGTCTGACCTTGTCAATTAAGTCGAGTTTTTCGAGTTCAATTTTCGAAATAATTTCAGTTGATAGATATCTTGAAACCCTCAAACTGGTACGACTCCCCTAATTTATTGATTTTTAATATACAGTGTGACCCATTCAAAATGGAAACACGATTATAAAACATATTTTTTAATAGTTTACTTTAGAGTGACCGGAATTTGATTATTTTTCTTTTTCATGGATAAAAAAATCATTTGGAGTATATTTTTGTAAATATTATTTCGAAACCTCGCGAATCCAAATTTTATATCAAGAAAATCGCTAATATATTTCTAAGATTTTTGACATTGAAAACTAATTATTGTTGCCACGGAAAATGAGGACTCATCAATGAAATTTTACGTTTTGGTGGACTTTTCAAGTTTCCATCTACCGGGAAAAGAAAACTTATGCCAAAATCTACGTTTTACAAGGTGTTTCCATTTTATAAATTACATTTAATTTTTCTCATCAGAAAAAGTGTACCGTATTCCATTCTCACACAACACTCACACACCTTAAAATAAATTTCCTAAAAAAAAAAAATTCGAGTCTAAAAAACAAATTAGCACAAAAAAAATTGTCCGCCCCCATCCACTCCATCACTCGCTATAATCTACATCAGTCTTGGCGTCTCTGGCCTTTCTCGCGCTTTTCCTGGTGCCCCCCACCCCCTTGCCCCTACCCCCCCTCTTGGGGGCGGCTTTTTCGCGCTTCTCCTGCGCCACCTCGACAAACTCCTCAGGGTCGGAAAAACCGCTTTCCATCGAAAAATCCGACGTGCGCGATCGCGGCACGCCATCCAGTTGGCTGGGGGGGGGCCCCAGATGGGGCTCCGATCGCGAGGTGGGGAGCGCGGAGTGGGGGATTTGGGTGAGTGACTAAAAGCGGGGAGGTTATGAGTGGGTTAAAAAAAATCTCCGAACAACAAAACCACTAGAATAGTAACGCCCCAAATTGTCTGAAGCCAACATGAAATTCATATTCGTATGTTTTTTTCCCCACAGCGGTTGCTACATCGTGACATTTGAAAGTGATAATCATCCCAAGTTTTGTTTGATGGTTCCTTAAACGGCATTTTTCCAGTTTTGTGTGAAAATTTGAATAGGATTTTACTTAGAAACCTAGTTTGTTCTGTTCAAATCGAATTCAAAGGATGGTGAAACGCTGTTAAATGTGTAAAAGACGATTTAAAAGTGGTGACCAGAACACAACATACCACTGGTGAGTTACTCAGAGTAGTAGATAAGCCTATATTTAGTAGAATTGAGAAGTAATAACAACATGTTTGATGTTATATTTTTCATGTTCGAAAATTGGAAACTTTATATTACCAGAAGATAAACAATATAGTTCGTCAGTGAATTAGGTGAATCTATTATCATTCGAGAAATAAATCTAAGATGTATATTCTCAGATAACTTTGATTTTAGGTTGTTTTCATTAACTTTTAGGAAGAATGGTTATGATAATTTTGTTAGTAGGTCAATTTATTCAAATTCAGACCCTTTCAAGATAACAAGACACTGCTGCTGGGGGTATCTGTTGTTGCTATTCGTTTTCGAATGCGATAACCCTAATAACTGATTCAGATGTTGGCTTCAAACAACTACTTAGGCAAGGATTGTGCGTTATTCATCTAGTCTGTTATATGATCGAAGGTTAAACGTGTTAGGGAGGCCGTCCGATGAAACTTTTTTTTCGTGCAACATCGACTTGAAGCAAAACCAAAATGAAAACGGACTTGCGAATGCGAAAATTCTTCCCCAAGAAAAATCAAAGTTGGGTGACATCAAGGTGGCCTCGGAAAATACGACAGGTTTGGATTTCTTTTGAAAAAATGCCCCAAGAACGAAAAATGATACATGAAATTTTATTTCATATTATTTCATTGTTCAGCTTCAGAATGTTACACTTTTCGGAAAATAAGTAACATTTGATTACAATTTTTCAAGATCTTTGTGGGAGCTCAATGAACAACTTGAAGGTGAGAAACATTTGAATTGGTCGTTAAATTCTACAATAACCGATTTTTTGATTTTTTTCAATTTACGTAAGGCTTTTGTTGCAAGGGACTAGCAAACTGCCTTTCATAACTGACCAATAAAAACACTCGCTCCTTATGTGTTTTGAATATATTTTTATTAAAACGCACATACAGAGAATTTTCCATGATCGAACTAAACGACGTGGTTTGCCGTAACCAAACTGTCAGTGTCAGATGTAAATGTCAAGATGCGCCACAACACGACCAATCGTAAAGCGCTGTCACTGTCAAGTTCAAAATTTTCCAATCGCATCGAGTTCTTTTCATTCTAACCTTGTTTACAAAATCTACATTTCTTAATTGAATGTTAGCCATCTTTCAAGTTAGTTTGATTTCAGTTTTGAATGCTTCAAGTTTCAATTCAAGTTTGAATGACTATATATCAACATGAGAGATGAAAAAAAACGACAGTTTTCAGTTTAATCGGACTTGGTAAAACGCAAAAAAAAAACTGGGAGATAAAAAAATCATTATAAGCAGAAGTTTACCTTGAGAGCTGTTTGCATTATAGCAGAAACCCCTTTGGACCCAAAATCTAAGACTTGCTTGTAGCTTTGTTCCTTGGCCTTTGTGATGTATTCATCAATCTCCTATAAAAAATCATAAATGGGTAAATTATTGTTTCTAAATCCAAACAGTTTACAGCATTGTTGAAAATATTCAATGGAAAGCTAGTAAAAAAACAAGTAAATTCGTGATGTAATGATTCATCTTCAACTTTCTAACCTCAATCATATTTCCCAAAATTACAACAGGTGGCGCCAGTATTTTTTGCATGATCGAAAGTTCATTTTGGATCTATAACTTGTACTAACCTGTTCTTTTGAACTGAGAGTGGGATGTACGAACTTCCTGTACAATATGCTAGACCCCTTGGTAGCAGGGGATAGCAGCCATATGACTAGTATGATTTTTATTTCATAGTAAAATGGAAACCTGAAACAGGAAACCTTTGTCTAACACTTCGTGAACGAAAAAAAATTAGGTTAGTAAATCGGTCAAATATTTTAACGTACCAGCTCAGGAATACGTCTGTGAAGGTTTCTATGCAAGTGAAGAGAGCAAAAACTATCCAGTACATCATCCATTTTACCTAGAAACATGTAGATTGTTTATTCACTAAATTTATTTTCAAATCTAGAGTACGTCACTGTTCTCTCAAAACAAACTAACTACTACTTTCTGATACAATAGACAACACTGTATTGATGAAAATATTTTCAACGGATACTTCGCCCATGTTTTTTTATTCTGGCCCCCATGGTATTGTAGATAATAATAGTTATTCATAATAAATCAACTTTATAGTTATTATTATATTATAAGCTGCAAAATATTCGTGTGATTCTTTGTCAATAAAAATCGAGATAAAAATATTTCTTTCGTTTTTGAGAACGGAATTATTGGATGTTTCGTGTATCAATGTTATGTTTTCAATGTTTGATGAAAAAATGTCTTGTTTATTGCAGTGACTTACGTATTCCTTGACGTTCTTTGTCCTCACAGCCTTGTAGGAAGAATAAGCGGGATACAGTGTACCGAATAGCAATCTGAAAATCGGATACAGCACGAGGTAAGTCACAGCTTTGTGACAAAAAAACGCCATTCCCGTCGAAAACATTCCCAAGGGAAAAAGGCACGGTCTCAAGGGCCCAAAAAAACGCAACATTCTCACGAAGGAAATCAACAAGTCCGATGTATTTTCAACAATGAGAGACTGGGTGAGCGGTTTTCACAAGCGTTAACGTGAACAATGTCTGTCAACTTTTGTGATCCTTCACAGGGTGCAATGCTCCTACTGAACCGATTCTATTTTAAATGGCCGATGTTCTTCCTGTATGCACTCGAATGATTCTTGCTTGCGATTAAATATAGATGCTTTTTCATCCTATTGGTCATGATCTCGGTCATGATGGACTTAGTGTAGAAGACGTACCAAAATGATTTGAGTTTTTTTTACATAATCTGGGGTTATTCACATGGAATTTTGTAGAGATCTACGATCTTTTTTTTTCAATAAATATATGTAGCTAATAATCAATATTAGTTTTATGGTTCATTTTCATTGCTATATATTTCTCAACGATAGTGAAATATACTAGCAATGGCACAGATTAGAGGCAATGGTTTCATTGAATTTGAAATTAGTGTGACATTATTTTGTCATTGTGAAATATTAATCCATAGGCCTATCAGACTATGACCAATTGATTGTTGTGCTTTGAAAGTGGAAAAGGGAAGTATGAAACGTACCTATCACAATTGTGCCTCCCGATTTCATTTACTTTGAATAACAGACCATTTGGGTGAAATAAGAAGAAGAAGGCACTGGCAACGTATGATTTTAGAGGATTTTCACCACGTAATTAAAGCTCACAAATATATCACAATCACTTGACCATTCCAATAAAAAGTAAATCGAATCTGGGGTTTATCTTTGTAGGACATTTCAAAGGATTTATTGTAGAGGTATGCACAAAACAAATTGAACCAAAAAGCCAGACTGTGTCTTGGCATGCCAAATAGTTCTACAGTATTTTTAGATGTGGGTATAATTATTCCGTTTACTATTTGGCACTCGTAAAAGTTTGGCATATATCAACGTAAAAAGCATAAGGCAAAGATGTTTATAAACCAATGTATTAACAGAGTATATTTATGGTCACATTTGACAACTCATCCTTGGTAAGAACCAGGACAACTACATTCTCTTTCAAAACCAATATTGTACATGATGTGAGGTCGGCTGCAATAAATGACAATGACTAGGTATCTGATTGATACATAGAAAGAACATTTCAGAGTAGACATACTCTTTGTTCCCAATTGGCATATTGTCACAATTTTTTGTCGTATTGTTTTGTAAGGTATTTCAACTCTATTTTTGCACTAAAGGTAAGTCCTTCTGAGAATTCGGCAGTGAAGAATTCGGATGCGTTTCAATAGGTACTCTACCTAGGGCCTAAGACTCCTAGGAGATGGTGTGAATGTTCACTTACATGACCAATCTGGATAATATGGAGGATATCATTTTGAGCACTTGAATTATTATACACTATTTTTGACGTTTATCACATCAAAATAAACAATAAACAGGAATATAATTCGAACAACGAACAACTGAACAACATTGCAGCAGCAATGACAGGACAGACTACAGAGAGTGACGACTGACGAGTGACACTGGTGAGGTGAGTGGTGACTGGTGACGGGTCGAGGACGCAAGAATTCAAATCCACATGAATACAAGCATAGCTATTAAAATCCACCAATAACAATCATTTACGTTTTGACGGTAGGTTCAAAATGGTTGGTACCGTTAAAAGCGGTATCGACGATGGTTTATTTACATCAGTGAATGCAGGGAGTGAATTGTTGAAGAAGGAAAATTTGATTGAATAGGAAAGGGAAATTTAACGAGCTATCGCGCTATATTCATCCAATGAGACTTACCTGACCTGAACCACGCACTAACCTATCAGTAGATCATTATTTTCAGTAGATTTTTGAGGAAGGGAAAGTCGAACGAAAAAATTCGAATTTGAACGCGCTATCGCGCTATATTAATTTAATGAGACTTACCTGACCTGAACGTACCAACCTATCACCTATCACTAGATCACTATTTATCGGGACCTTTGAGGGAAGAAAATATGATTAAAAAAAATGCTCTTCAACTACTGGGTCACAAAGTATACATACTCTTTGACTGGGTGCCCGGTCAGAGATATTTGAGACTTGACTAAAAAAAAAAAGATTTAACGGGAATCGACCCCTGGACATCATCTGTGACATCAGCTTGAAGAGCATACTACCACAGATTGTGATACTACTCTCTGTCCATCTTCCTTGTATGATCACAGATGAGAGAACCTTAGCACAAAGTATAGGTTATACTAACCAGAGAGTTGACTCAGAGAAAGGCGGGAATGTTACCAAATGACCTTGAAAATTTACTACGAATTAAATTTCTGATGCGTATAAATAACGATATATTCTGCAAATTTTTATTTATTATTTTCGTCTTTTGTGAAAAATAAATAAGTTGAGAGGTGGGGAGATTATAAATGATCACCGTGTACAACAATAATAGATGGCGATGATGTCGAAAGATGTATAAAGAATTTTATTTCAATCATGTTCGATACATATTCGAATCAAACTCATTGGAAAATGGCTCCTTGGAATTTTTAGAAAAAGTTAGAAACGATTCAGAATCAAATATTCATACTTTCGTATTGACACCTGCAATATCCTGTATTTTTGGTCTCTCTTTCTTATAAATGAAATAAAAATAGGAAGTAATACACTGAGTGCGCATTGGTTTTTCCAATGGACATTGGGCTTAGGGCGTATGGTAAATATTGTAGTTAAAAGAATGAAAAAACCCTAACTCTTCGTTTACTATAGTTCCTGTCACCTGTGTTGAAATTTTCGGTTTGTATCTTCTGGACTGAATGCTACGAAAGCGCTGAACGGACATACAGCAAAATAAAATTATAATTGCCAGTTTGAACTTTGAACTGACATTTTTTCCTATCACCGTTGAATTCAACATGCGAACTTCAGTAATTATACCAAATTTGAGAATCCTAGTAGCATTAGTTTAAAAGTTATCAATGTCTATAAGAATCGACAATTTTCAGTTTTTTCAGAATATTTCAAGAACTACCAAAGATATCCTCGATTTCTTTTGATATTCAAGATGGCCATAAAATTGCGCATATTTCTTGTGATTTTGTAATTCAACATACTACGCATCTCTCTTCGTTTGCGATTCGACAATAGTGTACCATGAAATTTGCATTACCCTGTATGACAGTCGATGTTTTTCGCCGGTTCCGGACCTCCCCCCAAGGTCACACACCCCGACATGGCCTTGGGAGTATGACCTTGGTATGACCTTGAGAGGAGGGTGGCCTTGGAAGTTGATGCGGCCTTGGGGATGATAGATGAAAATCTAATGGTTACTGTCGTGAATCATATTTAGAAACATGAATGGAACCTATAATAAGCATGTCCATGGTTGGGAATTCAGAATTATTCAAAAATGAATTGAATATTCTCATAAGAGATTCTATCCTCGAAGCAATTCGAAAGATCCCAAATAAGTTTAAGTATTTTTGAACCAGGGAAATAATTTTAAGAAATCCTAGCGGAATTTGCAAATCAACCAATGTCGATCAATTATTAATCGTAATATGTTTAGAACAAAGGAATTGACGAATGTGGAATTTTAAGTAATCAACTCCAAGGAATTCCCTGGAATTTAAATAATATTCGGGAATAAACTCGATTTTTTCAGGTACTTATCTTGAATTTTGATTAATCTTTAATAATTCCACTACTGAAGAATTCTGAATGATTCCCCAGTTAAATAGAAAGTATCCTCGAAACACATAAATGCTAGAAATTTCAAGGAAATTCAAACGATCTATAAAATCCTTTGCAAATTTGAAAATCAACGAGACTCGGTATATAGTATCGCCTCTCATCGACTTGGATATAATTGATTCATGTTCAAAAAAGCAGTAAAAAGATAATAGTTCTTTCATATCGTTTTTTGTTCTGATTCATATCAGTGGACAGTCATATACAACTTATATAATTGTTCATGAACCATATCGATAAGCTAGGATGATTTGTAGTCTGTTCGCGTTGCTTGTACACTTCGGTTGTTCGGCAAAACGTAGATGACATATTATTATACGCCGGTGTCATCTTCATTGTCGTGACGGTATTATATAGAAATATGAAGACATCATCATCCCTCTAAGACATCGGAAGTGCGGTCTCCTTTACCCAATTAACTATTGTGGAAGTGTAAAGTGCGGATTATTCGGTTACCGTGTGTACTCTGCGGTTTATTCGGTTACCGTGTGTACTCTGCGGTTTATTCGGTTACCGTGTGCAGTGTTCTAAAATGTGAGGTGTCAAAAGAGCGGCATCATCATGGCATGGAGTTCTAGAAAAAAAAATGAAAATCACTATTCAAGCAGGGGTGGATTGAAGAATTGTTTCCAAATGGTGAGTGAATTTTCATTTTGCATGCATTAAGGCGGATTTATGCAGACCGCTTTTTAATTAATCTATCATTTCTCGATCACTATCGTTTTCACTCATAGATCCTATTGCTTACACTAGATCCGGCATCCAGGCTACTTGAAATGAAAGTACTAATAAGCCATTGATTGGTCGTTTTCATTTTTGTCCATACATGTGTTGAACCACGTGATCATGTAAATTACTACAGGATGCCGGATCTAGCGTAAGCAATAAGATGATTATGATAGAGTCAGCAGGTTGATCTATTTGAGTACTGCTGTTATAGACATTCTCGGATTCAGATTAAGTGGATTTATTACTTGCCACTGTTTTCATTAAAATTTAAGAATTAATTATGATAGAGTCAACAGGTTGATCTATTTGAGTACTGCTGTTACAGGCATTCTCGGATTCAGATTAAGTGGATTTATTACTTGCCACTGTTTTCATTAAAATTTAAGAATGAATTATGATATAGTCAGCAGGTTGATCTATTTGAGTACTGCTGTTACAGGCACTCTCGGATTCAGATTAAGTGGATTTATTACTTGCCACTGTTTTCATTAAAATTTACTAATGAATTATGATAGAGTCAGAAGGTTGATCTATTTGAGTACTGCTGTTACAGGCATTCTCGGATTCATATTAAGTGGATGTATTACTTGCCACTGTTTTCATTAAAATTTACTAATGAATTATGATAGAGTCAGCAGGTTGATCTATTTGAGTACTGCTGTTACAGGCATTCTCGATTTCAGATTAAGTGGATTTATTACTTGCCACTGTTTTCATTAAAATTTAAGAATGAATTATGATAGAGTCAGCAGGTTGATCTATTTGAGTACTGCTGTTACAGACATTCTCGAATTCAGATTAAGTGGATTTATTACTTGCCACTGTTTTCATTAAAATTTAAGAATGAATTATGATATAGTCAGCAGGTTGATCTATTTGAGTACTGCTGTTACAGGCATTCTCGGATTCAGATTAAGTGGATTTATTGCTTGCCCCTGTTTTCATTGAAATTTAAAAATGAATGATGATAGAGTCAGCAGGTTGATCTATTTGAGTACTGCTGTTACAGGCATTCTCGGATTCAGATTAAGTGGATTTATTACTTGCCACTGTTTTCATCGAAATTTAAGAATAAATTATGATAGAGTCAGCAGGTTGATCTATTTGAGTACTGCTGTTACAGGCATTCTCGGATTCAGATTCAGTGGATTTATTACTTGCCACTGTTTTCATTAAAATTTAAGAATGAATTTTGATAGAGTCAGCAGGTTGATCTATTTGAGTGCTCCTGTTACAGGCATTCTCGGATTCAGATTAAGTGGATTTATTACTTGCCACTGTTTTCATTAAAATTTAAGAATGAATTATGATAGAATCAGCCGGTTGATCTATTTGAGTACTGCTGTTACAGGCATTCTCGGATTCAGATTAAGTGGATTTATTACTTGCCACTATTTTCATTAAAATTTAAGAATGAATTATGATAGAGTCAGCAGGTTGATCTATTTGAGTACTGCTGTTATAGACATTCTCGGATTCAGATTAAGTGGATTTATTACTTGCCACTGTTTTCTTTAAAATTTAAGAATGAATTATGATAGAATCAGCCGGTTGATCTATTTGAGTACTGCTGTTACAGGCATTCTCGGATTCAGATTAAGTGGATTTATTACTTGCCACTATTTTCATTAAAATTTAAGAATGAATTATGATAGAGTCAGCAGGTTGATCTATTTGAGTACTGCTGTTACAGGCATTCTCGGATTCAGATTAAGTGGATTTATTACTTGCCACTGTTTTCATTAAAATTTAAGAATGAATTATGATAGAGTCAGCAGGTTGATCTATTTGAGTACTGCTGTTATAGACATTCTCGGATTCAGATTCAGTGGATTTATTACTTGCCACTGTTTTCATTAAAATTTAAGAATGAATTATGATAGAGTCAACAGGTTGATCTATTTGAGTACTGCTGTTATAGACATTCTCGGATTCAGATTAAGTGGATTTATTACTTGCCACTGTTTTCATTAAAATTTAAGAATGAATTATGATAGAGTCAGCCGGTTGATCTATTTGAGTACTGCTGTTATAGACATTCTCGGATTCAGATTCAGTGGATTTATTACTTGCCACTGTTTTCATTAAAATTTAAGAATGAATTATGATAGAGTCAGCAGGTTGATCTATTTGAGTACTGCTGTTATAGACATTCTCGGATTCAGATTCAGTGGATTTATTACTTGCCACTGTTTTCATTAAAATTTAAGAATGAATTATGATAGAGTCAGCCGGTTGATCTATTTGAGTACTGCTGTTATAGACATTCTCGGATTCAGATTAAGTGGATTTATTACTTGCCACTATTTTCATTAAAATTTAAGAATGAATTATGATAGAGTCAGCAGGTTGATCTATTTGAGTACTGCTGTTATAGACATTCTCGGATTCAGATTCAGTGGATTTATTACTTGCCACTGTTTTCATTAAAATTTAAGAATGAATTATGATAGAGTCAGCAGGTTGATCTATTTGAGTACTGCTGTTACAGGCATTCTCGGATTCAGATTAAGTGGATTTATTACTTGCCACTGTTTTCATTAAAATTTAAGAATGAATTATGATAGAGTCAGCCGGTTGATCTATTTGAGTACTGCTGTTATAGACATTCTCGGATTCAGATTAAGTGGATTTATTACTTGCCACTGTTTTCATTAAAATTTAAGAATGAATTATGATAGAGTCAGCAGGTTGATCTATTTGAGTACTGCTGTTACAGGCATTCTCGGATTCAGATTAAGTGGATTTATTACTTGCCACTATTTTCATTAAAATTTAAGAATGAATTATGATAGAGTCAGCAGGTTGATCTATTTGAGTACTGCTGTTATAGACATTCTCGGATTCAGATTCAGTGGATTTATTACTTGCCACTGTTTTCATTAAAATTTAAGAATGAATTATGATAGAGTCAGCAGGTTGATCTATTTGAGTACTGCTGTTACAGGCATTCTCGGATTCAGATTAAGTGGATTTATTACTTGCCACTGTTTTCATTAAAATTTAAGAATGAATTATGATAGAGTCAGCCGGTTGATCTATTTGAGTACTGCTGTTATAGACATTCTCGGATTCGGATTAAGTGGATTTATTACTTGCCACTGTTTTCATTAAAATTTAAGAATGAATTATGATAGAGTCAGCCGGTTGATCTATTTGAGTACTGCTGTTATAGACATTCTCGGATTCAGATTAAGTGGATTTGTTACTTGCCACTGTTTTCATTAAAATTTAAGAATGAATTATGATAGAGTCAGCAGGTTGATCTATTTGAGTACTGCTGTTATAGACATTCTCGGATTCAGATTAAGTGGATTTATTACTTGCCACTGTTTTCATTAAAATTTAAGAATGAATTATGAAAGAATCAGCCGGATGATCTATTTGAGTACTGCTGTTACAGGCATTCTCGGATTCAGATTAAGTGGATTTATTACTTGCCACTATTTTCATTAAAATTAAAGAATGAATTATGATAGAGTCAGCAGGTTGATCTATTTGAGTACTCCTGTTACAGGCATTCTCGGATTCAGATTAAGTGGATTTATTACTTGCCACTGTTTTCATCAAAATTTGAAAATGAATTATGATAGAGTCAGCAGGTTGATCTATTTGAGTACTGCTGTTATAGACATTCTCGGATTCAGATTCAGTGGATTTATTACTTGCCACTGTTTTCATTAAAATTTAAGAATGAATTATGATAGAGTCAGCAGGTTGATCTATTTGAGTACTGCTGTTATAGACATTCTCGGATTCAGATTCAGTGGATTTATTACTTGCCACTGTTTTCATTAAAATTTAAGAATGAATTATGATAGAGTCAGCAGGTTGATCTATTTGAGTACTGCTGTTATAGACATTCTCGGATTCAGATTAAGTGGATTTATTACTTGCCACTGTTTTCATTGAAATTTAAGAATGAATTATGATAGAGTCAGCAGGTTGATCTATTTGAGTGCTCCTGTTACAGGCATTCTCGGATTCAGATTCAGAGGATTTATTACTTGCCACTGTTTTCATTAAAATTTAAGAATGTATTATGATAGAATCAGCCGGTTGATCTATTTGAGTACTGCTGTTACAGGCATTCTCGGATTCAGATCAAGTGGATTTATTACTTGCCACTATTTTCATTAAAATTTAAGAATGAATTATGATAGAGTCAGCAGGTTGATCTATTTGAGTACTGCTGTTATAGACATTCTCGGATTCAGATTAAGTGGATTTATTACTTGCCACTGTTTTCATTAAAATTCAAGAATGAATTATGATAGAGTCAGCAGGTTGATCTATTTGAGTACTGCTGTTACAGACATTCTCGGATTCAGATTCAGTGGATTTATTACTTGCCACTGTTTTCATTAAAATTTAAGAATGAATTATGATAGAATCAGCCGGTTGATCTATTTGAGTACTGCTGTTACAGGCATTCTCGATTTCAGATTAAGTGGATTCATTACTTGCCACTATTTTCATTAAAATTTAAGAATGAATTGTGATAGAGTCAGCAGGTTGATCTATTTGAGTACTGCTGTTACAGGCATTCTCGGATTCAGATTAAGTGGATTTATTACTTGCCACTGTTTTCATTGAAATTCAAGAATGAATTATGATAGAGTCAGCAGGTTGATCTATTTGAGTACTGCTGTTACAGACATTCTCGGATTCAGATTCAGTGGATTTATTACTTGCCACTGTTTTCATTAAAATTTAAGAATGAATTATGATAGAGTCAGCAGGTTGATCTATTTGAGTACTGCTGTTACAGGCATTCTCGGATTCAGATTAAGTGGATTTATTACTTGCCACTATTTTCATTAAAATTTAAGAATGAATTATGATAGAGTCAGCAGGTTGATCTATTTGAGTACTGCTGTTACAGACATTCTCGAATTCAGATTAAGTGGATTTATTACTTGCCACTGTTTTCATTAAAATATAGAGTCAGCAAGTTGATCTATTCGAGTACTGCTGTTATAGGCATTCTCGGATTCAGATTAAGTGGATTTATTACTTGCCACTGTTTTCATTGAAATTTAAGAATGAATTGTGATAGAGTCAGCAGGTTGATCTATTTGAGTACTGCTGTTACAGGCATTCTCGGATTCAGATTCAGTGGATTAATTACTTGCCACTGTTTTCATTAAAATTTAAGAATGAATTATGATAGAGTCAGCAGGTTGATCTATTTGAGTACTGCTGTTATACAGGCATTCTCGGATTCAGATTCAGTGGATTTATTACTTGCCACTATTTTCATTAAAATTTAAGAATGAATTATGATAGAGTCAGCAGGTTGATCTATTTGAGTACTGCTGTTACAGGCATTCTCGGATTCAGATTAAGTGGATTTATTACTTGCCACTGTTTTCATTAAAATTTAAGAATGAATTATGATAGAGTCAGCAGGTTGATCTATTTGAGTACTGCTGTTACAGGCATTCTCGGATTCAGATTAAGTGGATTTATTACTTGCCACTATTTTCATTAAAATTTAAGAATGAATTATGATAGAGTCAGCAGGTTGATCTATTTGAGTACTGCTGTTACAGACATTCTCGAATTCAGATTAAGTGGATTTATTACTTGCCACTGTTTTCATTAAAATATAGAGTCAGCAAGTTGATCTATTCGAGTACTGCTGTTATAGGCATTCTCGGATTCAGATTAAGTGGATTTATTACTTGCCACTGTTTTCATTGAAATTTAAGAATGAATTGTGATAGAGTCAGCAGGTTGATCTATTTGAGTACTGCTGTTACAGGCATTCTCGGATTCAGATTCAGTGGATTAATTACTTGCCACTGTTTTCATTAAAATTTAAGAATGAATTATGATAGAGTCAGCAGGTTGATCTATTTGAGTACTGCTGTTATACAGGCATTCTCGGATTCAAATTCAGTGGATTTATTACTTGCCACTATTTTCATTAAAATTTAAGAATGAATTATGATAGAGTCAGCAGGTTGATCTATTTGAGTACTGCTGTTACAGGCATTCTCGGATTCAGATTAAGTGGATTTATTACTTGCCACTGTTTTCATTGAAATTTAAGAATGAATTATGATAGAGTCAGCAGGTTGATCTATTTGAGTACTGCTGTTATAGACATTCTCGGATTCAGATTCAGTGGATTTATTACTTGCCACTGTTTTCATTAAAATTTAAGAATGAATTATGATAGAGTCAGCAGGTTGATCTATTTGAGTACTGCTGTTATAGACATTCTCGGATTCAGATTCAGTGGATTTATTACTTGCCACTGTTTTCATTAAAATTTAAGAATGAATTATGATAGAGTCAGCAGGTTGATCTATTTGAGTACTGCTGTTATAGACATTCTCGGATTCAGATTAAGTGGATTTATTACTTGCCACTGTTTTCATTAAAATTTAAGAATGAATTATGATAGAGTCAGCAGGTTGATCTATTTGAGTGCTCCTGTTACAGGCATTCTAGGATTCAGATTCAGAGGATTTATTACTTGCCACTGTTTTCATTAAAATTTAAGAATGAATTATGATAGAATCAGCCGGTTGATGTATTTGAGTACTGCTGTTACAGGCATTCTCGGATTCAGATCAAGTGGATTTATTACTTGCCACTATTTTCATTAAAATTTAAGAATGAATTATGATAGAGTCAGCAGGTTGATCTATTTGAGTACTGCTGTTATAGACATTCTCGGATTCCGATTAAGTGGATTTATTACTTGCCACTGTTTTCATTAAAATTCAAGAATGAATTATGATAGAGTCAGCAGGTTGATCTATTTGAGTACTGCTGTTACAGACATTCTCGGATTCAGATTCAGTGGATTTATTACTTGCCACTGTTTTCATTAAAATTTAAGAATGAATTATGATAGAATCAGCCGGTTGATCTATTTGAGTACTGCTGTTACAGGCATTCTCGATTTCAGATTAAGTGGATTCATTACTTGCCACTATTTTCATTAAAATTTAAGAATGAATTGTGATAGAGTCAGCAGGTTGATCTATTTGAGTACTGCTGTTACAGGCATTCTCGGATTCAGATTAAGTGGATTTATTACTTGCCACTGTTTTCATTAAAATTCAAGAATGAATTATGATAGAGTCAGCAGGTTGATCTATTTGAGTACTGCTGTTACAGACATTCTCGGATTCAGATTCAGTGGATTTATTACTTGCCACTGTTTTCATTAAAATTTAAGAATGAATTATGATAGAGTCAGCAGGTTGATCTATTTGAGTACTGCTGTTACAGGCATTCTCGGATTCAGATTAAGTGGATTTATTACTTGCCACTATTTTCATTAAAATTTAAGAATGAATTATGATAGAGTCAGCAGGTTGATCTATTTGAGTACTGCTGTTACAGGCATTCTCGGATTCAGATTAAGTGGATTTATTACTTGCCACTGTTTTCATTAAAATTCAAGAATGAATTATGATAGAGTCAGCAGGTTGATCTATTTGAGTACTGCTGTTACAGGCATTCTCGGATTCAGATTAAGTGGATTTATTACTTGCCACTGTTTTCATTGAAATTTAAGAATGAATTGTGATAGAGTCAGCAGGTTGATCTATTTGAGTACTGCTGTTACAGGCATTCTCGGATTCAGATTCAGTGGATTAATTACTTGCCACTGTTTTCATTAAAATTTAAGAATGAATTATGATAGAGTCAGCAGGTTGATCTATTTGAGTACTGCTGTTATACAGGCATTCTCGGATTCAGATTCAGTGGATTTATTACTTGCCACTATTTTCATTAAAATTCAAGAATGAATTATGATAGAGTCAGCAGGTTGATCTATTTGAGTACTGCTGTTATAGACATTCTCGGATTCAGATTAAGTGGATTTATTACTTGCCACTGTTTTCATTAAAATTTAAGAATGAATTATGATAGAGTCAGCAGGTTGATCTATTTGAGTACTGCTGTTATAGACATTCTCGGATTCAGATTAAGTGGATTTATTACTTGCCACTGTTTTCAATAAAATTTAAGAATGAATTATGATAGAGTCAGCCGGTTGATCTATTTGAGTACTGCTGTTATAGACATTCTCGGATTCAGATTCAGTGGATTTATTACTTGCCACTGTTTTCATTAAAATTTAAGAATGAATTATGATAGAGTCAGCAGGTTGATCTATTTGAGTACTGCTGTTATAGACATTCTCGGATTCAGATTAAGTGGATTTATTACTTGCCACTGTTTTCATTAAAATTTAAGAATGAATTATGATAGAGTCAGCAGGTTGATCTATTTGAGTACTGCTGTTATAGACATTCTCGGATTCAGATTAAGTGGATTTATTACTTGCCACTGTTTTCAATAAAATTTAAGAATGAATTATGATAGAGTCAGCCGGTTGATCTATTTGAGTACTGCTGTTACAGGCATTCTCGGATTCAGATTAAGTGGATTTATTACTTGCCACTGTTTTCATTAGAATTCAAGAATGAATTATGATAGAGTCAGCAGGTTGATCTATTTGAGTACTGCTGTTACAGGCATTCTCGGATTCAGATTAAGTGGATTTATTACTTGCCACTGTTTTCATTGAAATTTAAGAATGAATTGTGATAGAGTCAGCAGGTTGATCTATTTGAGTACTGCTGTTACAGGCATTCTCGGATTCAGATTCAGTGGATTAATTACTTGCCACTGTTTTCATTAAAATTTAAGAATGAATTATGATAGAGTCAGCAGGTTGATCTATTTGAGTACTGCTGTTATACAGGCATTCTCGGATTCAGATTCAGTGGATTTATTACTTGCCACTATTTTCATTAAAATTCAAGAATGAATTATGATAGAGTCAGCAGGTTGATCTATTTGAGTACTGCTGTTATAGACATTCTCGGATTCAGATTAAGTGGATTTATTACTTGCCACTGTTTTCATTAAAATTTAAGAATGAATTATGATAGAGTCAGCAGGTTGATCTATTTGAGTACTGCTGTTATAGACATTCTCGGATTCAGATTCAGTGGATTTATTACTTGCCACTGTTTTCATTAAAATTTAAGAATGAATTATGATAGAGTCAGCAGGTTGATCTATTTGAGTACTGCTGTTATAGACATTCTCGGATTCAGATTAAGTGGATTTATTACTTGCCACTGTTTTCAATAAAATTTAAGAATGAATTATGATAGAGTCAGCCGGTTGATCTATTTGAGTACTGCTGTTACAGGCATTCTCGGATTCAGATTAAGTGGATTTATTACTTGCCACTATTTTCATTAAAATTTAAGAATGAATTATGATAGAGTCAGCAGGTTGATCTATTTGAGTACTGCTGTTATAGACATTCTCGGATTCAGATTCAGTGGATTTATTACTTGCCACTGTTTTCATTAAAATTTAAGAATGAATTATGATAGAGTCAGCAGGTTGATCTATTTGAGTACTGCTGTTACAGGCATTCTCGGATTCAGATTAAGTGGATTTATTACTTGCCACTGTTTTCATTAAAATTTAAGAATGAATTATGATAGAGTCAGCCGGTTGATCTATTTGAGTACTGCTGTTATAGACATTCTCGGATTCGGATTAAGTGGATTTTTTACTTGCCACTGTTTTCATTAAAATTTAAGAATGAATTATGATAGAGTCAGCCGGTTGATCTATTTGAGTACTGCTGTTATAGACATTCTCGGATTCAGATTAAGTGGATTTGTTACTTGCCACTGTTTTCAATAAAATTTAAGAATGAATTATGATAGAGTCAGCCGGTTGATCTATTTGAGTACTGCTGTTACAGGCATTCTCGGATTCAGATTAAGTGGATTTATTACTTGCCACTATTTTCATTAAAATTTAAGAATGAATTATGATAGAGTCAGCAGGTTGATCTATTTGAGTACTGCTGTTATAGACATTCTCGGATTCAGATTCAGTGGATTTATTACTTGCCACTGTTTTCATTAAAATTTAAGAATGAATTATGATAGAGTCAGCAGGTTGATCTATTTGAGTACTGCTGTTACAGGCATTCTCGGATTCAGATTAAGTGGATTTATTACTTGCCACTGTTTTCATTAAAATTTAAGAATGAATTATGATAGAGTCAGCCGGTTGATCTATTTGAGTACTGCTGTTATAGACATTCTCGGATTCGGATTAAGTGGATTTATTACTTGCCACTGTTTTCATTAAAATTTAAGAATGAATTATGAAAGAATCAGCCGGATGATCTATTTGAGTACTGCTGTTACAGGCATTCTCGGATTCAGATTAAGTGGATTTATTACTTGCCACTATTTTCATTAAAATTTAAGAATGAATTATGATAGAGTCAGCAGGTTGATCTATTTGAGTACTCCTGTTACAGGCATTCTCGGATTCAGATTAAGTGGATTTATTACTTGCCACTGTTTTCATCAAAATTTGAAAATGAATTATGATAGAGTCAGCAGGTTGATCTATTTGAGTACTGCTGTTATAGACATTCTCGGATTCAGATTCAGTGGATTTATTACTTGCCACTGTTTTCATTAAAATTTAAGAATGAATTATGATAGAGTCAGCAGGTTGATCTATTTGAGTACTGCTGTTATAGACATTCTCGGATTCAGATTCAGTGGATTTATTACTTGCCACTGTTTTCATTAAAATTTAAGAATGAATTATGATAGAATCAGCCGGTTGATCTATTTGAGTACTGCTGTTACAGGCATTCTCGGATTCAGATCAAGTGGATTTATTACTTGCCACTATTTTCATTAAAATTTAAGAATGAATTATGATAGAGTCAGCAGGTTGATCTATTTGAGTACTGCTGTTATAGACATTCTCGGATTCAGATTAAGTGGATTTATTACTTGCCACTGTTTTCATTAAAATTCAAGAATGAATTATGATAGAGTCAGCAGGTTGATCTATTTGAGTACTGCTGTTACAGACATTCTCGGATTCAGATTCAGTGGATTTATTACTTGCCACTGTTTTCATTAAAATTTAAGAATGAATTATGATAGAATAAGCCGGTTGATCTATTTGAGTACTGCTGTTACAGGCATTCTCGATTTCAGATTAAGTGGATTCATTACTTGCCACTATTTTCATTAAAATTTAAGAATGAATTGTGATAGAGTCAGCAGGTTGATCTATTTGAGTACTGCTGTTACAGGCATTCTCGGATTCAGATTAAGTGGATTTATTACTTGCCACTGTTTTCATTAAAATTCAAGAATGAATTATGATAGAGTCAGCAGGTTGATCTATTTGAGTACTGCTGTTACAGACATTCTCGGATTCAGATTCAGTGGATTTATTACTTGCCACTGTTTTCATTAAAATTTAAGAATGAATTATGATAGAGTCAGCAGGTTGATCTATTTGAGTACTGCTGTTACAGGCATTCTCGGATTCAGATTAAGTGGATTTATTACTTGCCACTATTTCCATTAAAATTTAAGAATGAATTATGATAGAGTCAGCAGGTTGATCTATTTGAGTACTGCTGTTACAGACATTCTCGAATTCAGATTAAGTGGATTTATTACTTGCCACTGTTTTCATTAAAATATAGAGTCAGCAAGTTGATCTATTCGAGTACTGCTGTTATAGGCATTCTCGGATTCAGATTAAGTGGATTTATTACTTGCCACTGTTTTCATTGAAATTTAAGAATGAATTGTGATAGAGTCAGCAGGTTGATCTATTTGAGTACTGCTGTTACAGGCATTCTCGGATTCAGATTCAGTGGATTAATTACTTGCCACTGTTTTCATTAAAATTTAAGAATGAATTATGATAGAGTCAGCAGGTTGATCTATTTGAGTACTGCTGTTATACAGGCATTCTCGGATTCAGATTCAGTGGATTTATTACTTGCCACTATTTTCATTAAAATTTAAGAATGAATTATGATAGAGTCAGCAGGTTGATCTATTTGAGTACTGCTGTTACAGGCATTCTCGGATTCAGATTAAGTGGATTTATTACTTGCCACTGTTTTCATTAAAATTTAAGAATGAATTATGATAGAGTCAGCAGGTTGATCTATTTGAGTACTGCTGTTACAGGCATTCTCGGATTCAGATTAAGTGGATTTATTACTTGCCACTATTTTCATTAAAATTTAAGAATGAATTATGATAGAGTCAGCAGGTTGATCTATTTGAGTACTGCTGTTACAGACATTCTCGAATTCAGATTAAGTGGATTTATTACTTGCCACTGTTTTCATCAAAATATAGAGTCAGCAAGTTGATCTATTCGAGTACTGCTGTTATAGGCATTCTCGGATTCAGATTAAGTGGATTTATTACTTGCCACTGTTTTCATTGAAATTTAAGAATGAATTGTGATAGAGTCAGCAGGTTGATCTATTTGAGTACTGCTGTTACAGGCATTCTCGGATTCAGATTCAGTGGATTAATTACTTGCCACTGTTTTCATTAAAATTTAAGAATGAATTATGATAGAGTCAGCAGGTTGATCTATTTGAGTACTGCTGTTATACAGGCATTCTCGGATTCAGATTCAGTGGATTTATTACTTGCCACTATTTTCATTAAAATTTAAGAATGAATTATGATAGAGTCAGCAGGTTGATCTATTTGAGTACTGCTGTTACAGGCATTCTCGGATTCAGATTAAGTGGATTTATTACTTGCCACTGTTTTCATTGAAATTTAAGAATGAATTATGATAGAGTCAGCAGGTTGATCTATTTGAGTACTGCTGTTATAGACATTCTCGGATTCAGATTCAGTGGATTTATTACTTGCCACTGTTTTCATTAAAATTTAAGAATGAATTATGATAGAGTCAGCAGGTTGATCTATTTGAGTACTGCTGTTATAGACATTCTCGGATTCAGATTCAGTGGATTTATTACTTGCCACTGTTTTCATTAAAATTTAAGAATGAATTATGATAGAGTCAGCAGGTTGATCTATTTGAGTACTGCTGTTATAGACATTCTCGGATTCAGATTAAGTGGATTTATTACTTGCCACTGTTTTCATTAAAATTTAAGAATGAATTATGATAGAGTCAGCAGGTTGATCTATTTGAGTGCTCCTGTTACAGGCATTCTCGGATTCAGATTCAGAGGATTTATTACTTGCCACTGTTTTCATTAAAATTTAAGAATGAATTATGATAGAATCAGCCGGTTGATCTATTTGAGTACTGCTGTTACAGGCATTCTCGGATTCAGATCAAGTGGATTTATTACTTGCCACTATTTTCATTAAAATTTAAGAATGAATTATGATAGAGTCAGCAGGTTGATCTATTTGAGTACTGCTGTTATAGACATTCTCGGATTCAGATTAAGTGGATTCATTACTTGCCACTGTTTTCATTAAAATTCAAGAATGAATTATGATAGAGTCAGCAGGTTGATCTATTTGAGTACTGCTGTTACAGACATTCTCGGATTCAGATTCAGTGGATTTATTACTTGCCACTGTTTTCATTAAAATTTAAGAATGAATTATGATAGAATCAGCCGGTTGATCTATTTGAGTACTGCTGTTACAGGCATTCTCGATTTCAGATTAAGTGGATTCATTACTTGCCACTATTTTCATTAAAATTTAAGAATGAATTGTGATAGAGTCAGCAGGTTGATCTATTTGAGTACTGCTGTTACAGGCATTCTCGGATTCAGATTAAGTGGATTTATTACTTGCCACTGTTTTCATTAAAATTCAAGAATGAATTATGATAGAGTCAGCAGGTTGATCTATTTGAGTACTGCTGTTACAGACATTCTCGGATTCAGATTCAGTGGATTTATTACTTGCCACTGTTTTCATTAAAATTTAAGAATGAATTATGATAGAGTCAGCAGGTTGATCTATTTGAGTACTGCTGTTACAGGCATTCTCGGATTCAGATTAAGTGGATTTATTACTTGCCACTATTTTCATTAAAATTTAAGAATGAATTATGATAGAGTCAGCAGGTTGATCTATTTGAGTACTGCTGTTACAGGCATTCTCGGATTCAGATTAAGTGGATTTATTACTTGCCACTGTTTTCATTAAAATTCAAGAATGAATTATGATAGAGTCAGCAGGTTGATCTATTTGAGTACTGCTGTTACAGGCATTCTCGGATTCAGATTAAGTGGATTTATTACTTGCCACTGTTTTCATTGAAATTTAAGAATGAATTGTGATAGAGTCAGCAGGTTGATCTATTTGAGTACTGCTGTTACAGGCATTCTCGGATTCAGATTCAGTGGATTAATTACTTGCCACTGTTTTCATTAAAATTTAAGAATGAATTATGATAGAGTCAGCAGGTTGATCTATTTGAGTACTGCTGTTATACAGGCATTCTCGGATTCAGATTCAGTGGATTTATTACTTGCCACTATTTTCATTAAAATTTAAGAATGAATTATGATAGAGTCAGCAGGTTGATCTATTTGAGTACTGCTGTTACAGGCATTCTCGGATTCAGATTAAGTGGATTTATTACTTGCCACTGTTTTCATTGAAATTTAAGAATGAATTATGATAGAGTCAGCAGGTTGATCTATTTGAGTACTGCTGTTACAGGCATTCTCGGATTCAGATTCAGTGGATTTATTACTTGCCACTATTTTCATTAAAATTTAAGAATGAATTATGATAGAGTCAGCAGGTTGATCTATTTGAGTACTGCTGTTACAGGCATTCTCGGATTCAGATTAAGTGGATTTATTACTTGCCACTATTTTCATTAAAATTTAAGAATGAATTATGATAGAGTCAGCAGGTTGATCTATTCAAGTACTGCTGTTATAGGCATTCTCGGATTCAGATTAAGTGGATTTATTACTTGTCACTGTTTTCATTAAAATTTAAGAATGAATTATGATAGAGTCAGCAGGTTGATCTATTTGAGTACAGCTGTTACAGGCATTCTCGGATTCAGATTAAGTGGATTTATTACTTGCCTCTGTTTTCATTAAAATTTGAGAATGAATTATGATAGAGTCAGCAGGTTGATCTATTTGAGTACTGCTGTTATACAGGCATTCTCGGATTCAGATTTAGTGGATATAAAACTTGCGTTTATATTTTCAAAACTATTTACATTTGTGATATGATACCATATATATAATTATTTGTTCGAAATTCTACTTGGAATCCATAATTGCAATTATATACAAGAGTGCGCGAACGAGTGTGCAAACAAGTACGCGAACGAGTGCTTGAATGAGTCCGCAGACAGGCGAGGGAACGGGTGCACGTACGGGTGCACGAACGGGTTCACGAACTTGTGAGCAAACTGATCCGCGAACGGGTACCAAACCCAAACGGATGCGCGAAAGGGTTCACGAACTTGTGAGCCTCATCTTAGTCAGAACTATAGACCATACCATATTGATGTGGGATGATAGGGCTACTGGCGAACGACCCACTAGAAAAAATGTAACGCTCCCATGTCAAAGTTGTTCTCAAATTTATTCAAATTACCAATGTGAAATGAAAAAGTCATGAATTCGACTATAAATTATAACGCAAAATAGTCTTATCCAATTAAAAATATCAAACAATAATCTTCGAATTTTAATGTCTCATATACTACGAGCAGAAACCTACTTTCCTGGCATATACCACGCAGAACATTGAATTATGTCTGCTCGTAGTCCATGCAACGATTCACACTGTGAATGCAGATCGCAAATGTTTCTTTCTTCCTAAGACGTGACAAATTCACATCGAGACAGGCACGCTTAACAACCTAAAGACTGGTTTCGGGCTTATTGGCCCTCATTAGTGCAGGGATTTGCGATCACTGTGTATAAATCGTTGCTGCAATACGAGAATATATAATTCAATATTCTGCGTGGTATATACCAGGAAAGTAGTTGTTTTCTGCTCGTAGTCTACCAGTCATTTGAATTCAAAACTGTGTTTGATATTTTAGATTGTATAATGAGACTGCTTCAATTTAGATCATGGTCGCATTCAAAAAGAGATCAGCTTTGACAAGGCAATACCTCATGGGTGGGAGTGGAAATTTGCCATAGATATTTAATGAACACATCTGTCCTTTTTCACAGTTGTCCTTTTTTTTTCGCGGGCCAACATCGAAAACTCGGTAACTATAGGGTTAAGCTGTGTATTTATATGCGCAACAATATTCCTTAAATAAAAAGTTGAAAAGTTTATTGGTTTTTGAGATTAAAACGAAATGTTGTTTTTCATTTTTCATTCTCATAATCATTTGCTTTATTCTAATAGATACGAAAAAGAGGAGAACAATTTCTTGTAGCTGTAGCTGTTTAACTTGGCAGTGAAGAATTTGTAATATTACATTTCGTCTCTCGAGGGCCACCATCAACTTTTTTTCCGAATAAAAAATCGAAAAGGAAAATCCAGGTCGGTTTGAAGAGAGAAAATTGTTGGCAGCGCCCGAATAATGACGAAATGTCATGATACGAATTTCAACAAATTTATAGAGCATGAAAAACAGTTTTGAAAGAGTATATTTTTCTTTCGTACCCATCGAAATGAAATCAATAAATAATAAAAAATTTGGTTTTTAGAAAATATCACTATTTCTTTGCGGCACATTGTTGCGCATATACCGCATATAAATACACAATTTTTCCTAATTTAATACTAATCTTGTTTCTCGAACCGTATCATACCGATTTTACCATGTTTGCTCGCGAATTTGGGACACTCTGTATAGTCTACTGTCAAATTTGGTTTTCGTCAGATATCATATTATCCATAGATCTTATTGCTCACGCTAGATCCAGCATCCTGTAGTAATTTTTAGGTCAAGACTCTTATATAATAAAGTGAAATTGCCAAATAAGTTAATTATTTCTGAAAAAATATTGTAAAAAGCTCAATTCATAAGTATTCATGATTTTAGAGAAGTGTTTTGTGATTGGCTAGGAATAAATTCGGGCGACAGAAAGCTATCTAAAGTCCAATCAAAATTCGAAGAGGTGACGCCTGGTTAACAGCAGATAACGGCATCATGTAAGCCAAACTTCACGAAAGATGTCATTTTGTGAAATTTGACATAGACCAGAGTCAGATGACCCAACGACCAATCAAATCACATAACTCACATAACCATTTCATTCGCAATGGTTATTTTTCCCTCTTCAAGGTCAATCGATACTATTTTACTATTTCATTCATAAATACGCTGAGTCGACTCTCTTGTTAGTAGAACCTATACTCTTTGACCTTATAATGATGTTTTAGCTCCTAGCTTCGTATTTCATCGGACTGTTGTCTCAAATCCTTCGTAACACGCAGGCGCAACTATAATAGTTGTGATTGGTGGATTTTAATTGCTATTGCGTCGAGGACAGACAAGACAGACACACTTACCGGTGTTTCCAGCCTTATTGATAATATCAGTCTGGCAACACCCCTATGGATGTAGTATCGGATTTTGAGTTCAGTGGTCTCGGAACAACCAAGGAACAACGAATAATGATTCCAAGGTCCCGTTTGGCAACGTACCACTGTGGCAGAGGGCCATGGAAATGATATTTCCGCCTGTGTTGATTCAAATGTTTTGAAAAAGTTCCTTATTCTCCTGACCATTGTCGATCTAAATGAACACCTAGTAGACGGTATAATATTGTCACTTTTGTCACGTCACTTTCTCTGTGAGGCAGAGACATCTTCTCATAATAACCGTGAACTATTTTGAACTTGAAATGTCATGTCAAATGTCAACCTAACGTTTTTATTTACATTTTGAATAACCCGCTCCTTTTAGCACAGCAAAGCTTCTGTTTCAAGCACAGAATTATTCGATATCATGAATTCATTGATCAGGGAATCAGGAAACAGAAAAAAGCATCGTCAGTCTGTGTCAGTGATGTGACTGTGAAAAATTTGTAATGTCACAAAGTAGAGATTGTTCAATGTGTTTTAAAATCGAGAAACTAAAAATGCGAGGCAAGTGAATAAAGTATCGGCATATCGATTGTACGATAGTTAATACAATTTTAATGACTCATGTTGAGTTGAATTGCTCCACGCATATTTTATACCCACTGAAGAAAGCACACAAAACTTAGTCCTTCTTTGAACTAAAACACCACACACACTTACATTCACTTTATTTCAACAATTTTCAGCAGAATACACTAGTATATTTGAGAAGATTCAAAAAACTTTACCAAACTCATCGAGAACCGAGCATGACGGGAGCTGAACTTTTTGACAGTGTCAAGTTGACAGTGTCAAGTTGACAGCATGACAGCTCAAAGACTCGTGCTCGTGTTTTAGAAAAACGATAGGTAATTCTTCGAGATATTCGCAAAATAAAACCTTCATCTTCCTTCTTTTGCTACTGTTCAACTGCTCATCATTGGCTTGTCTGTTGTACACGAAACTCGTTGTAAGTGCTCGCGGAAAATAGATACCATATTCATTATAATTCAGTTATCAGAAAAACAAAACGAGATTGCTAAAATTTGATATTATCTTAAATATTTATGTAGTTTTTTAAATAACGGCCATGATAGCTGTCAACAGAGACAAAACTGGCAATGTTGCCAGTGGTCGTCCGTTCACGCGAGGGAATTCTCATTCAATATATATCTGTCCTTCTTTTCGTCACGAAGTAAAGATAGAAAGAAATACTTAATGCTCCACGAGATAATTTGTGCTACGGTTTGTCACCAATGTAACCTTTTGTCATGGAAGATGTTAATATGAGCATTGATAATAATTTTGAAATAAATGGTTAAATTAATAAATAGAAATCTCATGAAATATTACTTTATAGTTAATGAGGAAGGTATATAGCTCTTCAAACAACAATTAAAGAAGGATGATGAAGGTTGAATCACTGAATAAGTGTTACTAAATAATAGGGTTATAATGACTTTATTTTGCGAATATCTCGAAAAGTATTGGTTTCCGCACATTTTGGTTTTCAGATTCGTGATCAGGAGGCCAAAATACGTAATTAAAGCCAAAAATTTTGAAAAAAAAAGACATCGCCACCTAACGGAAGAATTACCGAACGATACATGTTTTCAAAAATATTAAATTTTTTCACTAAAAAGTGTTGAAAATTAGTAGTTGTAAGCGTGTGTGCTGTTTTAGTTGAAAGAAGGACGAATTTTGTGTTTTTAGTAGAAGAAATTCAAGATGTCAAATGGTGTATTTACGAAACTAGCTTTTCGAATTCTTCTTTTGGAGGCCAAAATACGTGAGTATACCACCAAAAATTTTCCTTGGAATGTCTTATTATTGTTCCCAAAAACTGGAATTGGAACTATTTGAGTTAAAATTTGTATAAAAGTAAAAATATGTCAGATTATGATAGATATATGAGTTAGAAAAGAAGATGGAGAAAAAAATCAAACAAATGAGCGTCGAAAGACTCAACTTGACAGGCGGTTGGGACTTGAGTGAACAGACAATATTATAGTTCCAGCCTACTTGGTTTCCATTTAGAACGACAATATGTCCTGACGCCTCTATTCGGTTCGTTCTAAATTAATGTTTCATTGAAGCTGATCACGGGCAGTGAATGTTATTATGTACAGTGCCTTTGCTTCATGTGGATCATGTTTTTTATTTCGTTTTACGAATCTTATTGCTACCATTCGATTACATTTTGTTGGACAAGTCATTTGCAATGTATATACATAATCCCTATATTTTCAAATCAGTATCAACAACTTATGCTCCCTCCAATGTCCTAGCATTACTACAATAGAACTTTCACTAAGACTATATGGTCTTATTGAATATTTTTCTGTCACAGGAAAGTATGGCAGGAAGATAGGTATCTGTTTTTTCAAATTTTTGGTTATATCTCTGTAAATATTAATTTTAGCTATAGGATATGCTCGAGGATATGCTTTAACACATCATTAGATGATAAAATTTCACTGAACTCAGGACTTGAATTCTTAAAAATTCGTGTCTACTCCGTATAAACACACCATTTGGCTACACCGCTGGGGGCGGAGCCAAATAGCACGTGTTTGGCCGTCGACGTCATAGAGGGGAGGGGATTCGCTCGGCGGCCATCATGGTTTGGCGGTAAGCGTGCTGCCAGGTTGCGTCATCTGGCGGCGAAACTGGGTAACTAAGTGCGGTTCCCGCCAATTTTTGATGTTCCATTGTTCGATCGATGCGTCGCGCGGTAGGTGGAGGGGATAGCGCGACGTTGCCGGTGCTTGTCGAGTTTTTCCTTGCCCCTATCGGTTTTTCGGTTTATTGGGTACTTTTTGATGAGAAGGCGGAACCGAAATATGGAAAATTTCAATGTACTTTCAATTAAAATGATTCGGTTTTCTACAAACTAGAGGTAATCTGTTATTTGAACATTTGCTAATAGCACTTACCAATTGCAATGTTCAATTACTATGGCCTTATTTTAGGTTGTGTTGGTTAAATTTCAGATTCTGTTGAAAAACTATTGAAATGCATTTTTTCTGAGTGAAAACAAGAGAAAACAAATTGTGTCGTACGACGTTGCGTTTGCAATAAAAAATGCTGTCATACTTTCGTGTCATATAAAAAATAAATCTGATGATGGTTTCTTCGAAATGAAACGTTGTACGGAGATTTTGTGGACGTGATTTTGTGAAGCTGAAAAAGTGCCTTTGGTTTTTTCGAAACTATTCAAATAACTTCTGAAAAAATAAAAACCAAATTTCGTTTCTTTCGAATATTTAGTCAATATCTTACTTTTCATCCTTATCTTGTATATAGAATTTGATGAAAATTAGGTAAAAAGAGGCTTCTATATATATATTAAATATTCTTATTTTTTCTGAAATACGTGCTTCCTGGATAGAAAATGTTTCATAAAAAAGTTATTCTGTGTTTTCAGTATGAATGAACAATCGTCAACTTTTTTCCTCAAAAACTAAGCAAGATACAAAACAACGTTCTTTCAATCCAATACACACTATTTTTGTGTGAAAGACCATGAAATAATATGGACACCTATGGAGAAGAGTTTTGTTTGAGATCTGACGAAAAACATGAACATTTGGCAACACCTGGAGCTGCTCAGATTAACTTGCATCTGCCGTGAAGGTCAAATAAAAGTCGACCGTATATTATAATAATGTTGTTCGTTTATCGCAGTCATGCATGAAATCGTAATATGAATATGTGGAGCAATAGATTATTTTTACTGTTCCCGATAACATTTTCAGATGCTTCCATGAAATCACTTCGAGGGTCAAATTTTCTATATACGAAATAGGTATAAATACTGAATAGATCGAAATGACCTTCAAAGATCCCCGATCCCCTATTGACATTTTCTTTACCCATCAGGGGTGGAATATGACACCCAGAACTTTTATAAAAATGTTTTTCTATTTTAGTTCTATGATGAAGTCATTATTAAACGCGGAATAGCCTCCATTCCGATACACATTTTTTATTATTCGGTTGGTACAATCGAACTGTCAAATGAAAGTCAGAAGAGTTAGGCCCAGCTTACTTCTGAGCGATTTTGGATTTGATGATGAAACTCATTGTTTTTTGGTACATTTCAATTGAGATTGTGATTTGATTTAAATTGACCAATGAAAACAATAACAACATTGCATTTTTCACCGATGGTATCGAAAAAATGAAAATCGCTCAACAGTAAACTGGGCTTTACGCTTGTGCGTCAGATTTCAAATATTTCAATGCCATCATTGTTAGCAATCGAAGATTTTCCTGTTATTTACCGATATTAAATCAATTTTTTTCAATTAAAGTCTTCAAATTAATGCAAAATAGAAACAGTTGTATATGACACACGTTTTATAAGACACGTTGTCGCACTTGTACTCCAAACAACGCGTGCGACAAAATAGCGTCTTCTATCATAATATACTATTATTAACAATATAGGTAGAACCTCGAATGAGTGCCTATGATTAGAGCCTGCCTGGCCCCGAAATATTACGATACTTTGGGGGATAATTATTATTAGAAATCAATCAAAATGGATTTCAGGTGTTTGTCGACGTGGCAACACTGCTACAGTCGTTCGTCACCTGTTCTTCGTTGAGCAGGTGCCTATTGAGGCGCACCACAGGGTTCCTCGTTGAGTGGTTTTTTATCTCTCTCTTTTTTTTTCAAACACGTGACCATATCCACTTCTTTCGATGCGGGATAGGGATTGGGTAGCGGCCGGAATTATATAACTACATATCCAGCCACTTATTTTATTTACTTGTGTATAGGTATAGGGTGCTGTGATAGCAAGCAAATTGCGTGATATACAGGGTGTGTCGTAATTCATACTACAACATAAGTGTAAATTCTTTCAGTTTTTCCTCCCTATATCCAAAGGAAATCGATTCGATTAAAAATTTGTATCTAAGGGTTTTCGGTGTCGGATATTATTAATTATTTTTGAAAAAATTGATAAATTCAAGATGGCAGCTTCAAAAATGGCGGACGAGTTTTATGGTAATAGTCCGTTCGTTTCAAAATTAGTATGTGAGGATTCAACATGGCGTATTCAAAATAGCGGACGTGTTTTATAATTATGGTCCGATTCGTTTCAAAATTAGTATGTGGTGGTTTTCTAGGTTGGAGATTATGATTTATTTTTAAAATTGATAAATTCAAGATGGCGGCTCCAAAATGGCGAACGTGTTTTATGACAATGGTCCGATTCGTTTCAAAATTAGTATATGTGGGGGTTTTCGAGGTTTGGAGATTATGATTTTTTCTTTCCAAAATTGATGAATTCAAGATGGCGGTTCCAAAATGGCGGACGTGTTTTATGATTATGGTCCGATTCGTTTCAAAATTAGTATGTGGGGGTTTTCGAGGTTAGAGATTATGATTTTTTCTTTCCAAAATTGATGAATTCAAGATGGCGGCTCCAAAATGGCGGACGTGTTTTATGATTATGGTCCGATTCGTTTCAAAATTAGTATGTGGGGGTTTTCTAGGTTGGAGATTATGATTTATTTTCAAAATTGATAAATTCAAGATGGCGGCTCCAAAATGGCGAACGTGTTTTATGACAATGGTCCGATTCGTTTCAAAATTAGTATATGTGGGGGTTTTCGAGGTTTGGAGATTATGATTTTTTCTTTCCAAAATTGATGAATTCAAGATGGCGGCTCCAAAATGGCGGACGTGTTTTATGATTATGGTCCGATTCGTTTCAAAATTAGTATGTGGGGGTTTTCGAGGTTAGAGATTATGATTTTTTCTTTCCAAAATTGATGAATTCAAGATGGCGGCTCCAAAATGGCGGACGTGTTTTATGATTATGGTCCGATTCGTTTCAAAATTAGTATGTGGGGGTTTTCTAGGTTGGAGATTATGATTTATTTTCAAAATTGATAAATTCAAGATGGCGGCTCCAAAATGGCGAACGTGTTCTATGACAATGGTCCGATTCGTTTCAAAATTAGTATATGTGGGGGTTTTCGAGGTTTGGAGATTATGATTTTTTCTTTCCAAAATTGATGAATTCAAGATGGCGGCTCCAAAATGGCGGACGTGTTTTATGATTATGGTCCGATTCGTTTCAAAATTAGTATGTGGGGGTTTTCGAGGTTAGAGATTATGATTTTTACTTTCCAAAATTGATGAATTCAAGATGGCGGCTCCAAAATGGCGGACGTGTTTTATAATTATGGTCCGATTCGTTTCAAAATTAGTATGTGGGAGTTTTCGAGGTTAGAGATTATGATTTTTTCTTTCCAAAATTGATGAATTCAAGATGGCGGATCCAAAATGGCGGACGTTTTTGTTAGTATGATCTCATCCCATTGAATATAAGTATGTAGCTGTTTTAGGAGTTTGGGTGGTACGTAGAAACAATCCACGCGTGGTCTGAATGAATAATTCGGCCCATTAAATCCCAACAACAATTATGATTATTGTTTTCCATCAAACATAAATAACAACGTTGTCGTAGGCAGGTATGCGAATGGGCCGCCATTCCATTCATGCGGCGATATGATGCCTGATGTAAAAAAATGGCGATCGTAATCTTGTTGGTAATGGAATGGTGTACGACGAGATTCGTGCCTTGACCATACGCAGAAAAAAAAAGCGTTGAATATTCATGAGGCACGTATATGAGGCCGCTCGATGAAATATTCATGAGGTCTCCCAGTTCGCTTAATGGCCAGCTTGATAGGATAAGTAGGCGTCTAGGTTTTGGTTGTTTTGCCCGGCAGTTATATAGTTTCCCGTTGGTTTTTTGATAGGAGAGCGGTACTCGTCATTTTTTTATTTTTTCAATTTTTTTTTTCATTTTGGATTCATTTTCTCCTGTATAAAAATGAGACAATTTGCTATTTTCAACAAAGACATTTTCGATTGTTCCCATCAATGTTCTTCAAATTTCAATAGTTTCGAACATTCACTTGAAAAGATTGGTATAGGAGATCACCACCATACAAGCTTCTTATCTCTAATATCTTTATAACAGTACCCCATCAATAAAACTAGCAGTGCGATTTGCTAATTTCAAAGTGCAGTATATACAGGGTCACTCACGGTCGATGGTACCTTAGACGTTTACGAAGAACGGGACATAGGATTATTCTGAAAATTTGGTTTCTCAAGTAGGTGCTCTTGGTCTATCGATATTTTCAGCAATGCAGCATTGCCGCTTATACCAGAAAGTAGCAGCATCTTTGTTATTTCAAATGGGTCACCTTGTATTTTATTTCATTTTTAGATTCTTTCTGAAGAGCTGATTTCGTCGATATATCATACTTGGGGTATAGCGAGAAAGATTACAGAGATATAGGGTGTGAAAAATCGAGATTTTTTTTGTGCCGAAACTATCCATTCTTGCTCAAAACGGCTTACTTGTCCCAATCTCAACTTTCAAGTTCCTATCGATTGATATTTAATTGAAACAAATACGGGTGGTTCAAAATTTTGAGTTTTGCATCACCCTCTATTTGTTTCTATTAAATGTCAGTAGATAGTAAATGGAAAGATAAGATAGGGACATGTAAGCCGTTTTGAGCAGAAATGATTAGTTTCGACACAAAAAATTCCTAAAGTTGAAAAATCTCGATTTTTCACACCCAATATCTCTGTAATATTTCGCGCTATACCCCAAGTATGATAGATCGACGAAATCAGCTCTTCAGGAAGAATCTAAAAATGAAATAAAATACAGGGTGTTCCATTTGAAATAACAGAGTTGTTGCTACTTTTTGATAGAAGCTGAAACGTATGAAAGTATTTTAGATCGATAGAACAAAACTGATTACCCACTAAACCAAATTTTCAGAATAATCCTACGTCCCGTTCTCCGTAAACGTCTAAGGTACCATCGACCGTGAGCCACCCTGTATATGTAAATTAGGGACTGTATTTTATGAAGAAGATTGAATAAATAGCTTTTGGTACCCTCATCTGATTCACATAAGTACCTACTGATGGAAATATATTTGGGAACCTTGAAGAAATGTGGTATTGGGATGTTTATCACTTTCAAATGTTACGATGTGGCAACTTCTGTGGGGAAAAACATATGAATATGAATTTCATGTTGGCTTCGAGCAATTCGGGGTGTTACTATTCTATAGTGGGTTTGTTGTTCGCAGGTAAAACCTATATAGATTGGTAGAAACAAACAAAATATTTATTAATTATTAGACGCAATTATTTTGGGAAAATTCTCTCAATTCAATAAAACAAGAGGATATATTTTCGAACAACGCTGTGGAGTAGCGGAATCCTTAAATTAACTGAACTCCAACTCCGTGAGGAGTCGAAAACTTCCGGAAACTTTTGCGAGAAGGCCGTATCAGCCGCCGACAAATCAGACAGTTTTACTCGGATACTTTAAACTTCCGAGACCCGGTTGTGTAATAATAATGAAATCCCCGAAAAACTTTTCTCGAACTTCGAGAATACGAGATGTGGATTTTGGGGGCGGAAAAATGGCTTGTTTATTTATCTTTGCGGATTGTTTCTTCTGGCCGGGAGTTTTATGGAAGTTTGTATTACGAGTCTGACGATATTTCACTTCGTCGGAAACGATAATAATTGGACAGATCCTTTCTATACAGGTTGTATCGATTTGCAGAACAGTTGAATGGGCGAAGAAGTGCATTTTTACAAGCTTTTACTCAGCTTCATCATCACAAGCTTTTACTCAGCTTCATCATTACAAGCTTTTACTTAGCTTCATCATTGCAAGCTTTTACTTAGCTTCATCATTACAAGCTTTTACTTAGCTTCATCATTACACGCGTTTACTCAGCTTCATCATTACACGCGTTTACTCAGCTTCATCATTACACGCGTTTACTCAGCTTCATCATTACACGAGTTTACTCAGCTTCATCAGTAGAAGCTTTTACTTAGCTTAATCAGCAGAAGCTTTCACTTAGCTTAATCATTACAAGCTTTTACTCAGCTTCACCATTTCAAGCATTTCCCCAGCTTCATCATTACAAGCTTCTACTTAGCTTCATCATTACAAGCTTTTACTTAGCTTCATCATTACAAGCTTTTACTTAGCTTCATCATTTCAAGCTTTTACTTAGCTTCATCATTACACGCGTTTACTCAGCTTCATCATCACACGCGTTTACTCAGCTTCATCATCACACGCGTTTACTCAGCTTCATCAGTAGAAGCTTTTACTTAGCTTAATCAGTAGAAGCTTTCACTTAGCTTAATCATTACAAGCTTTTACTCAGCTTCATCATTTCAAGCATTTCCTCAGCTTCATCATTACAAGCTTCTACTTAGCTTCATCATTACAAGCTTTAATTTTAATCTCACAAGTTAAATTTGATTCACATCTAGTCGTCTGATTGATTTGAAATTTGGCAGGTGGCAGGTGTACATAAATCCAGTGACCATCATGCAGCATTTAATTTTTTCAGAAAAAAACAAACAAAATAGCGGCTCCAATATGGCGGACGAGCCTTGTAATTTTGCATGGTCCGATTCGATTCAAAATTGGCTCCATGATGAGTAGTAAGTTTTACGATCATCGGAAAATTCAATTCAACATTTTTCTTCTTGTTGACTAATTAATATTCGTGTATAGGCTAAGAGATTTGGAAAAGGAAGGATTCTTTTTGGAAAACGGGTATTCGGAATGAAGTCTTTATAGAAAATGTAACGAAAGAATTCAAAATAAATTCCTGAAGTTTTATGCCAAACTCTTTCGAATATCATATCACGAATTATGGCCACCTATCCAAAGAACATTAATAATTATTGATGAAACCGTGATAGACAATTCCATTCGATAGTATTGAATAACTTTTCAAATCTATATGACTTGTATGATGTATCTTTATTAGACTTTATCACAAATAACATCATATAATTAGTGTTATGAATATTCAGCATATTATTAGATTGTACCTAATATATTTTTTTATGATTGCGGTTTATGATATCGGTTTCGAGACGAGATCGAGACGAGAGCACAGTTTCGAGATTTTTTCGAGATCGAGAAATTATTTCGAGAATTCTCGATCTCGAATATTTATACATATATAACTCATAGCTCCAAATACGCCAGAAAAAAGAAAATAAAAAAATTATGCTAAGAAATAGTTTTATTTCATTTTGAACATAAAAACATAACAAACAAAAACAATAACAGAGATAACAAAGCAAATAAAAAGGACAGAGGTAAAAATAAAATAAAAATCTTCATATTCTTAAAGAACTTAAACGTCTTGAACTATTAAAAACTATTAAACGCGAAAATTAAATTCAAACATTCAAAAATTAACAAAACATGATGAAATGATAATGATATCAAATATTATCATTATATTTTTATAAGATTTGAACATTAATTCAGCACTATTCGGGCAGTCCGGCCTTACAGGGTAAATAAATGCCATAAAGGAAAAGGCCCATAAACTCAACTTCATTCATATTGTATTCAAAAAAAATTTAGTACAAGCTTATTACTATATTACTTCTAAGGATATTCCTATGGCAGACTTATGGCATCATTTTTGTATAAATTTCACTATGTAGTACTACTGCCACTACTATTGAAATGAAATAATTCGCGTAATATCGATATTTTTTCTTCAACATACGACTGATGTTTCGATTATAAAACATGAGTTTGTTGCTGGTGCTGGTACTCTTCTCTTCATGAACGAAGAATAGTATATTAAGTATGTATTAAGGGAATTATGAGGGCCTTAATTACCGACGGCAAAGTTTGCGTCCCGAGGGCCTCTGGCCCGAGGGACAGCAATTGCCAGAGGTTATTAAAGCTCTATAATTCCCGTGGTACATAGATAATTTTATTTTTGTCCGATTTTCATAACAATATGTCCATATTTAGAACGCAATAAATGTTTAAATTCATAACCTTTCTGGTATATTTGAATTAGGTATAGCGTTGATTGTAGTATTGTTGGTTGTTGCTAGGTTGTCGCTATGTTACATGTTTATAAGCAAACTTTCTTTATCAATCAATGTTTTTCCGTTAAAAACGTGTTTATTTTTTACCACAAATCGACGATCTTTTTCTGATATAATGGAGGAAGTAATTTTCAGGGAACATTTGAAAATTGTACATTTATTATTTGTAATGACGTGAATAAGGAAAATATGTCTTAGTTTTCATTACATATAAACGTTTATAAGCATTTCTTGTATCATTTTCACCTGTAAAAGGTAAGAGGGAGTTTTTGAACCTTAATATCCCAAGGGAGTTATGACCCTCATTATAGATATCGTAACTATGACGATATAAGCTTATAATGTCCCTGTCAGAAATAAACAATTTTAAACTTTCACCTCTCGTACCTATATCAACGTACCAAAATCTTAGTTACTCATAATACATTAGTTACCATAATTTACGTTAGTTACGAAAGCATAATACGTTAGATACAAGCATAATACAAGCATAATGTTAGATGATATTTATTCATTTTAGCATCGCCGTTGTCAATGATACGATTGAGCCTTGACTGAAACTCGATTATTAGCGATTTAACACCGTTTCGGATATTGCGGTTGGCTCGGCTGACGCCTCGTAACCTAGGAATATCCTCATTTTTTCATTTCATAAAAAAAATTAATACCCTAATAATATATTTTGGTGCAGCCTTGGCCGTTATGAGCTATAAATAGCATTTTTTTGTATTATTTTTCCTATTTAGTTTTCGAGACTCGAAATTTCGAGAGTCTCGAAATCGAGATCGAGAAATTGTCTTCGAGAAAAACATCGAGACGAGGGTTTGTTTATTTCTCGTCTCGATGATCGAGACGAGAAAATGAAAAAGACGATGAAACCCTAATCCCCACATGTTTCCCGATAAACCTCGTACGAAAACGCGCCACTGATCCTCAAACGCTGCATGCAAATTAATGCATTATGCATTTCGCCCGTCCCGGAGCTTGGCTTTAATATTACATCCCGTATACATACAGTTCGCCCGTCTATATAAGGCAAACTTTGACCCTGCCAGCAATTTGTTTGCGGCGACCGCATTCCGCATACACACGGCGTTGTTTGCATAATGGAACGTCCCGGAAATATACTGTTTGGCTACGGAGGCGGCGGTGGAGGCAGCACACTCTGGATTTTCCGCCGTCCGGTAGCGAGCAGCGGCGTTCCAGCCGCCAGGCGCACCGGATTTGGGTCCCATCGACCGCCGCGTTGCTTCGTTTTCGGTGTCATATGGTCTTTCAACCGCCAGGAGCACCGGATTTGGGTCCTATCGACCGCCGGGTTGCTTCGTTTAAGGTGTCTCGGTCTTTCAGCCGCCAGGAGCACCGGATTTGGGTCCTATCGACCGCCGGGTTGCTTCGTTTAAGGTGTCGCGGTCTTTCAGCCGCCAGGAGCACCGGATTTGGGTCCTATCGACCGCCGGGTTGCTTCGTTTTCGGTGTCATGGTCTTTCAGCCGCCAGGAGCACCGGATTTGGGTCCCATCGACCGCCACGTTGCTTCGTTTGCGGTGTCGCGGTATTCTGAATGAATTTTACGATGAAACTCGAATATTTTGAATAAAGTCCATTCATTGTGATCAGGAAAAATAAAACACGATTCAATTATCTAATAAATGATCAGACTCTAAATTGCTCAACTTGAAATGTGATATAGCAGTACAGATATAGCAAAAATTGTGATATTCTCATCAAATGGAAAAGTTTGATTGACGTCAATAACATCACTCAATATAAGTACTCAATAAGTAATTTGGTATTCTCCGATTTATTTGAAGATGATTTGCAATCTGTGTAACTACAGTAATGATTGCCAATAAACATATTATTGTACCTGATTCACATTTCAGATAATGACGGTATATAACTATATGATCACAGGTTGTTCAATCTGTGCTGTGATAATCCTCAAAACTTTTAATACTTTTCGTTTTAGATTATAGTTCATGGAAAATATGTTATGTATTGTGCATGAGAACATAAACCTATCCGAAATACTGGATCGTGAATCATGTAAAACGTAAGCATTCGTAACATAACCAACAAAATGATGAACGATGTAAAAAAAAAACTCGATCAATATTTCAGCGCCTGCGCATATCTATGACTGGACCTTTAAATTTTGCGTTTTCGACATCTCTCTCTAATTTTATTCGCTCTGTCTGACCGGATCTGTGACCGGATTTAGGTCCCATTGAGCGCCCAGTGATGGTATCGAGAGCAGTCAGTTCTCGGTGTATACAGGGTCATTCGGAAGTTTGAAATGGGGGGCAAAGTTGCGGAATTTGATGCTCATCAGAGAAACAACCGAAAGTTTTGAATGATTTGTGGTCCAAACCACTTTTTTTCTTCGAACAACCAGTCATTCTTTCCGCGATGTTGGTATACCAACTGTATTCCGATAAAAATCTCTTTTTTTGAATACCGGGTGTAACAATTATACCATGTTTTTTTGGTGCTGCGTTTATTTTTTGGGGAAGTGTACTCTACTGTTATTGGACAAAATCAATATTCTCTTACAAAATCCGTATACGACTGAAAAAATTTGTTATCTCATGATTATATTCTAGGTTTAAGACCAAACAAAACTTTTTAGAAACTATTACTTTATTTGCATCTATTAAAAATGAATAACGACTCTTTTCATTTTCATTGATTTTCGCTAATTCAATATCACACACATTCTCAAATGAAAACGATATATTTGTTCAAAGTCCAATTCTTGTTTTGAAAAAGCGCATTCTTCTTCTGAAATAATTCATTTGAAATGAATTCATTAAATATGTCAATTGTAGAAAATTATTTCACTGGAATATTCATTTGGTATAACAAAATGTTCTCAATTCAAGAAATTCAAAGTATCCAGAAAAAATAATTAAGTTCTTGAAAAATATATCACGGAATGTCTTCTTTCAAAATAACATATGTAGCATTTTCTTCAATTTTAGAAAGAGAAATTAGTCTATCCAATTAGAATATCAAACATAGTTTGAAATGATGAGGGCCAATAAGCCCGAAACCGGTCTGTAGGTTGTTAGGCGTGCCTGTCCCGATGTGAATTTGTCACGTCTTAGGAAGAAAGAAACATTTGCGATCTGCATTCACAGTGTGAATCGTTGCATGGATTACGAGCAGATATAATTCAATGTTCTGCGTGGTATTTACCAGGAAAGTAGTTGTTTTCTGCTCGTAGTCTACCAGACATTCATTTCAAACTATGTTTGATATTCTAATTGGATAGACTAATTTCTCTTTCTAAAATTGTTGTCCAATTTATGGCTTTTCCATTTTTCATTTTCTTCAATAACGAGATTTACAAGACAATTAATCTCTGAATAAGTAAATCTATGAGAAAGTTTCTTTGGATTGACCATAACATTTTCTTGAATATAATTGCGATCCCTTCGAGCCGAGAATGTTGTCAAACGGTCTGAGTGTGTTGTTTCAGTGCTCTTGTCGTGCATCCAACATTGTTCAACCAGTTCAACCTATTTTATTGGCGTAGAAATATTGGCTTACTATGAAAGAAAAACTAGGGTCTTAGGAGATATCTGAGGATATAATTACCACTTTTAGAGGTAAGTTACATGTCTATATCTTATCGACGTTCATTCTTGGGTAGGTATTATTGTGCATCCAATCAATTTACGTAGCTATATCATCTCGAAAACTGATTATTCGTGAAAAACTTGACTAACCAGGATCGGCATAGTGAGTGAAAATTGGGTTTAGGTACCTATGTGCGGATGAACGTTTAAATTTGTCCAAACACTGATTGAACAGTGGAAAAGACCTTCTTGAACTTGTAGACATCTTAGGTATTTTGATATTGCATTTTATACCCAACATATTTTTACATTTTCCTACCAAATTTAGATCCAAGGAAAATGAATTCAGTAAAAAGAATGTGAACCCAGATTTGAAGAAATATAATAACCATGCATTGTGCTAAGTCAGATTATCTTTCACATTGTAGCTACATGGAGTTGTGAATGATATATTTTATATTTTTCAGTCGTTTGAAACCAGAGGAATACAACTTTATTGCGAGGTAAACTGGTGGACAAGTTCAGAAATAATCTCAACGAATAGGGGGAAAAGGTTATCAAGAAGAAGGCCTGCAAATGATGATGTGATTGATGCCCAATAAGAGAACGGAAGTTGAGGATGATTCTCATTTCAAGAAATCGATATAATTTCTCTAATTTGATAAAATTCTTTATACAAAACAATCTACAGCTAAAACTGAAAATCTGATTCTTTTTGTTCAAGAAAAATGCGAGTCATTGAGAGATTATGATTGTCTTGATTTGAATATATTGTGTTCCCAATCTGAAATATTGTATTATTCTCACGAAGAACTCCATTCATTTACGATTCAAGAAATCTATAATATTGGAATGAGTGTATTTAGTTGGAAACATAATAGTCTTGAATTGAGCAGACATTTATTCCAGTATATATAAACAAGCCATACTCTTGAATCAAAGCATATCAAATCAAATTAAGTAATTCTTTTTATGTGTGCACCCTTTTTTGCCTGGCAAACCCCCTTTGGACCGCCCTGTGACTCCCGACCCCAGTTTCCAAACTCCCTAACTATCTCCATTAAACAAAGTTTGATATCGCGAATTCGCCTCTAACAAAGTTTTTCAATGCAAACTTTCCTAATGAATTCAACTCAAACTCCTTGGGAGTTGTAAAACAGAATTTATATCTCTGCTCTCTCTCCTCGCAAACATTCCATCCTTTTCTTCGCATTTTAGTACGAGAGCGTTCGATATACAATGTCTCGGATTTCTTGATGTTGGTTGCCATAATTTTTTTCCTTTTCATTTTCCACTATCACAGATGTTGTAAAACGTTGGAAGACATTTTTATCAACGATTAATGTTTTTTCAATAGCCCTCCCTGTTTCTGAGATACAGAGCGGAATAGAAAATATTTCATCTTGAGACCCCTCCGGTATCTCAATTATCTTTCAACTTATAGGAAAAGTCAAAACTGTTGATTTTTTCACGTTGAATCCAGTGGCGTAGTCAGATTTTCGAAATGTCGTTATTCAGATATATCCAAAGTTATGTTTTTCTAAATAAAAACCTTGTAAATTTTTCAATATTTGAAGCATAAATGCCTTGCGCTTTTCAAAAATATGTAACACTTACACGATTTTTCGAGTATTATAGCCTTGTATTTTGATAATTTTTAGTTTTGCAACTATAGTCAAGAAAAATCGAGAGAAATATTACTTTCAAAATAGATCCTCTGGCACAATAATCAAATACAACTCTCATTTATATCGGTTAGAAAAAAAGTTATTCGTTTACAATTATTATTTAAGATGAGTAGCCAAACTATTTGACGAAACAATGAATTTAAACGTATTCAAAAGGCAACTGAGATATCGGTGAAAATAAAATTGTCCATCACTGAAAAATGCGAACAAAAGCAACTTTGGAACAAAGTCCTCTTCCTGCTTCTGTGAATTTTCCAATTATATATTTCCGGATCACCGATTTATTTGGATCTTTCAGGGTGAATGGAAGTGGGATGAAACAAAAAAAATAAAGGAAAAACGAGGGACCCCCCTTCTAAATTGTGTTCATCAATTGAAACGTCATGGCGTTGCATTAAGATTTTTCATCGCGGATTCCAGATTCAGTTTTCCTCATTTCTCCTAAAACATAATTGTTTCTTTTAATTGGAACTAATTGCATGTCCCGTTCCTTATTCAGGATCGTTTTTCAAACACTGAATAGATTAACAACAAAGCAGTTTTTGATGGAGAATCCAGCACATCATCATACAAAAAGAAAAGAAAATACTAACGTCAGAGAAGTTAGTTTTTCGAGAATGTAGCCTTGCTCTCTGCCAACTTTCAGACGGAAAATTTGTTGATAAGTTGCCAAGTCGTTCATTATTTATTTTCATATCAATTAAAAGTGAATTTCTCGACCGGGTCAGGACTAAATTTGCTACAATTCATCCATCAGTATGTGAAAATTGAGAACCATATCTCAAGTCACTTCAGAAGTTCCACAAGGGTCTCATTTGGGACCACAAGTATTCGAGTTCCACACATGAATGATTCAGTAGATCTCTTTGATTACTGACAGACAGATGATGTGAGAATCTATATAGCAATAATTGTTGGTACATTCTTCTCAAAATCGAAACTTCCTTTGAATTTATAGTATATGACATAAAAGGATCAACCATGAAATGAGTTAAAAACAAGATTTCAGGATTCATTTCATGCAACTCAAGCCACTTTTCCATTAATGCCTTGAATAACTCACTAATAGGTATGTTCCTAACTTTCTTATGCATCTACAGGGTGATCTCCTCACTATCCCAAGTGCATTTTTATGCAAATGAAAGTGTTCAAAATATATTACGAATACATGTGGCATATAAAGATTGAATCAAAAATTTCTCTAAATTACTCTAATAGAATTTCTGAACATTCAAACCAATCTAAACCCTCTTAACCGAAGATTCAGTACTGCTCTAATTACCTTGTTCAAGCTATTCCATCATGCCCTGAACTCTTCCATAATTACAAAACTTTGTAACCAGTTATAAATTTCATAACTGGTGCACTTTATTACTTTCAATGTGTTTCGATTTTCTTAATTTATGATGCCAATGTATTTCAATCAATGGATCTATTGTAAAGCGAGGTTATCCATGCATAAATGAATGAATAAATAAAAATAAATAGACACACAACATGGTCGAAATGAAAGCAATAATTTACATAAATTGAATCGTTGAGAGGCCATGATGGATTGTTTCCGAGATGTTATAATAATATAAGTAGAGTCTAAAATAATTCACAGCTTGTGCCAAAACTATAAATAAGCAATTTAGGTATTTGAAATTCCTCGATTTATTTATAGAAAGTTGCATCAAAATATTTGTGGCAACTTTAGATGCAAGATTACTTAAGTTCTCATCCTGTCAGATATCTTTTTCAATCCGAAAACTTTGGGTGTATTCAAAGTAATTGGATTCGATGCAAGAAAAATAAAAAACACTTTCCCAATATCGAGGTTCATGAATATTCAACTCTCTCTGGGAAACTTTTTCTGAAACTTTCCACGCCTATGAAACGAGTTTTCCGTTCGCTGCGGAAACTTTCTATAACTTGGGCAGGAGTTTTCCGATAGATTTATCCTTTTCGCGAAGTTTTCTTCATCACAACAACAACTTTTGATTGGGTGCTGGTCTTTATGATGTGAAAAGCTGTTGTTTCTTCCACATTGTTCCATTAGATCGAGACATTCTAGATTTTTTATACGAGTCGTTGGGACATCGCCAAGATCCACATCGTTTATTTTGCTCCATCAAATTCTCCAAACGTCTCAGGCAAATTCGGGAACTCATCCTATTAGTACACAGTGAAAAAAAAAATACACCAGCTAACACCGTCTGGTGGTCCTGATTGTTTTAGTGTCAGTAAACACCGGCATATTATTCACCACTGTAGGTGTTATGTGACTTTTCCCATAGGTGTTTTTAATAACCAAACCTAGTTGTCAGTAACACTAGTGTTAGTGCTTCACATTCTGTGATTTTCTTTATGCTGAATCCTACCTCCACAAAAACTGAGCAGGTACATGCGTATACATTTTTGGTGTGAAGGAACACCATATCATGAGTGTGTTCATGTGAATCAGTCCTTTCTTCACCACCTCCGATGTTTTTTACTAGGTTTGATCACCTATTGAAATATAATTTATATGATGATAAACTAGAATCAGAAGAATCTAGGGACAAATCGGAGTATAACGAACTGTTTAGGCTTATTCATCCTGATCAGTGGCACTAGAGACTAGGCCAATTGATACTGATCGGAATCAAAATCATCAAATATATCTAGCCCAATATTGAAATCAGGTACGGTAGGAAGGACGTCAGTGCCACCTATTGGCAAAAGTTCTAAGGTTCTAAGATCGAACAGATGAGCGCACGAAATTCACACCATTCAGATGCATATACATGCAATATTTTTATTAATTTATATCAAATCAAGTGTTTTCAGGATGCAATACTTAACGAATGATTATTGCCACCAAATTAGATGATTTATATATGATATGACACGGTGTAACTTGGTGTTAATTTTATATAATAGGTGTTTTTTATGCGTTAACGTCGATTATAGCACCATTGATAATATTAAATTTCAATCATTTGGTGTTTCTTAGGATTGTATATTTCAGAATCGTTTTACTTCATCACATTCGTGTCATTTTTCACTACTAAGATCGGTATCAGCACCACTCAACACTCAATTGTGAAATGTATAATAAAAAGAACACAACTTTGATATTCAGGTGTTGTATTCGTCGCAGTTTGCTCTGAAATCCACTTGATTGAAATTACACCCAAGTTTTTTTACTGTGTAGCGGCAAAACTATTGATTATAGTAAAACTAATATGGATACATAAATTGTAGTGAATTTCCTCTAGTTTAATTTCGTATATAAATGTTTTTGTTTTTATCGTAAAATGAGTCTGGAAGGAGATATTGTGAGAAACTGTTATTAGCCGCCATTTGTCCAATATGGCGGCTCGACCGGCAAAGATACGAGGTGGAAAAGTTTAAATTCGGAAAAAGCACATCAAAATCTATAAAAATCGACAATTTTCAACCTGATGTTCGCAGAATTGTAAGTTCCAACCCGGATGTCAACTCCAATCTAAAAGTTTCGCTATTTTTGTCGATTGACCTTTCATATTATGTTCACACCGAGTTCAGCAGTCCTTTATCTGGAACACTCGTGGGTAGAAAATCGATTCTTCGTTGTTTTCGCTGTCAGACTGGAAAATTTATATCCGCTGGAAAATTGTTTACTCTCTTGCCAACGCTCAAGGTCTTTGGAAGGTCGAACGACGTGGAAAAATAAAGATTCAAGCTAGGAACAAAACACGCACAGTGCGGTTGATGTTTAGTGATACCATTGTTAATGAATTCGATACTACGAGAGCCTTTTTTTTTTCTTAATTTCGAGTTATAACTGGAAATTAGTACTAATTTCGTTTTGCAACTCAAAATTAGTGTTAATTTCATGTTACAATTAAGCTAATTTCGAGTTAAAATTCGAAATTAAGAAAAAAAAATATCGTATGTCCGCTCTAATATACACGACACAGTTCTCAACTGCTATCTATACTGGGCGATGAATATGATCAACAAAATAAATATAATTTATGGTTTGGTATGAGCCGAACTTCTAAAAGAACTACATAATTTTTAGTATTCTCCGTTTTAGGATTGCTTCAGCGCTGTATGAAATTATGCAGTACCTACAACGTAAAAGTAATAGTGAAAGTTTTCCGGTTAGCCTTTATTTTCGTGTTGATGACATTCTGTACATTAGAGAAATACTTCAATCAACGACATTAGGCAAGAGAACGATATCTTCTATCCTTTTTCTGCAATTTAATCATCCTCATTATAATAATCGATACTGTCAGGTCATTATTGTTGTGATCAAGTACCTACTAGGCATCTGACACCCATTGGCGTTGCATGCATCGTGAAAAAATTTGTCAGTCCCTAAATGTCATTTATTCTGAAATAAAAAAAATGTATGTAAATTGTTTTTAATCATGAAAGGATTCTCCTGATTCGCGAATGAGGGCTATGAGGCATTCTGAATTACAGACTGATGCTTCTGTTTTGATGCGAATGAGGAGTTTCAAATTACAAACTGATGCATCGGTTTCAAGTTCCAGACTGACGTTTATATTTTGCGAATGTGGCTTACAGAATTACAAAATTATGCTTCTGCTTCGCTAATGAAGCAATCTGAATCATAAACTGATACTTCTACTGTGCGAATGAGGCATTCTGAATTTCCCAATCACTAGCTGATGCTTCTTTGTTAACAAACTAGTGCGTCTGTGCAGTCTGAATGGGGCATTCTAGATTACAGACTGTTGCTTCTGCTTTGCGAATGAAGCTTCCTGAATTACAAACTGGTGCTTTTGCTTCGCTAAAGGGGCATTCTGAATCATAAACTCATGCTTCTGCTTTGCAAATAAGTCGTTCTGGATTACAAACTAATGCATCTTTTTAGCGAAAGAGCCGTTCTGAATTATGCATACCGATGCTTTTTATTTGCGATTGAAGCATTTTAAATTACAAACTGATGCTCCGGTTTGGCGAATGAGGCTTCCTGATGAACAAAGTGGTGCTTCTGCTTTGTGAATGAGGCATACTAAATAACAGAGTGATGCTTCTGCTTTGTGCATGATGCATTCTAAATTAGGAACTGACGCTTCCTTCTGTTTTACGTATGAGGCGTCCTGAATTAAAAACTGATGTTTCCGAATTACAAACGACTTGTCGTAGATTACAGACTGTTGCTTCTGCTTTGCGAATGAAGCTTCCTGAATTACAAACTGGTGCTTTTGCTTCGCTAAAGGGGCATTCTGAATCATAAACTCATGCTTCTGCTTTGCAAATAAGTCGTTCTGAATTACAAACTAATGCATCTTTTTAGCGAAAGAGCCGTTCTGAATTATGCATACCGATGCTTTTTATTTGCGATTGAAGCATTTTAAATTACAAACTGATGCTCCGGTTTGGCGAATGAGGCTTCCTGATGAACAAAGTGGTGCTTCTGCTTTGTGAATGAGGCATACTAAATAACAGAGTGATGCTTCTGCTTTGTGCATGATGCATTCTAAATTAGGAACTGACGCTTCCTTCTGTTTTACGTATGAGGCGTCCTGAATTAAAAACTGATGTTTCCGAATTACAAACGACTTGTCGTAGATTACAGACTGTTGCTTCTGCTTTGCGAATGAAGCTTCCTGAATTACAAACTGGTGCTTTTGCTTCGCTAAAGGGGCATTCTGAATCATAAACTCATGCTTCTGCTTTGCAAATAAGTCGTTCTGAATTACAAACTAATGCATCTTTTTAGCGAAAGAGCCGTTCTGAATTATGCATACCGATGCTTTTTATTTGCGATTGAAGCATTTTAAATTACAAACTGATGCTCCGGTTTGGCGAATGAGGCTTCCTGATGAACAAAGTGGTGCTTCTGCTTTGTGAATGAGGCATACTAAATAACAGAGTGATGCTTCTGCTTTGTGCATGATGCATTCTAAATTAGGAACTGACGCTTCCTTCTGTTTCACGTATGAGGCGTCCTGAATTACAAACTGATGTTTCCGAATTACAAACGACTTGTCGTAGATTACAGTTATGTACAAATGGCGTTGCCGTATTTCCATCATATTCGGATATATATTATGGTGATCAATGGAAGTGAAAATCCAGATTTGTCACGCCACTGCTTAGAAGGAGCTCCATCAAATCAATGATCAATCAAGCATACGAGACAACCAGTCGAGTATGCTGGAAACGTTTTACCTGTTAGTCAACTTCGACTAGATAAGTTCAAATGAGCTCTCGAGATTACGAGATTTCATCTCCTTGTACACTTAGTGGCATAGCGTTGGCGACCTTGTTTCGACCTCTAACTTTTCACGCGATGATAGATTTTTTTTGTTGACATATTTCATCGAATTCTCGATCGTAATCGAAGATTGACATACAATGGAAGGTTTCGTTGGGGTTTCTGGCACTCATGTCGCGTTGAATAATGTTGGAACTGTACATATAGGGTGGCCAAATTCCGTTGTTCGTATAGGTAACTCGGTAACTATACGAGAAAATGGAAAAAGAACGTTTTCTTTTCGCTAACGCTCCCATTATCAGGAATATAAAAAAGTGTGCAAGAAACTTCCGTCTCTGCTTCAAATTTGCCATGTTATGGTGCGCGCTGCTCTTATTTTCAATACGACGTTTCGTTTTTCCATAGGGTCACCCTCAACTTACTGCCTTTTTTTCTCAAGATCCCACCGGTAGTCATCTGATTGGGCAACCCTGTAATCCTCCACGTACCTGATGTGGCAAAAGGGCCTTGACCCCTGTCCCAAAATGTAAAAAATATCTCGGACATATGGGTGGTTGGGGTAATTCGACCCTTCGGACGTCATCGGAACCCCGTCTGGGACTGTAATGTCTCGTAAAAGCTTTATTACCGCACAGTAAATTGAAGACGGTCTTTGTTACGCTATTATACGAGGAACGTTATTGTTAGGATGGTGTTTTTGGCAGTTAAAAGATGATTATTTCCTTGCTCGATTCGCTCGGCATGTTATTTCTGAAATTCAATCCATTATATTTATCCTTCTCGAATGTTCGAAATAGAAGAAGATTTCTTCATTGAAAATATTGCTGGTGGTACTTGTCACCTTATTATTTTGAGGATGGTAGTGATAATAATTGTTTATACTTTGGTGATGTATTGATGTTTTTTCTTTTTCATTGAAAAAAATTATTTCAGCATAAATTATCTTTATTTTTGAATAAGACAATAATAGATTCATTGAGTTATTCCTATTCATTATCACGAATCCCATGGAATGAAATCAAAGCTACGAGAGACTCACACCAGGAACTGTTTCTACTACATGGCTGATTGTCTTATATGGCTGCTCTCGATCATAATGAATAATGAACAATGAGATATAATTAACTGAAAATTGTGAAATGTGTCTGGACTGTCCGAATAGTGCATTAAATGAATATAACTCCTTAGCTAGTTCCTAAGACAAAAAACCATAATCTCATCTCTTCTAAGGATTCAAATCTTCATACTTTCAGACAATGCGGAAGCCTGAAACTCTACTTTATAACAACTCAACAAACCTTGGAACTTTGGAACCATTAGGTTTACCAAACTTCCTCGATATATCGCCATTATCTTTCGAAATAAAATATGCATTTAACATCTTCTCAGGAAACAAGAAAAATAAAATACAGTATTCTTCGGTGTCTCTCACCTAAGTAATTATGTCACAATCGCACAATCTTTGTAACCTTTCTTTTCGTTTCTCTTTGTTCCTTCTCCAATATTTCCTCTGAGATATGCTGTTGCTTTTCAGTTCGTAAATTGATGTTTCTTTGTTTTATAATTATTGTCTCTCGTACGCTTTTTTCCTGACATAATGCATATATGATCTTGTTTTTCTATTTTAGTTCTATAATGAAGTCATTGTGAAATGCAAATGTGTATCGAGATAGCTTCTGTTCCGATACCGATTTTTTATTATTCGGAGGTTGGTACAATCGAACTGTCAAATGAATGTCAGAAGAGTTAGGCCCAGCTTACTTCTGAGCGATTTTGAATTCGGTGATACTATTAGCAGTGAAAAACTCAATGTTTAAATTGGTAAATTTCAAATCAGAGTGTGATTTGATTCGAATTGACCAATGAAAACCTTAACAACATTGCATACTTATTTCACCGCTGGTACCGCAAAAATCAAAATCGCTCAACAGTAAACTGGGCTTTACGCTTGTACGTCAGGTTGCGAATATTTCAATGTCATCATTGTTTACCAATCGAAGATGTTTCTGCTATTTATCGATGTTGAATCAATTTTTTTCAACAAAATACTTTAAATCAATGCAAAATAGAAAAAAAAATATATGACACACGTTTTATAAGACACGTTGTCGCACTTGTTCCCTTGGAGCACTCTTAGCTTCGCTCGTCGTACTCCAAAAAACGCGTGCGACAAAATATTGCGTCTTATAAAACTTGTATCAAAATATACTATTTGTCTTGTGAAATACTGTCTTTCATTGTAAAGTGAGCTCAAGTAGAAGAGCATAATGAATTTGTCCGTTTCTAACCTGTAGCCATTTATTCACAATGTTTAAGCGATTTATTATACTTGCTATATTTGAAGAAAAACAACCCAGGACAGTGAAACAATAGTTATTTATGTATTAAGGGAATTATGAGGGCCTTAAATACCGATGGCAAAGTTTGCGTCCCGAGGGCCTCTGGCCCGAGGGACAGCAATTGCCAGAGGTTATTAAGGCTCTATAATTCCCGTGGTACATAGATACTTTTATTTTTGACCGATTTTCATAACAATATGACCATATTTAGAACGCAATAAATGTTTAAATTCATAACCTTTCTGGTATATTTGAATTAGGTAGCGTTGATTGTAGCATTGTTGGTTGTTGCTAGGTTGTCGCTATGTTACATGTTTATAAGCAAACTTTCTTTATCAATCAATGTTTTTCCGTTAAAAACGTGTTTATTTTTTACCACAAATCGACGATCTTTTTCTGATATAATGAAGGATATTATAAAAAAAGCGGAAAAAGCAAGACAATCATTACTTCCATCGAAAAGTGAAGCTCTATATCAAAAAGAATACAACTTATATCTAAAGTGGCTGACACAGAGAAATGTTATGTCAAAAGATGCCAACGAAACTGTCTTTCTGGCATATTTTCAAGAACTGGTAAAGTATTTTCAGTATTTTCTGGTAGATTTGGTAATAATTGTATTTATTCGTTGCAGTCAGAAACGTTTAGCCCAAATTCGTTATGGACTAAATGGTCAATGCTCAAATCGATGGTGACCATATATGAGAAAGGAGATATCGCCAAGTTCAACAAACTAGAGGCTTTTTTGAAACGGAAAAGTAAGGGGTATAAGCCGAAAAAGTCTGCTGTCTTATCTCCTGAAGATGTCATTAAATTTCTAAAGGACGCCCCTAATGAAATTCATTTATTGCATAAGGTAATTTTTTTCTCATAATTTTCTTTTTCGTTTGTTTATTTCGTTTTATTTGTTATAGGTTGTTCTAATTATGGGTTATTTTGGAGGATGCAGAACTCAGGAACTTCTAAATATAAGTATAGCAGATATAGAGGACCGGGATACTGTTATGGTAGTGAACGTACCGGAAAGTAAAACTGGTGTATCGAAGAAATTTACAGTTGTGGATGAAAAAGAGTTCTCTGCTTTGCCTTTATTGAGACTTTATATGTCCTTGCGTCCTGAAGGTACAAAACGATTTTTTTTGAGCTTCCGACAAAATAAATGTACAACTCAGCCAATTGGAAAGAATATGTTTGGCAAAATTCCCAGCAAAATCGCAATGTATTTAGGATTGCCAAACCCACTAACCTATACGGGACATTGCCTTCGTCGCACTTCTGCTACTGCCCTAGCCAATGCAGGAGCAACTATGACAAACTTAAAAAGACACGGAGGTTGGAGAAGTTCCACGGTGGCAGAGGGGTATCTGGAGGACAGTATTGAATTGAGAAATAAAACGGCGCGTATGCTGTCTACTTTGCCATCAGAAGAGGCAGGCACCTCGACTGTAGTGAACAGCAACTGCACCACCCATAAAAAAGAAGAAATTGTTTCCAGCGGCGGAAGTAATTTTCAGGGAACATTTGAAAATTGTACATTTATTATTTGTAATGACGTGAATAAGGAAAATATGTCTTAGTTTTCATTACATATAAACGTTTATTAGCATTTCTTGTATCATTTTCACCTGTAAAAGGTAAGAGGGAGTTTTTGAACCTTAATATCCCAAGGGAGTTATGACCCTCATTATAGATATCGTAACTATGACGATATAAGCTTATAATGTCACTGTCGGAAATAAAAACATTTAATCAATTCCTATCAACCCACTGATTGTAATATTGCCCCCCACGTACGTTGACGTGTAACGGTATGGATTTTGTGGCCAGTAACTAGACCGGCAATATCCGAATGCGATTGATGATAAAGGAGAAAGGGTCAACAGCCGTGCTCGAATCATCCAGTAGCCGCAAGTCATTATTTATTGGCCTTCAGGACGAGATACGATCGAGTGGGTACTAGCTTGCTTGTCTTTTTTTTTCGTGGAAACACGTTGAGTAATGATGCGATACTACGAGTACACGAATAGAGACCCAAATCATCGAAATAAATGCTCGAGTGGTAGTTACTTTCACATTGCCGTGAGGCATAGGCGTAGGTCAAGAGTGGATGAAGAAGTTGTGGATTGATTGAATGTCGCAAGAAACTCGCCGTTGTGTTATTTCATTTGAAAAAATATTACTTTTGACAGGTAGCGAAAGTCGCGTGACCACATCGAGTCTATGCATAGGGATTTCGATAACGGTAAGAGATAGAGGGTTGGTTAAATGGGGGCAAAGGAGCGTATTTCAGAGGTTAATTATATGGATTAAAAAAATCTGACCTAGCTTCTTCAGTTCTGGAGTTATACAGGAAAAATCGAAAATTTAGAAATTCTTCCTTTGCCTATATCTTTTTATTTTAGGAAGATTTTTTTAAATTTTGTCACTTTGTTACAAAGGTGTCGTATAAATTGGGCCACCCTCAACTTTTAATTTCCAAATACGGACCTGTATTTTTTATTGCATTTTTTTGAATGCCAAGAGTCATGTTTCATATTGACGTAGTATTTCCATCTGAAGTACAGATTGTTTTGGAAATATTGAACTATTACCAGTAAAATTTCAAATTTTTTTAAAATTTTTCCTGTGTAACTCCAGAACTGAAGAAGGTAGGTCAGATTTTTTTCATCCATATAATTAACCTCTGAAATACGCTACTTTGCCCCCATTTAACCAACCCTCTATCTCTTACCGTTATCGAAATCCCCATGCATAGACTCGAATTTGAATAGCCCTGTATATAGTATTTACTGTGATTCTCATATACTATCCGGACATTTTGAAATTAAAATAGACTCTAAGAGTAAGTTTCGTGATTCAAAATGGGAAGTATTGAGACATTATTCAAGAAAGTGTAATGCTGAAAAGTTCAAAATATATATTTTTTGAAAACTAGCTTACATATAAATGCACTAGAATGGAAAATATAATATTTTCTTGCTTTTGAATCTGTTACTCATAGAATAACCGATATCAAACAATGAAGGATATTATTTTTTGCTTTTTAGTGCATTTGAATGGAAGCTCGTATTTAAAAATATTTGTCCACTGCTATTCTATTATAACTTTGTTATGAACCCATAGCGATATTTTTGTGAAACGTAGTATGCATCTTCTATGCATCGGGATTCAGGTAGTAATTATCATCTTTGAAATCATCAATCCTACGGTTTTCGCAAAAAAAAAAAATAATTTGCATATCGCTAGACCTAGTGAGATTCAGATTCAGCAGAAAATGCCTTTTGACACACGGCCCTTGTTTCGAGGGTAGAAAACCCAAACTCGGCAGGATTCCAGGATTGCGTCCCAAAGCTATGATGCGGTCTCATGTCCATTAAAACAACTAGGCGGGCCGGCGGGCGTCTACCGTATTTATTTTGTATACACGAAAAGAGGCCAGAAAGAGCTCGCATATCTCTCTCTCTCTCTCTCGCTCTGTCTATATACAGGGTGACTCACGGTCGATGGTAGGTTAAACGTTTCGGGAGAACAGGACTTAGGATTATCATGAAAATTTGGTCTCGTGGGTAATCAGTTTTGTTCTATCGATCTAAAATACTTTCAGCGTTGCGGCGTTGCCGCTTCTAACAAAAAGAAGCAACAAATTTGTTATTTCAAATGAAACACCCTATATTTTATTTCATTTTCAGATTCTTCCTGAAGAGCTGATTTCGTCGATAAATCATACTTGGGGTAAAGCGCGAAAGATTACAGAGATATAGGGTGTGAAAAATCGAGATTATTCAAATTCAGGAATATTTTGTGCCGAAACTATCCATTCTTGCTCAAAACGGCTCACATGTCCCTATATCAACTTTCCATTTACTATCGATTGATATTTAATTGAAATAAATACGGGTGGTTCAGAATTTTGAGTTTTGCATCACCCTCTATTTGTTTCTATTAAATGTCAGTAGATAATTGATGAAAAGTTAAGATAGGGACATGTAAGCCGTTTTGAGCAGAAATGAATAGTTTCGACACAATATGATTTTCATTTATTTTCTTTTTTTCAATATCGTTGCATACTATTGTTTAGAGAATAATTTATTACAATGTTATTATTGTTATTCATATTGTAACATTTATATTTATATTTGTATATTAGGATACCTATATTAAACTTACTTACTTACTTACAAAAAATTCCTAAACTTGAAAAATCTCCATTTTTTCACACCCTATATCTCTGTAATCTTTTTCGCTATTCCCCAAGTATGATATATCGACGAAATCAGCTCTTCAGGAAGAATCTAAAAATGAAATAAAATACAGGGTGTTCCATTTGAAATAAAAAAGTTGTTGCTACTTTTCGATAGAAGCGGCAACACTGTATTGATGAAAATATTTTAGACGGATAGAGCAAGTTTGATTATCGACGCCCACAAATTTTCGAAATGATCTGTCTTTCTGTTCTCCAGATACTTCTAATGTTCCATCCACTGTGAAACACCCGGTATATATCTTTCTCTCTCTCTCTCGGTTGCCCTGCTCCTTCCTGCTGCGTGCGTTCCGGACACCGTCTACGTCGCATTCCTTTGTTTCCATTCTAGAGCCTCGTCAGAGATCGCCCGCGAACGTCCGTCCGACTTTGCAGGATCGACCAGCAGCAGCAGGAATCGTGGTTCAATCAGCAGGAAGCAAATAGAGAGAGAGAGAGAGAGAGAGAGGAAGATACTGTACCGGGTTCGCTCCGCAGTTGTTTTCGTTTTGTGTGACGCGCGTGACGCTTTTCCTGCTGACGCCCCATATCAGCAGGAATTTCCCGCAGGAGATTGCAGCTTGCAGCAGGAATTTCGGGGGGGTCGCGAGAGCGGGGCTCCGGTTTTTCGGTAAGTGGGTCTGGGGGAGGGGTGGGGGGGAGGGGGGGGGTTAAAATGGCCGGGCTTTTAACGGTCGTTCGATATCGTTGCGGTATTCGGATGACTCGGGGTTATGGGGGAGGGGGGGATTCACGCTAGGAGGGGGGGGGGGGGGGGTTAAGGTGTACCTACTGGTAATCTATTACCTGTGTGACGAAGAGTTATGAATTCTTACAGCAATTATCAAGGTCGGTGATGCTTGTCAATTTTTTTTTTCTTTCTCTTCAATGCACTATCTATTGGTCTCGTCCTTCCAGAAAATTGGCCAATTGGAAGTAGTGATGATGATAAAATAGTAATTTACGTAACAAGTCCGGAAAATACTGTTTTTTTGGATGAGTGGATAAAATTCTTAGACGAGCGTAGCGAGTCCTGGAAGTCTGCGAGTCCAAAAAAACTGTTTTCGGGCGTGTTGCGTACACAATTTTTTCGGCAACCGTGTAGAATAACAAATCAAAGAAACACATTTCTTTCAAAAATTGAAATGTTAGCTAATTTTATGTCAGATAGCTGTCAGTCGTTATTTTGCTGCTATATGGTAATGATCAACTGCATTTATCAAAACCATACTACCAAGATTTTCATATTTACAATAACAACAACGATGTGATTCTTCCCGGCCTAGTCCGGGAAGTACGTACTTCCCGGACTAGGCCGGAAAAATGCCACTTTCTCAAAAAAAATCGTCTGGAAAGTACGTACTTTCCGGACGGTTGCCGAAAAAATAATAATAATATTCATTTATAGCTGATTGCTACTTACAAATTCAGGTAAAGAAGTAAAATATACTCATTAAAATAATCTCAAGTATGTTATGTATTTACAAGTAGGTGTTCGTGTTTATATAAAATTCACTATTTCAAAAGAAATCGTCGGGAATTGTATTCCACAAGATTAAGTTTCATATAATACATAATCTCCCTGAAGCAATTTTTTGAATTCATTACGGTCATCACAGTTTTTTAGATCAGCTGGTGAGCTGTTGAATACATAATGTGTATAAGCCCTTATATGAAATGGAGAACTGCATATCACTCGAAAAACATTCTTTCATATTTTTCAATTATCGCAAGCAATCAGGAGAAATGTTTGTTAAAAAATTTTCACAAAAGACGAAACATGAAGAAGATACAATTAATGCCCAACAAAGGACATTTCAAGGATTGTCCGAAGAATTGAACAAAACATTTTATGTATACATTATTTCAAAAAGACAAAAGATGGAGAAGACACAACTAATGCTCAACAAAGGATAATCCTTGAAATGTCCTTCGTTGAGTGTTAGTTGTGTCTTCTTCATGTTTCTTCTTTTGTAAATTATCAATTATCTGACTCTGAATTCCTCAACTAGAATTGTGAAATAGCAGTATAGGTATCTATAGCAAAAATGGTGATATTCACTAATTTTATTCGCTCTGTCTGACTGTCTCATCTGTAAGGTTTTCTAATCTGTGGTGATACGAGCTACTTTCCAAATAACAAAGTGATCTTTGACGTTTTCATAGGTCGTATGATGGTGAATTTATAAACTCAACTAAACTAAGAATACGAATTAACAATTAATAATTAACAACTACATCAACTAAAGAGGTGTTTATAAACATCAATCAAGAATTATGTTTTTTATTGTTCCGTGCCTGAAATTCAGAGCGAAAAAATGGTTCTGGCTTATGCGCATGCGTTGAATTTATAATTGTTAATTCTTAGTTGCAATGATGAAATATGCCCATCTTCTTAGTTGTTAATTTTTAATTTAAATGACAGATACAAGTTTATAAAACCTCGAAGGGATTTTCCTGTATTCATCTTTCGGAATTCTTGGTTGTTAATTAAATTCACAGTTTAGTTGAGTTTATAAATTCACCATAACGAAGTGAAATTGAATGGGGACTTCTGAGAACTACTTTTTCCTCTGCTAGCATACAGATAATTCAAATTGACCGCCTCAAACGAGTCTTTCTTGTCAATCGAACATGCTCGTTTCTTTCTCGTCAAAGTGCTTTCTCATGGTTTTCCGCACACTGCTGCACGTTATGCCCTTTTACGTACACAAGCAGCCGATCTCGACATTCCCAACGACCCAGCATCCCATAATGGACCGCCATCAATCTCTCGGAAGAGGAAAAACCGGTCCTGGCATTGCCGTTTTCCGAACTCGGGGCCCGTACGCTACACACATAAAAAGAATTACTTAATTTGATTTGATATGCTTTGGTTCAAGAGTATGGCTTCACTTGCAGACCTTCTTCTTGACAACCTTTCCCCCTATTCGTAGAGATTATTTCTGAACTTGTCCACCAGTTTACCTCGCAATAAAGTTGTATTCCTCTGGTTTCAAACGACTGAAAAATATAAAATATATCATTCACAACTCCATGTAGGTACAATGTGAGAGATAATCTGACTTAGCACAATGCATGGTTATTATATTTCTTCAAATCTGGGTTCACATTCTTACTACTGAATTCATTTTCCTTGGATCGAAATTTGGTAAAAAAATGTAAAAATATGTTAGGTATAATATGCAGTATCAAAATACCTAAGATGTCTACAAGTTCAAGAAGGTCTTTTCCACTGTTCAATCAGTGTTTGGACAAATTTAAACGTTCATCCGCACAAAGGTACCTAAACCCAATTTTCACTCACTATGCCGATCCTGGTTGGTCAAGTTTTTCACGAATTATCAGTTTTCGAGATGATATAGCTACGTTAATTAATTGGATGCACAATAATACCTACCCAAGAATGAACGTCGATAAGATATAGGCATGTAACTTACCTCTGAAAGTGGTAATTATATTCTCAGATATCTCCTAAGACCTCAGTTTTTCTTTCATGGTAAGCCAATATTTTTATGCCAATAAAATAGGTTGAACTGGTTGAACAATGATGGATGCACAACAAGAGCACTGAAACAACACACTCACACCGTTTGGCAACATTCTCGGCTCGAAGGGATCGCAATTATATTCAAGAAAATGTTATGGTCAATCCAAAGAAACTTTCTCAGAGATTTACTCATTCAGAGATTAAATGTTGAATGTTATTTCGAAAGAAGACATTCCGTGATATATTTTTCAATTACTTCATTATTTTGTCTGGATACTTTGAATTTCTTGAATTGAGAACATTTTGTTATACCAAACGAATATTCCAGTGAAATAATTTTTTCGGCAACCGTCCGGAAAGTACGTACTTTCCAGACGATTTTTTTTTGAGAAAGTGGCATTTTTCCGGCCTAGTCCGGGAAGTACGTACTTCCCGGACTAGGCCGGGAAGAATCACATCGTTGTTGTCATCAGGTCTGTTCGCTGTGTCTCCATTAAGTACACTATTGTACAGAATATTAGATTGTGTAACACTGATACCGTTCGGTGATTTCCCGTGTACACTTACACTATGTTCGTTGTTAAAATGTTGTAGCACAAAAAAAACATGTGTTGCACTCGATTTAGAGGAGGTGTGATAAGTGTAGTGCAAATGGATATTGGAAAATATGCGATTAGATGTATATAGATATATTTTGAAAAAAAAAACTTCTTCAACAAAGTATGTAATGGTTATATTTGTTACCCGGGAATCTTTTGTCCCCATTTACGAAAGCATCAAAATAATTGACATCAATGCCATTGATTGATCCTCGTCAGATAACTTGTCAACAATTCATCGTCCGCATTCGCAATGATGATTTCATCATCACTGTGCATTTTTGATGCATTCAAATGAGATTCACAAGCCATAAATAAATACGAAATAATTATAAGCATAACCTCCAAATCGAAATCCTAGGATGAGCAGAAAGCAGAATAAAAGCACCGAACAGATGTTGAACTAATTACACTCCACTTCACTACACTCATACAACGACTAGTGGGTGTAAGAAAATGTAGTGTACAATATAAATTTCATGCATACACAGCGAACAGACCTATTGTAAATATGAAAATCTTGGTAGTATGGTTTTGATAAATGCAGTTGATCATTACCATAGCAGCAAAAAAACGACTGACAGCTATGTGACATAAAATTAGCTAACATTCAAAAATTATCAGATGAAAACAATCAATGTGAAACGGAAACTTTACCTTCTTGTTCTGACTTCAACAAAAGGCACTTAAATATACCAAGCATTTCAAACAAATTGAATCCATTCAATATTAACAATTGTTCTAATTTTAATATAAATATTAATATAAATAAGAATTAAAATGTTCGAAATTTTGTTCTAATAAAGAAATGTGTTTCTTTGATTTGTTATTCTACACGGTTGCCGAAAAAATTGTGTACGCAACACGCCCGAAAACAGTTTTTTTGGACTCGCAGACTTCCAGGACTCGCTACGCTCGTCCTAGAATTTTGTCCACTCATAAAAAAAAAACAGTATTTTCCGGACTTGTTACGTAAATTACTATTCTACAATTGACATATTCAATAAATTCATTTGAAATAAATTATTTCAGAAGAAGAATGCGCTTTTTCAAAACAAGAATTGGACGTTGAACGAATATATCGTTTTCATTTGAGAATTTGTTTTTATGTGTGTACATAAAATCTCAATGCGACGCTCTTTTTTTTTTCGACGAGATTTATTTTCCTGCAAGGGCCCACGCCATTAAAAAGCAAAATTTGCCGAGGTGCACGGCATGAAAACATTCCAAAAGGTTTGTTCGACGACGTTATAGCACGGTCAATGTGGTGTGAAATATCAAGTGTCTCATGGAATGTAAGGAAAACTCGCCAGGAACTTCTTCTGCTACATGGCTGCTGTCGATCAATGTCATATAAACCATCAAGCGATATTCAAACAAGCAGGTGATCCTTATCGGCCTTAATATCAACCTTACCAACCAATACGATTTTTCTGTCTCAAAATGTCTGTCATTGATATTTGTACGTTTGTATAGGTTAGTGTCATCAAATAAGCCAATCCAGAACACGTGATCAAAAATGGATGCCTTGGGGCATATACGGAGTGTTTATTTAGTCTATTTGATTACATGTTTGTTTGTGTTTATAGTTTGAATTTCCTTTTTGAAGGTTTCAAAAGTGAATACAATGGCTTGTGATGATAAAAGTGATTATCTGTTATCGTTAGAGAGTGAAGATAAAGACATTGCATTACGGTATAAGAAAAAAATCAGAGTCATTCAAGGCGTCGATCCTTTCACTCTGATGGATCAGTTAAAGCAGCTGGTTTTCCTAAAATTTTAAACCACATTTCGCAACAAATACCTTCATGAAAAGTTATGTAACTTTTTACCTTTCAAAACATGTTTAGCACATACTTTAGTTTAGCTTCTGTGGGATCTTCCCTTTTGATTGCTTTCAACCATCTTTCTCTTGGGATTCTTGAGAGTTCATTCAATTCCGTTTTGTTTGCAAAATGTAGTACACTGGGTATATTGAAAAACTTCGCATCATCACGATTTCCTCGACTCCTACACTTAACAACACAACAAGTATATTTGGCATGTTTTTGTAGCTCTATCTTCAATTTTATGAGAAAATTCAAGAATCACAATATTAAACTCAGAATATTCACAAATGAATGTTTAAATTAGTTTTGGAGTTGAAAGTTATTTCAAATTAAATTCACAAGGTTCAAATAGCTAGAGTTCTAATGCACTCAAACGGTTTGTATGCCCCAAGGTATCCATCTTGAATTTGATTTGACAGCGTCTTGGTTTAGTCCATTAATACATATAAATACTAGATGAATAACGCACAATCCTTGCCACAGTAGTTGTTTGAAGCCAACATCTAAATCAGTTACTAGGGTTACCTCATTCTTAAACAAGGATAGCAACAACAGAATCCCCCAGCATCAGTGTCTTGCTATCTTGGTAGGGTCTGAATTTGAATAAATTGATTTATTGTCAAAATTATCATTCTTCATGAAAGTTGATGAAAACGATCTAAAATAAAAAAAAATTGAATATGGTTCATTTTCTGCTAATATGAAGTTTCCAAGTTTCGAACTTGAAGAATGTTACATCAAACATATTATTTCCTTTCATTTCCACTGAATATAGGCTTATTTACTACTCTGAGCATGTTCTTGCCACTTGGGCTAACCATTTTATCACTTGTGGTAAAATGATACGAGCATACTCTAGCGTCTCTTGAAATGTTCTTTTTTCCGATCATATTTTTCCATATATTCACCATCTTTTCATCTCGGGAAAACCTGAGAATGTTTTCAAATTACCACAAATTGTTTTGCATATTAGGATGGGTAAATAATGTTTATACAACGAATGATACGACTCTGAGTAACTCACCAGTGGAATGTTGTGTTCTGGTCACCACTTCTAGATTGACACATGTCACATTTCAATTCGAATTGAACAGAATAAACAAAGTTTTTAGGTGGAATCTTATTCAAAATTCCACACAAAACTGGAAATATGGCGTTTAATGAACCGTCAAACAAAATTTGATTTGAAAACGAGACGTTTCGCGCTGTCACTGTCAGCGTTATCGGTTGAACGAAATAATCGGCGTTACTTACCTGATTCATATAAGTACCTACTGAAGGATATTTATATAATATATATTTGGGAACCTTAAAAAATGTGGTCATGGAATGATTACCACTTTCAAATGTTACGATGCGGCAACCCCTGTGGGGAAAAAACATATGAATATGATTTTCATGTTGGCTTCAGATAATTCGGGGTGTTACTATTTTCTAGGGGGTTCGTTGTTCAGATGATACAGCGCATTCAATGTTATGATCATGATGACCGACAGCAGGTATCACACATCAGCCAGTAGTAGTAGTACAAAAAAATTCCTGTCGTTAGTCTCTTGTTTATAACTGGATATAGCTGTCAATTCAATAATAGCAAAACTCACGGCCGTCTGGACATACCTATTTCGTTCGAAACAATTTGCATAGACACATCTGAAATGAAAACGTCAGCAAACAGGTCATGAAAAAGAAAAAATAAATGAAAATGTGTGAAAGTGACAGCGACATAGGTACCATTTGAAATTAATGAAAAGCCGCAAGTGTTGCAACATCAAATTTATTGCGGGAAATCTAGACGGGTATATCTCAAACGATATTACGTTTTCATGGAATGGTGCTCTAAAAATAAAGCGACAAATTTTAATGAAAGAGTATCTCTTGCACCTTTCTCGAAAAAAGCCAAAGCGTTCATCAAATTTATACAATGCTGGAATTTACAAATTCTCAGAACTTATTGCTTTTTTTGAAGAAACCAAATGTGGATTACCAGACCAAAAAATCAACCACTGGTTAACGAACTTCAAAAATGAAAACTTGAGAGAGGATGAATTTTATAGAACATACTTTGATATGAACTTTTCTTCTCAAATTGAGGTAAGAAATCTGTATACGGAGTTTGCCGGTCTTATGCTCAATTTATAAAATCCGCTGCCGTAGCTACAGTTGACGTTGCCGTTCCAAAATGTATTGAGAAAATATCCGACAGCACCTGCGTCAGCTGCGTAGTTTATGAACAGATGTTTATTTTTAGCACATTTCATCTTCGTACAGTTTACTGTAGCGTCAACTGTAGCTACGGCAGTGGAGTTTATAAATTGAGCTTTATAGTTAGTATATTCATTTATACGAGTGGTCAAGATGAGAGAATGAACCGGATATGTCTTGAAGACTGTTGCTTTTCATTCAAATTTTCCATAGTTTTTGCATAATCAATTTCAGTACCATGAAAATTATAGGAAATGTTGTACTTTGAATTGATGTCAGATATTGTAATATTGGATATTTTAAGATTTGAAGAGAATTAGTTTGAAGATCCTCTTCTTTGTTGTTGCTAAAATGATTTCATAAATGTTTGTGTTATTTTGAAAATACAGAATCCATCACCAAAAATAACCCAAAAGATTTCTAACATCAAAGCAAGTCCTTGGTTCAAAAACATATTTTTTCAGAGAATTTCAGTTGCTTTCTTTGTACTCAAATGTATGTAATACAGCATATATTTACGAACATCTTTTTTGACCTACGTACATTTTTGTCTGTGACAGGGTAAATACCAATATTCTCGATTTTGAGCATTCCATCCGTTGCCCTAGCCAGCCAAATCTCTGGGCCTAAATCCACTGGACGCGTCCAATGGAATACAAAAAAAAATGGAATTCCACTCAAATTACTCGCATATTCGTTCGATTTACCCTCTGGGTACTCCCCTGATTGGTCTGATGAGTGTCAAGTTTTTCCGCATCATCTGTTCAGTATTTCTTTTGTGTTATTGTGGAGAAATCCATCTGAATATAAAGCTCAATTTATAAACTCCACTGCCGTAGCTACAGTTGACGCTGCCGTTCCAAAATGTATTGAGAAAATATCCGACAGCACCTGCGTCAGCTGCGTAGTTTATGAACAGATGTTTATTTTTAGCACATTTCATCTTCGTACAGTTTACTGTAGCGTCAACTGTAGCTACGGCAGTGGAGTTTATAAATTGAGCTATTATTCTAATTCACACTGTATATGAATGAGGGTGTCTTTGAAGAACATTCAATAAAACAGGATACATTTTTCTTAATCGCTCAAAATGTTGTGCATATCTTTTTTCAACGTTACTCCCTGGACTATAAAAACAAATAAATCGTTTAATCAATGCAGGGGTGATGTTTGCAGTCACGAAAGCAAAACAAGCGAGTTTTCGCGAAGATTAAATGGGAAACAGCGGGCGCTAAAATGCTAACCCCCACCCCCATCGTCCCCCTTTGTGTGTCTCGAAAATAAACTGGAGCAATGCGGACGAAAAAAGGGCTAATTACCTACCCGCAGATTCGGGGGTGGATGGAGAACAGCGGGGGGATGTATCAAAGGGCTGTTCGGAACGGGAAAAATAATTACGCTTGTGATGTCTTCAAAGGCAGGTGAATTTCTATTGTGATGAGAAAACACGGTGAAAGTAAATTAATTATCTTCCTGAGAAATTTTGGGGGGGGGGGGTGGAATTTTTCTTGATGAAGTAGAAGTTTCTGGATACACGTCTTCATGTTCGGGTTTTTTCCAGAATAATCGATTTATTCTTCTGAGAGTAATTTCAAAATGTCATGCTTCAAGGGTTGGAACTGTGTTAAAAATGATTCACATTATTTTTTTCACATATATATTCACTTGTTTTTTTCTTTCAGTAATAATTTTCAAGTGCAATATGCAGTGATGTCAACTAGAAATCCTTGAGGTCTAGCAGATTCATGCCAGAATATCATCAGTCATATTCCAGATAAAGGTTAGTTATTTTTTTTCTCATTCAATGTTACACAACGATAGTGATATGTACTTAATCATCATTCATAGTCAAATAAGCTTGTAATGAAATGATACACATGTCCTAAGACGGCTCTGTAAATATATTCATGCACGACCGGAAGTAAAGTAGCAATTTATCATCCGTGGACTACTTCATAGCCCGGAGGGCATAAAGAGACACTTTGGCGTCCGTCGGCTGTGAAGTGACACTTCATCGCTGCCGGATATAAAGTGACACTTTAGCGCCGCCAGATGTAAAGTATCACTTTAACGCCCGCCAAGCGTAAAGTGGCACCTTAGGTCTGTAATATCGATTAACGATCTGCGGTTGTTGTCCGATGCCAGATCGGACTCATTCAATGTTTTACAACGATAGTGATATGTACTGATAGACTGAAAAAATACTTACGAGTATCTAAAGCTCAAAAAAAGCTTGTAATGAAATGAGGCATTTATTGATACTCAAATTTCTCTAATAACGACTTCAAAACCACATGTCCTAAGACGGCTCTGTAAATATATTAATGTACGACCGGACGTAAACTGGCAATTTATCGTCCGTGGACTACTTCAAAGCACACAGTGCGTAAAGTGACACTTTGGCGTCTGCCGGCTGTGAAGTGACACTTGAGCGCCGCCGGTTGTAAAATGACACTTTAGCGCCGCCGGATTTAAAGTGAAGCTTTAGCGCCTGCAAAGCCTAAAGTGTCACCTCAGGTTCATAATATCGATTATTGATCTGCGGTTATTGTCCGATGCCAGATCGGACTCATTGACCAGGCAACAACAGATTGCCGCGCAGAAAGAACCAGTACCACGAGTCTGAGAAAGGGCAAAAGGAAATTAAAGAAAGGCTTGCACGCCCGAAAAGGTAAAGAGGTTGATGTGAATTGATACTTCAGCGCATCCGGATCTAAAGTGACACTTTAGCGCCACCGGATGTAAAATATTACTTTAGCGCCGCCGGATGTAAAATGACAGTTGAACGCCGCCGGATGTAAAATGACACTCCAGCGCCGCCGGATGTGAAATGATGCTTTGGTGCTCGTCAAGCGTAAAGTGTCACCTCAGGTGCATAATATCGGTTGTTGTCCGATGCCTGATCGGACTCATTGACCGGGCAGGGCAACAACAGATTGCAGCGCAGAAAGAACCAGCCCCACGAGTCGGAGAAAGGGCAAAGGGAAGACAGAAAGGCTGGCGCGCTCGGAAAAGTAAAGAGGCGGATGTGAAGTGACCATTCAGCGTAGCCGGATGTGAAGTGACACTTTAGCGCCGCCCGATGTAAAATATTACTTTAGCGCCGCCGGATGTAAAATATCACTTCAGCACCGCCGGATGTAAAATATTACTTTAGCGCCGCCGGTTGTAAAATGACACTTTAGCGCCGCCGGATTTAAAGTGAAGCTTTAGCGCCTGCAAAGCCTAAAGTGTCACCTCAGGTTCATAATATCGATCTGCGGTTGTTGTCCGATGCCAGATCGGACTCATTGACCGGGCAACAACAGATTGCCGCGCAGAAAGAACCAGTACCACGAGTCTGAGAAAGGGCAAAAGGAAATTAAAGAAAGGCTTGCACGCCCGAAAAGGTAAAGAGGTTGATGTGAAGTGATACTTCAGCGCAGCCGGATCTAAAGTGACACTTTAGCGCCACCGGATGTAAAATTGTACTTTAGCGCTACCGGATGTAAAATATTAATTTAGCGCCGCCGGATGTAAAATGACACTTGAACGCTGCCGGATGTAAAATGACACTTCAGCGCCGCCGGATGTGAAATGATGCTTTGGTGCTCGTCAAGCGTAAAGTGTCACCTCAGGTGCATAATATCGGTTGTTGTCCGATGCCTGATCGGACTCATTGACCGGGCAGTTCAACAACAGATTGCAGCGCAGAAAGAACCAGCCCCACAAGTCGGAGAAAGGGCAATGTGAAGACAGAGAAAGGCTGGCGCGCTCGGAAAAGTAAAGAGGCGGATGTGAAGTGACCATTCAGCGTAGCCGGATGTAAAGTGACACTTTAGCGCCGCCGGATGTAAAATATCACTTTAGCACCGCCGGATGTAAAATATTACTTTAGCGCCGCCGGATGTAAAATGACACTTTAGTGCCACCGGATGTGAAGTGGAGCTTTAGCGCCCGTCAAGCGTAAAGTGGCACCTTAGGTCTATATTATGGATTATCGACCTGCGGTTGTTGTCCGATGCCAGATCGGACTCATTGACCGGGCAACAAGAGATTGCCGCACAGAAGGAACCAGTCCGAGGAGTCGGAGAAAGGGCAAAAGGAAGACAAAGAAAGGCTGACGCGCCCGGAAAGGTAAAAAGGCAATTAAAAGTCCGACCACGCTTTGTCGTTTCACATCGTGGCGCGTTCGATATAAGTACCGGCAGGACGGGTTTCCTTCCTGCGCTTTTTCAATCCCCTCCCCACCCGCCCCGCTTATCTTTTTCGTCGTCCTCGTATGCCGAGGAGAGAACGAAGAAGAGAAGAAGATAAATTTCGTCCGGATGACTGGGTCTTGCTCGTTCTCGCCCAGACGGCAATAATAACGGCATCGAATGGCTGCTCGTTATCATGAACCGGTCGCCGATTTGCATACTGGCTTGGCACGATCGATCCGTTTGGCCATTTTTGGTTGGGCCTTGCTCGATGCGATTTTCAGCGTGTTCGTGGTTGCTGAGTTTGCAGAACTATTGATGTAACAGTTGGGCCACTCTCGAATGCGCAAAATTTGTTCCTAGATTTCTTTGAATTGAATCAAAACCAGTATTGTTCCAAATATATCAGTGCATGATTTTTGCAGTGCGATGTTCGAGTGATATTATGATATTGTTATGACATGTTATGAAAAATATCAAAATATTATTCATGATTGTGATATTATATTTAGTTGATTCGAATCAATATTGGCTTGGTGAAAACAGTCTTCCATGTGGAGATTTGGAAATTTTGATCCTAGATCACCAATCATCAAGAGAAAATGGTTGATTCAGTTGATTGCGTTTCAATAGTATTGTTTTCTATACTTTCAGACCCATGTATTATATTTTTTGTGATCTTATGTATGTTTATAATCATGAATGTTTCGCCAAACTTAGCCTCCATAAATCAATAATGAAAGCTGACTACACAAACAAAAGCTCGAATTTGTCTACAAATTTTATATTCATCAATCATTTTCAAGATATACAATTTAAACTTTTGATTCTAGCATGTTGAGAAAAGTGCATGGAATCTTGTGAAATTAATCTATAGAAATTTGTTTCAATACTACTATGGAAAAATATCGATATATCTCGGAGAAAATGAATAAAACAAACAGGTATTCCATTTATGGTCTATTCGATATTATAAGTATTTCAAATATCGATATTCGAATTTTCAATATCACCCAGTTTTCTTATATAGATACGTAGACTGTCTGTTTTACAATGAATAATCTAGAAGCATCATAGATTTTATTTCATATTTTCTATTCTCCTCCTTATTTCGACAGTTCTTTCATAGATGCGTGTGAGTGTGATCGATGAATTGGTAATTTTATGATCTATCTGATGTAGTCAAAATTCAATATGGCTATACCATTGGAAAATCTAAATTGACTTCGATATATTCGAGTCCATAATATGCCTAGAATTTTTTATATATCACCGTTGAATTCGGCATGCGAACTGTAAATATTGATAGTAATCAATAACTTTTCAACTGTTGCTGCTAGAGTTTTGTAATTCGGTGTGTGCAACTGTTGGAAAGTTATTGATTTCTATGAAAATCGACGATTTTCATTTCATCATTCTACTCCTGTATTTAGGATGGAATTTCAATGAAATAACTCTCATGAGCGAAAAGGCGTGTGGTATCAAATATCAATGATTTGTTTTGTGCAAAGAAAAATAATTCAGTGATTGACAATTATAATTGTCGAAAAAATTTCAAATTATTACCTGTAATATGAAAATAGTATAATAATATCGAATCGACCAATCACGCAAGAAAATCAGAGGCTGCTCAAGTACATCATTGAAATAAAAAAAAATAGGTACTACACTACTCATTTTGTGAAAATGCCTGTGACATATTGTGTGATGTATTGTCATTCAAAATAGTATATTACACAACAAGTGTGGAAAGTGACATATTTCACACGAGTAGTCGTTTAGCACGAGCCGCGTAGCGGTGAGTGCGGGAACGTAACGAGTGAAGGAAATGCACTTTCCAACGAGTTTTGTACACTATTTTTCCTACGACTCCGTATACTTTCATTTCGCGGGAGGTCTTGTCAAAAATGTAACTTGAGCGGTCTCTATAGAATTTCAGGTGGTTTTGATTCAATATCAAATATACTGTTTATTTCCATATTCAAGATGATATTTGAATACTTCTCCGACAATTCCTCATTATGTGAATTACTGATTGATTGAGTTAGTTTAGTTTGGACAAATTTTATTGATATTGGCACCAGCGTACATAAACAACCTTGACACCATTCGCCTGCTAGCGCCAGTAATCACGCAACCAGGAATACAGAACCATAGAAGTATATAGTTCGCAAGCGCGTACGAGTTACTCGAGTTAGTGCGTCCTTGACTCTTTGCAAACATCTGTGATACCAAAGATTCTTCTCGTTGGTGATACTGTGATATCAAACTAATGCAAGCAGCAAGCCGCGCATAAAACTGTAGCCGTACTCTTTTGAATGATCTAACCCTCTGTCATCAACATCGAAATAGTTCCAGCAAAGAGTATAGGTTCCAGTTTTAAAGTGAATTCAGAGGTTATCTAGAAATTGATAGATAAAGAATTTTTGGTATAATTCAAAACGAGACAGAAATTTCAATGAATAATATGAATTTGATTTGACAACGCTTATATTGACAGTGAGTACCTTCACAATATACCTAATTATTTCTATCAATTCAGGCGAGCGTTGTGATATATTTCATATCAACACTAGGGCTTTTTTTCTTTCAAATAAACAATATACCATGGTGATATGAGCTACTTTCTGAATAACAAAACAGTGTGATTATTGACGTTTTCATAGATTGTCGTAGGAAAACAGATTTATTGTGGCCCAATTATCACCCATCAACGTGATTTAATTTCCTTCAGTTTTTTACAGTTGTTTTTTGCACCCTCCATGCTGTTTCCGTCGACAGATTGGTTTTGAAATTCCATCCTCACATCTTTCTACCACCCGCGTTGAGATAAAAATGTACCCCAGAATCCAGATATCCGATATCCCATATATATAAACGAAGCGAAACAAAAAAAAACGCATTCTTCGAATTCTGCTGACGGAACCAGAATATTCAGAGAGAATGGGTTGCTTTCGTTCCAGTAGCGCATCCGAGTCGAGGTAAAAAGGATGGTATGGGCCAATATTCATGAAATTAGAATGCAAACATTTTCTTATATTTTTACGTTCGTTACTAAACTAATAGTGATGCCTTTCTTGATCTCCTTTGATGTGTTACAACAGGTTGTATTATTGAAGCAGAATATATATATGTACAAAAAAGCTCATAGGAATCAAGGGTCGTTTCGTGTATAGATTGCCAACCGGTGCAAGACAGATTGTTTGAAGTATAATTGAAATGTACGTTCTTCAGTAATTATTATTTTTGCTTTATATGCAAGGAACTGATGATTTTTTTAGAGATGCGACAAGTTTTAGGATACTTACTTTGGTATCTTTAACATTTAAGCATTGCATGGCCACCATGTCATGAATATATCACATCATAATTCATACTTTTCCTTAATTTCTCTGGTAGGAGGTTCTAATTTACAATTTTTGCTCTTTTTGCTGCTGAGAAAGTGCCTTAGATATAATTCACAGTCACTATTTTCAATCATGCAAGAGGATATATGAGTCCGTTTTCAACAATATACCAATGGTAGAGGCGTGCGATTTTTCAATACTTCCGCTCAAGAGCACAAATGCTGTCACTTGTGTTGAGCAGATTTGAAACGTCAAATGCTACTTTTGCCAGGAAAGTAGTTGTTTTCTGCTCGTAGGACGTAGTCTATCATACATTCATTTCAAACTATATTTGATATTTTTAATTGGATTGACTATTTTCTCTTTCAAAAAATTTCTGTCCAATTCATGGCTTTTCCATTTTTCATACTTTCAAGTTCTGTAACTCGGGAGATTTCTTTGTTCCATCTGCGGCTCAGGCTACATAAACAACGGCCATTTTGAAAACCTCTGTGCGAATCTTGAGCAAATAAAGGTGGATTCATAGTTGCCTTATAGCAACACGAGTCAGTAATATGTGTTCTCTCTCTTCAATACATGTCAAAAAGAAAGATAGGTATCATTAAAAGAATAAGGTGAAATTACGAACTTTGGCATCGATTATCTCGAAAACTAGAGATATGTTCACGATAATATTATGAAATTCGTGGTTTTCAGGTAAAAATACGTAAGTACCAATAAATATTTTCATCAAAATATAGATCGCATGATAAGTACATGTTATAATTTTACAACTAACTTATTTTTCATCACTTTAGAGTTCAGATGAACAACCACTGCTATTTTGTAATAAACCTTTTAAAAATTAGCTATAGGTCTTCCAGTTCTGATGCAAAAAAACTGAGATTTCGTCAATGAACCCGCCACTGTCGCCTCGTAAAACGCACCGAAAGCAACAAATCCACGAGCAAAAAAGAAGTAGTGAAAACCGTGCAGCTTGGCGGGTGGTAAATCGCTTTTTCACTCTTCCCCTCCCTCCTATCCCTATACGACCTTCTGACATGTCAGCCGTTGACTTGACAGACATGAAAAACCTCCGAGTTGTTCTCGTCCCTTCGTCAATGTCGAAGGAAGGTCAAATCCAGCTAAACAGAGACAAAGTTTATATTCGATATCGATATCAATGAATAGAATAATATATTATGGTACTAGTTTTATAAGACGCTATTTCGTGTTCTAGTTTGTATCTATTTGAAGTATTTTATTGCAAAAAATAGATGTAATATCCATAATGACTTCATTATGGAACCAAAATAGAAAACTATTTTATAAATATAACCACATTACCCATAAAGTCCATCTTGGAAATTGATGAAGATGTTATCAATAATGAAATATATTAGGTGTAATATATTTCATTAACCTCCTTATAGCAAACGATAAACAACATTTAACATGGTTATAAACATTTAATTTTAATCGTTGAATTGGGTCAACATCATTATCTCAAGTCAATATACGTAAAGCTCAATTTATAAACTCCGTTGCCGTAGCTACAGTTGACGCTGCCGTTCCTAAATATCCGACGACGGCACCTGCGTCAGCTGCGTAGAACAGTAACTGCAGCGTCAACTGTAGCTACGGCAGTGGAGTTTATAAATTGAGCTTTATAGTTAGTATATTCATTTATACGAGTGGTCAAGATGATAGAGAATGAACTGGATATGTCTTGAAGACTGTTGCTTTTCATTCAAATTTTCCATATTTTTTGCATAATCAATTTCAGTAGCATGAAAATTATAGGAAATGTTGTACTTTGAATTGATGTCAGATATTGGAATATTGGGGATATTAAGATTTGAAGATAATTAGTTTGAAGATCCTCTTCTTTGTTGTTGCTAAAATGATTTCATAAATGTTTGTGTTATTTTGAAAATACAAAATCCATCACCAAAAATAACCCAAAAGATTTCTAACATCAAAGCAAGTCCTTGGTTCAAAAACATATTTTTTTAGAGAATTTCATTTGCTTTCTTTGTACTCAAATGTATGAAGAAGAAGAAGAAGAAGAAGAATTTATTGCTTCAATGTAAATACATACATATAGCAAGGGTTTGGCTTGCAGCAATATACAGGTATTATTAATATAATAATGAAAAAATGAAATTATCAATCCAACTAAACTAAATCTTATGATGGTTTACTAGCCTATAATTATGCTTAATCATACAATGATGAGCAGGAGTGAAAATAAAATGAAAAAAAAAAGTAGGACATTTTTATGTTATGTTTTTCACCAAATGAAGTAAGTAGGTATATAAAAAAGCAGAGATCAGATAAAAAAAACGAAAGAAAGAAGGAATAGCTCATTCATTCCAAATAAATGACCTGAGTTTCAGCATATTATTCACATACGTGGATATGATTTTTACTTTCTCAAAATTTAGAGAGTCAAAGTAATTGCATAAATCGTTCAGGTCATTCATTATTTTCAGTTCATATGGACGAAAACAATCATAAATTGGACAAAAAATAAATACATGTTCCAATGTCTCTAATTCTTGCATGTTGCTATAACAAATCCGCCACTTGCTCTTCCTTTGGACTTATTTTTCACAGCATTGACACTAACAGTTTTAAAGTTTTGATGAGATGAAACTACGGGTGAGGTAAGCCATGTCTCGTATGCGCATATAATACTGGTGTTATCTGGTAAGTCATTTTTCATAAATTCCTGAAGATTAGAAATACCCTCAGAGTTCCAGAAGATTATTTGGGTTGATTGCTATATATTATTTGTGGAAGTTCCTCCGCGAGTGGCCTTGGATGACTTGACTCTTGATTGTCGCTTTGGCGATTCATCTTCTTCTCTATTCCTTTTTGATGTTGTAACCACGCAGGGGATGTTATTGACGAATTTGATTGTTATGTTCGACTCTCCTGCTGTGATACGATTATTCAGTTCAGTTTTGATATCTTTCAGGTATTTAGACTGTGCAGGGGTCATGTCAGATTTTATGTTGATATTGGGAAATTCTTGTTTTGATAGTGCCGACTTCTTTTTCAGAATATTAAGAGGAGTTTCTTTATTATCGAAGACTATTTTAAGAGGTCTGTGGGCACTATCATTTCTTCGTTTACCAAGACGGAAACAATTTATTATTCTCTGAGCCGATTGATTAATAAGCGATTCTATTATGGCTTTGGCTGTATCACAATCTGTCTCCGAATTTTTAGTTTCCTTCATTCCAAATATAATAATGTTTTTCTCACGTCTCATACGATCTTTGACTTCTGCAAAAGTTTGTTCATTGTTTAGCAATTTTCCCTCTAATTCCTCGAATTTTCCTTGTATTGTTTTACTCTCAGTTTGTAGAATCGCGATATCCGAAACGCATTCATCTATTCTCGCATTAAGGGCAGTGTTCAGGTCTTTTATACTAGCATTGCAAGAATTAACATTCTGATTACATATCACCAGTGACTGTGTTAAAAAATTCAGTTTATGCATAATTGTTTCGAAATGGGATGTATTAAGCGGTAAGTTTGAAGAGGATGGGGGTTTTGCACCATGGCAGCGATGACAAACGTGTCCCACCTGAGACGATCTTTCGTCCCCGCTGATGCCTGAGGAAGTAACACATATATCGTGCGCTGTCTGCAGACATACTGAACACTGCTTCGTATCGTCCTCGTTTCCTGCAAGGTCAACTTCGCACGAACAACACTTTCGTCCCATATCGATAAGGTTTTTATGTTGGTGCTACCAATAATGAATATAGTTGAAAATTCGCTGTTTTCGTCAACTTGATATGCAGTTTACTCAAATGTATGTAATACAGCATATATTTACGAACATCTTTTTTGACCTACGTACATTTTTGTCTGTGACAGGGTGAATACCAATATTCTCAATTTTCAGCATTCCATCCGTTGCCCTAGCCAGCCAAATCTCCGGGCCTGAATCCACTGGACGCGTCCAATGGAATAAAAAAAAAAATTCGAATTCCACTCAAATTACTCGCATATTCATTCGATTTACCCTCTGGGTACTCCCCTGATTGGTCTGATGAGTGTCAAGTTTTTCCGCATCATCTGTTCAGTATTTCTTTTGTGTTATTGTGGAGAAATCCATCTGAATATAAAGCTCAATTTATAAACTCCACTGCCGTAGCTACAGTTGACGCTGCCGTTCCAAAATGCACCTGCGTCAGCAGCGCAGTTTATGAACAGATGTTTATTTTTAGCACATTTCATCTTCGTACAGTTTGCTGTAGCGTCAACTGTAGCTACGGCAGTGGAGTTTATAAATTGAGCTTAAGTGTTCGATGCCCGTCAGTATTGTGGGCCTAGAGGTCATTCGAGTCATCCGCACACTTGACTGACTCCGGTGTTTTTTCTTTCCTTCAATCCGATGCCCATTGAAATTTGAAATCATGGTAATGTTTCATGTTTTCTGTATTTTTATTGGCGTGGCGTGTGTGGAGAACGCTTCCGTGTTGGGAAACTATCAGATCTCGTATTGCAGCCAATCGTTTTTCGACATCAGCATATCTTATTTTGTCGACTAAGCTGAGGATAATCCGACTTGGCAGTAATTTTTGCTGAGAATAAGTACTGAATGGATTTATTTCACGTCACGTACTTCCTGAAATATTTCCACATTTGAGGAAATATTGAGAACGCCTTTAGAGTATGGCTAAATCAAAATGTGAATAAACTATCTCTTGAATATCTTGAAAACTATATCTTGAAATAAATGCATGACAGTAGCTTCATATGAAATCAGTGATACAAAATTGAGAAAATGAAGATGTTTAATTAGCCAAATAAGTGGCCAGACATTGGAGTTTTACCCACCAAGTTTTATTATTTGGAGATTATACACAACAAAGAAAGACATTGCAGAATCAAGAGGTCCTAAGTTAGTATAGGGAGGGCTTCATCCCCAAAAACCACCCTAACAAGCATTGCACTAAAAATGTTCTTTTCGTTCAATAGTTCGAGTAAGAACTAAGAAATTATGGCCAGGTGCAAAATAATATTGACACTGCCAATTTTTATTTGAAGTTGATTATACTACTCGAATATTCCATGTTTCAATTAATATTTCAGTTAATCCAAGAAATTAATGACTTTAATTTGACAACAGTGCAAGCAATGGCTCTCTATACTTATTTTTTTCTCGGTCAGTAGGCTCAACTGAATCAAGTCCAGAAATGTATAATCAACAAATGTCACCAAATCTAGGAAGTACGTCATAGTGTTCGCCATGATTGTTATTTATGTATCAAGGGCGTGAAATAGACTTTTATGGACCGCAGGCCTGAGCAATAGCGCCTAGGTCCGTAAAAGCAAGTTACGTCCGAAATACATACAACATTTTATGCACGACCAGTTTATTTTATTGTAAATACCTCTTCACCTCTCAAGCATGATAGAAATAAAACTGTTCTTCAATACCTTTCAAACACCTTTAAAATAATGTTTGCTACGCCCATGATGTTCCTCTCGAAAAAACATTGCATGAGAGTGTTTTTACTTTTTCTCTCTCTTTTAATAAGGGAATTTATTAAGGGTTTACAATTTGCTCATGTTCCAGAATGGTGGTTGAATAAATAGGAAAGTAGCTATATTTGCTGTCAATACGGACGATAGTCATTACAAAAAATGCTTTCCAGTGACGAAGAAAGTGTAAATTGTACTCCACCAGAAATCAGTAGAGCAGCTGAGGATGCGAATAATTAATAATTTATTGTCCGGCGGGCGGTAAAGTGCCATTTTACGCCCGGCGGGCGGTAAAGTAGTCCGAAGGCGGTAAAGTGCTATTTTACGCCTGCACAACCGGACGATAAAGTGCCATTTTACGCAAAAAAATGTTGATCGCTGTTTTTCGAAACTATATGAATTATTTGGATAAATAAATTCAGTATAGTCATTCTAGACAGCAGAAATATAAAACTAGTTATTCAAACATTTCTTGAAAATGCGTTTAAAGGAAAGTTCCCCATTATGGCAATCAATGGATCACAACTATTTTCCTTAGATTCGCAAATCATTGAGAATGTTTGTGCTGAAGAAACTCAAAAACAGCTGTCAGCCTTGCGATATGTGTATAAAGGGAATGTCATTTCAATCCCTCTGATTCAAGAGACCAAAACCCAGCTTTCACGAGGCACACAATCTTTGGCAACCCCAGCCATAACGCCCTGTACAGGGTGTCCCACCTAAATGTGTCACCCCTTTTATCTTCGTGATTCTCAATATATTGTGGTAGGTAATTAAAAAACTCTTCTGGAATAATTTTTTACGAGTTTTTCGAATCTGAGCTCACTTTTTTCTTATATTAATAAAACACAGGGTGACAATTTTTTGTATTTTTCTTTTAAATTAGATGATCTATATTTTTTCCATAATTCGATGAAGCTCGTCCATCTGAATTCAAAAATATATATAATTCATATATTATTATCGAATAAAACAGGGAATAGGGAATAGGAAACAACCGTACACAGAATAGTAATTTACGTAACAAGTCCGGAAAATACTGTTTTTTTGGATGAGTGGACAAAATTCTAGGACGAGCGTAGCGAGTCCTGAAAGTCTGCGAGTCCAAAAAAACTGTTTTCGGGCGTGTTGCGTACACAATTTTTTCGGCAACCGTGTAGAATAACAAATCAAAGAAACACATTTCTTTATTAGAACAAAATTTCGAACATTTCAATTGTTATTCACATTAATATTTATATTAAAATTAGAACAATTGTCAATATTGAATGGATTCAATTTGTTTGAAATGCTTGGTATATTTAAGTGTCTTTTGTTGAAGTCAGAACAAGATGGTAAAGTTTCCGTTTCACATTGATTGTTTTCATCTGATAATTTTTGAATGTTAGCTAATTTTATGTCAGATACCTGTCAGTCGTTATTTTGCTGCTATGGTAATGATCAACTGCATTTATCAAAACCATACTACCAAGACTTTCATATTTACAATGACAACAACGATGTGATTCTTCCCGGCCTAGTCCGGGAAGTACGTACTTCCCGGACTAGGCCGGAAAAATGCCACTTTCTCAAAAAAAAATCGTCTGGAAAGTACGTACTTTCCGGACGGTTGCCGAAAAAAATAATTTCTTGAGTAAGTGGTTGTTACTGAGAAAAAGTGAGCTGAGATTGAAAAAATTCGTTAAAAAAAAAAGAAAAATAAAGACGGGGTGACACCTTTAAGTGGGACACCCTGTACACATCGACGGATCGAATCAGTTGGCGCACAACAAAAATGTAATCGGTGAAAGCGACCCGCAGCAAACATGTAATAACACGTTCGAGAGATGTTCGCGTATTCGCAGAAAGTGAAACTAGATTGAATGCTGCCTGCCTAACGGCTGGTTGACCAACTGGTTAACCGACCTCCAACTTCCAAGCCTGCCGACCTCAAAAAGCGTTGGAACGTGCGACCGTCAATAATTAGGCATGGCTTCACCATTGCACATGGACATGCATCGCGATTAAATCGTTCAAGGTATGCGCGAATTTTATTGCACGGTCCGGAAACCGTGACTTTTCCAGATGGTATTTTTCATGAATCGAAAGGTTTTCCACGACCTCAACTCGGTTTGTTGTCTATCGACTGTGATCAGTTGCTTTCTTTCATCCTTTCATCCTCGACATTTCTCCTTTGGATGGAATCTGTTCCTAAGAAGGGGCGAACACACTGTTTCCTGGCCCAGAACCCTTCTGTGGACTTTCCAAAGCTCACTTGGAAGAAGAGTGTTGACATTGGAAACGAGGAATAAAGGGAAAACTCAGCATCTTCTCGAGTTGGACAAAAAAGACTTGAAACTGGCAACGGAACTCCTCACTGGACACTGCCCTCTGAGGTATCACCTCAAAAAGATGGGTAAAACAGAGAGTGATAGTTGCCGCTACTGCGAGAACTTCGCTGAAACTGCAGAACATTTACTTTGCGAATGCCCAGCGTTCTTCTGCAAGAGGCTCAAGTTCCTGGAAGGGGCCTTCTTCTTAGAGCCCTTCGTTTTCATGGACCTAGCTCCCAGGAAACTGATAAACTTTGCACGAAGTCTCGGAATCCTGGGCCTCGAATAGATTAAGGGTTATGCACAAAAGATCTAATAGGTCGAGGTGCTTGAGAGGCTGCACAACCTTATATAACGACCCCCCTACAATCTACAATCATTTAGGACAAAACTCAATCAAACACAGGAAATTGTCTGACAGTCTCATTCTTGACAGACCGTCCTATGGCTAACCCTGATGTTGTAGTTTAACCAGGCTGCATTCGCAGTCAAGGTGTTTTTTTCCTGTTAGTTCAGGAAAATATACCTCAAAATGGAGTACGATGTTGTTAGGCACACTTTGAAGTCCTCAATATTTATGCTACTTGGTATTCTGAGACCTTCATTGGAAACTTAACTGAAAAGCTTAATGAAATAAAGTGCCAGGACAAAGACAAGCGAAAAGGCTAGTGGGCCTCTCGCCAAGGAAAGCTAAACAGCTTCTTGAGTTGGGCAAAAAATACTTGAAACTGGTAACGGGACTCCTCACTGGACACTACCTTCTGAGGTATCACCTCAAAAAGATGGGTAAATCAGAGAGTGGTTGCCGCTGTTGCAAAAACTTCACTGAAACTGCTGAACATTTGCTTTGCGAATAACCAGCTCTCTTCTCCAAGAGGTTCAAGTTTCTGAAAAGGGTCTTCTCAAGCAATATGATGTCAGGAACTTAGCTGCCAGGAAACTGATAAACAACTTTGCACGAAGTCTCGGAATCCCGGGCCTCGAATAGATTAGGGGTTACCTTTTAATTTTGCGCATTGCAGTTGCCGGATAGTTACCATTTTAGTATTACATAATCAACACCACTATAAAAGAAAAAAGATCTGTGATAAAAGGTTACCTACCTCTGAGTGATTTATTATGAACAAGTTGTCATCAGAAATTAGTTTATTTTAGGAATAAAATGGATTCTGAATAAATTTTAAAATGGAATTCGAATATTTTTGAGGGGAGACCATTTATTTTTATCAGGAAACATAAAACACGATTCAATTATCTAATAAATGATCACAGACTCTAAATTCCTCAACTTGAAAATATGTGATCAATATAAGTATCACAGTTTTTCGTCCTTTGGAAAACAATGTAATTTGATATTTTGCGATTTAATTGAAGATGATTTGCAATCTTCATATAAATAGTAATGATTGCCAATAAACATACTATTGTACCTGATTCACATTCTAGATAATGAATGTATACCTATGATCACAGGTTGTTTAATCTGTGCTGTGATAATCCTCAAAACCTTTATTACTTTTCCTTTTGAATTATAGTTAATGTTAAATATATTTTGCATTGTAAGAACATAAATCCATGCGAAATACTGGATCGTGAATCGTGTTAAACGAAAACATTCGTAACAAAGTGTTGAAAACGATGTAAACAAAACTCGATCAATATTTTAGCGCCTGCGCATATCTATGACTGGACCTTTAAATTTTGCGCTTATTTATCTCATCTGTAAGGTTTTCTGATCTGTGCTCTAATTTTTGTGAAGCAGTTTTTGTACTGGATTTCACATGATCATCCTATGATTGATGATGTGCATTGTTGATGTTTAAACTAAGTATGGTTTTTGGGGATTTTATAGGAACAGACCTTCTTGGAGGACATACAAGCTTGAGTTCAAGTTGTATTGAAGTCACTAAATTATCAGTTACCTATTTCAATATTTACCCAAGCCAAATCTCAATTGGTTGATATGACAGAAAGTTGATGTTTTTTCATTGAATGTACCACGAAAATACAATAGTATATTACACAACAAGTGTGGAAAGTGACATATTTCACACGAGTAGTCGTTTAGCACGAGCCGCGTAGCGGTGAGTTCGGAAACGTAACGAGTGAAGGAAATGCAACGAGTTTTGTACACTATTTTTCCTACGACTCCGAATACTTCATTTCGCAGGAGGTCTTGTAAAAAATGTAACTTGAGCGGTCTCTAGAATTTCAGGTGGTTTTGATTCAATATCAAGTACTGTTTATTTCCATATTCAAGATGATATTTGAATACTTCTCCGACAATTCCTCATTATGTGAATTACTGATTGATTGAGTTAGTTTAGTCTGGACAAATTTTATTGATATTGACACCAGCGTACATAAACAACCTTGACACCATTCGCCTGCTAGCGCCAGTAATCACACAACCAGGAATACAGAACCATAGAAGTATGTAGTTCGCAAGCGCGTACGAGTTTCTCGAGTTAGTGCGTCCTTGACTCTTTCTAAACATCTGTGATACCAAAGATTCTTCTCGTTGGTGATACTGTGATATCAAACTAATGCAAGCAGCAAGCCGCGCATAAAACTGTAGCCGTACTCTTTTGAATGATCTAACCCTCTGTCATCAACATCGAAATAATTCCAGCAAAGAGTATAGGTTCCAGTTTTAAAGTGAATTCAGAGGTTATGTAGAAATTGATAGATAAAGAATTCTTGGTATAATTCAAAACGAGACAGAAATTTCAATAAATAATATGAATTTGATTTCAGAACGCTTATATTGACGGTGAGTACCTTCACAATATACCTAATTATTTCTATATCAATTCAGGCGACCGTTGTGATATTTTTCATATCAACACTTGTGCTTTTTTTCTTTTAAATAAACGATACCATGGTGATATGAGCTACTTTCTGAATAACAAAACAGTGTGATTATTGACGTTTTCACAGGTGGTCGCAGGAAAAATATTTTTTCAAATTCGGTGTACAATTTGTTTGGTACAGGTGCCATTGAAAGGTTACCCTAAAAAAAAGCATTATGTATGGTATTCAGATTGGAGGTTAGTCGCGTAATATTTTGCTGTTACGCCACTGGAATGGCTGGTTGAGGGCTCAAGTATTCGCCATTCCGTTCCGAGCTCCAACAAAGCGGGTATTAGCGAACTTTTGTTTAATCAAATTCAATTATACAGAAACACAAGGCCCGCCTGTATTTTCCATTTCCGGCAAAATAATTGATGATGCTGAAATTATCTTTCATCAACAAAAATTGCACTCACACTCAAAATAGCTATATGCTTATTTGAATTGGCAACAATATACCTTTTGAATGTTTTGTTAATCACCAAAAAATAAGTTCTTGAATGTTATACAGGGTCTCGCCGATTTTATATAGGGACAGAATTGCTATTTCCCAAACGGTGAGACATATAAAGTTGATGAAATTAGACAAAATATACGCAATTCAGTCTTCAAAATGCCGTTTTGCAAACTTGAAAAGTTTCAGCAGTTCTTAAATATTTTGAAAAAATTAAAAATCACTAATTTTGTTTTTATTTATTTTCTGAGTTAATATCAGAACAAGAAATTTGAAATTTTGTATAAGCAGATGACTAATCAAGACAAAGGAGTTGGAGTTATCAGAAATATTCTATCCATCAATTTCAGATGTACTATAAGACTTTTGTTTTCATAATGGGCACCATACTTGTTTTTATACCATTGAATAGTACCTACTGAAAATTCCCAGCCGAGCCATGTATAAAATATTGACATCATATGAAAGAGATATTGGATATTAACTCATCAGGAAATAAATTAAAACAAAATGAGTGATTTCCAGTTTTTTCGAAATATTTCAGGTACGGCTGAAACTTTTTCAATTTGCAAAACAGCATTTTGAAGAGGACTGAATTGCGCATCTTTTTTCTATGTCTTACCGTTTAGGAGCAATACCATCGTCCATAGATTCACGAATTCTATGGACGATGGCAATACTGTCCCTAAGAAATCGGCGGGACCCTGTATATAAAATTTACCTGCACAAAGTTCATGATATACCTGTACTAGAACCAATACATGTATAATTAATTAACGCTTTTTCGAAATCTCCTCAGAATGAAATGAATCATCAAACCGAGTTCCCATTTTGATCACAATGAAATGACAACAATGACTTGTCCAAAAGTCATCTCTTTGTTGTTTTTGTTCCATTCTCGGATCATTCGAAGCGTAGACGAGGCAAACAAAACGAAAGAAAAGAGATAATCATTCAGACCTTGCCTTTTTTGGGACAACGTTTCGACCCCCCTCAGGGCAACTAGAGATTTCCTTACCTGCCAACGTTTCACCGCCTCTTTTAGTTCCAGTGGCGTACGCTTTGCTGGATTATTCTTGATTTTTTTCAGAACTACATTTAGTTAGACGATTCATAATGATGTCGGAATATTTATCGGACGCCTATGTGATGCTAATTGTCATGCACAGTAGAGAAAAGGGACGCACATTTGCACCCTGTGTATATCAGAGCTATGGGTATTTTTTGTTGTCTTGAAATAATTTCAGGTAGAAGGAAATGGGGTGAATAAAATTCAGAATCGACATGAATATTCCATCCATGCAAAAGGTGACTCATTCGAGAGAAACAAAACTACAACGTGATTCATGTTCTGAATATGACTCATCCCAAATTTCTATCCTTAGACTGTTTATGCTCTCTACCCGTTGCCATCTGTTTTAAAAAAAATTTAATGGCAAACACATTTTCAAAACAGTTGTCGAGTTGTTGTTTAGCATAAATCGGTTGAGTTCAAGGTTTAAATTTCGGAAATTTTTCAACCGCCTGTCTGTGGGTATGTCTGTTCATATCTGTCTGTCTTTCTTTTGGTATTTGACTCTATGTCTCTATGTCTCTTCGTGTATTTCAATCTATCTTTTCGTGCCTGTTCATCTGTTTTTTTTTTCGTATCTGTCTTTTCGTGTCTTTCTACTCTTTCTATCTGTTCTTTCGTTTATGTGTTTCTGTCGTTTTGTGTACGTATTTCTGTAGTTTCGTTTCTGTGTGTCTATTCGTGTCTTTTTGTCTGGTTTTTCGTGTCTATCTTTCTGTTTCTACGTGTCTGCTTATTTGTTTGTCTGTCACTTTGTGTCTGTTTGTCAGTATTTTCGTAAATATGTCTTTTCGTGTCTGTCTTCAAGTTGTTTTTTCCTCGTCTTTTCGTGCCTTTTTGTCTGTTTTTTCGTATGTATCATTCTTTCAATTCGTGCTTGTCTGTTTTTCATGTCATGTAATTTTTCTGCTTTTAGTGCTTGTCTTTCTGTCTTCTCGTGCCTGTTTCAATTCTTATAACTTTTAATCAAGAAATACTTTCAATAAACATGGCTATATTTCAGTACCCATTATTGTTTTTACTTTCTTCTGATACTGAATTCACGCGGCTGTACGATTTCCAGATACTTTCATTTCATTATTTGATCAATATATGCCTTCCTGTTATTAGAATGTATCCCTCTTGAAACGGTGAACTCGTTATTCGTTAATTATACTCGATGATTCATCATGACTGCCTTTCCAATTGCCATTTACCGTTACCAATAATGATTGCCCTCTTCCCTATAGTTGCCAATTACTTGCAACGAGATGTTACAGTTCACTTTCCAATAACTAACTATCTATCTGAATCTAGAGATATTCGATAGATACGAATCATGTAAGGTAAGGCATAGACTTCCACGGTATGAAATAGGATGTGAGTGTTTTTTGCGAATGCTAGATGAAAAGTGAATGCTCTAATCAGCATCTCATGCGATACAATTGCTCGATATCTTAGTTGTCTTTGGAGGTAGAGAGTTGCGGTATTCAGATTAATGCCCTATTTTTTAGTGAAATGAACATTTTCATAAACAGAACTGTCATAACCCTCCCTATTTTTGAGGTACAGGCCAGAAATTTAACACTTTTCGAACACCTCCTGTATCTGGGTTACATAAATCTATCGGCATGATGACCTTAAATTACTTTATGCGTTCAGAAAATATATTTTTGTGATGGGATACCCTGTATATTTCTCTATAGCTCCATAAGAATTTTTTTAATCTCATCAAAAATATATAAGAGTTGACATTTCTTTCTGTTTTTAATGCCGATAAGTTGAAAAAAGTAACCAAGATAATCAATCAATCAAACAAGTACTTTATTGTCAGAAGATACAAAAAATCTCATAGACAAAGCAATAAATGATAATATAAATGAACTCATAAAAACATGAAAATAAAAACATACAATAAAGTCGAATACAAAAAGTATATAAAAATATAAAAATATAAAATAATTATAGGTTTGTGAATGAATATATATACAGTTTCTACTCACAACATGTGAATGGTTTGATAGCAATGTTTCATCTCGATGAATCTAGGTAAAATTCTTCCAGTGTATAATAGGCCTTCTCAACTAATAGCTTTTTTACTTCTTTTTTGAATTTATTTTGATCCCGAATCTCTCTTATTCTTAAAGGCAGATGGTTATACATTTTTCTGCTTTGGTAGATGAGCGACTTCTGAGTAAGAGCAGATGAAGGCTTCAATAGAGAAATCTGATTTGGGCGACGGGTACTATATGAGGGGGAGTAGTCTAAAATATTCCTGTATTTTTTATGCAGGAGGCATACCGTTTCCATTATAAAAATACAAACCAGGGTTAAAATTTTTTGTTTTAAAAATAGTGGACGACAAGAGTCCCGGTACTTGGCTTTACATATATATCTCATAGCCCGTTTCTGTAGCAAGAAGACCATGTTGAACCGGTTTTTTGAACACACACCCCAGAAGCAAATGCCATAACGAAGGTGTGACTCTATCAGTGAAAAATATACCTGTCTGGCATTTGCGATGCACAGCTCATTTGATACAATTCTGACTGCATAACAGCCCGAAGCTAGTTTCTTGCACAATTGACTAATATGACCTTCAAAGGCTAATTTGTCGTCAATGTGTAGTCCTAAAAATTTAATGTCAGAGACATTGGGGATAACTTCATCAGCTAGACTGACATCATTTAGAGTACATTTGAATGATACAATGTTTGTTTTCCTGATGTTGAAAGATAAAAGATTGGCATCACACCACTCTTTCACTTTCTCTATATCCGCGCTTATATCGTTATGAAGCTCTGTGATATTCTTGTTATGACATAGGATTGTCGTGTCATCTGCAAACAATGTAAATTTTCCTTCAATGTCCACTTTGGTTAAATCATTTACATATATCAAAAAGAGTAATGGTCCCAGTACCGATCCTTGTGGTACACCACATCTCACTATGCCTTCTCTTGAACCTGTCCCACTTAGCAACACTGTCTGACGACGGTCAACCAAATACGAACTCAACCAAGTTAGTGCAGTACCTCGAAAACCATAGAGTTCCAGCTTTCGGAGAAGTATCTCATGATTCACACAATCAAACGCCTTTGATAAGTCACAGAATATTGCAGCCGCTGCATCTTGGTCATTTAGATTTAGATAAAGGGTTTCCAGAAACGAGAATATGGCATCCTGTGTACTTTTTGATGATTGAAACCCGAACTGGTGGGAATTCAAGATATTATGTTTTTTGAGGAAAACTATCATCCTTTTTTTTATAAGTTTCTCAATTAACTTCGAAAAACTGGGTAGTAGTGATATTGGCCTGAAGTTTGCAGGCAAATCGTGATCACCACCCTTGTACAGAGGAATTACTGTGGCCATTTTTAGGAATGAGGGGAACTCCCCTCGAGAGAAGGAGATATTTATTGTTTCTGCCAAGATTGTAAGTGCATTATCGGGAAGTGTTCGAAAAGTGAGAAATTTCAATTTCGCCCAGTATCTCAAAAACAAGGAGGGCAATGAGGGTTCTATTTTCGACAATGTTCGTTTCACAAAAAAGTAGGGAAGTTATGTGAAAACCGCATTTCTTTATCTTCAAAAACAACTGATTATCGAAAAACTGTGTACAGTGCTTTCATTTCAATTTGTCCCACTTTCAAAGGGCTGTAAAATATTTTTTTGAGCTGAAAGGTCGAATAAAAAAAATTGTTGTTTCTCGGTAAGTTTTATGCTGTTCATGTAAATTGTCGAGTGTCAAAAGAATCAAAATTATTTATACAACTCATTTTTTCGAATGGTACACACCCTTTATATCATTTAATATTCAAAAATAATTTATTACGAGAATATGCCCTTTCTTCTCATTACTTTAGCGCAAATTGGTGTGAATATAATTAGAATTGTAATTTTACTAGAACATCATCAAACTAATCGCCTTCTGTTACTAAGAATAAAAATAAAGCATACGAAAAACACTATATTTTATTCTTTTGTTCGACCTTTTAGCTCAAAAAATAAATATTTTACAGCCTTTTGTAAGTGGGGCAAATTAAAATGAAAGCACTGTACACCGTATAATAAAATTTCGAGTTGTTATTGAGAAATTTTTATAAAATTCTCTTTATTTTCTTGTCATAACATTAGTATATTGTACACATGTTTTTATTAAACTTCTTTGAAATTACTTTATTTTCTTCTATATTAGTAATATTGTAAGATTGTCCAAACACTGTATTGTCAGCATTGTTTATTCTCTGTCAATCAAATTTATGTCAAAAAAATGAACTCGGAAGAAATTCCCGAAATTCCCGATAATATCCTAGAGCAAGTTGCACAATTTTGTACCAGAATAATTTTTTCCTGTCCAACGGCCAATTTTCCGCAAAATTTCGTCGACGTTACGCCACTGGGCGTTCGAGTTTTGTTTACCAATAAACAGTCGCGACCGCCATGAATAATTCACGGCTCCGCGCGCCATATCGAATAAATAATTTATCGATTGTCGATTGTTCGCGAGCGCGGAGGCGGCTTTGGCTGCTTTCCAACCGACAACACCGCTCGACTGTTTCGTCGTCAAGGTCGAACAGAGGGCGTTGCAACCACCTGGGTCGCTGGGAATGATTGTATATGGCGCCCTTCGGGGTTGGGGGGGGGGGTGCCCTTTGTTGTTTGGGTTGGCGGGCGAGCCCTTGGGAATTCGGGAGGGTGGGGTAACAGGTAGATGGGTGTTTTGCATTTTTTTTTCGGCTCGATTCGAGAGGGGACCAGAGATTAGCCGTGAAAGTGTTTGGATTGAGAATTAACTTCAAGGTCGCAAAAATATTCTTGTCGATGATAGTAGTTATTTATGTATCAAGGGCGTTAAATAGGCTTTTATGGACCGCAGCGTGTAAGAAATAGTAATTAACACGCCTAGGTCCATAAAAGCAAGTTACGCCCGAAATACATAGGTACAACATTTTATGCACGACCAGTATATTTTATTGTAAATACCTCTTTACCTTTCAAGCATGATAGGAATAAAACGGTTATTAAATACCTTTTAAAACCCTTTGAAATATTTTTTGCTACGCCCATGATGTTCCTCTCGAAAAAGCATTACATGAGAGTGTTTTCACTTTTTCTCCATCTCTTATAATAAGGGAGTTATTAAGGGTTTACAATTTGCTCATGTTCTAGACTGGAGGGCGAATAAAAAAATAGGCTAGTAGCCATATTTGCTGTCAATACAGACAATAGTCATTACGAAATGCATTCCAGTGACAAAGAAATTGTGAATTGTACTCCACCAGAAATCAGAGTAAAGCCATCAGCTGAGGATGCGAATAATTAATAATTTCTTTTCCGGCGGGCGGTAGTATAAATTGAGAATGGATACTCTCAAACTGATGATATTATTATCAAGATTGCAAATGAACGCATTCATATCGACAATACTGTTGAAATAATTGCGAATGGACTTCTGAACTGTGGATAATCAAGTTATAATTGGTCAATTCAAATCTAATCAGCATTTGAATTAAAATTTACCAATAAAAACATTAAGTTTTACACTGCTAGTAGCACCAAATCCAAATCGCTCAGAAGTAAGCTGGGCCTAACTCTTCTGACTTTCATTTGACAGTTCGATTGTACCAACCTCCGAATAATAAAAAATGCGTATGGAGGCATTCGTAGGTATATTATAAGTTGCGTGGGTTCTCTGGAAGCTCTAAAAAAATAACTCGATAACGTTCATCAGTAACTGATACTGATAATTTATTCAGCCTTCATTTCAGTTATTCCCATATATCAATTTTACGTGCATTCGAAATACTTTATTTTCAAACTGGTATTTACCCAGTAGTAGCCAACTATCGATTATTATTGTTCCTGTTCAATAATGAATTAAGCATTTTGATTAACATCTATCTACATAGCGAATGTGCCTACTGTTTTCAATCAATTTCGCATGCATCATTGTTTCACAACTGAAACAACTGAATTGTTTCCCTTTGTATTTCGATATCATAATTATTTATACACCGATTCGGCTTTGTATACAGCGATGGTGACGACAGTTGCGAAATTCTTTTGTTTTCGATATAATTCTATTGGAAAAACGTGGAAGAGCAAATCCATTGTTTTCAAAGATCATCCGAGCCAATTATTATTGTTAACAGTCAGTTGATCTCGGTAAAAATGCCCCTCGACATAATTGACCTTGTACAATAAAAGACTAACGTTTTTTCATGCCCGTTTCTTGCAAACAATGGCTTCGTGTTCTCATCATTGTGTCATTTACTATACCCAGGAACTTTGCGTAATTAAAATCGAATTTTGACTTCTGGCTATATTATGTTTTATATACAGGGTATCTCACGGTCGATGATAACGAATCAAAATATTCTTATCGATGCTACATAGCATCATCTTTGATATTTCAGATGATACACCCTGATGCCATATTATCACTTTGTTGAATTTGCAATTAGGTGCTTTTTGATTTTTCTGCCTCATACTTTCCTATTCCATCCCAGGTTTTCAAGTTGACAAAATAATTTACCATTTTTTTTGTTCGAAACATAGCTCTAATTCAATAATGTACCTATGAGTATTGCATGAAGAAGTTTGTTCTTCATTATCCAGGATCGCTCAAAATTGGTGATTTTTTCACTAGATACAAAAATGGCGGAACTTTTCTTTGATGGTATATTAATTGTCGAATACGTGAAAGATGAGAAAATACTTTTCAAGTGACATAATATCATGTTCTTATACTTGGATAGTAAAATGTTCCAGAGAAGAAAACAATTTTCTGTGGAATTTGTGGTATATTTGTCTCAGATAATTGCAATCATTATGAGATTTTGACAGTTATTTTGCTGACAATGTGCATCTATTAATAACAAGCTGAAGGTTCAATGAAATATTTCCTGATCAAAACCAATCCACAAGAACAAAATAACTTCAATAATCAAAGGTTGAAGCTGAAAAAAAAACTAATTTCGGGAGGGATCGTAATTATTATCATTGAAAACCGTTTACAGTGAACGCATCACTGGGGAATATTCAGAGTTGAGAAAAAATAAAACAAAGCTGTTTGTCGAAGTTTAATCAAAATCAATTCAGCCGTTCGTTGGAAGGGTCGAAACCCTCCCAAACCATAACCCAATCTACCCCCGTTCGAATTCGCCACCTGGTCCGTACTGGGAAATGGGGGAGAGAATAATGGGGATGGAAAAATTACAGACTTATCATCAGTGGGATCGAAGTTGAATATTATTTATTCTGATAAAAAATCATCCCTTGATGTTATATGACAGTCATCAAAGTATTACGTTTTTGCTACTTGGGATCGCCCGATATAAACACTCAGTACAAAAACTGATTGATTGGTTTCACAAACTACTCGAAATACAATTCAACAAACACTTATTTGAAAATCACTTCGATATTCGCTTTGATCGCTCTATAAAAGCCCCTACTTCGGAACATAAACTAACCTTCTAACTGATTTTTTTTTATGTTCTGGTTCTCACGAAAAGGGATATCCGGTAATGTTCAGAGAACATCGTGAGAACCAAGGGAAAGAAGGTAGGAGTTGGTGTTCTTCTTAAATTTCTGGAGATCGTATGCCTCGGGGAACATCTTCCTAGGCAATGAGTTCCAAAGTCTCGATGTTCGTTGGATGAACGAGTCTTTGGAAAGGGACATTCTGCAGGTCTCTAAAGTGACCACGAATTGGTGTGAAGACTGAACTTGACGGGTTAATCTCGAAGAGACTGCCAATGGAGAAACGATTGTTGATATTTCAGAAGAGCATCGCCCATGAAAATGTCTATAAAATAGAGATAAATCGCCAACTTTTCTACGGTGTTCCAGAGAAGTGAGCGAGTTTGTAAGCGAGGCATCACCGACAAGACGAATTGGCCTTTTTTGGACAGAATCCAATAGTTTCAGGATATGTTTAGGTGCCGCACTCCAAATATGGGAACAGTATTCCAGGACAGGTCGGATCTGTGCCTTATAGATCATAAGCAGCTGACTGGGAGTGAAATAGCTCTTGGCTTGAAACAGAAATCCAAGTTTTTGGGATGCACTTTTGGCAATGGACCTCACGTGATTTTCCCAAGAAAGTTTATTGCTGATAGTAACGCCAAGCATCGAAATGGATGACTTCAATGGTATGGTTACTCCTGACTGAATTATTTTCGAGCAGCAATCTATCACTCTGCTCTAAATACACAAATGCCTATTTCAATCATCCACACTTCGAAATGCGGATGTTGGAATATTAATATTGACCTTTCATGATTTCCATTTTACTGATACGGTCCTGGACTTGGCAGTTCGATTATCTGCGGGCGCACCTCCTGCCCTAATTCATTGTGGAATTCCCCTAAAGTTTCAGCATTCAATGGCTGGTTAATGCTGCTGGAATTCATATAGGGGTGCGAGGAGGGACGCGGGGTTTGCTGTGGTTGTGATGCTCTCCAAAAGTTTCTATTTCCAATAATTGGATGTCACTCTGTAACGATCACCCCAAGCATTGATTTATTCAGCTGAGAATGCCACGTGTCCCTATTTTTGTGCTGGATTCCGAAAAATTCCAGTGGGCGTTGTTGAGTAGATCGATTTTCATGAAGTCTGACCTTGAGGCATGATGACAGTCACCAAGAATATTGTATTTGTCTTAATTGTGTGTCATAAAAAACCTATTAACAGCTTTTTTATACACAAGAATGAGCCCAAACAAACAAGCACATGCTTGAGTCTAGAAAGAAGTCTGGGACATCAGTAATTAAACAACCCCTAAAACATTTTATTTCGGACAGTGACATTATAAGCTTATATCGTCATAGTTACGATATCTATAATGAGGGTCATAACTCCCTTGGGATATTAAGGTTCAAAAACTCCCTCTTACCTTTTACAGGTGAAAATGATACAAGAAATGCTTATAAACGTTTATATGTAATGAAAACTAAGACATATTTTCCTTATTCACGTCATTACAAATAATAAATGTACAATTTTCAAATGTTCCCTGAAAATTACTTCCGCCGCTGGAAACAATTTCTTCTTTTTTATGGGTGGTGCTGTTGCTGTTCACTACAGTCGAGGTGCCTGCCTCTTCTGATGGCAAAGTAGACAGCATACGCGCCGTTTTATTTCTCAATTCAATACTGTCCTCCAGATACCCCTCTGCCACCGTGGAACTTCTCCAACCTCCGTGTCTTTTTGAGTTTGTCATAGTTGCTCCTGCATTGGCTAGGGCAGTAGCAGAAGTGCGACGAAGGCAATGTCCCGTATAGGTTAGTGGGTTTGGCAATCCTAAATACATTGCGATTTTGCTGGGAATTTTGCCAAACATATTCTTTCCAATTGGCTGAGTTGTACATTTATTTTGTCGGAAGCTCAAAAAAAATCGTTTTGTACCTTCAGGACGCAAGGACATATAAAGTCTCAATAAAGGCAAAGCAGAGAACTCTTTTTCATCACCAACTGTAAATTTCTTCGATACACCAGTTTTACTTTCCGGTACGTTCACTACCATAACAGTATCCCGGTCCTCTATATCTGCTATATACTCATATTTAGAAGTTCCTGAGTTCTGCATCCTCCAAAATAACCCATAATTAGAACAACCTATAACAAATGAAACGAAAAAGAAAATTATGAGAAAAAAATTACCCTATGCAATAAATGAATTTCATTAGGGGCGTCCTTTAGAAATTTGTGACATCTTTAGGAGATAAGACAGCAGACTTTTTCGGCTTATACCCCTTACTTTTCCGTTTCAAAAAAGCCTCTAGTTCATTGAACTTGGTGATATCTCTTTTCTCATATATATGGTCACCATCGATTTGAGCATTGACCATTTAGTCCATAACGAATTTGGGCTAAACGTTTCTGACTGCAACGAATAAATACAATTATTACCAAATCTACCAGAAAATACTGAAAACACTTTACTAGAAAATATGCCAGAAAGACATTTTCGTTGGCATCTTTTGACATAACATTTCTTTGTGTCAGCCACTTCAGATATAAGTTGTATTCTTTTCGATATAGGGCTTCACTTTTCGATGGAAGTATAATGATTGTCTTGCTTTTTCCGCTTTTTTTATAATATCCTCCATTATATCAGAAAAAGATCGTCGATTTGTGGTAAAAACACGTTTTTAACGGAAAAACATTGATTGATAAAGAAAGTTTGCTTATAAATATGTAACATAGCGACAACCTAGCAACAACCAACAATGCTACAATCAACGCTACCTAATTCAAATATACCAGAAAGGTTATGAATTTAAACATTTATTGCGTTCTAAATATGAACATATTGTTATGAAAATCGGTCAAAAATAAAATTATCTATGTACCACGGGAATTATAGAGCCTTAATAACCTCTGGCAATTGCTGTCCCTCGGGCCAGAGGCCCTCGGGACGCAAACTTTGCCATCGGTAATTAAGGCCCTCATAATTCCCTTAATACATAAATAACTATTATGGCATCAAAAGAGTGGCAGAAGATCAGATGAAAGAGGAGCTGCTGCGTCCAAAATTTTAACTGTAAACAATCCCCGAAACAACTGACAAAAGGGTGCCAGGATAATCAATAAAAATTAAGCTAAGGCTGATTAAACTACCCCTGAACTTTGTCAAACTAATTTGAGAACGAAAAAGCAATAGCTCATTGAGAACGAACAGCATAGTATTCATTAGGTTCAACAAGAAACTCTGATAGTATATATGATATTCAATCGATTTGTGGTATGGATTTTGATGAAACAAAAATTGAAAATAGAATAAACCTGATTCGCCAAAAGTTACAAAATATTCTGTTCTGTTATGTTTCTTTATATGGGCTCTGCTTCTGATGGGGCAATTGGCTAGTACATTATTTTTGACTCATTCTTATAGAGCCACATTTGAAGTGAATCTGAGATTAACTCATATCTATTCAGTTGAGCTTTTATAAAATGATGAACCTCCAGTACTTTCACTCCAATGGATTTCATTATATCTAACAAATATCAAATGAACAAGAAAACTCTACATATAAAATGAAGGGAAGGGTAAGTTCTTCCTCTTCTTATTTTTGTCTAATTAACCTCTTCCTGCCAAAAAATTGTTCAAGGTTATATTGTCGTAAGCCACAATTATGTTTTTTCGTTTACACTTTATGAATAAGATATCAATTCACTTTTGATCCTAGTAATACGATGTAATATATTCCCGATGTATGTTAGGTATGTAAAAGAGGCGAAAACCTTGCGTATTTTCTATGTAAGCATGCGATGATGAATAAACAAATCGTGAGTCTAGTAATCCACAAACCATTACCATCGCAATAGATAGCAATTAAAATGTTCAAACAAGTTTTTACATTATCATTTCTCGGAACGAAGTCGTTCGAATTCCCTCCCATATATAAAATGCATCGATTCAACGTAAACAAGATAAAATAACCCACTCGTAAACCGAAAAGGTCAAATGAAAGTCGAACCGATTTCCCATTCTAAAACATTCCCATAATAACCTACAGCAAGCAGCAGCAGCACAGAGCTCTTATTCAATTCCAATTATTATAATCGACTGATGAATATTTATAAATCGTTGCCTGAGAATAAATGCGTGGAATTCCGGCTGGTTTTCTCTTTGAATTATCCGTCTCGCTATTTTCAGAACAATTACGTGGGTAGATGGAAACAACAAACAACACAATGCGGTTATCTAATAATACGTTTATTTTCGAGTTGACGAGGCTTCCAGTCTCTCCTCCATATTTTCGCATGTAATACAACAAGTGTATTGATGATTATCGAAAAAAAAATTCCTTCGATTTTGAGAAACAAATCATGTTGCTTTCCCAATTGTAATTGTTCCGTGGTAAAAATAATAAGAATAAGTTATATTTAATTCTACTGTTTATACACAGCCGTACGGTCAACTAACCACTTGTGCTTGCCTGGCGTCTATACCAATGAGAAACCAGGTCGAACCTTCCCTATTTCTTCAACTAAAATCGGTTGAAATTTTCTTACCGAATACCAATCTGGTAAATTTTTTCTCCAACACGAATATTATGTAGAAAATTCGTGTTGTCGAAAATATTTCCAGTTGTAATTAAAGCTCTACTGGTATTATAAGTGGAAATATAGTAGATTAAAATATGTAGTCGATATATAGTGGGATAGTCTTGATTCTCTTTCTATTTATCCTTGTATATGGAACTGAAAAACTGGACTATTGAATGGAGTTAGTGAAGCATTTGATGCTTTCTTCAACAATGGCAATTAATTAGAACGTTGTAATAAAATATAATGGAAAATGTAATGTTATCTACTGTTACCATACGGATATCTTCAGTTGATTACTAGCTATTGTAGAAATAATTGAATATGTTTCTATATGTTCTCATTGCTGAGAGTACAATATAAAAATGGACTTGATTACAACACAAAACTGGTTTCTATAATGTTGAATTTATTGCAAAATCATGGCATTGTTTCTATAGTTATCAGTTAAAACTTACCTATCTTTTTCAAGTGATGATTCAGTCATCAGAAATGATCTGCAACCGATGCGATATTTTCACAAACCATTATTTTTAGGATACCATATCGAACATGAGAGTTCTTGTAGTACTTGCGTAATAATCATATGATTAGATCAAACTAAAAGTTAATGCCCCCATTTCTTGACAGAAGAATGATATTTCGATTCAGGATAGCGACTGTCAACTATTGCCGTTTTCAAATGCAAATCGACAGAATTTGGAAATTTCCGAGATAGCTTGCTGCCTTGTTAAAATCAAGGCCGCCTACATTATTACATTTCTCTTGTCTGAGAAGCGAGCGACTATCGCATGTAATACAACAAGTGTATTGATGATTATCGTAATAAAAATTCCTTCGATTTTGAGAAACAAATCATGTTGCTTCCCAAAGCAACATGATTTGTTTCGAAACAAACAAACAAGTTGTATTTGTTCAGATTATTTCATGAATAAAATCCAAGCCATTTTGATGATTTCCTATTTATTGTTGATATAAAACGTACAGTTTATGGAATTAGTTATTTTGATTATGCATTGAAGTTAGACACATCGTTATGCAACCAACAATACATTTATGCCATTGTATAATGTAGGCAAGATTACCTATGCACTAGGTACTACTGAGCTAAATTCATTTTGATTGTTGTCACAATTTGTGTGGTTAGGTTACATTAGATTAATTCTTAAATAAAATTATGCATAATTTGTGTGAAGTGGATACATATTAATATTGTGTGTTTATCATGGTTCAGACGAAAATTTGGTGTAGTGGCATTCATTTATTTACCAGGAAATCGGAAAATAATATGACAGATTGCAAATAGTAAGTCGTTGTTTAATTAAACTACCCTACTGCCTACTAATCAGAAAGCGAAATACAGAAACGAAAACACAGCATGTAGGTATCCAATAGCCAATCAGGAGCCGAAATACAAAATCGAAAACATGGTGTTATTGCTTATCAACACAATCATTTCAACCTAACTCGTACAAGTTTACTCTGTAAACTTCTGAGGGTTGCTAAGGCAACTAGGATAGTGGTTAGAAGAAAAAAAAAAAACAAAAACGTGTATTGTAGCATGAATGAAATAATCGTCCATATCAGCGACGTAGGATGAGGCCTAGTTCGAAGGTCGTCATGGATACCAAAATTTCTATTGCCTCATTTGCACAAGCTTTCATTTCACTTATAACTAATAATGTAATAGTAAGGTCGATTATACGGAAAATGACTTATCACGTGACAATAATGTAAAACATGCCACTTCTACCCATTATAGCGAAAAAAAAAAAACGCTTCGCTGTCTCAACCAAAGTGCTTAACAAGCCATTTTCAAGACTCAATGTTCGTTTTTAGACACATCCGCTAATGTGCTGACGCTAAAAAATAAGAATGTACTACAATTTTTGTCGCATCCGCTTATCTGTTTTTGCACAACGGATATCAAATAACGAAGTCGTGTGAAAAATATGCTTAAATGATGAATCATCAGGCAACAAACATTCTCACTACACGAACATTGCGGTAGAATTATTACTAGAATAATTTTTCTTAGAATTATCTTTTATAATTGCAGATACATTGATGCGTACATTACATTCAAAAGTGAAATCGTACATCAATCAACGGTTGAATGTTAATGGAAACAACTTTTCTATGCAATTAAACGAGAACATCGAACATCCTGTATAATTTTGGTTCTGGCACGAATCTTTTTTATTCGGATTTTAAAGTCGACGTGATATAAAAATCAAGGTGAAATCGATATTAGAATTCGCATAATCTCCTTTTTTCTTCATCCCAATCTAATTCATTATTCAACAGCCATTAAGTATGAGCATGGAATTCGTTTGGATGGTGGAAATTTAGGAAAAATAAAGCAAATCTTTTCGAGGCAAAAAGAATTTCCATGCTCACCAGGCTTCGATCCAATCCTGTCAAATTTCTAATATTATCCATATGTGCCGACATTCCTTTTCATTGACCTCGGACCTTTAAATTTTGCGCATCGCAGTTGTCGGATAGTCGTTGTCACCGCTGGAACTACTGATGTGCAATGTTGCCATTTTAGTAATGCATAATCAACACCAATATAAGAGGTTACCTACTTCTGAGTGATTTATTATGAACAAGCTGTCATCAGAAATTAGTTTTTATCAGGAATAAGATTTTTTATGAATGAATTTTACGATCAAATTAGAATACTTCGAATGCAGCCCATTCATTGTCATTGGGAAACATAAAACACGATTCAATTATCTAATAAATGATCACAGACTCTAAATTACTCAACTTGAAAATATGTGATCAATATAAGTATCACAGTTTTTCGTCCTTTGGAAAACAATGTAATTTGATATTTTGCGATTTAAGTGAAGATGATTTGCAATCTTCATATAAATAGTAATGATTGCCAATAAACATATTTTTGTACCTGATTCACATCCTAGATAATGAATGTATACCTATGATCACAGGTTGTTCAATCTCTGCTGTGATAATCCTCAAAACCTTTATTACTCTTTCCTTTGAAATTAAAGTTCATGGAATATATATATATACATTGTGAGAACATAAACCCATCCGAAATAGTGGATCGTGATTCGTGAATCATGTAAAACGAAAACATTTTCAACATAACCAACAAAATTATGACAACAATGTAAACACAACTCGATCAATATGACTGGACCTTTGAATTTTGCGCGTTCGACACCTCTCTCTCTAATTTTATTTGTTCTGCCTGACTGTCTCATCTGTAGGTATATTCTCGATATAACGACAACAAACGTCATACCTTCAATCATGCTAATTCAATGTACTATTTCAGTTAGCTGATTATTTATAACAGTCTGAATCCTCTATTCACACGACAAAATATCTCCAATATGGGCTGGAGAAATTTTTTTTAATGTTGCAACTTGCATCATTTTTATTGCTTGAAGCGAAATATCTTCTTATGGTAGAAGAGCAGTAACCACTATCTTCGGATAGGGGCGATTGAATTCCGCCCTTTCATATTGTTAATTTAATTTATTCTAATCGATGTGAACCATTGCTTGATAATTATTGACAATATGAATAAAGACAAATTATTATTATTATTATTATTATAAATAAACCCGTATGTTTGTTGGTTGGTAACAAGATGGTAACAAGTTTTAACCTTGCCTGATGCAAAAACTTTTGGCCATGCGCCAATGCCCCAACTAATTATTCCCTTTTTCGCGATAAATTCCAAGTCTCAAGGTGAAAACCCGCAAAAACTCAATTCTCCAACCAGCGGAGGTTCACTGAACTAGATTTCTAATTTTGTAATATATTATTTATTTATGCTGAGTAACCGTTCCGATTGCTGCTTTACACGAGTTGTTTATTGTTAGATCGTATCTGGAATTTACCATGTATAGCGCATTTATTATGCCTAGTAATTGAACGTGTTTGGGTAAGGAATTGCTCAAATGGGCAGGTTAACCTTGATCGAAAAGTAATTTAGAGTTTTGTAATGTGACACATGAAAAAATATATAGTTTCAATTATGCAAGAGGTTTCTTTCAGAACGGCATAATAAATAGAATGTTTTTTGATCAGCAAACATTTTGGTGAAATCAGATTCCTATGTTTCTTTGTGCTAGTCCAATATCACCAAACATATTAAAAGTATATTACATGTCACTGGTGGTAGTTGAAGTTACAAAGGCTACATTTCTAGCATTCACATACACATTTAAAGAATATTCTTCAAGATTCAAGTATTTTTGCCTCGGGGTTTTCGGCATTGAATTTTGGTAAATCTCCAATTAGTTCGAAAAAAATGGTGGAACTCACGTATTTTGACCCCCTAATCAGTACGAGTAGTTGTGACTTTTTGTCTCTAAAATCAAGGCTGCCTTTCTATTTTCAACAATTGCAATTCATATATCAAAGAAAATAGAGTAACTGTCAATTTTTTTAGAAGAAACATTTGAAAATCACAATTTGTGATGGCTCATAATATTTGGACTATCCAAAGGTAACAAAAAATGAAATAAAAAATCCGGGTTCGTATTTGAAAAATATAAGTTGATGATGGTTTCTGGAAGACGAAACGTCAGATTTCAAATTTGATAACGCTATTTTGTAGGGAAGAAAAAGTGGCTATGATAAAGTGTTATTCACATCGATTAATTTCTCCAAATGACGCCAGAAAAAAATAAAAACGGTTTTATGAAATTTCGATTTTTTTTTTTGATATCTCCGAAAGTTTTCGGAATTTTCCAAGTTTCAAAACAGCATTTTGTTGGGCATCAAGTTGCGCAACTTTGCCATAATTTAACCGACCCTGTATCTCTTACGGTTCACGAGATCCCAATGATCAGGCTCGAATTCCAGCCACCCTGTACATGTAAGCGTGTGTGATGTTTTGGTTCTAAGAATTGTAAATTTGGTTTGTTTTGTAGTAGAAATTTGAGATCTCGAATGGTGCATTTTTGAGACAAAATGGGCTCCAAAAATACGTTGGGACCGCCGCGTTTTGACTTCAGATTAATGATCAGGAGGTCAAAATACGTAAGTTCCACCAAACATTTTTTTAGAACTCATTGGAGTGCAATAAAGTAAGATTTAACTGATTTTTTTTAAAATAAGTCAACAGTTTGCTTATGCAGAATAAGTACAATATAATATTATGATAAGTACCAGTTTTATAAGACGCTATTTTGTCGCACGCGTTGTTTGGAGTACGACGAGCGAAGCGAGGAATGCTCCAAGTGAACAAGTGCGACAAAGTGTCTTATAAAACGTCGTGTCATATGCAATTTTTTGTATTTTGAATTGATTTTAAGAAAAAAATGGATTTAATATCGATAAATAACAAAAACATCTTCGATTGGTAACAATGATGAAATTGAAATATTTAAAATCTGACGCACAAGCGTTACGCCCAGTTTTTCTGTTGAGCGATTTTGATTTTTTCGATGCCAGCGGTGAAAAATGCAATGTTATTGTTTTTATTGGGCAATTCATATCAAATCACACTCCAAATTAAATTTTATCGATAAAAACATTGAGTTTTTCACTGCTAGTATCACCAAATCTAATATCACTCATAAGTAAGCTGGTCATAACTCTTCTGACTTTCAATTGACAGTTCGAATGTGTACCAACCTCCAAATAATAAAAAATGCGTATCAAAACACAGGCTATCTAGATACGCATTTGAGTTTCATAATGACTTCATTATAGAACCAAAATAGAAGAAATGATTTCAATGGTGATTATTTTTGAAAGTACAAAGTATAAACAATGATCTGGTATTGAATGGAGGATATTAGAACAAAACAATCTTTTTGAAATTCCAAGCTGTGAACGCTGTGATCTGTTTGCGCTTTGGCGTAGACCATAAAAATACGCAAAAATAATCGGTTGTTTGTGTAATCAATCCATAAATAGTCGGTTCATTATTTATCTTGGCGTAATCAGATCCGAATGTATTTTCCGCCTCTGACGTCACGAGCGTCGCGTGGGTATAACAAGCCATCTCTCAATCCTAAATCGAGGTCGTAAGGGCGTTAAAACAGGAATAGAATCGATGATGAGAAGGTTTAATATATGCCTTTGGATAATTCTTGGTTACATCATACAGGGTGATGGTTTCAAAATACAGGTAAATTTCGTTTGTGAAACTTGGGGAAAGTATGCAATACCCTCTTTGATCATTCATCCATCTCTGGAGAAAATTATGTTTCCAAAAGTTCCACTGAATCATAGCAAACTACACTCACCAGTAAAATAATCGATCCACCCAAAATATTGATAAAATTTGCTCATCAATAGCTTCGTCAATTCGAGTCTGCTTCGATTATTTTTTTCTTCATTTCGTAGGTAAACTCATAAGGCACCTCATACGAGGTTGAAATTTCAAGGAATAAGTCATACATATATTATCAACGTTCTTTCCATGCATTTTCCTATTTTATTTGTTACGATTACTTGATTTTTTCAAAAGTTACGAGGGTGTTGATAAAACTTTACACCTGCTCATTTTTTCGAATGGCAATAACAAAGTTTCCAATGAATTATTTCTTGCATGACAGACCTGTCAGTTTACAATTCGTATACGCCAAGAATTGTAAGTGAGTGATTAGCCGATAACGTTGAAATCCCAGTAATGGCCCCCTCGAAGTCCAGATATAAATCCAATTGAACATGTTTGAGAAAAGTACGATCTCGATTACTACCTTCGAAAAATTTATTGCAGCTCAGCGAAGTAATATATGAATAGTATATATTTTTGAATTCAGATTGACGGGATTCATCGAATTATGGATGTAAATATAGATCATCTCATTTGAAAAAAAAAATCTATAAGGTAAAAGTGAGGTCAGATTCAAAAAAAATTATTCCAGACAAGTCTTTGAATGACCAAAATGTTGTGTTGAAAATCACGAGAATAAAGGGGGTGGTACATTTAAGTGGTACAAACATCGAAATTTGTCCACCCTGTATATTATAATTTTGCATGAAATTCGTCTTAGAAATCCCTCCCACGCTCTGCTGTAGATGGATACGATTAGATTAAATCGGAGAAGTTTCTATGAAACAGTAAAGTCAAGTAAAGTGAAGCACAACACGAGAAAAAAACTAGTTATAAAACTAGATTACGTCACGCCGTATCGTGTCATAAAATAGTCAAGGTGAAGAATGCGGTTTGGTTACACGGTCCTTTTTGCTTTTTATTATGCCTACCTGCGGTTTTTATCTTTTTATCGCCTGCCCAACCTTTCTCTCAAGTCGCAGTAAAAATAAAGCGCATAGATCTTGACGAGTATATTTCCCAAATGACCTCGAGTTCTACTCACGAGGCAATTTTTTGCGAGTAACTGTTTCGAAACTATTCGACACTCCATTTTCTTGAACCATTTGTGACGTCACACTTGATTCTGATTCAAAACGTTTTGAAAGCATCACCTGGACCGTTTCAATCATGTTTTAATATGTAGTAGTAGTTAGTAGTAGTTTATTAGTCCATTAAAGAGCTCAAAGAAGCGATTTGACATGTCAAGAAATACATGAGTTTACAGTGATAAATACATGAAAAACATTTAAATGAATAATAAATAAATAAAATGACTCACCTATATCATAAAATATTTACAATCATTTTTGTAGAAATAAAAATAACTCATCTATTGTATAGGGGCGAACTGTCATCTGAGGTTAAATAACTTTGACACGTGACGTTTTGAAACTATTTTAAAACGATGTTTGAAACTGGTTCGTTGCAAAAAAATGCCCTCAACTTATTTTATACATTTTGTTTTGAAACCCCCCCCTCCCTTAGCTGTTCAATTGTTAGTTTTCATCTCTTTTCTGAGTTTAGTCCATTATTTTATGCAGGACCGGGCGTAAAATGGCACTTTAATGCCCGGTTGTGCGGGCGTAAAATAGCACTTTACCGCCCTCGGACTACTTTACCGGCGCCCGCCGGGCGTAAAATGGCACTTTACCGCCCGCCGGACAACAAATTATTAAATATTCGCATCCTCAGCTGCTTTACTGATTGCTGGTGGAGTACAATTTACACTTTCTTCGTCAGTGGATTTCTTTTCATAATGACTATTTATCTGTATTGAAGTAATAATCTTTAGATTGCTATCAAAAAAGTGAATACAAATATAATTAATTTGATAGAAATAACGTGAACTACACCTATTTTTGAAATTTTTGAAATTATTTGATTTGATTAATAATATTTATTGTATTGTAACATGAAACCATTTGAATTCTATCGCAGACAAAATTTTATGTCCACTTTGTGCAACAAATATAATACGCAGTTTTTGCACTATTTGCAACTATTGTTCGGTGGATTTCATTTTTCATTACGGCATTATTTTCTTTCCAAATAGTACCTACTACTAGTCCCCTAAACTACGAATAGCTTTGGAAAATACGGTAAATAATCGATAATTTGTAATTATTCGTTAGAATCTATGCATTCTCCTGCCGTATCCAATGTGGTCAACTTGTTTTGTTTATTAAAACTCTTCGTCATTGCACATTCACTGTAATTATTTATTGTCCGGTGATAATGATGTATGTTTAGTAATCGGTTTTTCTTGTAATTTTTTCCTTCGTTGTAACATCGATTAAGTTTAATAAGTGTTATATAATTAACGTAATGCGACTGTGAAAGTTTTGTACTTACTTTTCTCCCTCTTCAAGGGCGTTTTTTTTTTATTATGATACGCTGTTTTTCCTAATGGGATATTTTTGGAAGAGATAAATTTGAATGCCGGCTGGTACAATAAGGAATTCTAGAAACGGAATGTCGATTCCAAAAATAAACAAAAAACGGGAAACGAATCCTAAGCAGACGTATGACCTAAATTCCAATCGTTGATGCTAGTTAGGAAAAGCTGAGATGTGAAATCGCTTATCTTTTTCTTTTAGCTTTTGAATTGAATCATTTTTGGCCATATATATCGAAAAAGAGCCCATATGATTATTGATTCTCTAGGACAATTTAAATATTCCATAGGCAAATTCAATGTTCTGGTTGAAGAAGAGGACGTGGAAGATTTTCTTGGATTGAGATATAGTGAAATAACTAGTTGTGGCGCAAAAACTGGTTAGGTCGTGAAACCACATCCTGTACAATAAAAATATCTGAAGTTACCTAGATAAAGAACAAACCATTCGAACGTTTCGAATAAATAATATCCAAGCAGTCTTAATCAACGCTATTCCTTCATTCTCTCAAAATGACTTTTTTCTATTTTGGTTGTATAATGAAGTCATTGTGCAACGCAAATGCGTGTAGAAATAGCCTCTGTTTTCATACGCATTTTTTATTATTTGGAGATTGGTACAATCGAACTGTCAAATGAAAGTCAGAAGAGTTAGTCCCAGTTTACTTCTGAGCGATTTAGATTGGGTGATATTGGCAGTGAAAAATTCAATGTTTTAATTGGTAAATTTCAATTCAGAGTGTAATTTGATTTGAATTGATCAATAAAAACAATAACATTGAATGTTTCACCGCTGGTATTGCAATAATCAAATTCGCTCAACTGTAAACTGATGGACTTTAGGCTTGTGCGTCAGATTTCAATTATTTCAATGTCATCATTGTTACCAATCGAAGATGTTTCTGTTATTTATCGATATTGAATCCATTTTTTTCTTCAAATCAATTCAAAATAGAAAAAATTGCATATGACACACGTTTTATAAGACACATTGTCGCACTTGTTCACAAACAACGCGTGCGAAAAAATTGAGTCTTATAAAACTTGTACCTTAATATATTATTGTCTTCACTATCCGGTTATTTCTCATTTCAAGTATATATTGAGGGTACATTTTGATAGATAATCTGTGATTTGGCATCTTCAAATGATTGTCAAGAATGTCTTGCCCTCTCAGCTGCTCTCGTATTTTACCACCCACTTTTTATTTCAAGAATTGAGACTCCTTGAAACGAATAGTGTCATTACTGTCATCAGCAAAGCATATTTGTGCCTACATTCGATTGTATTTTCTTGTAAATCGTTTACTACAACATTTCGTATTCTGCGCATCTAATCTTGGGTACCGTTATGAATAACTAATATTCGTTTAATTATCATTCAGGCTTTTTTTTTCGTTATCTGTATTGGTATTGATTATTCAATCAGTATTATACGGATGTAGATACAAGGTGTGTGCTGAATGAATAATCTTTTATTCAGGTGTATAAATGTTTAATAATGAACTGATGAATAGATTACCATATAAACCTCGGTAAAATAGTTTCACACGATGTTTTTTTTTCACATATGACAAAGTCACAATACGTGATGATATAATAAACAACTCCAACAATTTCTAATATAGAGATAACTGATCATAACATTATTTAATCCCGTGATATACTAATCGGAGCGTATAATTCGAAATCTAAATAAGATTTTTCTTTCCAGGTAAGCCATTTCAAGGTTATGGAGACAAATGTTTCGACTTTTGGTAAGTTTTTCGAAGTTCACAATCGCGGCTCATTCTCTCAAATATAACAAGAAGAAACATCGTTCCATTGACACAAAGTTCTAGCTGACTTATATAAATGCTCTCGACAGAATACAATGCTTTGTTTGAAACCATAATAATAAAATGTGGTGGAAAACAGCCAAGGTTATTTAAAGGTCATCGTTCGCACGAAACAAGTAGAGTTTGTTTTATTATTGACACGGGTAATAAACGAGGCGAAGCTATTAATTATAGTCAAGTTATATTATTGTAGCGATAGTTATCTCGGAATGACAGGTATTGTGTTGCGTTCTTGTTTTTCCAAGTTCATTTTTACGTGAACACTGTGAAAAATGTTCCAAGAATGCAGGTATTTGTTAGAATGAATTCATATTTAGTTCGCTCATTCACTTTGCGCTATTTTCTTTTGGTATTATTACTGTACCTATACCAGGTGTCCACGGAAGGATCCGTTTAATGCATAAAACTGCACAAATATAACTCAACTTCATGGAAAGTCCGGATTCACCGAAAGTAACATAAACTTTCGATTTTTGAATGGGACGTGGTATATTTTCAGTTTTTGTTACTTTTCGTAAACGTTTTTCATTTTTATTTTCAAAATAAACGTTTCATCCCAAAAGGCTATGGATACGTCCAAATAACTAATGTCAGTGCTGAAATATGTGAAACAATAGAACTTTAATAGTTTCGGAAACAATTTTTCAAAAAATTTTTACAACATATTGGTTGGTGGCTCGTCGGGTGAGAAAAAAACAGCATTTTGGTACGATTAATTTAATATCGCACTCTACTGGATTGTGAGAAATCTTTTCTAAAAAACACTGAAAACAAAAAAGTTATAGGGTCGATCCACTTTTCGTGGACACTCTGTAGGTATAAGCAGCGCTGTCGCTATGATCAGAACTGTTTGGTTTCAACGCTGTTTTTACAAGTTTACAAGCTTCCATCAAGTGTAACTTGTAAACTAATTATAACTATGTAATAAAATCTTGCAAGTGTTAAGAAAGATAATTGAACAAAAATAATGCTGAGAAGTACCTACCAACAAAATAAAACAACACGATTTTCAAATTCATTTTGATTAGCTTCGTTCCGATTCATCTACCCTAATGTAATTCAGATTCCATAGTTGAAATGTGCAAAATGAAAAGTCAGGAATTGGACGAGCTATCAACGAAGAAAAAAATCACGTCTCATCTAATTCAAAATATCAAGCATAGTTCGAATTACTGGTAGACCACGATCAGAAAACAATTACTTTACTAGCTAATGCCACGCATAAAGTTGAATTATATCCACTCGCAGTCCATGCAAAGATTCACAATGCGAATATTGCGATTGCAAAATGCACATGTTTCTCGTTGCATAGACTGCGAGTGGATATAATTCAATGTTCTGCGTGACATTAGCCAGGAAAGTAGTTGTTTTCTGCTCGTGATCATTAATGAATCATGTTTTTCGAGATTGCTGATTTTTTTGTTGATGCTGTAATGTGATGTTTTATTATGTAACTTTAGTGAAATAAACTATCTATCTATCTATGTGGAATAATCGATCCACTCAAAATATATTGATGAAATTTGCCACTTCGTTAATTCAAGTCTGATTTGATTGATTTTTGTTTTTCATTCCGTAGGTAAACTCATAAGGCAACTCAAACAAGTGTGAAATTTCTAGAAATTAGCCATATCTCCAAATCATACAGGATGACAGAAAGCATAGAGTGCATTTTTAGTCTTATTTTAAAACAATAAGCTGTTACATCGTGTCATTTATTTTTGTATCATCAAGATATGTTAATTCAAAACATTTTCTTGTTCTGCCACTTCTGCCCAATCCAATTCTCGCTCGACTGTCTTTTATTTATAGACATGGAGGAAATAATAATAATAACGTGGGTCCGTCCGCTTTGCGAGGGTCTACTACACAAACCTATATTTGAGGCGTCCTTTTGTTGTTTTTTTTTTTTTTAGAAAGGATTATTCCCCCATTGTCTGGCAAGCACGCGATGCCGCGTTGCCAACGTGACGAAAACAAACAGAAGCGGAAACATGTTTTTTTTTATGAGCAGCCTGGGGTGTATTGTTTTTTGGATAAATGAACATCGCAGCGGAAACTTTGACAGCGGGCTGAAAATTCGAACAGCGTTTATATGAAATGGAGCAACTTCATTTTATACAGGGTCACTCACGGTCAATGGTACCTTAGACGTTTACGGAGAACGGGACGTAGGATTATTCTGAAAATTTGGTCTATTGGGTAATCAGTTTTGTTCTATCGATCTGAAATACTTTCAGCGTTGCGGCGTTGCCGCTTCTATCAAAAAGTAGCAACAACTTTGTTATTTCAAATGGAACACCTTGTATTTTATTTCATTTTTAGATTCTTCCTGAAGAGCTGATTTCGTCGATCTATCATACTTGGGGTATAGCGCGAAATATTACAGAGATATAGGGTGTGAAAAATCGAGATTTTTTTTGTGCCGAAACTATCCATTCTTGCTCAAAACGGCTTACTTGTCCCAATCTCAACTTTCAATTTCCTATCGATTGATATTTAATTGAAACAAATACGGGTGGTTCAAAATTTTGAGTTTTGCATCACCCTCTATTTGTTTCTATTAAATGTCAGTAGATAGTAAATGAAAAGTTAAGATAGGGACATGTAAGCCGTTTTGAGCAGAAATGATTAGTTTCGACACAAAAATTCCTACAGTTGAAAAATCTCAATTTTTCACACCCAATATCTCTGTAATCATTCGCGCTATACCCCAAGTATGATAGATCGACGAAATCAGCTCTTCAGGAAGAATCTAAAAATGAAATAAAACACAGGGTGTTCCATTTGAAATAACAAAATTGTTGCTACTTTTTGATAGAAGCGGCAAAACTGTATTGATGAAAATATTTTAGATCGATAGAACAAAACTGATTACCCAATAAACCAAATTTTCAGAATAATCCTACGTCCCGTTCTCCGTAAACGTCTAAGGTACCATCGACCGTGAGTGAGTGATAAGATTTCACGAAAAAAAAACATTAGTGGTTTCACTGTATTTTTATCATTACCAGAATGTAGGAGTTGATTCAGAAAAGGAATACATATTTTTGTACGACAAATCGCAAAAGAGCTTATAGTGAATGAAGATCGTACATAAAAGGTATCAAAATCCTTGAAGGGAAATATGGTCTAATGACAGTATAGAAGAAAGTAACAGATTAATGAAAAAGCGTTGTGCACTCGATGAATCCGCCTTCTATACAGTTGAACGTAAATAAAACCTTGTGAAAATTTAATTATCCCAATACAATTTTGTACAGTCAACTTCCGATGATAAGAAATTATTCTATAATAATACCAAACGCGAATCGACAGTAATAAAGTTATTTTCCAATAGTTATCGAAACGCATAAACAACACCAGATATAATTATGGAATAAACGAGTAGGAAAAAAAATCGATAACGATAACATATTGAACTTTGATAAGGTTGACGAGTTCATTGGAGCTGTCGATTTTGATGATTTTCGCAACCTCGATGACTCAATCTGAGATAAAATTATTTGTTGACAAGTTACCAATGTTCAATTACTGGTACACACACCGGCACATTAGATAAAATAAATGAATGTCATCCTGTCCTCAATGATTTTTTGATTGTTTGAACGATTTGATGATGTACAGGGTCATTCCTTATATTCGAACTATAGAATGTAAGAATATTATGTTAAGTTACAAGTTTTATAAGACGCTATTTTGTCGCACGCGTTGTTTGGAGTACAGGTACTAAGAGCGGTTCCTCAATATAGGAATCAACTCGCGATTTTCACCATTTTTCTTCTCGTTTTATCTACTTTCATATTAGAGCTTGAAGAATATATGGTTCCATTTGAAATTCTCGAAAAAAAATTGAAAATTGTCTGATTTATCAAACGTTGCCATCTAGCGGTCATCACCGGATTTAAATCGACTCGATTCTTGATTTATCTGGAAGAACTGATAACACTCTTCATAATGAGACCAATTTCGTTTTTTCATAGTGCTATTCATCCTCCCCTCCCTCTATGATTCAAAGAGCTAGCGCAATTTTTTTCAGATCAAAATGATTGGATATCAACTCGAGATTATTAAAAAAATGTTTTTGATATATGTCTTGATATATCAAATTCTCAAAAAAATCCGTTTTTTAAACTGGCCAATGCAATTACGCACTCTAGCGGTTATCCTGGAAACTTGAAAATAATTTCCAGAGGTTTCTCTTTGCCACTTTCATCATAAATATTTTTTTCCGAAACCTATGCGGCAAATAGTTTCCGAGATACAGCCGACGTCCTTTCTTAGTGGTACGTACACCCGGTACAATTTTTTCTTTTTTGCATTAATTTGAAGTCTTTTATTGAAAATCTCCCCGTATACCCAATTCCTTTAAATCATGAGGGTATCAAATGTGTAAATATCCCTCCGACTATACAAAACATAAATCTCCACCCCAATGAAACTACACCAGCAAGGGACAACCACATTGGGGGACCAGAGGAATAAATTCCCAACATCTGGCAACATCGCACCCACCCGTCGTCGGCCTGGCCGAGATAATCGCCGTCCCCATGGCAACCGTCAATGTCAAGCTGCCCACGCGCGCCATCCCACCCCCTCGCTCGAGGGGTTGCCTGGCAACGACGTCATGGCCCCCGCGCTTGCCGACGCATAGCGCCAGGCGGGGTTGCCGGATCTGTAGGTTTTTCCCCATAACTGCTACCCTTGCACCACAAACAATGGAATGGCTCTGCACCGCCTCTGCCTAGGGATTTATTGCTACCCAAACATGGTTGAATAGTCGCCGTCTGGATCCGGGAATTCCGGGAACGGTATCCCTCCGGGAGAGAGATACAGTGTGTGTTGCCTGGGAAATGCCGATGACGCCTTCCATAAATATCAGCACGGGAGATGATGCTGGATGGTTGTTTCGTTTTTGGCCAGTTGCACCTTTTCCAGTTATATTTCAGAAAGTCAATTTCAGAAAGCGTCAATTGAATTTCAGGATAGTCACTCGTACTTTATGAATGAAATAGTAAAATAGTATCGATTGGCTTTGAAGTGGGAAAAATAACCATTGAAAATGAAATTACTATATGATTTAATTGGCAGTTAGGTAAACTGACTCTGTCTAAACTCTGTCTCACTCTGTATTATGTTCCTAAAATACAAATTTTACGCTTTCTGATATCGAACTGACTATTCTGAATTAATATTGATGCTTTCTGAGATTGAATTAACAAATCTAAGATACATTTGATGATTTCTGAAATTGATAGAAACAATCGATATTCTTTCTAAAATTCAATTGACGCTTTCTGAAAATATCAAGAGTTTCTGAAATATAACTGGAAAAGTCTTGGAACTGAGTGTTGTTATTCTTCGCTATATATCATGCTCATATGTGAAATTCCTTTGTTGCTTCTTCGTTTTGTTCTACGTTTATTTTTTCATTATAATAAATAAACAACGTGCCAGAATACTGGGTTGCAGCACACGATTTACGGAAATCGTCCATTAAAGGTCTGTGGGTGGGGGGGGGGCAAGTGTTTCGTTGTTATTGTCGGTGGATAATTCTTTTGTTGTTTGGGTTCTCTTCGGTATCTACCTGTATTTTGTGGGTCACGCATTTTTTTTGTTGTTGTTGATGAAAGAGGGATTTTGGTAATGGCGATGTCCAGATTAGTCCATTTTATTCAAGTTATCATGTGAACTTAACACTAACGACTTTGCTTTCGAAAAACAATACTATAGGCCTTTGAATAGTTGATAATGAGGTCAGAAAAACCTTTAATAAAACACCCCTTATTTCCAAGGTCACTTTTTAGTCTTGTTTATGTCATTCCGACTGATATATTGATGACATACGGGGAGTCACAAATTTATCATCAAAGCCACCTTGAATGTATCCGACCTTCGAACGACCTTGAAAGCAAATATTTTCCCATCAAATCCCGACTGAATTGGAAGTGTGGGTTTTAGTAATTCAATCTGGGTCGCGGTGTTATTCTAGTCGCATCCCCGAGCTTTCATTCTTATTGGCATTCAATGGCAGCTTGTTTTCTGAGAATCAACATCCTGTTACGGGAATTCAAACTGTCAAAGCCACAATGGCGTTGAATACTACCGATATTCAAAGTGCAACGTAGTTGCTGAGTTGATAGCTCTGCAAAACTTCCTATATATACTTACTTTGATCCCAACTTCAATAAGGTTTTTGTGGATCGAGCATAACGGACAGAACTATTTCTCGACCCCAGAAAGTTTTCAACTATTATCCAGCTTCTATTTAGAAGGCTCTGATAAATCATAGCGGGATGTGGATTCTCTCAATTCCCCGTACTTACTTTCTGTCATTGATCTCTGTTCACTCTAGCGTCTTCGTCGTCACAAAATCTGTATTTGCTGTCTTCATCCCGTATTGAGTCTCTATCATTTAAAGCCCCACGATCGTTATATTATTGCACTATGATGCATTCAGATGTATGGGCGTCTCTGACTTTTGTCCTCTGAATCCCTCAGAATAACAAACCCACTAGAATAGTAACGCCCCAAATTGTTTGAAGCCAACATGAAATTCACATTCATATGTTTTTCCCCAAAGAGGATGCCACATTATTACATTTGAAAGTGATAACCATCCCATGACCACATTTATTTATTTATTCTTCGTCATATGAGACAGTGCCTCTTTTAAATATACGTGGTTTATATAGATAGCACGTATTTATAGAGATTTCGGTATTTTGGTGAATGCGCCAACACCGCTAATTCCGTTCAACCGATAATCAACCGAATACTGACAGTGACAGCGCGAAACGTCTCGTTTTCAAATCAATTTTTTTTATGGTTCATTAAACGCCGTATTTCCAGTTTTGTGTGAAATTTTGAATGAGATTCTACTTGAAACCTTCGTTTATTCTGTTCAATTCGAATTTAAAGGATGGTGAATCGCTGTGAAATGTGTAAAAGGCATTTTAGAAGTGGTGACCAGAACACAACATTTCACTAGTGAGTTACTCAGTGTCGTATCATTCGTTGTATAAACATTATTAACCCATCCTAATAAGCAAAACAATTTGTGGTAATTTGAAAACATTATAGTGATAAAATGGTTGGCCCAAGTGGCAAGATAATGCTCAGAGTAGTAGATGAGCATATATTTAGTGGCATTGAAAGGTTTGATATATATTTCCAGTTCCAAACTTGGAAACTTTATATTACCAGAAAATAAACAATATAGTTTGACAGTGAAACCTTGATTTTAGATTGTTTCCATTAGTTTTTAGGAAGAATGGATATGATAATTTTGTAAGTATGCCAATGTATTCAAATTCAGACCCTTACAAGCTAGCAGACCCTAATATACTGGGTGATTCTGTTGTTGCTATCCTTGTTTAAGAATGAGAGGTTACCCCAGTCACAGCTCCAGTAACTAATGACTGATGATTCAGATGTTGGCTTCAAACAACTATTATTGTGGCAAGGATTGTCAGTTATTCATCTACTCTGTTATATGATCGAAGGTCAATCTTTTGCGGTCGGTCTTTATTATCTACCAATTTAATGTTTTGTTGTATCTGCATTGTCTGTGTTCTCTCTATTTGAATTTTCGTATCACCTACCTACGCATTTTTCATATATGTTCTTTCCAAAGTCTCTGTCGTGTCTCTTTATTGCTATATACATGGTGCAGCAAACGAGGCACAATATCTTTCGCAGAGTTCATAAATAACGTGATTACGTTCATTTGTATAACCAGTCTATGGCAAGCGAGTGAACGTGTCATGACTCATCTGGCGAGAGATGGCCTACTATGACCTCCTATCCTATCCTATTCATGCGAAGCCATTATGCCTCGATCTGTTGAATTTGAGTTCAGGAGCGCATCATCGAAGTGGTCGACGAATCATTGATATTGTACGACTTTTGCTTTTTCAGTGTTTGAAAACGGTATTTGTGGCAGATTTTACGGTATCGGCTTTAACAGTTACATTTTCCGAAAATATACTGTATCAAAGCAAATTTGGCGCCCAACAAGTGACGGCATCATCCTCTGCCTGTTATGACTCCGCCATTTTTTGTTCGGCTCGAAGAAATGCGAAAATGACATCGCCTAACATAGTAGGAAGTTATTTTTATATGTTTATTCAGGATTTATTTAGACAAATCAGATTCTCATCACTCGAAATGATGGTTATTCCATTTTGCTGCACATTCTGGTGTAAAATGAGTGTTGATTTTGCCATTTTCATAGGTATATTAAATTCGAATTAATGCCATAATGGATGTTTCACTTTTGGCGCCCAACAACCAAATTTGACTAAGTTATCCTTTCGCCAAAAATGATACGCAATAAATATTGATAAAACGGAAAAGACATATCAACATTCAGCCTCTCATATCGACCTATTGTGAGGAAATTATCCCCTGGTTGAAATAATTACGTAATTGAAACCGAAATAAGCTTCAGATGTCACGTTCATTTAGAATTCGTTCACGAGGAAAAAGAGGGAGAGCCAATGTAATGCGTTGTAAAAATCATCACTGAAAATTGCCGCTCATACTGATTCAAAAAGAGTCATTGAATTCGAAAACGGCGTCGTTTCATTTGGCGCCCAACGCGGGACAAAAGTTTCATTTTTGGCGCCCAACGAGGGCCCGAATTCATTTATTCAGGCGTCGAATGCATTCAATGAAAATTGGAACGCCAATGGCCTTCTACGGTTTAGTCACCCAACCAACGCGAAATGGGCACAGCTCTCTCGTAATGTGTATGATTGCTCGAACATGCAATTCACTATGCGTTTCAGATTATGCCAGTAAATTTAATAGGACGCCATGAATTACCGTTTTGAATCGCCTCTATAAGTCTATATACATCATCGACTGAATACCGAATAAAGCCAGATCGTATCGGAGTTTATGCGCTATATACAGGGCCACGAATGCATTTCTTGGATAAAAAATTTTGTCTCCACTGCCCAAATGAGTATTTCTTCTGAAATAATTGTCCCAAAGTAAAAGTATTGGAGTGTTCCAATTTGGTTTTGATTGATCAATTCCAGAAAATTCACCTCTAGAACTTCTGAAGAGAAAATTGAGTTATGTTTTCATGTGGAATACAACAATACTTGTTCGGAGTTTAGTTTGTTTGAAATATACTAATTCATGAAACGTCTAATGATCCAGCCTTGTGTATATCCCCCGTATAAATTGCCATATTTTGTGAGACTTGCATAGTCATTCGCCAGCCTTATCTTCACACATAAATTACTCGGTTTTTGAAGTTGTTTGCCTAGTAAAAATAAATTATTTTTTTGGATTAATTTAAGAAACAATAAATTTCACCTTGAACCAGCCTTGTAATTGTCATACTCCTTTATTGGTGTCATTATCTTTATAGTTAAATACCATATCGGTGCACAAAGTAACAATTCAAGTACTGAACTGATAACGAGTTTGTGATACCGTCTTGTTGTTATGTACGATGGTTATGTTAAATGAGTTCTAGATTCCGATCCCAAAATGCCAAGTATATAAATATTTGAATAATAACGTGTGACCTTCCCAAGTTGTGTTTTTAAATGGCATTAAATTATTTTTATCAACCATCAAGTTATAACTATGGATAGTGCAAACAAGTATAAGGTCGCTAACCTGCTTGTATATTTGGTATTCTAAAACATTCTTACGAGTCCCATTCACATTGTTAGAAAATAAATAATTTTACAGGCTCCGAATTTTCTAATCAAAGGTTCTTATCAATCCCTAAATCTATGTTAAATTTGAGTGATTCAAAACCGAATGTGATTATCAGCAAAAATATGTCGCTTTATAACTGGTAGTTAAGTGAAAAATTGTCAGAATATGATGAAACACTGCGAATTATTTGATCAAATATCGATAACTAAAGGATGTACAAATGGGACTCAAAACGTTTTGTTTGCTCTTGATAAATATTGGGTCATGTGCGTTATTATCTAGTATCTAGTTGCCTGGTGCTTATCTAACGAGTGTAGCATATGATGAATAATTCCTAGAACAAATATCAAACAGCCGCAGATTATATCAGCAGGAACATATTATTGTTATTTTTCAACCTTGATGAGAGACTATCACACGTTTTGATCAAAATGATGAGGATATGTTACTGTGTGGAAAGAACCTACACCTAGCTGTTATGAACATGGAAATCAATCTAGAATTATAACGTAAATGAAGGTTAGAATAGGAACATTTTGTTGGAATTCAAGCTAGTAACTATTTCTGGTACGTGAGAAATGATTCTTATAACGACGAAACTACTACTACATCGATAACAATCGTAAATGTTGAGAATAAACAAACGAAATTCTTTTTCAGCAACCAGCAAATACCGTGGTTTTCTTTAATGCGCAAAATTTAAAGGTCCGAGGTCAATGAAAACGGATGTTGGTACATCAAACGGAAAAAGTAGGGAATATGGGTTCAAGCCCGATTTCGACAAAACTTTCACAGATGCTTCAAAACATGATAAAAATACTATACCCATCAAAATTTTTCCGCGGAAAGACCTTTTTCCATTTTTTTTTTTTGAAAAACATACATTCCCCACTGGCTTTCAAAATACGCACACAATTCGTTGTAAGGAGTGTCCAATGTATCTTTTCGATTGGTAGGCACTGTGTTGAACCAACAATAATTACATGCACAATCTATATAAATTAACTGATTCTTTGAAAGTATTAACAAGAATTAAAAAAAGTTAAAAACTTGTTATCAATGAAGTTTGAATACAAAAACATTTTGATTGGCGAATGACCCTAATGACAGCTTGTTAGAGCAGATATTTTTGCAACGTTGCCGGTTTGATTTCAGAAACATTCTATTCACTTCTAATCGAATTTTTTAAATAATTGATGAATTTTTTGAAAATGGTATTACTTCCTGAAATGAAATCACATTTTTCATGGAAAAAATTTAATTAGTATGAATGTCATTCATCGAATCGATAACGAATATTCCGTCTACATCAGATTTGTGAAAATATGCAGCTTTTAATTGATAATTTGAGAACATGGTGCCTGATAACCCAAGATGAAAGAAGGAAAAACCATTTAACCTAACTTTGTTGAAATTTATTACTATCTTCTCTATTTTTCAAACCATTATAGAAACTATATTCCCTTATTGCTTGAAAAATATCAATAATACATACGCGAGCGAAGCGAATGGAAATTGGAAACAGAAAAGAAGAAAAAACAACCTAACCTAACTTTGTTTAAATTTAAGTTACCAAAGATCCGAATGCTATTTATTGTTGAAAGGATAATGCTTAAAATTAAACGGTATTTCTCAGGACCATAACCATTTTTCTATAGAATTCTCAGATTGAATGTGATGTGTTTGTTTTCAATTTGAAACATTAATTCGTTACCAAAATGATCATCCAATAAAAATTCATTTATCCTTGCTTCTGAAATTTTGAAATTCTGGTCCTCTCTGCTCCGAAATATTTTATTTATTTTACCTAAATCGAAGGTTTTTGAAATCGAAACGGCAACATCGCAATAGCAGTTTCGCTGTCTGGAGTTTGATGGGAGCTGTCATTTGCCAAATAAATGTAAACATAATATGTCTATTGAATAATTCAATCAGTTTATTCCTATTTCAAACGTTTTGAGAATTATTAGTACTCATAAATTACTTCAAATATGTTGATAAAATTAGTAGCCGTTCAACAAAGTGTGTTTCAATCGTATGGATGCATTGATTACTCCGTCCAATATAGATTGTATTTGAGTTTTGATAGTGAGTACCACGACATAAATTTGTCATAAAAATATGGAAAAAGGTCTTTCCGCGGAAAAATTTTGATGGATATAGTATTTTTATCATGTTATAAAGCATCTGTGAAAGTTTCGTCGAAATCGGGCTTGGACCCATATTCCCTATACCTTTACCCATCAAACAAAATAGACTGAGTGTCTCATCTGTTTTCTAATCTGTGATTTAGTGGTGGGTCTAAAATAAATGGACTCGACCTCGTATATCTAGGAATGTAGGGTCGTGTCTCGTTCAGATACCCACCCTAGTCTCGTACAAAGACAGGAGGGAACAGGTGAGCTAGCTGACTACTAATACCCAACAGTGGTTGAGGTCGATGATGGTTGAGTGTCAATGGCCTTCGATTTTTTTTTCCTTCGGATAGATATTTTATTATTCATGAGGGGCTTCTCGAATCTGCCGATACCGCACCGAATGGTAATTCGTTCATTTCGTCGCTAGGATATTTGGGTTTTTCCGTTTAGTTTCGCAGACTATCGAATACAGGGGTCATTTGGAAAGTTATGAAGAAAATTAAATTTTTCGTGAATTGTCAATGTATTTTGTCGTATCGGATTGTTCTGTGGATTAAAGTAGGTACATTTATGTATGTTGCACCCATCTCACAAAAAATAACAGAAAACCTCTCCTTCAAAATCAATTTCGATATTATCTAAAGTCCGTATTACACGGTGCAGAAAATGGTACATTTACTGTATGAAAATGTGAAGGCAATATTTTTTGCATCGTGTATTACAGAAAAACTGAATCTGAATATTCCATCCAAGAAATATAGGACAGGTTCTATTTTCGGACAGATTTTTTGTATGTGATCATGCGCAGTGTGATTATTGCATTGCAGCTTTATTGTTTTTGTGAATATTTGTGAGGTTAATTTTATTAATATCATCATATTTCGCGAATCGCCTCGAAATACAAATAAAGTGAGGGTCTTTGGGCACAGTTAGGGCAATAGTAATATGAATTGGACAGCAGAACAAGTTTTGGCACTAATAGAAGAATACCGATTTTTGTATGCTAAAAAGTATTCTCAACAAGAAAATCATTCTCAACCATATTAAGTACACCTCTGCCATTATCTCTCCTTCTCAGCAATGATCCTATCTATCCTATCTATCCACCTCTTTCTCAGCCATTCGCGATTCCAAAGCCGTCCTTTCCTGCTATTATTATGTCTCTCCATATAAAGTTTCATTAATGTAAACATTATTAAAGCACTGCAAGCTGAAGCTGCCACAGTCAAAGAATGATTTATTGGAGACATCCTTGTTTGTGTAGAAAATTTCCAAAAGCATCTCTCAACAAGTTAGGTTAAAATGAGGTTAAAATCCTCATAAAGGCCGTTTGGATTCACATATTGCGCATGCTTATGTGTTGAATTATTGATATCGTGTATTACCAAACAATATTTATTTGCAGGAAATTTGTCAATGTTTTCTGTACAAGAGTCTGTTTGAGAAAATGGAACATTTTCTGTATCAATTTCTGCACCATGTAATACGGACTTAATACACATGAGCACCGCACCAGGCAATATTATGAAAAAGCAATTTGAAAAAATTATACTTATATGATGGAATATAAATAGAATAAAATCTATCTGAATGAATATATTTGTACAATCTATTTTTTCCTTTTCACATTACTTCCAATTGAAATTGATCCAAAGCATTAATCAAATAAATATTTGATTGAGGTTAGATACAAAAATTCCATTCCCAGAATATCCAGCGAAGGATTATAGGATCAGAAGATTTTAATTACTTCACAACATCGAATATACATTTTTTCAATTTTGGTTGTATAATGAAGTCATTGTGCAACGCAAATGCGTGTCGAATTACCTATTCGGAGATTGGTACAATCGAACTGTCAAATAAAAGTCAAAACAGTTAGGCCCAGTTTACTTCTGAGCGATTTGGATTTGGTGATATTAGCAGTGAAAAACTCAATGTTTTTATTGGTAAATTTCAATTCAGAGTTTAATTTGATTTAAATTGGCCAATAAAAACAATAACAACGTTGAATTTTTCACCGCTGGTATTGCAAAAATCAAAATCGCTCAACTGTAAACTGGGCTTTACGCTTGTGCGTCAGATTTCCAATGTCATCATTGTTACCAATCGAAGATGTTTCTGTAATTTATTGATTTTAAATCCATTTTTTCTTCGAATGAATTCAAAATAGAAAAAATGACATATGACACACGTTTTATAAGACACGTTGTCGCACTTGTTCACTTGGAGCACTCCTCGCTTCGTTCGTTGTACTCCAAACAACGCGTGCGACAAAGTAGCGTCTTATAAAACTTGTATCATAATATACTATTTTAGTTGTCTTATGGATATGAATACTGAAAAATATGCATTTTATGCCAGTTTCAGACATTTGGTTCCCATGGTGCCTATAATCATTCTGGTGATATTGAAGTAGAAAAAATGTCGTTCCCAGCTAACAATTTTTCAGTAAATTGAGCATCTGTTGAATATTTACTACAAGAAATACCTGTCTGATTGGGAATTATCATCATAAACTTATCAGCTGTTCCAAACGTTTCTGTAAAAAAAAGTATACCTGGCCCTCGATATAATAATAATAATGATATTGAAGAGAAACACGCAATACTAGGGCACCCTTTTATGACGGTACTTGGAAATCAATCCTCTGAAAAGCTCATCTCACCATCCAGCGTTGGATCAGCCACCCTGTATTCACCCAAAAACCAAAACGAGATCGTAAAACCAATCACCTGCCTGTCTCCTTTCGCATTTTTTGTTTGTTTTTCATGAAGCCAGCTGTTTCCGCCAAAGGTGTTCGTTATATCTCCCCACGATTTTCAATCTTTTACTGACCTGCCAGCAGTTCGAGTCTATGCACATGAATATACGAGGTGCGTTCAAAAATATTTTCGCAGTTAGTTTGTGCTTGAAAAATGAGTAAAATACGCCATCTTTGCTTTTTTCAGGTTTCATTCTAAACCTGTCAAATTTGACATTTTTTTTTAAATCCGAAAAAAAACGGTTTTTTTGGGGGGAATTTCGAAAAATGACAGAAAAAAAGTTTTTGAAAGAGAAAAATAGTCTATCCAATTAAAATATCAAACATAGTTTGAAATGAATGTCTGGTAGACTACGAGCAGAAAACAACTACTTTCCTGGTAAATACCACGCAGAACATTGAATTATATCTGCTCGTAGTCCATGCAACGATTCACACTGTGAATGCAGATCGCAAATGTTTCTTTCTTCCTAAGACGTGACAAATTCACATCGAGACAGGCACGCCTAACAACCTACAGACCGGTTTCGGGCTTATTGGCCCTCATCAGTGCAGGGTAGTTATCCGAGTAGAGACCGTAAGATCTCCACTCGAAGCGTTGCCTGTCCCAATGCATTTTCGTCGCGTCTATTTGACCGCACCGAGCCGCGTTCCAACAGACAATTGGAAGTGGCGACATCATGCGGCAGAAGAAAGAAACACTCCAGGAACGAATCTCCCAAGTTTCACAGAACTTGGAAGTGGCTAAGAGCTTGACTAAGCTTAATAAATGAAAAAATGGATTAGCCATAAATTGGACAATAAAAATTAGGCGTGCCTGTCTCGATGTGAATTTGTCACGTCTTAGGAAGAAAGAAACATTTGCGATCTGCATTCACAGTGTGAATCGTTGCATGGACTACGAGCAGATATAATTCAATGTTCTGCGTGGTATTTACCAGGAAAGTAGTTGTTTTCTGCTCGTAGTCTACCAGACATTCATCTCAAACTATGTTTGATATTTTAATTGGATAGACTATTTTTCTCTTTCAAAAATTTTTATTGTCCAATTTATGGCTAATCCATTTTTTCAGAAAAAAAGTTGCTCAGTTTCCAATTTTATACATTTGTTCCAAATTTGGACTCTCTACTGTCATTTCGACTAGTACTAAGTGAAAATTTTATTTCGATTTTATCAGTATCTACTATTTTCATCTCGAGGCGTTGCATTAATATTAATCTTGTATTGTTTAAAATAATGAAATTTTATATCATGTCTAGTAGAAATCGCTAAAACGAAATTCTTTTGAATAGTTATGAAACTGTAGGTCATTGTTTAGTTTACAGAAAAGTATAATGAAATAATCAAACTGGATAAAAATTCATTAAAAAAAGAAATACGAGTGTAAGAATGAAGAGAAATTCGTTTATTCGATTACTGACATATTAACGTCCATACATTGAAAATCCATATCAGTTTAACAATGAAATGAAAACACTAGATGAACTTTGCAACAACAAAGTCGAATTTCTGGAGATGCATTTTTTTTATTTTCTGGTAACAGGCCAATTCGGGTATTTCCTGGAAAAGATATGATATTGAAGTCTCATATTCATCAAAATTATGAAATTTGAGTAATGTTTCGTTCGAATCGATATAGCGAAAGAATATTAGAGAGAATTTTTTCTCGAATTCTTCAAATCGCCAACTTCCGAACGGATGGACCAATTTTTAACTTCGCTCATAACAATCTGCTTGTTTTTTCCCATAGAATCCATTTCATTAATCGAAAAAACTGAAATCAAAAAATTTTTTTCCCGAATTCTTCAAATCGCCAACTTCCGAACGGATGGACCAATTTTTGACTTCGCTCATACCAATCTGCTTTTTTTTTCCATAGAATCCATTTCATTAATCGAAAAAACCGAAATCAAAAAAAAAAATTCTCGAATTCTTCAAATCGCCAACTTCCGAACGGATGGACCAATTTTTAACTTCGCTCATACCAATCTGCTTGTTTTTTCCATCGAATCCATTTCATTAATCGAAAAAACCGAAATCAAAAAAAATTTTTCTCGAATTCTTCAAATCGCCAACTTCCGAACGGATGGACCAATTTTCAACTTCGCTCATACTAATCTGCTTGTTTTTTTTCCATAGAATCCATTTCATTAATCGAAAAAACCGAAATCAAAAAAAAAAATTCTCGAATTCTTCAAATCGCCAACTTCCGAACGGATGGACCAATTTTTAACTTTGCTCATACCAATCTGCTTGTTTTTTTCTATAGAATCCATTTCATCAATCGAAAAAACCGAAATCAAAAAAAACTTTCTCGAATTCTTCAAATCGCCAACTTCCGAACGGATGGACCAATTTTCAACTTCGCTCATACCAATCTGCTTGTTTTTTTCCATAGAACCATTTCATCAATAGAAAAAACCGAAATCAAAAAAATGTTTCCTCGAATTCTTCAAATCGCCAACTTCTGAACGGATGGACCAATTTCTAACTTCGCTCATACCAATCTGCTTGTTTTTTTCCATAGAATCCATTTCATTAATCGAAAAAACCGAAATCAAAAAAAAAGTTTTCTCGAATTCTTCAAATCGCCAACTTCCGAACGGATGGACCAATTTTTAACTTCGCTCATACCAATCTGCTTGTTTTTTTCCATAGAATCCATTTCATTAATCGAAAAAACCGAAATCAAAAAAAAAAGTTTTCTCGAATTCTTCAAATCGCCAACTTCCGAACGGATGGACCAATTTTTAACTTCGCTCATACCAATCTGCTTATTTTTTTTCCATAGAATCCATTTCATTAATCGAAAAAACCGAAATCAAAAAAAAAAGTTTTCTCGAATTCTTCAAATCGCCAACTTCCGAACGGATGGACCAATTTTTAACTTCGCTCATTTCACGCATTTCATTGCAGCAAATGCGGTTCCTCAAGAAGTAAAAAGTCATTTAGTGCGTCGCTCCCAATCGAGTCCCCTGTATAACACTTTTTCAATTAATTATTCATCTCCATCTACCGATCCACCTGACAGACGGCCCGCGTTCTCTTCCAACCCTCGTATCCCAACACACCCCCGAAAGGGGTAGGTATGCTATAAGTATATGTATATCGCCTTTCTTTATCTTCGACCTTGATGCGACCCCTATGCACATTCCATTCCGCTTCAGAGAGGCCGTTTATCTTTTGTTCGATTTTCTTCCCGGAGGGTGGCACTCACCCCCCCCCCAACCCCTATCCGGACTGCTGTCGAGGAAATTGAATGAGAATAAGGGAGCGTACATCTGCTTTGGCTTGTCCTACTACAGGGTCGCTGATATGTATGGAAACGGTCGATTATTTCCTAAAGTAAGATAGCTAGCGAAAAATGTTAGGATACAAAAGTTGTAGGGTTTTTCAAAATCCATTAAGCTAATGAAAAATTAAGTATACAGAATGAGTCAAAAAGTCAGGACGAAACAAAGTTGCTTTTGCTCTAATGGGACGCCCTGTATATTATTCCACATTTCAATTCTGCTCGAAATTCTGAACAAAATTGATATAGCACATCATATCCTAAATTCAACTGTTTTCGAGATATCGAATTTTGAAAATAACTTATAATAAATTATCCAAAAATGTTAGTCCATTAAGTTCATAGTCCATCAAGTTACCTTTGAAAGTTTCCAGCTCCATAACAACGGCGCGTCGTTCTTTTGTCTAACAGTGATGATCTTGACAACACATGTCAAAAATACATTTAGTGTAAATAAGTTTCGCGCAAAAATGGCACGTTTAACTAATACTGAGCGTATTGAAATTTTAATGATCATAGGATTCGGTGATAGAAGACGAAGTTGTGACCAAGTAGTGAATATTTTTGATGAATTGCATCCAAATCGGGAACCAATTTCTAAATCAACAGTTTCAAAAACATTGCAGCGTTTTCATGAAACTGGAGATGTCAAAGATCGACCAAAAAGTGGAAGACCAGTAAGCGTTACAAATGAAGAAAATGCTTTGAATGTCATGTTAGATGTGGTGGAAAATCCAATAAATTCGGCACAACAGAGGGCTTTGAATCATAACATGAGTCGATATTCCATTCAAAAAAATTTGCAAACTGCAAAAATTCCATCCATATAAAATTCATTTGGTACAAGAATTGAGTGAAGACGATTTTGATCGTAGAATCGAGTTCTGTGAAGTTATTATGGATAAATTAAGCGAAAATGTCAACTTTGTCAACCACATATTGTTTTCTGACGAATCTACATTTTGTTTAAACGGGCACGTGAATCGACACAACTGTAGGTATTGGTCAGACTAAAATCCACATTGGATGGAGGAAGTTCACACTCAACGGCCACAAAAAGTAAATGTCTGGTGTGGCATTATTGGTGGACACGTCATAGGACCCTATTTTATAAACGGAAATTTGAACTCTGAACGATATTTATCACTTTTACAACAGCATATTATTCCAGAGCTTAGACGATTATTCCCGAATAATAACAATCCCAATTTGCCGGCAGAACAAATATGGTTTCAACAAAATGGGGCTCCTCTACATTTTGGACGTATAGTACGGGCATATCTAGATGAAACTTTTCCTAATAAATGGATTGGACGCAGGGGACCAATTGAATGGCCAGCTAGGTCTCCCGATATGACCCCACTTGACTTTTTTCTATGGGGTCACATAAAAAATGTAGTCTACAAAAATAGGCCGCCAAATATCGAAGAGTTGCAAGAAAGAATAAGGCATGAAATTTCTATCATTCCTCCTCACATGATTTTAGATTCACTACAAAATTTTGTTCAGCGAGTTCATTACTGTCAGGAGGTAAATGGTAAACACTTTGAGCACCTTATTAAATAGAATTTCAAAGAAAAATTTGTTGTTTATTAAAACTTGTTTTCTCTCTTTTCCTCCTGTCTTAACTATTGTTTTCATAAAATTTTAAATATCCTGGACATTCATTAAAAAATACATTTTATTGTTTTAATTGCATTTTAATCAACCCTGAACAATTATGCTTTTTTTATTTTCTGTAAAAAATTATAATTAAATTGTAATCATAATATCCACATACTCCACCTTTTGTGACTTTCATAATAAATATGCATCATTTCGTGCTTTTTCTTTAATAAATTTGAGAGTAGTAAAAAGTTATTTTCAAAATTCGATATCTCGAAATCGGTTGAATTTAGGAAATGAAGCGCTTCATCAATTTTGTTCAGAATTTCGAGCAGAATTGAAATGTGGAATAATATACAGGGCGTCCCATTAGAGAAAAAGCAACTTTGTTTCGTCCTGACTTTTTGACTCATCCTGTATACTTAATTTTTCATTAGTTTAATGGATTTTGAAAAACCCTACAACTTTTGTATCCTAACATTTTTCGCTAGCTATCTTACTTTAGGTAATAATCGACCGTTTCCATACATATCAGCGACCCTGTATATACGGAAGGGGTTGAGGGGTGAAATAAATTAAATGAATGGTTTGTCATGTTGAAATGTATTTCCATGATGATCAATTTCGTTTGGAAACATTTCTATCTATTGGAAACTCACGATATTTTCTTTAATTCTATAGCCAATGGAAGATAAAATACAGAGTTAATCAAATGCAGATATATGGATGGATATCTATCTCAGTAACCATTTGTTAGATCTTTCTGAATTTCTGTACACAGTGAATTGAGAATGTGGCAGTTCGAAAAATTACATCGCCAATGTTGCCACGTTTACAGTTTTTCAGAAATTATTATCAACTTCCTTATTTCAAATAGAACACCGTGTATATTTTCATAACATTTGATAGATAATTATTCAACGAGTTCATTGATATACTATTTGATAGTTTTATTCACAATGTTTAAGAAAACAATCAGAAAAAACTTACAAATTATTCCTGGATTACACAAGGAAGCTGATGAGAAATGTCTTGTGTTCATTGTTAGACAATTCTGACTCAATTTTTTGACCGAATCATATTGTGAAACAAATAATCTTCGTCAATAATAATGATGTTACTCTCGGAAAGAAACCGCATTGAGATATTGATGATGATTGGATAGCAGAAAAACTCAAAGAAGTTTCAGATCTCAAAACTTTGAAACGATTCGAGCATATTGGAAATGTGAAGTATATTAGAAAAACAGGACGTCCAAAAACAGTAACTACGCATGAAAAAGCATTTAATGTTGTAGTTTCATCTATGGATAAACCTCATATTTGTATACAACCCATTTTGAATAAAACTATCGAATAGTATATCTCTTTGAAAAATCCTCTATCAAATAATATGAAAATATATAGGGTGTTCTAATTGAAATAAGGAAGTTGATAATAATTCCGGAAAAACTAAATACGTGGCAACATTGGCGATGTAATTTTTCGAACCGCCACATTTTTAATCCACCCTGTAAAAAAATTCAGAAAGATCTAAGTACTGTTTACTGAGATATATGGATGGTTCCATACATTTGATTAACTCTGTATATATATGCAGGCCGATAGATTTCTGTATAGGATCATTTTCTGAAATACAAATGAGGCTTCCTATAATACCTACATATGATATTTTCACTTACAATATCACTAGTGCTTCAATTATTACTTAGACACCAGGAAAGCGTACAAATGGTTAGTTGACCGTACGGCTGTGTATAAACAGTAAAATAAATCACAACTTTGACGAGACTGACTGTTTGAGTCTTATTGTCATTATATGTACCTACTGTGAATCTGATTCTCATTAACACTTGTAAGTTTTCATAGTCAGCCGCTACCGGTTCACTAGCCACCAAATCCGTTTCAGCTATTTTGAAATATTATCGTAAATTGTAAAACAACAATCATTATTTAACGATGGTAGAAATATATTTACCTACACTGAGTGCACACCAGTTGCACCAATGGAAAACGCTATTAGTATTTAAAGTTAGGTAAATGTGACTCTCATTTAACATATATGTAAACGTCAAAAAATGTCCAGTGTGATAACATTGTAGTAATACCAAGCAAGCAATGCCCAAAGGAAGAGAAAAAATTCCCGGAAATCGTTCCAGTTGCTATATGGTAACGGCTTGTGATTGGTCGAAAATTTTTTGATACACAAATGACGGACTTCCGCTGAAAAGCAATTAACTAATCTGAAATTAATTTGACGCTTTCTGATGATATATCGAACTGATGACTATTCTGATATACAATTATTGATACTTTATGAAATACAAGTGACTATATAGTAGCCATAGTTGATTGCTGCCAAAACTCGATCTTGATGCATTTTCCTCAAGAAGTAAACTGTTCGCACCAAGGGCGTCGCTAGGTTTTTTTTCTGGGAGGGGTAATTACACAGACGATATTTCATATAAAATATTATTAAATAGGTAATGACTGGGGGGATGAATACAAACCAAGATAAAAACATTTGTTTTCCGAAACAAGAAGCATGAAAATCATAAATAAAACTAAAACTGATTACACGTCCATATAAATTGAGCTCATAAAATAAGTTCTAATTTCCTTTCTCTGGGAAGCAAATCTATTCAGCACTGCGTCGTAATCTATTTCAAATTCACGATGTAAATGTAAAAGAGCTAAGCCTACCACCTTTTCTTGACTAATGGTCAATATTAAGAAGGTTTTTAGCGTTTCAATGAAGAAAATAAACGTTCAGCAGATGCTACACTTACGAGCATGACCGATATTAAATGTAACAATACATTGACGTTTTTGGATGTAAAAATGAATAAAATATCGAGAAGAAGAAAAATGTTGAAGAAATTCATGTGTATTTATATATTCCAATTTCTGTAGGTCAGTATTTTCCTGGGGGGGGTAATTACCCCCATTACCCCTCCCGTAGCGACGCGCTTGATTCGCACGTGATGACATCTGACAATCAATAGAATATTTCCTCTCGAACAGAAAAAAAATTCGCAGGACCGATGAAAGACAAAGAAGCCAGCAGCAACGATGCGACGGTCGCATGAATTGAATTGGCTTTGAAGACGGGTTTCTCGTATCGTCTCGTTTTTGTGCTATTAGACGAGACTCTCGAAACTAGGCCGATCTCGATAGGTCAATGACATTTAGATCTAGCATCCCACAAAGAATTCAACGAGTGCAGTTGGAATTGTGTGCGGGACGTTTTATTTTCAAATCACGTTCAGTTATCGAACGAGAAATGGCAACAGCTTCCCACGTTCGAATGGAGCACCCTGTATATATCTACAATTTCGAAAGCTCTAGTCAGTCTATTCATTTTCATTCACTTACAAATTATAGACTTGCATTTTAAGTCAATACTTTTCTGTTCCACTCGATAGTAATGTTTTATTAATTATCTCCAAATTATTTGAGGATAGGTACATGCTTTTTTTCTTCGAACCTAACCTAATGACAACTTTTTTAACCCCACGTTTTTTCAAATAACTCCCTATATATTTGTATGGACTATTTTATTCGGCTTACGGTTTTCTAACATATAGAAAGTGGCATTCATTTTTCATGATTAGAGTTCGATGCTTCGTAAGCTTCGAAATCCAAAGTAAGGCGATATTATTTCAATTATTTTATACAGTGTGACCAATATGGAAGCATGTTCAAAAAAATATACAGTGTGGCCAAGATGAGACCGGTAACCGTGAGAGGTGAGAGTTACACGCAGTAGGTTGAATAAGCAAAAAGCACAATAAATAGATATGTTGAGAAATTCCAAAAATGTTTTATTCCGAGGATATTCTTTGGAGAAAAAACGAAATTTGACAGTATGGTTTTCATTTTTTTTCTGAAGCTATTTGAAGATATTTGAAAAATCGTTTTTAAAAAGCGACTGGCTGATTGGAGACCGTCCGAATGCCACAACAAAAAAAACGTTTCTTTTAGAAGAAACCATCATCAACTTTGTTTTTTATGTCACGAAAAAAGTAAACCCTACCTAGTATGACATTCCTAGCATTTTTTATTGCGAATTTTAACGAACATAAACTAAAATAATAAAATTAGAAGCAAATGTCCAAACAGATCAACTTAACGACATATTTTTCGAATTTTATTTCCCTATGTAACTTTTTTATTGATGAACGCAATTCACATAAACCTAGTTTGAAAATACGTCATAAATCCAATGGTACAGTCAGCCCTTTTTGAAAAATAGTTGCCAACAAATATTGCTTCAAATCTTGATATTAGGAAAAAATAATATTTTGCCCGGAAAATGAAGATTAATTAATGAAATATGGTTATCTACTGGATTTTTCGAGTATCAATAGGTATCTAATGAAAACAAAGAATATTTGTTTTATAAGGGTGCTTCAATTTTCAATGTCTTGTATATTTTGTTACAAGTGAAGGCTTGTATAGTTGAGAATTGAAATCTAGATTACAGTGGAAAATAATTGCGCCCTTTCGAGTCGTTTTATAGCAGATGGCACGAAATGAATATCGATTCATTATTCGCGACAGGAAGAACTTGGGAGGAAATGACAAATGACAAAATAAATCAAAACAAACCTTTGAAATCCAATCGAGGCTGTGTGAAATTACTCTCCAAGATCTATGCGGGTACGCCCGTTCGATTTATAGCCGCCAATTGGCTGGTAACGCGAGGTAATTTGCATATTATGCACGTGATGCACGACATTCGCATATTCTATAATAATTACGCTGCGATACGCCATCTGCATTTTTGAACATACATACAACGTTTTCATGATGTCAAACGAACTCGTAGTTCCGTGAGACACAAACTATGCGGATTTGACAGCTGTCGCTTATCATTTTTCACGAACCTAGGTCCATAAATCCAAAGTTTCTGTGTGAAAAATTGGAAAAAATTGGAATCCGTGGTCCGATAAACCAATGGATCCAGTCATACATGACTAACAGAAAAATCCAGGTTAAAATAAAAGATTCATTCTCAGACGAAAAATCAACAGGACTCGGCACCCCGCAAGGGGGAGTTCTGGGACCTCTTCTTTTCCTCCTGTACATAAATGATCTCCCATGTTTCATTGAGCACGGAAGAGCATTCATGTACGCAGATGATACTACTATCATTGTAGCATCAGACTGCATGAATGGCCTAGAACACAAGTTATCACACGTAATAAAGAATTTCTCGGACTGGTGCCATAACAACCACCTGATGAACAACTTAACGAAAGCTGTATCTATAGAGTTCATTAACAAATATAAAGAAATACACAATATAAAACTTAATATTGACTCAACTACACTGAAATCTTCAACCCATACAAAATTTTTAGGAACACAACTGGACAGTAAACTAGATTTCAAAGAACACATCAATTACTTGTGTACCAAACTAAATAAAACATACTTCGCCTTCATGACCTTAAAAAACAGTTTTAATCAAAATCATCTGCTCAACTTCTATTATTCATTTGTTTACTCAATACTAAACACAAATATTATAATTTGGGGACAATCTGTAGAAGTAGTTCGTATATTCATAGTCCAGAAGAGATTCTTGAGGCTAATTTTCAATATGCGCTATAACGAATCCTGCAAGGACACCTTCCGCAAATATAAAATACTTACTCTGACTGGAATCTATCTGTATAAAATATTAACTTACGTTCATCAAAATTTTGCTTCTTTTACTAAAACTCATGAAATACATGAACATTCAACTCGATCAGGTCCCGACATCCACATCAAACGATTTAATCAGATGGGATACAAAAAATCCCCCTGCTATGCAGGAGCCAATGCTTTCAATCACCTCCCAGAAAACATAAAAAGAATCCGCGATCACAAAAAATTCAAAAAAGAACTGAAGCAATTTCTGCTTGCAAATTGTTTCTACTCCATGAATGAATTTCTTAATGCCAAGTGGTAGATCCCTTGGAAATTATTCCCTTTTTCTTTTGTATTTTGCAAATTATAACATGTTTCTGTAAGTTCCATTGCAAAATTTTCGTGTTTGTTTTATACTAATTCTTCATAATTTGTAAATAGTTAAGTGTGAAATGTAACAAAAATATTTCAAACTATGTTCCAGTTTTCAGTTACTCATACTGCATAATGTAAGGAACAATATGTTGAAAATGACCTATCTCATGTACATGCTGTATACCAAAGAGATGAAAATAAATCTAATCTAATCTAATAAATCTAATTGCAAAGTCGTTTGATTCCTTTGGAACCTGTCGCTGATATTTTGGAAATAGGACAAAGTAATGTGACACTTTTTGAACGAATATCCTAACTGAAAGATCCAGATCTCAGAATCAATTCTTGTTAGCAAGAATCGATAAAATGAAAATCTTTTTTATTTTCTCATATCCATGAACATCTGGGTAGCGTATGATAATTTAAAAAATATTTTCAAAAGATTGCCATGATAAACAGTTTTGCATTAACCAAGCAAAAAAAAGTTTTGATCGAATTTCACTTTTCATTTGTTTTATAGGATCATTTAAAGATTGCCAAATCGTGATTATGTTTACTCAATGTTTTCAAATGGAACAAAGGAATATTATATATAAAAATGACATTTTCTTACGAACAATCTAATTCCACACAATCGATATTTTCTTTCATTTTCTATTTTGGTTCTTTAATGAAGTCATCATGAAATGTAAATGTGTATCGAAATAGCCTCTATTACGATACGCATTTTTTATTCGGAGGTTGGTACAATCTGTCAAATGAACGTCAGAAGAATTAGGCCCATCAGCTTACTTCTGAGTGATTTTGGATTTGGTAATACTAGCAGTGAAAAACTCAAAGTTTTCATTGGTAAATTTTAATTCGGACAACGCGTGCGACAAAATAGCGTCTTATAAAACTTAATGTAACATTACATACTAGGTATTTCATCCAAGTACAATATTTTGACAGAAATTTGCGTTATTCTAAGACTACCACTAACAAACCTAGTGATTTCAAATGTTCTTACTGTCGGTCCAAAAGTTGGAACGTAAGTACTCCAACTCGGTTCGTGACCCCAGAAAGTACCTACCCACACCTGCCCGTCCGTACAAATAAATCGCCTTGTGGAGATTCCTCAGTTGCCACATTCTCTTCCGCCGAAGAAACGGCAACACCGCCCCAGACCCGTCGACGGTGGTTTAGTTAGTTGGAGCCCGTTTTGTGCAATGTGCATGTTGGCGTTTCGTCTCCCCCCCCCCCCTTTCCCCTGCCCCCACCCACCCGTTCCCCCACGGCTTCCCCTCAGCCCGGTAAACCCATCAATTATATTGGACGCATTTTGAATAGGTAACGGTAGACTGTCATTTGGCTGGCTCCCTTTCTCTCTCTTTCTCTCTATATATCATTCTCTCTATCTCTCTCTCTCTCTCTCTCTGTGTGTGTTTCGGTTGGTTTCGGTCTCGGTTTTGCTCTTCCTACGTGTTTGTTCTTGTCCTCTGCTTCGAATGGCTACGAGAACTGATGTGAACGGATTGAGATTGAGAATTAAAGTGATGTAGATGAAGAGGAAGACGCATCGATGTACAGAATGAACTTGATATGCTAAAATAAATACAAAACTCGTCTTTTCCAAACTTCGACAAAAACTTTTCAAGACAGACTCGTCTCTCACTCAACGATCCAGGTTCCTCTGCCACTATACCTTCTTCAAGATAAACGAATTCCCAAATAACTACCTCTTACTCAACATCCCTATCCAAATAACCCGTACCATAGCGCAATTACGACTGTGCAATAATATATCGATGAAATTCACTTATACAGTGGTTCAACTTTCTCAATCAACCCGAACGAAAACTGCACAGTATGTAACCAAAATCAACAGAAAATATTTGACTGTCCAATCTACTGATCGATGAAACCTCGTAGTTGCGATTGTTTATCCAACCCAAACTCATTGATCCACTCTCTCGAAAACTTGTCGATAGATTCCGCTAAAACGATTGCCAACTATATTTGGAATGTCCTCAAACTACGTTCATTCATCTCAAATGAATGATACTATTTAATTTTCCAGGCTACTTCACAAACGTAATTTTCACTGGACTAAGACGAGCATATTTTATACTGTTTAAGCTTAAGCTACATAGAATGTTCTTTCTTTATTATTTATTTATCTATAATATTTCATTTATTATTTCAACCCTTGCTGTGAAACTTTTTGTTTTTTGAAACAATTTTTTTCTATTTTGCATCGATTTGAAGACTTTTATTGAAAAAGATTGATTTTATATCGATAAATAACAGAAACATATTCGATTGGCAACAATGATGACATTGAACTATTTAAAATCTGACGTACAAGCGTGAAGCCCAGTTTAATGTTGAACTATTTTTCAAATCAAATCAAATCAGACTAAAAAACCTATAATGTTGTTATTTAGTATAGTGATTAGGAGGAAATTTATATAATACATACCATAATCAAAATGAATTCAAACTGAGAAAATTCAAACAAATGATTGAGTAAATCATTGAATTGAAGATTAAGAGGGACAATACCCCTTCCAAAACATGGTTTTTTTATCGAAAAAACCATTTAAAATTGCCAATAACTTTTGAAAATTATTGAACATCATGTTGCTTAAAGTGAAACAAAATGTCTAACTATTTGACAATGAAAATGAAAGGGACAATTGAAGTTGAACAGTGTCAAAGTTAACAAAGGAAATTAACAATGTTTAATTGATATATGGAAGCTATTTTTGAATACATATGAAGAAAATTGATGAATCGGTTGGGTTGGACAATCAAGGAAAACAATTGTAAACATAATGAGAGAGTTCTTTGGAGGCTGGAAAAGTTAGAAAAATTGTGAAAAAATTTTGAAGAAGATAATTTGAGGTTAAATAATTATGATTAAAGGTTATGAAACATGTAATGTACGAAAAATCTGGTTCCTGTCAAAATTGGTTTGGTCATTGAGACAAATCACCTGTGGATTGTTAATGCATTTTTGAATCTCCAAAATCTCTGAAATATTCAATCTGTGGCCTTTATTACTTTCATTCGACAGTTCGATTGTACCAACATTCGAATGATAATAAATGCGTGTATCGAAACAGAGACTATTTCGATATGCATTTGCGTTTCATGATAATTTCATTATAGAACCAAAATAGAAAAACATATTTTCAAACAATGCACAGAAAGGGAAATAGCTATTTGTGTATTTGGAGCGCAAAGTGATAGATTGCCGCTTGAAATAGTTATTTATGTATCAAGGGCGTAAAAGAGGCTTTTATGGACCGCAGGGTGTAAGTAATAGCCTCAGCGACAACGATAGGGCTATTAACATGCCTAGGTCCATAAAAGAAAGTTACGCCCGAAATACATACAACATTTTATGCACGACCAGTATATTTTATAGTAAATACCTCTTCACCTCTCAAGCATGATAGAAATAAAACGGTTCTTAAATACCTTTCAAACCCGTTCAAAATAATTTTTGCTACGCCCATGCGCATTACATTAGAGTGTTTCTACTTTTTCTCTATCTCTTATAATAAGGGAGTTATTAAGGGTTTACAATTTGCTCATGTTCCAGACTGGTGCTTATCTGGGGCTTTTCAAACTACTTATCAAACTACCATAATAACATTGAAATTCACCTTTTTCAGTGAATATTATTTTTCCTTTATGTTCCACAAACTGATGTTGTTTGAGAAATGCGACAAGTATATACTATAAGTATATAACTTCGATATCTTTAACATTCAATCATCTTATTTTTGGAATAAAATAATGTATAGAACTGATGTACATACGCTGAATTTAAGATTCAAAAGTTATATTTCCCCTCCACCTCATCAAACACATTTTTTTTAACGATCATTCACCTATAATATTTTTAAATTATTTAATGATCTGCCACATGAACTGAAACCTTCAAAACCGGCCACTTTCAAAAAAACATATAAGCATCTCATCATGAAATCCTGAACAATATTATTGATTTAAAATTCTAACTGCTATCAATTAATTAACAGTGAGATTGCGGAAATATATATACATATTTATTTTTTATAATTCCAGGGGCTGAACTAGGATCAATTTTAATTGTTTTCAACCCCTTTTTGCAACTAATTCAACTTTTTTTTTGTGAGTAATCAAATGTATTGTATATTCATATAGTTGCGAATAAATTATTATTATTATTATTTCAAGGCACCATGTCATGGTTCTATCATACCATATGTCACATCTTTGGAAAAACTAAGATGAGAATAAGCGTCTGAAACCAAAAGATTTTGATTGCAGCGTGTTCAGGATTTTATTGATTCTAAATACAAAATTAGCGAGGAATTGTCAACGCAATGCAATACTGAAAAACTCCGGAAGTGAAACCGTTGAAGTGGTTTTTGGAAATGGGTGAGACTTAATTTTCTTCAAATATATCCAAAACAAAATGAGATAATCAATATCGTCTACTACTTATGGGTCGCCAATGCCGAATTTTCCCGCTCATCCTCTTGATGTGATCTAACCAAGTAGCAGGCACTTTATTTACATAAACAGCCACTTGGAGCACAAGGAAAGGTTTTTCTGTTGAAATTCGCCGGGGCAAATAATGAAAAGCAGGTATAGAATAACGTCGCTGAAACTCGACTTTCGAGTCTGAGAGAATTCCGTATTAGGATGTGGTACGATGGAAATGAAAGGCACTGCAATTGCTCTCTAGAATTCTAGAACCGTAAATATTGAATATGCTTGTCGTTTTGAATAGCATGAAGTATGAATTATGCATCTTCCTTGAATAAGTGCCAGATAAATATTGAAGCTCACGAATGCAGCGAAATGTGAACTCGGAAGTTTTTTCTTGAAATCTCATCTGATTTTGATATGAATGAGCGTTATTTCAGTTAATATTTGGAAATCGTTGAGGGTGAATTTATAAAAAGTTTTTGGCATTCATCACTGATGAAGAATTGAGACATGATAATAGTGTAGATTGTAATATAAAATTGATCAAAATAGAAAAGGAATCAGATTGAACTGGAATAGAGAGTTTTCCGACGACCTACCTGAAATCGTTTAGCACTGTAAACTAGTAATACTAGTATACGAAATAAGATATTTCGCACTAGTGCCATATAAACAAAATGAATTTTTGTTTGCAAAGTAAATTTTACACAAAAAACCAGGGGCAAAGTATTCTATTTGACATGTACATAGAAACAATGTCCCTTTTCATCCACATTCAAGCCGATTTTACACAGAAACAAATGTGGAGAATATAGTTTTCAACATGTGGATGGACAAACTTTTTTTTATTACTTATTTATATCGATTATACTCAAAAATCGATGGGCAAAGTATTATTTTTGACATATACATAGAAATAATGTCCCTTTTCATCCACATTTAAGTCGATTTTACACAGAAACAAATATGGAAAATATTTTCCTCAACATGTGGATGGATAAACTCCTTTTTCTATCCTACATTTATATCGATTTTACACAGAAATCGATGAGCAAAGCATTATTTTTGACGAGTTCACAGAAACAATGTCCCTTTTCATCCACTTTCAAGCTGATTTTACACAGAAACTTCCTTTTTATTACACATTTATATCGATTTTACACAGAAATCGATGAACAAAGCATTATTTTCAACATGTACATAGAAACAATGTCCCTTTTCATCCATATTCAAGCCGATTTTTTACAGAAATAAATGTGGAAAATATATTTTTCTACATGTGGATAGACAAATTTCCTTTTCTTCCACAATTACATCGATTTTACACAGAAATCGATGAGCAAAGCATTATTTTTGACAAGTACTTAGAAACAATGTCCCTTTTCATCCATATTCAAGCCGATTTTTCACAGAAATAAATGTGGAAAATATATTTTTCTACATGTGGATGGACAAATTTCCTTTTCTTCCACAATTATATCGATTTTACACAGAAATCGATGAGCAAAGCATTATTTTAGACATGTACATAGAAACAATGTCAATTTTCATCCACATTTAAGTCGATTTTACACAGAAACAAATGTGGAAAATATATTTCTCAATATGTTGATCGATAAACTCCATTTTTCAATCCACATTTATATCGATTTTACACAGAAATCGATGTGTCTGATAATTATATAGGAAAAATGTCCTTTTTTCAAAACACTGGAGTAAATTTCTCACAGATATCGATGGGCAAAGCATTATTTTTGATTAGTACATGGAAAATGACCCATTCTTATCCACATTCAAGTCGATTTCACATGTGAATCAATGAGCAAATTAATCTTTTTGACATTTACATCCCTTTTCTGCAATATTAAACTCGATTTTACACAAAAACAAATGTGAAAAAAATATTTTTTGACATGTCCACACTCTTTTTCTTCCACATTAAATTCGATTTATCACAGAAATCAATGTCCAGAGTATTAATTTTGACAGGTGCATAGAAACAATGTGAATTTTCACACATTTTGCACGGAAATAGTGTGCAAAGTGTACTTTTTGACACGTTAGTGACTTCACACACAATCCATCATCTGTCGACATGTGAGCAGAATAGTAATTTACGTAACAAGTCCGGAAAATACTGTTTTTTTGGATGAGTGGACAAAATTCTAGGACGAACGTAGCGAGTCCTGGAAGTCTGCGAGTCCAAAAAAACTGTTTTCGGGCGTGTTGCGTACACAATTTTTTCGGCAACCGTGTAGAATAACAAATCAAAGAAACACATTTCTTTCAAAAATTGAAATGTTAGCTAATTTTATGTCAGATAGCTGTCAGTCGTTATTTTGCTGCTATGGTAATGATCAACTGCATTTATCAAAACCATATACTACCAAGATTTTCATATTTACAATGACAACAACGATGTGATTCTTCCCGGCCTAGTCCGGGAAGTACGTACTTTCCGGACGGTTGCCGAAAATAGTAATTTACGTAACAAGTCCGGAAAATACTGTTTTTTTGGATGAGTGGACAAAATTCTAGGACGAGCGTAGCGAGTCCTGGAAGTCTGCGAGTCCAAAAAAACTGTTTTCGGGCGTGTTGCGTACACAATTTTTTCGGCAACCGTGTAGAATAACAAATCAAAGAAACACATTTCTTTATTAGAACAAAATTTCGAACATTTCAATTCTTATTAATATTAATATTTATATTAAAATTAGAACAATTGTTAATATTGAATGGATTCAATTTGTTTGAAATGCTTGGTATATTTAAGTGCCTTTTGTTGAAGTCAGAACAAGAAGGTAAAGTTTCCGTTTCACATTGATTGTTTTCATCTGATAATTTTTGAATATTAGCTAATTTTATGTCAGATAGCTGTCAGTCGTTATTTTGCTGCTATGGTAATGATCAACTGCATTTATCAAAACCATACTACCAAGATTTTCATATTTACAATGACAACAACGATGTGATTCTTCCCGGCCTAGTCCGGGAAGTACGTACTTCCCGGACTAGGCCGGAAAAATGCCACTTTCTCAAAAAAAAATCGTCTGGAAAGTACGTACTTTCCGGACGGTTGCCGAAAAAGAATTTTCCCGATGACAAATCAACCTCTCCGCTGACCATAAACCATCAATTTTCGAGAGAGCCCCTTTGAATCAAAACACCCCGAGGATGAGATCGGAGTAGGTAGGCAGAGGCAGGCGGGGGGCGCCTCCCTCATACTTTCAGGAAACTACCTAGATAGGATCGTCCTCGTTCTCGAATTGCGCGATCGTCAATTTTCTCCGAACAAAGCACAAATCGAGTAGGCGCAACTTGAAGGGGCGCCACCAGGCCGATGTTAAAGGGGAACTGCTGTTCGCGCTCCTCTTTCGCCGACATTTTCGTGTCAGTCACCTGGCAGGCGGTGTTGCCGGATCTCTGAGAATTTTCGCCGTTTGCGGGCGAATTATTTATTTATAACTGTGCGGCGATAATGAGCGTGAGTGAACGTAGCGAGCTGTTCGACTGTTTAGCATTGTCTCTCGCGAGAAGGTCATTTGGAGGTTAAATTGGAACTGGACGAATTTTCTGATGGCGTTTCGTTAATGTTGGGTTTTTAGATTCAACTGAACTGAAAATTAAATTAACAAACTAAGTATTGAGAATGTTTAATACACGAGAACGCGTCTATGAGGGAAAGAGAAAATAGTCCAATTAGAATATCAAACATAAAAAAATGAAAAATGGAAAAGCCATAAATTGGACAACAATTTTAGAAAGAGAAATTAGTCTATCCAATTAGAATATCAAACATAGTTGGAAATGAATGTCTGGTAGACTACGAGCAGAAAACAACTACTTTCTTGGTAAATACCACGCAGAACATTGAATTATATCTGCTCGTAGTCCATGCAACGATTCACACTGTGAATGCAGATCGCAAATGTTTCTTTCTTCCTAAGACGTGACAAATTCACATCGGGACAGGCACGCCTAACAACCTACAGACCGGTTTCGGGCTTATTGGCCCTCATCAGTGCAGGGTAGTTATCCGAGTAGAGACCGTAAGATCTCCACTCGAAGCGTTGCCTGTCCCAATGCACCTTCGTCGCGTTTATTTGACCGCACCAGAGATAAGTAACCCACTAACAAGATGTGCACGTCAATGCTAAAATTTGGCAATATATTTTTCATGCTTTTGGAATCAACCACAAGATGGAACTAGTGCCGTTGATTCCAAAGAGTGAACATAGCTTTTTCAGCTGCCATATCTGGCTGCCATGTTCAAGGTCAGATTTTTCTGTCTTTTCTTCATCAGTTTGTCACTGTCTTCCACTTTGTTTATTTTTATTGATTTTTATCGACTTTGTACGGTGTACGGTGTACGGTTTTACATCAGAATTTCATTCATATCTTTATCAAAGTACTATTGAACAATATGAAATACTTCAGTTGCATATTTGTATAATCAATTTATTATTGAGAAATGCAGTGACAGTGGCAATGTCATGATCAGGAAATAAAATTGCGAGTACTTGAACTGTGGAAGAACACGTCGCCGAAATGATCGTGATTTTCTTCGAACAAAAAATTGGATCGTTAATTATTCAGGTACGTCACACTACCAGTTGATATTTTACACTCACTGTGTTCTGAGTGATATACTTGATTATTCTTTTTCTGTTACAGGAGATGTTGATTTCGAGTTGGGTAGAACTGTACAATGGGCTAATTTGAGAATATCATTTCACTGAGGATAATAATACATTGCTCAGTAATAGATTGAATATCCAAAGCACCTATGAGAACATTTTCAAGACCATCAGTACGAAAAAAAAAAACGTAAATAAATTGATGAGGAGAGGGACAGAAATGCATCAGCCAATGTATCTTCAACTAGTCATCATTATTAAATAATTACCACTTCCAATGTGTTGTTAAATATTGCATAAAAATAATCACTGAATTCAATATTTATTCATACAACAGTAAAAGATATTTTTCATAATCAATTGATATTTTTACATTGCTAGTTTTTTTTTTTCAAATTGTATGATCAAAAGATCCCTGCCTATAATGAGGATAGAGATAGAAAGAAATAAAAAATGGAAACCCAATTTCAAAGGCAAACAGCCTCTTCATACTAAAGTGGCAACTGAAATTATGATCATGGCAACAATGGCACCATACCAACAAATTCCTGAATTTGATTTTTTCAGTAGTTATTTCATTTTAATCTGCTTCAAAGGCACATCGCGCATCTTCAATGCAGAGCACTTTTTTCCAATCTTCAAGTTATTATCTACACATGTATTATGTGTTAATTTTGTTTAGACCAGGATGAATAGTTGATAGTGATTCATATTTTCTCACCATATTAATGAAACCTCTGTTATCATTTATCAAACAAAACTTCTCTTTCATCCTTAAGAAAATGAATAATGAATATAAAAAACCACAGAGTAAAACGTGAAGTGAACAAATCGACTCGAGGACTGTTGTAACACACTGTAATGTAATCTAAGTTCGTGAAAGTTCGTAATTTGAATTAGCTGCGAAACGCTAACTTCATATCAACAAAAATTGAGATTCATGCGTTAAACGCCATCTGTGATAATACGTTGAAACGAAAATCAATCACGTGACTATATTTCCAAATCTTCCATAAGACGTGCACATCTTGTTATTACTTATCTCTGGACCGCACTGAGCCGCGTTCCAACAGACAATTGGAAGTGGGAGATTTAGTTCTGGAGTGTTTCTTTCTTCTGCCGCATGGTGTCGCCACTTCCAATTGTCTGTTGGAACGCGGCTCAGTGCGGTCAAATAAACGCGACGAAGGTGCATTGGGACAGGCAACGCTTCGAGTGGAGATCTTACGGTCTCTACTCGGATAACTACCCTGCACTGATGAGGGCCAATAAGCCCGAAACCGGTCTGTAGGTTGTTAGGCGTGCCTGTCCCGATGTGAATTTGTCACGTCTTAGGAAGAAAGAAACATTTGCGATCTGCATTCACAGTGTGAATCGTTGCATGGATTACGAGCAGATATAATTCAATGTTCTGCGTGGTATTTACCAGGAAAGTAGTTGTTTTCTGCTCGTAGTCTACCAGACATTCATTTCAAACTATGTTTGATATTCTAATTGGATAGACTAATTTCTCTTTCTAATATATCAAACATAGTTTGAAATTGAATGTCTGGTAGACTGCGAGCAGAAAACAACTACTTTCCTGGCAAATACCACGCAGAACATTGAATTATATCAGCTCATAGTCCATGCAACGATTCACACTGTGAGTGCAGATCGCAGATCGCTTCAGGAAAGCAATAGTTTTTGGATATTCGTTGATGTAATTATCTTTAATGGCCAAACAACTCTATAGCATTGAGAATCGACTCCATTCTATTGCCAGCAGAATTTGTCACACGCTCACGGAAAAATCCCTAATTCCAGACTCGTAATGAAATATACTTTTTTGCAAGATTGATCATTTTTGACTGTTTACCGTGACAGATTTTACGTCAGTAGGTGACATTTACTAGCAACTCGACGGTAAGTAATTCACTTACCGTCGAGTTAAAAAATCTCTTAATTTTAATTTATTTTTTGAAAGAATAAAGAAAACTAACGAATTATTTATTAATATTGAAACTTATGGTACAATTTGTTAAATTATTTAATGAAATCCCACTTGTTTGGGCTGTGGTTTCACTTCTAACAGAAACTCCTGCAGAATCGCATACATCAGTAGTATTACTAGTATTGCACAATATTTTTGCGGCAAAATCTATTTTATTTTGAAGAGAATCTTCTACATAGCTTTCTGCCACTGTCGATGAACGCCAACCTCCATGACGCTTTAATCCGAGGACATCAACACCTTTATTAGCCAAAAGCGTTGCTGATGTCCTCCTGAACGAATGGCCAGTATAGTTCTCGGGATTAGGCAAATTTAAGAATTTGGCAATTCGAGAATGCTAGCCCCCGATTGTCCCTTTCCCTATTCTTGAGCACAACATTTTCCTTTGGCGTATATATCTTAAGAACAAATGATTTGATTTTACTTGTAATGGACGAAGTTTTACATACTTTTGCAGAATTTCTAAATATGGAATTTTATCGTCTGGTTTATTAACGACTGTAAAAGAACGCTGGATGTTCGTTTTTGTATTGGGTAATTTTACAATCATTAAACCATCGGTTTGTTGGATGTCATTCATAGTAATATTATATAATTCTTCTCTTCTACAGGCACCAGATATTCCCAATATCATTGCGACCTACAAATTATGAAAAAATCTTCATTAGAGTATTTCTTTTACCTAAACTAGCTTACATTACCTTGTGAATTAGACATTCTTCATCCGGTGCTTCCATCAGAAATTTTTCAAATTGCTCCCGTGTAAAAATGCTCGCTTTCTTAGGCCTATAGCCAACATTTTTTCTCTTCAAATAGCGATCAAAGTTGAAAACTTGGAAATATCAATGCCATCATAAAGAAAAACGGTGGATTTAATCATATATTAATATTCTGCCCAGAGGCTTCCAGGAGCTTTCAACTGCATATGTCTTTGAACGAAATATGCCAATAGAGTATTTTCATCGATTCTTAAATTCTTGCCTTCCCACCATTTTTTAAAACTTTGGTAGGTATTTTGATAACGGATTTTAAATTTTTCAGGAATAATTGCGGAACACCCTTCTTCCCAAGCCCGTTCAATTTCTTCAAATTCACTTTCGCTCATATTTTAATTTATAATAATCAAAATTGTACTTAAAATTATTGACAACTAAATAAAAACTCAATTCTCCATTGTTGTTATGCACCCTAGTTACTACCTAAAAACCAAAGTATCTATCTTGATAAAATGAATGAAACTAGTCAATATGACGAAAATGTTTAATTTTATAATTTATAATGGTATCAATCGTGCAAAAAACGTTATAAGCATGTCGAACGTTAAGGGTAACCGATATAAAACCCTTACCGTTCTCTATACTTAATATACTATTTCACTAAATACGAAACGAGCAATCTTGTGAACTTGTTGAGCAAATTGCTTATTGCTTCATTGATTCTATCGTCTGTCAGTTTCAATCGCGCTCTCCTGATGATGTATAGGTATATAGCAATAATCGAGATATTACTCACCTTATGTTAAACAGCTCATTACATAAGAGTTTCTGTCATGTTTGCATGAGGTGAGCGTAGGTGAATTTTGCCATTGTTCTGGCTAGAGGCGAACGTGAGTTTATTTTATGATGGCATTGTTACCGATGTTGATAATATGCCTCGATTGTTTCAGACCTGTATACAAACGAGTTCTCAGTGCGTGGATATGCAACGATCGATTTGTTTATCACCTTTTCCCAACGTTTTATTGCTCAAGGAAACAAAACCGAATCAACTAGTCTGATGGCCAATCAACAAGAAATCTGGTTCACCTATTCAGCATCCTCAATGTTATATATAAGAAAAAAACGTGGAAAGTAATCCATTGAAACATTATTTTCACTTATAATAACACTAGAGCTTCAATTATTACTGGAAGTTTGTTCGACAACACGAATTTTCTACGAAATATTCGTGTTGGAGTGTTGGAATAAATTAACTGTTTTTGATTGAAGCTATAGTAAGAAAACCTCGTTTCTCATTGGTCTAGACGCCAGGCAAGCATACGAATGGTAAGTTGACCGTACGGCTGTGTATAAACAGTAAAATAAAATACTACTTTGACGAGATTGACCTTTTAAGGCTTATTTCTATATTATATTTTTAACCGTGAGTTCCGTCAATCAAAATGAACAATTTCAATAATCGTAGGATACGAATTTGCTTCTAATTTACACTAGTCACCAAATTCGTATCGGCTATTTTGAAATATTGTCGTAAATTGTGTATCAACAATTCAGTTCATCGATATCGTCTGGATACATTTGACAGAAAACTCTGTACCACTGAGGTGAAGTTGGTAAAAATAAATTAACACTGAGTGTGGTATAACTTTCTTTAGCAAATCTTTGTTTTCGCCAGTGAATTTGTCTTGAAAAATGAGAAAAAAATGCTCTCAAAAATACCACAAATAATCCCTCTGAACCGCCACTGTTGCGCCTCGAGGAAAAACTAGTTATCAAGATGGCGGACGGCAAGGCAAATCGACCATAACAGCCGGTATTTATAGACGCTTCACGAGGAAGTGTTTGTTTTTCACATTTCGCATTTTCATTTCGCTAATGGTTGAATTACCGTACGACGGCTATACCGACGGCAAAAACCGTGAACCATAACCTACTTCGATGGCGAGCATCAATAATCGTTTTATTCACCTCTGACCTTTCGGGAGCCGCTGTGAGTATTTTTTTCACGGAGAAATCCAAAAGAGCTCATTTGCTACTGATGCGTCAAGGCAATTGGAAGACGTTACAGTCTTAACCAGAGATGATATCACAAGAAGAAGCCGACATATTTGCTGAAATATTCCAATAAAATACCACTTTGGAAACACGAGGGAGAGACTTTTAGGCCAAACGGAATTCCTTCCCCAGAATTCAATCCTGATAAAAGGCAGGCAAAAAGACACTTAAATGGGCTCATTGCACTGCTATCTGTCAACTGTCATATCTGAAGTAAAAGAGAAGCAATCAATATCGAGCTCATCTCATCCTAAATATCTGATTTTGTCAGATCATCAATTGTATTTTGGAATAGTGAGTTGAATTTCAGAAAGCTTCAATTGAATTTTAGAATAGTCAGTTTGTAATCATAAACCAGAAGTTTATTGTGAACAACCTGTTTTGGTGGTCTTATTTTCCATTTCTCTCTGAGAAATTATGTAAAAGAAGAGATCGCTTTTTTTTCTGCGATGTTCCAGAAAGTTGATGTGAGCAAATGCAAAGTTGTTGGCTTTTTTGTGATTTTGTGGCCCTGTATTCCTTATTCATTATCTCATCAATGTAAATAAGTAGTGTGATGTATGGGTTGTTAAACAAGTATATTCTGATAAGGAGTTTATGATATAATGTTCCATGTTTGTTTATGATGTGATAAGGAATTGGATTGGATTCGCTTATGTCGTATTTGGTAAATTCCTATGGGTGTCAATAGTATTTGTGATTTATATACAGGGTCACTCACGGTCGATGGTACCTTAGACGTTTACGGAGAACGGGACGTAGGATTATTCTGAAAATTTGGTTTATTGGGTAATCAGTTTTGTTCTATCGATCTAAAATACTTTCAGCGTTGCGGCTTTGCCGCTTCTATCAAAAAGTAGCAACAACTTTGTTATTTCAAATGGAACACCCTGTATTTTATTTCATTTTTAGATTCTTCCTGAAGAGCTGATTTCGTCGATCTATCATACTTGGGGTATAGCGCGAAATATTACAGAGATATAGGGTGTGAAAAATCGAGATTTTTCAAATTTAGGAATTTTTTGTGCCGAAACTATCCATTCTTGCTCAAAACGGCTTACATGTCCCTATCTCAACTTTCCATTTACTATCGATTGATATTTAATTGAAACAAATACGGGTGGTTCAAAATGTTGAGTTTTGCATCACCCTCTATTTGTTTCTATTAAATGTCAGTAGATAGTAAATGAAAAGTTAAGATAGGGACATGTAAGCCGTTTTGAGCAGAAATGATTAGTTTTGACACCAAAAATTCCTAAAGTTGAAAAATCTCGATTTTTCACACCCTATATCTCTGTAATATTTCGCGCTATACCCCAAGTATGATAGATCGACGAAATCAGCTCTTCAGGAAGAATCTAAAAATGAAATAAAATACAGGGTGTTCCGTTTGAAATAACAAAGTTGTTGCTACTTTTTGATAGAAGCGGCAACGCCGCAACGCTGAAAGTATTTTAGATCGATAGAACAAAACTGATTATCCAATAAACCAAATTTTCAGAATAATCCTACGTCCCGTTCTCCGTAAACGTCTAATGTACCATCGACCGTGAGTGACCCTGTATACAGGCAGGCCTAGCAAACTGAATATATTGGCCAGAGAATTCACATTATGGTGTAAAAAAAAACTGATGAAACGGTAGTAATGCAACTTTTTTCAAGAAACAAAATAACAATGAATGTGAATATACGGGTAGATACGAATAATTGTGTTACTTGACAGAAACAACCAAATTCTTAGAAGTTATGTTAGATAGTAACTGATGGTAATTGGAAATCCAACATAAAATACATGTGCATCAAGAAAATTAACAGTGTATACTATGCAATACTTCAGTTGAAAACTATTTTCACCAGATAACAATTGCTATAGGTTTATTATGCAATTGTATATTCTCATATTACCATGATCGAAAGAACCAATAAAGACTTGATTGATTGATATGGTAAGGTTTCTGTAAAAGTGCTTTTTTTTTTTTGGGCATGGTTCATTTCTGTGAGCTGCTGGTAGATGATTAGCTATTTGTATTACTAGGGAGGAAAGTGCCACTTTTCCTTCCGCAGGATGTAGTTTACTGCACGACGCGAAGCGGAGGGCAGTAAACCTTTTTATACAAGCGCGGCTCTTAGAAAAAAAAATGATCAATCACTCAATAGCAATCCGAAATGTATAAGCTATCTAAATGTCCAATAATTCAAATCACTAACAAGAAAAAGTAAAATAACGTTCTTGAAAAAAAAAAAGTAAGTGAAGTAACATTAATGTTTGATTTTTACCAAAAAACAGGATATACAGGATGTTCTAGAAATTATTGAAACAATATGAATATAATGAATTCACAAGTTTCATCATTTGCAACTTACTTGAAATGAGGGGGAGGAAAAGTATGAGTTTCCTCCCTGATTTGAGGGAGGAATGTGTACTTTCTATAGGGGTAGGAGGAAATATAAATTTGTTTGCCTTCATATATGATTTAGCTCTTAGTTAGGCTATAGATTTATTTGGTATAGGCAAGGGACCTTTTTTATTGTCTCATATTTTCCTTTTTCAGTTAAATTTAGATCGATGGCAGTACATAAAGACAAAATGAAGTTTTTTGATTATGTTTGATATAACATAATATGATCAATTGACAACTCATTTTTCAACATTTTTTTTGGCGCATTGTAGAATGAATAATCAATTCGCCAATGCCGCCTTTGGTTCAACAACATCAACATCTTTTTCATCGGTGACACCAAGAGGGGTTGCCACATTCAAGCAGCCTTCCTCTTGTTCCAAACATGTCGCCAGACGGACAGAATGTCTTTGAAAAAACTTCTCCAAGGCGTCTCTAGTCTAGGTATGGATGCTAACGCGGACGCAGTAATTGGTATCTTTTCAAGTGTGCCCTTCCGGCCAATCGAGTTCGTGCTTCGAGACGGTAGACGCCATCCGTATGAACATTATCATTTTAACTCGCATTTTATTTATCTTATTGATGCAATGGAAAAAGGAGAATGATTTGAACGCTTGGTTGGATCAGGATCTCTCTCATTTATTAGGATAATTATTGCGGTCGAAACAACATTTTTATTAAACTTCTATGAACATCCGTATGAACATTATCATTTTAACTCGCATTTTATTTATCTTATTGATGCAATGGAAAAAGGAGAATGATTTGAACGCTTGGTTGGATCAGGATCTCTCTCATTTATTAGGATAATTATTGCGGTCGAAACAACATTTTTATTAAACTTCTATGAACATCCGTATGAACATTATCATTTTAACTCGCATTTTATTTATCTTATTGATGCAATGGAAAAATGAGAATGATTTGAACGCTTGGTTGGATCAGGATCTCTCTCATTTATTAGGATAATTATTGCGGTCGAAACAACATTTTTATTAAACTTCTATGAACATCCGTATGAACATTATCATTTTAACTCGCATTTTATTTATCTTATTGATGCAATGGAAAAATGAGAATGATTTGAATGCTTGGTTGGATCAGGATCTCTCTCATTTATTAGGATAATTATTGCGGTCGAAACAACATTTTTATTAAACTTCTTTGAAATCACTTTATTTTCATCTATATTAGTAATATTGTGAAATAGGCTTTTTTCGGCAACCGTCCGGAAAGTACGTACTTTCCAGACTTTTTTTTTTTGAGAAAGTGGCATTTTTCCGGCCTAGTCCGGGAAGTACGTACTTCCCGGACTAGGCCGGGAAGAATCACATCGTTGTTGTCATTGTAAATATGAAAATCTTGGTAGTATGGTTTTGATAAATGCAGTTGATCATTACCATAGCAGCAAAATAACGACTGACAGCTATTTGACATAAAATTAGCTAACATTCAAAAATTATCAGATGAAAACAATCAATGTGAAACGGAAACTTTACCTTCTTGTTCTGATTTCAACAAAAGGCACATAAATATACCAAGCATTTCAAACAAATTGAATCCATTCAATATTAACAATTGTTCTAATTTTAATATAAATATTAATATAAATAAGAATTGAAATGTTCGAAATTTTGTTCTAATAAAGAAATGTGTTTCTTTGATTTGTTATTCTACACGGTTGCCGAAAAAATTGTGTACGCAACACGCCCGAAAATAGTTTTTTTGGACTCGCAGACTTCCAGATTTTGTCCACTCATCCAAAAAAACAGTATTTTCCGGACTTGTTACGTAAATTACTATTTCCTACAACCACGTATGAAAACGTCAATAATCACACTGTTTTGTTATTCAAAAAGTAGCTCATATCACCATGGTATTGTTTATTTGAAAGAAAAGAAAGCACTAGTGTTGATATGAAAAATATCACAACAGTTGCCTGAATTGATAGAAATAATTAGGTATATTGTGAAGGTACTTACTGTCAATATTAAGCGTTCTCGAATCAAATTCATATTATTTATTGGAATTTCTGTCTCATTTTGAATTATACCGAGAATTCTTTACCTATTAATTTTAATGTGTCTGATACATAACCTCTGAATTCACTTTGAAACTGGAACTATTTCGATGTTGATGACAGCGGGTTAGATCATTCAAAAGAGTACTTTACATAGTTTTATGCGTGGCTTGCTGCTTGCATCAGTTTGATATCACAGTATCACCAACGAGAAGATTATTTGGTATCATTATTTGGTAGGACGCACTAACTCGAGTAACTCGTACGCGCTTGCGAACTACATACTTCTATGGTTCTGTATTCCTGGTTGTGTGATTACTGGCGCTATAGCAGGTGAATGGTGTCAAGGTTGTTTATGTACGCTGGTGTCAATATCAATAAAATTTGTCCAAACTAAACTAATTCAATCAATCAGTAATTCACATAATGAGGAATTGTCGGAGAAGTATTCAAATATCATCTTGAATATGGAAATAAACAGTATACTTGATATCGAATCAAAACCACCTGAAATTCTAGAGACCGCTCAAGTTACATTTTTGACAAGACCTCCCGCGAAATGAAAGTATTCGGAGTCGTAGCAAAAATAGTGTACAAAACTCGTTGGAAACTGCATTTCCTTCACTCGTTACGTTTCCGCACTCACCGCTACGCGGCTCGTGCTAAACGACTACTCGTGTGAAATATGTCACTTTCCACACTTGTTGTGTAATATACTATTTCGGGCTAGCACACGGAAACAGCGCAAGGAAAAACTTTGAGAATAACAATGGAAACGAATCATACATGCCAAATACTGATGTAAAAAGTTAGTATATAGGGCAAACTCAAAGACTCATCAAGATCTGATTCAAGGAACATTTGGCACAAACGTTTGGTGAATTATTGAATGAAAATAACAAGTGTCATCATTTAACACAGAGACATTGCGTATTCGCAGTAGTTATAGATAAATGAATATCATGCACGGTCCATTATTAGAGATTAATTATCCATCAAATCATCGACTTTGCCTTGCCTTGAAAAAGTAGTTGGGTAGAGTGGTGGAGGATAATTCTAGTTATTTTTTCATTTCACGGTCAGGTAGAATTTTAGTATCACCCAGTTATTATAGTTTCAATCTGCCACTGGTGAGGATGATTATTTGAGCGTTTTTTGCTCTTTAATTCTCTTTTGGCAATTCTTCTCATTTACTCTTGCGATTAAATATTTATTCTCGATTCCGTGTTGAAATAACTAGCATAACAATCAGAAAAATATTTATTTTCGTGTTGCACATATCGCGTTTTCTGTAAATAGAACGAATTAAGCTGACGCACTTCAGTCTACAAACATTCGTCGAAATGTATGAAAAGGTTAGACTCTGAATTTTGGATGGCAGCCAAATTGCTGCATGTTTTTCATGGACGCAGTTTATTTTCAGATTTAATCTTTCACTCTTTTTCATCTACTGACTGATATCGGTTTTCTTGAGGTCATTATTCTAATTTTTCTCTCACTGTGATTAAGTTATATTCATTTATCATGAAAATGAAACAAAGAGTAGGTATTACTATCTTTACTAGGAGAAGATTTTGTCAAAAAAACCTGAAACACATCAAGTTTTTCGTCGTTTATTTCGGTTTGTTAGAAGTTTTGACGAGTGAAAAAGTAAGTATCGTATTTTTGCTTATAGCAATTCTGACATATTGATTTTATTAATTCTGACAAAGAATCAGATTTCTATCATATTCACAAAACTCGTCAGCTATCTTGGAACCGTATATTGAATTTATAAATTTTAACAATATCATATATTATGCATGTTCTCGACGTCAAATAATGCCTTATAGGTAGGTAGCAATTTTGAATCAAAGTGGTCCACAAAACAAAAATTTAGTTGTAGTAATGTAATACCGAACCAGTTTCTTTACCAAATATGTTTCGATAAAGATTTGATTTTGCATAAACATAGAGATATCAAATTTATTCAGCATAACCTTCCTCTCAAAAAATGTCCCCTGCTATCAGAAATATCAAAAGTTCATGGTCCTCTAAGAACCAATCTCAACTAATCGCAAATATGTGACGTAACTCGAATTAATTTTAGATTGGAATTCCGAGCATCAGTTGCTTTTATTTATTCTTCTTATCTCGCGCAATTCTCGCAACTTGGACCTGGTGACTTATCTCTCGGTTTTGGCTTTTTTTTTCAGAGACAGGATCAACCGGTTTTGTTGTTTGCACTCACGTAGACTGGTTTGGTGGCACAAATAACAAATAACCAGCTAAACGACTGACGTGACGCGTAATCGCAAACAAAAATATTGCTTGCATAAACACATTCATTATGGCATACACTGAGAAAAGTCCCAGGAGAAAGATCTTTGCGGAGTTTTTTTTCTCCTGTCGTAGCCAAAAAAGTAACAAACCTAGTAATGTTGCTTCGCTCTCACAGAAAATATCACTTTACACTAAAACTGCTTTATTGGAACTGCGAAGAAACTGTCTACACAGAAAAAAAATTGGCTATAGTAGTAGAACTGCAATTCTATAAAATTATTCATGCTACCATGGAAATGTATTTTTCTATTTTGGTTGTATAATGAAGTCATTGTGCAACGCAAATGCGTTTCGAAATAGCCTCTATTTCGATACGCATTTTTTTATTATTCGGAGATTGGTACAATCGAACTGTCAAATGAAAGTCAGAAGAGTTAGGCCCAGTTTACTTCTGAGCGATTTTGATTTGGTGATATTAGCAGTGAAAAACTCAATTTTTGTTTGAAGGTGGCTGACAATGTCTCGAGTTGTGAAGAAAAGTTTCGGACTTCCATTGTCTAAAGGTATGAAGATTTGAATCCTGAGAAAAGAAAAGATGAGTTATGCTGAAAAAACGAAATAAGTGATGAATAAAAATTAACTATTCAAGAAGATTCGAGTATCAATAAATCAGGTTAGTATTAGTGTTAGTATATATGAAGTCGAAAAATGTAGATTTAAATGGGAGTTTAACTAGTAGATGAGCCTGAAAATAAGAAAAAATTGAATTAGAAAACAATAGACTGAAAAAGAAAGGTTGAATTAGAAATCAATAGCCTGAAAAAAGAAAAGTTGAATAGCCTGAAAAAAGAAAAGTTGAATTAAAAATTAAAATAAAATGAATGAATAAAGAATTAAAATTATGAGAAAGATTCAAATCGAGTTTGTCACGACGTTTCGATTGTGTGTATCTACAATCGTCTTCAGGTGAGAACTAACAAAGTCCTGGGATACGGGGGTATTTATAGGTCAGCTATGGCGGGATTTTCCGGTTCAGTGAGCCGTAACCGGTTGATTCGGCTAATCAGCGGTTTCCATGTGTTGCGGATCTCGACGCTTGGTTGACTGAAAGCGTTATTATTCATTATGTATGCTGCTTCCTTGAATTTCCTCCTGAACCAGTGTTCTTCTCTATGGATGATTTCTGCCTCAGACCATTTGATGTTATGTTGGTAGGTCCACACATGTTCTGCGATTCCTGACTTGGTGGTTTCTCCTCGTTGGGTGTTTTTCTTGTGTTCGCCGATTCTGGTTTCCAGTGGTCTCTTGGTTTCTCCGATGTATGATTTGCCACATTCGCAACAACGAGGAAAGCCTAACTTCCGAACTGGACCACATCAAGAGAGACCTCTACCAGAACGGCTATTCAAGGAAATTGGTGGAACAGACGTTGAAGAGCAGGAAACAGAGGATAATCCAAAAAGAAGAAGAACCGCAACAACCAACATTGTGCCTTCCCTACATCAAAGGATTGTCAGAGAGAATCAAGAAGATTGGATCCAAATACAAGATCAAGACCTGCTTCAAATCTGAAAACACCATCCGCAGCCAACTCACCAAAACCAGACCAACGAACAAAAACAGTGACTCCAAGAATTGTGTTTATCGAGTACCATGCGAATGTGGCAAATCATACATCGGAGAAACCAAGAGACCACTGGAAACCAGAATCGGCGAACACAAGAAAAACACCCAACGAGGAGAAACCACCAAGTCAGGAATCGCAGAACATGTGTGGACCTACCAACATAACATCAAATGGTCTGAGGCAGAAATCATCCATAGAGAAGAACACTGGTTCAGGAGGAAATTCAAGGAAGCAGCATACATAATGAATAATAACGCTTTCAGTCAACCAAGCGTCGAGATCCGCAACACATGGAAACCGCTGATTAGCCGAATCAACCGGTTACGGCTCACTGAACCGGAAAATCCCGCCATAGCTGACCTATAAATACCCCCGTATCCCAGGACTTTGTTAGTTCTCACCTGAAGACGATTGTAGATACACACAATCGAAACGTCGTGACAAACTCGATTTGAATCTTTCTCATAATTTTAATTCTTTATTCATTCATTTTATTTTAATTTTTAATTCAACTTTTCTTTTTTCAGGCTATTCAACTTTTCTTTTTTCAGGCTATTCAACTTTTCTTTTTTCAGGCTATTGATTTCTAATTCAACCTTTCTTTTTCAGTCTATTGATTTCTAATTCAATTTTTTCTTATTTTCAGGCTCATCGACTAGTTAAACTCCCATTTAAATCTACATTTTTCGACTTCATATATACTAACACTAATACTAACCTGATTTATTGATACTCGAATCTTCTTGAATAGTTAATTTTTATTCATCACTTATTTCGTTTTTTCAGCATAACTCATCTTTTCTTTTCTCAGGATTCAAATCTTCATACCTTTAGACAATGGAAGTCCGAAACTTTTCTTCAGAAAAACTCAATGTTTCAATTGCTAAATTTCAATTCAGATCGTAATTTCATTTAAATTGACCAGTAAAAACAATAACAACATTGAAATTTTCACCGCTGGTATTGCAATAATCAAAATCGCTCAACTGTAAACTGGGCTTTACGCTTGTGCGTCAGATTTTAATTATTTCAATGTCATCATTGTTACCAATCGAAGATGTTTTTGTTATTTATCTATATTTAATCCATTTTTGTCTTCAAATTAATTCAAAATAGAAAAAATTGCATATGACACACGTTTTACAAGACACGTTGTCGCACTTGTTCCAAAAAACGCGTGCGACAAAATAGCGTCTTTTAAAACTTGTATCATAATATACTATTTCCACTATAGTTAGATATTGTGTTACTGTTGTAGCAAAGAATATCAATCAATATTTCTTTATAATAACTGTGTCATGTTCTTTGCTATCCCAGCAGAAAATATTTGCATCACGAAATATTTCTTTATAATAACTGTAATGTACCTACTTTGTTAGCGCAGCAAAAATAAATTGCTGGAAGCGATTCGGACATGCCAAAATCGCAGTTCCGTTGGTATCGTTTTCATTTATCGCTAGATTTGCAACAGTTCATCCCGTCTGTCGTCCGTCCCGTCCACTATTCCGGTGATTTCCTGTTATCACGGAGTAACAGGTTGTCGTTGGCAGTTAAGTCAAGTTAAGTGTTCTCTTCTGCAGAAGTGAAGACATTTCCTGTCCCCTAATATAGCCAACATTTTTAGCTACAGCAGTGAAAAAATCAGTGGTGACGATGAAAAAATTGTCTCACTGTAGCTTGTTGTTATATGATATTGATGTAGGTTCTATCCAACATTGTTCTCGAAAAAAATAAAATAAAAACTTCAATGATCAGCGTCGTTAAGATTCCATAAGTGCCCACTTGATAGCTCCATGTAATGATACCTACACCGTTATCGGCCATAATATTACGAATTTCGTGGTTCTAGAAGCATCGCGGTGTTTTTTCATGTGTGTTCGACCTTCACATGACATTGGGAAAATGGAACTGGTAGTCGTTTGGGTAGTCCAGGCAGGTACCTATATTCGGAAACTTTATACCTACCTGAAGGCCGGGTTCTAGGTCCACAATGATATCAACGCGATGAGGAGCCTTTGTTTGGTTGTGATTTGCAGAAATGAGATTTAAATTTATAACATCGGGTCTATTATTATCAGTGGTTTACATAAATTGTCGGCATGATAAGAAGCCGAATGCACGGAAAAAGTTGTACAAGTGCATGAAAAATACCGATAAATTTGCGAGAAAGCGTGTTAGCTATAAATTGCATGAGTTGCACTGGATGATTTTCATATATTTGCATAAAAAATTGATTTTCTTTATTTGCATTAAGCTAGACCACGCTAGATCATACGAGAACAAACAATTCATTTACTTGCCACAGGGCCACACGCATTTTGTTCAACAGAAAATGCATTTTGATGCATAGAAGATGCCGTACTTATTAGAAGTTGATAATAGCTTTGTTTTACGCAATTTACAGTATAGCGGATGTAGCTCGATGAGAGTGCATTTTAGGACCCATATTTATTTGGAAAAAAAGTGTCAGCAATACATCCTTGAAATATCTATACATAGAATGTTGAATCACCCTGTATAGTGCTACTGTTGAGGCTTGGATAGCCGACACAGTCTTTCTTGCACCGGTTGTCAATCATACTATGCTATGGTAGAAAAGAGGTTTCATTCTATTATTTTGTTGTTGAAAAGTATATTACTAATATACAGGAGACATATTTGTTCTTGTTGAAATGAATGCTACAACATAGTTAACGATTCTGACTACATAATGTATATAGGCAAAATTAGCACAGACCTATCAATTCTAGTAATACTTTTGTCACTTATATAGGCACAAAAGTATGCTGAAATTGTCAATTTAAGCATACTTACAACATAGTTAACGATTCTGTGCTAATATTTCCTACATTAGTGACAAAATATGCTAAAATTAGCTATTTCAGCATACCTTCAACATATTTGATGGGTCCGTGCTGATTCTAGTGATAATTTTGTCACTTATATAGGCACAAAAGTATGCTGAAATTGGCAATTTAAGCATACTTACAACATAGTTAACGATTCTGTGCTAATATTTCCTACATTAGTGACAAAATTATGCTAAAATGAGCTATTTCAGCATACCTTCAACATATTTGACGGGCCTGTGCTAATTCTGGTAATACTTTTGTCACTTCTGTAGCCACAAAAGTATGCTGAAATTGGCAATTCAAGCATATCTACAACATAGTTAACGATTCTGTGCTAATATTTCCTACATTAGTGACAAAATTATGCTAAAATGAGCTATTTCAGCATACCTTCAACATATTTGATGGGTCCGTGCTGATTCTAGTAATAATTTTGTCACTTATATAGGCACAAAAGTATGCTGAAATTGTCAATTTAAGCATACCTACAACATAGTTAACGATTCTGTGCTAATATTTCCTACATTAGTGACAAAATATGCTAAAATTGGCTATTTCAGCATACCTTCAACATATTTGACGGGCCTGTGCTAATTCTGGTAATACTTTTGTCACTTCTGTAGCCACAAAAGTATGCTGAAATTGGCAATTCAAGCATATCTACAACATAGTTAACGATTCTGTGCTAATATTTCCTACATTAGTGACAAAATTATGCTAAAATGAGCTATTTCAGCATACCTTCAACATATTTGATGGGTCCGTGCTGATTCTAGTAATAATTTTGTCACTTATATAGGCACAAAAGTATGCTGAAATTGTCAATTTAAGCATACCTACAACTTAGTTAACGATTCTGTGCTAATATTTCCTACATTAGTGACAAAATATGCTAAAATTGGCTATTTCAGCATACCTTCAACATATTTGACGGGCCTGTGCTAATTCTGGTAATACTTTTGTCACTTCTGTAGCCACAAAAGTATGCTGAAATTGGCAATTCAAGCATATCTACAACATAGTTAACGATTCTGTGCTAATATTTCCTACATTAGTGACAAAATTATGCTAAAATTCGCTATTTCAGCATACCTTCAACATATTTGATGGGTCCGTGCTGATTCTAGTAATAATTTTGTCACTTATGTAGGCACAAAAGTATGCTGAAATTGGCAATTTAAGCATACTTACAACATAGTTAACGATTCTGTGCTAATATTTCCTACATTAGTGACAAAATTATGCTAAAATGAGCTATTTCAGCATACCTTCAACATATTTGACGGGCCTGTGCTAATTCTGGTAATACTTTTGTCACTTCTGTAGCCACAAAAGTATGCTGAAATTGGCAATTCAAGCATATCTACAACATAGTTAACGATTCTGTGCTAATATTTCCTACATTAGTGACAAAATTATGCTAAAATGAGCTATTTCAGCATACCTTCAACATATTTGATGGGTCCGTGCTGATTCTAGTAATAATTTTGTCACTTATATAGGCACAAAAGTATGCTGAAATTGTCAATTTAAGCATACCTACAACTTAGTTAACGATTCTGTGCTAATATTTCCTACATTAGTGACAAAATATGCTAAAATTGGCTATTTCAGCATACCTTCAACATATTTGACGGGCCTGTGCTAATTCTGGTAATACTTTTGTCACTTCTGTAGCCACAAAAGTATGCTGAAATTGGCAATTCAAGCATATCTACAACATAGTTAACGATTCTGTGCTAATATTTCCTACATTAGTGACAAAATTATGCTAAAATTCGCTATTTCAGCATACCTTCAACATATTTGATGGGTCCGTGCTGATTCTAGTAATAATTTTGTCACTTATGTAGGCACAAAAGTATGCTGAAATTGGCAATTTAAGCATACTTACAACATAGTTAACGATTCTGTGCTAATATTTCCTACATTAGTGACAAAATTATGCTAAAATGAGCTATTTCAGCATACCTTCAACATATTTGATGGGTCCGTGCTGATTCTAGTAATAATTTTGTCACTTATATAGGCACAAAAGTATGCTGAAATTGTCAATTTAAGCATACCTACAACATAGTTAACGATTCTGTGCTAATATTTCCTACATTAGTGACAAAATATGCTAAAATTAGCTATTGCAGCATACCTTCAACATATTTGATGGGTCCGTGCTGATTCTAGTAATAATTTTGTCACTTATGTAGGCACAAAAGTATGCTGAAATTGTCAATTTAAGCATACTTACAACATAGTTAACGATTCTGTGCTAATATTTCCTACATTAGTGACAAAATTATGCTAAAATGAGCTATTTCAGCATACCTTCAACATATTTGACGGGCCTGTGCTAATTCTGGTAATACTTTTGTCACTTCTGTAGCCACAAAAGTATGCTGAAATTGGCAATTCAAGCATATCTACAACATAGTTAACGATTCTGTGCTAATATTTCCTACATTAGTGACAAAATTATGCTAAAATTCGCTATATGTTATAGGAACTCACACTTCATAACTCGTCGCCCTGTACATATAATATAAAATGGCGGCATGATGCGGGTAGGATAATTACTTGAAGAAAGTTTTCATGTACCTATCATCTCGTTGTAAAAAGTTGCACGCGATCTCAGATGCTTAGAAATTGCAGGTGCGTGTTTTTTAAACGGTGTCATTCTTGTATGAAGGCCCGCAGATAAAGAAAAAAAAAAATAAACGCCAGGTGGCAGGTGTGATTGTGGATATGAGACAACAATCTGAAAAGCACTGAATTTTCGTCCTCGCTGATTAGATTTTGATGATCTACAATGATTTATAGAAATGGTAGTAATTCATGGTGCGATTATATCAAATTATATCGACTATCCAGCGCAATGGATAAAAATTTAAAATATGGATTTAGCTGATAAATATATAGAATACTCAAAATATCATCGTTGATATGAGTTATGCACGACCGGGCGTAAAATGGCACTTTATCGCCCGGATATGCGGGCGTAAAGTAGCACTTTACCGCCCTCGGACTACTTTACCGCCCGCCGGGCGGTAAAATGTCACTTTACCGCCCGCTTGGCAATAAATTAGTTGAGCAGGCGCTAAACTTCATTTACATTCAAAGTAGCTTTCCACATGGAATAATATGACCACATAGAAAAGGGCTTACGAGATTTTGATTTTTCCAGAAAATATGCTGTGTAATTCTTATTCTTCACATTATTTCCGTTGCACCAGCTCACAAATTCTTTACATATATTTTATATATATATATATTTTTTTTGATTTAGTAGGCAGCAAACTCAACTTTGCATCCTCAGCTGCCTTACTAATTTGTGGTGGAGTGCAATTCCCACTCTCTTCATCACTGGATTGCATTTTGAACTGACTATTGTCTGTTTTGACAGTAGATATGGCTACTAGCCTATTTATTCCTTTTGGAAAAATTGATTGAATAACTATGGTAACGTGGATTCCATCACTCCTTGATTTCTTTTTCCGATATAATCTGAAGAGGTATTTACAATGAAATATACTGGTCGTGCATAAAATGTTGTATGTATTTCGGGCGTAACTTGCTTTTACGGACCTAGGCGCTATTGCTCAGGCTATTACTTATACACGCTGCGGTCCATAAAAGCCTATTTTACGCACTTGATACATAAATAACTATTTTCGAGCTGCAATCTATCACTTTGCGCTCATTAGTTAAACCTATATATGGTTGGAATTTCTTTCCATGATATTTGTATAATATACTGCGGGTTTTTCAATTTTGACACACTGTTTAAAGTTGCGGTTCTATATACTCTCTTATCAGATAAAAATGAACGCTGTGCAAACAACGGCATTTCTCTATCGCTGTTTATCAGTGGGTTATATCCGAAAACAGCACAGTATGATCAACAACTTTATCAATTTATTCACGATCACGCATATTAGCTTGTTTTGACCTTTCAGATTTCAACTGGATGCGAGCATGACATTACAATGAATAAACATCCTTTGTCTGACTCGGTATAAAAATAAATCGTACGTGGATGACCCGAAATCTTTACTTTTATGTGCGAAGTGTTAACGGACGTTTTAAAATAGATGAGATTTGCCAATCCAAAGGCACTTTTGTCAGTAAAAGCAGCAGCGCAGAGTATGATGCTGAATGATATTATTCATAACAATAACGCAGATTTTACGAGGGAAACTCCGCCCTTTTTATGACAGGGGTCTTTATTGACCTCTTCCCTTTTGAATTTTGTGCTTTCTTTTCATTGGAACATAAGATGGAATATCTCCATATGTTGAACATCCAAACAATGTTCTCAGTTATTCAGCTTTTCAATCGATAAATATTATATATAAGGTGCCAATAAAAACTTCATAGGTACAGCAGTAAGATTTCTGATGACCCCAACTTCTTTGGCTGGGTCAGTAACCTAAGTTTCAAGCGTTACCACTGAAAAATAACTGGGAAAAATCAAAACAATCGTCAATTTCCAGATTTTTCAACATAACTATCTCAGAAACCACCAACTTTTTTCCAGTTTTCAAAATGGCATATTGAAAAGGTTCAAATTATGCGATGTAGTTGGGAATTATTTTGACAGGCCCATTCAATTCAGTGCAATGTTGCCATTTTAATGCATAATCAACACCGATATAAAAGATCTGTGATAAAAGGTTATCTACTTCTGAGTGATTTATTATGAACAAGATGTATTCTGAAGAATTTTACGATGAAACTCGAATATTTGGAATGTAGCCAATTATTTAGTGAATGATCAGAATCTAAATTCGTTAACTTGACATGTGATATAGGTATAACAAACATGGTGATATTTATATCAAATGGAAAAGTTTGATTGAAGTCAATTAATATCACTCACAGTTTTTCGTCCTTAGGAAAACATTGTAATTTGATATTTTCCGATTGATTTGAAGATGATTTGCAATATTTATATACACAGTAATGATTGCCGATAAACATATTATTGTACCTGATTCACATTTCAGATAATTAAGGATACTATGATCACAGGCTATTTAATCCTCGTTACGTTCAGTACTTTTCCTTTTTGAATTATAGTTTATGAAACATGAAACCATCCGATATACTGTATCGTGAATCGTGTAAAATTTAAACATTATTTGTAACATAAGAAACAAAATGATGACAACGATGTGAACAAAACTCGATCAATATTTTAGCGTCTGCGCATATCTACGACTGGACCTTTAAATTTTGCGCATTCGATACCTCTCTCTCTCCCTCTAATTGTATTCGCTCTTTCTGACTGTCTCATTTGTTTGGCGATGAGAATTACTGAAACAAAATTGAACATATCCATGGAGTTTCGAGCATATTGCCTTGAAATACTTTCCGATCATCGATGATACAACAAAATTATAGTATCCTCTTGCCAAGGTCGTTAGGAAGATCAACACCAATTCGTCACAGTCGCGGAGTCGTCAAAATAAACTATTTACAAAATCAAAGCTTCCCCCTCTCGCGTCTCCATGCCTCCAGAATAACGAATATATCTTGTTTATTGGAAGTTAACAGCTCTCCGGAAACGGTGCCAACTTTCAGAAATAAACCCTGGTCGAAAATAAACCGGGATGGCTAACTACATTACATTTTATAAAACGACCAACACTCATTTCTCAGTGGCGTACCTTTTATATGGTAACAATTCAGTGGGGAAAACAATAATGATTATTTTTTTCGTACGATCTCAACCAAATGAGCTGAGCTACCTCGTATTATTTTGAATATATTTGGATATACATCGAATAGCTCCACCAATCATAATTTCAGAAATATTCGAATTTCCATAGTAACCATCAGTTCATATTGACATACAAACGAAGCGCAACATAAAATGTCATTGTCAGAAAATTAGCTGATTCGGTGCTTTGTCATTAGAAGTGATATATTGTGTTCGAATGATTGTATTCAAAAATTGATCGTATCGAATACAATTCGTACTTCAAAACATTCAAACTTTCTGCACAATTACAAATCGTGTCAGTTTAACAACATTACTGATTTGTGCATGCTGTAGTATCATATCATGATAACATGAAAAATCCGTGGAACAATATTTCAACTTTATTACGATATTTCTTTTCAGCGGCCATATTTATTCGCAAAATTTTTCTGATATTCGTATAAGCATGAACCAGCTTTTCTAGTTGCTTTGGTAACGATACAAAATATAGGCTTTTGATTGGTTGAAAATGATATAGGTGTAAAATTTTCCACCATATTCTGAAGTCGAATGGTAAATGAAAATAAGCCAATCCAGAACACGTGATCAAAAATGGATGCCTTGGGTTATTTGTGTTTTTTGAATTTCCTTTTTGAAGGTTTCAAAAGTGAATACAATGGCTTGTGATAATAAAAGTGATTATCTGTTATCGTTAGCGACTGAAGATAAAGACATTGCATTACGGTATAAGGAAAAAATCAGAGTCATTCAAGGCATCGATCCTTTCACTCTGATGGAACAGTTAAAGCAGCTGGTTTTCCTAAAATTTTAAACCACATTTCGCAACAAATACCTTCATGAAAAGTTATGTAACTTTTTACCTTCCAAAAAATGTTTAGCACATACTTTAGCATACTTTAGTTTAACTTCTGAGATCTTCCCTTTTGATTGCTTTCAACCATCTTTCTCTTGGGATTTTTGAGAGTTCATTCAATTCTGTTTTTTGTGCAAAATGTAGTACACCGGTATATTGAAAAACTTCACATCATCACGATTTCCTCGACTCCCACACTTAACTACACAACAAGTATGTGGCATGTTTTTGTAGCCCTATCTTCAATTTTATGAGAAAATTCACAAATCACAATATAGTCTGAACACAGAATATTCACAAATGAATGTTTATATTCGTTCTGGAGTTAAAACTTATTTCAAATTGAAATCACAAGGTTCAAATAGCTAGAGTTCTAATGCACTCAAACGGTTTGTATGCCTCAAGGTATCCATCTTGAATTTGATTTGACAGCGTCTTGGTTTAGTCCATTGGAAAATAGTTTTGAAAAATTGGTATTTTGAGGGTCGGAGGTCGCATTTTTCATCAAAATTTCTAAATTCATTGATGGCGGCTTCAAAATGGCGGAAGAGTATTGTAATTATGGCACAATATTATAGAAAATAAGTCAATGGGGATTTTAGGGGTCACAGATTGGAATTTCACAGATTGGAATTTTCAGCTAAAATTCATGAAATTATAATGGCATCTTCAAGATGACGAGTTTTGTGATTGTAGGCAAATATTGGAAAGTATCAAGATAAAGATAATAAAAAAAGTATTATGATGCATGCAAGAAAGTTCAAAATGAAATGAACGTAAGATATTTTTGAAAACAAGTTTTGAGGAGCTGTTCTTACCCCAGTTCTTACTTTCTTTAGTATAAATAATATAGAAGCCATAAATATTTTGGCAACCATCAACCATAATTTGTCTGGCCTATTCTGTAACATTTCTTATTCCGATTTTTGCCGTTATTCATTGAAAAAAAATAACTCAAAAATATATTTTTTTTTACATCCCAAAAAAAAATCAACTCTTGCTCCATGATGAAAAAAAAAACATTGAAAGAATACCATCAGGAACGCATGCAAGGCATTTCAATCTCTATACCCTCAAGAAAGCGCACTGTAACGCCAATGGCAGACACTCTATCTGTTTTATTTCTGTGGCACGATTTTATTTTTAATTTGGCGAAAAAAAAAATCGCTCCCATCGACAGCCATATGGCTCAGCTTTCAAATAAGCCGGCCGTTTCGGAGTATGAAAATATTTACTGTTTAGGTTTTCTGGGAGCGGATCCCTATCTAAATCGATCGGCACATTGTGTTGTTTTTGCTCCCTGCAGAGAAGAGTTGTTTGGGATTTGAAAATGTGTATGTTTGCCTTTCCTCTCGGATCAAGTGACTGATTCAATATTGTTTCTGCAGATATTTACGGTTTTTTCATCTTTTTTTTTTTTCAGATTCAAGGTATTCCGATGACGAGTTTTGTAATTTGACTCACTGTGTATCTTATAGAAACGCCGCTATAAAAATTACAGGTCCTATACTGGGTGTAACAGGATCATGGTACGGAAATGAGTGCTTCAAATTTGAAAAAAATTATTAACGTCACATTTTGACTTATGAATTTTTTTTTCCATCACTGGTTTCATCAAAAGTGGTACTTACTTTCAATTTTCACTTGAACACCCTGTATATTATTGCATTTTCGAATTCTGCGTAATTATCTGAATCCAATGACACCACATAAGTGACCTTACAGATGGCGCTCCAACACCGTAATAAAGAATAGTTACTGTTGATTAGAAATTGACAAGTTCAGCCAGCGTTGAGAGAGAAAAAATATGTCTGCCCTACAGTGGCTTAAATTGAGTGTTGCCCTAGTGTTATCTTTGTCATCATGATTGCAACTTGAAATAATGAAAATGCTTTGATTGGGACTAAAAAAGAAGAAGACTTACATAACCTTTATATAATTGGTTTGTTTTTATTGTTGTTTGTTTTTGTTATTTCGATTACTTAGAATATTTTGTTTGCATTGTAAGCTTACAATGATAGTTGTATATTATAATTGTTTTCGATTACTAATTATTTAGTTAGAACTATTCTTTGCTATCAGAAAATGTGTTTTGTTCCAAATAGGTACCTCACTGATGAATTTAATTTAGTGATAAATCCTGAAGTTGTACGTTTTTGAATCAGAGTAAATCGAAATATCATCGCAAACTGCGATGTTCGTTGTTAGAACTGATTTTGCAGGATATGACAGGAATTAGTTATAGATAGGCAAAAAGCTGAATTAAAGAGAAATGAAATAGTTTCAAGTCTGCCTCAGTCCTAATATCTGCATTTGAATTATATTTTTCATTAGAATTGTTACAATCATAACACCGTTGACTGCGAAAATTCTGTGAATAATCCATTTGGATACTCACACCTGTCAGTCTATAATCACTACAAGTATTGTTATTTATTGACCCGTATGTTGTTGAAATACCAAACCATCAAGTCACTACTAGAGATAATATGAAGTGATTCCGTAAACAAAGTTTGTTATTCTAGATACGCAGAAATGAATCAATTAGGCCCCACTCATAGGTAGGTGTATTATTTCATTATAGTAAACATTTGAAGTGCTAAAAAACACTTTTATGCACGACTGGGTGTAAAATGGCACTTTATCGCCCGGTTTGCGGGCGTAAACTAGCACTTTGCCGCCCTCGGACTACTTTACCGCCCGCCGGACAATAAATTATTAATTATTCGCATCCTCCTCAGTGGAATGTATTAATCTGTATTGACAGCAAATATGGCTACTAGCCTATTTATTCACCCACCAGTCTGGAACGTGAGAAAATTGTAAACCCTTTAATAACTCCCTTATTATAAGAGATATAGAAAAAGTAAAAACACTCTCATGTCATGCTTTTTCGAGAGGAACATCATTGGAGTGGCAAACATTATTTCAAAGGGGTTTAAATAGTGATTTATGTATTAAGGGAATTATGAGGGCCTTAATTACCGATGGCAAAGTTTGCGTCCCGAGGGCCTCTGGCCCGAGGGACAGCAATTGCCAGAGGTTATTAAGGCTCTATAATTTGTTTAAATTTGTTTAAATTCATAACCTTTCTGGTATATTTGAATTAGGTAGCGTTGATTGTAGCATTGTTGGTTGTTGCTAGGTTGTCGCTATGTTACATGTTTATAAGCAAACTTTCTTTATCAATCAATGTTTTTCCGTTAAAAACGTGTTTATTTTTTACCACAAATCGACGAACTTTTTCTGATATAATGGAGGATATAAAAAAAGCGGAAAAAGCAAGACAATCATTACTTCCATCGAAAAGTGAAGCCCTATATCAAAAAGAATACAACTTATATCTGAAGTGGCTGACACAGAGAAATGTTATGTCAAAAGATGCCAACGAAACTGTCTTTCTGGCATATTTTCAAGAACTGGTAAAGTATTTTCAGTATTTTCTGGTAGATTTGGTAATAATTGTATTTATTCGTTGCAGTCAGAAACGTTTAGCCCAAATTCGTTATAAGCATTTCTTGTATCATTTTCACCTGTAAAAGGTAAGAGAGAGTTTTTGAACCTTAATATCCCAAGGGAGTTATGACCCTCATTATAGATATCGTAACTATGACGATATAAGCTTATAATGTCACTGTCAGAAATAAAGGTATTTAAGAACCGTTTTATTCCTATCATGCTTGAGAGGTGAAGAGGTATTTACAATAAAATATACTGGTCTTGCATAAAATGTTGTATGTATTTCGGGCGTAACTTGCTTTCATGGACCTAGGCGTGTTAATAGCCCCTTACACGCTACGGTCCATAAAAGCCTATTTAACGCCCTAGATACATAAATAACTATTTTTATTCAAAAATGAGCTCTTTGAGTTGACTTACCCTCACCTACTCTTACTTACACAATAAAATGATCGATATGTATATTGCTGTAGGCACCACTTTCAGTGCATAAGAGCTGAAGTTGAGATTTAACTCCTAGGATTAAAAAATGAGTTAGTGTCATGCAATTCATACCTACTTTTTGAGTGTTTTCTTGCTCTAGACATCTCAAACAGAACATCAGCTGGATTAAATTCCTTATTGGTTTGTCATGAACTGAGCTAAATTTTATTTTTAGCTTCTTTAATTATTATAAGAATTAAACGGCTAGCTGCCATACTCAACGAAATCTATAGAATCAGAAACCAATAGAAAAAAAAAACATTCCCTTTTACGGTCGATCCTCTCCCGATTTCGAAATGGCTGGCATTGGTGCGTGAAAAATGTCCATCCTTATACCCGCATTCACTTGGAATAGGCACGCTTGGGTGCTGGTTATATGTACCGAGTGACTCACAATAAACTGGACATCGATAATAAACTGACTCTGCATACAACTGATACTGATGAAAACATTCATCTCTGTCCAGTAGATTTTACTGTTACATTTCTCATCAGTGTACATGAGAAATAGAACATTGTTTTACTAGGATCAAAAATGACACTTTGTTTGACAAACGAATTTTGCGTAAAATGTAACCTCGACCAACTTTTTGACAGGAAGGGAAGATGGCTATAAGACAAAAATAAGAAGAAGTATAACCTAACCTCTATTTCTCCTATAAGCCAATCCAGAACACGTGATCAAAAATGGATGCCTTGGGGCATATACGGAGTGTTTAGTCTATTTGATTACATGTTTTTTTGTGTTTATAGTTTGAATTTCCTTTTTAAAGTGAATACAATGGCTTGTGATAATAAAAGTGATTATCTGTTATCGTTAGCGACTGAAGATAAAGACATTGCATTACGGTATAAGGAAAAAATCAGAGCCATTCAAGGCATCGATCCTTTCACTCTGATGGAACAGTTGAAGCAGCTGGTTTTCCTGAAATTTGAAACCACATTTCGTAACAAATATCTTCATGAAAAGTTATGAAACTTTTTACCTTTCAAAACATGTTTAGCACATACTTTGGTATACTTTAGTTTAACTTCTGAGATCTTCCCTTTTGATTGCTTATTTCAACCATCTTTCTCTTGGGATTTTTGAGAGTTCATTCAATTATGTTTTGTGTGCGAAATGTAGTACACTGGGTATATTGAAAAGCTTCGCATCATCACGATTTCCTCAACTCCCACAGTTAACAACACAACAAGTATGTGGCATGTTTTTGTAGCTCTATCTTCAATTTTATGAGAAAATTCACAAATCACAATATAGTCTAAACACAGAATATTCACAAATGAATGTTTATATTCGTTCTGGAGTTAAAACTTATTTCAAATTAAAATCACAAGTTTCAAATAGCTAGAATTCTAATGCACTCAATCAAGGAGTAGCGGCCATATAAAGAAAAACGAACGAACGATGGTCTAAAAGTTTCAAGTATTCAGAATTTATGGATTTGTTTTTCATTTGATAGATAATAAATGTTATTAGAGTGGAAGTACTGGAACTTCAACATTTCATAATTAGCAACTGAATGGATATAGTTACTTCAAAAGTAGCCCTCAAGGCCATATGAAGACACCACAAAATATTTATCAATTGTAGCTGTTGTTACATCCTCATTTTTGAATCCTGGGATTTGAAAAACACATAATGATTTTATTGATGTGCCAGCTAGAGAAACGTCAACTCCTCTAGAGCTGATTTCAGAACAAAAATGGACGGTTTTTGAGTCTTCTTTGTTTTAATGTCCCAACAAGAGTTTTTTATTGACTTGGTCCTTTGAACTTTTCACGGCGCGGTTGCCGGTTCTAGCCTAACCTAACCTAGACGTTGTTGATCTATGGATAAACAGGAATTACGCCTTACGATAGGATTTGAAGCGTCTGCGCATTCAGTGACCATCATTTAGAACTTTCCAGTTTCTTTTTGTCTACCGAATGTGTCTTTATGTGAAAATAAAAAGTTTCACAATTAATTTGAACATAAATCGAGTCATTTTAGTTGATGCATGGAATTGCTGTCCATTATTTACATATTTCAATTCGATCAAACGAAACTAAATCCCTCGTATTTCGTAAGAAAATTTCTCAACAAACATGGGAATGCACACAGCGGTACTGATATTTAAAAATATGACTGATAACGATAATAATTGAAACGTCATTAAAGCTACACATAACTAGTGAATATTGTTCGATACTTGCCAGTAATGAAAACATTGGCTGGAGGTTATCGAGATGTCATATAAATAATTTATTGCACATGTTTGTTTAATAACAGCAGTTAATTCCAATCTCTGATCTGGAAAGTTTATAATACAAATTGAATAATATTTATGTCTGGTGTACCCGAGGCTAAGCATAATTGTTGCTGCTCTATAATTCTTGTTCTTACCGATAATTATTGTGTTCTCTATACTATGCCGCTTTTATTACCTTTTATAACATTCAAAATTATGTTTAATTTTCGGATTTAATGTGACGAATCAGTTGATAAGGCATTCAAAGTCTATTGACGTTCATAAAATTTTTATAATTGAGTAGGTAGCCTTGTAATTGCTCTCGACAATCCAGTTTGAATACCTAATTGTTGTTTGACAAACTGTTCTATCGTGTGGCTCCGAACTATTTCAACAATCCATTAGCATTTAGCGCTACTTTACTGTTAGAAAATGTCGGCCTGCGATGAGGTGCGAAATGCTAATTCGCTTTGACCTTGGATTGCCCTCTAAACGAGCGATATCTCGGTTGCACGATGTGCCATGTGCTTCGCCTCTAGAATTATTATGTTCTGTGTAATCACCATCCGTATAGTTCGATAAAGAAAGACGAAGTTCGTAATACCGGACGGACCATATCAGGTGCACACGACCGGGTGGTCTGAAAAATTTGAATTACGTAACGTACCTAGTTCCGACCGGATCTGAAACCTATTGACCTTGGCGGAAAACGCGCGCTCATCTGAGAGTTCCATCATCTTTTCCTGGTTTCTTTGTTCCAATCTAATTTATGTTGCCGAACGCTTTTTCAATGATTCCTTTTCTGTGTTCTCGAAAATAGGTACCTACTAAATCAGCATGCAATCAATCCATAGTCGATTCAGTATTCCGCGAATAATGAAAAAGCAGGATTGGATTGGAACCCGTTTTCCACAAAACGACATTATTCAAAGTTAAATGTACGGTATATCTAGGCGCTCCATGAAAAATATCCGTTACCATCACTTGTTGCTCTTCCTGTGTTGCCAATTTGTCAGCTTCATTTGGAAACATGAAAATTCGATATGTCATCGCGAGAAATTGTGCCCATGTATTTCAACCTCAGGAATACGAATTTGATAATGAACAAACCACTGTTCGAGATTTTCAAAATGGCCGTTGTTTTTGTAGCCTAGATGGTGAAATAATATGATGTTCTTCCTAGATAAAAAGCATGATTAACCTTGGAACATGCATGTAATATGTCCAGAAATGAAAGAATATAATATAACTAGTCAGACAAAGAAGGTGAAACTTCGAATTTGGGCATACATTATCTCGAAAAGCAGTAGTTTGTTTCATTATCAAATTGAGATCCTAAGGTCAAAATTCAAACATTTTCAATTGCAAAAGAGATTATACATGCTACGACAGTGATTCAGCGATAATAAAATTAAAAACACAATACCAAGATCGATATTCAACAAATTAATGGGTTAGATTTGATAATACTTGTATTTTTAAAATAAAAATCTATAACGCTCTGGCAAACATTCTTAGTTTTAGGAATAATGACGCAATCATAGTGTTCATCTTATATATTCTCTACTTTGCATCACATGAAAAAAACAGAAATGCTTCTGCACTCGAAATTAAATTCCGCCCTACACGGAAATTTCTAACCAACCGACAACACGGCAGGCTCGACTTTCAACCGCTGATCTCTGCGATCGGCGGTGCCCCGTTCGGTCGTTTCCGCCTCGGCTCGTTACCTTCGCGTTCCCCCGTGAAAAGTTAGTCTTTTGTGAGGAGCCTTTGCAAGCGGACGCCACGCTGGTCGTTCGTTCAAACTGATTTCAAGGACACCTCTTATTGGATTATGAGAACTTGTACGGTGGCTGTGCTGTGACCCTGCAGTGCATAAGTGATTGTGAATTATTTTTTCTTCTGGTAAGTGTGCTAAGTGGATGTGGCTGTGCCCTTTTTGTTGGATTATCAAGTGCGATAACGTTCCTGCCATATGCCAGCGGACTCTCTCGGATTACTCATCCATCTTGTCGAATGCCCGTTTTTTTTCGGATACGTGCGACTGCCCTTCATTCGTTGAGTCGAGATTACGGGATTTTTCTTCCCTTCGTTTCGCTGTGTTGGAATCCTTTGTTCTCGATAAGTACACACCGCTTCGTGTGCATCACAATTTGACACCACGTTAGAGATCGACTTCTATGTTCGATTTTCTCATTCTATCGATCTTGGGCCCACGTCAGATAGTGCTGCAACCTTTGAAGTGTCATTATTTATAAATTGTTTATTGTTTTTCTCAAAGTATCTTTGGAATCTGGCGTGCAGCTTATGTGAGTCTTTGTGCTTGCTTCTTGGATTTGCACCACCAGGTATGAAACGATTATCTTATACAACAATTCAACATGGTTGGAAAATATTGCTAAACGTGTTTTATTGCTTTTCATGGCGCTCCACATTTCACAAGATGGTGGTTCATGCTTAAGATAATCCTATTTCTCACTTCAACATAATATGAGATAAATCTGGTTAGTGGTTGTACGTTTTTCGATTTTTACTCGGTTTGTTTGATTCAAACATGTTATCGAGGGTATGCTGCAAATGACATCAAAGACTAATTAAAATTGTTGAGTACTAGATAGCCGTCTACAAGATAAAACTGGAGTATTTACTATTATCGAGCACTGAAAAACTGTGAAGCGTACCTATTCCATGAAAGCTATATTGAATTGAAATGAAGGTGCAAGAAATAACTTTGTTTTTGCACTTTCACTCGCAAATACCTACCCAGGAAACCATATTAAATGTTTGTAATTCTAATTCACCGTATCAGTAAGATGTAGTACGCACCATTGACTATTGATATTTATTCATCTAGATCGGCGTAGTGCATTTATTTTATAGCTTTCGGAACATTTCTGTTGCTTTTTCACAAGCCTTTTGCAAGTAAATCCACCAAATAGTCGTTGATTGAAGCAGAGGAATTACTAGAGAGGCATCAAAACTTTCAAATTCAGAATACGATTGTTCGATTTTCATTAAAAATTCCCGACACGACTCGTTTCTGATTCCCCGGTTGTCCGCTAGAGGGCACCACCTCCCGGCCAACTGAATGCGCCGTGCAGTCACTGACCTCCTTCGATGCTCGCACTGACAAAAGACGATCGCGTGACGTTGTTTGCTAGCTCGCGTTTCTGACATGTATGTAATCTACTTCGAAGACGTATGATGGATGCTTTTATGGGAGAGTTCGTGGTTATTAGGCGGGCTACAGCAATAATGATTGGTTTCGAGGGGTTTTTGGCAGACGAAAAAGGTCCGTGAGAATGTTGGAAGGGTTCGGACGTGCGGAAAATTACGTAACTTGAAGGCGAGGCGCTTTTTTTTTATTTTTTAGGCCATAATCTTAACGCTTGGCTATTAGATGAGATGGTAAAATTTTTTGTTCTTCTTTATAAAGGATCTGATTACACCGTTATTCAAAGGTCTGGAGTGCGCATTTTTTTACTTTGGTTTTCCAAAAAATGACGGTTTCTGCTAGCTTGACGTTTAACCGGAAAACTGCTTCCGAAACTTGTCCTTGAAAGATCTGAAAGAACAGCTACGGCATAATTTTGCTAGATTGCTTCCAATCTATAATAGGGGTAATAAATGAATCTCAAATTATGGTCGCATTAAAATTCAGTGTTGCAAAGTTATTCTGCTTCCTTAATGGACACAATCAAACTTCATCTGCGATGCTAAGACATTAAAATTGACATCGATGTGAATAATTATCGAAGTCTTTGTGGAATATAAGCACGAACCATAATTAACTGTTATTTTCATTATAACTGGAAAAGCCATTATAGCTTTTTTTATTTCATTTATATTCTTGGGAAATAAATTGGTAAGGTATCAAAAGTTGTTGAGGTGTTAGACATTCTAATTAGACATAATTTATTATGTCAAGGAGGGTTTTAGCTTTGGGAATGAGGGATTAGGTAACCTGTTTACATCAGGTAGGTAGAAAACTCTACCTGATACGGTATAAATTATGTATAGTAATGTTGGCTTTTTCATTATGTTCCATTGTTCCTTTATCATTTTCAGGAACAGGACATTAGCCTTTCATTATTATATTATTGCTACTTATACGAATAAAATCTATTTAACAAAAAACCATCGTTATCTTCCAGTGAAATATGAAATATTTAGGAACATCACACACAAAATCATTCGAGATTCCCGAGGGGATTTCTGAGTTCAAGATAAACTTCAGACCTAGCTCCAGAGTGATGTCACTAAATATTACAGAATCTCTCGCAGAATCTGAATCTGGATCTGAATAATACCTAATTATATTGATATCAAAATAAAGAAATTTGTCATCAGTGAGGCTATAGGCTGTATTGTATTATATCGAAATCCTCGTTGGAAACAGAATATATCATCTGATGGTATTTTTCTATTTTATTCCCTTCTTTTTCCAAGATCTGAATCCGTAAGAAGGAAAATCCAAGAAAAACATTTTTATTCAGAAAAAAATTCAGCAAATCTAGGGTGTAAACTGTAAATCATTATATCTATGGAACACATGACTCAATTTACATTGGAACATACAGGGTGGTCCACTACTAGCGCGACAGGGATTTAAGGCGAAACTGCAAAACTTTCAAAGTTTTTCTCATTTCAGTAGATCGTACGGTCGTGAATTTTGAAAGTATTTCGAAATATACAGGATTTCCCAAAAATTGTGGCATATAAAAGTTTTTATTTGGTTGCATTTTTATATTCTCCCATCGATTTATATCACACTTGGGGTCTAGGAAGAAGATATATGGTTTGGAAAATCAAGATTCTTCAGCTTTATGAATTTTTTGTGTCAGAACTATTCATTAAAGGTCAAAACCTCAGTCAAACCGGCTTACATGTCCCTATCCTCTTGACCTGCAAAAAGATAATATTCCAGTGCGATTAAGAGGAGCAAATTACATCAAAGTTTTTCCTATTTTTTTATACATGAAAAAATCTCTCCCACAAAAAAATTCCTCAGAAAATTCGTTTAGTCGAGAGAAATTATGGTTGTCACCCACCATTTTGATTACGTCACGATTTTCTATCGACTGTTTCATTCCAAACGTGTTTGTTGAATATGAAATTCTCCGTTTTCGATTATAACTACGTTGAGCTCGGCTCTCTTGAATAATTCATATCGCGGCTAATGAGCATCTGTCTCGGCAGGGCTCCTCTGGTAACTTTCACGTAATTTATTTGCGTTCTCCTATCGCCCCGTTTTTGATGCCGAACAGGTGCCAAATAATCGAAAAACAAATCTAACGATATCAGCATGTGACAGTTTTTTTTTTCACCCAGCCAAGCCAAGGAAATCTTATGTGCAAGAAAAAAAAAACATTATAAAAAAAGTGGAGCGAGTTTGAACTCCTATAACTTATTAGCGGGTTTTCGAAATAAAGGCATTTTTGAAAATATTTTTTTTAAATAGAATAACCAATAACCAACCCCCTGTCGCACTATTTTCGATCACCCTGTTTCTTTTATCATGTCTTATTACAGAGATATAGAGAAAAGCGAGTCCCTCATATTTTCTCCGATCAATGTAATTATCTCCCTTTACGTTTCTGCAAATTCAATCAATCGTATACAGGGTCACTCACGGTCGATGGTACCTTAGACGTTTACGGAGAACGGGACGTAAGATTATTCTGAAAATTTGGTTTATTGGGTAAGCAGTTGCCGCTTCTATCGATCTGAAATATTTTCATCAATACAGTTTTGCCGCTTCTATCAAAAAGTAGCAACAACTTTGTTATTTCAAATGGAACACCCTGTATTTTATTTCATTTTTAGATTCTTCCTGAAGAGCTGATTTCGTCGATCTATCATACTTGGGGTAAAGCGCGAAATATTACAGAGATATAGGGTGTGAAAAATCGAGATTTTTCAAATTTAGGAATTTTTTGTGCCGAAACTATCCATTCTTGCTCAAAACGGCTTACATGTCCCTATCTCAACTTTCCATTTACTATCGATTGATATTTAATTGAAACAAATACGGGTGGTTCAAAATTTTGAGTTTTGCATCAGCCTCTATTGGTTTCTATTAAATGTCAGTAGATAGTAAATGAAGAGTTAAGATAGGGACATGTAAGCCGTTTTTAGCAGAACTTATTAGTTTCGACACAAAAAATTCCTATATCTCCCTATATCTCTGTAATCTTTCTCGCTATACCCAAGATCGACGAAATCAGCTCTTCAGGAAGAATCTATAAATGAAATAAAGTACAGGGTGTTTCATTTGAAATAACAAAGTTGTTGCTACTTTTTGATAGAAGCGGCAAAACTGTATTGATGAAAATATTTTAGATCGATAGAACAAAACTGATTACCCAATAAACCAAATTTTCAGAATAATCCTACGTCCCGTTCTCCGTAAACGTCTAAGGTACCATCGACCGTGAGTGACCCTGTATACGATTGATTGAATTTGCAGAAAGGTAAAGGGAGATAATTACATTGATCGAAGAAAATATGAGGGACTCGCTTTTCTCGGAGTTATACAGGTTAAACTAAAAATGCTATTTTTGGATACACACATACAATTTCCAACATTACCAACATCATCGGTATTTCGATTAAAAAAATTCAATTAAATAAGAAAAAATAATCACGACTCAGAACAAGATTTTCACTATTTGAGACTCTAAAGAAGCTATATTACTACCTATAGCAAAACACGTTGTGGTTTGTAACCCTCAATTAGTGAAAATCTTGTAGTGTTTTACATTATTTCAGTGTTCAATTATGGATTTTCATCAAGTATCGACATCATCTATTCGAAATTCGAAAAAACTGTACTACATATTCCTAATTTCAATATTTCTTCTGAATGGAAAAAGCCTTTTTGGGTTGTCCCTGTATAACTCGAGAAGGGTGAAAGGTCCTGTAGATTTGTTTCTACCAATGTGAATCTCTATAGAAAATGTGCCTTTTTTCATCTAACCGTGTTTCATCATATATTAGGAAATAGCAATGTTGAGACATGATAAAGAAAACGGCCTTTATATACGTGATTCAGCGTGGATTCTAAAGAAAACATTCATTTTATTGAATGGTATGAAATTTTCAATGAACCCGAATATTTAATATGCCTTGAATATTTTTCGAGAACTTTTTAGTGAATGAATCGGCGATTGGCTGGAATAAAAACCTCAGAAGTGCCTCAAATTATGAAGTAATCAGATTTTCCAAATAGTTGTCTTCCATATTTGATTCAGTCAGCACAGAAGCAGAAACCGCTTTTTTTTTTTAAGAACGCCGAATTCCCGGTATATCCAGATTTCCCATGCATAACGATCGGTTTTGCCAACTCAACGGTCAAGCTAGATGATCACAATAAATTCCGCAACTCGTCTAGTTGTGATAATCCAATCAAGCTGCTGAACCGGTCTCACAGCATCCTCGTCAACACATCTCTCGCGAAATCGACGATTTCATCAGTTGTGCCGGCAGGTAAAAATACCAGAGAAAGAGAAAAAAAATCACCCGCATTAACATACCCGAACGAGAGATAAACATCTATCTCTGCCCTTCAAACAGGCAGGCCGGGCCTTCCTATCCTAGCGGATGTAATTACAGAGAACATGATTCAGGTCAATCTGGTCCACATGGCAAACCTGTTTGTTTGAAGAGGGAGAGAGGCTGCGTAAATCATGATGAGAAGACTGCCGCAGAGAGGGATCGATAATCTCGTCTCTACCAGTGGCAGGGATTCAGTTTTTGAGTTGGTGTAAACATTCCATTTCATAATCATTATTGACTGCTCCTCGTACAAGTTACATCTGCTATGATGTGAATTGTGGTAGCTTTTTTCTCACATTGAAAATGTAATTGAGTTAATACTAAAGAAGCTAGCAAAGCCATTACCCTATTCCCAAATTTTTTGCTCTTCTCTTTGATAGAAAAAACTGTGGCTTCGCTAGCTTCGGCCGAACCCAGCAGAGCCATTTTTGAAAAACAATAATTTTGGTGTTTTGAAATAGCCAAATTGTAGAGCTTATTTTAGGCTAATTAATTACCCTAATTTGATTTTTTTTGCTCCACGCATTACAGAAAAAAACATTTTTCTGTCATTTGATATTTGGATATTTCAAGACTAATTTTAGGCTAATTAATTACCCTTATAAGCCTAAAATTAGTCTTGATGTATCACTATATCAAATGACATATTATTTTTTCTAAAAAACGTCGAATGAAACATTCCAACATGGACATTTTATTGATCCAGAGATGGGTATCATCAGTTTGACAAGTTAAATCGTCAAAAAATTATAATTTGAAATGATTGCATCAACGACTTGGCGAAAATCGAAAAAATCTTGTTTTTTTCTGTAATGAGTGGAGCAAAAAAAATCAAATTGGGGTAATTAATTAGCCCAAAATTAATCTTGAATTATCCAAATATCAAATGTAATGTTTTTGAAAAAATTGCTCTGCTGAGTTCGCCCGAAGCCAGCAAAGCCACAGGTTTTTTTTAAAAAACGTCGAATAAAACATTCCAACATGGACATTTTATTGATCCAGCGATGGGTATCTTCGGTTTGACAAGTTAAATCGTCGTAAAATTATAATTTGAAATGATTGCATCATCGAAAATCGAAAAATATTGTTTTTTTCTGTAATGCGTGGAGCAAAAAAAATTAAATTAGGGTAATTAATTAGCCTAAAATTAGTACTTGAATATCGTTATATTGAATCGCAAAAAAAAGTGGATTTTCAAAAATGGCTTTGCTGAGTTCGCCCGAAGCTAGCAAAGCCACAAGTTTTTCTATTAAGGGAGGGAGCAAAAAAAATGGGAATTGGGTAATAAATTAGCCTAAAATAATCTCTACAATTTGGCTATTTCAAAACACCAAAATTATTGTTTTTCAAAAATGGCTCTGCTGAGTTCGGCCGAAGCTAGCGAAGCCACAGTTTTTTCTGTCAAAGAGAAGAGCAAAAAACTTGGGAATAGGGTAATAAAATAGCCTAAAATGAGCCTAAAATTATGTGATCTATCCCGAGTCGAAATTCGTGTGTGGCTTTGCTAGCTTCTTTAGTATATTGGGTTATACTATCTTCACAGTGTCTTGTTGAGTGCAAAAATCACAGTAATTTGTTTTTTTATCGACCCATTATCGTTTTAAATGGGAACCAAGAAGGCTGGAATTATATTTATTGTCCCTTAAGTCGTCCGATCTTCATTTGTTTCAGGCTGTTTCACTGTTAGCGTATTAGTGCAGAAGATAGAAAATGAAGTGTCATTCGAATCTGACATATTTTTAATCCAATTTCAGGAAGAACAATCTTGTTGAAAGCAAAATATCTTCAAATACTGGCGGCCTATTCCAAAGATTGTTTCTTAGGCTCACCTTTTTGATTTCACAAAACTCATTTGAGAAGAAAAAAAAGTTTTTCATGGATATAACTCGCTTAGATTTTCCCTTGGATTTATCCCAACATTTGTGAGATGTTACGTTCATCACCACGTATTCACAATTCTTTTCAGAAGAAAATATGCTGCGAGTAAAAATACAATATGATGAGGGAATATTGCCTCATATTTTAATTCCTCAATTTTGAATTCGTTGTCACTACCAAATTCTGTAAACTTTGTCACTACTCAGTGACACACATTTTTCACAGCCACATCACTGACAGTGACGATGTATTTTTTGTTTCCCGATTCTCCGATCATTGGTATATCAATGATCAATGAACTTTATGATTCGTAATGTGAATAAAAAAGCTAGGTTATGGCCAATTAAGACACTTGAATCTCAAAATAGCTTACGGTTCGTTCAAATGATGTAATATTTTTATTGAACAGACAATTTTATTCCGTCTAGGTATCCATTTAAGACGACTATGGTCGACCAAACTCAGAAAATCCTTGGTACTATTCGTTCTATAGAGAATTTTTTGATCGACACGTATATCTTATCTATATCACTACGCCCCTGGAACTTAATAATGCGGTACCTGTGCCAACAACCGATATTATCTCTGATCTAAAGTGTCTTGCCTGGTTTGAACAATAAAAACGATCATTCTCTCAGCATCTGGCATCTGTCTAGTCTCTTAGAGATTCTAGGAAAAATCTGGAGCGGAAGAGCGTAGCCCAGCAATTTGAAACCGACCCTTTTATTGAATAATGGATGAGGGCGAATCGCTATTCGCATAGATTTCAATGAGTAGTCGTGGTCTCGCTCCGATAAAGATTCTTTCAGACCTTAGATCATATAATAGACAAGTCGAATGACGCAGAATCCTTGCCACAGTAGTTGTTTGAAGCCAACATATGAATCAGTAATTAGGGTTACCTCATTCTTGAACAAAGATAGCAACAACAGATTCCCCTAGCACCAGTACCTTTTGCTATCTTGAAAGGGTCTGTATTTGAATAAATTGACTTACAAACAAAATTATCATATCCATTCTTCCTAAAATTCAATGGAAACAATCTAAAATCAAAGTTTTCTGAAAATATACATCTTAGATTTATTACTCGAATTATAATAGATTTAATTCGCTGTCAAACTGTATTGTTCATTTTCAGGTAATATAAAGTTTCCAAGTTTCGAACTTGAAAAATATATCAAACATGTTGTTATTACCTTTTAATTCCACTAAATATAGGCCTATCTTCTACTCTGAGCATTTTCTTACTAGGTACTTTGGGCCAACCATTTTATCACTTGTAGTAAAATGATGCCAGCATACTCTAGCGTATCTTACAAAAATTCTCTTTCCAGATATATTTTTCCATAGATCCACTAACTATTAATCTCGGGGAAAACCGAGAATATTTTCAAATTACCACAAATTGTTTTGCTTATTAGGATGGGTGAATAATGTTCATACAACGAATGATACGACACTGAGTAACTTAACAGTGAAATGTTGTGTTCTGGTCACCATTTCACATCGTTTCACCATCCTTTGAATTCGTATTGAACAGAATAAATGAAGTTTTCAGTAGAATCTCATTCAAATTTTCACACAATACTGGAAATATGCCCTTTAATGAACCATCAAACAAAATTTGATTTGAAAACGAGACGTTTCGCGTTGTCACCGTCAGTATCAGTTCTGGAGTTATACAGGAAAAATTGAAAATTTCGAAATTCTTCTTTTTATTTTACGAAGATTTTTTTGAAATTTTGCCACTTTGCCATAGGAACTTTTTGTAGCCTTTCCGAATATCTAAATGAAAATTATATACAGGGTATCGTATAAATTTTCAAATACGGACCTGTATTTTTTATTGCATTTTTTTGAATGCCAAGAGTCATGTTTCATATTTACGTAGTATTTTCATCTGATCTACAGAGTGTTTTGGAAATATTGAACTATTAACAGTAAAATTTCAACATTCTTTGAGAATTTTCCTGTATAACTCCAGAACTGAAGAAGCTAGGTCAGATTTTTTCATCCATATCTGTGGGGAAAAATATAAGAAAATAATTTTCATGTTGTCTACAGACAATTCGGGCTGTTACAATTCTATAGTAGGTTTGTTGTTCGGAGTATCAGACAAATATTTTTCGTTCCACGAAATGTTATCGATTTGCTTCTTGTTTTGTTGTTTTCGGAATTTCTAGTTGGCGCATTTGAAATCGCGTCCGTCTGAAATGATTAACGACGTTGCTCGAATTTTTCAGGATGTTGCGATGTAGTTTATTTCAGTGAACTGGCTGCGGTCCAAAACCGTTAGTTTAATGTTTTCTTTTCGCCAACTAGAAAAGCATTCGCTGAATTTATTCCAGTCCACAACACGTAATTTTGGAATTCCCCAAGCGAGTGAATTTGGCACGAATTGGCTCGAGATATTCGAGTCATTAATCTGAAACTAAATTATTATTTTTCACAACCTTTGACGCTTTCAAATCGCAACACACGATTGACGTTTTCCGGGGAATGTCATTGTGACAGAATTTGCGCTCGTGAGCGTAAATATTGAAAAATCGCTTGCCTCTACCAAGAGTATATTGTAGAAAGTTTCACAACTAACCAAACAAAAGCCTATATTTTGTATCGTTACCACAGCAACTAGATAGATTTCTGGAAATTTCCTTCTCTTCCTTTGGGGAAGTAGCATCATGGTATTACTGTGGAATTTTTTTGACGTTAATAATGAAGTGGTGTTTGAGAATCAAATTCATTTTCTACGATTATTGAAATTGTACATCTTGATTAACGGAACTCACGGTGAATATAATAGAAATAAGACTACAACGGTCAATCTCGTCGAAGTAGTAATTTATTTTACTGTTTATACACAGCCGTACGGTCAACTAACCACTTGTATGCTTGCCTGGCGTCTAGACCAATGAGAAACGAGGTCGAACCTTCCCTATCTCTTGAACGCACAGACTTCAATAATATTTCGGTGTGATTTTTTTTTACCGAATACCACTATCTTCAATTAAAAACTGTAAATTTTTTCTCCAACACGAATATTTTGTAGAAAGTTTGAATTTCCAGTAAAAATTGGAGCTTTATTGTTATTATAAGTGAAAACGAAGTCATATTTTCTTGCATGATTGAAAATGGTGACTGTGAATTATCTAAACACACCTCTTCATGTAGCAGAAAGAGCAAAAATTGTAGATTTGAACCTCCTATGTGTCACAAATCGAGTTAAAGTATGAATTATGATATAGTTTAACATTTTTTGATTTCTGAGACAATTCTGGATCAGAATGTGACGTTTTAAAAAGTATTTAAGCCTGCTTCATTTTTTTAGAGTCACTTTCAATATTGCATCTACGTGGCCATGATCGTACTTAAACTAAACTACGCAACACTAATTACGTCGCACCCCATAATTTTGCCCCTGTTTAATATTGAATAACTTTTTTCTTCTTCGAACAATTCGAATTCTGTTTGCACTGTTCGCTAGCTCGGTCCTTCAGCTATAATCTCGTACTTCTTTGATACATGAGGTTATTTCCATAAAATTGCTACAGGATGTTTTTTGGAACTGTGCAAAATTTCGAAATTTTCAAAAGGATCCCAAATGAAGAAAAACAGTTTTTTTTCAACTTCAACATCAGAGGCATTAGGATTATCTCATTACCTTTGACCATTTCCAAATTTGTCTTCTTATCACTTTTCTTCACAGAGTGATCTCAAAAAATCAATTTTTTGGTTTTGCAGTCATAACTTTTTTCCTTTTCAACCGATTTTCAAAAACTCAGGCTCATTTTGAAGCTGAAACCTCATATGAGAAGATTTAAAGATCAGAATTTACTCAAGATGAACATTCAGAATCGAGGGTTTCCTCGAAGGTGACCCAAATCTGAAACACTCTGTAAATCCCGACTGGGAGGAGAATTAAATGAAAATCAACTTGTTTTCGGAAGGATCTTCCATTCTGGACACATCCAGATCTTTTTTTCTTTCAGTAGTCAAAAATTGTGCGTGAGAAAACCGAAATGAAACGCCATGTTCTAGAAAAAAAATCAGCCCAAAAAAAATTCATGGTCCGTAACCAACGTAACAAAAATCATAATGAGTGACTGACAAGACAGGTTGAAAATTACGTTCTCGTGAAAATAAAGACCAGGACAGAAAAAACTATTCGTAGGTCTTTCTTTTCTGAAGATATAAGACTTCATTAAAAAAATTCAAAATAAAAAAAAATCTGAATACAACAAAATATTAGGGTAACCTTCTCACACCCTATACAAAGTCTTCCATCATGTTTTGGATTTTTTTCAAAGGATTTAATTTTTTAGACCCCAAAAAAAAATGTTATACGTACGCCTATGAAACAATTTTTTTTATCACTTTGATCAACTTTTTCCGCTGAACACAGCTATGGGTACCGCTTGTCTCGATTCTGAAAAATAAATTTTTTTCGCCCTGTACATCAAACTATGATACTTGGAGAACTCGAGTTTGGGCGATTCTTAGTAGTTTTGTACGAAACTCACGAAAATTATATGTATAAAAATCACAAGAATCTCCTTCCCCTTCTTTCGTTCCCAAAGTACCCCAAGGGGGCAAGGGGGGCGAAATAATTTTATTTTTTTTCAATATCCGATCCCGATGTGGGAGTCAGGTGAAATATGTTTACCGATATATCTAACCGTTTGACCAGCAAAAATTTTACCCGCAAAAAAAATTTTGGGGGGGAGGGGGTAAAAAATTCTGCATCAGTATTTTTGGTGGTGATATTTTCGTTTCGACCGAACACAGTTTTGGAAATTTTTCTTTTTTAATCGGGATTTCGAGGGGGATTTAGATTTGGGTCACCTTTGCAGAAACCCTTGATCTTCAATATTTATCTTTAGTAAATTCTAATCTTCATGTCTGTTCATCTAACGTTTCAGCTTCAAAATGATCCTGAAATTTTGAGAATCGGTTGAAGAGGAAAAAAGTTATGACTGCAAAACCAAAAAATTGATTTTTTGAGATCACTCTGTAAAGAAAAGTGATGAGAAGACAATTTTGGAAATGGCCAAAGGTAATGAGATAATCTTCATGCCTCTGCTGTTAAAGTTGGAAAAAAAACTGTTTTTCTTCATTTGGGATCCTTTTGAAAATTTCGAAATTTTGCACAGTTCCAAAAAACATCCTGTAGCAATTTAATGGAAATAACCTCATGTATCGAAGAAGTACGAGATTATAGCTGAAGGACTGAGCTAGCGAACAGTGCAAACAGAATTCGAATTGTTCAAAGAAGAAACAAGTTATTCAAATTTCAACAGGGGCAAAATTTCGGGGTGCGACGTAATTAGTGTTGCGTAGTTTAATCTGAGGACCTCAGGTGATGTCAGAAAATTACAATGGGAAAGTTTTAGTGACTAGTATGATAGATAGGAAAAAGACAATTTGGCAAAGTTACATTTTCATGTCTTACTATTATTTTTCAAATGGCAACCATTTTTTGACAAGCACTTTCCGAAAAAAGGATTTTTTGACGAACCTAACTATACTAATTTATTTGCGATTTGATTAAAAATAAGCTTATACATTTAATATCACTAAGGAAAATACTGGATAATAATTTATTTACTTTTGTCAAGTGTGTGAATTGTCTCAGAAATCAAAAAATGTTACAATATACAGGGTGTTCCATTTTAAAATTTAAAACTGGAGCCATTTCCGGTGAAACCGGAAGTGACCGAAAAATGAAAAATATGCGAAAACTTTCCTCTTCACGTGCCATTCACCTATACCAAATCTCACTTTGATACACCTAATATTTAGAAGTTATGACTTGTCTAATAGATTCGTTGCCACTCGGTATACCTATAGTTTATGTCTTCTCCCGGCGTAATGATCCGTCTGTGAATAATCAATTGTCATAGTTTTCATTGCCTAGTCAGCCATCGTAAACATAAAAATGTTACTCGAGCGCATCTTCGCCGTCGAACGATCTTTCAGTTGTGAATAACATCGTGTGACCTTTTCGACCTTGATAGGCGAGCCAACATGGCCGCCAGAGAGTGAGAGAGCCGTAAAATCCACGACTTCCGGTGGTGGCACATAACGTTTGGAAATCGAGCCAGCCTTGTCTAGTACGGCGAATAACAAACGACAATCGACAATGATGGGACGGGAAAAACTCGCATTCGGTACAATGGAATGCGAATGGTAGAATTGATTAGCGGAACAATGATGATGACTTTCTACCAGTGGCGTAGTTTGAAATTTGAAATTTGAAATGGATAAAGCATGTATCAGATACACTTGAAAGACCCATTCAGTCGTAACCGATATAAATAATGATGAAATATACCTTCAACAACTTGAAATGGGTGCGACAGCTGTTTCTTATTCCTTCGTTTGTGGACGACAGCTGTTCCCAACCAAACCAATCTATTTTCTTGTCGGTCTTGACAAACACGTGTTTGAGAAACGATAAGTGCGCTTTGTTTTCCCATCTCTTTCCGCACCTCGCGAGCTATTTGAGTCCCTTGTTGGTGACTCACACTTTACAAACTTTGATTGCCATTTATTTTAATTGAACCGTTCTTTATCGAAATTGGAAACGTGGACATTTTGATTCATCTCCCCTCTCCCCTTTTGGAATGGCGTGCAGGAATTTTAGGGCTCGCTTCCTCTGCAAACTTTTTCCAACTAAATTACGCTGGCTGATGAGTCATCGCTCTTGGGCGCCATTAAAATGAGACGTGGATGATGTGTCATGCTATATATCTAGGCCCCTTTGTGGTCACCAGGTTTATCTTTTATAGACAACACTAAAGAGGTTGAATATAATTTTTCTATTTTGGTTGTATAATGAAGTCATTGTGCAACGCAAATGCGTGTCGAAATAGCCTCTATTTCGATATGCATTTTTTATTTTTCGGAGATTGGTACAATCGAATAACTGTCAAATGAAAGTCAGAAGAGTTAGGCCCAGTTTACTTCTGAGCGATTTGGATTTGGTGATATTGGCAGTGAAAAACTCAATGTTTTAATTGGTGAATTTCAATTCAGAGTGTAATTTGTTTTAAATTTACCAATAAAAACAATAACAACATTGAATTTTTCACCCCTGGTATTGCAATAATCAAAATCGCTCAACTGTAAACTGGGCTTTACGCTTGTGCGTCAGATTTTAATTCTTTCAATATCATCATTGTTACCAATCGAAGATGTTTCTGTTATTTATCGATATTAAATCCATTTTTTTCTTCAATTCAATTCAACTTAGGAAAAGTTGCATACGACACACGTTTTATAAGACTCGTTGTCGCACTTGTTCACTTGTCCAAACAACGCGTGCGACAAAATAGCGTCTTGTAAAACTTGTATCATAATATACTATTTTAAAATGTCTTCATGGAGTTCCAAATTTACCATGCTGACTAAATGTAAATGTTGTTAGTTGTATTCATGTCCATTCCATGAAATAAAGGGATCAAGTGCGACAACGTGTCTTATATAACGTGTGTCACATACGATTTGTTCAATTTTGCATCAATTTGAAGTCTTTTATAGATAGAAATTGATTCAATATCGATAAAAAACATAAACATCTTCGATTGGTAACAATGATGACATTGAAATATTTAAAATCTGACGCACGAGCGTAAAGCCCAGTTTACTGTTGAGCGATTTTGATTTTTGCGATACCATCGGTGAAAAATGCAATGTTGTTTCTATTTTTATTGGTCAATTTGAATGAAATCACACTGAATTCAAATTCACCAATAAAAACATTGAGTTTTTCACTGCTAGTATCACCAGTTCGATTGTACCAACCATAAATGTGTATCGAAACAGAGGCTTTTTCGATACGCATTTGTGTTTCATAATGACTTCATTAAAGAACCAAAATGGAAAAATGAATCTATCATAAATAATTCTTACATTTTTCTCTATTTATCTGGTAGAGAGGTTAAAATTTTTAATTTTTGATGCTCTTTCTGCTACGCGCTTTAGATATAATTCACAGTCACTATTTTCAAGCATGCAAGAGAATATGAGTTCTTTTTCAACAATATACGTATGGTAGAGGCGAACGTTTTTCAATATTTCCGCTTATGAGCGTAAATGCTGTCATTTCCCGGAAAACGTCAAATTATCAAGATACAAATCCACACGCCTGTGGATTAATATCAGTGAACGTATACCAAATACAAGCAGAATCGCATATTATGCAGTTTTGAATTTGATAATGAAGAAACAATGTAAATCCAGGGTCGTCTGAACTCTGAAGCCCATCAAACTGAACAACACAGTCAGGTGATAATATGTTCTGTAAAGTACCTCCATTAAGCTAGTAGAACCACTTTGGATGTTTTGAATTTTTATTCTTACCCTATTGCCTAATTTTTTGCGCTTCGTTATATACGAAAAATCTTGGGTTCTGCTAGCTTAACGTTAAGCTGGCAAAACCACTTCTATTACAAGAAGTTTTCAAAGGATATGATTACATCATCATTTAAGGCTTCAATCCCAGCCTAATGCAGATTTTCTTGCTCTCCGTTTAAAAAAAAACACGTGGGTTTTGCTAGCTTAACCGTTAAGCTAGCAAAACCAAACATAAAAGAAATAGTTTATGAAAAATCTCAACACACCATAATTTAAGGCCCATTCAAGGCTCTCATTGTAGCCTATTGCCGAATTTTTTGCACTTTGTTTCTTTACGAAAAATTTTGGGTTCTGCTAGCATAACGTTAAGCTAGCAGAACCAAAAACGAAAAGCAAAAAATTCGGCAATAGGGTTATAAATTAGCCTTAAATTAGCCTTAAATTATGGCTGAATGAAAATTCAAAAAATCCAAGGTGGTTCTGCTAGCTTAATGGAGGTCTGTGAAGTCCCTCAACAAACACCCTGTGTGCAGGTTGTCGACCATCCCCTTTGCGATTGTCCCTTTATGGGTGGAGGGATGCTGCTACTGCAGTTCGTTTTTGCCGAGGTTTTTGCTGACCCGTTCAGAAAGGAATTCGAGCTAGCGTCAGGAAATACACGAATAGGGCGGGTTTTTCCTGAAATGCCATGTCAGCTTGGCAATCGAAACGGTCCAGACGTTCACAGGCGTGGATTTTTTCTCGTAGAAAAAAAAAAAAAGGAAATGTTATTACGTTTGCGTTTGGGTAAACGGAGTTGAAAACCTGTCGAGAGTGAAAGCGTATAACTGTTGGCAACGTAAGATAAGGTAATTCACTTTCCAATTGCACGAATAGAACTGCGAAGAACTAGCCAGTCGAATTTTTGAAGGTCTGGGCGTAGTTATCAGCATTTCTGATCTAAAGGCGATCATTTTCACTTGAACTTTTCTGAAAGTGAAAAAATCGAAAAAACTGCGTTGTTTTGCATTTCTGTAGTTTGGAGGTTAGACAGACATAACTAATTTCCTCCGCTATCAAAGTTTCATTATCGAAAAGTCCACCAATTGATTTGCTATTTTTTTTTTCATCTAATATTGACTATCAAAACTACACTATTACTGGATATTGCATCATAAAAATCTAGTTTCTCTTCAATGCAACCAATTGTTTTGTAGTTATTATAAATATATCACCAATACGCATTTACAATAATCAATTTTTTTCATTTCCCGACCATATACATTTTTTTATAATTTTTATTTTCCTTGATCAGTGGAATAAGCAACTAGCTAGTAAGTACATCTATTGGTAACTTCTGAAATTTGATCGTTTGTTACTAATAGGTGTTATCCCAAATTTCCAGTGGTGCTACTTGAGATTTCCTGGTATTTTACCACCATTCGAAAGTTGTTGGGTTGATTCCGTAGCTGATGGTTTGGTTAAAAATTTTGGAAGCTTTAGGTTAAGCTGGCACAGCACATTTTCTGGCTAATCGCATGAATCCGAGGGGTTAACCACAGGGGAATTTCTCGTACACCTTGTGGAAAATTAAGGATTTTTTGGGGAAGTTCGGGGCATTTTCGGAAATTTTTGAGGAAATATAGTAATTTTGGCGCATTTTGGGGAATTTCCGAAGAAATATAGGAATTCCGGGGCATTTCGAGAGAATGAGGAAAATAATAGGCATCAATAATAAAAAAGTTTCCCATTTTTAGCCATCTTAAGAAGACTCACTGTATATTTTTTCTCTATTCATTAACTTGTACTAAGACGATTACCGAGACGATTCCTTGGCTGATTATTTAATCTCACTGGAAATTCCTTAAAAGATGCCTATTATTTTCCTCATTTCCTTGAAATGCCCCGAAATTCCTCTATTTCCTTCATTTCCCCGAAATTCTTCTATTTCCTCCATTTCCCTGAAATTCATCTATTTCCTCGGGAATTCCCCGAAATTCCTCTATTTCCTCCATTTCCCCGAAATTCCTCTTTGGAAATTCCCACGTTAAGCTGTTTTGACCAATAATGAAGGAACAATTCTTTACATTATTAAGTTTCTTTAATATTGGATAATTTCCTGAATTCTGACCTTTGGGTACGCCTCTGGAAACGCAATGATATGAATTAATTCAATAAACTACGCCTATGGACTTTGGTTTCGAGGAATTTCGGGGAAATAAATGGGAAATGGAGGCATTTCGGAGAAATGTGGGAAAGTAGAGGCATTTCGGGGAAATGCGAGAAATTTCGGGGAAATGTTGGGAATTGAAGGAATTTTTAGTAAATAAATAGGAAATGAGGAAATAAAGCAGAAAAAGGAATTTTTTGTACACTATTTCAGTTTCATGTTGGAAAGAAGTTAATGTATAGTTAATGAATACTGGATGGTTTTTATTTGATTGTACCAAAACTGCTGTGTCAGTTTTAGCAGAGCTTTTTGCCATTGCTTCAAACATGGAAAGTTCAACTTGCTGATTATGTTTGTATTTCGCATCGCTATGGGTGTGTCTCGTTTTTGTGAAATGTCAAGGTGAGAAGCTGCTAGTTCGTTCGTGCCCCATCGAAATGTATGGGTAATTGCAGAGAATGAAGATCGTTGGCGCGTTTCTTTGCTCTGAATCACGCTTGTTGTTTATTGCATTCCCCTCTGACGCAGCATCAATTCCGAGAATGCTGATCTGATGATATTACGTTGTTTGTTGTCATATACTCGAAAATGGAGAATCATTCTCCTTTGGACGATAATGAAGTAATTCTTATCAAATATCTTCGAAACGACGCATTCAAAACTTTTCTCGAAAAAAAAAAATTTCAAAAGAGACTTTGATTGGGGATTTGCATATTTCATAAATAATAAAGGACAACAAATCCATTACGTTACGATATAAGCCATATTTTGAACAGATTAAAACACAGAACTTATACTACCAATAAGTTCTGTGGGTCAGGTGCCATTCTGCTTATTTCTGTTCCATGACTTGTGGATGGACTGATGGTGTTTTTGTTGGACTGAAATTTTTGTTTTGACGGATTATTTTTTTTATATTAGCAGTTTGATTCCTGAATTGTGCATTGACATCAAGTGTACATAATGAAAGTGTTGCCAAATGTGAGTTGTTGTTCTTCTAGCCTACTAGGCCAATTTGTGAAGTAGAAACAAAGCGATTTAAAATTCAAAACCCCATATTGAATAATTAACTTGGATAGTTTCCTTAACGAATTCGAAAAATTCATGAATTAATGAATTATACCTAATACTTCCTTGAATTCTCGTGATTCTCTTTTGATTATAACTGTCATTAAATTTTGATATTTAATCGTAAACCATCATTAGCTTTGTTTTTTTACATTCGCAATAAAAAAAATCAATATAAAGAGTGCACGTTTTTTTCGTGCGATGTAGAAAAACAAAGTTGATGGTGGTTTCTTCGGAAGAAAGCGTGTGAACGCAATTCTGTAGGGCTGGAATAGTCTCGAAAAAGTGTCTTTGGTTTTCCAGAACTCAAATAACTTCAGAAAAAATGAAAACCAAAGCGCCTAATTTCGTTTCATTCGTGACGTCACACTTGATTCTGGTTCAAAACGTTTTGAAACCGTCTCTTGGACCGTTTCAATCATGTTTCAATATGGCGAACTGTCATCTCTGAGGTTAAATAACTCGATTGACACGTGACGTTTTGAAACGTTGCATTTTATCGGCTCATAAAATGAAGACGTAGAGGTATAAACTGTTTTGAAACGGTCTTTGAAACTGCTTCGTTGCAAAATAATGCCTTATGTTGACGTTAATTTTAAAACAATTTCCATAACACTGTGCCATTGAACTTATCAGATATATTTCCCAGATGACAAAGCGGCATTGCACAAAACAATCACATTGTGCCTAAGTGTGGCTTATATGACAAAAAAAAATTTGAAATGAATTCCTCGTGATCTGCGCTCCCTAATCCTCCTTTTTTCCATTCCAGACTCGTCAGTGAGAAGTTCCCCACGACCCCTAGCAGAAAGAGCCTCCCCAGGAGCCCCATCAGCCCCGAAGAGTAAAGTGCGCACAGTGCGCGTCGCAGAATAGTGCCCATCGACCGGCTAACTCGCCCGATTCGCGCCCCATCGACCGTTTGATGACGAGTGCGCGGCGACGATGTGCGCATCAGTGATCGCGAGAGTGCGCAGCTAGGCGTCGCGGCGCCCACGTGATTTATAGTGAACGGCAGTGGGGGTAGTTGGTGGGGTGATAGTGGCTGCGATCGGGGGGAAAGGGCTGACCGCTTCGGATAAGGCAGGGGGACGGCTGGAGTACTCCATCAGAGGTAGGGGAAACACTTTTTTTTTGTGGTCTTTCGTCTTTCATGTGGGGTGCGAAATTTTTTATGCGTTGTTGAATAACATTTCTTTTGCGAAAGTATCACTTTTCGAGAAATTACTTTTTTCTCCCTGTAAAAAATTTCGAGGATAATCCAGTAGCGAAGTCGCATTTTGAAGATAAGCTGTCAATATTGAGTTATGTTTGTCTTAAATGGAACACCCTGTATATTTTTCAATGTTCAAAACATAAATGCTTGGTACAAGGAATTCAAAAAATTCCCACTATTTTGGGAGATATGGAGAAATACTTGAAAGACTGAAATTTTGTTTATTCGAAGACAAATAGAAAAAAAAAAAATATTGTCATTGGAACTTTTTATGACCTACAAAATGATCTATCAATTTAATAATCTGACGTTTCAGCTTTGTACTACCATCTTCATGTTGATTTTTTAAGCTGTATTTTCATTGCATTCTTTGGAAGTTTTCAGAATCGATGATATAATAAGTATCGGAGTTTTTTTACATTACATTAATCATGGAATCAAAATATGCTTCCAAATCAAGAAAAATTGAGTCGATATAGCAGAAAAACACTTCAAAGAAATTGCAGAATAGAAAAACCTGTTGTAGTAATATTTTGATGAAAAAAAAAGAATCACTTGAAGAATTTGTTTATTTTTTCCCTAATAGGGTAGTTTTTTCCAAGTTTTTGCTATGTTTTGATTTCAAACAATGGCAATTTATTCTTCCGACAAAAATTATATTTTTCTAAGAGTTGAGCTCCTATGAAATCACTTATAAAACTTGTTAAATAGTAGTATTCTCGGAACACAGCACAGTCCGTAACAGTGTCGAAAACGAACTCATTCTCTTGCATGATTGAAAATAGTGACTGAATTATCTAAGGCACCTCCTCATGTAACATAAAGAACAAATATTGTTAATTTGAACTCTCTGCCACATAAATCGAGAAAAAGTATTGATTAAGATATGACAGATCCATGACATAGAATGCTTTCATGTTAATGATATTGAAGTAAAGGATTTCTCAAAGAAAAACCTGTTGTAGTAATATTTTGATGGAAAAAAAAAAGAATCACTTGAAGAATTTGTTTATTTTTTCCCTAATAAGGTAGTTTTTTCCAAGTTTTTGCTATGTTTTGATTTCAAACAATGGCAATTTATTCTTCCGACAAAAATTATATTTTTCTAAGAGTTGAGCTCCTATGAAATCACTTATAAAACTTGTTAAATAGTAGTATTCTCGGAACACAGCACAGTCCGTAACAGTGTCGAAAACGAACTCATTCTCTTGCATGATTGAAAATAGTGACTGAATTATCCAAGGCACCTCCTCATGTAACATAAAGAACAAATATTGTTAATTTGAACTCTCTGCCACATAAATCGAGAAAAAGTATTAATTAAGATATGACAGATCCATGACATAGAATGCTTTTATGTAAATGATATTGAAGTAAAGGATTTCTCAAAGAAAAACCTGTTGTAGTAATATTTTGATGAAAAAACAAATAATCACTTGAAGAATTTGTTTATTTTTTCCCTAATAAGGTAGTTTTTTCCAAGTTTTTGCTATGTTTTGTATATTTTTCTAAGAGTTGAGCTCCTATGACCCGATGTTTTTTTTTTCTGCTAAGGAAATGCCATTGGCATTGAAATCGATAAGCTAGTATCCTATTATGAAAATCCATAGGTGCCAGCTATCACATATTAAAAAAAAACCCTCACGTAAGCAGTATTGAGTAAAGGCTTCAGCGAATGAAAATGTCGCCGATGTAGCATTTCGGTGAAACAAAAGATTGTGTACAATGGTGTGTGAAAGATCAGAATGCCGATTCTTCGGTTTCATGATTGTCAGCATACATATCCAATTGTGTGACCTTGGGACTTCATTCATTTGTGGAATGAAATGAATACACATATTTTTATTCCGTGAAGGTCATTGATACGGTTATTTATACCAATCACGAAATCAGCTCAACCTTCGAAATGATATATAAGCACTATTAACGTAGTTATTCTTGAGCTTTCACCTGGGATGAATACAACGATGTTACTTTTTTACATAATTAATGTATATGAATTGCATAATCAATTATTGTAGCATAATTGGGTAGTGTATCACTGAAAGTAGGTGTCATAACTCGTTTCACATTCAACTGGTATTATCTCCTATTCAGTTGATAAGAGACCAAACAATGTGTTGTGATAAGTACATAGCATTTATAATGTGGTTGGTTCTATCAAAATTTAACAAATACAACTATTGCCCGTTCAATTGTTAACAATTATTGTACAATCTCACCATTCCAACAAATATTATCATCATTACTTTGACCTTTTGTCCAGCGAATCAACAGGTGGGTTGTACTCTCACCCTTTAACAGGTTTATCTTACTATCGCCTGTTCGATAATTGACAGGGGATTGATTGTACCCTCACCTGTTCAACAGGTGGCTTGTATCGCACCTGCTCAACAGGTTCTTCTTATCATCGCCTATTCGATAAATTTACAGGGTAGTTCAATGAGCTACTGCCGGTCTTACAATCGATTGGTTATTATAAAATCAATCCAACCTGTTGCCTCGAATCAATCAACTGGTTGAACCATTACCCTGAATTTCACAACAATCACTGAACCATTACTTTGACCTGTTTGTTGCCCAATCGATCAAATGGTGGGTTATATTTTCACCTGTTCAATAGGTGAACTGTATACTACCATCGCGATAATCGATAGATGATTTTCACAGTAACTGAACCATTCACGCTGACAGGTCGTTGACCAATAAATCAACATGTGGGTTGTACTCTCGTCTATTTGTATTCTCTCCTGTTCGATTATCGGCAAGGCATTGATAGTATACTCTCGCCTGTTCAACAGGTGAATCCTAATACCACAACAATTATTGAATCATGTACTCTGACCAGTTTGCTGCCCAATGAATCAACAGGTGGGTTGTACTATCACCCGCTCAGCAGGTTAATTGTATCCTCGCCTGTTCGATAATCAACAGGTGGGTTGTACTATCACCCGCTCAACAGGTGGGTTGTACTCTCGCCCGCTCAACAGTTTAATAATTGTATCTTCGCCTGTTCGATAATCAACAATTCGGTTGTACTATCACCCGCTCAACAGGTGGGTTGTACTCTCACCCGCTCAACAGGTTAATAATTATATTCTCGCCTGTTCGATAATCAACAGGTCGGTTGTATTATCACCTGCTCAACAGGTGGGTTGTACTATCAACCGCTCAACAGGTGAGTTGTACTCTCACCCGCTCAACAGTTCAATAATTGTATCTTCGCCTGTTCGGTAATCAACAAGTCGGTTGTACTGTTACCCGCTAAACAGGTGGGTTGTACTATCACCCGCCCAACAGGTTAATAATTGTATCCTCGCCTGTTCGATATGCTACAGGTGAGTTGTACTATCACCCACTCAACAGGTGGGTTGTATTCTCACCCGTTCAACAGGTTAATAATTATATCCACGCATGTGCGAAAAACAATAAGTGTGTTGTACTATCACCCACTCAACAGGTGGGTTGTACTCTCACCCCCTCAGCAGGTTAATAATTGTATCCACGCCTGTTCGATAATCAACAGGTGAGTTGTACTATCACCCACTCAACAGGTGGGTTGTACTCTCTCCCGCTCAGCAGGTTAATAATTGTATCCTCGCCTGTTCGATAATCAACATGTGTGTTGTACCTTCAACAAGTGAGTTGTACTATCACCCGTTCAACAGGTGGATTGTACTCTCACTATTATTGCGATGATCGACGGATGGGAGGGGAAAGGGGAGGGGGGAAGCGAGCGCATTTTATCACACGTTTGCGGTTGTTGCAGGTGACGATGACGCGTCGCTGTTGTTGTCGTCCTCCACATCGTCGTACGTCGTCGCCGGCAGCAGCAGGATGGAGATCGGTGGTGGTGGTGGCGTTATCCTCGGTGGCGGTGGTGGCATCGTCAGCGGCGTCGGCGTCGGCATCGATCCCTCTTCGGGCCTGCAACAACAACTACATCGTTTCCTGCCAGACGACCGCAGCGACTCGGGCTTGAGCTCGCTGAGGTCGGGCAGCGGCGATGAGCGCTCGGGCAGCCGATCGAGCGCCCTGAGTTATTCTGACGACGCCGCCCCGACGCCGACGCCCGCCCACGGCGCCGCCGTCCACGGGTCTGCTGGTTCGTCCTCTTCGTCGTCCTCCTCCTCATCCTCCTCATCTTCCTCCTCGTCGTCGTCGATTTCGTCGCTGACGCCCGTCTCGACGTGCGCGCAGTCGCACAACAGGTGGGTGGAACAAGGTTTTTTTTTATTATGCGGAAAGCGACACACTTGTTAGAAACTTAACCATTTTTTACAACCGGTTTACTAGGTTTTCCGAGGGATGTCATTAAGTGACAGCATTTGCGCTCGTGAGCGAATATATTGGAAAAACGCTCTCCTCTACTATAATGGTATTGTTACGATATTTCCACTTGGTTTCGTTAATTCAAAACACTCACTTACTTTCTGAACTCATAATGACTGTCAGCGACACTGCGGACCTTTATATAGGTACGAAACATCAATTCTAGTAAAATCACCCATTCTCCAGAAATTACAGAAACTTCTAAGAATTACCGGCAATAAATCGTTCGCTGATTATGGGTACGTAGGCCATAAATCACAACAAGTCGCGCCGCCGAGATAATGACTTCCGGTATTCTCGGAACACAGCACAGTCCGTAACAGTATATTGTCGAAAACGAACTCATATTCTCTTGCATGATTGAAGATAGTGACTGTGAATTATCTAAGGCACCTCCTCATGTAACATAAAGAAGAAAAAATGTTATTTTGAACTTTCTGCCACAGAAATCGAGAAAAAGTATTAATTAAGATATGACAGATTCATGACATGGAATGCTTTTATGTTAATGATACTGAAGTGAAGGATTTCTCAAAAAACATCAGTTCATTGATTATAACAAAAAAAAATTGAGGTACATTTTTATTATACTTCATACTATAATATGGTAGTTTGAGAATCACCATCGTGAGGGGCAATCTATCACTTTGCGTTCTAAACACACAAATAGATATTTGTCCTTCACACCCTGATTTTCGCAACCAGTGAATAGGCGCCGCACCGAAGATGATCCGTTCTCGCTTTTATTTTTTTGTTTCGCGTTGTTGCAGGTCACCCATATTCATCCCGTCATCGCCGTCGGCGTCGTCTTCGTACCCGGCGTCCTTGAGTGGCAGACACCACCTAGAGCAGGTCGGCATCGAGCCGGTCCGGGTCTGGAGGGACCCCAACCTGTTGCTGGAGGAGCCGCACGTGCGACACGTGCACAGCGTCCAGCACCAGGTGAGCTGACGTCACCATTTTTTTTTATATATGCATCCGCTCACCATCACCGTTCGCAGGCCTCCCTGTACCAGTCGCTCCTGATGTCGCACTCGAGCAGCCCGTCTGCGGGCAGCGGTGGCGGCGGCCCGCCCACCCCGGTAAGCTCCGCCCCCTCAAGCGCCGCCTCCATAGGAGCGTACACGGTCGCGCCGCCCCCCTCCCTGATGAGCCCGCACGTGCCGCACCATCCGCACCTGGCGCCGCACGCCGCCCTCTACCACCCCGCCCAGTTCTCTGACATGCTGTGGAAGACCAATAGGGCGTCGCCGTACGGCGTGCCCGCCCACATGCTGAGCGCCGCCGCCGCGGCGGCCGCCCAGCAGCAGCAGACGGCGGCGGCGCAGGGCCACCCCTCGGAGGAGATGCTCGTCGAGCGCGAGCGCGCCGCCATGGCCCTGCAGGACAGGGACAGGCAGGAGAGGATGTTCCGGTGAGTCTCGTCGACTATCTGTCTGTTTCTTTGGGGAAAAAGCTCCACAGGTGGGCGTGGCCGTCAAACTTTATCGGTAGGCGTGACCGTCTCTCTTCATCAGTAGGCGTGGCCGTTCAGCTTATCAGTAGGCGTGGCTATCTCGTTTCACCAGTAGGTGTGGCTGTCTCATTTTATCAGTAGGCGTGACTACTATCTCTCTTCATCAGTAAGCGTGGCCGTACAGCTTATCAGTAGGCGTGGCCGTACAGCTTATCAGTAGGCGTGGCTATCTCGTTTCACCAGTAGGTGTGGCTGTCTCGCTTTATCGGTAGGCGTGGCTGTCTCGCTTTATCGGTAGGCGTGGCTGTCCCGCTTATCAGTAGGCGTGGCTATCTCGCTTATCAGTAGGCGTGGCTATTTCGCTTATCAGTGGGCATGGCTACCTTGCTTATCAGTAGGCGTGGCTATCTCGCTTATCAGTAGGCGTGGCTATCTCGCTTTACCAGTAGGTGTGGCTGTCTCGCCTCATCAGTAGGCGTGGCCATTCAAAGTGGGTGTGGCTTATTGGATAAGGTGTGGCCTTATCGATTCATGAGTAGATTAGGCGTGGCCTTTTCGGGAACGTCCCTGAGTTTGAGTTTTCTCTGATTTTCAGGGACAGGCAGAACCAGGAACTGGCGGAGAAGCAGCATAAGGAAAAGGAGAGAATGGAGCGGGAGAAACAGGAACAGAGGGAGAAATTGGAGAAGGAGAAACAAGAAAAAGAACTGCAGCTAGCCTTGCACAACCACTTTGAAAAGTCCTTGAGGGCGGTTCACCAAAAGGTAGGTGAAGATGATCGAATCACAAACGATAGTAATATGTTCTCGATTCGTATATCACATGATGTTATTGTTAGTATTTGCTACTCTTGAAGTACCATATGATGTCAACACTGTGCTGACAAGCATGTGACTTTGTGTAACGCTCCCGAATTTTCGTACGTGAAAATATCACGCCATTTTTTTTTTTCGATCAGAAGGAACAGTGGAACCCCACAACGAACAGGCCGCCCCAATCCAGGACGTCCAGCCTCACGGAGGACGACCGCAAAAGGGTGGAGGAGATCCACCACAGAGAACAACAAAGACACTTGGGTGTCAGAGACAGCAAAGACCACCGAGCCTATTACGGCAACGTGAGTGTCCAGAGGCCGGCGGGCGTGCCCGGCAAGGGCGATTACCCACCCCCGCCTGCCCACAGTCGGGCGGGTGGCGGGCCCGCCCCCAAGCCCGACAAGATGGCGCCGCAGCAGCAGCAGTCGGGCCAGGCGCCCAAGAACGAGATGCACGTGTACGGGTACGCGTCGTCGCCGTCGTCGCACCACGTGCAGCAGCAGGCGCAGCAGAACGCCTATTTCGAGCCAAAGATGAAGACGGAGATGCACAAGGGTGGCCAGCAGCAGCAAGGGGGTGGGTTGCTCGTCACCAAGACCATGGTGGACAGGGGTGAAGTTATGGGGGGAGAAATGAAGAACTCGGTGATCGTCAAGCACGACACGAAGAATCCCCACCATCTGGAGCAGCCGCGGGTGTCGATGGCGCATTCGCCGAGTCCGAAACTGCGGAACGACATGATGGGCCACTACCAAAGCCAGACGGGACAGAACAAGGGTGAGTCTCTTTTAGAATGGTCCACACGTTGGGCGCCAATTTTTTAAACTCATCAGAGTTGAGCTTGAATTTTATTTTAACGAGTGGCTTTCTCGTTGGGCGCCAATTTGGTGAGCAATTTTTTTGAGCTAAGCTCAATTTTTATTTTACGAGTGGTTTACACGTTGGGCGCCACTTTTGTAAACTTAATTACTTGATTGCAGAAAAGTAGCCCAAAGTCATATCCTAAAGTTTTTTCAATACATGTGATTAAAAAGGACATTTTTCGGATGTATATACATTTATAATCAGCCCAGAAAGTCAAACATTACTTCTACTATATTGGGTGTGTAATGTGATGATTTAACGTTGTGGAGATGACTTTGAGCTTCTTTCCTTCTTTGAAATATTTTACTCCGCTTCGGGATGCAATGGATGTCTTCCTGAGAATGGTTATTCAAGTATAGCTTCATTTTTTTTCTCACGACTGGTTCACATGTTGGGCGCCAATTTTGTAAACCAACTATTCACGTTTAGCTTCCTGTTTAATTTCACAACTAGGTTAACACGTTGGGCACCAATTTTGTTGACCAATTATTTAGAAGCTATAAGTACAACAATAATCTCGTTGATTTTCTTGTAGGCATGTACGAGTACCGGAGCCCTACGCAGTCCCCGCACCACCTAGCGTTGGCTCCCAGTCCGCACCACCAGCACCAGGTGGTGGAGGCGCAGAACGTGGGCAAGGCGCAGCTGCAGCAGCACCACAGGCCGCAGCCGCACATCTCCAGCCCGCACCAGCATCAGCACCAGCGTCACAGCCCGCATCAGCACGTGCAGCAACAGCAGCACCAGCACCTCCAGCAGCAGCAGCAGCAACATCTCGAGATGAGGTACAGGAGCGGGGCTGAGGCGCAAGCGATGGTGTATCAAGCCGGTGAGTTTTTCCCTTATTTGTCAAAGAAACCGCTTGACTACAGTGGAGTGAGAACATATAAATGAGACACCTGGTGCTGATACGTCTATTTCTGTTTGCAGCAGCGAAAACGAACTACCCCTACACGACGGCGTCGTACACGATGTCGACGTCTTCGAGCGTCGCCAACGCCAAATCGAAAGTGAGCAGCCCCGCCCCGCCCCAGATATTCGGCAAGCCGCCCCTGGGCGGCGCGTCGATCTCTCCGGCGGCACGCCCCGCCCACGACCTCGCCGCCCCCGTCCAACTGACGGCCAAACCGTCGCTGACGTCGTCTTCGCCGTTCCAGCAGGTGTCGCAGTACCACCCGCCGCACCACGTCGCCGCCGCCCAGCCGGCGATGACGTGCCCGCCGCCGCCCGCCCACTCGAGCCGCCTAACCACCGCCGTCGCCGCCGCTGCCGGCAGCATCGTGATGGACAGGTACGAGCGGACGCCGTCGGGGTACGCGCCTGCCGGGCTGTCTGTGAAGCTGGTGGGGGCGGGGGCGTCGCCGCCCACAGCCACCTCCGCTCCCATGGCGGGCGTTGGCAGAGCGGGACATCCGGCGTTCATGCAGGGCCTGGCGGCCGGGCAGCAGGTGAGAGCTCGTCGGATTCTTCTTTATTCTGAAAACTAGTTTTCTTCTTTATTTCTCGGGTGGTTCACATATTGGGCACCAATTACTCTGTTTCTTTTTCATTCAACGAGTAGTACACATGGTGGGCGCCAATTATGTAAACTTATATTCTTTTCCATTTTAGGAATGGTTCACATGTTGGGCGCCAATTTTGTAAACTCATTTTCTTTTCCATTCAACGAGTGGTTCACATGTTGGGCGCCTATTTTGTCAACATGTTTTCTTTTTCATTCAACGAGTGGTTCACATGTTGGGCGCCAATTATGTAAACTTATATTCTTTTCCATTTTAGGAATGGTTCACATGTTGGGCGCCAATTTTGTAAACTCGTTTTCTTTTCCATTCAACGAGTGGTTCACATGTTGGGCGCCAATTTTGTAAACTTTCATTCGAGTTTTGCTTCATTTTAAATTCAGCTAGTTCTTGTTTCTAGGTTTCAGATACACGTTGATATATACCTATGTTTATTGTTTGATGAGTGTAATATTTCGAGGAAAGTGAGATAAAAGTGTTACTAATTCATTTAATAAATTCACTGGTTGGAGGCTGATGAGTACATACAGAGAAAGAGAATATATAAGCTTCCGGTTTGATGATTCAAATTTTCCCCTAATAGGAAAATCATTGTGTTAATTGAAGTTGAAGAATTCAGTGTTGAGGATTATTCCTGATTTAGTATAGATGTCCCTCCACGAATTTAGTCAGTTTGATTTCCATATTTTTCTTACTAATGGAGTTTTGGAATTTTCTTCTCGGACTGAGATTTGATTCTCCCGACAGACAGCATATTCAAAAAAGATTATTCTCTTTTGATCAAGGTGCAAACGCAACCGCTCGACCTGGGCGTCAGCTCCGCCAAGTTCGACAGCAACCAACCGCCCTCGCCCAAACGTAAATCGAGCACGCCATTGAGCCAGATGGGCGGGCCGGGCAGCCCCGTCTGCCTCGAGGTGAAGAAGCGCCGCATCGACCCGCCAACGGCAACGACGCCGCCTCAGAGCCAGCAGCCGGCGTCGCCATACGCCCCGTTCGGCACGCCCCACCACCACGCCCACCCCGCCTACCAGTCGCCGCAGTTAGCGCGCGTCAGCGAGCCGTGCCCGTTGATCGCCAACGCCACCACCACCATCACGACGGTGGTGAACGCGGCGGCATACCGGACGCCGCCCCCGTTGCCGACGTCCGTCTCAGGGCTCAGCTCGACCGAGAGCAGCTTGTCGCCGGACGTCCAACTCGGCGTCGCGGCGGCGGTCGAGCCGGCGGCGGCGAGCCCGAAGCCGGCCACGCCCACTCCCGCGCCGTTGCCGAGCGGCAGCCCCGCCCCCCTAAGCGCAGGCTCTACGCCCACGTTGAGTGTCACGCCTCAGCCGGCGGAAGGTGAGATATGCGAACTGGGCGTTCAAACTTTGAGCTTTTTTCTAACTATGTCGCGTTTCCAGAGTCTCCGGGCACGCCCGTCAAAGTGAACCCGAGCGTCCTCGACTCGGAGAAGTCGAACAGCCCGGGGCCGCCGAAGAATTCCGGCAGCAGCTACCCCGTCAGGCACCTGAAGAAGGCGTGGCTGCAGAGGCACACAGGCGAAGACGTCGAGGATACTACGGGCGTCGTTGGTTCGGGCAGTTGCGTCACGCTGCCGCTCAACATCAACAACAAGGGCGCGATGACGGGCGGCGGCGAGGCTGTCGTCGCGGGTACGTCGACGAGCGTCGCGGCGCCGGCTGTCGTCCCCAAGGAGAATCCCGTCAATTCGATACACTCGGTGGGCTCGATGGCGGTCAACAGTATCAACAAGACGAAGCACTTTGCTGGCAAAACGGTCAACAGGTGAGCGAGAGAAATGTCATCAGGAGCACACTTTTTGGTCGTTTTACTTGAAATGTTTGATCTTTATATTCGAGATGTACGCCATAACTTGTGGTTATTTTTCAGTGATCTCTACTTCAGATCCCTTCTTGGGCGCCAATTTGTAAAACTCTTTCGAGTGATCTTCATTTTCTACTTCAGATCCCTGCTTGGGCGCCAATTTGTAAAACTCTCGGGTGATCTTCATTTTCTACTTCAGATCCCTGCTTGGGCGCCAATTTGTAAAACTCCTTCGGGTGATCTTCATTTTCTACTTGAGGTCCCTTCTTGGGCGCCAATTTGTAAAACTCTTTCGGGTGACCTTCATTGCCTACCTCAGGTCCCTGCTTGGGCGCCAATTTGTAAAACTCTCGGGTGATCTTCATTTTCTACTTCAGGTCCCTGCTTGGGCGCCAATTTGTAAAACTCTCGGGTGATCTTCATTTTCTACTTCAGGTCCCTGCTTGGGGGCCAATTTGTAAAACTCCTTCGGGTGATCTTCATTTTCTACTTGAGGTCCCTTCTTGGGCGCCAATTTGTAAAACTCTTTCGGGTGACCTTCATTGCCTACCTCAGGTCTCTGCTTGGGCGCCAATTTGTAAAACTCTTTCGGGTGATCTTCATTTTCTACTTCAGGTCCCTGCTTGGGCGCCAATTTGTAAAACTCCTTCGGGTGATCTTCATTTTCTACTTGAGGTCCCTTCTTGGGCGCCAATTTGTAAAACTCTTTCGGGTGATCTTCATTGCCTACCTCAGGTCCCTGCTTGGGCGCCAATTTGTAAAACTCTCGGGTGATCTTCATTTTCTACTTCAGGTCCCTGCTTGGGCGCCAATTTGTAAAACTTTCGGGTGATCTTCATTTTCTACTTGAGGTCCCTGCTTGGGCGCCAATTTGTAAAACTCTTTCGGGTGATCTTCATTTTCTACTTCAGATCCCTGCTTGGGCGCCAATTTGTAAAACTCCTTCGGGTGATCTTCATTTTCTACTTGAGGTCCCTTCTTGGGCGCCAATTTGTAAAACTCTTTCGGGTGATCTTCATTGCCTACCTCAGGTCCCTGCTTGGGCGCCAATTTGTAAAACTTTCGGGTGATCTTCATTTTCTACTTGAGGTCCCTGCTTGGGCGCCAATTTGTAAAACTCTTTCGGGTGATCTTCATTTTCTACTTCAGATCCCTGCTTGGGCGCCAATTTGTAAAACTTTCGGGTGATCTTCATTTTCTACTTGAGGTCCCTGCTTGGGCGCCAATTTGTAAAACTCTTTCGGGTGACCTTCATTGCCTACCTCAGGTCTCTGCTTGGGCGCCAATTTGTAAAACTCTTTCGGGTGATCTTCATTTTCTACTTCAGATCCCTGCTTGGGCGCTAATTCGTAAAACTCTTTCGGATGATCTTCATTTTCTACTTGAGGTCCCTTCTTGGGCGCCAATTTGTAAAACTCTTTCGGGTGATCTTCATTGCCTACCTCAGGTCCCTGCTTGGGCGCCAATTTGTAAAACTCTCGGGTGATCTTCATTTTCTACTTCAGGTCCCTGCTTGGGGGCCAATTTGTAAAACTCCTTCGGGTGATCTTCATTTTCTACTTCAGGTCACTGCTTGGGGGCCAATTTGTAAAACTCCTTCGGGTGATCTTCATTTTCTACTTGAGGTCCCTTCTTGGGCGCCAATTTGTAAAACTCTTTCGGGTGACCTTCATTGCCTACCTCAGGTCTCTGCTTGGGCGCCAATTTGTAAAACTCTTTCGGGTGATCTTCATTTTCTACTTCAGGTCCCTGCTTGGGCGCCAATTTGTAAAACTCCTTCGGGTGATCTTCATTTTCTACTTGAGGTCCCTTCTTGGGCGCCAATTTGTAAAACTCTTTCGGGTGATCTTCATTGCCTACCTCAGGTCCCTGCTTGGGCGCCAATTTGTAAAACTCTCGGGTGATCTTCATTTTCTACTTCAGGTCCCTGCTTGGGCGCCAATTTGTAAAACTTTCGGGTGATCTTCATTTTCTACTTGAGTTCCCTGCTTGGGCGCCAATTTGTAAAACTCTTTCGGGTGATCTTCATTTTCTACTTCAGATCCCTGCTTGGGCGCCAATTTGTAAAACTCTTTCGGGTGATCTTCATTTTCTACTTCAGATCCCTGCTTGGGCGCCAATTTGTACAACTCTTTCGGTAAGTGAAGGTCGCTGAAAATCACTTTGAAACACATATATTTCTTGGTTGATATCGATACTATTCCTGTATTTTGGATTGTATGATTATTATCGACAAACGGTACCATCTGAAAATATAAATGCTGCTTAAGTTACGTAATTTGTATTAGGTTTTGACAGAGATAACATTAATGGTCTTCGGAAAATTAGTGTGGAAAATATGTCATTTTCTATACTCAATATGCAATATTCAATATTTTTGCGCTCTCCTTGCTTTCGGTTAAGATGAACTTTGTATCTGCAGGAAAGTGGCGAAAGAGACGACGTCGAACGGCGACGCGAAAAACGACGACTCGTCAAGCAGCGACCAGGAGAGGGGCAGGAAATCGCCCCCGAAGAGGAAACCCCCCAAGGTGAAGAGAAAGAAAGGAGGAACGGCGGCCAAGAAAGCGGCCGAGGAGAAGAAACGCAAGAGCGGTCAGCAGGTAAACCGAATTTCTCTTTTCTTCTTGAACACCTTACCGCGATCGGTTTTCCGCGCATTATTCTATGTTTTAAGTAAACTATGTCATCCGGGAATAATTTGACAGTTCGGAATGTAGAGATTACGCTTTTTTGCTTCGTGAGAAAAACGCGAGCTTGATTAGTTAGATCGTCCGTTCGAAATGTTGAGCGATTAAAAACATTGCAGTCCGCAGCGGTAGCGAGCGAGAGCGGCAGCGACAGCGACAAGGAGAGCGGCAGCGAGAAGGACAGCGACTCGGGCGCCAGCGCCTCGGCGCCTACGAAAAAATCGGCGGGCGCCGGCAAGGAGCAGCGCAAGCGCGGCAGGAAACCCAAGGGCGGTTCAAAAAACGATAAAGGTGAGGGTGAAACGGCGCCCGAAAAGGGGGGGGGTGTATAGCTCAAGCTGACGGTTTTTTTTTTTCAGGCGAGGAGCCACGCCCGAAAAAGAGCAAAGACGACGCGCCGCCGCCGCCGCCGCGTGACCCCTCGCGCAAACCGCCGGTCGGGCAGCTGAAGAAGACCGGCGAGAGCTTCCTGCAGTACGGCAACTGCTTCGAGGTGGCGCCCAAGTTGGCCAAGTGCCGCGAGTGCCGGTGGACGGTCAATCAGAGGTCGAAGAACGTGCTCAACATCTTCTGCAGGTAAGCGGAAATTGTGAGAAAAAATCATATAGGAACGTCTCACTGTTTGTTTGACCACCCTGTACAACATTATTCTTATTAATGCAGGTTTTACGCCTTCCGACGGCTGAGGTATACGAAGAACGGTCAGCTGGCCATCGCCGGATTTTCTGATCCGTACAAGGACGCCTCGGAGGTGAGTTTTCCACAAATATAATTTTTCCCCTTACATTTTACACCCCGAAAAAGGGATAGCGCTTCTTCCCACTTTCAGGAGACTGAGTTTTCCCCAGTGCCTTCTCCCGTGGTGATTTCAAGTTTAACGTTTCGTGCCTTCGCCCGCGGTTATTTGAAGTTTCACGTTCAACGTTTCGTGCCTTCGCCTGCGGTTATTTCAAGTTACGCGTTTAACGTTTCGTGCCTTCGCCTGCGGTTATTTCAAGTTACGCGTTTAACGTTTCGTGCCTTCGCCCGCGGTTATTTGAGGTTACGGGTTTAACATTTCGTGCCTTCGCCCGCGGTTATTTGAAGTTACGCGTTTAAGGTTTCGTGCCTTCGCCCGCGGTTATTTGATGTTACGCGTTTAACGTTTCGTGCCTTCGCCCGCGGTTATTTGAGGTTACGGGTTTAACATTTCGTGCCTTCGCCCGCGGTTATTTGAAGTTACGCGTTTAAGGTTTCGTGCCTTCGCCCGCGGTTATTTGAAGTTACGCGTTTAACGTTTCGTGCCTTCGCCCGCGGTTATTTGAGGTTACGGGTTTAACATTTCGTGCCTTCGCCCGCGGTTATTTGAAGTTACGCGTTTAAGGTTTCGTGCCTTCGCCCGCGGTTATTTGAAGTTACGCGTTTAACGTTTCGTGCCTTCGCCCGCGGTTATTTGAAGTTACGCGTTTAACGTTTCGTGCCTTCGCCCGCGGTTATTTGAAGTTACGCGTTTAACGTTTCGTGCCTTCGCCCGCGGTTATTTGAAGTTACGCGTTTAACGTTTCGTGCCTTCGCCTGCGGTTATTTCAAGTTACGCGTTTAACGTTTCGTGCCTTCGCCTGCGGTTATTTCAAGTTACGCGTTTAACGTTTCGTGCCTTCGCCCGCGGTTATTTGAGGTTACGGGTTTAACATTTCGTGCCTTCGCCCGCGGTTATTTGAAGTTACGCGTTTAAGGTTTCGTGCCTTCGCCCGCGGTTATTTGAGGTTACGGGTTTAACATTTCGTGCCTTCGCCCGCGGTTATTTGAAGTTACGCGTTTAACGTTTCGTGCCTTCGCCCGCGGTTATTTGAGGTTACGGGTTTAACATTTCGTGCCTTCGCCCGCGGTTATTTGAAGTTACGCGTTTAAGGTTTCGTGCCTTCGCCCGCGGTTATTTGAGGTTACGGGTTTAACATTTCGTGCCTTCGCCCGCGGTTATTTGATGTTACGCGTTTAACGTTTCGTGCCTTCGCCCGCGGTTATTTGAGGTTACGGGTTTAACATTTCGTGCCTTCGCCCGCGGTTATTTGAAGTTACGCGTTTAAGGTTTCGTGCCTTCGCCCGCGGTTATTTGAAGTTACGCGTTTAACGTTTCGTGCCTTCGCCCGCGGTTATTTGAGGTTACGGGTTTAACATTTCGTGCCTTCGCCCGCGGTTATTTGAAGTTACGCGTTTAACGTTTCGTGCCTTCGCCCGCGGTTATTTGAAGTTACGCGTTTAACGTTTCGTGCCTTCGCCCGCGGTTATTTGAAGTTACGCGTTTAACGTTTCGTGCCTTCGCCCGCGGTTATTTGAAGTTACGCGTTTAACATTTCGTGCCTTCGCCCGCGGTTATTTGAAGTTACGCGTTTAAGGTTTCGTGCCTTCGCCCGCGGTTATTTGAAGTTACGCGTTTAACGTTTCGTGCCTTCGCCCGCGGTTATTTGAGGTTACGGGTTTAACATTTCGTGCCTTCGCCCGCGGTTATTTGAAGTTACGCGTTTAACGTTTCGTGCCTTCGCCTGCGGTTATTTCAAGTTACGCGTTTAACGTTTCGTGCCTTCGCCCGCGGTTATTTGAGGTTACGGGTTTAACATTTCGTGCCTTCGCCCGCGGTTATTTGAAGTTACGCGTTTAAGGTTTCGTGCCTTCGCCCGCGGTTATTTGAACTTACGCGTTTAACATTTCGTGCCTTCGCCCGCGGTTATTTGAAGTTACGCGTTTAACGTTTCGTGCCTTCGCCCGCGGTTATTTGAGGTTACGGGTTTAACATTTCGTGCCTTCGCCCGCGGTTATTTGAAGTTACGCGTTTAACGTTTCGTGCCTTCGCCTGCGGTTATTTCAAGTTACGCGTTTAACGTTTCGTGCCTTCGCCCGCGGTTATTTGAAGTTACGCGTTTAACATTTCGTGCCTTCGCCCGCGGTTATTTGAACTTACGCGTTTAACATTTCGTGCCTTCGCCCGCGGTTATTTGAGGTTACGGGTTTAACATTTCGTGCCTTCGCCCGCGGTTATTTCAAGTTTCACGTTCAACGTTTCGTGCCTTCGCCCGCGGTTTTTTGAAGTTTGGCGTTCGAATGTGCCGTTCCATCCTTGACGGTCGCGTCGAATGTGGTTTTCTCTTTGAATAGTCCTAGAAAAGTGTCGAATGTATGCGTTTGTGTTTGCAGGAAGACGTGAAACTGTGGCTTCCGAACCCTGAAGACCCCCCCGAAGATTTGGACCTGGAGACTTCGCAGTTCCTGCTGAAACAAGTCGCCGACCATTTCTGCGATCTGTACCTGCAAGAGTTGGACGCCTTCGCCGAGAATATTTCTGAAGGTGCGTTGAAAATCGAAACGTCGTATCTGTAACGTACCGAGCATCTCTCGAAAATGCTAATTGTTATGAAATGTGATTTTTATTTTCAGACAAGGTAGTAGCCTGGAAAAGGGTGGTACAGGGCGTTCGAGAGCTGTGCGACGTTTGTGAAACCACGCTGTTCAACTATCATTGGGCGTGCGGCAAATGCGGTTTTGTCATTTGCATAGACTGTTATAAGGTGGGTGAATATTTGATTCTCAAAATCCTTTATGAAACATATTCAACAAAAGAGGATCCAATTTTTCAAACACAATTTTTTTTGCAGAGCCGAAAAAAGGGTACGATGAAGGTGTGGGGCGAGCCAGGCAAGGACCGCGACGAGTTCTCCTGGTTGCTGTGCACGAATCGACAAAGTCACGAACAGGAAAAGTTGATGCTGACGCAGATAATCCCCGGGGATTCCCTGAACAAGCTCGGTCGAATGGTAAATATCGGTCTTTCTTTGAAATGAGACAAAATTTGAATGAATCACGCCATTATTCAATCGATTAAAGATCGTCTGAATGTGAAAATACCAGCGATGTTTGCAACGAAAATTTTTTTTAGGTTCACGAGACGCGCGACCTTTGGAACATCGAGCAGTTCTGCGGCTGCCCCATGGTCAAGGAGTTTGCCCAAAAGTCCAACAACCTGCACGCCAAGGAAATCGTCCGATCGATACTGGGCGACAAGGTGAACGGAGTCAAGAAAGAGATCAAAGACGAGGATGGTGAGTTTTATTCTCGCGTGGTCACCCCTGAATTCCCGTATCGCGTTTTTAGCCAATTTATATAACTTTTGAAATAGCTGAAAATAGCTTCAATAACGAGAGTAAAACGCGTTCTCAACAAATATCCACGCAGTCAAATATGTTCCATCCGGCTCGAAGGACCAAAAAATGTTGCGTGTGTATTTGTCGGGAACGCGATATGCGTGGACGATTCCCTATGATGCCATTTTGTAGATCGTGATGAGTAAGAATTGGGGAATGATTTCAGGTTTTCATAATAATGAGCAATATACCGCAAATTTTCCCCGATTTCAACTATCTCGTATCTATCCGGCTCGAAAGACCAAATTTTTTTTTCGAAATATGCTGATCCTGATGGATTATCTCGTGTAGGCTCGGGTCAGGAGCGCGAGGAGAAGAAGGAGGGTTCGAGCAGCGAGGAGGAGGGCAACTTTTCGACGTTGCGCGAGCTGCTGATCCGGCCGTCGCACAAGCCGAACGGCTCTTCGCGAGCCGGCTCGCCAGTGATAGTCAAGCCGGCGGAGGGCAAGAAGAAGCCGCCGGCGCCTACCAAACCCGCCGACCTCGATGACGTCATCTCGAGTGTCATCGAAGACAGCGTGCCCCAAAAGGTATTTCATTGTTCATTTATTAGATTTAGATATTTCATTATATTGTTACGACATTTCTACCTGGGTTCGTTGATTCAAAACACACAGAACAAAACTCATTAATTTATTTCACTTAACACTAAAAAATACATCACTTTCATTTTCGCTACACAAATCTCTGTTAACAATATATATTTCTAAAATTAGGCTGTCCGCGACACTGCGCTCTTTTTATATAGGCACAAAACACTCATTCTAGCAAAGTCTTCAATATTCAATAAAGGTCAAAGGATACCGTTCATTTTTGAGAAACTGCGACGGTTTTGAGTCATCCTCTATTATAGTTGTGCCGCCGAGATAATGACTTCCGGTATTCTCGGAACACAGCACAGTCCGTAACAATATGAACCATAATTATTACGAAGAGAAAACACTCGATCAAAGAAAGAGATCCTCCTTAATTCAGATATTTCATAAAAAAAATGCGCTTCCAAAAAAATGTGTTGACCATTGAATAAAGTTGATTTGTTCAAGTGTCAAATGGTAGATGATACAGTACAGTAAAAAAATCAAGTGTTTGACGTCTCCCTAACTAGCCCCTTTGCGTGTCTCCACAGGTGGAGACGCCCAGCGAGCCGAAGCAGGAGCTGAAGCACTTTGTGCGCCGCTACGACTGGTCGGGTAGGGGGCGCGCCCAGCCGCCCATCCGCATCATGACCCTCACCGAGAGCAAGACCCTCTACCCGGACGCCCCCCACAGCTGGCTCTGTGACGGCAAACTGCTGCGGCTCAGCGACCCCGCCTGCCCCGCCAACTACAACATCTTCCGCGACCAATGGCGGCGCGGCCAACCTGTCATCGTGTCGGACGTCACTCGCCACTCCGACGCCGAACTGTGGCGCCCCGAGGCGTTCGCTCGCGACTTTGGCGACGACAAGAACGATCTGATCAATTGCATGACGGGAAATTTGGTGCCCAACCAGCCGATGCGCAAGTTCTGGGAGGGTTTCGATCACCTGTCGAAGCGGTTGAAGGACGATCGCGGGCAGCCGATGCTGCTCAAGCTGAAGGACTGGCCGCCCGGGGATGACTTTGCCGAGATGCTGCCCGCGCGCTACGCGGACTTGATGCGCGTGCTGCCCCTGGCTGAGTACACGCACCGCTCGGGGCGGCTCAATCTGGCGGGCAGGCTGCCCGAGAGCTTTGTCCGCCCCGATCTCGGCCCCAAGATGTACAACGCGTACGGTTCGGCGTTGCACCCCGGCAAGGGAACGACTAATCTGCACCTCGACATTTCCGATGCGGTTAATGTGATGGTGTACGTGGGGATCCCGAAGGATGGCGGTGGGGCGGATGCTGATGACCACGTGAAGGAGGCGTTTCGGGCGATCGATGAGGCCGGCTGCGATATTCTGACGAGGCGCAGGGTGAGAGATAAGGGGGAGCTGCCAGGCGCGTTGTGGCACATTTACAATGCGCGGGATGCCGACAAGATCAGGGATTTGCTCAACAAGGTTGGTTGGTTTTTTGGTCCTTCTTCTTCGGATACATGTCGTGTCATTTTCAATGGGATCATCAATCAATTTTTCGTTGTATCGTTTCAGGTGGTGGTTGAAAAGGGTGGGCGATTGGAACCCCACCACGACCCCATCCACGATCAGAGTTGCTACCTGGACGGGCCTCTGCGCGAGCGTCTCTACAAGGAGTACGGCGTCGAGGGCTATGCGATAGTGCAGTGCAAGGGCGATGCCGTCTTTATACCCGCCGGGGCGCCGCACCAGGTCAGGAACCTGCACAACTGCATCAAGGTGAGATTTTTTTCACTGTCGCCTTTTTTTTTCATTTCTCCGTATATTAAAAAGTATCTTCATTTCCACCCTCGGTCTTCTTTCATTGTAATAACTTTACATTTGAGACACACCAACTTGTGTTTTTCATTGACCTTCATTGCCTACTTGAGGTCCCTGCTCGGGCGCCAATTTGTAAAACTCATGGACGTATAAACACAGATGGACCTAATTTTAGTCTAAGATCATATTCTGCTCATTTGGGATATTTTAATTATCCAATCCTATCGTAATAAATTCAGAAAGTTCCTGAAACAAATGGGATCAACTCAATAAAATGAAAATTTCTCGTAATCGAGGTAATATCACCTGGTATTACTCCTGCGGAAGTAGCAGAACCAACAGAGGTTATGTACAACTGGCAACATTACTTCAAATCAGTCTCGTTTGACATTCTCTTGGAGCAAGTCTTTGTTTACCAAACTTCGTATGAGTGATTAATAGTGTTTTATCGAGTTATTTTGTGAAATACTTTGAACATAGACAGTAAAAATGGTGAAGCAGTGCTGGTTATGCAGGAAAACTAAGTTTTTACACCCAGATCTGACATTTCATTAGTAAATATTATATGTTTACATTATCGAATCTGAGTAACATAGGCGTAACAATGGGTTTATTTATCATTTCATGATCATAATAGTATTCCAATGATATTGTTAGTTATATAGCAGGTTTCATATCAAGGAGTTTGAATAATTCTCATTGTCACTTGCTCCAGATGTAAGAAGTTATTGATGGATGTAAATGAGGAAACTTTTTTCCAAGCTACAGAAAAGGAAAGAGTATGAAAACCTTACAAAACATCTAAATTATCATTGGAATTCGTAATGAGGCTGAGAAATATTTTAGATTTTTTAATAAAACAACGAATATTTATGATAAAAGAGTTAATAACCTTATGAATATTTTGGTGAGTAAAACATTACAAAATATTCCGAAGCAATTATATCAACATTTTGCTGACCACTTTCTATGATGGAGATAATATTGATGGCCACCCTGTACAATTTCTGAAACTAATCCTTCATAAATATTTCAAAATAAGAATACACCACGAAACGATGAATAAATTAGATTCATCAACTGTCAGAACGAAGACTATTCTGTTCAGAAATCAATAGTCACATTGAGGACCTGTTTCAGAAATCGCAATTCTATGTCAGTCACTGTATCTACAAAATTATTAAAGTAACCTCAATATAAAACTTTGTTTTATTACATCATATTATCTTTCTACATTAACTTTGAGTTACCTATAGAGAACAATAAAGTTATCACAGGGGTTTAATATCATGTTATTTATTCAACTTAGGATACTTCTGCCGATAGATGTTCGATAGATTATAATGGTTGTCAAACCTTGAACATTACAATATCATTTCCAAAAACCAAAACGGATTCAGGAAAGCTAAATCAACTTCAACGGCTATTGAGCAAGCTCTGGATTTTATCTATGAACAGCTTAACAACAAGAAGAAGGTACTAGGTATATTTTACGATTTAACTCGTGCATTTGATATGGTTAACCATGACTTACTCTTTCGTAAATTACACAGTATAGGAATTCGTGGTATACCACATGATTGGATAGTATCATATTTGACAAATCGTACGCAAGTGACAGTAATAAATAATAGCAAATCTGACTGTAAGAGTGCTGAGTTAGGAGTACCCCAGGGGTCTATACTGGGACCAACTCTTTTTATAATATTTTCAAATGACATCTACGATACATGTACCACACCAAATAGAATGGTACTTTATGCTGATGATACAAATATACTACTAGCCCATAAAAACTTGGAAAATCTGGTAAACTTAGGCAATTATGCATGTGATGAATTATGAAGAAAACCAATTTTATCAATTTCTTACCCAAAAACGGTACCTCTAACCCAGATCTAATGAACAATATCAATATGTGTGGTGAAACCTTGGAATACTGTCAGGTAGCTAGATTTTTAGGAATAATTCTGGATCAAAAGCTAACGTGGAAGGCACACATTGACAGTTTATGTGTAAAAGTTGGCAGTGCAAACTACGCAATTCGGAATCTGCGAGACACGGTCTCTACAGAAGTTTTAAAACTTATGTATCATGGATTGGTACAATCAAGGCTACAGTATGGATTGATCTTCTGGGGTAACTCTGCATATACTGACCGCATTTTTAAAGTTATTCATCTATGATAATAAACACCTATATAAAAAAACTCTGATATACATAATTACGCTACTCGGGGTGAAGATACTTTATATCACCCCTACTCTCGCTTGAGTGTGAGTCAGAATTCCCCAAAATATTTGGGTATTAAATGCTACAATAAAATAATAACTTTTATAGGGATCAATAAAAGAAGAAATGTAATGAGAAATAAACTATATGGTTTCCTGTTGGATAACTGCTTCTACAATATGGATGAATTTCTTGCTTTCAGTGCCTAAATGACATAGTTTCTTTTATACATGTAGTCTTTTTGAATTTTTGTGTTTTAGCTTTTTTAGCATTATCACTCTTTTGACTAGTCCAATAAGTTTTCTCATGTACTTAATTTTGTAATTGTGTATGTATGAAAATTTTAGTGATGAATAAAACTATTTCTATTTCTAAAATAACGGATATTATTTATTTTTATTCATTCTATATACATATAGCTACTAATTCAATAATTAGCTCATATTTGAATGTGTATTCAGTTTTGAATCGTCCATTGAATTTTATTGACAACGAAATAAAACTTCTCGACACGTTAATCACGTACGCCACTGTAGCGAAGGGAACAATCACAGTCTATCGTTTCCAACTCTCTTCCCTTCAAGCCGACTGCCTACGAACTCTAAGCCTTCAAAACAATGTGCGATGAAGGTATAGGCGTGCTGTGTCCATCTGTGTTTATACGTCCATGGTAAAACTCCTTTTCCAGTAAAATATTATTTCATTCGTGTATTTTGGGTTGCGTGATTACTCTGACCACAGAAGAGACACTTCGCTCATTTTGTTTGATGTACCGACATGATTTCATGCATTCTTTCTTGATTCCACCTTCCCTTTTTTTTTTTTTTTTTTTTTTTTTTTTTTTTTTTTTTTTTTTTTTTTTTTTTTTTTTCACAACGTTGAAAAAACCTCGTCATCTTTGCAGGTGGCGGAAGACTTTGTGTCGCCCGAGAACGTGTCGCACTGCTTCCACTTGACGCAAGAGTTCCGCGACCTCACCGACACCCACTCCAACCACGAGGACAAGCTCCAGATCAAGAACATCATCTACCACGCCGTCAAGGACGCGCTGGCGGCGCTGCACGCGATAGTCGAGCGCCACGACGCCGCCGCCGCCGTCGCCAAGAGCTCCGACAAGGACAGCGACGGCGGCGGCGGAGGGAGGAGCAGGTGTGACAGCAGCAGCGCTGGCGGCGGCACCAGTTCTGCCGCCTCCAACGAGGCGGACAACTCGGGCAAATCCGACTCCAACGAGGGCGGTTGAGGGGTTGCTCGGGGGAGTGTTGGGGGGGGCGGTTTTTTCCCTTTTTTTTTTTGTTTTTGGTGGGTGGCGGGGGGATCTTTGCTGGGAAGTGGGTTTTTTTTTTGGGGTTCGGAAGCGACGAGAAAGTCCCATCTGTCTTGTGAAATTGATAATTACCTGATGGAGTCAGAGAAAATCGAAAAATACTGAAAGAAATTTGAGTAATAATTCGTTTTTGGTAATTAATCTAATTTGTTGTTGAATGTAACAAGTTTCTTTTTTATTGTATTGCTTCAAAAACAAAGTTTTACAGCATGAGCTTGGTATAATGGTAAGTATGTTTAAATAGATAAATCGAATGTCAAAGAAAAAAAAAAGTAACATTCTATTTAGCAAAAGTATAAAATATGCTATCTAACAAGTTATTTTAAATCAATGTCAATTATTGTGGAATTGTTGATTACACCTATGAATTCAGAGAAATTTGAAAAATACCGAATTGAATTTGAGAAACAATGAAAGTAACCCGGTGAGTTAAATCAGTTTGTTGTTTTCTTATAATTGAATCAAAATCAATTGAGAAATTGATAATTACCTAATGAATCAAAAGAAAATCGAAAAATACTGATTGAAATTTCAGAAACAATGAAAATATTTACCTATGCATCAATTCAATTTGTTGTTGAATCTAACAGTTTATTTTAAATTGCCTTTGGTCGATAATTGAAAACTTCAAATACAACAATTCAGTTCATCATCACTTGAAATCACTAAACAAACTATTTCAAATGTATTTCACGAATTTTATGAAATCTAGTAATTTGTTTTCTCTCGGATTTTGAATCATTCCAGTGATTAGAAAAGTAGTTTCGACTTTGTCTTTGACGAATCATCGGATTCCCTATTCTTTGTATTTTCGACGATTTCTCCGAACCTTTCAGCTGTTTCAAAACTAAAACTGAAATGGGACGTCAACCAAATGCATTATTTAATTTACATTGAAATTATTACAGATCCGTAAGTAACTTAAAATATCAGGAAACTGAACTCCTGAAAGAACTGACATATTATATTTAGAAAAAGGGCTCGTGGGATAGATGGACCGGATCGGCGCACATTCAACCAGACCCGGAAAAACCCCCGCGTCCCGCGAAATTTTCCCCTTCCTCCCCGAAAATTCCTTGTGTGATATACCTACGCCTGAAAAACGATGTAAACTTGTACGTTGGGGTTTCCTACATTCCTGAGGCGCGAGTGCGCGCCCTGTACATAGCTGTGTACAAAGAAAAAAATCGGTGGAACGCTGAATATGCACGGTTTAACTTCCTGTATGTAGAGACTTTGTCCGATCTCGGTGTTGTTCGATTTGTTCCTCCGAAGTTTTTCCGATTCTGGGAAGGAAGATTTTCGAATCTGTCCAATTTATCGATTTATATAATCATAATTTGATATTTTTTTGTTTTACCGAGTTTTTTTTTTGCCTTCAAAACAGAGTTTCAACACTGGAAATGTTGTTTTGAACATTTTCTTATTGATCAATGAATATATTTTGAATATATAAATATACTTATATATTGTGTGCTCCATTCTTGATGGATGAAGCTCGATAATGATTTCGAATCCACCAAAAATCCGCGCTAGCTACGATCGAATTTTATGTCAATTTCATTTTTAATTCGATTTCGTATGTGGTGGAAAACTCCTGGATGTGTCCCAACTCGGGGATCACGGGTTTTTTGGTATTTTTTCGAATAGCTAAAAATCTACCCTAAGGCAACTACTGCTTTGTTTGTATTGGAATCGCGTTTTCTTGCGAGGCACAAAATCACAAATCGGGATGACAGAATGCCCGATTTGAGCTGATGATGGACGTTGAAACGTTCGAAACCCGAGTCGCCATTATAAATTGGCCGCACTTGCTCGAATTCGAAAACGCTCCTTCCCGGACGCTGACATTTTTTGATTGTATCCACGATCGGTGTTTGACATTTCAAGTTTCCAGTGTATATCGATGTATTTCGACTAACTGTATATGATGTGCCTGTAAAAAGAGAATTGTATTTTATCCAAAGTGGAATAACGAAACTCGTTAAAGTGCTATCTCGAAGTGCCAATTCATTATGATGCGTCGTCGGGGTCCCCCATGTGGAGGAGTGGTGACCCCGCTTGGGAAAACCGACCGCATGATCTCGATTTATTACCCCTTTTTGTTTGTTGATCGCAACGATGAACGTCTTGTAGATCCGCGTTTTCGCATGTTGAGGCGTCTCCGCTTGAAACGGCGTCGCCTGCCGGGGCGTCTCGGCGTCGGTGGCCCGCGAAACGACGCCGGGCGCCCCGGCGGTCGCCTTTTTGTCGGGTGGAATCTGTGGCAGATTCGGCGGGGTGGCAACGTTTGGAGTGGAGACGCTCCAGTAGTGTATTTGTGAATGATTACACATTGTATATTGTATATTATTTGAATAGATTTTTGTACAGTAACAAAGTTTTTTTGTACCATATAAATTAATGTCTAAGAATAAAGAAAATGTTTATTAAATAGTTGGTTTTTCAATTACCTAACCTAGCCGATCCCTCGAGTACTCCCAAGTCTGTCTCCACTGACTTCTTGTCAGTTTTATATATAATGGCATTAAAATGTTCAATCACTTACCTAACGAAATTAAAACGATTATGGATAAAAAAAAATTCAAGGTTTCTGTGAGAAAAGTTTTACTCGGCAGATCATTCTACTCGTTGGACGAATTTTATTCCGTGAAATTTTAGATTTTTTGTTGGCGTTTTAAATCGACTGATACGTAACGGTATTCACTTTGTATGTGTATTCTATTTTACTTCTATTTTATTTATACCTCTATAACGTTATTTAATAACACCTCAAATTTTAATAAACTGACGTATAGTAACTAACATTACTATTGTTTGAAATTTATTTTATGTAATTGTTTTTTGTATATATTTATAGACTTATTTATATGAATAATTTGACGTGTATAGTAACCTGCTCTACAAATTTTATGTTATGAATGACACGGAAAATTTAATATATTTTTGAATATGTAACGAGGTATGTATGCAAAATATGCATATATTCTATTGTTATTGATGTTAGTGTTTTACTGTTCTGTTTTTCACTTTGTCAACAGGAATTATCATTCTTCAGACAATAAAGTAATTTTTGATTTGATTTTGATCAATGCGGGAATCTTCACTGTAAATTTTTATTGCATCGTCATACAATACATTTTCCTGTCTGATTTTTATAATGAAAAATTTTAGAATCTTATGGATGGAAGAACGCAGAGGGGTGCCCCTACGTCTCCGAGCAACTACCCCTATACAGCTAGTTTTCTTTTAGTTTTTCATTCGACGATTGTGAAGAGGATGAATGTGGCGCCATCTATCGTCACATGAAAAATTTCCATTTTTGAATAATAAAACAATGCAAAATTTTAGAATCTTGTGGATGGAAGATCGCAGAGGGGTGCCCCTCACGTCCCCGACCAGCCACCCCTATATAGCTAGTTTACGCAGAGGCAGGAACTAAAAAAAAAACACAATTTTTCATTGAATATCTCTTTATTCTTGTGGAGAAAATGATGAACATAGGTGGAGGCAGCCTCCATTCAGTTCAGGAATCTAATATTTGAATGGACCCAACTCTGAGTGTGAGTTTTTCACGTCTCGACATTGTTGATTTTCGTGGCCGATTGGGAGACTATTTTCCATCGAAAGAAGAAGCCAAACCATGGAATAAAGAAGGTAAAGGAAGGATCCAAGCCATAGAATAAAGAAGGGAAAGGAATGATCCAAACCATTGAATAAAAAAGTTGAAGGAAGGATCCAAACCTTCGAATAAAGAAGGTAAAGGAATGAGCTAAACCATAGCTGAATGAAAAAGTGAAGGAATGAGCTAAATCATTGAAAAAAAAAAGACTAAGGAAGGAGTGAAACCATTGCATAGAAGAGGTGAAGGAGGAGCCAAACCACTGAATAAAAAAGGCGGAGGAAGGAGACAGTTCATTGAATAAGAAAGATGAAGGAATGAAGAAAAAATATGTAAGTGGAATAAGTAATAGGAAGAACCCATAGAATTGAATGAATAAGAAAGTATGGAGCAAATTTCATTGCATGAAAATTCTCCCAGTTGAAAAAAATATCGTTGCCATTAAATACCTCTAGTGTAAGACGTGGTTTTTCCAAAGATTTTCCGAGAAAATTTCGACCCCTTATCTCGATTTCGCGAAGAAAAATCTAACATTTCCCCAGGACAATGACCACGTCCTGTCCGATCCATTCGAAAATGAGACTTCCAGAACTGACGCTAAGAAATAACGAGGAAGCATCAACAGCATAGATAATAAGGTGAACAAAGTATCTGTCCAGATGCCCTCGTTATGTCTCAGGAAAATCGCAAAGGAATGAGAACATGAAATATTCATGATGCGTTTCTGCACTGTCATCATCAGGGAAATACAAGGTTATACTGATTTTGTGAAATTTTTTTCACCGCTCACGATGACATCAGAAAAACGCAGCAACAATGTACATTTTTTTAATTGGGTTCTCCTTCGGACCTTTTCAGACTGGTACTTGTGGGAGTCGATGGAAACGAAAAATTATATAGGACACCTCCATAAAAGTCCCAAAAAGAACTGACAAAACTGATTCAAATCAATGCATTCTCGACCATATTTCGAAAACGCCCTGCACATATTACATACCTCACCTACCATGCATTCGTCTCAATCTTTAGTAACAATACAAAAAAAAAATAAATACATAGAGCACCCAATAATACGTTTCCTCGAAGGATTCACAGGTATCTGAGCGGGGCGAACGACTTTGTCGAACACTCCGTACACGGGGACGTCACACTGCCAGAATGATAAAAATGTACAACTGTTTGGTGGTCAGTGTGATCCCTGGATGAAAATTTTCGCACACGAGCTCGGGAATTTATTTGTGCTGTGTGAAAATTTTTTTTCAAGCAACAAAAATTTCTAGGACTGTTATCGACATATGACAATCCAAACTGTGATAATTGGGGAGTGGATATGAAAATCATGATTTTTTTCCTTCTATCTTCCTGGAATATCGTTAAAAAGACGTTAAGTTTGTTAAAGTAATATTCAAGAAAATTGCGGGTTGAACCCCAAAAAAATTTCTATTACCAAATTTGGTTGGAATCGCATGACTAATAACAGAGATATAGAGGGGGGCCGTTTAAAGTGAGACACGCTGTATATATTTTTTAAATATCTGAATACTTACACCATCACACTTTGTGACACTGGTTTCTGTTTATTCTATATTTATCATAAAATTTTTCGAACACTCAAAACCTGTAGCATTTTTTTCATAAAAGAGGGCATGTAAACACCCCCCAAATATTGTGTTGAAGTTTGAAAAATTCCAATACAAGGTGAGTTATTAAGTAGTTATTTCTGAAAAAAAAAGTAGATGATGGATCCCCGTAAAATATTGATGATTTAAGATACGTTTTTGTGTGATCCAGTTTGAAGGATATTTCATTAATTCATTGTTCCCATCAACAAAAACAGTTATTGTCATTTACTCGACGAAGAAAAGCAATAATCCATGCATTTCACCTCGATTTAAAACTATTTTGATTACCGACAGCAATGCTGAAGATAATGTGAAATGAACTTTGAAAATTGTCCAATTTCAAACGATGCAACCGATATGTAAATTTTCTTTTGGGAAGCAGAATTAAATTACGGAAAAATTCAAGGCACTGCTTAGGAAAAATGCCACAAAGTTGATGCAGGAACTAATTTATGTTGGATCATTATGAAAATGTAAAGGATCAAGTTCTGTTTCGGGGATTCATCACCTATGCGTTTAAAGCAGGAAAAAAAAATTACGCACCATTTTCAATGCCCATTTCACCAAGTCTGGTTCATACAACAAAAACGATCTACACGGTATCTAAAATAAATTCAATCACCTTTACCTTCCAATGAAAATAGAAATTATAACGGCTATAATAACAAACAAAAATTAAATCATCTAGTATCGCATCACTCGTTCACAGCTAAACAAAATAAAGATTTACAACTTCATTCAATAAAATTAAAAAAATAATCATCAGCACTCCTCCTCATCAGTAAAAACAATCGCGAATCCCTAGAGCGTTTTCGAGCTATCTTTACTTTTGGGAGCCCCCGCAGGCGGCGCAATCACCGCCTTCGAGTCCATTTTGGGGGCGGGGGGCGTGACCGAACCGCCGCCCCCGCCCGCTTTTTTGCTCTCGCCCGGTTCCGCCTTGGCGGAAGGGGCGGGGGCGGCCTCCGCCCCCTTGTCCAGCTTCGCCTCCTTGTCCTTGGCCAGCGCCTTCTCGATCTTGTCCTCGACCTCGAGGATCTCCTCCTTGTCGAGCAGCTCGATCAGCTCGTCGACCTGCTTCGCGCTCAGCTTCACGTTCTCCTTGCCGATTATCTCGATCACCTGCGGAGATGGAAACCAGACTTGAAGAGAGGAAATTCGGATCGACCAGACTTCCAGCATCTTCGAATCGACCAGACATCTATCATATTCAAATCGACCAGACTTCCAGCAACTTCAAATCTACCAGACTTCCAGCAACTTCAAATCGACCAGACTTCCATGATATTCAAATTCATCAGACATCCATCATATTCAAATCGACCAGACATCCATAATATTCAAATCGACGAGACTTCCAGCAACTTCAAATCTACCAGACTTCCAGTAACTTCAAATCGACAAGACTTCCAGCAACTTCAAATCTACCAGACTTCCAGTTACTTCAAATCGACCAGACTTCCAGCATCTTCGAATCGACTTCCATAATATTCAAATCCACCAGACATCCATCATACTCAAATCGACCAGACATCCATCATATTCAAAGCGACAAGACTTCCAGCAACTTCAAATCGACCAGACTTCCATAATATTCAAATCGACCAGACATCCATAATATTCAAATCGACAAGACTTCCAGCAAATTCAAACCTACCAGACTTCCAGTAACTTCAAATCGACCAGACTTCCATAATATTCAAATCCACCAGACATCCATAATATTCAAATCTACCAGACTTCGAGTAACTTCAGATTGACCACTTCCAGCATCCTCAAATCGACCAATCCATCATATTCAAATCGAAGAGACTTCCAGCAACTTCAAATCGACCAGACTTCCATAATATTCAAATCGACCAGACATCCATAATATTCAAATCGACAAGACTTCCAGCAAATTCAAACCTACCAGACTTCCAGTAACTTCAAATCGACCAGACTTCCATAATATTCAAATCCACCAGACATCCATCATATTCAAATCGACCAGACATCCATAATATTCAAATCGACAAGAGTTCCAGCAACTTCAAATCTACCAGACTTCCAGTAACTCCAAATCGACCAGACTTCCAGCATCTTCGAAAAGACCAGACATTCATAATATTCAAATCGACCAGACTTCCAGCAACTTCAAATCAATCGACCAGACTTCCAGCAATTTCAAATCGACCAGACTTTGAGCAACTTCAAATCGACCAATCTCATAGCAAATTCAAATTGACCAGACTCGAAGCAAACTCAAACCGATCAAGTTTTCAGCAATTTCAAATCAACCAGACTCACAGCACGTTTTCATTTAACGTGACAATTTACCCATCCCAAAATATAAAGTTATCATGGCGGATTTTGACATTTAACAAATTTAGGGAAAAATCTAGGGAAAAGCTTGACACTTGACAGATGACAAAATAAGTGTTCCATGTCCGTACAGTAACTTACCTAATTGAACTTGATATTACTTGAATTCGAAACCGAGGTACAAAGAAGAAGGATATTATTCTGGAATTTGGATTTGTCTACATATTAATTCAGTTTCAAATGAAACACTTATTTTGTCAACTGTCAAGTGTCAGGTCCTTTCCTACATTTTCCCCAAATCTGTCAAATGTCAAAATCCGCCATGATAACTTTCTATTCTGGAAAGGGTCAATCGACCAGATATTTCGAATCCTCCAGCAACTTCCAATTAACCACACTTTCATCAAAAAAAAAAGAAAAAATTGTCAGTAAAATTTGATAGACCATATTTGCAGCATGTTTTGATTCGACCAGACTGCCAACTATTTCGCATTGACCATACTTACAGCAGATTTCAAATCGACCAAAATTACAGCATTCTTTCAATTGTCCAGCCCTCCAGCAACTTAGAATCAACTATGTCACCATTAAATTCAAACAGATTTTTGTAACACTTTGAATGGAACAGATATTTAGCTAACATAAAGCCGACCATACTTCCATCAAACCTTAATCGAGCTTCCAATGGACCAGACCTTCATCCGATCAGCATACTTCAAGCAACTTCCATTCGACCCTACTTCTTACAAACTTCAAACAGACCAGACTCTTATCAAGCTTCACATGGACCAAACTCCTACCTAACATCAAATCGACCACATTTCCACTAGATACGGAATCCACCAGACTCGCGGCAACTTCAAATCGACCAGACTTCCAATTTTAGATCGGACCAGTTTTACAGCATATTTCGATTTTACCAGATTTCCAGTAGATTGTAATACATTTCAGGGGACGATACTTCATCAGAACTTGTCTAATATAAACTATATGCCTCTGGAAAATAAAACTTCCAGTGAAAATGATGGAATAAATAGAATATAATAAAATGCTGTATTGAAACTATTTGAAGACAAAATTAAATTGATTACGCAATACTCAACTGATAAGTTGCGCTCTTGCTTTTTTATCAAAATAGAAAAAAGTACCAAGCTCGATTCTATTTATCGAGATGATTTTCAAGGTAGCGCGAAGAAAATAAAGACTCACCTTCAAGACGTCCTCGACCTTCAACGAACCATCCTTATCATCGTCCATCTTCCTCAAGACGTTCGTTATCTGCTCCAATCTCTTCTGATCAGGCACATCTTTGATCTTGTTAATGGCCGCGATGATGTCGTCGATCTTGAGCAGCTCCTCCTTCTTCTTTTCTGCCGAACCAACGAGAGAAAACTGTTGAGAAACGGGGAGAGCAACACTTCAACGCTCGCTTACCGGTCGTTTCGGTCTCCAACTCCTTCTTCAGTTGCTGCTCCTTGCGCTCCAAGTCGGTCATGACCGTATCCAGCTTGCCAATCAGCCGGTTGACGCTCTTGAACAGCCGCTTGGCCGCCTTGCTCTCCTTGATCTCGGCCTGGGGCTGCGCTGCCATCACCTTGGCGAGGTCCTCCACGTCTTCCTGAACCGGAAAAATCAAATAGAATCAACCCCCCATCGCGCGATCCCCGCAGCGAGTTTCACCTTGTAGTCGGCCATCTCGGCCTTCAGCTCCTGAATCTCCTCCTTCTCCACAATCAGCTTCATGTCCTTGGAGACGGTATCGATGGCGTGCTCGATGATCTCAAAGTCCTTCGACTGCAGCGGCTCCTCCTTCTTGGCGAGCGTCGCGGCGTCCGGCGGCGGCGCGGTGCTGACGGATATGACCGGCGCCTTGTCCACGAGCACCTCCTTGTCCTTCTCGAGCTTCTTCTTCTCCTCGCGATGCTCTTCGCGCTCCTCCTTGATCTTCTTCTCCTCCTCCTTGAGCAGCTCCAGCCTCACCCGGTTGTCGATCTTGCCTGGATTTGAGATTGATCCGTCGGTTAAGATGCACAAGAAATTAATCAAATTCAAATCTTCCTGATTTGGAAGATTCCACCAACGATTGACATTCGAGCTCATAGAACACATAGAAACACAGAACTGAAATCACGGAACTAGAAATTCTCAGAGAAGGGAAGCACGGAACGACAGACGCATGAGCGCATTCCATTCACCTCAACCAACCGGATCTTAGTTAAGGCTAGAATGAGCAAGAAACCTTTTGCCGACGTCACAACCACATGGAAATTCTCCCTAATGAAAACTCTCACCTTCTTTTTCGCCGATGGCAGCCTGCGTCTGCTTGACGATGGTCTCGGGCAAGGCGGAAATGGTGGCCTTGAGCTTGTCACTGGTCGGGATGGTCTCAGGCAGCATCAGCGCCCTGGACAGGAGGAGCAGGGAAGGCGGCACCTTCTCGTTCAGGCTCAGGTCCAGCCAGTCGTTCAGCTGGGATCTCAGTCGCTGCTCGCTCAGGCCGTAAGCGCGCATTCCTCTCGCTCTACGCGTTCGAAAAATTGCAAATTGACAGCGGAAATGCGGAATCTACCAAGCAGTGCACTTCATTCAATCCTCACCTCAGAATTGTGTGCGAGGTTTGAGAAACTAAAAATTTACGCGAGCTGTATCTCGGTTCAAATTTGGACCCACGAAATCATAGAACTCAAATTTGTGACAGTGCCGATTTATGATTTGGAAAACGTATGATGAGAATCAAATTTGCGCAGCATATGAAATTTGTTTGATGTAGGAAGATATGAAATGAGCTCCAATACTCGTACTATTTTTCAAGGAGTCTCACTCCAGGAACTCAGAATACATGAGCCATGTCCTGAAATGTTCCTACCGCGATCTTCTCACGTTCGAGGCATGTGTGAGGTCCATTGTGACGTCAGACAGAGACTGTCTACCTGATATTCCTGATAGTTCATAAATACCCAAAACCCTAGACCATACATCAATTATCTTTGGTGTATGGTCTTAGCCCAAAACAGTATGGAATCTTTCTAGAAATTCACCTCATTTACGGGGAAACTATATATATTTGGGAAAATACCAATAATTATCATCCCCATCAGATAAACAAAATAAAGGTAGACCACTGACGTCACCGCGTTGACTTTCAAATGCTTATCAAGCCAGATAGGTATAAAACACCGCGCTGACGTCATTGACAGGATGATAAGATCGACGAACTCGAACCCATCCATCGTTCACTTTTTTATGTAGTCGCCATGGCTGTCAGGTAGACACAATACACAGAACACTACAATATAATAGTTTTCTGTGGTTAGTGTGGTTCCAGAATCTGTTCTGTGACCAGATATTAAAATACATTTTCATGGACTCTTTTCAAATTTTTTTTGGACAAAATAAGGAGTAATCTGAATTATAATGGATCTTATCAAGACTTTTTACCTGCAAGCTTGTTGTACTTCAGCCAGAGTCAAACTGGGGACTCCCTCTTTTTGAATCATTTTGTCATCTGCAGCCAATGACCTCAATTTCATTCTCAGTTGAAAACGTAAAAAATTATTGGTTCCTAAAGTTTGTACATCCAAAACCCTGCACAAGGCTATCAGCTGACTTCTTGATAGAGAGTCCAGGGTTATTTCATCCTCAAAAAGCTTGGAGAACTTCATTATTTCCTCATTGGAAACCTGTTCTCCTACAATAACAAAACCATGAACTTCTTTGGCTCCAATCATTGAAGCAGAACTCACCAGAAGTCCGCACCTTACTGAACCAATTCATGAACTCTTTGGCCCTGTCACTGCTTCTCTCCTTGTGTTGCCCTGCCATGTCATCCAAAGTACCCTGTAAAAACTTGGCCATCTCCAGCTTCACCTTCAGGCTCTTCTTAATCTTATCATCCTGTTCAACACTGGTTTGGAAGGTGGAAGGCAACATGCCAGGAAATAACTTTATGAAAACTGGCAGCAGCAGCTCCATGAAAGGGACAATGATGAACACAGAGAAGGGCACCAGCCTGAACAGATCCCCCACTGTACGGGTGAGCAACCTGTACTCCCTCCTGGTGAGGGTATTGCCATTAAGAACCCTCCATACCAAGCCTGAGGAGATTTTGGCATCAATAAACAATAGTCTGAAGCCATGGTAATAGTGAACCAGTTCAGCCCACACTCTCTGTGGGATGGATTTTTTCACAACTGGCTTGGCAACCTCTGAGGCAGCTGCCTTTGTTGCTGCTGCAGCAGCAGTCTTTAACTCCTCTTCCTGCTGCTTTTTCAATTCCTTTACAGTAGCTTCTAGTTTTGAGGATGGTTTCAGAGGTTCTGTTTCAAATCTGATGCTTGATAATGATATATATCGTATCAAATCGTGATTAGAAGTTGATGTGTGGCTATTCAGGAGCTTCTGGGATAACGAATTGGGAATAGAATATGGTTGCTTTGAATCCAATGTACATGTATGAAAATTGGCATTGCACAAACAGCGCGTCTGTAAATTATGACCGAAATCTAAAAACAAACAACTCGTCACGCTACAGAGTAGTGAAAATTATATAATTATGTATACTGATAAAGCCATGTATAACCTGAAAATCATGTTTGTACTTACTTTTCAGTAGTTTTGAACGGGAATTTTTTATGTGTTGGGTCCTTAGAACGATATTCATTCTGAAAAATACTATGCCATTGATTTCCTTTTACAATTTTATAATAGTTTTATTGTGACGATGAGTGTTTTCGGTGACTTAATAATTTAACAAAATGACATCAAGTATTTCTTGTGATGATTCAAACTTGGACCTTGGACCAATTTTCAAGTGATTGACAGCTTATCTTAAAAGACGGTAAGAGCACAAGTCAGAGATGTAAAACCAGTGCGCTCTCAGTATATATGTTTCTCTCTTCAATACATGTCAAATAAAAGAATATAATATATATACTGATTGATAACTGATTACTGTTACTGAATGGAATCTGATTTCTTGATTTCTATGAGTGGTTCTGACGACTGACACTGTCATGTCATGTCATCAATGCTGTTTTGGTTCAAACCACTGAACCTTGTTCCGCGATGGCCCGGTAATTTTCAGACTGCCCCTTCGTGACTCCATGCTGGTTCCATCCAAGGTTTCTAGTAAAACTGTTTGGTAATTTATCCGTTAGGTGGCGATGTCGAATTTTTTTAAATATTTTTGGTGTAATTACGTACTTTGGCTTCCTGAACTCGAAGCAGAAGTCAAAACGAGGCGGACTTGGGTAATTTCGGAGATTTGGGGCTATTTTGTTTCGAAAATATACCATTCGACTGATTAGACACCTCAAATTTTTGCTATTCAAACGAAATTCACCTTTCTTCAAACAAACACACCACACACTCTTACATCTACTTGTTTCCAACAATTGTCAGCAAAAAAACTAATATTTTTCAAAAAATTAACCCTTCTTTTAAACGTAACCATATCATCACCAGATATTAACCTTAAAACACAGCCTACCTGATTGCCTGGTTCCCGATCTCGTCAAGCTCGACTCTCGATGGGTTTTGTTCACGAAATGTAAAGATATTTTCACGATAATATTATGGAATTCGTGTGCAGTGTTTTTCTCAATAGCGCAGAAATTTGAAATATCATATCGCGTCAAATATGATGTATTTTCGAAACAAAATGGGGACATATCTACAAAAATACTTGAGTTTGCTACGTTTTGACTCCGAATTCGAGTTCAGAGGCCAAAATGAGTAGCAGAAATTTTTGAAAAAAATTCGACATCGTCACCTAACCTAAATTACCAAATATTTTATTAATACTACATATTTTGGTATTGCCTATATTTGGTCCCACTATGTTAATGGGAAGTGAGGAAGTGCTGCTTATATTTTTAACCAAAGATTCGATTATTTTTTAAACAAGGCGGGAATGTTGCGACCCGGTATTTTATTTTGATGGCCCGGTACCGGGTCGCGACCCAGTTAATGAGAAACGCTGCACTACACTATCGCAACTTTGGATATAATTTGTACAAATCGTGATATTTTAGTAGAATAAAGACGTATACAAAAAGGAGCCTTCTAGTTTATGAAATTTTCAAAATTATTTATTTCCCGTAGGTTTCCCTACACATGCCTTGTTACTTATATTCGACACGTTCATATTTCAATTTATTTTACTGTATTATCACTAGTCAGATAAGGTTATTTAAATCAGAAGCGACAGAAAAGTGTGGCTATAATGGGAGCACTATTTAGGATTGGATATTGGAAGGGATTGAAACTCAACTTGTTTGTACTTGCTCATTTTTTCTCAGGTTATTGATCATATTACAAATATTGAAAGTTCACATTACAAACATGTACCTATTCTAGATATGTACGAATTGTTACTTTGCAGTTTCATTAAAAACTCGTCTAAAGCAAGTACAGTATATATATTTTTTTGGTTTTGTTTTGTTTATTTTGATGATGTTCACATTCAGCGATGATTCGAAATGTACAATACAAAAACTAAAAAAGCTGAGATTGCAAATGATTTATGAATACATTAAATTTAATCAAGGCATGATATCAAGTTGATCAACCTGTAGTAAGAGGCACTAAAGTAAACAAAACAATCTAACCAATACTAAGCTACTAATGAAAGTGATTGGTATAACCTTTATTTAATCTAGTTTTCAATATTTCATTTTGAGTGGTCCATCCATGGACTATTTTTTTTTTCAAGTTTTTGATTTAGAATTTCAGATCCCTTAGGATCACTCGTACATTCTTGGAAAATATAGCCGATGAACAGACATCATTATCCAATAATTTGTTACCAACCACTTAATAAGAACTATCAACTCTAAATGAACACTAATATGGGAATATTAGTGTCGCCTAGCTATTAATTTATCTTAAAAAAATATCGAAATCATTCAACGAGTTCACATTTTATTGAAAATTGAACTGTCACGTCTAAAAATGAATACTGAAAAGTTATCAGATGAAATCGTCAGTGAACTTTTCCTTAGTGAATGATTACTCAACAACTGTTACCGTTATCGAAAAAAGTGATGCTTCACAATCGAACGAAATATAATAATAATCTGTATGCTCTCAAACTCAATGCTGACGTATCTCTCTCCATTTCATTCAGTTACTTCTGCTAAATTCATCAAAATCACATACAGATTTTTCATTGGGCCATGTAAAATGTACCCCTTTGAAAGCATATCTAATCTTCCGATAAAAAATAGTTTTATTACTAAAGCCGAGAGGCTCTGATATTAGAAACGCAATACTAAACCTAAGGGCATTTTTATTGTTTTTTTTTTAATTTTCAAGTATGACATATTAGATATATGTGATAAAATATCGGTTATAGAAAAGTTACAGCAAATGGCTGTACGATCCAGTAGAAGTGTAATTTCTTTTTCAAATCGCTATCCTCCCAAACTATCGAAAAAAAAAAAGGAAGCGTCCTAAAACGCATTTTAGTGCTTTGAACTGGCCGTTTTTGATCAGATAAGCTCCATAAAAAAGAAATCACTTTAAATATAAATGATAACCACTTCCAATTACCAAAATAATATTCATTGAGCAGGATTCATTATTTACCACAACGTTTTCCTCGAGAAACAGTTGCAAATATTTACAAATTACTAATGGATTATTGTTGAAAGAAAACGTCCTGCTCAAGTATCGATAAATAAATGATTTTTCTCACTACAACTAGGAAAAAATCAAGTACCAGTAGTACCCTCATCCATGAAATCATTTTATTAATACACCTAAAGGAGAGGTCGATTTCGACTACTTCAAAAAATTTTTTTTTTTTGCATTTTTTCGCTGCCATTCGTTTTCATGGCGCGCATCCACAGATGTTCTGCTTCGTTTTGATAAAAAATCCAAAAGGGTTCAACTATATGACACACCTTTTCCTGTTGAAAGTTCTCAACGTGGACAAAAAACATCAAACTGTAAATATATTAATTGATGGAAGATCTACCCGGAATCAATGGGACAGCTGAGATTTTTACAGTGTGTTTTTTTTCTTCATTAAATTCTAGTATTATCATCGGGTAGATCTGTATGCATGAACTGATATGAAAAAAATCATATTGTCAGAAAAAGCGAAAAAATCCGATCCACATTTAAAATCTGAATTAAAATCTGAACAGAATTTCAACAATAAAAAGTCAACAAAAGGGAAATGACCGGATTCCGACAATATGAAAAACTACACAGAAACTAATAACGTATCCAAAATAATTTTTGATTTGTTTAGTAAGCGTACACGGTCGGTCTCGACAGGAACGAACAAAAAACACTTTCACTGTACACAATTACATCACAGCAGCATTGTATTTTTCCCGCTTATGCTTTCATCTTGAATGTCACACTACATTATAAATATTTGAAATCTGCATTAACGGTGGTTTTGATCCTACCGACTGCGCCATGTTACAAAAATCACGGTTGGAGGCGTTCCCAAGCTGCTTCGCACATGCAATTGACAACTCTACCGACTGCGCCAATTAACAAAAAATCAGCGATCGCGAAGCGAACACGTTCCCCTGCTCGTTCCTCTCGAGACCGACATCTCGCCGCTCCTAGTCCACACTCAACAAAACAAAAAAAAACGGCATCAATTGACCGGCTATACAAATCAACAAAAAAAAATCGCTCAAAAATGTGCAGATCGGCGCGGGAAACCGATCGAACAACTGAAAACAAACATAAATGAACGGATTCCTACAGTTACACTTACTATACACATTCTCTAAATATCCGCGCCCGCCGCCAACAGTGAACAGAAGGCGGCGGCTCGGGCAGCATGACAGTCCAGGCGTGGTGGGAGGGGCGGTAGGCGCCGCCCCCCGCGCACTCACACCTCTTTACCTGCACTGAAACTAATATGGCAGTTGATTTGTCAAGGGAGCGTCGGGGCGCTCGCGGTACCGCATGCTGCCGCGTCGTTCGAAAAAGCCGAAAAAAATTGTGGGGGCGCGCGCGTTCAAAAGGTGATGGAACGCATCGATGGCAGCGCCGAAATCTGTAAAAGAAAAAATTGAATAAGAGATTGCTCTTCTTTTCTTCTGGGTCGGAAGTCGGGAATTATGCGTACCGACTGCGCCATTTCTTTCCGGTTCATCAACAGGTCTCCAAGATTCATTCACTATTTCTAATCAAGCCGCGATTTCTTGTGATAAATATCAATATTCGAATGTTAAATAAAAATAGTTCCTTATCATTCTAATATTTCTAATCTAGTGACTGCGCCATTTTAAAACGAATCAAAAACTGTTAAGAGGCTGCTCAACGTGAAACGGAATGATTTCTAAACGCTCATAGGCCACGCCTCTTGACTTCCTTAGACTCCACCCACCCGAAAATTACCAAAAGAAAGAAATATCCAGACACGAATGTGCAAGATAAATCGATAAGTACAAAACAAAGGACAAATAACGTCAATGTTGGTACAATTCATTTTCACGACGACAACCGACTCCTACCGACTGCGCCATATGAACTTTAAGAATAAACAGATCTACACGATTCATTCACCATTTCAAATGAAGCCGCGTTGAATTGCGATTAATATTTCAAAGTTGAAATTAGTTCCGTAATTATCACAATCCTAATAATAGTTAAAATCCTGACCGCGCCATTTTATAACGAATCAAACTATAGAGATGCTTCTTAACGTGAAACGGAATGATTTCCAAACGCTCATAGGCCACGCCTCTCGACTTCCTCAGACTCCACCCACCCGAAAATCACCAGATGAAACACATTTTCAGGAAAGAATGTGCTGGATAAATCAAAGAGTACAAGGCGCAACCAACGTCAATGTCGCTACAAGTTCATTTTCACGACGACAACCCCGCATTCAAATTCCTACCGACTGCGCCATATGACCGACCAAGTAAATTACCTGTATGAGGCAGTCCTCTTCCAGGCGAGAGGCGAAGGACCACTCGTCGTCATCGAACATGAACGAGTGGCGGCGCTTGCGCTCTTTGGGTGTGGCCAAAAGCTCTGAGATGTCTCGAGTGGTCTCGCAGATCGGCGGCAGATCGTCCATGTAGGATCGCTGCAGCGAGCTCAGGTCGCTCAGCAGCTGTTCTCCGTCCTGAAACGAATCAATAAAACATCATTTGGTGAGTCCAGGTGAGATGAGACCCTATAAAACTGGATTATCCATCGGAAAACTCACCTGGCTGATGTCCTCGCGCAGACGCAGTGAAGGTGCAGGACGTGGAAGCTCGTCTTCTCCGTTCAAGCAAGTCTGGCAAATCTGAAAAGACTCATTATGAGACAGATAAACCAAGATTGTGCCAATTTTTCGGCTCTCCGAAAAACTTGGCACTTGTAACCTTTCTGCTGCTACCACTCACCTCCCCGCCGCTCCAGATGTCTCTCAAGTCGTCGCCGCCCCATCCGACAACCGCACCGCCCCCGCTAGCCCGGGGCGGCTCCTCGGCGTCGTCGCTGCACTTGCTGCACGCCCTCACCTCCTCGTACTTCCAGAGGGGGGCGGCGCTATCGGGGCGGGTCACGCACCGGTCCGCCGCCTCCTTCTCCTCCTCCTGGGGGCGGGGGACGATAGAAAGCGGCTGGAGAGCGCGAGGGTTCTCGTTAACGGTATCCTGAAACGGAGAGGGTTGAAGATTGAAGGGCACGAGGCACTTGTATCATCTGTTCTGTGAATCGGTATAGTCAGCGGGATATGTGAAAGGAAGCGTACAGGAGAGATTTACGGTTTTGGCACTTGTAACCTTAGATCTCCCGATAGTAATCTTGATTTTCGATACCCTGGCATATATAAAATTTCTTTCACCAATTTGGCACTTGTAACCTTTTTACAAAAACTGAATGAAAAGGCGAATTTGAAGAAGCCACCTAGATCTCCTGTTAGCAAACCGTATTTCCGATACTCTGGCACTTATAACCTCATATCATCAATTTGGCACTTGTAACCTTTTTACAAAAAACGCGCATTTAAAAAAGCTACATAAATCTCCCGTCAGCAAACCATATTTACGATACCCTGGCACCTATAACCTTCTTTCATCAATTTGGCACTTGTAACCTTTTTACAAAAAACGCGCATTTGAAAAAGCCACATAGATCTCCCGTTAGTAAACCATGTTTACGATACTCTGGCACTTATAACCTCATTTCATCAATTTGGCACTTGTAACCTTTTTACAAAAACTGAACGAAAAGGCGCATTTGAAGAAGCCACCTAGATCTCCTGTTAGCAAGCCGTATTTCCGATACTCTGGCACTTATAACCTCATTTCATCAATTTGGCACTTGTAACCTTTTTACAAAAACTGAACGAAGAGGCGCATTTGAAGAAGCCACCTAGATCTCCTGTTAGCAAGCCGTATTTCCGATACTCTGGCACTTATAACCTCATTTCAGCAATTTGGCACTTGTAACCTTTTTACAAAAACTGAACGAAAAGGCGCATTTGAAGAAGCCACCTAGATCTCCTGTTAGCAAGCCGTATTTCCGATACTCTGGCACTTATAACCTCATTTCATCAATTTGGCACTTGTAACCTTTTTACAAAAACTGAACGAAAAGGCGCATTTGAAGAAGCCACCTAGATCTCCTGTTAGCAAGCCGTATTTCCGATACTTTGGCACTTATAACCTCATTTCATCAATTTGGCACTTGTAACCTTTTTACAAAAAGTGAACGAAAACGCACCTTTGAAGAAGCCACCTAGATCTCCCGATAGCAAACCGTATTTCCGACAACCTGGCACTTGTAACCTTTTCGCACCCTCTTCAGAATTCGCTCATCAATCATACTCACATCGACTGCGTTCTTCTCGCAACCAACGCCGACATCTTTGACGGCGCCCTCCTCCGTCTGACAGCCCTTGTCGTTCTGGCAGATCCTGAACTTGAGCAGAAACTCCAAGTCGGGCGATAAGCTAAACTCCTCGCCCTTGTACGTGTGGTAACGCTTGCCCTGGCCGTTGTCGTTGTCCAGCCACATGGTGCCGCTCTCGCTTCGCTTGTACTCCACCTGAACAAATAAAAAATTTCATCATTGGAACAATCAAAAACCGATAATAATCAGATACAACATAAATAAGGAACTAAGAAGCCAGCGTTCGCGAAGTTTTTCCTCACCTTCTCCAAGTTGTTCGAGATGACGAAGGTGGCGCCGTCCGCGTACCGCCCCCCATCGCCACCGTCCCCGCCAATCTCGGCGGCGATCGGCCGGAAGTGCGAACTCTCTGACGTCAGCAGGTCCTCGTGCCCTTCGACTGCGGCGACTCGGCGACCGAACGGCTTGGGCGGCGGCGGCGCTCTGGGGAAGCCGCCGCCGCCTCCGGGGACGACCTCGGTGAAGCCGCTCCGCTCCCTGCTGTGGTTCAGCTTCAGCAGGCTGCTAGCCAGCCGGTTCTGCATCTTGTTGTCGTCTTCGTCGGGCGCGCTTAGTTTCTTCTGCTGGTCCCAGTCGCGCGGCGAGTTGCGGAAGCCGTCCGTGAAGATGTGCAGTTGCTGCAAAAAAAAAATTGATCCTTCGGATTCGCATAGGCTGAGAGATTTGTTTCCTCTCGATTGAGGGCGTATTGAAATCTGGTTTCGGCCCCAGCAAAATCGCTTATTGGAATTATTTCGATAAGTATCGGAAGAAGAAAAAACTCACCTCGCCGCTCTCGAAGAAGGAGTTCCTCTCGTTCTCCACCTCCGGCGGCGGCCAGCTCCCGATCGAGATCGAGCTGAACCGGAAGCCAAGCGGCAAATCCCCCCGATCTTGACTCTGACCTTGACCTCCACCACCGCAATCGATCGCCTCGTTGAAGTCGTTGTCGATCGCGTCCGGATCGGCCGCCCATATCGATGTCATGATGTTGGCGCCGTAGGGGATGTACTCGCGACGCAGGCCGCCGGCGTCGCTGTCGCGCATGTTGGCGACGTTCACCAAGGCGGAGGCGTCGGAGTCGCGTGGCGCCGGCGGCGAGTCGAGCAGCCCCTCAATGTCCACGGGGAGGTCTTCGTACATGTCGATGTCGCAGTCCCAGAGGGCCCTGTGGGGAGGATTATGGTGAAATGCTGTTAAATGTGTGAAAGACGATTTAAAAGTGGTGACCAGAACACAACATTCCACTGGTGAGTTACTCGGTGTCGTATCATTCGTTGTATAAACATTATTTACCCATCCTAATATGCAAAACAATGTGTGGTAATTTGAAAACATTCTCAGGTTTTCCCGAAAATTAAGTGGATATATGGAAAATTATGATCGGGAAAGAAAATATTTCAAGTGACGCTAGAGTTTGCTCGCATCATTTTACTATGATAAAATGGTTGTCCAAGCAGTAAAAAAATGCGCAGAGGAGTAGATAAGCCTATATATATTTAGTGGAATTGACAAGTTCAGCCAGCGTTGAGAGAGAAAAAATATGTCTACCCAATTGTTGTCTTTGTCATGAAGATTGCAACTTAAAATAATGAAAATGCTATGATTGGGACTAAAAAAGAAGAAGACCTATATAACCTGTATATAATTGGTTAGTATTTTCGTCATTCCGATTATTTCGAATATTTTGTGAGCATTGTAAGATTACAATAATTGTTGAAATTCCAAACACATTATAATTGTGATATTAGTATTCTTCTCTTTTTTACGTCCCAAACATAACATTTTCATTATTTCAAATTGCAATCTTGACAAAACACTAGGGCAGACATATTTTCTCTCTCTCAACGCTGGCTGAACTTGTCAATTGAAAGGTAATAACAACATGTTTGATGTTATATTTCTCAAGTTCGACACTTTATATTAAAAAAAATAATTGTTAGTATGTCAATTTATTCAAATGCAGACCCTTTCAAGATAGCAAGGTACTGATGCTAGGGGAATCTGTTGTTGCTAACCTTGTTTTAGAATGAGGTAACCCTAGTAACTGATTCAGATGTTGGCTTCAAACAACTACTGAGGTAAGGATTGAGCGTTATTAATTTAGTTTGTTTTATAATCGATTCTTTGTTTTGGTGATTTTTTTTTCTAGTAGACATACAATGTACGCACTATGAAAAAATTGGCTGTAAATATGGAATACCCATAAATAGTATATTACACAACAAGTGTGGAAAGTGACATATTATTTCACACGAGTAGTCGTTTAGCACGAGCCGCGTAGCGGTGAGTGCGGAAATGTAACGAGTGAAGAAAATGCACTTTCCAACGAGTTTTGTACACTATTTTTCATACGACTCCGAATACTTTCATTTCGTGGGAGGTCTTGTCAAAAATGTAACTTGAGCGGTCTCTAGAATTTCAGGTGGTTTTGATTCAATATCAAGTACTGTTTATTTCCATACTCAAGATGATATTTGAATACTTCTCCGACAATTCCTCATTATGTGAATTACTTATTGATTGAGTTAGTTTAGTTTGGACAAATCTTATTGATATTGACACCAGCGTACATAAACAACCTTGACACCATACGCCTGCTAGCGCCAGCAATCACGCAACCAGGAATACAGAACCAAAGAAGTATGTAGTTCGCAAGCGCGTACGAGTTACTCGAGTTAGTGCGTCCTTGACTCTTTGCAAACATCTGTGATACCAGAGAATCTTCTCGTTGGTGATACTGTGATATCAAACTGATGCAAGCAGCAAGCCGCGCATAAAACTGTAGCCGTACTCTTTTGAATGATCTAACCCGCTGTCATCAACCTTGAAATAGTTACAGCAAAGAGTATAGGTTCCAGTTTTAAAGTGAACTCAGAGGTTATGTATCAGACACATTGAAATTAATATATAGAGTTCTCGGTATAATTCAAAACGAGACAGAAATTCCCATAAATAATATGAATTTGATTTGAGAACGCTTATATATTGACAGTGAGTACCTACACAATATACCTAATTATTTCTATATCAATTCATGCGATCGTAGTGATATTTTTCATATCAACACTAGTGCTTTTTTTCTTACAAATAAACAATACCATGGTGATATGAGCTACTTTCTGAATAACAAAACAGTGTGATTATTGACGTTTTCATAGGTGATCGTAGGAAAATAATATATTTGAATTACAAAAACAAAAGCTTAGCAGAGCTCTCCATATATCGGTAAGTTCCCCCCCCCCCCCCCCAATTTCCAACCAAACAACCCCCCAACGAAATGAAAATACAGAACCCTCCAATGATTTTGAGTTTCCTTGCAACAATTACCTGCTCTCCTCCAAGCACTGGTCCGAGACATTGCGCATCTCCGATCGACTAGTCGGTTTGGCGGGCGCCGCAGAGAATCTCTTGTTGTTGATGAAGACGCTCAGGTCCCAGTTGTTGTTGTTGTTGGTCGGGTGGTAGCGGGCGGTTTTGGCGCGAGAGAAGTAGGTGTACCGCTGCCGGTTGGGGCAGCGCGCCTTCATGATGTCGCTGTTTTCCTGCGAGAGAAAAAACAGGCGGTGGTCGTAACTGTTTCTGATTGTTGTTGTTTGTTGCTTCCCGTGTCTCTCCATGAAAATGGGATGGTTCTTGGGTACGATGGATCAATCAGTTTATTTTCCTTGTGACTTTCATGAGGACGAACAATTCAGCGTGAGAAAAAAAAAAGAAAAAGTGCAGCATAAGTGATAGAATAGAATAATTTATTTTGTCCACTGAATGTCACAATACCGGCAAGTACAATACATTATGAGACACGTCACAAACAGATAGGCAAGTTTGCTATTTGGTACAATAGGAACCTGGTTTGTATGATAAAAAATAATGTAAGATAAAATAAATTAAGATAGTTTTACAATGGCCTATTTTTTAAAATGATTTCTCAATTGCTAATTGAAATAAATAAATTATGTAATGACGTCTGACAAGTAACATTTTAAAATTTATGTGGCAACTCTAAACTCCCTTGAATCTCAGTCAGAGTTATCATCAAGAAATTCTTGCAGTGAGTAATAGCATTTCTGTACCAAAAACCTTTTGAGACATTTCTTGAGCAATGTTGTTCCACATTCTCTGAATTTCTTCATTGCACAAATCTTATTGTAGCATTGGATTCCCATATAATTGGGGTTTTCCTGCCCAATTGATAATCTAGAGAAATCTAAATTGATTTCGTCCTTCTGTCGTGTATTATGACTGTGTACCTCCTTTCTTGTCTTCAAAGTGCCTTGTTTGTTGATAATGTGAACAATCAATGAGTAAATATACAAACTTGGTAACTACAAATACCCAATTGAACAAAGTGGCTTTTACATGATTCTTTATAAGGTAAGTTCAGCATGCATCTTATAATTTTTTTTTGAATAATAAATAGTTGGCCAGAGTTATGGGGTTTTCCCCAGAAAACCAGACCATATGAAATGCACGACTGAATAAGGCCAAAGTATAGTAATTTGAGCACATCGATCGATACTGTATTCCTTAAGTTCCTGATAATGAAACAATATAAACTCAGTTTTGAGGCTGTATGATCAACATGGTCAGTTACAGATAGTTGTATTTTTTATCTTACGCTCAATTGTCCACGATTTCTACAGGATGTTCCAAGTCCTCGGTGAAAAAATAAAATGGATCAGATTCTCTTTAAAAATATTCAGGCCGTATTTTTTATCTCGAAAACGGTAATTGATACGAAGTTCGTTAAATGAGATAAAAGTTGCCTTTTTTTCGATGTTTCCAAATCGGAAGTAACACGAAACGTTTTCAAAATACACGGGTAAAATCGAAATGGCCCGTTTTCTTTTCTCTCGTTCCCTTATTATTAGGAATATGGAATGTGTTCACGAAATTTCCTTTCTGTATTTTCTTCATCTCAAAGAGGTCAGGTATGTTACTTACCTGGTTTTTGTTTCTACATTTCTGCCCATAAATTCCATCATCACCTCTTTGATTATCCAATAAATTCAACACCCAAACAAAACAGAGACAGTAACAAGAAAACATAATATAATCAGTTAAAAAACAGTTTGAACCCCAACTCTTGTGGTATCGCTAGTTTATCAAATTAATTACCGAAACAATTTCAAAATGAATTATCACATCTCGCAACTTACTTCATTAATTTATCTACAAAAAAAGGGTTTTCCCAACTTATTTCAAAATAGCCGGAGTAACGCCTATTCTTAAAGGACATAACGATGATCTTGTGTAGGGGTTTTGTACAGATATCTAAACGATTGAATCTTAATGGAACAGCTTCCTCAAAAGATGAATGCAGAACATTTTTGACAAAAAATATGGCATGGGTATTCGTCGAGAACGCAAAATTTTCAGGAATTAAGGAAGAAAAATAATGGAAACTATAATCCTGAAATAGAATTTTGTCATCAATACTTCGAAAACTAAAAGAGCTATCGTGGATTTTCTTTAATTATGATGATGCACGAAATTCTGTAACAAAAAATACCTTACCGTAAAATTTGTTGGTTCTTCGAGCCGGATAGAACATTTTTGACGAAAAATGTTGCATGGGTATTTATCGAGAACACGTTTTTGTGATGAAGGAAGTAAAGAAATGGACACTACAAATCTAAAATGAAGTTTTTTTTCCAAATATTTCTAAAACTAAAAGAGCCATCGCGGATTTTCTTCCACAATGATAAGTACCAAATCCCGCGACAAAAAATACATTGCCGCACTATTTTCTTGTTTTTTCGAGCCGGATAGAACATTTATGACATAAAGTGTTGCGTAGGTATATCCAAGATAATTTTTTTTTTGAAGGAAGAAAAATCAATGCTGTAATTCACAATTCAAGTCCTTCCTAAATATTCCGCGACAAAAAAATACCTTGTCGCAACATTTTTTGGTCCTTCGAGCCGGATAGATTTAGCGTGGGTATTTGTCGATAACGCGATGTTTTTAGTAATGAAGGAAGAAAAATCAATGCTGTAATTCAAAATTCAAGTCCTTCCTAAATATTCCGCGACAAAAAAAATACCTTGTCGCAACATTTTTTGGTCCTTCGAGCCGGATAGATTTAGCGTGGGTATTTGTCGATAACGCGATGTTTTTAGTAATGAAGGAAGAAAAATCAATGCTGTAATTCAAAATTCAAGTCCTTCCTAAATATTCCGCGACAAAAAAATACCTTGTCGCAACATTTTTTGGTCCTTCGAGCCGGATAGATTTAGCGTGGGTATTTGTCGATAACGCGATGTCTTTAGTAATGAAGGAAGAAAAATCAATGCTGTAATTCACAATTCAAGTCCTTCCTAAATATTCCGCGACAAAAAAAATACCTTGTCGCAACATTTTTTGGTCCTTCGAGCCGGATAGATTTAGCGTGGGTATTTGTCGATAACGCGATGTTTTTAGTAATGAAGGAAGAAAAATCAATGCTGTAATTCAAAATTCAAGTCCTTCCTAAATATTCCGCGACAAAAAAATACCTTGTCGCAACATTTTTTGGTCCTTCGAGCCGGATAGATTTAGCGTGGGTATTTGTCGATAACGCGATGTCTTTAGTAATGAAGGAAGAAAAATCAATGCTGTAATTCACAATTCAAGTCCTTCCTAAATATTCCGCGACAAAAAAAATACCTTGTCGCAACATTTTTTGGTCCTTCGAGCCGGATAGATTTAGCGTGGGTATTTGTCGATAACGCGATGTTTTTAGTAATGAAGGAAGAAAAATCAATGCTGTAATTCACAATTCAAGTCCTTCCTAAATATTCCGCGACAAAAAAAAATACCTTGTCGCAACATTTTTTGGTCCTTCGAGCCGGATAGATTTAGCGTGGGTATTTGTCGATAACGCGATGTTTTTAGTAACGAAGGAAGAAAAAGCAATGCTGTAATTCAAAATTCAAGTCCTTCCTAAATATTCCGCGACAAAAAAAAAATACCTTGTCGCAACATTTTTTGGTCCTTCGAGCCGGATAGATGTAGCGTGAGTATTTGTCGATAACGCGATGTTTTTAGTAACGAAGGAAGAAAAATCAATGCTGTAATTCAAAATTCAAGTCCTTCCTAAATATTCCGCGACAAAAAAAATACCTTGTCGCAACATTTTTTGGTCCTTCGAGCCGGATAGATGTAGCGTGGGTATTTGTCGATAACGCGATGTCTTTAGTAATGAAGGAAGAAAAATCAATGCTGTAATTCACAATTCAAGTCCTTCCTAAATATTCCGCGACAAAAAAAATACCTTGTCGCAACATTTTTTGGTCCTTCGAGCCGGATAGATTTAGCGTGGGTATTTGTCGATAACGCGATGTTTTTAGTAATGAAGGAAGAAAAATCAATGCTGTAATTCAAAATTCAAGTCCTTCCTAAATATTCCGCGACAAAAAATACCTTGTCGCAACATTTTTTGGTCCTTCGAGCCGGATAGATTTAGCGTGGGTATTTGTCGATAACGCGATGTCTTTAGTAACGAAGGAAGAAAAATCAATGCTGTAATTCACAATTCAAGTCCTTCCTAAATATTCCGCGACAAGAAAAAATTACCTTGCCGCGCAGCTTGTTGTCGTAGAGCCTCCTGGCGACTCCCCTCTTCCTAGGGCTGCCCTCCGGCGGCGTCTTCTCGCCCCCTTCGAGTGGGCGGGCGGGCGGACAGAGTGGGGGAAAGGCGGCGTAGTACTTCTCCGCCAACTCCAGCGGCGTCAGCTTCCTGTCTTCGGTGGGGGAAAGGGAGGGGGAGGCGGGTGGGAGCGGGGAGGCGTCGGCGTCGTCGTCGCCCGCGCGTTTCAGCTTCTCGCACAGCTCGTCGATCAGGGACTCGATCTCGCAGTTCTGGAAAAATCACGCGCCGGTCCAGAGTTGTGAAAAATCAAATCTTGTTTTTTTCTCAAATATGGAAATAATGACCATCAAAATCACTATTTCTCATTATTTTTCCCAATTCGCCGAAAAAAATATTTGGTGTCTAGATTCACAGTTAGGAAATCTCCTCGACGATATAAAAAAGGTGTCAATCAAAAGACTTTGTTTGACAGAAAATAACACGTCGCGCTAACAACTCGAACTTCTCGAATTAGTATCGTTTATGCTTTGTTTTCGTATTTGTGACATTTGTGTCTTTGCCTTCAAACAATAACTGGAACGGGAAAAACATCAGAACCGAACGTAAACAGAACAGAGGTTAGGTTTGTCTTAAAGATAGTTCAGTGGCAAAGAGTATAGGTTCAGTGGTTATCCTACTTCGAGTGTTTTCACGAGTCACCGCTAGGTGGCGTATCGCTTAGCACATATCGCCATCTATTAACTACAATATTGACCATACGGCATAATTTACAATGTTAGCAATTTTCAATTTGATTCAAATCATGTTCTTTTCTATACCGGGTGTTTCACAGTGTATGGAACATTAGAAGTATCTGGAGAACAGAAAGACAGATCATTTCGAAAATTTGTGGAGGTGGATAATCAAACTTGCTCTATCCGTTCAAAATATTTTCATCGATACAGTGTTGCCGCTTCTATCGAAAAGTAGCAACAACTTTGTTATTTCAAATGAAACACCCTGTATTTTATTTCATTTTTAGATTCTTCCTGAAGAGATGATTCCGGCGGTGTACCATACTTGGGATATAGCGAGAAAGATTACAGATATATATGGTGTGAAAAATCGTGATTTTTCAAGTTTAGGATTTTTTTTTGTCGAAACTATTCATTTCTGCTCAAAACGGCTTACATGTCCCTATCCTAACTTTTCATTTACTATCTACTGACATTTAATAGAAACAAATAGAGGGTGATGCAAAACTCAAAATTTTGAACCACCCGTATTTGTTTCAATTAAATGTCAGTAGATAATAAATGAAAAGTTAAGATAGGGACATGTTAGCCGTTTTGAGCAGAAATGATTAGTTTCGACACAAAAAATTCCTAAAGTTGTAAAATCTCGATTTTTCACACCCTATATCTCTGTAATCTTTCTCGCTATAGCCCAAGTATGATAGATCGCCAAAATCAGCTCTTCAGGAAGAATCTAAAAATGAAATAAAATACAGGAAGTTCCATTTGAAATAACAAAGTTTTTGCTACTTTTTGATGGAAGCGGCAACGCTGAAAGTATTTTAGATCGATAGAACAAAACTGATTACCCAAGAAACCAGATTTTCATAATAATCCTAAGTCCTGTTCTCTAGAAACGTTAAACCTACCATCGACCGTGAGTCACCCTGTATAATATTTATTCACATATTCAGATTTCTGCAAAAAGTTTCTATGGCAAAGTGACAAAAGTTTTGGAAAAGCTTCAGAAAATGAAAAAAGTTGGCTGAAAAGATACTTATTACTAATTCTCAGTCATTTCTGGAAAGATGAAATAATTTGTCGATTTCTTTAGTTTTTTTTTGTAATTTAGCCTAGTTCATGTATATCTCGGTTTCTAGTGTACCCAATAAACCTATCGCATTGTGAAAATAATGCACAATAAGTATTCAACCAAGGTTTTTCAATTTTCAGGAAGCATATTGAATCAAATTCATTGACGATATACATTGAAGAGGAAAAATATGAGATGGAAAAAAATCCATGATGAAATTGAACCTATTGTATGATGACCTAATTCGAATGAGTAATTCTAAAAGTAAAAATATACATTTTCATTCAGATAATTGATTTTTAAACATTTTATTGGGGACTCGTATGAATAAAAGATAATGCACTTTCACCAATAATGACAACTCTCTATCTGAAGTGAAATACCTATCATTCAAATGAATATTAGAAATATGAGATATCACAGGTCTTCAGGAAAAATAATTTTTTTTATAGTATACTGGAACAAAAGTGAAAACAGATTTATTTCCTGATGCATATGAGATTATGAGTAAGTGTTTGTTGTTGAGTGTTTGGGCGATAAAGCGAAGTAAGCAGTACCTGATCGGTAGCAGACAGTAGACACTCGACTGCTGCCGAACGCTTAATGTGTTCAGCGTCGGCTTGTGCATGTCTCCACCAGTCAGATGTCGATCTGCGCGAGCGTTTTCGCCCCCTGCTCCATTTGCCAACTTCCTACACACCAATTACGATAGTCAATATCACGAACGAAAGGTCTTCGCTACGGATAAAACATCACGAGAAATAGCGCCGAAACAAACAAATACCACCGACACAAACAAAAAGCATCGAGACAAACAGAAAGCGCCAAAACAAACAAAAAGCGCCGAAACATACAAAAAGCGCCGAAACAAACAGGAAGCGCCGAAACAAACAAAAAGCGCCGAAATATACAAAAAGCACCGAAACAAACAGAAAGCGCCGAAATAAACGAAAAGCGCCGAAACAAACCAAAAGTACCGAGACAACCAAAAAGCGACGAAACAAACAGAAAGCACCGAAACAAACAGAACGCGCCGAAACAAACAGAACGCGCCGAACCAAACAAAAAGCGCCGAAATAAAACAGCGTTTGTTCTAGGGCAAAATTTCTTTAGTTATAAAAAGAACGTGAATCAAACAAAAGTTAAGATTTGGAAAGAACGGCTCTAGCCGAATTCCCATCTCTTGTGCTGTAGTAGTATTATTATTATTATGAGGCGCCGCATTTTCTATAGGCTATTATTGAAAGGTAATAACTCGATATTAATTAGCCGACGTTTGTGACTATTTTTAATGAGCTCACTGCGCCGAAACAAAGGCGATATATATCGGCTTAATGGCGCTGAAACAAAACAGAATTTGTAATAAAAAAATGCCTGGATTATGAAAAGGACATGATAAAGAGCAAGCTAAAAACTCAATAACAATAAATTTTGTCTTATAAGCTGACTGCGGCGAAACGAACAACGCCATCGTTTCCAGATCTTCTGAATCAGAAAGAGAACATGAATAAATGAAAAAAATTAGACGCCGTTTTGTATTCACAATTTTTTGATCAAACAGTCGAAACAAATAGCGCCGAAATGGAGCTGAATTTGTTTTTACAACAAAATTTCTTGGATTATGAGAACGTGAAAGAAGAAGCTAAAAACTCAGTAACATTAATTATTTCCTTGTGACTATGCACTAATTGAGGCAAAACACAAAGCAATTGTTTTCAGATTTCCTGAATTATGAAGAGAACATGAATAAATGAAAATATATGTAGACAATTTTTTTACCAAACAGCCGAAACAAATACCGCCGAAATGAAATTAAAGATAAACTGAATAATTCTCTGAAAAAATTTGTGGTTGTTTTGTATGAAGACTTTATTGTGCCGTTTTTATCAGAGTTGTCTATGATGTCATACTATTTTGTAGCAGAACCAATAAGGTAATTATTTCAAACACCACCCGATATTAACTTAATATAATAAAACGCCAATTGTGCTATCATGCGATGAATATTTTGATAAAAATGTGTGTTGTAACTTACATATTTTGACCTCAAAAACACGAATTTCATGATATTTTCATGAACAAATCTCTAGTTTTCGAGATAATCGATGCCTAAATTCAAAATTTCACCTTCCTTGTATGGCAAGTTTTGAGCAAGTATTGTATCTTCTTAGATCTCAGAACATATTACCAGTATATACTGTTGTTGATTATGATTTTTGTCTAAGAAAAGCATCATAAATATGTAATTTTTTCATAATTTTCCTATTATTTCACCAACTAGGCTACATAAACAAAGGCTATTTTGTGTTTTTCACATCAAAATACATAAGTACCAACAAAAATTTTCATCAATATATTCATCACATGATAAGTGTACAATTACCAATAAAACTTCCAGAGAACCCAAATTTAGACTTTAAACTTGTGCTGGTGGAAAAATTGAATAACAATTCAATTATAAGTTCATCTGAGAATTGCATAGTACAGAATACATTGTGTCAGGTCATGGAACTGATTTAGGGATTTCCTTAAAGTTTTGATATGATCAGATTCATTGGCAGAATCCCTTTTTTTAGAAAACTAAGGACCGGTATATCATATAACACACATCATTCTCATCAGAGGAAGTCCCACTGACCTTTTGCAAGTGTGGGAACTGCAAGTCTTCTTCCGAATAAATAACATCAACTGTATGAGAATGCAGCAAACTGAGGATATAACGTGTGTATACTACAGCATCTATACCACGGGCTTCCAACTGTTCTTCTAGCCAGATGGATACAGCCGAGGGCATGGACACTGTTTGTGGATACTTCATAATACTCTAAAATACCAAATTCAGTTGGATGCCCCAAACTCAGACATTCAAACAAGCTAACAATGAAAATTGGTTCACTTACGATGTTAAGGAGTGGAATTGAAAGGTCTTGGTTGAGAACTGCAATTTCAAGATCTTCTCTTTGATTGGTTGCCAATGAGTCACTTGAGAACTATCCTTGTTGAAATACATTGCTAAAAGAAGTGCTGTTGTCCATAGTCCATTGTGTTGTGGTTGTTTAGAGATTGTTAGAATTTTCTTAATGCATTTCTTGTTTTCTGTTATTCCCCATTGTAATGCAACTGCAAAAAATTTAAATAAACCCTTCTGATTAGGGTGCATAGCTCCTAGCACTTATAAGTTATAAATACTTCATGCAAGGACATCAAATAAATCTGTCCTGCTTGAAATGGACACTATTTATCTTGTTTTGAATAAACAAAGCACAATTATTAAGAATATATTTGACATTAATCACGTTTATTTGTTTATTATAATAGTTCCATGGCACCACTGATAGCTAAGCTAAACTAGGTGGTAGACATATAAAATCGTTGAAATCGAACACATTTTGCATTGTCTCATAATCTCTCCAATAACGTGAAGTCCGGGAATGATATAAAATTGAATTCGACTATGGAGAACTACCATCAGAAATATAAATGAACTTTGTTCCTTTCAAATCATACTTAAAACATGCAAAGCCTTGCCCAATCTTACCTGAATTCTAGAAAATGGCTGTACAAAATGTCCACATTATAAAAAAAGCCATGAATACTACAATAAAAACCTAGATAAACGCTCTAGGCTAGAGCAAAAAAGCAGTATATACCTACGCCATTTCTAATTGCACAACAAACGCATTCCTCGAGTCATTCGAGGCGAGAATTGAGTAAAACATAAGCAAATAGTTACAAAACGACGTAATTAGTAATCAAAAAAACTTACCAATCGGGATGTTGTTAAATACAGGATTATTCCACTATATAATCCTCAGTTCAGAAAAACATGGCATCCATTAGGTGGCTGATGTGCCAGTACCAACTACCAATCACAAAATGTCCCGCTACTCCCGCTCAAACTGCGCTTGGGCCAACTTGGAACTTGGGCATTAACATCAATCACGACCGCAGTGCGCATGCCCAGCCTGCCTGCTTGTCATTTTTATCGACCAGAAACCAGAAGAATGCAGCAATGCAAACAAATTTGTTGATTACCTCCAGCTCAGATAACGATGAAATGCATTTCAAATGCGTTTTGACTTATTTGGTACTCTTGGCCTAATGACTGTTGTTTGACCTTGCAACGGTCAAGGCAGATAAGCACGCAAAAGCTCGTGTGATTTGTTTGTTCTATATTTATAATCGCGTTTCACATTCCAAAATATTTGTTGTTTTTTATCATTCATTCTTCAGATAGTTTGAATAACAAAAATCGGCATGACAATGACGTCACAAAGCTGAGCTGGCAACAGTGCGATAGGTTTGTTCGTTTGTCATGCCAAAGTCAGCTAAATGGAAAAAAAATCTAGTCTTCCGTGACTGCACATGCTTGAGTTCTGCTGACATGGTTCTGTGACTTATCTCTGTTCTATAATCATAAAGGCCGATTCAGATTCATGCATTTCCATGCAGGGTTTTTGAAGCACGTGCGATTACAGGCACATGCATTTCTGACGCTTGTGCCTGAAAAAGGCATGACATGTCACATATGTGCATTTCCATCGCATTTCTTACTCAAGGTCATATTTTAATTGGTTTTTTCAGTATTGTCAGTTCAAGTAAATCTAAAATTTCATCTCATTCATTTTCTCGAGATTAAAATCACAACAGAGAAAGGCGGGAATGTATTACAAACTTTACAAAATGATCATCAAATTCGAAATATATCAAATGCCAAACTCAAATATAAGATTGTCAAATATTCACAGGCTTCTAGGGATGTTTCGGAAAAAACGCATGCAATACAGTGGAAAATAAGAACTTGTCCTTATTCCATGCATGCCCACCACGCATTTTAGAAGCACGCCGACAGGCATAGATGTGAACGACGACAGGCATGCATTTTTCATGCAGGGTCAAAAATGCAGGGTGGGCACGCATGAATCTGAATCGGCCTTAAAACCTCCGACCATAAAACTATGGTTCTGTCAGTGTTGCCGATTTGCGGATAATTATCCGATTTGCGGATAATTTCTAATGTCAGCGGATAATTTTCGGATCCTGAAATTTATCGGATAATTTTGGATAATTTCTGGTAGGCTCGGACAAAGTCCGAGCCAACAAAAGTTGGCTAGATAGAGAACCGTTCTGTGTTCTAAGGACTCGAATAGTTCACTATTATATGGTTCAGGGAACTTCCCATTCTACCGGCTGTTTTTATTTATATCTTGAAAAAGGAAAGGGAATTGAATGAAACAACTCCTCAGAAGGGTTGGTTTATTCATATATTTATTTCATGATCAAATTTATCCTCGATGTGGTGACAAACTAATATAACTGTATTGTTCGACTATTTCCAATATTTTCTCTGCTGCTTTCTCGTCCACTACAGAATACATATTTTGTGTGATCACTGCTATAATTGTTCCCAAAATTGCCCCCCCAATAATATCTAGAACACAAAAAACATCAAGTTTAGCCGACTATTCGACGACGATGAGACAAAATATTACGATTACCTGTATAGTGATGATGATAGTCGGCGCATCTACTAACGCTAATTAACGTAGCGCATAAAGTCGGCAGCATCATCATGAATACAAAAATACCTCTGCAAATCCTAACTCTCTTCAAATCCACCAATTTGTTGATGTGCAGAGTTAGATAAATCATGCAAGTGAAGGCAAAAGAGGCGTGGCCGCTTGGAAAACTTTTTCTTCCATCCAGCATTCCATGGTACTCTCCTGAAATACGATGTTTTTTTTCTCATACAACACTTGATGATCTCTAACAAGTCGGAACATTTCATCGTTCATAACTCTGATTTCTCTGAATTAGATCAAATAATGAAGCTTTCTAAATTTCAAAATAAATGATTGTATAACTTGAAACACAACTGAATATGAGAGTTTTCTAGTAAACTCAAATTGAAGTGAACCTGATGCATTAATTATTATAAAGGATTCACCGTTGATTCATTCCACTGGTGACAAAGCGTTATCGTGTGGTGCGGTATAAGGGATGATACATTTTTTATTCTAAGTTTAACGTAGTTTACAGACGAGCAGTCGTCAGTAATGTATTGAATATAGGGTGGGGAGTATATGCGTTTGGTGAAGAGTATGGTTTTGTGTCCCGTGTCCAGTTGAAATAGGGAGCACTTCGCGTTCGAAATACACACAACATTTTCTCTGCAAACGCAGTTCCTAGACAAGAGAACTCGATACTTTATTACTAATATAGAGATAGAAAATAATACGTTGCGCTATCTCATGGCACCTCATGGTAACAACTCGAACTTCTCAAATTGGTATCGTTTTTGTTTTGTTTTCGTATTTGTGACATTTGTGTGTCATGGTGAGATTACTGGCATTGTGTATTCGCCAGAAAAACGATAAGATTTCTACGATGGCTCTGGAGGGCCAATGCGAAAAAAAATAAGTCGAAATTTCGACTTAGTAACTCGAAATTTCGTCTTAGTAAGTCGAAATTTCAACTTAATCATCTCGAAATTTCGACTTAATAATCTGAATTCATCAAATAGGCTTTTTTGGTCAAACATCTATTATTAGATGATTATTGTTATATTTATTCCATACAGGAAATATATGAGCGTTGATTGATGTATTGCATATGAGTGATGTTAGTGGTTATAGATGCACGGAAATCGATATATGCATATGAAAATGTATTCGAAAAGGATTTGTCACTACAAGAAACACAATTGGATATCTATTTGAATTTGGTAATTGGTAGTCCCATCAGGACTATCAGGAGTTTCTAAGAAAACGAAAGAAGGTTGAGATGAAAGCAAAAATAACGCAATGATCTAATAGATCTTAGACCTTTTTGAATAACGTATGTTCAATTGTTTTATCTCATTCCTTATTTTATCTTGCTCACCATATAATATTAGATTATATTGATATTATATTAAGTCGAATTTTCGACTTAATTAAGGCAAAATTTCGAGATAATTAAGTCGAAATTTCGACATACCAAAGTCGAAATTTCGAGATCAGTCGAAATTTCGAGATAATAAGTCGAAATTTCGACTTACTATGACAAAATTTCGAGTTACTAAGTCGAAATTTCGACTTATTTTTTTTTCGCATTGGCCCTCCAGAGCCATCGTAGATTTCACCAGATGAACTCTCGAAAAAGTGCTCGAAGTACGCGTTTCACATCAGAACCGAACGTAAACAGAACAGAGGTTAAGTTTGTCTGTGTGTTATGTTATCCCTCAGAGAGTTCAGTGGTTATACCACAGAAATATAGGTTATCCAACTTCACGAGTCACCGCTAGGTAGCGTATCGCTTATCACTTATCGCGAATAAATAATACTTTATCTAGATTTCTCTGGTAGGAGGTTCAAGAGGAGGTGCCTTAGATGATTCGCAGTCAGTATTTTCAATCATACAAGATAATATGACTTCGTTTTCAACAATATACCTAAGACCAAGGCGAGCGTTCTTTCGATATCTCCGCTAACGAGCGCGAATGCTGTCACTCAGTGACATTTCTCGGAAAACGTCACCATTGCGTTGCGATTCAACCGGTTGTAGACAAAGACATATTTTCATCAAAAAAGTGGCCCAAAAGCCATTGAAACACCACCACCCACCCGTGCAGTTGTCGATATCGGTGCCGTACCCGTCAGGAAAGCACCGATGGAAGAAATTCGGCCTCGGCCTGCCCAGACTCAGCTTCAGCGCGGTGGTGATGATGCCGTTGATGCAGTAGGCCAACGTGAGGCCGAAGAAGCTCTCGAATATGTCGGGGATGGTTTGCTTGCTGCGCCCGTTTATGACAAACTGGAAGAAGTAGACGAGCAGGGGGCAGAAGCAGATGAGCCCGTAGAGATAGTACTTCGGCACTATGCTGTCCATCGACGGGTACCGGTACATCCACATCTCGTCCTCGTCGATGTGCCGTATGACCGGCGCCTGCTTGTCCAGATATCTGCGAATCAAACGGTCTTGCCGCACTAGTGCCGTAAAGCGCGGTATTTTCCACTAGTGCTGTAAAATCGTATTTACCACACTAGTGATGTAAAGTGGCATTCGCCTTGCACTAGGGCACTGTTTATTACACTAGTGTTGGAAAGTGGTACTCATCACATTCTGACTGAAAAGTGGTTTACAGGTACCGGTAATTCTTCCGTCAGGTGGCGATGTCTTTTTTTTCAAAATTTTTGGCCTTACTTACGTATTTTGGCATCCTGATCACGAATCTGAAAACCAAATTGTGCGGAAACCAATACTTTTCGAGATATTCGCAAAATAAAACCTTCATCATCCTTCTTTTGCTGTTGTTCAACTGCTCATCACTGGCTTGTCTGTTGAACACGAAACTCGGTGTAAGTGCTCGCGGAAAATAGATACCATATTCATTATAATTCAGTTATCAGAAAAACAAAACGAGATTGCTAAAATTTGATATTACCTTTAATATTTATGTAGTTTTTTAAATAACGGCCATGATAGCTGTCAACAGAGACAACACTGGCAATGTTGCCAGTGGTCGTCCGTTCACGCGAGGGAATTCTCATTCAATATATATCTGTCCTTCTTTTCGTCACGAAGTAGAGATAGAAAGAAATATTGAATGCTCCACGAGACAATTTGTGCTGACCTTTTGTCATGGAAGATGTTAATATGAGCATTGTTAATAATTTTGAAATAAATGGTTAAATTAATAAATAGAATGCCGTTTCTCATGAAATATTACATTATAGTTAATAAGGAAGGTATATAGCTCTTCAAACAACAATTAAAGAAGGATGATAAAGGTTGAATCACTGAATAAGTGTTGCTAAATAATAGGGTTATAATGACTTTATTTTGCGAATATCTCGAAAAGTATTGGTTTCCGCACAATTTGGTTTTCAGATTCGTGATCAGGACCAAAATACGTAAGTAAAGCCAAAAATTTTGAAAAAAAAAGACATCGCCACCTAACGGAAGAATTACCTAGGTACCTTCTTAGTGCTGTAAAGTAAAAAAACAATAGTAATAGGCAATTTCGTCGACATTTTTGCCAAAACATATCTAAAAATATGTGGTACATACAACTTACAGAAACAAAATCCATACGCCAAGTCGAAATCCGGTTTCCAAAATTATATCAAGTACAGTTATTGTGGCTTCCATTACAATAAAGTCGGCTCATATTGGGAAAACTACCAGCTTTTTACGTATCGGAAGGCATTTTCTTCTGAAACAGGGGTTTCACAAGAGCATCTGAAATTTCGTGGCCTCACAAGGTTAACCTAGCACCTGTCAAAATTGAATTGTTTGTCAATATTATGTTATACAGGGGGCCCCAAACATTTATGGTCAGAAAAAAGTCAGATATTCAGAAAGCATTTATTTTATTTGAGAATGCTATGATCTATATAATGTGGGTAGTAATAATAATTATAATACAATGAAATACAAGTATACAAAATCATATTATAAAGGATCTGAATGAGATTTGCATTTCCGTATTGAAAAATGCGATATCTACAACAAGTTAGGAGTATAAATCATTGTTAAATTTTTTTTTATATGTACATACAAGTTTGTTTTACTGTTGATAAGGAAGTGAAATAAAACAGAGCAATATTAATATTTCATTTTATTAAATATAGTAATAAGTCCTATGCATACCATTATTACTCTGCCTTTAAATATAAGTCAGTTTTTAACTGAATTATAATTGACCAGCACTCCAAACAATGTACATAGATAATCAATGCATTTATTTATTTCCCTCCACACACCTAGCAAATCGAAAAAAAAACACATTTTCACTAATACTCATTTTTTCCAAATATAATAAATGCAGAGTGTACCTAAATAACAGTATTTCACAAAAATTACAACAGCACATAACCTCACATTTTTAAACCTATCCTTAAGTTACTAAGAAGTCATCATATCATTAACAGACGAAGTATTTACATTGGGCCCTTTCAAAGAGTCATTTATATCTCTTCTGAACATTGACAAGTTTTGTGTAAACCTGAAAAAAAAAACACAAAAATTATATTTCGCCTAAGAGGAATTTCATATTTTGCAGAAGCATTACTCCCTACTCCATAACAGTCTAGAAAGTGTGGGATATGTGTTACTGTCAAGAATGTCAAGTGTCAAGGACAAGGCGCCATGTTAGCAAATTAATCATGACAGATAAAAAGAGAGTGGTGACATCTATATACAGGGCTATAGAAGATGATGTCTGAGCATGAAACTAGTTTGAAACCAAAGTTAAAGCGAAAAAACTGTCAGTTTTGATGGAATTGACCAATCCCACGGAAAAAAGTTTTGTATAAAGTTAAATAGCGGCTTATGACAGCTATCACTTATTCTTGTGTTTTATGCTCCGTGATATACTTTTCAAATGATGGACAGCTGTCATCTGTCATTCTATTGCGGGAATTCCAATATATTATGATTTTATTCCATTTTCATGTTATGTTTCAACTGTGAATGATAGTGGTTCAGATATATTAGAGGAAGAAATGTAAATGATTATATGTTCTTGAAGAATTATGTTTCCTCGAGTGTATTTTATCTTTTATCACAGGATAATTGATGGAGATAAATTACCTTCTTCATGTAGGTTTGTCATGATTTCAAGATCGATAAAATATATGACAACTATAAATCCACAGTTCGAACAACATGAAAATTGCATAAAATATAAAAATGGACTGGAATTCCCGCAATACAATGACAGATGACCGCTGTCCACCATTAAGATAATACATCACGCAGCATAAAACACGAGAATTAGTGACAGCTGTCAAAAGCCGCCATTCAATTTTTCACAAAACTTATTTCCGTGGGATTGGTCAGTTAATGTTGACGTCTGTATGTAGCCAAGTTTAGTCTGGTTTCCCACCTTATTTACAGGCAACAATACGGGCGATCTATCTTGAACCAAGTATTCTCAAAGTTCAAAATTTATTCGCCTTCTGACCATGGTAGAGGACAGGCGGCGTTCTCGAGGTCGGAAGTCAAGTAAATGTAAAATGTGATTGTCCAAACTGAAATATACGAAAATATATCTATGAAAGTGAAGTTTAGTGAAAATTTGTGAATTATATTTGGTCCTTTTGTCTCTACGCCGGTATCCAGGCCGGATGACAACGGATTTGTCGGATAAGGGGGCCATACCTGTATCGAAGTTAAAATACATGTGTGAAATTCAATATATTGGAAATTGTAATCATAGAACCCTCGTGGGGTATGAGGTAGTCTCAGATCCACTTTGAGGTGGGCCCCATTGAGGTTATATAATCAAATATTGCGTGTACTTGGCTGGATAGTCCTGGTAACTTAGGCCATTCAAATCGAATAGAAGAAGAAGAAGAAGAAGAAGAAAGTTCAAAATAGATCGTCAACACATTCAAATCGTTCCTGAAAATGACAGAAGACTAGTTTCGCGATGTTCCAAGCTATACCTGCCGGAATCATATATCTAATAATAACTATATAGGTAACATGGATACCAGAGCTGAAGCCGAAAAATAAAACAAATGACAGTCTGCGGGACAAATCGCGAATATGCGCATGCGCAAGTTTGAATTAAGAATCGACATTCGTTTTCATCATGGAGGAGAGTAGCTTTCTAGTGAGCGACAAACGTATGATACTTATTAAAAATCAATCAAATGTGTCACGTAACCTTCAATTCGATGTTTTTATTTTATCATGACATATATTTTTCAAATATTCATTCATCGATGGATTGTTGGACGATTTTGGATAATAGTTGATGATAGATGCAGAAATGGATGTGATCTACAAGGTGATACTTGCGATTTGCATAGAAACCTGTGACGATAATGTCATCGGAACAAGATTCGTGGGCTAATTTTTGATCAATCACTGTTATCACTTCTGTAAACAATCAGTAAGTACATTAATAACTATATTAACGCTCTTTTACATAATTTGGGTTAACAAATATACCTAACCTTTGAAATTCTGAAAACGTCAGTGGATTTCAACTCGTCAAAACCCGCGCATGCGCACAATTCATCATTAGCAAGCCAGACAGTCTTTTGTTTTTCCAAAACTGCCTTCGTTTTCGCGTAAAGAGAAGAATAGGTGTTATCCATATAAACTACGCAACACTAATTACGTCGCACCCCGAAATTTTGCCCCTGTTGAAATTTGAATAACTTTTTTCTGATTTGAACAATTCTAATTCTGTTTGCGCTGTTCGCTAGCTCAGTCCTTCAGCTATAATCTCGTACTTCTTCGATACATGAGGTTATTTCCATAAAATTGCTACAGGATGTTTTTTGGAACTGTGCAAAATTTCGAAATTTTCAAAAGGATCCCAAATGAAGAAAAACAGTTTTTTTCAACTTTAACAGCAGAGGCATGAAGATTATCTCATTACCTTTGACCATTTCCAAAATTGTCTTCTTATCACTTTTTTTTACAGAGTGATCTCAAAAAATCAATTTTTTGGTTTTGCAGTCATAACTTTTTTCCTCTTCCACCGATTTTCAAAATCTCAGGATCATTTTGAAGCTGAAACGTTAGATGATCAGACATGAAGATTAGAATTGACTAAAGATAAATATTAAAGATCAAGGGTTTCTGCAAAGGTGACCCAAATCTAAATCCCCCTCGAAATCCCGATTAAAAAAGAAAAATATCCAAAACGTCGTTTGATCGAAACGAAAATATCACCACCAAAAATACTGATAAAAAAATTTTTACCCCCTTCCCCCAAAAATTTTTTTTGGGGGTAAAATTTTTGCTGGTCAAACGGTTAGATATATCGGTAAACATATTTCACCTGGCCCCCACATCGGGATTGGATATTAAAAAAACATAATTCTTTCGCCCCCCTTGCTCCCTTGGAATACTTTGGGTACGAATGAAGGGGAAGGAGATTTTTGTGATTTTTTTACAAATAATTTTCGTGAGTTTCGTACAAAACTACTAAGAATCGCCCAAACTCGAGTTCTCCAAGAAGTATCATAGTTTGATGTACAGGGCGAAAAAAGTTATTTTTCGGAATCGAGACAAGCGGTACCCATAGCTGTGTTCAGCGGAAAAAGTTGATCAAAGAGATAAAAAAAATTGTTTCATAGGCGTACGTATAACATTTTTTTTGGGGGTCTAAAAAATTAAATTCTTTGAAAAAAATCCAAAACATGATGGAAGACTTTGTATAGGTGGTGAGAAGGTTACCCTGAAATTTTGTTGTATTCAGAATTTTTTTTTATTTTGAATTTTTTTAATGAAGTCTCATATCTTCAGAAAAGAAAGACCTACGAATAGTTTTTTCTGTCCTGGTCTTTATTTTCACGATAACGTAATTTTCAACCTGTCTTGTCGCAGTCACTCATTATGATTTTTGTTACGTTGGTTACGGACCATGCATTTTTTTGGGCTGATTTTTTTTCTAGAACATGGCGTTTCATTTCGGTTTTCTCACGCACAATTTTTGACTACTGAAAGAAAAAAAGATCTTGATGTGACCAGAATGGAAGATTCTCCTGAAAACAAGTTGATTTTCATTTAATTCTCCTCCCAGTCGGGATTTACAGAGTGTTTCAGATTTGGGTCACCTTTGAGGAAACCTTCGATTCTGAATCTTCATCTTGAGTTAATTCTGATCTTTAGATCTTCTCATATGAGGTTTCAGCTTCAAAATGAGCCTGAGATTGTGAAAATCGGTTGATGAGGAAAAAAGTTATGACTGCAAAACCAAAAAATTGATTTTTTGAGATCACTCTGTAAAAAAAAGTGATAAGAAGACAATTTTGGAAATGGTCAAAGGTAATGAGATAATCTTCATGCCTCTGCTGTTAAAGTTGAAAAAAACTGTTTTTCTTCATTTGGGATCCTTTTGAAAATTTCGAAATTTTGCACAGTTCCAAAAAACATCCTGTAGCAATTTTATGGAAATAACCTCATGTATCGAAGAAGTACGAGATTATAGTTGAAGGACTGAGCTAGCGAACAGCGCAAACAGAATTCGAATTGTTCAAGTCAGAAAAAAGTTATTCAAATTTCAACAGGGACAAAATTTCAGGGTGTGACGTAATTAGTGTTGCGTAGTTTAGTTGTTATTATATACAGTACGATGCAAATGTATGGAATAAATTCATTATATCTAAAGTATATCAATTTTAAGGAAAATCCCGAGACAGGTCGATTTTTATTTTCAAATTGACATCTCTTGATATACATACGGAGTTTGTGACGTCATCCGCGTAGTTGTGGTGACGTCATCGATTATTTTTTTAAATAGGAAGACACCCTGTTCAATTTTTTTTCTGGAAGGTATATTCATTGTCGATCTGACCGTATACTAATATTAGGAATTTAAAGTAATATGGGGTGAGAAAAAGTTATTCATTATTTTATATTTACAACGGAAACCGTTATAATAAATAATCAAATTTGTGACCTTCTGCAAAAATACAATGTGATAGACAGTAAACAAATCATTCTTGAACTTTGCTATCGTTTCTGAATATATTTGTGAAATATTCACTCGTATTCGTTCTTTCAAATTATCTGATCTTTCCGGCTTCCTACATAAACTGCTCTACAGATAACCTCAGAAGAAAAAATCGAGAGGAGTTGAATCAGGAGATATAGTTGGCCATTCGATTGACCCTCTAAAAACCTATTAAGGTAATTGCGTACATTGATAGCATAATGATGTTGTAAATAAAAAATAATGTTTTCACACTCTGTATCACTTTATTGTCCTGATATTAGTATATGGTCAGATAGACAATGAATATACCATCCAGAAAAAAAAATAAACAGGGTGTCTTCCTATTTAAAAAAATAATCGATGACGTCACCACAACTACGCGGATGACGTCACAAACTCCGTATGTATATCAAGAGATGTCAATTTGAAAATAAAAATCGACCTGTCTCGGGATTTTCCTTAAAATTCATAAACGTTAGAGATAATGAATTTATTCCATACATTTGCATCGTACTGTATATGGCCGGAATACGCTGGCAGGAAAAGTCACCGGAAAAACCGAGAGGGCGCTGATTGTACCATACCTGTCACGATTCTTGGTGAGCAGGTTCCTTTCGATACCCTCCATGAGGTTCTCGAACCACTGCGCCATGGCGGCCTGCTTGTCGGGCGGCTGGCCCCTGATGATGCTCTCGCGCATCCTGCTGAAGTAGTCCTCGTTGAGGAGGATGAGGCCTAAGAGGGGGCGTGACATCGACCACTGGTTGCGGCAGTCCTCGAACATGATGATGTTCAACACGGTGCTGAGGATCTGCTGCAGGATCTCCGGGTGCATCTCGAGGACCTTGAGGAACACATCGCCACCAGGGGTCATGTTGACGCGCTGCTCCTTGCCCGGGTACACTGGGGGAATTGGGGTTTGAAAAACATCGCGATTCCGCGCACTTTTCAAAGGATTTTTTTTTCTTGTTATTGGCATTAGCACTCAATCTTTTTCCCACAGAATGATAGCAAAGGAAAATTCAATGTGGCTTTCTGATGATTTTTTTTTTGGTTCAGAAATGTATTCTATGGCTTGGTAGAACATGAACCAAACAAATCAAAGCGGAATTGGATTGCCCATTAGGAAGATATAACGGTTTGAAGAAGAAATATGCAAATTCATACACTTTTCCAATGGATAAATGAAATGATTGTCATGTATATAGATAATTGGTTTCAGTAATATATTCTATGAGTAAATAAAATATAAACCCAACAAATTGAAGCAGACATGGATTGCTCGTTAGGAAGATATAACGGTTTGAAGAAAAAAATACAAACTCATACACATAAATGAAATGATTTTCATGATACATATATGTATTTGGTCTCCGTACTGTATTCTATGAGTAAATAGAACATATACCCAACAAATTGGAGCAGAATTGACAAGTTCATCCAGCTTTGGAGAGAAAAAATATGTCTGCCCTAATTGGGACTAAAAAAGAAGAAAACTTATATAACCTGAATATAATTGGTTTGTTTTTCTTGTAGTATTTTCGTTAATCCGATTATTTCGAATATTTTGTGAGAATTGTAAGCTCACAACAATAGTTGAATATTGAGAGAAAAATAGTCTATCCAATTAAAAATATCAAACATAGTTTGAAATGAATGTCTGGTAGACTACGAGCAGAAAACAACTACTTTCCTGGTAAATACCACGCAGAACATTGAATTATATCTGTTCGTAGTCCATGCAACGATTCACACTGTGAATGCAGATCGCAAATGTTTCTTTCTTCCTAAGACGTGACAAATTCACATCGAGACAGGCACGCCTAACAACCTACAGACCGGTTTCGGGCTTATTGGCCCTCATCAGTGCAGGGTAGTTATCCGAGTAGAGACCGTAAGATCTCAACTCGAAGCGTTGCCTGTCCCAATGCATTTTTGTCGCGTCTATTTGACCGCACCGAGCCGCGTTCCAACAGACAATTGAAAGTGGCGACATCATGCGGCAGAAGAAAGAAACACTCCAGAACCGAATCTCCCAAGTTTTACAGAACTTGGAAGTGGCTGAGAGCTCGACTAAGCTCAATAAATGAAAAAATGGATTAGCCATAAATTGAAAAAAATTGATGAGGGCCAATAAGCCCGAAACCGGTCTGTAGGTTGTTAGGCGTGCCTGTCTCGATGTGAATTTGTCACGTCTTAGGAAGAAAGAAACATTTGCGATCTGCATTCACAATGTTCTGCGTGGTATTTACCAGGAAAGTAGTTGTTTTCTGCTCGTAGTCTACCAGACATTCATTTCAAACTATGTTTTATATTTTTAATTGGATAGACTATTTTTCTCTCAAAATTTTTTCCAATTTATGGCTAATCCATTTTTTCAATAGTTGAATAATTCCAAACACATTATAATTGTGATATTAATCTTCTCTTTTCTTACGTCGCAATCATAACATTTTCGTTATTTTTAGCTGCAATCTTGATGACAAAGACAACACTAGGGGCAAGACATATTTTTTCTCTCTCAAAGCTGGCTGAACTTGTTAATTGGAGTGTTCGTTAGGAAGATATAACGGTTTGAAGGAAAAATTTCAAATTCATACACTTTTCTAATGGATAAATAAAATGATTTTCATGTATATATCCTTGAAATAAAATTTCCTTATTATTATTTGGTCTCAGTACTGTATTCTATGAGTAAATAGTTTATAAACCCAACAAATTAGAGCAGAATTGGATTGTTCGTTAGGAAGATATAAAACTTCAAATCATACACTATTCCGATGGATAAATAATGTAATTGATATATATATATATATATATATATATATATATATATATATATATATATATATATATATATATATATATATATTATGTCTCATCGCTGTATTATATGGCTGAGAAATATTGAGCAAAAAAATTGGGGCAGAATTGGGTTGCGATTTTAAAGAAAAAAATGCGTATTAATATACTTTTCCAATGATCAATAACTGAATTTCAGATATATATTTCTTTCTATAGCTCAAAAAAAGTACAAACCGAATGAATCTGAGCAGAATAGAATTATCTGTTGAAAAAACATAGGGAAACAAAAAGTTTTCCAATCGATAACAATCTGTTCTCGAGGAAAATCACTCACCTTTCTGTGTAAGTTGTTTAAACAGATATGACACGATGTGATCCAGGGAGGCACAACATCCTGTACATATCATCGTGTCTGAAACATATACATGGCAAAGAAAACTCATGAGATTGTTGTCTTCACAATCGAGTATCGAGAATCCAAAAAACCAATTGTTTTAATGTTTCGCGTGGTATTTGCAAAGCTGGATACAAAAAACAAATCTTACCAGTACAACGAAAAAAATTACATACACAACCCAACATTTTAAGTACAGTCAGAGACTTCCGATAGTTGCAGACATGAATAAAAACTCAACTGATGCAACTAACTTTCGGGTGTCGGAAAAATCGCAATGCAGACCCGGCGATTCAAAAGCCTCTGCTTTGCAGCAACGCGATCAAAAAGCTGCAAAATAAAAAAAAAACGAATGCATGCAGAAATTTCAGCTCCCCTCTACTGTCATTCAAAACACTTTCACCCCCCCCCAAAAAAAAAAAAAACTAATCGAATCAGTGTCTGCATTGGACTTTCCCGATGTCCCTGACTGGCACAGACCTGTAAACTCATTTAGCTGCCCACCTAAGGCTGTTAGCCCCTCCGATATCGACGATAGGATGTAGAGGAAGACATGAGGTTCGAGCGATGACAGGAAGCTCATGTGGTCCTGTGCCAGGCACTCCAGCAGGACGTAGTACGTCAGCGACAGTTTCGGGTAATCCTGCGGAAAACACTCGGTGTTTGTGGGTGACAAGTGAAGAGCGATTTCGGGCGGGGTGGGCATTTCTCCGGACGTTTTGGAGTCTAAAACATTGACAAGATTGCGGAGCCGGCGGAAGTGATTGCATTGATTTTCCTTTCGTGTATAAATATGAGTCTTTGGATGGGGAGATTTAGGAAAGTCGCGGAAAAAATATGTGAAAAATACAAACCAAACAAATCGGGGCCAAATCGAATCGTCCATTAGGAAGATGAGGCATTAAGAAAAATGTATTCACTTTTCCCATGGGTAAATAATCTAATTTTCATTTTTGGCCTCAGAACTGTATTTTATGGCTGAAAAGAAAACAAACTAAACATACCGGAGATGAATAGGGTTGCAGGTTACGAAGATATGACGATTTGAAAAAAAAAACGCAAATTCACATACTTTTCCGGTGAATGATCGATTTTTCAAACTTGCATTTCTTCGGTCTCCACCCCATTTTATGTCTAAAAATAATGAAAATAAGAAACACGTCCAATGGATAGATGATCTGATTTTCATGTATATATATTTTTAACTTCAGTACTGTATTTTATGACGATTTGGCAAAAAAAAACGCAATTTGAAATTTTTTCTTGTGAATAATTGATTTTTCAGATATGATTTCCTTCGGTGTCCACTACATTTATGTATAAAAACAATAAAAACCAAACAATTTATACACTTTTCCAAATAAAACATGGATTTCCATGTATACATTTTATAGGTATCAGTACTGTATTATAGCAAAAAAATAAACCATCGGAACAAACCGGAACAGAATCAGATTTTCAGCTGTGAAAATAGGACGATTTATACAAAATCTGCAAAACTTTTCCAATGGATAGATGATTCGATTTTCATGTATAAATTTTTTGTGCCACAGTTCAATATTTCAAGGCTGAAAATAAAACAAACCAAAGAAACCGGAGCAAATCTGGATTATCTGGAAAAAAACTCAAAGTTCAGACACTTTTCCAATGGATATATGGATCTAATGTTCCTGTATACATATTTTTCGGCTCCGTATTGTACTCACGTTCTACCCTGTTTTTGACATTTTTCAAATTCACCAATCATCATAGTGTATAACCGCGAAAATAACCTATCAGGCTGCACAATTTTCCTCACAAAAAAATCCGAGCCGAGAGCAACTTACTAACAAATCCGACTGAGGAATCGACAACAGCAACTTGACAAAAATATTCAGCGCGTTGTCCAAAGCCTCATCGCCGTACAACCGGAAAACGCCAAAGTTGACGTAGCTGCCGCAGAGGGCGGCCTTGAGCATCGAGAAGCATATAGAGATGCCCTTCAGCCTCATGGGGTAGCTCTGTTCTTTGGGCACTTCCACGTTCAGTATCCTACTACCTGGAAACCGAAGAAAGAAGCTGTCTAGGTCGGTGCTGACATATTTTCACTATTACATATTTTTATTCAAATAGGTCCAATATATGTTTTTAGTTTTTTGAAACGTTAACAAAACACGAGACTTTGATCTGTCAACATGACACAGTTACAAAGCCCGTCGGGATTGGTTCCCAAGGGTTTTTTAAATGTTTTGAAGCGCGATTTTTTCAAATATGCTAGTTTTTTTGCTAAAAATTGTTGAAAACAAGTGAAGGTTTGAGTCTCACAGGCTAAAGACATGATTAATGTTATGAATCAAACTGATTTAGTAACAATAATACCAAAATCCAACGATAAGAAATAACATTTCGGAGGTATTCACGTATTTTGGCCTCCTGAACAAGAATCCGAAGTTGAAACGCTTATTTCTTGAATAAACCATTTGATATCCTCAAATTTCTGCTATTAAAAACACAAAATTCGTCCCTCTTTCGATTTGAACATCACGCACGCCAACATTTACTTGTTTTCAACACATTAGCGGATGATATTTTTCAAAAAATTTAGTTTTTTGAAACGTTAACAAAACACGAGACTTTGAACTGACACAGTTACAAAACCCGTCGGGAATAGTTCCCATGGGTTTTTTAATGTTTTGAAGGGCGATTTTTTTTTCCAGTGAACAGACAATATTATACCGTCTACAAGGTGTTCATTGATATCGACAATGGTGCGGGTTTTCGTGGGACGACGACTCACCGTAGCCACAAATCATCTTACTGGCCTCCCGGAATAAAAGGATCCCGTTGGGAGACGAAACGTCGAACTGCAGTCGCTGCGACCTGTTTTGTACTAATTCGGCAAAGAGTTTCAACACGGGCGTCGTCACTTGAGGGTCGTGGTACCAGATCTCTATCGCCCTGAGCAGTACCGGCGTGTAGTCGGGATAACTAACGGGATTGTTCAGGAAAACTTCATCATGAATACGGGAAGTGATATCGAGAAAAATTTCCGCAAGGATACATCCAATCGAACAGCATCATGTACGCTGTCTTCGTGTTGAAAGAAAACGCGAGCCCGCGCAGATCCCTCGCCAGGCCGATCAGCGCCTTCTTCACCTCCTCGGACGCGTACCCGGGCGCATCCGCCACCGGCAGCGTCGCGCCGACACTCTCCAACGACGCCGTCAGCGGCAGCATGAACGTGTGGAACCTATCCTCGTCCTCCCCCAGGTCGACCATCAGCAGCCGGCCCAGTGACGTGTAGAACATCGACCGGCATCGCATCTCCGGCACGGCAGCGGCATTGCCCAGGAAGGGAAAGTGCTCGCTGGTGTGGTTGCTCAACATGAACTGCACCTCGTCGAGCTTGACGAGCTTGCGCACCGAGCTGTAGCCCACGGAGAGGTCGTTCAGCAGCTGGAGGGTCTTGGTGATGATCTGCTCGCTGCGGCCCCAGTACTTGAGGTTGGTGATGCTGGAAGATGGTGGGCGTGAGTGGGGGGGGGAGGTTATCAAACTGTAAAGGATTGCTCAATCCCTATGCTGACAGTAATCACGTTGAATGACGTCACTGATTCGACCTTGTTGTCATTGAAACTTTTTGCGAAATTTCAAAATTGGAATGAATTTAGTGAATTAAAAATAAAATTGTGCTTGACATAAGTGAATGAAGTAAATACATGCAATACAAAATTATGAATACATAAAATTTTACTTTAATGGGTGACTTAGTTGTTTTGTGTGCTGTAACTGAGGGCATGAGCACAGACATGAGGGTGTAGATGATTCAAGAAAACCCAAAACAACAAATAATCTCCATGTGTTTTTCCAAAACCCACAACAAATTAGAAGTGAATTTCAAGATCTGGAAGACTTCCTTTGTGTTATCCAAGTGATTCCAATAGATTTGTTTTATTTTATGTGATCAAGATTATGAGCAGGAACATGGCAGGACCTACTAAATGAACCCTGAAGGTATATATTCACGTATATTATTATAATACATGCTCTTGAGGAGTAATATCTTGTTATTGTTGTCTTTGTATTGTAGATTTACTAGTGAAGAGATGATTGGAACACAAATGTTCCACTGAATAAGGTGTGACAGAAAAAATATTGAAAACATCATCCATATCCCAGAATGTCTCTGAACATTTTGCTCCATTTCAGAAAATGCATATTCTCTTCTGATCCTGAAGTTATCACATCTTCATCCTATAATAAGTAATGACGACTGAACTCACTAAATTGAAGAAAAAGATTCAATAAAACTGATAACAAATTGTGAAAAACGTAAATCAACTCAAGTAGATATAATAAAAAAATCAAAATTGTTGGTGTATTATACTATGGAAATCGTATATTATATAAATTATAAAATCTAAATGTTTTATTTATATACCTACTGTTCATATTATGATTTTATGATAGGTATTTCTCAGTGCCCTGAATGATTTCAACTTGAATTGACATCATCCTTTGATCTAAATAGGTATAGTCTTTTATTTTTGAGGCATTATAGGTAGATCACTGTTTCTGGATGCACTCAGAAACAATATAGGTGAAAGATAACATAATTTGTTGGTTGAAAATCGTATAGCATGTAAGTACTGTGTGATTGATTAAAAAATATTGTATATCATGAAATAAAAATTGATTGCAAAATGATTTGCCTACCTTAATAGGGAATGATTCATTATTGATCTATACAGTTCATAATGGATAATAATAAATGTATACTTGAAATGTACATGTACTACAAACTTCCGAGGACATTTTCAATTTCATAATTGCTTCCATATCTACTTGCACTGGAAAATATCCAGAAATAAATTCTATATTCTGTCTATGTAATCTTTGATAGTACCCTAAAAAAAACCAATGGATATTAATAATAAACCCTCATTTCACCACTATTTTCAGAGCTTACCTGGTATGAAATATATGAATCATCTAGCAGATTTTCAATTGAATTTTGATTCTAGGCAGCAACTTGCTTTTTCAATACCTATTTGGTCCCAAAATTCACTGTGTATATGATTTCTGTGACTACTGTAGAATATTATTCACTTCAATAATTATTCGGCCACAAACCAAAAAGGTAAACCAGTGCCACAACAGTCTTCTTCAAAGAACGAAAATAGTAATTTACGTAACAAGTCCGGAAAATACTGTTTTTTTGGATGAGTGGACAAAATTCTAGGACGAGCGTAGCGAGTCCTGAAAGTCTGCGAGTCCAAAAAAACTGTTTTCGGGCGTGTTGCGTACACAATTTTTTCGGCAACCGTGTAGAATAACAAATCAAAGAAACACATTTCTTTATTAGAACAAAATTTCGAACATTTCAATTCTTATTTATATTAATATTTATATTAAAATTAGAACAATTGTTAATATTGAATGGATTCAATTTGTTTGAAATGCTCGGTATATTTAAGTGCCTTTTGTTGAAGTCAGAACAAGAAGGTAAAGTTTCCGTTTCACATTGATTGTTTTCATCTGATAATTTTTGAATGTTAGCTAATTTTATGTCAGATAGCTGTCAGTCGTTATTTTGCTGCTATGGTAATGATCAACTGCATTTATCAAAACCATTCTACCAAGATTTTCATATTTACAATGAACAACGATGTGATTCTTCCCGGCCTAGTCCGGGAAGTACGTACTTCCCGGACTAAGCCGGAAAAATGCCACTTTCTCAAAAAAAAAAAACGTCTGGAAAGAACGTACTTTCCGGACGGTTGCCGAAAAAACATGTTTTTATCCAATTCCTATTCCTAAAATTTTGCGAATGGAACTAATAATGGCTATAAATTGATTGTCCAGATATTTCATGTTCTCATATTGACGAAAAACTCATCAATTATTATTCTTTCGTGTATTTAAAAAATAACCTCCTGTGGAATAACAAAAATAAAGTGAGAAGCTGAAACTAAAATCAATGACAAATATGGATAGTCAACAGCCAATGAAATTACGAGCGGAGTCAGTGACGTCATACATCCGGAAGAAAAACTTGGTCGATTGAGCAATCCTCTACAGTTTAATATCCTTGGGGGAGACTCACATTTTCCGGATGAAGACGCTGAGGACTGTTGACTCGTCGTTCAGGCCGAGCGTTTCGCTGAGCCGCCTGTACACCTTGGTGTTCTTCTGCACCTGCCAATTGTCGTGTGTTTGTTTTCTGTTTCAGGCGTGTATTCGACGGGTGGAAACAATGCGAAGTGAAAAAGGGATCGGGTTGCCCGTTAGATATGACGATTCAAAATAATCGCGCTAACAAACACTTTTTCCGATAAAAAAGTGATCTGATTTTCATGTATATATTCATTTGGTCGCGGTATTGTTTTTTGTGGCTAATAAGAATTCGCGAAAATCACGGAGTGGGCGGCCTCTGGTGTCAAATTTTCTAAGCCTTCCGAGGGTGATCAACAAAGCAATTTAGCATTGTATAGCATAGGCTTATTTTTAATGAAATTGAATTGTTTTGAATGGTTTTCGGACTTGTTTCGTGCTTATCAGCTAGTTACTAATATTATTGAAACATGCAGCAAGTTCAAAAGGTCGTTAAGACGAAATCGACAAAGATTTGTTCAGTATTTCAGCGTTCCTCCTACCGTACAGACATCGTTCCTTTGGCACGAAAATCCTGAATTTCCTTTCAGGATTGTATGAAAAATGGATTATCACGTTGAAAAAAGGAGAACTTATCACCACAAACATTTACGTTTGTAGTAAGCACTTCCTATAGAACTGGATTTCTCAAGTGAATGCGAAGGTATGTCTTTCAGGTTAAATCAAACAAATAAGATCTGGTATAACTGTAGTTGTGTCTCTTGTTGTTTGTAATGAAAACCTTGATTTTACTTTAGGACCATCAAGGAGAATTAAACCAAGAGTCCCAAGATATATGCTCAAAAAGAATGCAATTCCTTCAATAAACTTCTGGAAGTCATCACATGCAAAATATTTATTCAAAATGAATAAGCTGTGAATTGAATAAAGTATCACACACCACAAGGTCTCAAACTTTTTAAGTTATTCTTGGAACATACCTACCTACTCATCTATTATATTATATAATTATTTTTATTATATGAATCATCATTTTATTGTTAACATGAAAATAATAACTTGTGTTGCCTATTTAAGATAGGTAGGTATCTCAATATAAGCACCCCTGTACTTACTTTTCTCAGAGAATAAAGTTAATTGACTACAATTTTTTGTTTCGCTAATCATCTATTTTTGGGTTAGGATAAAATTATTACAGGTTTACAGATAAATTCACACTTCCTCTGCTAATTTTTCCATGGAACTATTTTAATTTCATATTAGAGCTACCCTAGAGCTGAAGTTTGTGAACAGGAGTTTATTTATATGTGTTTAACATCTATCCCACAAAGTATGTGACCAGCTTTGAATAATGCTTTTCGCTATTTTAAGGGTTTCTTATCATCTCCAATATCCTCTAGATACTTATTTCAATCTTGGCCATTCTTGAAATAAAGAGAAATCACTGAAATACAAATACCTTAGTGGCCCCATTGATTTTGCAGAGGTGGTTTGAAAAGCCTATAAAAACATAATAAATCCACGGAACTCACATAAAATACCTGTTTTGAATTCTATAAACGATAATCTATCAATAGCACCCCTTTTGGATACTCAGGATTATTTATTTCTTCCCTAAAATTCGAAATAAAAAATGACATATTACCATTGAAAACATATACCAAATGTTTGTTGATCATCCTCATGTCAAATTTTTGACATTTCTCGAGCGCCATCTGTTGGTTCGTGATTTTCGCGAATACAAACTGAACAAACTGGAGCAACATAGCATTGCCGGTAAGGAAGATATAACGATTTAAAAAACGGCAAGTTCATGCACTTTTCCAATGAAAAAGTAATCTGATTTTCATGAATATATTCATTGGGACTTAGTGCAGTATTTCATGACTAAAAAAAATAGAAACTAAACCAACTGAAGCTAAATCGAATCATACGTTGATGACGATTCAAAATGATCGCGCCAACTTATACACTTTTTCAATGAAAAAGTGATCTGATTTTCATGTATATATTCATTTGGTCACGGTATTGTATTCGAAGGCTAAAAAAAAAACAAACTGAACCAACTGTAGCCAAATCTAATAACCTATCAGAAAGTAATGGCGATTTGAAAACATCGCAAATTTACTCTTTTACCTACGACCACGTATGAAAACGTCAATAATCACACTGTTTTGTTATTCAGAAAGTAGCTCATATCACCATGGTATTGTTTATTTGAAAGAAAAAAAGCACTAGTGTTGATATGAAAAATATCACAACGATCGCATGAATTGATATAGAAATAATTAGGTATATTGTGAAGGTACTCACTGTCAATATATAAGCGTTCTCAAATCAAATTCATATTATTTATGGGAATTTCTGTCTCGTTTTGAATTATACCGAGAACTCTATCTATTAATTTCAATGTGTCTGATACATAATCTCTGAATTCACTTTAAAACTGGAACCTATACTCTTTGCTGTAACTATTTCAAGGTTGATGACAGCGGGTTAGATCATTCAAAAGAGTACGGCTACAGTTTTATGCGCGGCTTGCTGCTTGCATTAGTTTGATATCACAGTATCACCAACGAGAAGATTCTCTGGTATCACAGATGTTTGCAAAGAGTCAAGGACGCACTAACTCGAGTAACTCGTACGCGCTTGCGAACTACATACTTCTTTGGTTCTGTATTCCTGGTTGCGTGATTACTGGCGCTAGCAGGCGTATGGTGTCAAGGTTGTTTATGTACGCTGGTGTCAATATCAATAAAATTTTGTCCAAACTAAACTAACTCAATCAATCAGTAATTCACATAATGAGGAATTGTCGGAGAAGTATTCAAATATCATCTTGAGTATGGAAATAAACAGTACTTGATATTGAATCAAAACCACTTGAAATTCTAGGGACCGCTCAAGTTTAATTTTTGACAAGACCTCCCGCGAAATGAAAGTATTCGGAGTCGTAGGAAAAATAGTGTACAAAACTCGTTGGAAAGTGCATTTCCTTCACTCGCTACGTTTCCACACTCACCGCTACGCGGCTCGTGCTAAACGACTACTCGTGTGAAATATGTCACTTTCCACACTTGTTGTGTAATATACTATTTCATTAAAAAAGTCATCTAATTTTTATATATCTTTACATGGTCTCATTACTGTATTATATGGATAAAAAATAATAGAAACTAAACAAACTAGAGCTAAATCGAATTGTTCTTCAAGAAGATATTATGACGTTTTAAAAAAATCGCAAACCCAGACACTTTTCCAATGAAACTTTCGCAAAAAACCAATTAAATGACATAGCAACCACAGATGAGAAAATAATTTTACTCAGCAAACACTTAGGACACAATACAAAATATTGAAACGAGTTGGTTTACTAATTATCCATTTACTTAGCAACCTATTTTACTCAGCAAATGGAGCTACTATAATGCTATTACCTGCGGCCATACATAAGTTAATGCGACAAATAAAATCTTTTTTACATAGCAACCGCAGATGGTAAAATACTTTTACTCAGCAACCGCAGATGGGAGAATGTTATTACTTAGCAAACCCAAACGACGCATTATAATAAGTATCTGGGGTATAAAACGTGTGAAAATCAGGTACTAAAATGCTATTAAATGGCGGTCATACACAATAAGGTAATGCGACGAATCACTTAAATTTACATAGCAACCGCAGATGAGAAAATTATATTACTTAGTAAACACATACGATAAAGTGTTTGTGTTTTTCACCGCAACCTTCGAAGTCTTATTATAAAAAAATAATCTGTCAAATACCGTTGGGTGCAAAAAACATCGCACCACGAGCCGGCTTGGAAAGAAAAAAAAAAAAATACCCCAACGACCCCCCCCTCACCTGATCCCCCACGTATATCTTGCGGAACTGATCGAAGAAGCTGAGCATCGAGAGCTCCAGCTTCTCGCACCCGCCTTGGCCCAACCGCGAATCGGTCAGGTTCATCAACTGCAGCACCCTGCACACCAGCTCGCCGTCCATGGTGTCGTGCTCCTCGTTGCTGTTGAAGGACACGCGGCCGCCTATGGCAGCGCCAATCACGTACACCAGCCACGACAGCTGACCTGCGCAGTGGCGGGACAGTTTGGTATCACTAATGGGAAGATTGGATGGTCGAGATGACAGAGACCGGAGCAAAATCGGATCCAGTCCATTTAGGAATATGTATGTGATTATTGTAAACTGAAACACTTTCTTTATATATTTTCACTCTCAGAACTGTATTCTATGACTAAAATGAATTCGAAACAAACATATTAGAGCAGAATCGGATTGTCCGTTAGAGAAATATGACGGTTTGAAAACAATGTATTGCAAATTCGAACACTTTTCCAAAGGATAAACATTCCAATTCTCATGTATATATATTTTTTCTCTCAACACTTTATTTATTCTATGACTAAAATAAATTCAAACCTAGCAAATTAGTGCGGAATCGGATTGTCCGTTAGGGAGATATGACGATTAGAAAAGAATTTATTGCAAATTCTAACACTTTTCCAAAGGATAAACATTCCAATTCTCATGTATATATATATATTTTTTTCCTCAACACTGTATTCTATGACTGAAATTAATTCAAACGTAGCAAATGAGAGCGGAATCGGATTGTCCGGTAGGGAAATATGACGGTTTGAAAAGAATTTATTGGAAATTCGAACACTTTTCCAAAGGATAAACTCATGTTTTCTCTCTAAGCACTGTATTCTATGACTAAAATGAATTCAAATCGAACAAATCAGAGCAAAATCGGATTGTCTGTTAGGAAGATATAACGGTTTGAAAACAATTTATTGCAAATTCAAACACTTTTCTTAGGGATAAATAATCCAAAATGAATATTTCTCTAACTCAACACTGTAATCTATGACAAAAAAGTATGAAGACTGGACCTGCATTAGGAAAAATATGGCGATTTGAAATAATTCATACATCTTTCCTATGGCTATAGATGAATATTTTCTTGAAAAAAAAACAGATAATCGGATTGCCTGTTAGTTTACACCAGTTTATGAATTGGGAAATTACCATTCAATGATGAAGGATGATAAGAAAAATGTATTTGAATTCACACTTACCTTCTTGTATTGTGATGTCAATTTGTCTACCAGGAGTCCCCATCAGTTCTGAATAACTCCTCACAGCCTGATCAAACAGTTGAACCAGTAACATGAACGTTTTTGGGTACTCACATCTAGATAAAACAACAGAAAATTTTGTCATGGGGACGGATGGGAAAATTATTTGCTATCTACCGATTTAGTTACTTCATAAATATAAAAGATCTTTTCTCTTTCTATTGACAACCAATTGATTTACATAGCAATCACAATTGACAAAATGTTATTACTTAGCAAACCAATATAAAAAATATATCTGAGGTATAAAACGTGTCGGTACTTTTAATACCAATTACTTAGCAACCTCATTTACTTAGCAACCTCATTTACTTACAACCGTACACAAGGCAACGCGACAAAGAGACTAATTATTCTTTCGATAATGACGAACAATTAGTTTACACAGCAACCGAAAATGCTGTTACTCAGCAAACCCATACAACACAATATAAAAATATCTGGAGTGAAATACGAGTCGGTTTATCGAACTTTTTCTTTCGCAAAAAAACAAATAAATGACATAGCAACCACAGATGAGAAAATAATTTTACTCAGCAAACACTTACGACGCAATAAAAAAATATTGAAACGAGTTGGTTTTCTAATTATCCATTTACTTAGCAACCTATTTTACTCAGCAAGTGGAGCAACAAGAATGCTATTACCAGCGGCCATACATAAGTTAATGCGATACTTTTACTCAGCAACCGCAGATGGGAGAATGTTATTACTTAGCAAACCCAAACGACGCATTTTAAGTATCTGGGGTATAAAACGTGTGAAAATCAGGTACTAAAATGCTATTAAATGGCGGTCTTACACAACAAGGTAATGCGACGAATCACTTAAATTTACATAGCAACCGGAGATGAGAAAATTATATTGATTAGTAAACACATAAGATAACGCAACCTTTGAAGTCTTATTGGAACTTGTATGGGTTAGTTATGAATATATTTGAGGTATGGGCGAGTCGGTTTTCGTATCACCATTTACTTAGCAACCTCCTTCAATCAACAAGTGGAACAACTGAAACACTTTTACCTGGCACAAGACCATTCGACAAAGAAACTTTTTTTTCCTTCAGCTAATGACAACCGGTTGAGTTACATAGCAACCGCAGATGAGCCAAAGCTATTACTCAGCAACCGCAGGCGAGGCGATGCAGCGAAAGAGAGCCTCCGAGAAAGACGTTTCTCACCTGCTGATGACGCACAGCTGCTCGAGCTGCTGCTGCACCATCCCGAGATCATCCAGCGGATCTTCAATCCCATCACGCACCACCACTGCAACAGACTCCAGCCGCGACGTGATGTACGCGTTGGTCACCTCGGGCGCGTACGTCTCCAACAAATGCGGCTCGGTAGCCTTCACGTAAGGCACCGAAGCCACCATGCGCTGCCACAGGCTGAGCAAATAGTGCACGCTGTTGGGCGCAAACTGCCACATCTGCAGGCTTTGCACGGTGAACTTGGCTATCGCCTGCACCGCCTCGGGGTAGTTGTCCACCATGACCAGCTCCCCCAGCTGGTAGTTGGTCTTGAGGCGCGCCAACAGCCGGCAGAACTCGTGGTAGTTGGCGGGGTCGCTGAGGCCTTGGGGGTTGCGCAAGATGTGCCGGACGCCGTCCACGAGGTGGGCGAGGAACTTGGCGCGCTCGGTGTTGCTGAATAAAGAGCGGCGCACCGAGGCGATTTGGACGAGGCAGGAGAGCGCCAGCGAGGAGAGCGTGTTGGGCAGCGAGTGGTAGAGGTCGAAGAAGAGCCGCAGCGTGGCGAAGTCGAGGAAGGCGGGTCGCCAGCTGGTAGGGATCTGGACGGTGCACAGGTCGTCCGAGGACTCGTCTGTGGGCGTTTGATGGATTCAACAATTACTGAGCAACCTCAGTTGCTCGGCAAATGGAGAAACTGGAATGAAATTACCGAGCAACCACACACAAAGCGATGCAACAAAGAAACTCCTAGAAAAATTGTGACGCATTTTATTTTGCTAATGATGACCTATAGAATTACATAGCAACCGCAATTGAATTTACCAATTACTTTGAAACCTCAGTTCCTCAGCAACTGGATAAACTAAATTGTTATTACTCAGCAACTATACGCAACGCAATACGAAAAAGTAGGTTGTAGAATTTTGAAAATTATATTTTGAATCTCCGAAATAGCGAGAAAACGTGTCGGATATCTTGACTACGGTCAGTGTTTGATTGTTTCAGATTCACTAATTACTTAGCAACCAAAGTTGTGGTTTCTGCTAATTCAATTAGGTTTTTCGAAGGATTTGCCGCCGTGAAGCTGGATGAAATTTTTTTTCTCCGCAAATACTACAGTCCTTCAAGAGAAAGTTTTCTCTTTTGCTAATGACGACCAATAGAGTTACTTAGCAACCGCAGTTGAGAAAATGCTATTACTTAGCAAACGCAGACGACATAATGTAAAAAATATCTGAGGTATAAAACGTATCAATTATCTTAACTAGTGATGTTTGATTGTTTCAATTTACTAATTACTTAGCAACTCCAGTTACTCAGCTACTGGAGAAACTGAAATGCAATTACCGAGCAACCACACACAAAGCGATGCAACAAAGAAAGTCCTTCAAGGGAAAACGTGAAGCATTTTATTTTGCTAATAGTGACCAATAGAATTACATCACAATTAAAAAATATCCGAGGTATAAAACGTGTCTGCTATCTTAAATACTGATAATGTTTAATTGGTTTCAGATTTACAAATTACTTAGCAAACTCAGTTACTCAGCAACTGGAGAAACTGGAATGAGATTATCGAGCAACCACACACAAAGCGATGCAAAAAAGAAACTCCTAGAAAAATTGTGACGCATTTTATTTTGCTAATGATGACCTATAGAATTACATAGCAACCGCAATTGAATTTACCAATTACTTTGAAACCTCAGTTACTCAGCAACTGGATAAACTAAATTGTTATTACACAGCAACTATACGCAAAGCAATACGAAAAAGTAGGTTGTAGAATTTTGAAAACAATTGAAATACATTATATTTTGAATCTCCGAAATAGCGAGAAAACGTGTCGGATATCTTGACTATGGATAGTGTTTGATTGTTTCAGATTCACTAATTACTTAGCAACCACAGTTATAGTTTTTGCTAATTCAATTAGGTTTTTCAAAGGATTTACCGCCGTGCAGCTGGATGAAATTTTTTTTCTCCTCAAATACTACAGTCCTTCCAGAGAAAGTTTTCTCTTTTGCTAATGACGACCAATAGAGTTACTTAGCAACCGCAGTTGAGAAAATGTTATTACTTAGCAAACGCACACGACATAATGTAAAAAATATCTGAGGTATAATACGTATCAATTATCTTAACTAGTGATGATGTTTGATTGTTTCAATTCACTAATTACTTAGCAACTCCAGTTACTCAGCTACTGGAAAAACTGAAATGCAATTACCGAGCAACCACACACAAAGCAATGAAACAAAGAAACTCCTGCAAGAGAAACCGACGCATTGTTATTTTTATAATGACGACCAACCGAATTACTTAGCAACCGCAATTGAGGGAATGCTATTACTTAGCAATCATATAGGATGCTATAATAAAACCATCTGACAAGAAACCTGAAGGTTTTTGAACAACCGATCATCGAATTACCAATAACGTAGCAACCTCATTTACTCAGCAACTGCATAAACTGCAATACTATTACATAGCAACTATATCCCAAGCAATACGACAAAGAAACTAATCGTATTTAGTGCACTACTTCAGAGCTTCGTGGAATTTTGAAAACAATTGTATATTTTGAATCTCGCGGGAAAAAGATTCACTAATTACTTAGCATCATCTACTGGAGAAACTGAAATGTAATTACCAAGCAAAGTCACACACAGAAGATAAAACGTGAAGCATTTTCTTTTGATAATGACGATCAACTGAATTACTTAGCAACCGCAGTTGAGAGAATGCTATTACTTAGCAATCACATAGGACAGCGAGTTAGACACTATAATGAAACATCTGAAAAAGCAAACGTGAAGGTTCTCGATCAACCGATAATGTTTAGTTGATACAGATCATTGAATTACCAATTGCGTAGCAACTTCTGTTACTCAGTATGCTATTACGTAGCAACTTCTGTTACTCAGTATGCTATTACCTAGCAACTTTACGCAAATCAATATGACCAAGAAACTGACTGTATCTAAATGCTGAAGTGGAATTTTGATCTTGATTGGGCTCCACGGAAACTATGATTTTTTAGCTAAATTCAAGATGGCGGCTCCAAGATGGCGGACGAATTTCGCGATTATTAAACGATTCCAGTCAAAATTGATATCTGGGGGTTTTCGGGGTCGGAGATTACGATTTTTCCGTCAGAATCCGAAAATTCCGATGACGAAAAAATCTCGCGCCTTCCCCAAACGCTCACCCGTGGACGTCCCGATGAAATCGAAGGTGAGGCAGTTCTGAGCCAGCCGCAGCAGCTGCGTCATCAGCCCGTGCTGGCTCTCATCGCCAAAGTTGAGGCTCTTGCAGTTCTGGCCGGCGTTGCCTAGCAACGTGCACGACAGCCGGAAGATCTCGAAAAGCTGCGTGTCGCGGAACGAGGATGCGATCTTGCGGTGCTTGGTCAGCGATCTGTTCGCCTCCACCTCGGATATCTGATTCATCTCGGAGGTGAGCTGCGAGAGAAGCTGCACGCCTATCATGCAGTGTTCCACCGAGCCCTAAGCGAGAAGTTGCATTGCATACGTTTGAAAATTTCGGAAAATATCTTATCTCGTTCAAAATATAGAAAAAGTACTACTTTCCTGGCTAATGCCACGTTGAACGTTGAAATATTCCACTCGCAGTCCATGCCGATTACCCAATGCACTCAACATGTGGCAATGCTCCCACCGACACTCGTTGTTCTGCGTGGCATTAGCTGGGAAAGTAGTAATTTCTGCACCAAAACTGTGTTTGATATCGTGAATTGGATGAGATGTGAAATGTCTTTCCTTCATTTTTTGACAAAAGGCGTTTACTTTTCTCAATTCACAGAAAAAACGTCTATGAAGCATTACAAGAAAATAGGAAATTCATTGGTGAATGAATTTTGACGAAAATCGACGCATGTACAGTGCCGTAAGTATTTTCGTATTTGAATTCTCATTCAACCAGCATTCAATTTGTTTTTCTCAAAGATGGCAAGTTATTGTAAAATCTTCAACCCACAAAAATGATATGCTGTTGTATCAGAGTTGTAGAGAATTTTTTCCCATGTTGATTGTTGATCACCTTTTTGTATCAGTAAAAATACCTGAATTTTCTTCTGGAACTATATCAATAACTATTCCTATGATACCAAATTTTCAATTTCAAAGAGACAAAGAAATCAATTATTTATCATATTTTGAAATTTTCTGTGATTCTCTTCCAAATTATTGAGTCACTTTTGTTTCACACCACTCCATCCTATAATACCATGGGTGATGGAAAGTCTCGTGGAAAGATATTAGCTTCCAATAAGATTCCAAAACATGACTTTGGGCCTGAAATTTTTCAATAAGGTAGAAAACCTGGATATCCTATCTCAAATACAAACAAACTTTATTCCTAGATATTTTAAACATAGAGTTTTCTCATATCATCAATTTCATATTTCTACATAGACATGATTCAATAAAAAAGGAATTTTGAAGATTTCTATGTTTCTTGTTCTTCTTAAATTTGCATTCCCTATTCTTGGTAATTGTCATTGATTATTATGTGAATAAGAATAGTACCTGTTCCCAATGTTCTGAACTGAATTATTCATGTTGAGAATGTCCAGTATAAATTTGTGGGTTAATTTACCAATGTGATGATGATTCCAGTTTATATGCAGAATACCTCAAAAATCATTTTATGAAGGGCCCCAAACTGAGTTGTGTTTTACAATTAACCTTACTACAAAACAATAGATGATTTTTACAGAAAACCAGGTTCAAAATAATTCCAGATATTAATACTACATTCATGTTGAATAAAAATTATAAATCTTTGCCATAATCATTGGAAAATCTACAGCAATTCTATTTTGGGTTTTCCTTTTTTTTGCATACTGTTCAATAATGTTCAAGCCAGTCTGAAATTTCATACATTAACTTACTTGTAGAAATTTCCCAATGTCAGACACAACATTCCTGAAAACAAAATCTTCCTTGTGGGTATCAAACCAACCAAGTTTGGTTATTCTGGCAAATAAAGTCACTAGAGCTTGCAAAACAAAATTAGGCAGTTTGGGCCTTGTAGCTAAATAATTCAGCACATAATTTCTGATATCTACTCTCTGCTGCAAGCTCAGCCCCTGAGCACTTCGAGACACTAATTTAGTGAGAGTGGTAGCAGCCAAGAGCTGGGCATAACAAGAGTCCCCCCTATCCAGCAACACTTGGCATTTAGTCAGGGCATCTGGACCATCTTGGAATACCACCAGAGTCTTCTCTGCCTCCGATCTCACAGTGGAATCTTGGGATTCATATAATTGCTTGCAGAGGAGTTCTAGTTGTCTTATCTCCTGTAAAAAGGAAATAAACCAATTAACAACAAACTGTATAATTGGCACTGAAAATTTGTATTGAGTGCCCTGCTACTATTTACAACTACACTTTAAAGTGATAATAATAAAAATAATGGGTTAACAAAGCTATCCAAAAGCCTATCCGATGTTAGTATTATGAGATTCTCCATGAAAAGCATATCATCAAGAGTAGCGTTATTTATTTCATGGGCGACTCAACATACCTGCTCTTCAGCCATTTTCAGTTTGTTTCATTTGTTGATTAGATATTTGAAATTATAAAATTATCAGTATTTTAAAAAACGACTACAAAGAGCCGGATTTATTCAGAATCCCAATCGTGAATCGACTCTCTCAGCTCTCACGCAACACGCAATCACCTCCACTCAAATCTGTGAAAAACCATTGAAAAACACTCGAAAACATAACACGTTAGGGCTTACGTCAGTGTCATCGAAGTGTGCGTCAACGTCAAACCCATGTCAAACTTGGAACCAAATCACAACTCATCACAAGAGTTGTTGGGGTATTTAATATTATGTGGGTGGCAACAATACATGATGCGCTTGGCAGCTCTGGATGGTAATGGCAGTTCGATGATGACATTTCTTGCCTTGCAGAGTGTGCTTGCTGCAGAGCCACACTTCGAGGAAGGAAGTGTGTTGTGTTCTTTGTGAATTTTTAGTGTTGAAATAACTGATTTACAAAATACCAAATAATAACAAATTGATGGTGCTTGACAGGAATTAGTAGCTAACATATGAATTATTAGAGAGACTCTCAACAAATTAGTGTGTATGATTTTTTCGTAATCGATAAACGTTTTCCTTGATTTGTTACAATGATAAAGATGGAAACTGATACAATAGATGATTCTACGAGTAACAACAGTTCCCAGGTGAGTGCTCTTTTGTTCTATTATATGAAAATAAATGCACCCTGGAATAGAAGGAGGCGTGAAAAATGGTCCGTATTTTGTATTTAGAATAATCGTGAATTTACGTGGGCTTGTTTCCATTCAGAATATTGTCTTGCACTTTGTCATCCGTCAAAATCTTTACTTGTTTGCCCTACATTTTATATCTGCCTTCCGTTTATTGCAGTAATTCCCGTTCATTGACTCAATTTGCTACCGTTTTTTGCTATTTTAATAAACCTCATACGTAAATAATAGCTACCTAGCAGGTTTGCATGTCTATGCCAACATACAGAGAAAACATGATGATTACAATCTTCTGTTTGATAAATACATAATTATTGATCATTTGAAATGACATCTGTGTGGTCGTAAGCTCGATGAGGAAAAATATGTTCATATTGAAACAAAGACAATATCAGTTGGGTTCATCTCCCTTGACTGGACAAATTTCTGTTTTTTTTTTTTTATATTCTGAATAAGTAGATAGGTATCACATCACAGCACTGTGTCACAGCTTTGTTACGTGATTTTCATCAGATAGTTTTCTTCAAATTGGAAACCCTGGCTGTTGACCTTTTCAGATCGTGACAAGTGCTTATAAGCTCTTGCACAATAAACAACGAATTCACCGTTATTCCTGGGGGAAAACATACCTCTCTGACTGGACAGTGAATCACCCAACTTTAAGTGATCTCCAGCTAGACATTCTTGTTGTTTGTGTGGATCTTATCTTAAAGGTTCCCATTAAGTTCAATCAGTGTTTGTTCAACTCAGCAAATTCAAATTTCTTTATTATAATTTATCAGTTGTTATTTGTAGTGTGAGATGCCTAAATATACCTACAATTGATTGGAGTGCTTGCCTTATTGTAATTAGATACCTATTGCAGTTTTTGCCCTTGAGAACAACCTCAAAGTTTATTTGTTTATCCATTTACAGGTAATTTATCGATATAGGTATTGTTGACTAAGAATGGCTGATAAATGCAAGAATTATGTTTTATTTTTTATGCTTTAGATATCCCACATCCGTATTTTTTTACTTAGCATAGTTGATAATTTCTTATCTATCACAACAATGATGTGCTTGCATAGGTTAGGACTGTGTTTATAGAAATAGAGTCACGCTTTTATTATATTTAATCAGTTATTTATTCCAGAAGTGAGCACTAGCAGCAGATATTTTCTTCAATAAAATTGAAATCGTGCATGCAAGGTCTGAAGTGAAACTCTAGCTTGTTGGTCATCTTGTGTTGTAATTGTGTGACCTCTCTAAAATTATTGTTATCATATTCATTAGCCATTAAAACAATGAACGAAGAGAAGGTTCCTCTCGAGGTTTATGGAGAAATTTTTTTCTGAAACCTTAAACAATACATTATAGTAGTATTCCCACTGTGTGACCTTCATATTTGATTATTTTTTGGTCATAAATGCATGTATCAAGAAGAATAGAGGTCTTATACCAAACACCCACATGATCTTTATATTCCTTTAAATCATTTTTTTGCAATAGTAATGGAAAATAAATGAAGTTAATTTATGGCTACAAAATAGATCTGAAACTTCGAGATGGTTCACTAGCTTTCCGGTACTTCAGCCATGATTTCTAACAGATTATTTCAGTTTGCTCGTCCCAGTATCGCTCCTGAAACTTTCTTTCCTTCATTCCGGTATAATTTAATTGAAAAGAAAACCGAGCGGATTATAAAATTAACAACCGTACCGCAAAGAGCACTCGCCTTTCTCTTTCGATTTGATAGCGTAGTAAAATATATGGACAACACGAAAATGGGATGATAATAACTGTAATACCTACAGGGTGTCAATGACAATTGAGTAGCACAGCGCAGAGCTGGATTATTCGAAGTTCGAGTGTGTGAATGAGAAAACAGAAAATAGCCTGTGCAGCCTTGACCATGAAGAACAACACTCTAAACTAGTCGAAACACATTCACAAGCGGAAGCCTGATACATTCAATCGGTCTGACCAATCGGAGCCATAGGCGTCGGCAGGGGGTGCAAGGAATGCTCTTGCACCCCCTTGTCCTCAAAGAAAATACACAAAAATAGTATACTATACTGTGATACAAGTTTTATAAGACGCTATTTTTTCGCACGCGTTGTTTGCTCCAAAGGGACAAGTGCGACAACGTGTCATAAAAAAACATGAGTCATTTCTATTTTGCATTAATTTGAAGTCTTTTATTGAAATAGATTGATTTAATATCGACAAATAACAGGAACATCTTCGATTGGTAACAATGATGGCATTGAAATATTTGAAATCTGACGCACAAGCGTAAATCCCAGTTTACTATTGAGCGATTTTGATGCTTGCGATGCCATCGGTGAAAAAACCAAAGTTGTATTTGTTTTTATTGATCAATTTAAATCAAATCACACTCTGAATTAAAATTAACCAATGGAAACATTGAGTTTTTCACAGCTAGTATCACGGAAACTAAAATCGCTTATAAGTAAGCTGGGCTTAACTCTTCTGCCTTTCATTTGACAGTTCGATTGTACCAATCTCCGAATAATGAAAAATGCGTATCGAAACAGAGGCTATTCAAGTACGCATTTGCGTTTCATAATGACTTCATTATAGAACCAAAATAGGAAAAAACAATGTTTTTTCATCAGACATTGTTTGAATGAAAACTTTAGGCGTCTAGGTTGCTGTCAGAATTTGTTCATCACCTTGTCAATCAATTCAGTCACCCCCTCTATTTCATTTTTGCAATAATTCTTTACATATTTTCGAAAATATTTCAAGACACTTCCTTCTCTGTCTATTTTTTTATGATTCGCTGTGCTCTTTCCCGTTTCGGTCTCGTACACATGACAACATTGTATGTCCGCACGCAATTTTTTTGAACCTAGTTTTTCACTTATCGTGAATTCTTTTCTGGAGTCTAGTTTTATCGCTCAGAAAAATCGAGTACATACGTATGCGATAATTTTCCATCTCAGGTAACTGAATCAATAACACACAGTATATTTATTTATATTGTTTCTCGTGAACAATACAGAATGCCATTTATTAGGGATCCTAGCATTGATCATATTTGGAATAATCGTGATATTTCAACACAAAAAAATCATCAAGGACATTACCGTTCACCTCTTAGAAAAAATCCTCGCCGACGTCCATGGTTACAAGTGAAACTGTCAAGGCTGGCAAGCTCTTCGCGATTCCGGCCAATTAACAATGGAATAGTCGCAAGATTTAATTGACTGTGAATCATTTCAATTTTTTCATTCCCAACACTGGTTCATTATTATTGTTATTATTGCAATAAACATAAAGTCGTAAAAACTTTATATTGTCATAAGGCTTGGACTAAAATAGTATTTTTGTTACGGATTCCAAGAATCGACTCTTTTTCCAATATAATGGATACATTTCAAAAAGAAGGAATGTTGAATAATATACAGGGTGTTGCGAATCAATATTGAATTTCAATGATCGGGCAATGATCATTTCTCATGAGATGAAAACGAGGGGTAAACTGCTGTGGAATTCTGGTGTACAAACTTATGGAATTCCCTGGAGGAATTCCCTGGAATTACTTGAAGGAGGAATTCCCTGGAATTTCTTGAAAATTCTTGGAATTCTTTGGAATTCCTCGGATTCTAATTCTGGATTTATGAGGTACGAACATTTGGAATTCCCTGAAATTCCTTGGAATTCCTTGGAATTCTTTGTAATTCCTTGGATCCTAATTCTGGAATTCTGATGTACAAACAATTGAAATTCCTTGGAATTCCTTGAATTTTCTTGGAATTCCTTGGATTTGAAATTCCTTAGAATTCTTTGGAATTCCTTGGATTCTAATTCTGGAATTCTTTGGAATTTCTTGGAATTCCTTGAAATTCCTTGGAATTCCTTGGAATTCCTTGGATTTTCTTGGAATTCCTTGGAGTTCTTTGGAATTCCTTGAATTCTAATTCTGGAATTCTACGAACATTTGGAATTCTTTGGAATTCCTTGAAATTCTTTGGAATTCCTTGGAATTCCTCGCAAAATTGAAGTTTGGTGTACACAATTTTGAGCGCGGTTTACCCCTCGGATGAAAAGCATTAAATATGGCATACTCCATTCAAATGTAGAAAAATAAAATAAAAATCCAATAGAGGAAGAAAAATATATCAAATTGAATGCCAATAACTTCTGTAGAATTATTGCACATATGAATTACCGATAATTTTGCGTGTGTTATCTAAAAATTGCACACGAGTTTATTTTCCTATTTTTGCGAATTGCGAACATGGTCTTTTGAAAAATAAGAAAACAACTCTAACACATGGAAGAAAATAACAGATATGTGTTCTGAGTGGCTATAAGTAGACAAAGAAAAAAGTTTGTGGCGATATATAAGATTAAAGATTATCGATGTATCGGACTTTTTTTTTTCAGTATACTGGAACGATTTTGCCGCCATACGATACGGCGCGCAAGAAAGAGCAATCGACAACCTTCGGGGCGGAGAGAGAAGCATGTCTGAAGTATTTCGAAAAATGGAGCGAATCCGATCAGGTGGAGTTCGTGGAAAACCTGCTGGCGCGCATGTGTCACTACCAGCACGGACACATAGACTCGTATCTCAAGCCGATGCTGCAAAGAGATTTCATCTTCCTGCTGCCCAGTGAGTCACACACGAGTTCCTGTTACCCTCGGAAATAATTGTTGGCTACACTTTTCCGAGGAAAAAATAATTTATTTTTGGGTTGTTGCTTTTTTCTGACGTGGGGCTGTTGTCTATGATCAAAAAGAATGCACACAGAACAAACTGGAGCAGAATCGGATAATCCGTTGAGAAGATATAAGGATTTGAAAAATACATGTGAAATATCACATTCTGGCTACACTTTTCCGAGGGAAAAATAATTTATTTTCGGGTTATCGTTTCTTTCTGACGTGGGGCTGTTTTCTATGATCAAAATGAATGCACACAGAACAAACTGCAGCAGAATCGGATAATCCGTTGAGAAGATATAAGGATTTGAAAAATACATGTGAAATATCACACTCTGGCTACACTTTTCCAATGGAAACATAATTATTTTTCGGGTTCTCGGTTTTTTCTGTTTCGGGGATATTTTCTATGATCAAAAAGAATGCACAAAGAACAAACTGGAGCAGAATCGGATAATCCGTTGAGAAGATTAAGGATTTGAAAAATACATGTGAAATATCACACTCTGGCTACACTTTTCCGAGGAGAAAATAATTTATTTTCGGGTTATCGCTTCTTTCTGACGTGGGGCTGTTTTCTATGATCAAAAAGAATGCACATAGAACAAACTGGAGCAGAATCGGATAATCCGTTGAGAAGAAATGACGATTTGAAAAATTCATATTCATATTCTCAGAGTTTGGTTACACTTTTCCAATTGGAACAATTTTTTTTCTATAAATTGTTCTCGCTTCTCTCCGACTTGGGGCTGTTTTTTATTATTTAAAATAATGCCAACAGAACAAACTGGAGGAATATCGGATTAGCCATATCAAAAATAATATACAATTTTGATAGTTTCTTTAATAAATTTGTTATTATTTTTTGCTCTCGCTTTAATTGAAGCCGCACCTTGTATGCGTATCTTCAACAAATATTTCTACTAGACACACTCGAAAAATCACTTGAACGCCCGCAAACTGAAATATAAACAAGGTGTTTTATTTTATCTGTTGATTTGTATTCACTGAATTTACGTTGATGATTTTTTTTATTCAATCTAGAGAAAGGTTTGGATCACGTTGCGGAAAATATTCTGTCGTATTTGGACGCAGACAGCCTCAGGAACGCAGAAATAGTAAGCAAGGAGTGGTTCAGAGTGATATCAGAAGGAATGCTGTGGAAGAAACTGATAGAGAGAAAAGTCAGGACAGACACGTTGTGGCGAGGATTAGCTGAAAGACGAATGTGGCGAGTATTTTTCTTCGTTGAATGTATGAACCAGAGTTTGATGTGGAATTTTAATTTTTGATTTTTTTAATCGCCACTTCGACCTGTCAAAAGAGTGTGAATCATTTAACGATTTGTTCCATACTTGTGGTGGTCACTGTGTGTGATAACTTTTTGTGAAATAACATTTTTGCCCGGCTAAATTTTCCGCGATTTAGCTGAAAATAATTGTTGTGACGCTACTTCCGCTGCTTCTACTAACTTCAATGGAGTCAGAGAAAACTCGTTAACAGATACCTATTTTCAATCTTAAAAAAACAACGCCAGTCAAACAAGCTGCAGCAAACACAGATCCGAAAACCTTACAGATCAGCCACTCCGCTTATTTTGTTTGATGTGCCGGCATCCGTTTTCATGCACAGTAATGATTGCCACTAAACATACCATTGTACCTGATTCACATTCCAGATAACGAAGGTATATACCTATGATCACAGGTTGTCAATCTGTGCTGTGATAATCCTCGAAATCTTCATTACTTTTCCTTTTGAATTATAGTTCATGGAAAATATGTTATACATTGTAAGAACATCATAAACCCATTAGAAATACTGGATCGTGAATCATGTAAAACGAAAACATTTGTAACATAACCAACAATATTTAAGCACCTGCGCATATCTATGACTGGACCTTTAAATCTTGCTCTCACAACATCTCTCTGCAATTTTATCCGCCCTGTCCGACTGTCTCATCTGTAAGGTTTCCTAATCCGTGGCGAAATGCGACCATTCGTTTCCAGTGTTGCCACAGAGTGAAATTATTGTGTACCAATTACATTACGGCAGAATTGTACCAGATTTAGCCCAAATGTACCAGAACTTGAAAAAGCGGGAATTTTGAAAGAATTGCCGGTTTTTTGTTTTGTGAAAAAAAAATCCAATATTGAACTATGAACCAATATAATAGAAATAAATGAAACAATATATGTATATATTGAAAAATAATAGTTATTTCTGCTGAGAAGTGTTGAAAACAAGTAAATATATGCGTATATATTGTTTTGGTTCAAAGAAGGGTGAATTTTGTGTATTCCTAATAGCAGAAATTTGACATGTCAAATGGTGCATTTTTGAGACAAAATGAGGCCTTATCTCCGAAAATACTTGAGATCGCCGCGTTTTGACTTCAGATTCGTGATCAGGAGGTAAAAATACGTAAGTTCCAACACAAATTTTTTCCGAACTCATAGGAGTGCGATAAACGAAGTTTTACCATCAATTTGTTTTAATTAGATTTTACCAATGATCTAATAATAATATATTGGATTTTACTGAATAATATTCGAAACATTCCAAAATCCAAACAATAACAAATAATGAAGTTGACAATTGAATTGACATTATTGACATTTATTGAATTGATGAGTGATGGGTACTCGAGACACGGTCGATAGTTTGTACTATCGATAGTTTCGAAAGTTTATTTTGAAACTATCGATATTACTATCGATCTGGGATTTCATTGTGATTATATTTTTTAACAGTACTTTTTTTTCAAATTAGAATCACTACTGGTGAAAATAAACACAAATCACTATACTCAATACTCCACAATTTCAAAATTTATCCGTTTCCACTTTTATTTTTTTTATTTATTGACGTTGACATGAGTGACAAGTAGTTCTTCTTCTTCTTTCTCCCATTTAACCTATTTTTTCAACATAGTACTATAGTACCCTTGAACCGGAATAGGTCGCAGACATTGAGTATGTGTGGTTCATAAATATTTCAACGTGTCTCAACCTAAACATTTCGAAAAAATAATAAAAATGATATTTTTCGGTGACTGATGATCTCTGTGAGTGAAAATGATTTTATTTCTGTAATAAATTATGGACCGATAGTTTATCGATAGTATCGAAAAACTATCGATTGTTTCGATAGTACAAAACTATCGATACTATCGATAGTGCTATCGATAGTTTTCCAAGTACTATAGTACCCTTGAACCGGAATAGGTCGCAGACATTGAGTATGTGTGGTTCATAAATATTTCAACGTGTCTCAACCTAAACATTTCGAAAAAATAATAAAAATGATATTTTTCGGTGACTGATGATCTCTGTGAGTGAAAATGATTCGATTTCTGTAATAAATTATAGACCGATAGTTTATCGATAGTACCCAACTATCGATACTATCGATAGTGCTATCGATAGTTTTCCACCACTAGGATCCAGTACCTGTTCAAGCCGCGCCCAGGTGAGAACCACCGTCCGCACGGGTTCTACCGCACCCTTTACCCGCGCATCATACGCGACATCGACGGCATCGAATCGAACTGGCGCAATGGCAAGCACATCCTGCAGCGCATCAACTGCCGCTCGGAGAACAGCAAGGGCGTCTACTGTCTGCAGTACGATGACCAGAAGATCGTGTCCGGCCTGCGCGACAACACCATCAAGATTTGGGACAGGGGTACGCTGCAGTGCACCAAGGTGCTGATAGGGCATACCGGCAGTGTGCTGTGTTTGCAGTACGATGACAAGGTTGGTGTTGCAAGAGTTTTTTTTTTATATAGTTTGTTCTTGGGCTAATTATAGTTTTATCGTCTCCGGCAAGGTGGATATAGGATGGTGAAACAGCTCTTCAATTGTTTCTGTGAAAAACTTGTAGACTGTTTGAGAAGGTACTAATATTTCCACGACTTGAAAGAAGATGGCGGTAAGATCGATTATCGAAGAAGATTTCTGTTGCTTACGTATTTCTGTGGTTCACATCTGACAGACGTGACTTGAAACGACATTAAAACAATACATTTTCGATAAATCTTGAATTAATATTGATATTTTGACTCTTCTCAATCATTTTTCATCTAGAACAGATGAAACTGATAAAAGTATGACAGATGCACAGTTTCTGTTTTACCGACACAAGGTATGTCGCCATCTCTGATAACTTCAGGAAATATTACTACGGTATGAAATCAAGTAGGCAAAGGTCTACAGTTTATTCTAGTGCTTGTTAATAGGAAGCTGTTTCACCATCCTATATCCACCTTGGTCTCCGGTAATAGCTCATTCATCAGAGATACTCTTCGCATCAAAAGTAAATCAAGAATGGTGTCTAATGGTAGGCGTTTGAGAGAAGTTATCCACTTTTATTCAGGTCATCAGAAACAGACAAAATGATGCTATACCTTGCCATAATTTGGAGTTTACAGCTTTGCAAAGTCAGAAAAGAATCAGCTCGAGAATTCGTTCATTCTAGCGGAATACATATTTTCAACATTTTGCCATATAGCCTCAAATTTCATGATGATGAACTGAACTGAACGGAACTTTACATTTGAGATTCACGCTCTTACTTTTTCAGTGACCATTGCCTACTGCTGGTCCCTGCTTGGGCGCCAATTTGTAACACACTTTCGGTAAATGAAGATCCCTGCTCGGGTACCAATTTGTGACTCTCTCTTTCAGCGAATATCAATTAATGTCAAATATCAATGACATTATTTGTGCTAACAAAAATAATTCAGTATTGAATTGTCGAAAAAGTTTTCAGTCATCATATTGAATATGGAAATAGACAATGATATTGAATCGACCAACCTGAAAATATAGAAGCCGCAGAAGTTATATTATTGAAGTTATTCTGCTGTAGTTTTCATTATTGGCTAGTGCTCCACATTGGGCGCCAATTAAATTTACTAGGACATATAGGGTTGTACACTTTTTTCAAAAATTATATATGTGAAACGCGGGTCTCCAGAGAATACGTCGGTATTTTTTTAAATTTTTATTTTCAAGGGTTTTTCCAAAATCGGCATTCAAAAATCGAAAATTCTCCATCCTTTTCTACTAATGTGACGTCACCTGGTAGGTTGGTTTAGGTTCTGTTCCATTGATCGAAGTGGAAGAAGAATTGACAATCTCTGTCATCTTTGACAAATAGCGGTAAAAAATTACCGGGCGATTTTAATTCTTCCTGCGAAAATATATTCGTATTCAGTTTTATTTCATTGTTCAGCGTTTATTATACTCTTCAATGACCACTATTTTCAGAAAATTTATCATTCTAAGACTTGTGCTTCATGTAGCAACACGAATGTGGATTCTCAAAATACATATTTTTACTCCAAGTGTTAATATGAGACAAACTTGGTGTTTTGCAGTAGGAAAACAAATATCAGCTACATCTGCAAGTAATTGCTGTCGTGAAGATAATTTTGATCTAAGTTAAAATTCTTATCCTCATTCTTTGAATCTTTGTACATGAACATCATGAGAACCTGTGAAGTGTGAGCACAAAGTATTTTAGTATTAGGAATAAGCTAATAAACCAAATCTTTATTGTCATGCACTCCGGTAAATAATAAATGTATTTTCCTAAATCCTCAGTTATTCTTAGTACATACTATTCTATCTATGATGTGAGTTTGTATGAGATTTCTTCATTACATTATATTCAATATGTAATTATAATATCAACTTGTGTTGTTTATTAAATGTATTATCAGATGCACCACTACACTTACCTACTTTTCCCAGACAATAAAGTTATTAATTGAATTAATTCTTCATTTTTATTTCTTTATTTTATAGTGTCTTTGTGTTCAATCGTCTCATTGTCTTCGCTGAGGTGGTATTGAAAATCCTATAGAAATATTATTAACACATAAAATACCTGACTTGCGTTATATAGATGATAAACAATCAATTAATGCACCCTTTTAAATATTTTGAATTAGTTTCGTTATCGAAAAAAATTTGAATTAAAAATTGATATATTGTTGTCTGACTTATCTGGCCATCACTTATGTCAAAAAATTCTTCTTCCCTATTATTTTCGATATTTTTACGATACCATCCCGATCTACCAGGTGACGTCAGCAGAAATATGGTGCTGTCAAATAATTATTTTTGATTTCGATTTTCTCGAGCATAAAAGAATATTCCGATTTAATTTTGATGGCATATCGGTAGTAGTTTAGTAAGGTATCGGAAAACGACAATTAATTCTGCTGAAGCTTTAGAGGTTTATGACCCTATTGAATGAGAAAGAATTGCGGTCAATCAATATCTTTGTAGGTTAATGACTTGATTCATCTAGAATGTAGACACTCCTTAATACACTGGCAAACAATGCTTGTAATTTGTAATGTAATTTTGAATAGGACTCAAGTTGGGCTCCAAATGAAGTGGATAAGTAGAGGTATTTCTCAATATATATATATATATATATAGGTTATAATGGGCTAATAGATTGGCATGATTCAACGGTGTCCAGAAGAATATATCGTATTTGTCAATTTCGTGACGTAATGTCGAACGAAACCCGGGTAAACTCGCCCCACGTTGGGCGCCAAAAACAGACCAGTCAATCGAAAGTCACCCTTTCGTTGGCAGGTCATAATCAGCGGCTCGAGCGACGCCACCGTCCGCGTGTGGAACGTCAACACCGGCGAGATAGCCAACACGCTGATCCACCACTGCGAGGCGGTGCTCCACCTGCGCTTCAACAACGGCATGATGGTGACGTGCTCCAAGGACCGCTCGATAGCCGTGTGGGACATGACGTCGCCGGCGGAGATCACGCTGCGACGCGTGCTGGTCGGCCACCGGGCCGCCGTCAACGTGGTGGACTTTGACGAGAAGTACATCGTGTCGGCGTCGGGCGACAGGACGATCAAGGTGTGGAACACGTCGTCGTGCGAGTTTGTGCGGACGCTGAACGGCCACAAGCGCGGCATCGCGTGCCTGCAGTACCGCGACCGGCTGGTGGTCAGCGGAAGCTCGGACAACACCATCAGGTGAGAGGCGGGCCCCGTGTTGGGCGCCAAATTTGATATGTGGCGGAAATCATGTTGGGAGGCCGAAAGGTACACAATAATTCAATAGACCACCTTAGGAAGTAGGTGTTTTCCCTTTGGACAATCAATGTTTTCGGAATTTGAAATATTTATTGGCGAACGGCCCCACGTTGGACGCCGAATGAAGGGAAAAGTCATGTTGAGAAACCGTAAAAGTTAATATTCAAGAGAGGACACCCTAGGAATGAGGTATTTTCCTTTGGGACAATTTATGTTTTCGTACTTTGGAATATTATCTCGCGAACAGCCCTACATTGAGCGCCAAAATTAGTGGGTGGCGGATGTCATGTTGGGAGACCTAAAGGTACACAATAATTCAGTAGACCACCTTGGGAAGTAGGTGTTTTCCCTTTGGACAATCAATGTTCTCGGAATTTAAAATATTTTTTGGCGGACGGTCCCACGTTGGGCGCCAAATAAAGGGAAAAGTCATGTTAAGAAACCGTAAAAGTTCATATTCAAGAGAGGACACCCTAGGAATGAGGTATTTTCCTTTGGGACAATATTGTCCCGCGAACAGCCCTACATTGAGCGCCAAATTTAGTGGGTGGTGGAAGTCATGTTGGGAGACCTAAAGGTACACAATAATTCAGTAGACCACCTTGGGAAGTAGGTGTTTTCCCTTTGGACAATCAATGTTCTCGGAATTTAAAATATTTTTTGGCGGACGGCCCCACGTTGGGCGCCAAATAAAGGGAAAAGTCATGTTAAGAAATCGTAAAAGTTCATATTCAAGAGAGGACACCCTAGGAATGAGGTATTTTCCTTTGGGACAATATTGTCCCGCGAACAGCCCTACATTGAGCGCCAAATTTAGTGGGTGGTGGAAGTCATGTTGGGAGACCTAAAGGTACACAATAATTCAGTAGACCACCTTGGGAAGTAGGTGTTTTCCCTTTGGACAATCAATGTTCTCGGAATTTAAAATATTTTTTGGCGGACGGTCCCACGTTGGGCGCCAAATAAAGGGAAAAGTCATGTTAAGAAACCGTAAAAGTTCATATTCAAGAGAGGACACCCTAGGAATGAGGTATTTTCCTTTGGGACAATATTGTCCCGCGAACAGCCCTACATTGAGCGCCAAATTTAGTGGGTGGTGGAAGTCATGTTGGGAGACCTAAAGGTACACAATAATTCAATAGACCACCTTGGGAAGTAGGTGTTTTCCCTTTGGACAATCAATGTTCTCGGAATTTAAAATATTTTTTGGCGGACGGCCCCACGTTGGGCGCCAAATAAAGGGAAAAGTCATGTTAAGAAATCGTAAAAGTTAATATTCAGGAGAGGACACCATAGGAATGAGGTATTTTCCTTTGGGACAATTTATGTTTTCGTACTTTGGAATATTATCTCGCGAACAGCCCTACATTGAGCGCCAAATTTAGTGGGTGGCGGATGTCATGTTGGGAGACCTAAAGGTACACAATAATTCAGTAGACCACCTTGGGAAGTAGGTGTTTTCCCTTTGGACAATCAATGTTCTCGGAATTTAAAATATTTTTTGGCGGACGGCCCCACGTTGGGCGCCAAATAAAGGGAAAAGTCATGTTAAGAAACCGTAAAAGTTAATATTCAGGAGAGGACACCATAGGAATGAGGTATTTTCCTTTGGGACAATATTGTCCCGCGAACAGCCCTACATTGAGCGCCAAATTAAGTGGGTGGTGGAAGTCATATTGGGAGACCTAAAGGTACACAATAATTCAATAGACCACCTTGGGAAGTAGGTGTTTTCCCTTTGGACAATCAATGTTCTCGGAATTTAAAATATTTTTTGGCGGACGGCCCCACGTTGGGCGCCAAATAAAGGGAAAAGTCATGTTAAGAAACCGTAAAAGTTAATATTCAGGAGAGGACACCATAGGAATGAGGTATTTTCCTTTGGGACAATATTGTCCCGCGAACAGCCCTACATTGAGCGCCAAATTAAGTGGGTGGTGAAAGTCATATTGGGAGACCTAAAGGTACACAATAATTCAATAGACCACCTTGGGAAGTAGGTGTTTTCCCTTTGGACAATCAATGTTCTCGGAATTTAGAATAATTTGTCGCGAACGGCCCCACGTTGGGCGCCAAATAAAGGGAAAAGTCATGTTAAGAAACCGTAAAAGTTAATATCCAAGAGAGGACACCCTAGGAATGAGGTATTTTCCTTTGGGACAATATTGTCCCGCGAACAGCCCTACATTGAGCGCCAAATTTAGTAGATGGCGGAAATCATGTTGGGAGACCGAAAGGTACACAATAATTCAATAGACCACCTTGGGAAGTAGGTGTTTTCCCTTTGGACAATCAATGTTCTCGGAATTTAAAATATTTTTTGGCGGACGGCCCCACGTTGGGCGCCAAATAAAGGGAAAAGTCATAAGAAACCGAAAAAGGTAAGATTCAATAGAAGAGGGTACCCTAGGAATGAGGCATTTTACATAGGGACAATTTATGATTTCGTACTTTATAATATCATTCAGCGAATAGCCTCACGTTGGGCGCCAAATTTAGTGGGTGGCGTAAATCATGTTGGGAGACACACAAATTTAAAAGATCACCCAAGGAAGTAGGCTTTTTAGTTTTGGATAATCAATGTATTCGGAATTCAGAATATTTTGTCGCGAACTGCCCCACGTTGGGCGCCAAATGAAGCGAAAAGACATGTTGAGAAACCAAAAAAGGTAAGATTCAAGAGAGGATGATATCCTAGGAATGAGGTATTTTACTTTGGGACGATAATTTATGTTATTGGACTTCGGAATATCATCCCGTGAGCAGCCCCACATTGGGCGCCATATATAGTGGGTAGCGAAAATAATTCAAAAGAGGAGTTCTCTAGGAATGAGAAGTTTTTCTTAGGGCATAAAAGTTTACATATTCTAGAATGTTATCCGGTGAGCCCTTGTTGGGCGCCAAATATATTAGGTAACAAAAGGGGCCGAAAAAGATATGAAATGATTTAAGTGAGATCTTTCGGCTATGAATATTTTCGAACTCTAAAAATATTCTCCGCCGAACAGCCTTATGCTGGGCACCAAATATGTTGGTTAAATATCAATAAGAGACCGAAAAAGGAATATAATTATTTGAGAAAATACCTTTGGACAATTGATGTTTTTGGATTTCAGCTTATTTGGCGAACAACCCTACGTTGGGCGCCAAATATATTGAGTAAAGATTAATTAAAAATTAATATTATTCAAGAGAGTATCATTGGCATGAGGTTTCCTTTAGACAATTGATGTTTTTGGATATGAGCATAATATTATTTGGTAAATAGCCCCACGTTGGGCGCCAAATATATCGAGTAAAGCAGTGTGTGTTCCTTGTGACTCGAATGTTTTTGGACTCTGGAACATCATCTGACGAGCCCCGCGTTGGGCGCCAAATATGTTCGATAAAAGTCAATAAGAGACCGGAAAAGGTATACATATACTCAACCGAGTATCTTAGGAGTGCGTTTTCATCAAAACACCAAAGTTTTCGTACTCCGGAACATTATCCGACTGACCCCTCGTTGGGCGCCAAATGCGCGTTTTTCGACTCTGAAACGGTTCTTCGCCCCCCCCCAGGCTGTGGGACATCGAGTGCGGCGATTGCCTGCGCGTGCTCGAGGGGCACGAAGAGCTTGTCCGCTGCATCCGGTTCGACTCGAAGCGCATCGTGAGCGGCGCGTACGACGGCAAGATCAAGGTGTGGGATCTGCTGGCGGCGCTCAACCCCAGGTCGCCCACCAGCTCGCTGTGCCTGCGCACTCTTGTGGTAAGTACGGCGTCGTGGCAGGGATTGAAAAAAATTACGATAAAAAAAAAGTTTAAGTTTTTTTATTGAGACGTGATTTTTTGGATTTTTACCGAGTTTTTCTTTGAATATGGATATAATTAACTTAAAAATCACTTATTTTCATTATTCTTCGATAACCATAAATTTTTTCCCTAAAAAGTGTTGAAAACAAGTAAATGCTCGCGTGCGTGATGTTCAAATCGAAAGAGGGACGAATTTTGTGTTTTTAATAGCAGAAATTTGAGGATATCAAATGGTTTATTCAAGAAATAAGCGTTTAGACTTCGGATTCTTGTTCAGGAGGCCGTGCGTACCCCAAATTTTTTCTATCTTTCTTAAAACTGGCATTGGACCTTTTTGAGTGAAAATATGTAAAATCAAAAATATGAAAAATTATAAATCTGATTTAAATATCAAATCTGCGTTGGATGGTCGCGCTTGAGATTCTTGAGGGTTTCTTACAGGAGCATTCGGGACGCGTGTTCCGCCTCCAGTTCGATGAATTCCAAATTGTGAGCAGCTCCCACGATGACACGATCCTCATCTGGGACTTTCTGAACTCGATACCAGAGGACAGGGCCAGTCCCAACATCAGTGCGAACGGCACCAGGTCTCCATCACGTGAGTTTTTTTTTTGAGTCCGTATATCAGTCAACATGTTATCGATATTTTTCAGTTAAAAATACGGGAAATGGTAGAAAATAATTGGGAAATATTTAAATTTTTATTCGTTAATTAATTTATTTATTTTCATGTAAAAAAATGATTTGAATGTAATTTTTCGATTTATTTAGTTTACATAATCATTGAAAAAAAAAATGATTTGAATGTAATTTTTCGATTTATTTCGTTCACATAATCATTGACAAGTTCTCGAGTTATCTAATTGTGTTTCAAAAAATTCAATGTTGGTTATAGAATGAAGCAACGTGAGAAAAAAATCGAATGAAGAGTTGAGATAGGGACATGCAAGCCGTTATGAGCAAAAATGAATAGTTTCGACACAAAAAATTCCCAAAGTTGAAAAATCTCGATTTTTCACACCCTATATCTCTGTAATCATTGACCCTAGAACCCCAGTATGATAGATCGACGAAATCAGCTCTTCAGGAAGAATCTAAAAATGAAATTAAAATACAGGGTGTTTCGTTTGAAATAACAAAGGTGTTGCTACTTTTCAGTAGAAGCGGCAACGCCGCAACGCTGAAAATATTTTAGATCGATAGAACAAAACTGATAACCCAAATTTTCACAATAATCCTACGTCCTTTTCTCCAGAAACGTCTAACCTACCATCGAGCGTGAGTGACCTATACATATATCTAATAATAACTATATAGGTAACATGGATACCAGAGCTGAAGCCGAGAAATGAAACAAATGACAGTCTGCGGGACAAATCGCGAATATGCGCAAGTTTGAATTAGGAATCGACATTCGTTTTCATCATGGAGGAGTGTAGCTTTCTAGTGAGCGACAAACGTATGACAATTATTAAAAATCAATCAAATGTGTCATTTTATCATGACATATATTTTTCAAATATTCATTTATCGATGGATTGTTGAACAATTTTGGATAATAGTTGATGATAGATGCAGAAATGGATGTGATCTACAAAGCGATACTTGAAATTTGCATAAAAACCTGTGACGATAAAGTCATCGGAACAAGATTCGTGGGCTAATTTTTTATCAATCACTGTTATCACTCACTAATCACTTCTGTAAACAATCAGTTACAGTACATTAATAACTATATTAACGCTCTTTTACATAATTTGGGTAAACAAATATACATAACCTATGAAATTCTAAAAACGTCAGTGGACTTCAACTCGTCAAAACCAGCGCATGCGCACAATTCATCATCAGCAAGCCAGACAGTCTTTTGTTTTTCCAAAACTGGCTTCACTTTCGCATGAAGAGAATAATTGGTGTTATCCATATAATTGTTATTATATATATGGAGTGACCCTGTATATAACCTTCAAATTAAGAAATGTCAACAAATTGACAATTTTGACGTAATTCCTACCACCACCACCAGTAGAAAACCGATAAAACGAACCTAATATCCACTCTCCCCACATACAACCGGCATTTTAAATTATGTTCCAGAATAAGGAATAATATTATTTCCAGCATTCTCCACCTAGTGATTCTACCCCAGCGCCAAGGAACGCGATCTCTTCCCTCTAGCCCCTGACTTTCGGGGAGTTCCAGGGTGGTCCGAATAATTTTCCAGCGACGGTATTGGGACCCACCGCTAGATGGCGCCAACTCGTTGGGGGCGCACGACGGTTTTCCTGTTGGTTTTCTTCCGAGGGCCTGGGAAGTGGTCCCAGGTGCGTGAAAATTCTGAACTAGGGTGGTCCACATCTACATTCGGCTTGCACAGCGAGAGAGACTAAGGCCGGTTTATAGTGTGGGTGGTGGATTTTTTTCCCGATGTATCCATGACAATGGTACCGTTTGTATGTATCTTATATTTTAATTTTTATGTAATTATATTGTGGGAAATTTTCCGCACTTGGAGGTGGCTGTTAGAAGGGTTATACAGGGTGTTCTGCTTTGAGCGTCACCACAAAACTACTCGGTTTCCGGTTTTTTATTAATTTTTTCTTGGATGAACTGAAAAAATAGTGAAATTATTTCATTTTAGGGATATTTTTATAAGATACTGCTGAACAAAATCGCATTTTATTCCTCAATTTACATGTTTATCATCATTCGAAATATTCATGAATACACTCCTTATATAAATAATAAAATTTAGGATCCCAAAAAAGATGAGATTATTATCGTTTCGTGAGGAATTAAAAAAAGAATTTCTCATTATTCTGTATGGAAAAAAATATCGTTCAAGAAGTGCCTGAATGAGTTTTGCAGTTCTTTCAATTCATTATAGACCGCTCAAAGTGGGACACCATGTATAGAAAGTGTTGAAAATTACCATCTTTTCGTGGAATCGTGAGTTTCAGCATACTCAGAATCAAAACAAAATCGATTGTTATCGGATAGAAACCCCCTATTTTTTAGGAAAAAAGATAATGTAACAAATTGCACAAACGAAATGTTTTTTTTTTGGATTCTTCGAATATCGCCCCGAAAAAAATAATATATATGTAAATATATATTTCACGTGCAATATCACTGATTGGTAATACTAGTGAATTTGTATACAGGGTGAAAGTAAGAACTACAAGTTTCTCACTGGTTTTGTGGTTGGCCACATAAACATTATCTTTTTTCTTAACTCTTGTAATCTTACATTGTAGTTAATTTTAAGGCCAAAAATACAAAACGAAATATTAGAACATTATACTTCTATTTGTTGAATTATATTATAGTAAATATTTAAAAGAGCTTTTCCTCGGAGCAGCCTAACTGGCTTAGGTTGAAAACTACGAGGAGCTTAAGTTGAGTTGACGGAATGAATAATTATTAAAAAAAATTCATAACCTGAATATAATCTATGTTATTTTTTCACCAATTGTACGGGATGGAACAGCCGCGTTCAAACTGCACCATCCTGTACATGGTTTTAATTCGTATTTGATGACGTGGAACGAAATTGTTTATTTAAAGGGTCACTCAAATTCGTGTTCTGTGAGCCACGAGGGTTGGAAGAAGATTCCATTTTTCAGAATGCTCTTCTGAATTCAAATTTTTTTTCTAGGGTGTTAGATAAAATTCAATTTTTTTATTGTCTGGATTGCCATTTTTTTCTTCCTTGGAATACAGTTTGTCACGTTTTTGGGACAAACTTATTTGTTTTCACTTTCAGAAAGAGGAATGGGCGCTGACCAATTCGTCACCCTGTAACTTTGGCGCCCAAAGACGTCTTCTGGTGTCTCTTTTGCATCACTTTGTCGCGAAAATGACTAGAATTGACCATATCAAACAGCTTTCAGTAGCAGCTTTCTGAGCATTCTTAGGTTGGCAACAATCTGTCATCAACGTCAATAGTCATTGATATTTTTATATTCATATACATGTTTAGTTATTTCGTATTTAAAATAAATTTATGTAAAAACCAGGATATATGAGAAGAATCGAATTAAATTACAGTTGACATTGATGACAGTTGACGTCAATGACTGTTGACGTTAATGACAGTTGACAATTATGACAGTTGACAATTATGACTGAGTAGTACCAACCCTAGAACTAAAAAGCTGTCACCAATAGCGATTGAATATGGTCAGTTTAAAATCCTGTGGGGATTCTGAACCCCACGGCGAATCTTCTTCCTTTCTTTTGGAGTATCGAGACTGAAGATGAGCCGAAATAAGCGATCTCTTTGACAATTGACGTTGTCACAGCGAGGATGGAATTGACCAATTGAAAATTAAGGCGAGCTACGCGTAGGAAATTGTTTTTTCTCAGATACGTTACTTGGCTGCCTTTGGATTTCAAACAAATTAGTATTTCTCAGCTGTGAATTGTTCAGTACAGTTCATCGCCACTTTTCAACAGTTTCTGCCAAATGTAGTTTATTATTTATACAGGGAGTGGCAGCTGGATGAACCAAATGAAACTGATTTTCCGTTGATCATCACAAGTTCGGCTGGAACTCCCTGTATGATTTGGATTAATGACTGGAATACTTATGAAAAGCTTTTGTGATATGAACTTATCGAAAAAAGTAAACGTGTGGATGTTTTTTACTTCATAAGTGAATGACTGTACTTTCCATCTTTTTTTTTTTCAGATAGTGAAATGTACTAATGATTTATTCCTATACATAAAACTAAAAATGATGTACATATTGTAAGTGTAGTATTTAATATATTTTTTGTTTGCATTTATTTAGAATTATTTATATTTTCGTGTGTAATAAAATCATCCGTCGGAGCGCTAATTTTTTTGCATTTTTTTAAAAAATCGTTCCCTTTTTACAGGTCAACATATGCTTACATCGTGGTCAAAAACTTTTTTTTCTCGTTCATCGAAACTACTTTAAATCCAAGAAGTTTTTCGTAATTCTCTAGCAAAAATCCGTGAAAAATTAGGAAATACGTACCATATACAGAGTGACAAAGTTGAAAGATACTTTCAAAGGCGTTTGCGGAAGTTGGTTAACTTATTTCAATTATAAAATGAGTTAACAAAAGCGAGTTGTCCAGAAACAGAACTTCACCACTGAATTTTAATTTCAACGTGTCCCAATTTGGGTACCAATTTTCTCAGCAATGTTTCTATCATTTCAATCAACAGTATGATTTTTGAAAGAGAAAATAGTCTATCCAAGTAAAAACATCTAAACATGAATGTCTGGTAGACTACGAGCAGAAAACATCTATTTTCCTGGCAAACACCACGCAGAACATTGAATTATATCTGCTCTTAGTCCATGCAAAGATTCACACCGTGAATGCAGATCGCAAATGTTCCTTCCTAAGACGTGACAAATTCACATCGAGACAGACACACTACAAACCGGTTTCGGGCTTATTGGCCCTCATCAGTGCAGGGTAGTTAACCGAGTAGAGACCGTAAGATCTCCACTCGAAGCGTTACCTGTCCCAATGCATTTACGTCGCGTCTATTTAACCGCACTGAGCCGCCTTCCAAGAGATAGTTGGAAGTGGCGACATCATGCGGTAGAAGAAAGAAACCAGAATCAAATCTTTTAGCACCAACACTATTCTTCACATCAACGATTTGTTGGAAGCAACTTTATGTTCTATATACCATTTTTTCTTCCAGGGCTCCTATATCGGTCCGTCAAACCAGAAATGAACGAGGAAGAAATGTTAACAAATTAAATATGGACTTGGCAACAATTCTCGAGTGGGGATCCAATAACCTGGTAGAATTCAATGCAAACAAAACACAAGCATGTCTTTTCTCTAGAAAAGTCGATTTCACTGTGCCCAACATAATTCAGTCAGGAGTAACCATACCATTGAAGTCATCCATTTCGATGCTTGGCGTTACTATCAGCAATAACCTTTCTTGGGAAAATCACGTGACGTCCATTGCCAGAAGTGCATCCCAAAAACTTGGATTTCTGTTTCGAGCCAAGAGCTATTTCACCCCCAGTTAGCTGCTTATGATCTATAAGGCACAGATCCGACCTGTCCTGGAATACTGTTCCCATGTTTGGAGTGCGGCACCTAAACATATCCTGAAGCTATTGGATTCTGTCCAAAAAAGGGCAATTCGTCTTATCGGGTGATGCCTCGCTTACAAACTCGCTCACTTCTATGGAACATCGTAGAAAAAGTTGTCGATTTATCTCTATTTTATAGATATTTTCATGGGCGATGCTCTTCTGAAATATCAACAATCGTTCCTCCATTAACAGTCTCTTCGAGATTAAACCGCCAAGTTCAGTCTTCACACCCCTTCATGGTCACTTTAGAGACCTGCAGAACGTCCCTTTCCAAAGACTCGTTCAACCAACGAACATCGAGACTTTGGAACTCATTGCCTAGGGAGGTGTTCCCCGAGGCATACCATCCCCAGAAATTTAAGAAGAACACCAACTCCTACCTTCTTTCCCTTGGTTCTCACGATGTTCTCTGAACATTACAGGATATTCCTTTTCGTGAGAACCAGCACATAAAAAAATTCTTGTGATGATGTGTGAACACAACGAAGCAATCTTCATCAATCTTTAATATCCAAATTTCTCTTACAATTTTTTTCTCTTCAACTTGTCTTCAACACTATTTCTTCTACTTCTTTCCCTTCTTTTTCTTTTGCGCTTCCGGCCAAGGAAATCCTCTCCACTTCAAAAGGTCCTGGATGTTGTGACAAGTCGCGTAGGCGTTTTCCATGGCGGCCTCCGTGAAGATGTCAACGTTGCACCTGGTGCTCTTGGATTTCCCCCTGCGCGCTCCTGTTTTCTTGGATTTTCCGGCTTTCTTCTTGTCCTTCGGCTCACCGTTTTTCCGACCGTTCTTGGATTTCTTTTTTTTGCCACCCTTACCGGCCATTTCAGTAGGATTTATTTGGTCGATTAAAATAAGTGCCCTCGCATGGTTACCTTACCTACGTCACATTTCGGCAGGTTTTTGAAAATCAATACAAAAACCTCGCCAATAATACGTCTTACTCGTGAATTTTTGAATTTCTCGACCCCTGCGTATACGTCCCACTTTCTCCCATTCACTCGTTTATTTTTGCTGCAGTGGGAGTATTTCTGTTGCAAGCCTAATATAAACAGCGGATCTGCCGAAAATCTGTATTATTCATGCAAATCCGGAGTTGGTACGAGGTTATTTCAGATAAGTGTTCGACGGTGCTTCTAGTTCAGTGAGATCGGTACGTATCATACGGAAAATCATTGAGTTTTCCATTTTTTTATTGTTAATTTTCAAGTAGTACCTATCAGAAAGTATCCTATTTTTTGAGTTTATTAATATTGATCTTTCATTGATTGTGAGTAAACTAACAAAGCTGATTTCGAATATAAGTCAAGTGTCTTCAAACGAATATTGGGGATTGTTAAGTTTGAAGTGATTTCGATATAGAATCAACTAAATTCATATCAAATATAAGTTACTAGTGGTGACAATATATTTAGATTCCTCAAAAGGAATTTATTATTATAATTTTTCATTATTGAATCAATTATCACTATTGAAAATTTTTATGCATTTTATTCTTGAAATATATTATTTGATATTGAACTGATTGGTTTAAATCAAAAAGTTACCACTATGAAAATTCAATTGCGGTTTATTAATTAAAATCTATGATTAACAAAGCAGTTGTTTTTTTATATTGAAAGTGACAATACTGAACGTAATAATTGATTTGAATACTCTATAACTTCATCATTGAGTTTCCCAGACAAATACATTGATAATTTTGTTAAGTAGTTTGAACTGATATCAATAATATTGATAGAATCAATTGAAACAGACATCAATATATTATTGATATATATATATATTTTCTACACATATTTGAACTCTGTAACTTATCATCAGATTCAATCATCATATTGAATTCTCGAAGATATCGAAACCTGTTAAAATAGTTTCAATAAGTGGTATCAATAATAAATAGATATATTGATTATCTGAAATTCAAAAGTGGTAATAAATATCAAAAAGATGAATAATTTTCCTAAAATATATATTTAATTTTGAAAGTTTCACGTGGTATCAATATTGAAATTCATTGATGTGAATATTAAAAGTTCATCATTCAATTCAAGAGTTAACAGTGTTAAATTTCGAAATTCTGAATAAAATCATTGAAAATAAGTATTGTAAATAACTCTATTCATTGCATGGTGACTTCTCATCATTGTGAAACCCAACCACCGATTTGAATTCAATGATTTTGAAGTAGCTTCCCGACATCAATATGGGAAAAATCGCCGCTATCGGTATCGACCTTGGAACGACCTACTCCTGCGTGGGAGTTTGGCAACATGGAAAAGTGGAAATCATTGCCAATGACCAAGGGAACCGCACCACCCCTAGCTACGTCGCTTTCACGGACAGCGAAAGACTCATCGGGGATGCTGCCAAAAGTCAGGTGAGATTTCTCAAGAAAAAAAAAAAAAAAAAAAAGGTTTACCACACTATGAAAGGGTTATTTGGTATAATAACGAGAGTTAATTAATTTGAGAAAGAGGATCTGAATTGAAGTTGTTTCTGGAACTGTACTACACGATGAACAAATTGTTTGTACGTGCCGTTGTTTCATTTCTAATATAATATGATCTCGCTAAATAAGGACATCAACCGTACAACTAGAATACGAAATTGTGGCAATACGCTCATATTTGGTCTGGTAATTGCTTGATAGGTACTTTGAAGCCACAAAACTCGTTACCCAAATATGGACAGCAATGCAAACTCAAACGAAAGAATGTTGAGAACATGTTTTGTAAATGTCATCTCGGAATACAAAGTGATTCACTTTTAGAACATCAAATCATTGGAATGCAGGATTTCAGTTTCAATTCAATTTGGAGAAAGTTGTTCAGTTGATAACTGCGATAATTTTTTTCAAAAAGTTGTTGGTGCAGACCGAATGACAATCCATTCAAAAGCACTGTACTGATGGGCCTAACCAAACAGTTTGGCTTTTTAATTGCTGAACTACTACCTGCTATAATTGAATTTAAGATCAAAATTGTGAATTTTGTAGCAAAACTTGGATATGAAGAAGGATATATCTGGATATTCCATTTGGTCCGTTGCCAAGCTTATAAACGTATGGAATCATCTAATTTTATTATGAAGGAGTCGTACTATTTCGGGAAACATGGTTCAAAATATGAGGCAAATAAAATAATTTGGGAACAAAATCATCGATGATATGATTGTACCTATATTGGCTACTATTAGTCATGTTTGTTTTGACATTCCTGAAATAATGTTTTTACTAGCTTCATTTTCTTGCCTTATAAAAGATATATCATCAAAATATAATATCCCTATATGCCTTCAGATTTGATAAGTTTTTGGAATAGACAAGATACAGATATATTCAAAATATTTGTGGAATGGTTCGAAATACTACTTGACTTATTTGAAATGATTTTAAATTGATTAAAATGCTTGTGAAATTGTTGAAAATCCACGTTAAATTGTTCAAAATGCTTCTTGAATTGTTCAAAATGCTTCTTGAATTGTTCAAAATGCTCGTTAATTTGTTCTGAATGCTTATAAAATAACTCGAAATTCTTGTGATGTGATCCGGAATCTTAGTTAATGGTCCGAAGTGCTTGTGATGTTTATTAAAATGCTTTTGAAATCATTCGAATATAAGTACCGACCTGCTTGTCAAGTTATTCTGCTTGTTTAATTCGAAATGACTGAGATTTCGAAATGCTTTTTAAACAACCCGGAGTCCTTGTTGAATTATTCGAATTGAATCGAAATTGATTCAAATGCTTATGGTAGTTTGAAATGCTTGTTGAATATTTCGAAATGCTGATAGAATTCCTCGAAATTTTTTGTTAAATGCTCCGAAATCCTCGTAAATGGTTCGGAACGCTTCTAAAATGTATTGAAATTGTTTGAGTTGATTGTTAAATTTCTCGGAATTCATCTCGAATGATCAAAAATCCTTGTTGAATTATTTGAAATGAGTCGAACTTGATTGAAATGCTAATGATAGTTTGAAATGCTTGTTAAATTTCTCGAAATGCTGATAGAATTGTTCGAAATTTTTCGTTAAATGCTCCGAAAACCTGGTAAATAGTTCGAAACGCTCGTAAAATGTATTGAAATGCCTCTGAAATTGTTTGAATTACTTGTCAAATATTTCGAAATGCATCTCGAATGATCGAAAATGCTTGTCGAATTATTTGAAATGAGATGAAATTGATTCAAATGATAGTTTGAAATGCTTGTTAAATTTCTCGAAATGCTGATAGAATTGTTCGAAATTTTTCGTTAAATGCTCCGAAAACCTGGTAAATAGTTCGAGACGCTCGTAAAATGTATTGAAATGCCTCTGAAATTGTTTGAATTACTTGTCAAATATTTCGAAATGCATCTCGAATGATCGAAAATGCTTTTCGAATTATTTGAAATGAGACGAAATTGATTCAAATGATAGTTTGAAATGCTTGTTAAATTTCTCGAAATGCTGGTGAAACTGTTCGAAATTTTTGCGAAATGCTCCGAAATCCTGGTAAATGGTTCGAAACGCTTGTGAAATGTATTGAAATACCTTTGGAATCGTTTGAAGGACTTGTCAAATTTTTCGAAATGCATCTCGAATGATCAGAAATGCTTGTCGAATTATTTGAAATGAGTCGAAATTGATTCAAATGCTAATGATAGTTTGAAATGCTTGTTAAATTTCTCGAAATGCTGATAGAATTGTTCGAAATTGTTCGTTAAATGCTCCGAAAACCTGGTAAATAGTTCGAAACGCTCGTAAAATGTATTGAAATGTCTCTGAAATTATTTGAATTACTTGTCAAATATTTCGAAATGCATCTCGAATGATCGAAAATGCTTGTCGAATTATTTGAAATGAGACGAAATTGATTCAAATGCTAATGATAGTTTGAAATGCTTGTTGAATTTCTCGAAATGCTGGTGAAACTGTTCGAAATTTTTGCGAAATGCTCCGAAATCCTGGTAAATGGTTCGAAACGCTTGTGAAATGTATTGAAATGCCTTTGAAATCGTTTGAAGGACTTGTCACATTATTCGAAAATCTTGTTCAATTATTCGATTATGAAATGATTCGAATTGCTTATCGAATTATCAAAAATGCTTGTCGAATTAGTGGAAATGAATCGAAATTGATTCAAATGCTTGTGATAGTTTGAGAGTCAAAAATGTTTCGAAATGCTGATAAAATCACCTCTGCAGGTGGCGATGAACCCCAAGAACACCGTGTTTGACGCCAAACGTCTGATAGGCCGCCGCTTCGACGACCCCAAGATCCAAGAGGACATGAAGCACTGGACCTTCGAAGTAGTCAACGACGCAGGCAAGCCCAAGATCCAGGTGGAGTACAAGGGCGAGACGAAGAAGTTCGCGCCCGAAGAGATAAGCTCGATGGTGCTGACGAAGATGCGCGAGATAGCCGAAACGTACCTGGGGGGCAAAGTCTCTGACGCCGTCGTCACCGTTCCCGCTTATTTCAACGACTCCCAGAGGCAGGCGACGAAGGATGCTGGGGCTATAGCCGGGATAAACGTCTTGAGGATCATCAACGAGCCCACGGCTGCTGCGCTGGCTTACGGTTTGGACAAGAACTTGAAGGGGGAGAAGAACGTGCTCATTTTTGACTTGGGCGGTGGCACGTTTGACGTTTCTATTCTGGCCATCGATGAGGGATCGCTATTCGAGGTCAAGTCCACAGCTGGGGATACTCATCTAGGTGCGTTTTGGGTTTCCCGGAAATAGCTATTTGGCATATATCTATCAACTACTAATATTGATGATGAGGACAGGCAACTGCCTAGGGGCCCCACTAGGGGGCCCCACTAGGGGGCCCCACTAGGGGGCCCGCACCGACTAGGGGCCCCGAACCGACTAGGGGCCCCGTACCGACTAGGGGCCCAAGGGGACATAGTCGATATATTGATCGCACCAAGAAAAAAACGTTTCAATCGGTTTCATTCGTGACATTTCCGATTATTAACATCCGGTAATATCAACATAGAAAAAATGATGGATGCGGGGACAGATAACATCGTTTGGATTGATTTTTTATAATATGATACAATCAACTTTTCCGAATGTAATGGTAGCATTGCAAATATATACAGTGTCCTTCATATAAAGTCCGCATCATATGGGAAAAACTTTTATTAATGATTTATTTTGAAATTCGACTTGGGCGCTAAGTTGTGCTTTGAAAAATATGAAAAATGACCTACTCGGATGTGGTCACGTGACTTTCGCGACCTGTCAAATGTAATATTTTTTCAAAGTAATTGCTGAAAATAGGCTTATTTATTCGAATTTCAAAACATTTCAAGGGAAAAAGTTGTTTCTTTTTCGATTTTACACCTACATCCCAAAGTTGAACGTTCTATTGCAACTTTCACTTTTTGCAATTTTTTTGATAATTACAAAATTTCTGGAACATTAAGAAATTCGTAACTTCGACAAAACTGTTTTATACCAGTAGCTCTAATATGCGACTACCTTTCAATCACGAATCATCCAAAAAAACATGTTTTTCTCAAGAAAATGAGAATTACTGGTTAACATTTCTGTTATTTTTGATGCAAAGTTGACGTATCTTCATGCGACTTTTCACGGTACAAATCTCAAATTTGAAAAAATATTACTTTTGACAGGTAGCGAAAGTCACGTGACCACATCCGAGTAGGTCAATTTTCATATTTTTTAAAACACAACTTAACGCCCAAGTCGAATTTCAAAATAAATCGTTAATAAAAGTTTTTCCCATATGATGCGGACTTTATATGAAGGACACTGTAGAAGTCTGATGATAAAAAACGCCACAGGTGAACGAAATTTTTCAAAATAAAATTAATAAAAAACTCTTCGTTCAACAATATAATAATCATAAATGTCGATAATAGCGACTGAAAATAATGTGTTGAAAAAGGTCAACTTCCAAGACGATTTTAACGATTTTGTACCTAAAGAATTGCTATTTAAACTTATATTGTACCTACTTTACAAAAATATTTTCTTGGGTTGTGAAAATATTTTTGTGATCAAAATCATTTAATTCAATGAAAGCGAAAATATATTTCGAAAAGTAAGAAAACGGTAAAGGAAAGGGGCCCCGAGAATTGCATTTCCTAGGGGCCCCGATATGGGGCCCCAATAGGGGCCCCCCGCGACCACGGGCTTTCGCGATATAGTAGTTACGCCACTGTATAACATTGTATTTGTCATCTTGGAATAAAAAACGAATATCTAGGCTGCACCTTGTGCTTGCAGGCGGCGAGGACTTCGACAACCGCCTGGTGAACCACTTCGTGGAAGAGTTCAAACGCAAGCACAAGAAGGACCTGAGCAAAAACACGCGAGCTTTACGCCGCCTCCGCACCGCCTGCGAGCGCGCCAAGCGAACCCTCTCCTCGAGCACCGAGGCCAGCATCGAAATCGACGCCCTCCACGACGGCGTCGACTTCTACTCCAAGGTCACCCGAGCCCGCTTCGAGGAGCTCTGCATGGACCTCTTCCGGTCCACCCTGCAGCCTGTGGAGAAGGCTCTGACCGACGCCAAGCTCGACAAAGGCGCCATCCACGACGTCGTCCTCGTCGGCGGCTCCATCCGCATCCCCAAGATCCAGAAGATGCTGCAGGACTTCTTCTGCGGCAAGGCGCTGAATTTGTCCATCAACCCGGACGAGGCGGTAGCCTACGGGGCCGCTGTCCAGGCGGCCATTTTGAGTGGGGATACGAGCTCGCAGATCCAAGACGTGCTGCTGGTGGACGTGGCGCCGCTGTCGTTGGGGATCGAGACCGCCGGTGGGGTCATGACTAAGATTGTGGAGAGGAACTCGAGGATTCCATGCAAGCAGCAGCAGACGTTCACCACGTACGCTGACAACCAGAACGCAGTCACTATCCAGGTAATGATTTTTTCCGCAAATCGCTAGGAAATTTTGACATTCCTGTCAAAATTTCTTGAAGAAAAAGTCAGGACTTCCTTAACATCAAGTCATTGCTGAATACATTTTCAAGATCAATTTGTTATATTTACAGTAATTTGACAGTACAATTATTGAACATTGGAGGAACACTGTTAGAACTATCATTTTGGACAACATGCGGGGTGGTAGGGTTATTTTGTTGAATATTTTGTACTGTGAAAATTTTATTTGCCACCTCAACCTTATTGTTAAGCGATTCTTCGATATATCCTTCAGCAACGTTTGATGACTTCCATCCGCCATGCCTCTTTAAACTAGTTATGTCGGCACCAGAGTCAACCAATATTGTTGCAGAAGACCGACGAAAGCAGTGACCAGTGTATTCTGTCGGATTTACCAAGTTCAAATAAGTAGCAACTATTTTGGGCATTTTTCTAAATTGATGAATTCCTACCACTTGTCTACAACCCTTTCCGCTTTGATATTTAAAGAAAAATCGGTCACTGTTCATATTTTCTGGTCTTAACGAAACATACTTTCGATAAACATTCAAGTAGATCTGATTGATTACAAATGATCTTGGTTTGTTGGTTTTCGAATCAGGTATGCTGATTAAAAGCTTAGATTCTAGGTCTTAATTCTATATCGTGTACAGTCATTCGGACTAACTCATCCATTCTACAGGCCCCAGAAATACCAAATATTACAGCCACCTAAAAAACAAATAAAGGTACAATCTAAATAGAAATTAAAACCTTGTAAATTACCTTCATCATTAAATTTTCTTTATCTGGAGCTTCCTGGATAAATTTTTCAATTTCTTCCTTCGTTAAAATTTTAGATTTCTTTGCCCTATAACCTTGAGCTTGCCGTTTCAATAAAGAACGAAGTTTTGAGTATGTAGATATATCTACATTGTGTTTAATTGCAAGGGTTGACTTCAGCATTGAATAATTGGCCCATAATGTTGAAGATTTCATCTTTAAACAAAGGTCTAGGAAGTATGCCATTACAACATTTTCTGAGAAAGAACTCGTATTTTTACTCATGCGATAATCCATAAAACGTCTGTATGCATTTTCGTACTTTTCTCTTGATTTCTTTGGCAATAATTCTAATGAAGCAGTATTCACTGCCTCAACCAGCTCTGGAGGAGTCCCAGGAATGGAAATTCCATCATCACTTATCATTTTACTTTCGAGAACACCAGCAATTAAATTTATAAGCGTCAAGTTTGACAATTCAACTTCAATACGTTTCCATAGTAGCCCAAGTAATATTTTATTAGGAATTTCAAAGCACCATTTATTTGGGAATAAAATTATCGCGTTTTTTTTAAACAAACCTAATATCTGTCGAATTTTAAACGATTTGCGGAAAAATAGTATGTTTACCTCGTAGGAAAAGCTTAACATTCCTGGACTCTGTATTGCTAAGTCTCGGCTTGCGCCTCGACTTAGCAATCTTCACAGTCTCCCAGGAATGTTAAGCTTTTCCTACCCGGTGAACAATGTACTATTTTTGTTATGTTTCCTGAATCTCTGATCAATCTGCAAGTTCAAAATGGTTCACGGTTTATTATCAGAAGATGTCTCTGTCTTACAGAAAAAATAATGTCATTGTTTATAGTGCACAGACAATATTAAACCGTCAACTAGGTGTTAATTCAGATCGACAATGGCTACCAATTTCAAATAAAGATGATTATCATCATCATCATCATCCATCCAGGTGTTTGAAGGCGAACGGGCCATGACCAAGGACAACAACCTCTTGGGCACCTTCAACCTCAACGGGATACCACCAGCTCCACGCGGCGTACCCAAGATCGAGGTCACCTTCGACCTGGACGCCAACGGCATCCTCAACGTCTCCGCCAAGGACAGCAGCACGGGCAAGTCGGAGAAGATCACCATCACCAATGACAAGGGCAGACTGTCCAAGGCCGAGATCGACAAGATGCTGGCCGATGCCGAAAAATACGCTTCGGAGGACGAGAGGCAGCGGGAAAAGATCGTGGCCAGGAACCAGCTGGAGGGATACATCTTCAGCGCCAAGCAGGTGATTGTGTGGATATTTTTTTCGTACGATTTTCAAACGATCGGAAAAAATGTGTCTGCCCTACTAGTGTTGTCTTTGTCGTCGAGATTGCAACTTAAAATAACGAAAATGTAATGATTGTGACGTAAAAAAAAGAGAAGGAATCTAATAGGTACAGGGATAGTTTACAGTCCCAAGTCAGCTTAGACTCACAAGTGTACGCCTTCAGAGCTTTTAGTGCTGCTGGTTTGCTGGATACCTCAGAGGGCAGTGTCCAGTGAGGAGTCCCTCTACCAGTTTCAAGTCTTTTTTGTCCAACTCGAGAAGCTGTTTAGCTTTCCTTGGTGAAAGACTCACTAGTCTTTTCGCTTGCCTTCGTCCTGGCACTTTATTCCAGTGAGATTTCATTTCATCTGCTTCCCAGCGTCGGAACCCTTCTCTCAAGTGGGCCTTGGCGAGTCCACAGAAGAGTTCTGGGCCGAGAAATTGTGTATTGGCCCTTTCTTCGGCAAGGCAGTCTGCTTCCTCGTTGCCCTCAACTCCCTTGTGACCTGGCACCCACATCAAAGTGACCTGGTTGTTCGCTGCCAGTTGTCTCAGGGATTGTTAACAGTCCCAAGTCAGCTTAGACTCACAAGTGTATGACTTCATCAGAGCTTTTGGTGCTGCTGGTCTGGATACCTCAGAGGGCAGTGTCCAGTGAGGAGTCCCATTACCAGTTTCAAGTCTTTTTTGTCCAACTCGAGAAGCTGTTTAGCTTTCCTTGGCGAGAGGCTCGCTAGCCTTTTCGCTTGCCTTCGTCCTGGCACTTTATTCCAGTGAGATTTCATTTCATCTGCTTCCCATCATCGGAACTCTTCTATCAAATGGGCCTTGGCGAGTCCACAAAAGGGTTCTGGGCCGAGAAATTGTGTATTTGCCCCTTCTTTGGAAAGGCAGTCTGCTTCCTCGTTGCCCTCAACTCCCTTATGACCTGGCACCCACATCAAAGTGACTTGGTTGTTCGCTGCCAGTTGTCTCAGGGATTGTTAACAGTCCCAAGTCAGCTTAGACTCACAAGTGTACGCCTTCATCAGAGATTTTGGTGCTGCTGGTTCGCCAACATAATCTCTAATGGCGTATGCCAATATCGTGGTCAATAAATCCATTCCTGCAACCCCCATTTTTCCAGGCCGTCGAAGACGCCGCGACGGACAAACTCTCCGAAGATGACAAAAAGACCGTCCAGGACAAGTGCTCGGCAGCGCTGGCTTGGCTGGACGCCAACCAACTGGCCGAGAAGGATGAGTTCGAGCACAAGCTGAAGGAGCTGCAGCAGGAGTGCTCGCCGGTGATGTTGAAGCTGCACCAGGGTGGCACTCAGGGCGCGCAGCAGGGCAACAAGGGCCCCACCGTCGAAGAGGTCGATTGAGGTGCTGGGAGCCTCTGCTTATTGGGGAATTTGTAATCTTTCGCTTGTGCCGAGAATGTATTGTTTTTTTTTTCTTGTTGATGTTGGCCGGAAATAAAGTGCATTGAATCTACAAGTTTCCATCATTATCTATCAATTCTGCGTGTTAAGCAAGATGAAGGTCTAAATCATCAATTTCATTAATTATTCACTGTTATATTGAAATTCAATCCGATAATTCATACATCTAACAGAAAAGAAGGAAAAATGACTCATAGATTAAAAAAGAATCACCTTGTTCAGGGATCGAACCTGTGCTGGCTCGAGAAGTCGCACTTCGAACTCGTCGGCTATTGAGGCTACTTGAAAACTTTATGTCTATCTCACAGTTATAATACGATATAGTCAAACTTATTTTTGCTTTACATTCAACGTACTGGTCTTTTTTGGAGAAATGCGTAATGTTGAGGTTGCACCAGGGTGGCACTCAGGGTGCGCAGCAGGGCAAAAAGGGGGTCACGGTCGAAGGGGTTGAGGGGAATTTGTCATTTGTCGCTTGTGCAGATAATGTGTTGGTTTTTTTATTGATGTTGGCCGGAAATAAAGTGTCCTGAACAGCAGTTATTCAATCAATCTGCTGACTCTACCATAATTTAATTCGTAATTATTTCGAAAACAGTTACAAGTTGTATATCTACTGAATCCGGATTCTAGAATACGCTGAACAAATTAATCAAAAACCTGCTGACTACCTACCATAAATTATTTCCAAATTATTTTGAAAACAGTAGCATGTTTTATATCCACTGAATCTGAATCCGAGAATGCCTGTAACAGCAGTACTCAAACAGATCAACATGCTGACTCTATCATAATTCATTCTTAAATTTTAATGAAAACAGTGGCGAGTTGTATATCTACTCAAACTGGATACGAGAATGTCCTGTTGTTTTTCAATTAATAGATTTTAAATATGAGGTACCTAGCATTGTCATATGATTATTATTTTTGAAAGAACTAGCTCATCAAAAGTAAACAACAAACCTAACAAAGCATTCATCGTGTTCAACAAGAAACTCTGGTACAATAAATGCACATATATAATATTAAATCAGTTCGTGATATTGATGTTGAGAATAGAATATTCCTGACTTTTCAACAGCAACAAATATTGAATGTCAAAATCAAATGAACAAGAAAACTCGTTTTTATGATTGTTTGTCTCATTGGCCTCTTCCCAAAAAATGGGCTAATGTTAGATTGGCGTGACTCGTGAGCCACAATACACACAATGGTTGTTACATCACTTATATTTTATCAATTAGATATCCATTTTTCTGTTTGCAGAAAACATTTTATGTCTCATTTGGATCAAAAGTGACTTTGTTTCGCTTCGCTGATTGATCAATCACCGGTTCAACCTAACATTTTTCTTTTCTACCTATAACCTCTAACAAATAGGGTTACTGTGTATGTAAATATGAAATCAGAGTCATACGACGTTATAGGACTTTACTTGTTACTAGCCGCGAGCAATAAAGAAAAATAAGTTTGATTTCAAACAGTTACGAGTTTTTTCTTCAATCTATCACCGAGTCTATTACGTTTACTTTAAGTAGAAAAAATGTTGGAGTCTTTCCGACGTGGGGCCCCGATAGGGAGCCCCTACAGGAAGCCCCGACAGGGAGGCCCGACATGGGGCCTCAACAGGAAGCCCCAACAGGGAGGCTTGACATGGGGCTCCAACAGGAAGCCCCAACAGGGGGCTCGACAGGAGGCCCTGACAGGGAGCCTCGTCCGGAACTAATGCATGCAAAATGAAAATTCACTCACCTTCGAGAAACAATTCTTCAATCCACCCCTGCTTAAATAGTGATTTCAGGCAGGAAGCCCCAATAGGGAGCCCGGACATGGAGCCCCAACAGGAAGCCCCGACATGGGGCTTCAACAGGAGGCCTCAACATGGGGCCCCAACAGGGAGCCTTGACATGGGGCCCCAACAGGAGGCCTCGACATGGGGCCCAAACAGGACGCCTCGACATAGTGCCCCAACAGGGAGCCCCAACAGGAAGCCTCAACATAAGGCCCCGAAAGGGAGCCTCAATGGGAGCCCCAACAGGGTGCCCCAACGAGGAGCCCCGACATGGGGCCCCAACAGGAGGCCCCAACAGGGAGCCTTGACATGGGGCCCCAACAGGGAGCCTCAACAGGAGGCCCCGAAAGGGAGCTCCAACAGGGAGCTCCAACAGGGAGCCCCAACAGGGAGCCCCAACAGGGAGCCCCAACAGGGAGCCCCAACAGGGAGCCCCAACAGGGTGCCCCAACAAGGAGCTCCGACATAAAGCCCCAACAGGGAGGCCCGACATGGGGCTCCAACAGGAAGCCCCAACAGGGGGCTCGACAGGAGGCCCCGACAGGGAGCCTCTTCCGGAACTAATGCATGCAAAATGAAAATTCACTCACCTTCGAGAAACAATTCTTCAATACACCCCTGCTCAAATAGTGATTTCAGGCAGGAAGCCCCAATAGGGAGCCCGGACATGGAGCCCCGACAGGGAGCCCCGACATGGGGCCCCAACAGGAGGCCTCAACATGGGGCCCCAACAGGAGGCCTCAACATGGGGCCCCAACAGGGAGCCTTGACATGGGGCCCCAACAGGAGGCCTCGACATGGGGCCCAAACAGGACGCCTCGACATGGTGCCTCAACAGGGAGCCCCAACAGAAAGCCTCAACATAAGGCCCCGAAAGGGAGCCCCAATGGGAGCTCCAACAGGAAGCCTCAATGGGAGCCCCAACAGGGAGCCCCAACAGGGGGCTCAGACAGGAGGCCCCGACGGGGGCCTCGTCCGGAACTAAAGACGGATTCATGCACAACGCTTTTTCATTAATTTGTTGCTTTCTTTCACTGTCATTAGACTATATTTTTCTTCATGGATTTTGATACTTTAATGCACGACCGTCATTTAGTGTGTATAGAGTTCAGTGGTTCTTCTGCGACTTGTCATACAAAAATATATATTCCTTTTATAAATCGACTCTTTCATTCTGATATTGATAAAAATATAGCAGGCATACACGACCAACTACTTAAAGAAATGGCACGGCCTTCTTTATGAACAGGCCGGGAAGTGATTGACTTGGCAACGTCGATCTAGTCCCACCGCGCTCGCTCGTTTGTACATCAGGGCCCCTATTCTTGAAGTCTAGGGAGTATAGAAAAACTGATAGAAAAGTGAGGAGGAAATATATTATTCATTTGTCAAGAAGTGAGATAGTTGTCCGGTTTTCTACTCCCTAGAATTCAAGAATAGGGGCCCAGTATTTGGATAATCGTGTCGGGATCTTTGTTTATCTCGTTGTTTTCGGTCGAATAATTGATATAATCTTATGAAATTTGGTGCAATATTCATAGAAGAATAAGGTTTTGTGAAGAAGAAAATGTCGATATAATAATCAGTGCGGAAATTACCATGAAACTGGTGTTATGTTTTAATTGTGTGCGAGGTTGAGTGTTTGTTCGAAGTGAGGTTATAATAAATGAAAATGCCTAGGAAATGTTGCGTTCTTGAATGCAAGACAAGTTATGTATCTACTCTGAAAAGGGAGAATGCCAAGAGTACTTTCTCCTTTCCTAAGAATGAAGATTTGAGAAAAATTGGTTGAAAGCCATTCCTAGAAAAGATTGGCAACCGACCAAAAGTTCTGCAGTATGCAGCGTTCATTTCGAACAGGGTGAGTTTATCAAATTTGTGAAAACTATTTCTTCAGAAGGTACCTTAAATGACACCCCTTATTTACAGAGGTTGAGAGAAAAATGCTGTCCCTTCGATTTTTCCAAATTTGCCACAGTATTTATCGACAACAAAATCCGTTCATCGAAAGAATCCAGAATGTAGACGACAAAATCAAATCCATGAGAATGAATTATTTGTGCAAATTTTGAAAAATCTGACATTATTAATAGTAGGTATCGATAATTCATTAAACAGTTATTCCAGAAAGTTGACAATATCTGATTCCTGGAAGATTAAAATAATTTGTACAAATATTGTATTCTTCACATTTTAATTCTGAAAATGCTCATTTGAAAATTGAAAATGAACGAAATGTAGACGACAAAATCAAATCCATGAGAATGAATTATTTGTGAAAATTTTGAAAAATCTGACATTATTAATAGTAGGTATCGATAATTCATTAAACAGTTATTCCAGAAAGTTGACAATATCTGATTCCTGGAAGATTAAAATAATTTGTACAAATATTGTATTCTTCACATTTTAATTCTGAAAATGCTCATTTGAAAATTGAAAATGAACTCATCATAGATAATGACCTCAATATCAACATTCTTGTAGTGGACAATGAGCTTGGTTTCAAAGAATCGAATTGGATTTTTAGTTTTGAAAATTCAGAAATGATGTAAAATGTTTGAAAACGACTAATCAGGTAGCTGCTAGTGCTATAAAGGTTCTCTAATCTGTGGCTGTGTGATTAGGCGAACGTGAGCAACGGTACGGTACGACTACGGCTGCGGCCCTTTGCGGTGTTGCCTTTTTTGTTCCAGGCCTGTTTGAAGAGGGCCGTGGTCTGGTTCTATGAAAATTTTTTTATCTCACGAACTAAGCGACAGCTCTCGAAATTTACTCCACTATTACCCGTTTGACAGAATTGCGTCAGCACATATGACATATTTACTTTATTTTTCATTAAAAGATGAGAGTTGGTCATCTTTCATAGAATAGTTAATGAAAGATAAGAGGTAATTTGGGTGCATAATTGGTGGAAAAAGTAAATACTGAGTTCCAACATCTCTAGTGAAAACATAGATCTTATTGCTTACGCTAGATCCGGCATCCTGTAGTAATTTTTTGGTCTAGAGGGGTCTGCAAGAAAGTAGATACTACATGATCACGTGGTACAACATATGTATTGTCAAAAATTAAAACGACCAATCAATGGCTTAGTACTTTCGAACCCCCCGGACCTAAAAAAAACAAGTTACCTGGATACCGGATCTAGCGTAAGCAATTCGCGATTGAAAATAACACGTAGCACTATCTCATGGTAACAACTCGAACGTTTCTGTTTTCATATTCTTGATATTAGTGTCATTGTGACATAGGTGTCACTAAATAATAACTGAAACGAGAAAAACGATAAGATTTCACATGTATTTTACCAGAACATCTCTCGAAAAACTGCTGGAAGTAAAGCTTTCACATCAGAAGCGAACATAAACAGAACAGAAGTCAAGTTTGTCCAGAGATAAGCTACCCTATTCCTTCAGAGAGTTCAGTGGTTATCCCACTACGAGTGGTTCACGAGTCACCGCTAGGTGGCGTATCGATTAGCACCTATCGCGAATAAGATCTATGACATGAGTGACAACGATAGTGATCGAGAAATGACAGATTAATGAAAAAGCGGTGTGCATAAATCCGCCTTAATGCATGCAAAATGAAAATTCACTCACCCTCGGGAAACAATTCTTCAATCCACCCCTGCTTGAATAGTGATTTTCATTTTTTTTCTGGAACTCCATGCCATGATGATGCCGCTCTTTTGACACCTCACTTTTTAGAACACTGCACACGGTAACTGAATAAACCGCAGAGTACACACGGTAACCGAATAAACCGCAGAGTACACACGGTAACCGAATAATCCGCACTTAACACTTCTACAATAGTTAATTGGGTAAAGGAGACCGCACTTCCGATGTCTTAGAGGGATGATGATGTCTTTATATTTCTATATAATACCGTCACGACAATGAAGATGACACCGGCGTATATATCATCTACGTTTTGCCGAACAACCGAAGTGTTCAAGCAACGCGAACAGACTACAAATCATCCTAGCTTATCGATATGGTTCATGAACAATTATATAAGTTGTATATGACTGTCCACTGATATGAATCAGAACAAAAAACGATATGAAAGAACTATTATCTTTTTACTGCTTTTTTGAGCATGAATCAATTATATCCAAGTCGATGAGAGGCGATACTATATACCGAGTCTCGTTGATTTTCAAATTTGCCAAGGATTTTATAGATCATTTGAATTTCCTTAAAATTTCTAGCATTTATGTGTTTCGAGGATACTTTCTATTTAACTGGGGAATCATTTAGAATTCTTCAGTAGTGAAATTATTAATGATTAATCAAAATTCAAGATAAGTACCTAATAAAATCGAGTTTATTCCCGAATATTATTTAAATTACAGTGAATTTCTTGGAGTTGATTACTTAAAATTCCACATTCGTCAATTCCTTTGTTCTAAACATGTTACGATTGATAATTTATCGACATTGGTTGATTTTCAAATTTCGCTAGGATATCTTAGAATCACTTCCCTGGTTCAAAATACTTTTTCCTTAGGATTCTTCGAATTGCTTCGAGGATGGAATATCAGTATAATGTCAATTTGATTGGTTGTGTTCAATCAGATGGCCACAAATTAACTGATTTCATTGGATTTCTACTTGAGCAAAAAACTAAGCCGGAAATTGATTATTGCCCAGAAAAAAAAACGAGAAACGTAATACTGCAAATACTTTACTTATAATATCAACACACTCAAACGACGCTGCTCAAATCGAACGTCATGGCAAACTTCTCCAGCTCCTGGCTCAGCTCTGGATCGTCCTGGAAATCGCGCAAGCCGCCCCTCTGACCGGCGTAGCCGCCCTTTGGCCGCCCCCGCCTCCTCGCTCCGCCCATTTCTGGCGTGGCCCCGCCCAAGCCCACGCCCACTGGCAGTGGTGGGGCGGCCGGGTCACCCCTTGGGCGGGGGTGGCGAGGCTGCCCGCCCTCGGAGGGCGGTGGCAGGTGTTTTATGGTGCCCAGCTGTGGGTTGACCATCAGATTGGACTGGGGAAAGCCAAAACGGCCCAGGACCTGACGGGATGATTGAGAAATTTGAGAATCCTTGGGTGGATTTTCGATTATGATACCGCTAGAGGTTCGATTATTACTGGAAATTTAATTGACAACACGAATATGTTGAAAATTTGCTTAAAAATATTCGTGATCGAGAAATATTTTTATGTTTTTAATTAAAGCTAGAGTGGTAGGTATTCGGTAAGAAAATTTCACACCCAACATTTTCTACCAATCAAAGGCCCATATTTTCTATCGTTACCATAGCAACTTCGAAAATTTTTCTCTCTTCCTTTTGGTTCAGAATTTTGAGTTTTGCACCATCCTGTATTTGTTTCTACTGTATGTCAGTAGATATAGTAAATGAAAAGTTAAGATAGGGACATGTGAGCGGTTTTGAGCAATAATGAATAGTTCCGGCACAAAAAATTCATAAAGTTGAAAAATCTCGATTTTTCACACCCTATATATCTGTAATCGTTCACCCTAGAACCCCAGCATGACGCATTGACGAAATCAGCTCTTCAGGGAGAATTCGAGATTGTAACAATATACAGGGTGTTCTATTTGAAATAACAAAGTTTTTGCTACTTTTCGATAGAAACGGCAACGCCGCAACGCTGCAAATATTTTAGATCGAAGAAACCAAATTTTCAGAATAATCCTACGTCCAGTTCTCCAGAAACGTCTAACCTACTATATATATGTGACCGTTTTCGAGATATAAATAATTTTCTTTTCTCATGTCCAAAATATGAATTACAGGGTGCTTGAAAATTACAGATGATATATTCACATGGAACGCTGTGTATTATTCCACATTTTTCAACACTCATTTCAATTCCATTATGATTTAGATAACAAAATTATCGATGATAATATCGCCTCACTCCATTTCGATTTTCACCGTCTTAGAAACTCATAGTCCAAAATAAACAACGTTTTGAAAAATTCATATTTGTCATAAAAAACAGAGAATAATTTATTATCGAAAGGGGTCATAGATATATCATATAATAATATTGATATATTCTAAACTGTTATAGGTACAAAGACGTAAAATAGGGAAAAGGTATAGGTGAGCAGTGAGTTGGTCAAGAAAAATCCACAATTCTATTCCGAAAAACCAAAAACAGCATTTTTAGTTTTCCCTCAACTCCGGAAGGGCGAGAATCCCTGTAGATTTTTTCTGACCAACCCACTTGGAATTCCGATATAAATCAAAGTGTTGTGAGGGACATTTTCATTGATGGCTTTTTCAATTTTTCCACTCGAAAACTCTCCAAATCGCGACATTTCCACAAATAAGATTATTTTCTGACAACGCAAGTTTGATAAAAAGTTAGGTTCCGTTTTGTCAACAGTAAAAACACAAAAGCTTTTTTTTGATCGGATAAATTTCGTAACGAAATAAATTTGTCAATCAGTAATTTTTAAGCAAAATTACTGATGGAAAATTTTTGAGTTGAAAAGAAATTTATCCTTGAAAGAAAAGCTTGAGTGTTTTTTGTGAAGATAATTTAACGACCAAATATATGAATGAACAACAACACTAATTATCTTTATTGACAATTAAATTATTTAATCGAACAGTTATTAAATACACAATTGTTATAAATTGTTTGGTTTGGTGTACTGATTTCAAAATTTTCTTTGTAGAATATTCATTTTGATTTTTCTCACTCGAGGCAGACATCAAAGTGACGTAAGTATACTAGATGTGGATGCTTAAGAGGAACAGGAGTTTTTATCGGTGATAAAAAACGATACACCTTTTTTATTTAATTTATCGCTGGAAAAGTTAGGGCAAACTTTTTTCGCTGTAATAATGACAAAACATAGCGACATATAGAATTTTTAGTGCATTAATTAAATTATCAGTAGAATAAGGTTTCAATGCTTCACAATCAAGTTGATATGCGATCAAAATCACACAATATTATGATAATAGAGGATAGGAACAACAGGTGTATGTATGTTATATTGGACGATAGGTACAGCTGTCAAGCACTGTCAAGCCAGGGAAATCATCACTTATTAATTTTGCAACTTGTCTAAATCAAGGCATGTGATGGTCTTAAAACAACTGGTATAAAATTTTCACTTGTAATCTCCCTTGCAGCAGAATGTTTTTGTACGACCTATTCTGCGTAGATACTGTAGATAGTGACTGAGGTTTATTACTAAAATTTCATTCAAAACAGTAATCCGTTTTCAATCATAACATCTTATATCACATGTCTACCCAGATTTTATTCTGACTGACGTTTGTCAATAGATATAAGGCGTTTCATTTTTGACAGAAAAATTATTACTTAATAATTCCGTCAATAGGAACTAACAAAATTATCGCATGTAATACAACAAGTGTATTGATGATTATCGAAACACTAATTCCTTCGATTTTGAGAAACAAATCGTGTTGCTTGGAAACTACACGAGCGCACAGCGCGAGTGTGGTTTCCCAAAGCAACATGATTTGTTTCGAAAAAGAGAAGGAATTTTCGATAATCATCAATAACACAAGTTGTATTTGTTCAGATTATTTCATGAATAAAATCGAAGCCTTTTTGATGATTTCCTATTTTAGTACCAGTTTATGGAATTAGATATTTTGATTATGCATTGTAGTTCGACACAAAAAGATTCGTTATGCAACCAACAATACATGTATGCCATTGTATGATGTAGGCAAGATTACCTATGCACTAGGCACTACTGAGCTAAATTCATTTTGATTGTTGTCACAATTTGTGTGGTTAGGTTACATTAGATTAATTCTATGCTGAAATTGTCTAGAATTTGTGGAAAATGAAGTGGATACATATTCAAAGTGTGTGTTTATCGTGGTTCAGACGAAAATTTGGTGTAGTGGCATTCATTTATTTACCAGGAAATCGGAAAATAATATGACAGATTGCAACTGGTAAGTCGTTGTGTTTAATTAAACTACCCTACTGCCTACGAATCAGAAAGCGAAATACAGAAACGAAAACACAGCATGTAGGTATCCAATAGCCAATCAGGAGCCGAAATACAAAATCGAAAACATGGTGTTGTTGCTTATCAACACAATCATTTCAACCAATCAAAAACGTGTATTTTAGCATGAATGAAATTATCACGGTAATCGCCCGTTGCTATGAGCAACGTTTCATAAAAAGGAGCCTTCTAATTGGTTGCAAATAAATTTATGACATTTTCGAGATAATATCTCACCTGGGAAATGTAGAACTCCTTCTCTTTGTCATCCAGAGAATCCCAAGAGTTGGCAATTACTGTTTTGATCTGCTGTTTGGCTGCATCAGGATACATCCAGTGGTACAAGGTCCTGGTGCGTTTTGAAAAAAGTGCCTTCGCGGCATTCAAAATTTCCTGCTGTTTGGTGGGGGTGAAGGTAGTCGCAGTTTGATGATCCCCCGTAACCTTTAACGATGAGAAACTGTTTTATTTGCGAATTTACGTGCTGATTAATAATCTGGAAAGAAATTTGGAATGTCTTCAATAGTTATGAAAATAACTCGAAAATTCATTTTTTACGATAAACTAATCATAGTATATGGTGAAGAGAAAAAAAACGTTATCTGGCGTTCGTGAGAAAAAATAAAGTTGACAGGTGTTTTTGGACAGCCTGTATATAATATTTCACGAGTGGAATCGAAATTAATGAAAAATCATAATGTTTTTGAATACCAAGGGTCATTTGAAGTTTCTCACTCACTAGAAGTAATTTTCCATCTTGTGTGAAGACGAATTTCTTTCTTTTGCGCTTGGACTTCGGCAAATAGTTATCCCTCGGTATATTGAAGGCATTCTCGGGTAAATCGACTATCTGAAATGGCTGGACCTGAAAAATATGTTACTTCTTTGGTTCGCTGGAAACATGCTTGAAATTTACGTAATAATAACCATAGTCGAGAGATGAAAAACTAACCTCAAGTCTCGGTTCAAAATCAAGTAGTTGTGGAGTATCAGAAAAAGTTTGCGCTGATGGGACCAAAGATTCAGACCTGTCTCCTTCCTGGTTTCTATTGTAGTTGGATAAATCGATTGGTTCCTCCTCAAATCCACTATTGGCTGAAAAACCATTTCTTCTGGCGGTGAAAAACACGAACTTCTCTTGAAAGGAGCTGGCGGGGTTCATCCTTTTCAGCTCGTCCTGTAACAGGATAATTCGAGTCACCTTATCACCGTAGTTATCGGAGGTATTGCCTGAGTTATGTTGCATTGCTTGGAAGCGAACAACTCGTTTTCGGTTTCCATTGAAAGCTTCTTGTCAAACGGAACTGTCAAATTGTTTACCCCGGTTTTTGTCACCTGGCAGCCTTTGGCCTTCTTGAGAAATTAGCGTCAAGACTCGCCGCCACAATGGCTCATCTGTAGCTTGCAGATTTTGTAGAGGAAAAGTAAGATGGCGGGTCCAAGATGGCGGACGAGTTTTGTGATCATCTTCGGATTCAATTCAAAATTGGTATATGGTGGTTTTTGGGGTTGGACATTGGTAATTGTGCTCTTATAATGTGATGAATATTTTGATGAAAATTTTTGTTGGTACTGACGTATTTCGACTTGAAAAACACGAATTTCATGATATTATCGTGAACATATCTCTAGTTTTCGAAATAATCGATGCCCATGTTCAAAATTTCACTTTCTTTGTATAGCAAGTTTTGGTCAAGTAATTTATCTTGTTAGATCCCAGGACATATCACATGCATTTACCATGGTTGATTTTGATTTTTGTCTAAGAAAAACATCGTAAATATGTATTTTTCTTCGTAATTTTTCTATTATTTCACCAACTAGGCTACATAAACAACGGCCATTTTGAAAACCTCTGTGCAAATCTTGAACGAATAAAGGTGGGTTTATAGCTGCCTTATAGCAATACGAGTCAGTAATGTTTTCTCTCTGCAATACATGTCAAAAAGATTGATAGATATCAGTAAAAGAAGGTGAAATTTTGAATATCCTAGGTTAGGTCCAAAACAGAGATATAAATACTAAAATAGTTTATAGGAAGCGGCGCTGCTTGAGTGGTATTTTTTTTATTGGTAGATCACTGTATAGGTGGTTTTCGCTGATTGGGCAGACATTATAGTGCACGGAAGACTAGATTTTTTCCATCTAGCCGACTTTGATTAATTTTGATAGATCTGACCATTTCTTGCAACTGGATAATTCGATTTAAATTTTCTAATTCCTATTTTATCGCAAAAATAAACCGATTTATTCCTGTTTTATGCCACAAGAAATCATACGCTCGCAATAAATATTTGTGTCTGAATTGGGATTCCAAAAATACACTCGTCTCTAGTTATTTTCAGCTAATAGGCCACAGACAACTTTGTGAGACTGGACAACGAAAGCTATAGTGAGTCAAGTGCGTTGATAATATTATTAATTATTGGAAATGGTGAAATCACAACATTTTTACAGTGTGTGCTAGTTTATTTTGATGTTGATTCAGAGCAGGAATTTTAGAATCATTGTAACCGTTTTCTGCTGAACTCTATTTCATTTTAGGTTTCGTATTCGATTCCAAAATATGCCCCTGAAAGTTGATTGTAGATCTGACGATGCTGACAAACATGAATTAGATATCAACTTTCTGCTTTATCATAAGGGAAAGTTGTACAGCGCCGCTGATGATGGAAAAGTCATGGTATGAACCTATGAAAACTGGGAAAACCACAATCTGAGACACCAAGACTGTTTTTCCAGGTTTGGGCGCCGGATTTGAGAAAAATCGCGGAAATACAATCGAACCCTTGTTCTGTCTACTGCTTGGCAGCCAATGAGGATACTCTATTCACATGCTCGAACGAGGGCACTATAAAGTCTTTCGAATTGGACACTCTCCAAGAAAAAAACGAGATAATCAGAGACACGCAGGTGGAGTTTTGGAGACTGAGTTACTCCAATGGTTGCCTGTATTCTGGAGACAGTGAGGGAAATGTGAGTATTTAGTAGTTTGTTTCATGTCCCAAATTTTTCTTGCCAATTTCGATATCAGTTTATTAATTTTAGGTGAAGATTTGGAAGGGAGGCCAATTCTACAGATCATTGAACGTTGCTGAGGGTGTCAAAGACATGGTTGTGTACGAAAACTTGATTTTCACAGTCAAAGATCTGGATCTAGTCATAACAGACGTCAAACTAGGAGGCAAGACATTTTGGGATGTTTTTTATGATTTTATCAAGTTTCCGTATTGCAGATGAAAAACTACAATTTGGTTTAAAAAATTCTTTCTCGGGCAGAGCCCCAATCACAACAATTGGAGACAAATATTTCAGCTTCATTAGCAGAGAAGGAACAGATATTATTTTGCATGAAAACAGCTGCGAATCTCGCTTCAAATTCCTCACCAAAATTCAAGTAAGAAACATCGGATTTCCTTACGTTAATCCAATACGATCTTTTCTCAGAAATAATATCCTGATGGGAATCCCCCAAATATTTCAGCCATATCATCACAATCTTCTCAAGTATATTTTGCGAACGTCCCCATAATCTTCTCGATCTATGAATATTCCTGAAGAATAGCATATATTTCAATGGAAGGAATAATATTCCTTTGAGAGTAGCCTATTGGGTAACCAATAAAGTACTTTTATTATTATTATTATTATTTCCTTTGAGAAAATTCGTTGAATACCCTGAAATATTCTAGAACTCCCTTAGAACATATATGTAAAGACATTCTAAGAACAATTCTGGATACCATCCATTAAATATTTTCTGAACTTTCATGGAATACTTATTAGAATAATACATTCTATTTATATTTATATCCCTGGAGAACATTTATAGAATATCATGAAATTGCAAAGAACGTTCTAAGAATATTCAGGTGGAAAATTCTTAGGATAATCCTGAAGAACATTCTATGAATATATTCACGTTCTGAGGATAGGTGGAAAATTAAAAAATAAGGGATGATTTGTGAACGTTGTGAGAATATTCATGGAATATTATGAAATCTTCTAGAAGCTTCTCAGAATATTCAATTGAACATTTCTGGGAATATTCCTAGAGCACATTCCGAGAACCTAATGTGTTCGTTTATATTCACTATATACGTGCTGTGTAATTTACACGACAATTGTTCTCAACAATTCATTTTGACCTTTCCTATGCATATTCCAATGTCTACAAGGATCAATAAATAATTTGAATTTGAATATTCGGAAGAATCTAGTAGGTATGTTGTGAATGTCGTGAGAATATTAATAGAATTTTATGTACCTAATATTCTGAAACTGAAACCCTGAATATAATTGGAGAACATTCTATTAATATATTCATATCCAGATAATATTCTGTAGACTATTTGAAGGAACAAGAAATGTTTTGTGAACGGTGTGAGGATATTCATAGAGTTTTATGAAAAATTCTAGGACGTTCTCTGAATGTTAAGGTGATATATTCTTGTAGTAATCCTGGGAACATTCTATGAATATATTTACATCCAGAGAATATTATGTAAACTATTTGAAGGAACAAGAAATGTTTTGATGTGAACGTGGTGAGGATACTCATAGAGTTTTATGAAAAATTCTAGAACGTTCTCTGAATGTTAAGGTGATATATTCTTGTAGTAATCCTGGGAACATTCTATGAATATATTTACATCCAGAGAATATTATGTAAACTATTTGAAGGAACAAGAAATGTTTTGTGAACGTTGTGAGGATATTCATATAGAGTTTTATGAAAAATTCTAGAACGTTCTCTGAATGTTAAGGTGATATATTCTTGTAGTAATCCTGGGAACATTCTATGAATATATTTACATCCAGAGAATATTATGTAAACTATTTGAAGGAACAAGAAATGTTTTGTGAACGTTGTGAGGATATTCATATAGAGTTTTATGAAAAATTCTAGAACGTTCTCCGAATGTTAAGGTGATATATTCTTGTAGTAATCCTGGGAACATTCTATGAATATATTTACATCCAGAGAATATTATGTAAACTATTTGAAGGAACAAGAAATGTTTTGATGTGAACGTTGTGAGGATATTCATAGAGTTTTATGAAAAATTCTAGAACGTTCTCTGAATGTTAAGGTGATATATTTTTGTAGTAATCCTGGGAACATTCTATGAATATATTCACATCCAGAGAATATCACGCCGAGTTAAAAAAAATAAGACACGTTTTGTGAACCTGGTGAGAACATTCACAGAACATCTCGCGCCATCCTCATGTTATATATACAGGGCGCCCACGAAAAAATCATCAACGCCCTGGCCAGCGCCACGTGGCAGGACAAAACCCTCCTCTGGAGCGGCGGTTGGGACAAGCAGCTGAAGACCTGGCGTCTCGACGGTGACCAGCTGAAACCCGTCTCCTCTTGCGACGTCGGCGCCGTCGTGAACGCCATCACCGTCGGCGGCCGGGGCGAGGTCTACGTAGGCGGCGGCGACGGCCATCTTGTGCGCGTGGCAGTCGAATAAGATGGCCGCCGAGGGCGTGGGAAAGCGCGGGAAAAGGTCGCGCGCTAGGTTTCACGAGGTTTTTTAATAATAATAATAATAATAATAAATATCTTTATTTCTGGAGAATAACCCTAATAGCACAACTCAGTCCAATGGATGTTCAATGGATGTCCTCCTCAGGACATCTCAGACATCCACTGGACATCTAGTTTTTGTACACCGGATAACGTATGGACATCCATAGGATGTCGCATTTCCAACTTTTTGACTATCCATACGGTATCCATATCATGGACATCAATATGGTAACATGTATGGACAAATATAGGCCATTGAACATTCACTTTCCACCGCTTTGGACATCCATGGAATATCCATAGGATGTCCATTTTATGACGAATAAATGAAAAAAGCTACTAGCATTCAAGCGCGGTCACCCATCCAAACTCTAACTTCGCTTATCGTTGCTTTACCTCTGTGATTCATCCTTTCTTGCATGGTGGCTGCTGCTGTCTTCTTATTTATATTATTAAATCCATGAAATTTGGCCAATAATGAGAACGATTCAAATTACTCCATTAGTGTTGATTCTTGCATGTCAATTTGACATATTTTTCATTTTAGAGAAAATTTAGGTATTGTACGATGATGGAATAGACAATGTGTGGTATTTTGATATCTCTACTTCTATGTTGTGAGAGCCCAATTGGCCAAATTCGTGCATGGTGGAGAGAAGCGAGACCAACAGCTGATACTGTAATCCGAACCACTTCTATAGGAGTAAAGTAATTTAACAGAATTCCCATTGGTTTATATTACTTGAACATGAGGGTTTCTTTCGGTGTCAATTTCGAATACTTTTTATTAATGCAATGGTATGTATGTATGTGTGTGGAAAAAATTCAAAATGTGAACGTGGGGACATTGAATGTACGCCATATGTTCTGAATATCCAATGAACGTCTCAATTTGAACCTAAAATGGACAACATATAGTCTATAATTGTGAGCCATATGGACTACCTTGAATATATGTTCAATGGACATCTCCATGTGGACATCGATTGGACAATGGCTATCGATATTTTGAAGAATAGGTCATTAAATGGACACCAAATGGACTACCTTGTCTGGACGTCCATTGGATATCTTTATGTGTATATCCTATGGATGTCCAAAATATATCCATGGACACCTTGGACATATACTGTACACAAAACGCATGTCCAATGGACATCTTGTGATATTAGGAAATCACAGTGCAGAAAGCAAAAATGATACAAAAACAGAAATAACGTCATAAAAGATTGGTCAAGTCAGAAAGTATAGCTGAGGTATTCAGCAATAGTATACGGTTCTATTTTCAGCAGGATCTTATGAATTTCCTTTTTAATTTACTTAAATTATTCATTTGTTTGATACTGGTGGGAAGTTTGTTGAACATTTTGATGCTTTGATAGAAAGGGCTCTTCTCTGTAACAGTTAGTCTATGTTTTGGGTACACATAATCAAAATTTCTAGTGTTATATACATTTTGTGGTAGACTATTTCCAAAAATATGTTTGTTTCTGAACAAGAATAATAAAAGTTCTTGTATATAGACTCCTATAAGTGTGAGTATTTTCAGACTACTAAATTTTCCTCTACATGATTCTTTTGAATTTGGTTTCAGCATAGTTCTTAATGCTCTTTTTTGTACAATAAAAATTTGTTCTGCATTTCTACTACATCCATAAAAAAATAATCCCATACCTACAAACTGTCAACATACTGACCAATAACTCTCATTGAATACAACACTGAGTTTAACTTTTGACAAACATTTTGAATATGACTGTTGAAACTAAGGGTGATGTCTATGTGCATACCTAAGAATTTGCTTTAATTTTCTATAATATTTGTCAGCCGAATTTCTTGAGGTATGTCAAGTCCTGCATGGTTTGTTTTGAACATTACAGTTTTGGTCTTATTGTCATTTAGTATAAGTGTTTTGGCTAGGAGAAGTTCACTGTTAATATAACAATCTTAAGAACATTTTTCGTTTTATTTTTTCAGCGTTATATTCAGTTAGAGAAGGAAAAAGTTGCGCAATACAAAGTTTTTCCACGTGGCCCTTGCAGAAATTGTTTATTTTCTCTCATTTCTGAGATTTTGGCAATTTGGCAATTTCCATTTTCATTAATTTTTAATTATTTTCTCATCGTATTTTCCTGTGCTTTGAAAAGAAGCGTTAACGTGTTTCGAGTCCAACGTTTCGTTATCAAGAAAACATCATCAGCTTTGATTTTTATATGGGTAGAGAGAAATTTTCCATTATGAGATGTATCACAAAGTTTGGCTTCAGGAATATTTTCCCCAGTATATTTTCAAATTGCTAATATTTCATGCAGAAGAAAAGCTGAAAGTGAGGTTCTTTTCAGCAGTTTTGAAAATCTTTTGTATACAGTGTGCCCAAAATAAGGATGAACAGCATGGGGATCAACAGTGAAACGGGCTACAAACTGGTGCTATAGCACTATTGCTATAGCACTTACTATTTACAATATTTAACAGTAATTCTCGCCTTCTTAGTTCCTATTATTTCAGTTTCTGTTAGTTTAATTTTATGTTGAAATGTTGAAAAACTATTTAAAAGCATTTTTTCTGAAAAAAAAATGAGAAAACAAGTTGTGCCGTAGGTACGTCGTTGCATTATAAATAAAAAATGCTACGTCATACAGGGTGTACTTTTTTTTTTCGTGACATATAAAAAAACTTTATGGTTTCTTCGAAATGAAATGTACGGAGATTTTGTGAAGTACCTAAACAATTTTTTTGGGATTTCTCAACTTCTCGACCACTTAATTTCGCAACTTTTTTGCCCTATCGTGTAACTCTTACGGTTATCGAGATCCCCCTGATGATTATAGAAGAGGTCCAAAAAGTATGATTTTTCAAAATCGCCCTGTATCTTATGAACGGAAATGGTTTCGCATAATCTATGCAGGCCATCTTGAGTTTCCCAAAAAGTAGTTCAGGAACGTAAAAACTGCAAGGATCTATTTTTCATAACAGGGTGTACAGGGTGGTTAAAAATTTTCAGGGGGCTATTCAGAAGCAGTTTTCAGGAAATACACCAATAAAATTTATATTTGAATGTCCACTTATGGTAGGGAATTAAAATGAAATAAAAAAAAATAAAACAAAATGGTTTATTCGAGAACACTTTATAAAAAACTGTATAGTTATAATGAATGCTCGCTACTAATAATATATAAAAACTATATAGAAAACATATAAAAGACGATATGAAATCCTACAGTAAAAACTTCATAAAAAAGATTGTAAAAAGTTAGTTACTGTGAAGTTGAAACATTTTAACTGCGAAGGGAGGTACGACTTAACAAATTAAAAAGTTTGAGAATGTTAGTATCAAGAAAGGTGAAAAAGATTCAGGAGGAAAACTATCAAACAAACCTTTCCACTTTAAAAGTCTTCTTCACCGAATTCAACTGAACCCACTGAAGTTAATTTCCCAATTTCACGAAGTTCCGAAACAAGAAACATCCCATCAAGCCCACATACCCACCAAACCCATTTTAGAAAAAGTAAGTTTCATATCGACAACTCGAAATTATTTCACTCGTTAAATGAATAGTATCAATAAATAACAAAAAAAAAACACGATGAAAACACAGTTGTGATAACCCTAGACAGCGAGTAGAAAACACACTACTTTCCTGGCTAATGCGTGGTATTAGCCAGAAAAGTAGTTGATTTCTGCTAGTTGTCTACCAGCCATTCAAACTGTGTTTGCATCGTGATTTTTTAAAGACGTAAATTGTCTTTTTTTTTTTCTTCAATTTATTGATTGATTCACTCGTCTTCGAGACGCACAATATGTCCGTCACTGCCCCCCACGTAGATTTCCTCCTCCTCGCCGGTGACCAGAGCGTTGACGATGATTTCGACGTCACACGACGAGTCCATCTTCAGGCGGTTGTTCTCGATGATCCACTTCTTGACGTGCTTGTCCCATCCGCCGCTGAAGAGGATGTACTTTTCGTTCCACTTGGCGCCAGTCAAAGCGTTGATGATCTTGTCGTGGGCACCCTGTGAAAATTCGCAAAAAAAAAATTTGGGGGAAAAAGTACCCCCAGCAGGGCCTCATGTTTGAATACCCCCACCCCTCCACTTTTCCATTTCAAGTGCGACGGTATGGACCATTCCCTCCCCTCCACGTGTGAAGCGTGCGTGAAACGTGCGTGAAGCGTGACGAAAACGCGACGCACGCTTCACGCACGCTTCACGCACGCTTCACGTACGCTTCACGCACGCTTCACGCACGCTTCACACGTGGAGGGGAGGGTATGGTCCATACCGTCGCACTTGAAATGGAAAAGTGGAGGGGTGGGGATATTCAAACATGAGACCACCCCTACTCCTCCCGTTTTCCACGCCCCTGAACAAATATTTGAAATATTTTCTCAAGATTTCTGAATTGGTCATAAAAAGTTAGGTATATGGACAAAATTTGGTTATTTCAAAGAAACCTCGATCATCGGCCCTTCTTCAAATGGCTATAAGTTTTTTACTATTTTCGTTCCTAGAATCTGCAGTTGAAATCTTTCCATATAATTTCGGGACACCTTGTATATATCCAAAAGCTCACCAGGTGATGTAAAAAAATTGTGATAATTGCCAACAAATATTGTTCTGTTGAGCACATTTGAAGAAGATATTTATAAAACGAATTTGGAATATTTGTCCAAAGAAAAAATCTCAATATGACTTCATCTAGTTTGATAAAAAATACCCATTTTCATACGCGTTTTATAAGTGTATATACATAATTAAAAAAGAATCTGTGGCAAAATAGTATATTATGATACAAGTTTTATAATACGCAATTTTGTCGCACGTGCGACAACGTGTCTTATAAAACATGTGTCGTATAATTTTGTTTTTTTACTTTGCATTAACTTGAAGTCTTTCATTGAAAAAAAAATTAATATCGATAAATAACAGAAACATCTTCGATTGGTAACAATGATGACATTGAAATATTTAAAATCTGACGCACAAGCGTAAAGCCCAGTTTTCTGTTGAGCGACTTTGATTTTTGCGATACCAGCGGTGAGAAATGCAATGTTGTTATTGTTTTTATTGATATCAAATCACACTCTGAATTAGAATTCACCAATAAAAACATTGAGTTTTTCACTACTAGTATCACCAGATCCAAAATCGCTTAGAAGTAAGCTGGGCCTAACTCTTTTGACTTTTATTTGACAGTTCGATTGTACCAACCCCGGAATAATAAAAAATGCGTATCAAAACAGAGGCTACTTTGATACGAATTTGCGTTTCATAATGGCTTTATTCTGGAATCAAAATGGAAAAAACTTTGTTTTGATGCCAAAAAATAAAAAAATATTTTGTGGATTGCAATTTCCGACGATTTCTTTCAAATTTGAGATTTTTTGTGTATGAACTAGTGTTCATAAAATTATACCAAACACTATTTAATCAAATTACTACTTCTACTACTTCTCTATCTGTATTTGTATGTAGAAATCATCTAAATGAACATTATCATTATTATTGCCACCTAGAGGATTCAGATCTGGAGATTTTGCTGGCCGAACACTGAGTAGCGTAAACAACTGAAATATCTCGGTATTTACCTTGACCTTTGTAACGGCTCTGAAGTGCGATGCATCGTTGTTTTCGTGCACCAACAGGTCCATTCCTTCCCTGCTGACAAAGCTGAAGTATTTATCCCCCACTGTTGTGACAGGAGCCCTGCCCATAAGAGATTTCTTGGAGCTCTCTTGTTTTTCAACTATAAAAAAAACTTCGTGAAGACAAGCTCATCATACCGCGGTATATGTTTCGGACTTAATTAATGACATCATCAACCATTATCGACTCGAGTGAAAAAAATAGTAGAGAAAATAAATCTATGACAGTCTTAGCTTACCATTGATACTCAAGTCATTTATTACCAGATCCAAATCTTTGACTGAAAAGATCAGATTTTCATGTACGAGCATATCTTTGACTGGCTGACCAATGCTGAGGGATCCCATGACTTCTCCATTTTTCCAGAATTTTATCTGAAACAATGAAATACGGGGTTTTCCTGCAACACATTTCAATTGATTGGTCATTAAAATTAAAACACCTCAAAATCTAACGCAAATATCTTTGAAGATTTCTTCAAGAGTATTAGGCGTGTTAGCAAGAAAAATTGTTGTTTTTATGTTAAAATTGGTATCGGAACAATTATTGACACCCTCTATATAGAGTATCAACCACTGTTGGAATCTTCCAAAGCATGTCGAAGCATCTTTAGAACTACAACAAGAACTTTCCAATTATGTTTTAAATATACATTTTGAACTCCAACGAAATATCTTCAGCTCTTGTTTGAAGTTTCATCTAATCTGACGAGATCTCTTCAAACCCTTCGCCCTCTATCCAACTCTTATGAGGCCCCCTCAATTAAATAAAAAACTTTGAGACCAACTGAAGATAATAGATCAATACTTATAGATTCATTCGAAACCTAACAAAATCTGATGTCATCACTGAACTTGCCCCAGTTGTTTGAGCTAACAGATGCTAGCTATCATCATTCAAAAAACCATAAGATATACTCACATATCCTTCGCTATCTCCGGAATACAGCAAACCGTTGGAGTAACACAAACTCCAGTACTCCGCCTGGCTATCCCTAGCCAATTCGTCGCGTTCTTCCAGAGTATTCAGGTCGAAAGACTTGATGGTACCCTCGTTGGAACAGGAAAACAGAGTATCCTCGCTTGCTGCCAAGCAGTACACAGAACAAGGGTTCGACTGCACCTCAGCGATTTTGGTCAAGTCTGGGGACCACATCTGAAACAGTATATTACATATCAAGTGTGGAAAGTGTCATATTTCATTCTAAAACAAGGATAGCAACAACAGATTCCCCTAGCACCAGTGTCTTATTGGAAGGTTCTGAATTCGAATAAATTGACTTACTAACAAAATTATCGTATTCATTCTTCCTAAGAATGAATGAAAACAATGAAATATCAGAGTTTTCTGAAAATATACATCTTTGATTTATTACCCGAATGATAATGAATTTAATTCACTGTCACAACTATGTAGTATATTTTCTGGCAATATAAAGTTTCAAAGTGTCGAACTTGAGAAATACAACATCAAACATGCTGTTATTACTTTTAAATTCCACTAAATATAGACTTATCTACTATTCTGAGCATTTTCTTAGCACTTGGGCCAATCATTTTATCCCTTGTAGTGAAATGATGCGAGCAAAATCTAGCGTATCTTTAAATATTCTCTTTCCTGATCATATTTTCACAAATATCCACTAACTTTTCATCTCGGGGAAACCCGAGAATGTTTTCAAATTACCAAAAATCGTTTTGCATCTGAGGGAGGGTGAATAATGTTTATACTACGAATGATACGACACTGAGTAACTCACCAGAGGAATGTTGTGTTCTGGTCACCACTTTTAAATCGTCTCTCACACATTTAACAGCGTTTCACTATCCTTTAAATTCGATTTGAACAGAATAAACAAGGTTTTGAAGTGAAATCATGTTGAAATTTTCATACAAAACTGGAAATATGCTGTTTAATAAACCATCATCGAACAAAATTTGATTTGAAAACGAGACATTTCGCGTTCGGTCGATTATCGGTTGAACAAAATTAGCGGCGTTTGCGCATTCACCAAAAATGCCGCAATCTCCAGAAAGACTAGCTATTTATAAACCACTTATATATAAATGAGGAGATTTGTACACTATTTTCCCTACGACCATAAATATTATTTTAATGAAGTTTGAGCGACCCTTATAATTTCAGGTGGTGTCGATTTGATATTACTGTATATTTCTATATTTCGGCTCATAATTGATAACTTTTTCAACAATTCCAGATGTGAATTACTGATAATTTTCCTCGTTTAAAATACAAACAAATTCGTTGCTATTCAAAACCAAGTGCCTACACTAATGTCACGTATTTGAAAGTTATTCCAAATGTCAGATTTTTCCCGTTGTCACCAGTAGGTAATCAGGCAACCAGGAATACAGCAGTGCATATTGACATCAACCGAGAAATATTGTTCAATCAACATCATCAGAATTGTGGTAGAAATAGTTCCAGACTAATTTATATCAAAGTGAATGAAGAGGTTATGTTTCAGTGTCACATTGGAAATAATAACGAATTCTCCTTACAACCCGAAAAGAGGCAGATACCAATAAATATCTCAATTCTATATCGTTAACCACCCAATGCATTGTCATGTCAAAACAAATTATGGAGGACAATTTTTTCAGTAGGAATTTCACTCACCTTAATTTTACCATCGTCAGCAGCGCTGTAGAGTTTTCCCTTGTGATACAGCAGGGAGTTGACGTCCAATTCATGTTTATCGATGTCATCTGCTCTGCAACCTACTCTCAAAGGCATTTTCTGAAAAAGAAAATGGATACCGATGAGCTAGACCAGCCTCCGTTTCGTCCAGATTCGGGCCCACTTGAATTTATCAATTTCGAAGTTAAAATAACAACCCGAAGAAGGCAAAGTTGACTACAGTTACATCGAATCGAGTTCGAATATATTACTTACAAAACAGAAGGAGAATTAAACTCGGAAATAAATACACTTGACCAATCTTTGACTGGAACTTGAATGATTTCCTGCTCTAGGTTTCAGATCTTATATCTTTCCAGATCCCATTCCCGATATAGTTTGAGTATGCCTATTCTTAGAATCATTACAATTCGTGTAAACAAAAACATCTGAAAAGTTTGAAAACATTGAAAACAACAAGGCAAAATGTCGTTTCAAATTCCTGTATGGAAATAAAGTTTGTTATTATCCGAATGTTAGGCAAACCTTGGATTTGATAAAAAAATAATTATATTCGACACAACGATTATTGTAGACCTGAACTTTGGAAACAATTGATGTTAAATATTCAAATCCAATCAATTTCGGTAAGTACATTCGGTTTCAAAATTATAACAAAAGTGTTATGGTGTACCTACAGATTGAATACTTTCTTTGACATATCTTGAAATGTACGGAAATCATTCAATTATGCCCAAAAAAGTATTTCAAACCATGGCCAGAACTATCCAAATCCAACGAAATCTCTTTGGATTTGTACCAAAGTTGCATCAAGTATGATGGATTCTCAAATAGGCCTACGAAAATTAACCCAAAGACGTTAAATCGCAGCTCTTAAGCTGCTTGAAGTCCAGTGAACAGAATTTTGACAAAAGGGTGATCATTTTGAAATAATTTCGTTTTTTTATAGGAAAACCAAAACCCTTTAGTTGTATGTTGAAAAATCCCATCAATAATATGACTTATTTTCAAAGTTATAGTTTCTTTCGACTTTATCAGATCTGATAGGGTTACTCCAAGTGGAGCTATCATGAAAAAAAGTTGGAAATTATATTCGCATAATTGCTTACTACGAGTGTACCAATATTACTGTGGAAGTACTCACAGTTTCAGTTTTAGTTTATGTATGTAGAACTCAACGATAACCAGGTAGTTAGTAGTGAAAGCAATAATGACAGTGATAAGTAAAGAATTGTTTTACGAAAGAGTTGGGAGAGACGTGTCTTGTGAAATTATCCATTTCTGGAACAATAATTGCCTACCTATGAATTTATCACTATTTTGGTTATCCAATATGGCCAAAGGGACTGCGATATTTTTTTTGCCCATTTATATAGTAAGTTCATTGACTTCATGTAGCTGTTCTCTCATTTTTTCCCTCTTCTTAAAAAATATGAGGCCGTATTTTTATGTATAGATGGTACCACTTACTAGCATTATCCCAAAAATGATAAATGATATGAAGTTGGTTGAATCAAACAAAAGTTGCCCACTTTAGTGAACAATAAAACGATATTTACAAAACTAAAATAAAACGATCCGTTTTCAAAATCAAAGGGAAAAACCGAAATGTATATTAATCATTGTTCGGACCTTGATGATGGGAGTTTATGGCTATAGAAATGTCGAAAAAATACCAGGTAAGATACCTATATCCATGTATGGATTCGAAAATGAAAGGAAGAACATTTTTTAAACACCATTACAAAGAGAAAAAAAAAGAGCTATTTCGGTTTTCCCTTTATTTCCCTGAATACAGTTGGTGATATTTGGAAACTTCATTTCGAAAGAAAATCCCGAAATTATATAAATAAATAGTTATTAAGGTTTAGCTACACATCGATATAACCTGTGATATAAAAACCATTATATTCCTTATCAATGCGGTGTTTATCGCGTAGGTACTTTATTTAAATTGCCAATTAAAGTGTAAAACTTTTGACAAGAATTTATCGTCATTTATGCATAGGGTAATAAAATAGTATATTATGATACAAGTTTTATAAGACGCTATTTTGTCGCATGCGTTGTTTGGAGTACGACGAGCGAAGCGAGGAGTGCTCCAAGTGAACAAGTGCGACAACGTGTCTTATAAAACGTGTGTCATATGCAATTTTTTTCTATTTTGAATTGATTTGAAGAAAAAATGGATTTAATATCGATAAATAACAGAAACATCTTCGTTTGGTAACAATGATGACATTGAAATAATTAAAATCTGACGCACAAGCGAAAAGCCCAGTTTACAGTTGAGCGATTTTGATTATTGCAATACCAGCGGTGAAAAAATCAATGTTGTTATAATTTTCATTGGTATATTAAAATCAAATTACACTCTGAATTGAAATTTACCAATTGAAACATTGAGTTTTTCACTGCTAATATCACCAAATCCAAATCGCTCAGAAGTAAACTGGGCCTAACTCTTCTGACTTTCATTTGACAGTTCGATTGTACCAATCTCCGAATAATTAAAAATGCGTATCGAAATAGAGGCTATTTCGACACGCATTTGCGTTGCACAATGACTTCATTATACAACCAAAATAGAAAAAAATATTTAATATCCACATGTGTATACTCCTAAATTGAATAATAATCCTAGTATATAGGCTAGCTAAAAAAATAAATTTATATAATTTTGTATTGAACGAATGCAATATTGATCATAAAACGTCTGATATTCTGAAAAAATACAGTAAATTTGGGAAACACTCATTCAAACTCAGAAGTGGACGAAATAAATCGATTATCCATCCAATGTTGTTTTTTTCAGTGTTGAATTGCAAAGAAATCAAATGCGAGATAATAAAGCATTATTGAAAACAATTACATTTTCCATCTCACGTGATGATTTTTATTGGCAGATTCCCAAACAAACAAGTCTCAAGTGTTTTCCTTTGAACTGAAATGTTAGACAAATACTACAAATAACAGACTCATTATCGATCCACATAGATTATTTGGAAGCAATAAAAAGTGGCTACACTCTTCAACAGTTGAAATGTAGTTGGGTCTATGAAATCTGCAAGAATGTCGTAGCAAACAATAAATAGCGACACCACTGTTGAAATAAAAAAATTCACTGTTTCTTTTCAGATGAAGTTTATTCTGAGATACAAGAAGAAGAACCTGAAAGCCAATATTCTCAGCCTTTTGAAATCCGAACTCAGAACTGTCGCTTATGGCGTTTCCATGGGTTTTATTCTAGTCTCTTCCATTTGTGTTTTACGGTAATGTTTGTAATGTTTCCTTGATAGATTCAATGATACAAATAATATATTTGCAGCAAAGTGTTCAATCAAATCCATTATTACAACTTACTGTTGGTTCCTGGATTCGCGTCTGGTCTGTCAGTACTCATCGAATCTGAAGAGAACCAAGTACTTGATACTATAATATTCTTCAATGCGGTAAGATATAGCTGTATAAATGTTCGTAAAATCCAGTAGGTATACGTAAAAACCAGTAGGTATACGCAAGGTGGATATAGATATGGTGGAACGAGTCCCATTAAAAGGCACTAGAAATATTTGTAGACTTCTGCCTACTTGATTTTGTTGAATTTCAATCATAGTTTCAAACACTAGTAATACTTCCACGATTTCATGTGGATGGCGCCACGTCTGCTGATTCCGCATGATGAATATTAATTAATTAAGTGTGATTTGTTCAATTAATATCATGATTGAACAATCAAATAATATTCATATTTCAAGCCAAAACCACAATTATGAATGATCTGTCACTGTCACTTGAACACGAAACCATAGAATACGGATATTAATAGTGAACTGAATTATCGATATTGATATCAAATGCGATATTAACGCCATCTCCGAACGATTAGTGAAATATTACCGGTGTTATGATCTTCGCTAAACCAGTCTACAGGTTTTGACGGAAAACAATTGCATGAAGAGTCGTTTCACCATATCTATATCCACCTTTGGTATACGTCAACATTAAAAATACAAACGAATAATACTAATACGCTGAGCCTTATGGATTCTATCCAGAGGCTGTACTGACAAATTCATACACTTCTCTAAAACCCACTCTCTCCTTTTTGCATAAATATTTCCATAGCAATTGAAAAGATGTTCCACGAACATTATAGCCCCCAAAAAATGTACAGCGTGTTGTTTTCATTCCCAAAAAACCCATCCCATTCGTGTTTTGTAAGTGACCACAGTTTATAGAAACCCAGCTGAGGAAAATGCGACTAAACAAGTTGAAAGAAACTGCACTTTTCATGTGCATTAGTGGAGCATTGATGCATCTGCTGGAGAGGAGATCAACGCAAGATATGGGATTCATACATTTTTGGTGAGTCTCGGTGATTGCATTGTATAGACCTAGTTCAATCGAAGTTTTTGGCCAGGTTCTATGTACCTCGGAAGAAAATTCAAGAGGAGAAGAGTATAGATAATCAGGACAGAGATGATCGATTGAATGATTTGTTTAAAGTGAGTTTAAAGGCACAACGAACTAAGCTTTGCTAATTTCGATGAATGTTTGCTTTGGATTTTCTTGCAGAGTTTCATCAGCTACTTCTCCTTAGGATACGGAGTTAATATTATTAGAAAGCTTTTACCAAAATTTGGAATTATTATGAAAAAGCCATCGGAACTATTGACTGTGCTATTTAACAAGTCAAATGTCTACTTTGGGTTGTTTATAGGAAGTTATGTTACTATTTATAGGGTAAGCTAAATATATTTATCTGGAACTAAATGACTGCTCGAATAATACGGGGAAGTATCAATAATTTGTTAAACTAAGACCTTTCAAACATGTAATCAAACCTTTGTATATCAATATGTGCATATTTGAATATCGAATTTGAACATTTCAAATACTTCTTTTGACAAAAACTTGTCAATACAAGCTGTCTGACGAAAATGTCACGAGCCATACGAATATACAGTGTGTCCAAGATAAAAGTAGCGCATTTATTTGCCTAATAATATGACATTTAGAAAATTTTAATATTCCAAGTAGTTTCGGAGATATCCGAGAAAAACCGAAATTTGAGAATTTCGTTTTTATTTTCTCCTAGCTTTATTTTCAAAGGAAATGTAAAACAAATAGCACTTCGCCATGGCCACTTTTTAAGGACTACACGATAACATAAGCAGAATTTTTCTGCGACGTTTCGTCTTTTAGAAAACATCATCAACTTTGTATTTTTATATGGGCCGATACTAAAGTATACGACTCCATTTTTTATTGTTAATACAGCAATGTATCACACAATATGATTTCGGAACTATTCCTCGCGCAAAATGTAATTTAGTGATTACTTAATTTGTTTTTCTTCAATTTTAGATAGTAGGCGTCTAAATATTGATTTACCAGGTTGTCGCCTCTCTAGATACTTATTAGAGTACGCACGTTCAGCATCAACACAATTTCTTTGGCACAAAATGTAACATGACCACACATCAAATTTTTCAGTATTCGAAAAGCTGCCGTTTTCCATTTTTAACACAAATTAGGTAGGTAACGAGATGTAAGAGTAGGAACGGTAATATGTCAAAAATTCTACCAAACTATACAGTATTATTATGACAACAGAACATAATGTGGTCATTTTTTCCAGCGCCTACTATCTAAAATTCTCAAATTTCGGTTTTTCTCGGATATCTCCGAAACTACTTGGAATATTAAAACTTTCTAAATGTCATATAATTAGGCACATAAATGCGCTACTTTTCTCTAATTTAATCGACCCCTTATCAGTTACCGTTTCCAATATCCCCATGCTGTTCATTCTTATCTTGGACACACTGTATATTCTAACATTCGTTCAACTGATGATGTCATAGAGTTCAAACAGACAACCTGTTTTACCTTGTTTTTCGCGTGAGGTTATAATTGTTATTTTGCTATCAATTATCTTGAAAAGGAACCTACATATTTGTCACGTTTTTCTGTATTCAAGTTTAAGTGAAATAATTCTGAAAATAGTTGTTTCAAGTGAGACTGAAAAATGGATATTTATGAGGATGTCAAAAAATTTAAGCAAGTTGATTAAAATCTTACGTGTTCACTGCAAGATATTTTTTTAGGTTTTGTCCTCTATCTTCACTACGAATTCCATTATTGACAAAAAATACCATGGATTTCTTGCTGGCCTGCTGTCTGGTGTTTCCTATAATATTTCACCCAACCTACAAGTGTTAGTAATAGCAATCACAACTTTGTTGCAGGTACGGATTTTTTTGTGTCACTCCGAGAAGAAAAATGTTCGTTCTTTGTGAAAAAATATAACCGCCTAAGCTTTGATATTTTTTTCAGGTGATATACCAATACATTTGCAAAAAGATGAAGATCACCAACCATTATTGGCAAAGATTTTTATTATACTCAGTTACTCATGGAATCATGCTCCACAATAAATTTTTCTACCCTGACACTTGTTCCCCGTACTATAAAAATATGATTGACGCCTGCACAAATAACGTGTAAGTAATTCTGAGAACCCCTGTATGACGTTCTGTTACGGAAACTCACCTGATGTGTTTTGTTTCAGGACCAAACAAATCTATGATAATCTGATTTTGAAGTTTTTCACCTAGCACTGACTTCCAGTACGCTGCTCGCAATTTCGAAAAAAGAAAACAAAACAGTTTCAAACAACATTTATTTGGGTGGAAAATACATACTGGCACTACAGGAAACCCGTGGGCAATTTTTTGCTGTAATTCACATGAAATAAATTCGGTACAGATCTTGGATAAAAGTTTTTATGGGTTGGTTTCCTCATTTCCAGTCCGGCTCTGCGCTGAATGAACATTTTTGTAATAAGCCGGGGGAAAGGTGAGATCGAGAGAAATATCAAGATAAACTGAAACGATCCTCAAACGAAAAGTGAAAGCGAGTCCACACAACACACCTTTTCCACACTGCAGAAAACTGAACTGTAGTCATAATTGTTGTGTAACACGCTTTATTGTACAGGGTGCACAGAGTATTCACTATATGGTCTGGCCCCCCAATCCCACGACAAATGTCAAATGACACTCAATTTACTTGGCAGAAAGCACAAACCCACTTCATCACCCCCAACATAATTAACAGTCCAATCCCCAAACGATCCCCAGCCCCCTAATTCCTCAAGTTGCTGTTGTCGTTGATAGCAATCGCACCCGGAGGCAGATTGGGAAATCCCTGGCCTTGGCCCTGGACCTTGCCCTTGTTCTTAGGGTTGTTCTTGGGCACGTTGTCCAGCTCGTCATCCGCCTCTTGGGGCGGTGGTGGGACCGTACTGGGGATGTCACAGTCCTCCGTAGGGGGTACCACGCACCTCAGGGAGTGGCGGTCAAAGACCAACATGGCGGGGCACCTCTGAAGACGTGGGTAGCCTCCCTGGCATTGCCAGTAGCGGTTGCAGGACTTGCCTAGGGGCACGTTGCCGTTGGGGTCATCGTTGCAGAGTGCTGCAAGAACAAACGATGAGTGAGAAATCATTTTTTCCAGGCTCGATTTCGCTTACGGTGTTTCTGGCACCCGTCTACGTTCTCAGGCCAATCGCAGGAGTGGGTTTTTTCGTTGTACAGCAGGCCTCCGATGCAGAACTGTTCGGTTACGGTACCGTTCCAGCAAGTCCAGTACCTGGTGCAAGAAGTTTCGTGGCCAAAGATGCCGTAGAGCCAACCGCAATGCTCAGTGCCGATTGGTGGGTCTGGAAAGTGGAGAAAGATGTTCAAATGCACGGTTTTGGCTAACCTCGCAAAAAATTCATGGTTGAGGCATAGGAAGCAGTCAACTCAAAGCTAGTCTGGGACTAGCTGAGAACTAGCTTGGTGCCAGCAGTTGTGATCAAGAACAAGCTAATGATGGTATTTAGAATAGTGACGAATATCTCGCCAGGAATAAAATTACCTACCATAAGGTTGCTAGCTGATGTTGCTCATGATGTGAGGAGAAAGATCAGGAGGCTTCAAAATCATCTTTTGAAGCTTGTTGATAAATAATGCATCTATACTCACTGGCTTTCTGTCTTCCATCACAATAGTTGGACTTCCAGGGGTAGTCACATCCCTCTGTGACTCCCCTATTTTTCCCGGCGAATACCAGCCCATTGGGGCAGTCGTACAGTTCTGGTTGGCCATCTACGCATTCCCAATACCTGTCGCAGTAGGTGACGTCTCCTACCAGCCTCGATTTGGTCTTGCAGGGGTCTTCTTGGGGTTCTTTGTTGGACTGTGCTGCCACAAGACCTGGAAAGGTGAATTTGGTTGGTTATTTGACCCCATCAGTGTTGCCAGTACCTACATTATGGAATTACTATGCGAGAAATTATACGAAAGCACAATATTTGTGAAAGACTATTTTTGTTGTGCTACCTGTACCATTGATGATTCTGAATTATTATTCAGAATCTATCACGCCGTTTTTGGGTCAAAACGGTTATTGTCGTATTGTTCGTATAGCATCAAGAATGATAAAAACGGTCAGGTTTTGGTATTTTGGTTGGTTGACGACTGGAGAACAGATCTATATTATTCACTTGATCATTTGATCTAGCAAAACATTTTATTTAGAAAAATTCCTTTGTGTGATGATGACAACATCCAGTTTTGGAAACTATAGTTTTGTTGATCGGTGATCAAAGCTATATGGCAATCAAGTTACCCCGAAAACACAATAAATCTCAAATCAGGAAATCGGATTGGACACTTGAAGGTTTTGGAAAATATGGTGTAGACCTCAACTGGGAAGGGATGCATCAGTATGGCATACTGATGGATCCAAGATGGATGAAAGGGCTGGAGTGGGAGTTACAGGGCTAAATTTGAGGATCTCAAAATCCCTTGGTAACACCCCAACCATCTTTCAAGCAGAAGTACATGCTATAGAGATATGTGCCCAGGAGTGCCTCGAAAGGGACACTCTATGTTCTATCAGATAGCCAAGCAGCACTAAAAGCTCTGAAGTCATACACTTGTGAGTATAAGCTGACTTGGGACTGTAAACAATCTCTGAGACAACTGGCAGCGAACAACCAGGTCACTTTGATGTGGGTGCCAGGTCATAAGGAAGTTGAAGGCAACGAGGAAGCAGACTGCCTTGCCAAAGGCAAATACTCAATTTCTCAGCCCAAAACCCTTCTGTGGACTCGCCAAGGCCCATTTAAGAGAAGAGTTCCGATGCTGGGAAGCAAATGAAATGAAATATCACTGGAATAAAGTGCCAGGACAAAGACAAGCGAAAACTAGTGAGCCTTTCGCCAAGGAAAGCTAAACAGCTTCTCGAGTTAGACAGAAAATACTTGAAACTGGTAACGGGACTCCTCACTGGACACTGTCCTCTGAGGTATCACCTCAAAAAGATGGGTAAAAGAGAGAGTGATAGTTGCCGCTACTGCGAGAACTTCGCTGAAACTGTAGAACATTTGCTTTGCGAATGCCCAGCACTCTTCTGAAAGAGGCTTAAGTCACTGGAAGGGGCCTTCTTAGAGCCCTCCGATGTCAGGAACCTCTAGCTCCCAGGAAACTGATAAACTTCGTAAGAAGCCTCGGAATCCCGAACCTCTAAGGGTTAAGCACAAAAGATCTAATAGGTCGAGGTGCTTGAGAGGCTGCACAGCCTTAATGACCCCCCCTAAAATCTACAATCTACCCGGAAATCAATTAGAAGAGAGAAAAAAAACGTGATGGGGTTAAACGATGTATCCGTGTACTAGGTCAATGTGCAAGAATGTAAGAGGAACTAAAAGTAAGAGGATATCTCACAGCCTTGAGACCGGATCATTTACGTAACACGATAACTCATTCATCAAAAACGAGTAAATGATTACCACGCAAGACTTTATCTTCAATAAGAGAACTTATATGAAGACATAGCATTTGAATAAACATGGATGCATACATAATATAATATAATAAAATAAGTCTTCGTCACTACGCACATATTTACCCACTGATGACCAATATTGAACCTTGAGGTATACCTGTAGCTTATCCAATTGTGGTTTGTGGTCAATGAATTCACGTGGCTTTTTTTTATCCATGATACAGCGTGAAACGCATTTCAACTAGTCACGGTATCGATGATGTTACTTTCAATTAATATTCAACAGTGATATTGGCATTTTTTACCGTTTATTATTATTGTGGGTGAGTTCAAGTGGATAATATCATCCTCGTAATTTTGTACCATAACCGTCATTGTTTCTGAGTCATAATTTTGATAGAGGAACGGGTTTTTTGTGAGCTTGAAACAAACAAAGGAACCCAATGAAAAAAGTTTTAGGACTTATATTCCTCTAGTTTTGATTGAAACATCCAATACACAAATATTGCTGTTATAATACCAATGTGTTGCGGTTGGATATAATAATTGGATAATTCATCAGAGATATCCGTGAAGATAATATAGTCAAGATCATCGTTTCATAAGAAATTATATTGTTTATGACTGCTATGTGCTGTATTTATATAGAAAGTGGACATGCATTTGTTCATGCCTCGCACAATAAAATAATAATGATTATATAACGGCAATGTTATTTTTTCCGGTATAGCATACTGGTATAGGTAGGTACTAAATAATTGATGAATAGTAAATTGAGTTACGCAAAAGTCGCTTTTTCTTTCTTCTAGAATGGAGATACCTACTCTAGTTCAAACACCCATTCATCATCAGTAATTACGTTATTTCTTTCTGCTCTGTTGACGATATTTGAGTACACAGGGTTGTTTTTTTGCCATACCTTATTCAGTATAATGCAGTTTATAAATTCGGATCAAAAACACATCAGTTCACTGTGTGAAATCATTAATCTCAGTTTTCCCATAAGATCTGATATTGCTTTTGACGAAACTAGTAAATAAAGAAACGTGACTCTGTGATCACCATTAAATGAAAATGAAAATACCTATCATCATTTATTGTTAAGCAAGGATTCGTGAACTATATTCTAGAAAGTAGAGCATTCATTGACCATGAACTATGGTTTATAGATAGTTTTTTCAAAACCAACCAACTGTTAATTGAATGAACTACGAATTCAGCAATCACACAAAGAAAAAGCATTATTCGAATTCCAAAAAGGTTGGCTCCTCTGTGTTTTCATTCAAAAAGAAGGATATTGAATAATCAATGTTCAGATTTGAAATCATTGGAATAATATTTTTTATCGAGAAAGTGGATGATACTTAAATAAAAGACTCATTTGGTTTCTTTTGAAAGCATGCTAATAGTAATTAATAAATAGGCAGCCTAATCACGTTTTGATTGCCTTAGTATTTGAGAGTATTAATCATTTGTTATTATCCCCATTAAACCAGCCGGTGATAAAATTCTAATTAGCAATTACCATTGAAAATAACTAAAACTCATCAGCAGTGCATTCCTTGAGTATACGCTCGCAAAGAAAGAAGATAATGACATTTCTTTTCATATACAAAGCGTTAGTATGATTGTGGTGGTTATGAAGGCGAGAGCCCGTTTTCACAATTGCGAAAAAATTAGAGCTTCTTACGCCAGATGCAATATGGATTCATATCAACATTTTCTTCTATGACTAGATGGAGTAGAAAGTTATTGAGAGAAAGTATAAAGCCTATGGCATTTCTCTTTGTGATCAGATCTTCCTACAAAACGTACAATGTCTATGGATGCTACTGAAAAAACGACCTTTAACTTTACTACAAGCCGAGCTTATGCAACCGAAATATCTTGTGGTTTATTAGGTAAGACGTGAATCTTGGACTTTTGAACGTATGACACAGCACGCTTTTTTAACGAGAATAGTGGCCGCACCCATCAAATTGTGAATTTTTCACCTATTCTGGAGATAGGCAAGGTTATTTATGAAGAGCTGAAACAGTATTGGACCCAAAACAGATCCGTGAGGCAGCCCAAATTGGGATATAACTGAGATTCAATTCACGTGAAATTATCAATCTTGATTTACGTAATAAATCTGGTTGGGTATTATGTACTCATGTTTGTCTATGCCTAACACTATTTGTAAAAGTTGTCACTGTGAAATAAAATGGGTTAATGTACTATTAATTATCACCTAGTTATCTGCTTCTCTCTGCAGGTATAGGTAACTAGGTGAGTTAGTGTTACATTGTTAATATTAGAGAAAACTGCTGCTTTCCTTTATATTACCAGCATTGATAATTGGCTGATGATGCACTCATATTGTACGAAAATGAAAATCGGAACTATAAAGACAATTTTTATAATTTTATCACTCAGAGGAGTATTCAACTGACTTTTGAATTGGAAATTCTGTGAAATTCTGAATTTGAACTGTGAATCTAATTTTAATAATTTCCGAGTTCGAAGTTAAAATTTTTGTTAAATTCAGAGTTAAAAGCCTGGGTCTCCTGAATTCCGAGTTTAAAGTCGGAATTTTATTGAATACTGAGTTCTAAGAGAGATTTCAACTATAAATTTTGAATTTGACCTTGGAATTTTATTAAACTCCGCGTTCGAAGTCTGAATTTCATTAAATTGTGTCTTTTAGTGAAACTCCAAATTAGAGTACGAAGTCAGCATTTCATGAAATTCCGAGTTCAGAGTTGAAATTTTATTGAATTTCAAGTTCAAAGGCGGTATCTTACTGAATTCATTGAATTCTAAGATCTGAGTTAGGTTTAAACTGTAGATTTTGAATTTGGACTTGAAATTTTGATGAATTCTGAGTTCAGACTCGGAGTTTTACTAAATTCCAAATTAAAGTCGGGATATTATAAAATTCCTAGTTCAGAGTTGAATTTTATTGAAATATGAATTCTTAGATAAATTTAAACAACAAATTCCGAATTTAAACTTGGAAATTGATGATATTTTGAATTTTATCAAATGCTGAGTAGAAATCTTACAAAATTACATGTTCAGAATTATAATGAATTCTGAGTTCTAAGACAGAATTCAACAATGAATTCCGAATTTGAACTTGGAATTCAACAAATTTAGAGTTCAAAGTCAGAATTTCACGAAATTCCGAGTTCAGAGTTGAAATTTTATTGAATTCTTAGTGAAATCCGTATTCAGAAAATCATTCAGTTCTGAGATCTGATTTAGATTTTAAGTGTAAATTTCGATTTTATAAAAGTTAAGACTAATAATTTGATAAAATTACTAGTTCAGAGTTGAATTTTATTGAATTATGAGTTCTTATATGAATTTTAACAACAAATTCCGAATTTAAACTTGGAAAATGATGATATTTGGATTTTTATCAAATGCTGAGTAGGAATCTTGCAGGATTACATGTTTAGAATTATATAAAATTCTGAATTCTAAGACAGAATTCAACAATAAATTCCGAATTTGAACTTGGAAATTGATGATATTTTGAATTTTATCAAATGCTGAGTAGAAATCTTACAAAATTACATGTTCAGAATTATAATGAATTCTGAGTTCTAAGACAGAATTCAACTATGAATTCCGAATTTGAACTTGGAATTCAACAAATTTAGAGTTCAAAGTCAGAATTTCACGAAATTCCGAGTTCAGAGTTGAAATTTTATTGAATTCTTACTGAAATCCGTATCAGTTTTACTGAATTCCAAATCAAAGGCGAGATTTTAAGAGAGTTCAGACTAAGAATTTTATAAAGTTGCTAGTTCAGAATTAAATTTTATTGATTTCTGAGTTCGTAAACAAATTTTAACAATACATTCCGAATTAAAACTGGGAAATTTTATCGAATGCTGAGTAGGAATCCTACTGAATTACATGTTCAGAATTATATTGAATTCTGAGTTCTAAGACAGAATTCAACTGTAAATTACGAATTTGAACTCGGAATGTCGCCAACCAAATTCCGAATGAAAGGCGGAACTTAATCAAATTATGAGTTCAAAGTCAGAATTTCATGAAATTCCGAATTGAAAGTCGAAATTTTATTGCATTCTTACTGAAATCCGTGTTCAGAAAATCATTCAGTTCTGAGATCTGATTTAGATTTTAACTGTAAATTTCGATTTTGTTGAATTCTGAGTTCAGATGCGGAGTTTTACTAAATTCCAATTTAAAGGCGGGATTTTATAAAAGTTAAGACTAATAAGTTGATAAAATTCCTAGATCAGAGTTGAATTTTATTGAATTATGAGTTCTTAGACAATTTTGAACAATAAATTCCGAATTTAAACTTGGAAATTGATGATATTTGGATTTTTATCAAACGCTGAGTAGGAATCTTACTGAATTATATGTTCAGAATTATATTGAATTCTGAATTCTAAGACAGAATTCATCAATAAATTCCGAATTTGAACTTGGAATTTTGCCAAATTCTGAATGAAAGGCGGAATTTTATCAAATTGTGAGTTCAAAGTCAGAATTTCATGAAATTCCGAGTTCAGAGTTAAAATTTTATTGAATTCTTACTGAAATTCGTCGGAAATCCGTTTTCAGAAAATCATTGAATTCTGAGATCTGAGTTAGATATTAACTGTAAATTTCGATTTTGAACTTGGGATTTTATTGAATCCTGAGCTCACATGCGGAGTTTTACTGAATTCCAAATCAAAGGCGAGATTTTATGAGAGTTCAGACTAAGAATTTTATAAAGTTCCTAGTTCAGAATTAAATTTTATTGATTTCTGAGTTCGTGAACAAATTTTAACAATAAATTCCGAATTTAAACTTGGAAATTGATGATATTTGGATTTTTATCAAATGCTGAGTAGGAATCTTGCTGAATTACATGTTTAGAATTATATTGAATTCTGAATTCTAAGACAGAATTCAACTATAAATGCCGAACTTGAAATTGGAATGTCCCCAAATTCCGATTGAAAGGAGGAACTTCATCAAATTGTGAGTTCAAAGTCAGAATTTCATTAAATTCCGAGTTCAGAGTTAAAATTTTATTGAATTCAACTGTATGTGACCCTTCTTCAACTTCTCAAGAAACATACACGAAGATGAACACCCACAGAATAACATGGCTTACCAATGGTAGCGAGTAGTAAAACGCCTACTGATGCGCTCTTCATCGTGGAAAAAATTCCTTTCACTAGAAGCACAGCACTCTCTTCTTGCACCTACACGCGGTGAAGTCTTGCAGATGACTGAAGCGCTTCTGGTACGTCTTCCACTTTTGATACTAGCAGAACAACACCCGGTGTATGGTCGAATGAAAGTTCTTCCACCACCAAAACCCAACGGCGTTTTGTTTTACCCACGGCACTTCTTCGGAAAGATTGCGATCATAATATTTGAATGTGTAACTATAGGCTCTAGTTAGGGCATTAGGATCAATTTCGAATTTTTTTATGTTCTGGTTTTCACGAAAAGGGATATCCTGTAATGTTCAGAGAACATCGTGAGGACCAAGGGAAAGAAGGTAGAAGTTGGTGTTCTTCTTAAATTTCTGGGGATCGTATGCCTCGGGAAACACCTCCCTATGCAATGAGTTCCAAAGTCTCGATGTTCGTTGGATGAATGAGTCTTTTTGGAAGGTCTCTAAAGTGACCACGAAGACTGAACTTGACGAGTCAATCTCGAAGAGACTGCTAATGGAGGAACGATTGTTGATATTTCAGAAGAGCATCGCCCATGAAAATATCTATAAAATAGAGACAAATCGCCAACTTTTCTACAGTGTTCCAGATAATTGAGCGAGTTTGTAAGCGAGGCATCACCGACAAGACGAATTGCCCTTTTTTGGACAGAGTCCAATAGTTTCAGGATATGTTTAGGAGCCCCACTCCAAATATGATGAGAACAGTATTCTGTTCCTTATAGATCATAAGCAGCTGACTGGGAGTGAAATAGCTCTTGGCTCGAAACAGAAATCCAAGTTTTTGGGATGCACTTTTGGCAATGGACGTCACGTGATTTTCCCAAGAAAGGTTATTGCTGATAGTAACGCCAAGCATCGAAATGGATGACTTCAATGGTATGGTTACTCCTGACTGAATTATGTTGGGCACAGTGAAATCGACTTTTCCAGAGAAAATACATGCTTGTGTTTTGTTTGCATTGAATTCTACCAGGTTATTAGATACCCACTCGAGAATTGTTGCTTTCAGTCCATATTTATTTTGTCAACATTTCTTCCTCGTTCATTTCTGGTTTGACGGGCCGATATTGCAGCCCTGGAAGAGAACGCGATATGGAGGGTACTATCATCCGCGAAATTGTGTATAGGACATGAAGTTGCTTCCAACGAATCGTTGATGTGAAGTAGAAATAGTGTTGGTGCTAAAATTGATCCTTGCGGAACACCAGTATTTACGAGTAGAGTATCATATGAAACTTCATAGACCACTACATAGAGAGACCTGTTTGAGAGAAAACTAGCAAGCAGAGAACACAGCTGAGGGGGCAAACCATAAGATGGAAGCTTGGCAAGGAGTCCCTGGTGCCAAACTCGATCAAATGCCTTGGAAATATCTAATTTTGTGTTCAAATTTCAGTGTTCGAAGTCAGAATTCTATGAAGTTAAATTTTTATTATATATTTCGAATTTAAAGCTCATGAAGTTACATCAATCAGAAGAAGTATGCATTATTTTTTGATAACTACTAAAACGAAACTAGAAATAAATAGTTACGAGAATTGCGAAATATGTTTTTTTAAATACCTCGAGAAGCTTTTCAAGAAACAACTCCAGAAATGAATGAAAAAGAAAATTGTGATTTTTTGCAGGAGCTCGAGACTGAAAGAAGATAAACCAATTCCATTTTTCATACAGTTTCCAAGATACCCATGCCACCTTGTATGCTGTTTTTTATCTGCATTTTACAGAGAAAAGATGAACAATTCCTGCATGAAAATAATTTAGTGTTTCTTCCTGTTATACAGGAATAAATAATAGTAATAATAGTTGCATACTGAAAATCGAGGGGGTGATCACGTGGGAAGTTTGGTGTACAGGCACAAGGAAGTTCGAAGGAAGTTCGGGGAAGTCTGAGGAAGTTCGAAGGAAGTTTGGGAAGTTCGAAGGAAGTTTGGGAAGTTCGAAGGAAGTTCAGGGAAGTTCGGGGAAGTCTGAGGGAGTTCGTAGTCATATCGTTCATTGTCGTATATTTTCGAACTTCTATCCACCACAATTCTCTTTTCTATCGCATACCCACGTAGTATCCTTGAGTATTGAGACTGTGATATTCAGTTTGATTAAAAAATTAATAATTATTTCAATCTCAAAAAATGTCTCGTTATAACAGGACATCAATTCTGTAAACTTTGACATAAGGAAAACAATATAATTCTAGTAGAAATTTGGTAAAAAAATGTATATCTTTAGCCACAATTAAAGGGTGAATTAGAAAGTAAAAAAATTGTTCGATTTTTGTATGAAGTACTTGCTATTGTATGGAATTTCAGTCCTCAGGAAAATCTTAACTGTCGTGAATTACCTTCCTATCAAGTCGAGTATCAACTGGTCAATTATTTTGAGCTATACAGTGTGTTACAAAAAAAAAAGATGCGCATCGAAGTTTTGTTTTCAAATGGAATAGGTACCCTGTATTTGATTGCATTTTCAGATTTTCATTGAAGATCTTATATCATCAATCCATCATACTTGATGTCTAGCTGAAATGATTACCAACATAGATATTATAAAGTGTGAGAATTCAAATTTTTCAAATTTAGAAAGTTTTTGTATCGGAACTATTCCTTATTGATAAAAACGGATTACGTATAATATGTTTTAAAATCTTGATATTTCAAATCATTCCCGCTTGACTCCAAGTGTGATAGATCGATGGAATCAGCTCTCTAATTATGGTAAGCAAGCAAGTCCATGGTCCCTTTTTTCTAATTTTTGTTATGGTGAAAATAGAAAAAAATCATTCATATTCAAATTTTCTCATCATTGAATTCTGAATAATAATCGGAGTAATGGATGTCAACTTGTTTGAATCCAGAAAAAACAAGCGTTTTCAATATACATTTAAGAAAAATACATACATAATCAGACAATTGTTCGGAGATGAAGCGAATTTGCAATAGACTATATTTGAGGATGGATATCTTAGATTTCGAGGGGATCTTTCATTTCGATTTGGCATCACAATAGTTTCGGAACACCATTCATAAAAATTGTACCCTGTATCGGGTTCGAGGAAGTTCGGGAAGTTCGAGGAAGTTTGGGAAGTTCGAGGAAGTCCGAGGAAGTTCGGGGAAGTCCGAGGAAGTTCCAGGAAGTTCGAGGAAGTTCGGGGAAGTCCGAGGAAGTTCGGGGAAGTTTGAGGAAGTTTGGGAAGTTCGAGGAAGTCCGAGGAAGTTCGGGGAAGTTTGGGAAGTTCGGGCGCATAGGAAGTTTAGTGTACACGTTTTTTGGCCGTGATCACCCCCTCGCTGAAAATGAAGGATGTCGATTCGGAAATCTTTCAATTGATCTTTAGACTTGAGAACATCTTTCTTTAAAGTAAAATAGCCACAACAGATAAATCTTGAGAATAATAAATTAAAATAAATAACTGACTATCGCATTGTTGGAAATTTAATGAACAAGTTATATTGTCAAATTCCAGTCCATTTCCATACTGTGTAAATAATATATCAGATGATCAGAGATAACAAACATAAATTTCTCGTCGCTGAAAAACAATGGATTCGCCTTGTCTCAGTTCTCAGCATTTCATCGGAGAAGGCCTTGGAATATAATGAATAATTCAAAGTGGCTTCCCAGGAGAACGCTCCGAGTATAAAGCAACGAAAATGATGTTTAATTAAATAAAGATCGAGAGTACCATCAAAAGTCCTTGGCTAACAGGAAAAACTAGGTAATCTCTGATTAGAACTGGTAGGAGAATACCTAATTGGCGACCTGAAATTATATGATTCATGTTTTTTGCTGCTCACGCCATTCATGCTGTGTGGATCTCATTAACTCTAAGAAAATGTTAAAGACGAGACGAATAAATGAAATAAAACAGTCTATCCAAGTAAAAATATCAAACATAGTTTGGAATTGAATGTCTGGTAGACTACGAACAGAAAACAACTACTTTGCTGGCAAATATCACGCAGAACATTGCTCGTAGTCCATGCAACGATTCACACTGTGAATGTAGATCGCAAATGTTTCTTTCTTCCTAAGACGTGACAAATTCACATCGGGACAGGCACGCTTAACAACCTACAGACCGGTTTCGAGCTTATTGGCCCTCATCAGTACAGGGTAGTTAACCGAGTAGAGATCGTGAGATCTCCACTCGAAGCGTTGCCTGTCCCAATGCATCTTCGTCGCGTCTATTTGACCGCACTGAGCCGCGTTCCAAGAGACAGTTGGAAGTGGCGACACCATGCGGCAGAAGAAAGAAACACTCCAGAAACAAATCTCTCAAGTTACAGAACTTGGAAGTGTCTGATAGCTCGACTCGATGTGAATTTGTCACGTCTTAGGAAGACAGAAACATTTGCGATCTGCATTAACAGTGTGAATCGTTACATGGACTACGAGCAGATATAATTCAATGTTCTGCGTGGTATTTGACAGGAAAGTAGTTGTTTTCTGCTCGTAGTCTACCAGACATTCAATTTCAAACTATGTTTGATACCTTTGATTGCTCAGACTATTTTTTCTTTCAAAATGTTTGTCCAATTTATGTATTTTCCATTTTTCAAATAAATATCAGTTACGTGCTTTGTTATGTTTTTCACGAATATGTTTCCTAAACGTATCATTATAGTGGGGAGGGATTCTCCTATTGAATCAAACACCTCATTAATAATGGAATACACTTTTATTTTTCTCTAGTCGCTGTGAGCATTTTGATACAATATATATATATTACAGTTTGCGACCTTTTTTTAAATCTTAACAGTACTTAACAGCTTTTAGGTTAACAAATAACATATTGATCGAGATGAATATCGAAATACAATCATGTGTATTTTCTTGGAGGAAAATCTTACAGTCTGTACTTGGTATTTGTAACATTCTATACAACAACAGATACTTTTTTAGATCTCCAAGATTTCCCTATATTATACAATTCGTTTAAGTTCCTTACACAAACCAACAAGAAACAAATCTGAAATTCGATATTCTGAGGATAATAGCACCACAAAAAAACGAAATTTTAGTATATTTGAACTGCTAAGGTGATTAAACAAGAAAATCATATTTCTTCTTATTAGTGTTTTAGTTCGCCTACGTTATCAGAAGAAATAAACGAATTGTTTAACAATTTATCACTGTTGTCTACATGAGTTGATCTACCTGTATAAAAATTAGGAAAAAAGTTCTATTCGTGTATACTTCGAAGCCTCCCATAGACAACAGATTAACTACTTTAATGGACCAGGATAAAAAAAAGTCAGCTTCAAGATTACTCTGATTGATCATAATTCACTATTGAATTATAAAAGGATTCTGCAAGGTGTTCATTGAACGTACAGCAAAAATTCAAGGGGTTATACATCCGAACAGCAAACCTACTAGAATAGTAAAACCCCAAATTGCCTGAAGCCAACATGAAATCCATATTAATATGTTTTTCCTCCACAGAGGTTGCCACATCGTAACATTTGAAAGTGATAATCATCCCAGGTTCCAAAATATATAATATATATCCTTCTGTTGGTACTTATATGAGTCATATGAGTGTATCAAAAGCTATATGTATTCAATGTTCGTCATATAATACAGTGCCTCATTTCTATAAAAGTGGTTTATAGATATCACGTCTTACTGGAGATTGCGGCATTTTTGGTGAATGCGCCAACGCCGCTAATTTCGTTCAACCGATAATCGACCGAACGCTGACAGTGACAGAGCGAAACGTCTCGTTGAAATGAAATTTTGTTTAATGGTTCATTAAAGGGCATATTTCCAGTTTTGTGTGAAAATTTTAATATATTTTTACTTGAAAACCTTTATCATTCTGTTCAAATTGAATATAAATGATGGTGAAACGCTGTTGAATGTGTGAGAGACGATTTAAAAGTGGTGACCAGAACACAACATTCCACTGGTGAGTTACTCAGTGTCGTATCATTCGTAGTATTAATATTATTCACCCACCCTCATATGCAAAACGATTTTTGTTAATTTGAAAACATTATCGGGTTCCCCCGAGATGAAAAAGAAAGAGAATATTTCAAGAGACGCTAGAGTTTGCTCGCATCATTCACTACAAGTGATAAAATTGTTGGATCAAGTGCTAAGAAATGCTCAAAATAGTAGATAAGCCTATATTTAGTGGAATTGAAAAGTAATATCATATATTTCTCAAGTTCGACACATTGAAATATTGTCATAAAATGAACAATGTAGTTGTGACAGTGAATTAAATCTATTATCATTCGGGTTATAAATCAAAGATGTATATTTTCAGAAAACTTTGATATTACGTTGTTTTCATTCATTCTTAGGAAGAATGAATACGATAATTTTGTTAGTAAGTCAATTTATTCAAATTCAGACCCTTTCAAGATAGCAAGACACTGGTGCTGGGGAATCTGTTGTTGCTATCCTTGTTTTAGAATGAAGTAACCCTAGTAACTGATTTAGATGTTGGCTTCAAACAACTACTGTGGTAAGGATTGATATTCATCTGGTCTGTTTTATGATCGAAGGATCATATACCTCCTGGAAGAAATTTTGAACGCTTTTTTCAGTAGAAATACCGGTTCAAAAATGTATACTGGGTGAAACCAGTATAAAAATTGGTTTTGTCGAAAAGTTTTGTGGCTCTGTATCATCGAAACAAAGCGTCTGTTGAAAAATCATCAAAGAACAAAATAGTCTCACAATAGTCCTTTGAATTTGTGATGAACACCCTGTAGATCGGATAGAGTGAAATTATATTGAAACTTCAAATGAAAAAATATATTATTCAAATACGGTTTGAAAATATGGTGGATAGTATTGAGTACTCTCAAATTGAATATACAGGGTGGTCCATATTTATTGAAGGGGCTTATTGCACTAAAGAAAATCTTGCAATCACCGTTGACAGGGACATTGAAACTGAGGTTTTTCTGATCCCAGGTCCATACCCTTGCCCAAAATAGGGCTACTACTTGACGTTTTCCTTCAACAAAGTTGCAGTGTTCAGTGTTGGTTATCTGCCAAAATGGCTCCAGAGGATGAGGCTGTACCGAGCGATGAGATAAAAGTACCCGTATTTACATTCTCAATTAATTTTTAAACCTATCTAACTAGTTTAGTTGAGCAGTGCGTGAATTAAGTTTTTCTTTTCGAAAGAATTGTGACGTAAGGACGGATAAAACTAGATTTTTTTGATGATCGAGAAGTAGAGGAGTACAAGATAATGTTCGATGAATAGGGGGATGATTATTAGGGTTTGTTGGTGCATTGTCGATATAAATGAACACCTAGTACACGGTATAATATTGTCTGTCCACTCAAGCCTCAAACGTCTGTCAAGTTGAGGTCGCTATTTTATAGAAGTCGTTCAATGCTCATTTGTTTCAGTTTTTTCTGTCAGCGACCCAATTTTAGGTTGAAGTTATGGTCTTCTTTTTTTTTTGACTTTAGCACATATTGTATGTAACTATCATAATCTGACATAATTTTACTTTTTATACAAATTTCTACTCGAAAAGGTCCAATATCAGTTTTTAGAAACAGTAGTAAGGCATATTCCAATAAAATTTTTGGATGTACTCACGTATTTTGGCATCCCAGAACAAGAATCCGAAACGCTTGTTTCGTAAATATACACCCACCATTTGACATCTTAAAATTCTTTTACAAAAAACACAAATTTCGTCCTTCTTTTAATTAAAACACCACACACGCTCACATTTACTTATCTTCAACACTTTTCCGCGAAAGAATTCAATATTTTTCAAAAAATGTATCGTTCTTCTAAAACACGAGCACGAGACTTTGAGCTGTCAACTTGACACTGTCAAAAAGTTCATGCTCGGTTCTCGATGGGTTTGGTAAAATTTTCAAAATTTTTCCAAATATACTACTTTATTTTGCTGAAATATGTTGAAAACAAGTGAATGTGAGTGTGTGTGGTGTTTGAGTTCAAAGAAGGATTAATTTTTGTGTGCTTTCTTCAGTGGGTATGAATTATGCGTGGAGCAAATATACAAATCAACGTAAGTAATTAAAATTATATCAACTTGTACATTCGATATGCCTCGCATTTGAGTTTCTCACGATGTTTTTTCTGCTTCCTGATTTTCTGATCAATGATATCAAACAATTCTGTGCTTGAAACAGGAGATTCGCTGTGCTGAAAGGAGCGCGTAATTCAAAATGTAAATAAAAAGATTAGGTTATGCCCAGTATGACACTTCAAGTTCAAAATATTGGTCTCTACCTTACAGAAGAAGATGCGTAATTGTTTCCAGTGAACAGACAATATTATAGTTCTAGCCTACTAGGTTTCCATTTAGATCGACAATGGTTGGTGCAACTCCTGACGTCACATTATTGCGATATTTATAGTGAAAATCTCATCAATAGGAACATTGTTTTTGTCTTGACTGAGATGCTTTGTTTCGAAGAAAATATTTATTGCTATTTTAGGTGAAACCGTTTATTCTCAATTGAAAGGTGACAGATAAATACCTTGAAATTTTTTATGTGATTGTAGAGTAACAATAAATCGAAATAATTGTTGAAGGTGCTGAAATTCCATAAATAGCAGCTTTTCTCCAAGGTTTCTCATTTGATCAAAATTATAAAATCAGATAGAATTTGTGATGGGGTCAGATGAAAGATGATGTGTGGATATTTGACAGGAATTTTGACAGATAACCGGAGTGGGTGAGTAATATTTTAACGTGAATGACAGATACCTCGTACCAATCGAGTGGCACGTCATCATTCAGTATGCAACTGCTGATGTATACATACAATATATATATACTATATAAATATCTATGGTGAATAGATAATATTTAAAAAATAATGATATTATACCCTAATTAACAATGTGTATTAAGTACGTTTCGTACCGCATGGATCTTACTGCATTCTTTTTTACAAAGTTTTTAATTATATGGGAAACATTGAATAACAAAACCAAAAAAACTGTTCGTTTAAGGAAAAGGTTGTGGTTTGAACCACGAATATGCAACAAGAACTGTGCGGGATATTGGAACGTTTTAAGCCTAAGTTTATTTCTTAGAGAAAAAACACAATAACTGTGTGGGGAAGACTTTCAATATTCTTTAAGAGGACACAAATAATTCATAATTGCGTTGAGCTATTTGGTGTTCTCTGTTTTATGATGTACGCACAGGATGATAAAGATATCTCCAACATTATGCCTCAAAATTTTTCAAGCTTTGATCAATTTTTAGAGATCTTTATCAATCATAACCACAAGAGACCCTTTGAAACGTTACTGATTCAGAATTTTGAAAATGGGTAAATTCGAAGTTGACTGAATATACAGGGTGTTTCGAAATTCGACAGACAAGCCCTCGTGATTTGATGAATATTGACATAGGAACATAAGGCTTGCATGTGCTAATTTTTACTGTGATATTTTGAGGAAAAAATTGAAGAGGGATCCAAAACGATACGATTGTTTTCAGTTGTTGTGTTGCTTCGCATAATTTATTTATTTTACACACATCGTTTACCATTGTTTGTTTATATTAGCCATATATTAGGCAGCTAATGTTGCTCAAAAAATTTATGAACTCCAAACTAAGAAATTAATCCGTTTGTTCATCCTAGATCGAAAATCTCCGAAAAAATATTAAAAGGGAAGACGTTCCAATCAGACTGGAAGTTTTACAAAAAATTTCGTATTCAGATTGTGCTCAGTTGACTATCTCCGTCTGAAAAACACCTGATGGGATATCAACAAACTACAAAAAAGAATCCTGCATGTATTTAGTTTTTTCTCCTCAATGGCTTGATTTTAATCTTGAAATACACTATGATGATTGTCAATCGTTATCTGAAACCCACTTTTACAAAATAGGAGATCTTCAACTGACCACAATCTAAAATCACACAAAACTTACACCCTAGCAAGTACAAAGTTTGTTTTTCTCGAATACATTCGTCCAAAACAAAAGTGCTACTAATTCGTTTTGAACAATAATTGCACAAATCAAACCAAGACTGATCAAAATTGATAGACCATTCTTAATAGCAAATCGATGGTACAATCTAAACCGTACGAGGATAAGTCCAATTTTTTTATTGTTCATTCGGTGAACGAGTTTCTTGCTAGTCACACTAAAAGCAAGGTGTTTTTTTTTTTGAATTTTTGTAACACGGCAGTAGTCCACCAGGAAGATTGGATATTCGTTGTAAAAATAAAATTTAGAGCACCGCTGTTCAAAATTCCGTTAGGTTAAAGAACACATTTCTATACGCCGATGGTTGGAGTGCCAAGCCTAAAGCTCAATTTATAAACTCCACTGCCGTAGCTACAGTTGACGCTGCCGTTCCTAAATATCCGACGACGGCACCTGCGTCAGCTGCGTAGAACAGTAACTGCAGCGTCAACTGTAGCTACGGCAGTGGAGTTTATAAATTGAGCTTTGATGCAAATAAAAAACCGCTGCGGTTTTCAATAACCCTCATAATGGACCATTCCGATTGAAATTTCAGACAGCTTTTACAGATCTGCTCAATTCAATTAGTAGATGCGAATATTCCAATAATATTATGAAATAACATTTCCATATACTGGGTGATTCATCACCAATAGGCAATCTCCGAACTACATATAGTAAACACCAAACAATACCCTATGGAAATGTAGCCTTAGGAGATACACAGGGTGGTTAGTGGGGAAATTCAATCTTAAATTTTTTTAAATATAACTTAAGTTTCAGAACCACAACCATTTTTTTTTTCTGACCAATGCATTTTTGCATAGTTTATTGGATACAAATTTTATAAGCAAACACAGAACTAACCGAACTAGACAAATTGAACAAGAGTACCTACTTATTTATGTTAAATTGAGCATATTATCAACTTATTCGATGAACAAAGGAGATAATATTTAATTCACTAGCCTGAGCAGTCATAATTCTCCTCTCAGGAAATTCAAAACTACCAAATCTTATGTTCATGATGTTGAAACTTAAAACATTATAGAGAAAATCAAATTTTGCCTTTCAACGAACTAAATCTTCAGATTTTGGTGTTTACACATAGATTGTCAATTTCCAATGAATCACCCTGTAGCACCTGGGGTAAAAATATTCCACTTGGCACCACTCAATATCTTGTTTATTGTGTGCATAAAGTGCATGGTTCTACATAGTTTTATTGCAGCTTATCGTGATTTGAAACAGGATTTTCCCATCGACGTACAAACTATAACAAATTTTATTTCCCAAAAATTGTTTTTGGGGATTTGCGCCCCCTCCCCCCCTCCCGCACAATTTGGCTAGTCTCTATCTATACACTTCGCACTATAACATCGAGGTGAATCGATCTGAAAACGAATTTCTTCAGTCCCAATAATTGTTCTACTTCCCATTTCTCGATCGAATGCAGCTCTGAAACCTATGATTGTCCTTCTTGTATTGGTGTTTCGAAAGATTATTTCGCGAGTATGATGCACTGAAATAACATGATAGAACATGAGGTTTTCCACAAAAACTCAGCGTTCCATGTGTTGTAGGATTTTTTTGAATAACAATGATTATTTTTCAGTTATCCGCTATGGCAGTAGCAGTTAATATATTATACGTCTCGGATAGGCCAACTATATTGTTCGTTTTTTTTTTTGTGAAATATCGATTGAAGGGTACACGCAAAAAACCGTGCGAGTCACTTTTTTTAATAATGACAACACAAAAGCTTGTATGTCCGATATCGCTTTACGATCGGTCGTGTTATTGTGGTACTACCGCATCTTGACATTTACTTTTGACATTCACGTCGTTTAGTTCAATTTTGGAATATTCACTTTCTATACCTTGTTATAGAATGAAAATGAATGCAAAAGACAGAAGCAGCAAGTTTCTCTCTCAAAAGAGTGGGAATTTTCACACTCTATTATTAAAAATGATTGTGATGGAATTATTATACATTCAGTCGTGGGGAAAGGAAGGTATTTTCTCGAATTCCTTTCAGCATATTCAATATTTCCAATTGCCAACAATACAGGGTGTTTCTCAATAACATGATGATATTTGAGGTTATTTTTTAAAAGAACTTTGCATGAAAATATGTTCACAAAGAAGGTATCAATTTTCGAAATACATACCAAATTGGCAACATTTATTTGAAATTGAAGAATGTATATTTTATCAAGTCAATTATTTATAATTCATTCTGATCTGTTTATTACTATCTTCACCATTTGATTTCACGTTGTATTTATTTCTCTACGCTGTTTTTTCGGTATTATCGATATTATAAGAATTATCGATAGTATCGATATTATAGATAGTTGATATATCGATATTATCGATAAGTCGATGTTTTTTCAATCCACCACAAGCTATTGAGATCAAAAATTCGAATACATTTTTGAATTGTGTACGTGGAAATATAAAAACTGACAGGATTCAGAAAATCAGGGGTGGGCGATAACGATTTGGAAATATCGATTATCGATAATAAATATTCATCGATATTATCGATAATTTATTTCTTCAAAAATTATCGATATTATCGATAAATCGATCTCATTTCTTAAAAAATTATCGATGGCATCGATAATTTATTTCTTCATAAATTATCAATATTATCGATAATTATCGATATTATCGATAAATCTATAATTTATTTCTTCAAAAATTATCGATACTATCGATAATTATCGATATTATCGATACATAGATAATTAATTTCTTCAAAAATCATCGATATTATCGATAATTTCGATATCATCGATAAATAGATAATTTATTCAAAAATTATCGATATTATCGATAAATCGATCTCATTTCTTAAAAAATTATCGATGACATCGATAATTTATTTCTTCATAAATTATCAATATTATCGATAATTATCGATATTATCGATAAATCTATAATTTATTTCTTCAAAAATTATCGATACTATCGATAATTATCGATATTATCGATAAATAGATAATTAATTTCTTCAAAAATCATCGATATTATCGATAATTATCGATATTATCGATAAATCGATCTCATTTCTTAAAAAATTATCGATACTTTCGATAAATTATTTCTTCATAAATCGATAATTATCGATATTATCGATGAATCTATAATTTATTTCTTCAAAAATTATCGATATCATCGATAATTATCGATACTATCGATAAATAGATAATTTATTTCTTCAAAAATTATCGATATTATCGATGAATCTATAATTTATTTCATCAAAAATTATCGATATTATATCTATAATTATCGATAATTTTTGAAGAAATAAATTATCTATTCATCGATAGTATCGATAGTTATCGATAATATCGATAATTTTTGAAGAAATAATTATCGATAATTATCGATATTATCGATGAATCTATAATTTATTTCTTCAAAAATTATCGATATTTTTATCGATATTATCGATATTATCGATATTATCGATGAATCTATAATTTATTTCTTCAAAAATTATCGATATTATCGATAATTATCGATGTTATCGATAAATAGATAATTTATTTCTTCAAAAATTATCGATATTATCGATTATTATCGATAAATTCGCCCACCCCTTATCTCGACCACCCACATTTTCCGCGTGTACCCCCCATTTACCATCGACCGACCCCCTACGAGATACCCCGCGCCCCGACCCCGACCGATCACGCCACGCTCACGTACCGATTTCCCGCCCATCTGACCACTCCGACGCATCCCCACCAATCGAAGGGGGCGGCCCACCCCCGTCACGACGGCGGCGACGCCCGCAGCCGCCATCAGACGCTGTCGACGGACGAGGCGAACCGCTCGCCGAGCTCTTCGCAAAAGTGCACCGGCGGTTGACGGGACGTGCCCGGCACTGGGGGGGCGCACATGGCTCGCCTCAAGGCGCGGCGGCGACGGCGACGCCGCCGACGCTTGCGGTGGCACAGGGCGCACAGCAGGATAACGGCCAGCAGGAGGGCGGCGAGGGCGCACGCCCACGAAAGGCGGGAGCGCTCCTGTGGTAGTTCGCCGGTGCCGCCTGCAACAACGAGTACTTTGGACAATCGCGAATACTCGATGAAATACTTTATGATTTACTCATAAAGTACTCGGATGGATACCCGAAGTATTTTGTATAAAACCCAACAAAATACTACAGAAAACATTTTATGAAATACTTTAATATACTCGAAGAAGTATCGGATATGGAACATTTCATAAAGTACTCTAACAAATACATATTAAGGTCGATTTTGTATGATATCCAATGGTAATGATATACTCAACGTAGTTCCTGTTGGAACATTTCATAAAGTACTTGGATAAATACCAGTGAAGTATTACATAAAAAAATAAGTATCTGATATGGAACATTTTATAAAGTACTCGAACAAATACCTGTCAAGTTCTTCTTGAAGTATTTAGGATAGTAACCGATGAAATATACTAAATAAAACATTCTATGAAATAGTTCAATATACACCAAGAAGTATCGGATATGGAACATTTCATAAAGTACTCTAACAAATACATATGAAGGTCGATTTTGTATGATATCCAATGGTTATGATATACTCAACGCAGTTCCTGTTGGAACATTTCGTAAAGTACTTGGATGAATACCTGTGAAGTACTACATAAAACAAGAAGTATCTGATATGGAACATTTTATAAAGTACTCGAACAAATACCTGTCAAGTTCTTCTTGAAGTATTTTGGATAGTAACCGATGAAATATACTACATAAAACATTCTATGAAATAGTTTAATATACACCAAGAAGTATCGGATATGGAACATTTCTTAAAGTACTCTAACAAATACATATGAAGGTCGATTTTGTATGATATCCAATGGTAATGATATACTCAACGTAGTTCCTGTTGGAACATTTCATAAAGTACTTGGATAAATACCAGTGAAGTATTACATAAAAAAATAAGTATCTGATATGGAACATTTTATAAAGTACTCGAACAAATACCTGTCAAGTTCTTCTTGAAGTATTTAGGATAGTAACCGATGAAATATACTAAATAAAACATTCTATGAAATAGTTCAATATACACCGAGAAGTATCGGATATGGAACATTTCATAAAGTACTCTAACAAATACATATGAAGGTCGATTTTGTATGATATCCAATGGTTATGATATACTCAACGCAGTTCCTGTTGGAACATTTCGTAAAGTACTTGGATGAATACCTGTGAAGTACTACATAAAACAAGAAGTATCTGATATGGAACATTTTATAAAGTACTCGAACAAATACCTGTCAAGTTCTTCTTGAAGTATTTTGGATAGTAACCGATGAAATATACTACATAAAACATTCTATGAAATAGTTTAATATACACCAAGAAGTATCGGATATGGAACATTTCATAAAGTACTCTAACAAATACATATGAAGGTCGATTTTGTATGATATCCAATGGTAATGATATACTCAACGTATAGTTCCTGTTGGAACATTTCATAAAGTACTTGGATAAATACCTGTGAAGTACTACATAAAAAAAGAAGTATCTGATATGGAACATTTTATAAAGTACTCGAACAAATACCTGTCAAGATCTTCTTGAAGTATTTAGAATAGTAACCGATGAAATATTACATAAAACATTCTATGAAATAGTTTAATATACTCGAAAAAGCATCGGATATAGAACATTTCATAAAGTACTCCAACAAATATCTATTTCGAGAAGCACTTTTCATTGCTATTCATCTATTGGAATCGTGTAGTGTTGTATTTGATGCACTCAGAAGAGTTGAGTTGATACGACAGAAGAAAAAAATTTCTAGTTTCTACACTAACATGCCACTACTCGTCAGCTGAGAAAAAAATAGAGCAAAAGAGATAGTGAAAGAAAGAGAGAGATAGGGAGAAAAACAGACTCACGTGAGAGCGTGAGAGAGTTGGAAGTAACTGTCATGCAGTGTCTGTTGGTGTTGGTGGTTGGAAGAAAGGCGGTCAGGCCAGCCTCTCTAGCGGTGGAAGTAGCAGCGCCATCAACAGCGGTGGCAGCAGGTGTAAACTACGTGGACGTCTTAGCGACCCGCGCGACGTACCTGCACAAAAATATTTTTCAAATTATCTGTTGAATTTGCGAAACTAATAACCTGCTACCACCTTGTCCTCATGCGCCACGCTTTTACAAAGCAACAATGGGGGCTAACGATATCTGATAAGCGGTCAGATGAAGTCACAAAGACGTCCGGAATCATAAATCAGAAAAGTTATTCACTAAGTTTTGCTAAGCGTCTGAAACTGAGGACTTGAATGAGAACAATGATCAGATGACGAGCACATCACACTTTCCATAACGAAGAACAACGTCTCCTTGTCACTTACAGTCGCTTTCGTCCGAATCATCGTCTGATCCACAATTGGGGATGTCGTTGCAGCGCAGCTTTTCCGGGATGCAGAAGCCCGTCTTGAGGCACTGAAACTCGTCGCAGCTAGGGCCATCTATAACTTCAGTCCAAGCAGCGCGGAAACCCTGAGATCCGACGGCTTTGTCAGCCGTGATGAAACTGTAATGACGGAGAGGGGATTGGATGAACGCTATTGGCCAGAACCCGAGAGGCGTGTCTGGCCCAGAAGCCTCAAGGTATATCTACTGATATATAAAAGACTATCGGCACGGGTGAATAGGAGAGCTAGGGTTGGTTTTTGAGCTCTGAAGACGGTAGAGTTTGATGACAACACGATGACATACAAAAATTCGAACTTACCTGAACCTCATAGTGTTAGAAGTGGACACGTACTGCCACGTTCTATCTCCCACTGGTTTTTCTCCGCAAAGTTCTATGGGTGTCGAAGACAAGTCGTTCCATAGCCTCAATACTGCAGCTGGACAGCCTCTACCTGGATAATCGAGGACATCGGATCATTCCATCAAATGAGAAACTTAAACTCGGATACTCACCTATGGGTTCCCCTTCAACGGCGAACTTTTCGAAAACCAACAGGATCTTGTACATCGGCCTCACCGTGATGTACCAGTTGCAGCTCTTCGAAGCTTCGTTCTTCGAGGGGGCGTTATAGTCCTTGGGAAAATTCGGGCTGGTCAGGATGCCGTGGTCTTGGCTGCTGACGTTTCCCCCGCAATCCCCGAAGATGGATTTCGCCTCTTCGAAACTGTACCTGCACCACACTTGCGCATCAAGCCGAATAGGTTCACGCGTGATTGCGAGGGTCTCACCTTGCTTTGAATCCGCTGTAGACGCCATTGGAGTCCGAATGGAGCACGAGCTTGAGGCCAGAGGCCCCCCTGTTGGACTCGATGGGTCCTGGGGCGGATACGTGACAGTACCTCCCGATTTTGGTCTCTGATCCGTCGCGGTACAAATTGAAAATCTCGATCCAGTCTTCTTGGCACATGGCAGCTCTGAAGCCAAGGAAATAATAAAGAGATGAAGGGCTCCGGAAATCCAATATGAGAATGCTCACCCATAGGAACCTATGCTGGTATTGACGTTGGCGGAGCGTATTTTGAAGTTGTCGAAAACGAGCGACGCCTGCTCGTTGTTGGTGGCGAAGAAGACGTAAGTGCAGTTGGTGTCGCTGGGATAATTGGAAGGGTAGCGGGGCGAATTGAACTCGCCCTTTTTCCTGCTCGTACTCCTGTAGGTGAAATAGCAGGAACCGTCTGGAGCGGCGGTGCCCGGTATCCGGTATTCTGAAACCGATACACAATGCCAGACGCTCTAGTAGAGTACAGCTAGTGGTTCGGACCTACCAGTCTCAAAAGTATAGTTGGCTTTGAAGCCGCGGCCCATCTGCTCGCCACTGCTGAAGACCATCACCAGCCTGGGACCTTCCGAAACGACCAGCATGGGTTTGCTGTCGTCCCCGCACTTCTCGTAGTCGAACTTGTCGTACGAATCGGTGGTTTCCTGACCCTTCAGGTAGATCTTGAGGTAGCCGTCGGAGCAGCTGGGAAAAAACGAAAGATGGAGGGATCGTTCCCCGTAATCGGAAATGTGACTCACTCTCCCTTCGCGCCCTTGGGAACGCTGAACATGAGGAAGTTCAGGCGCACCCTCTCGAGGTGCTGCGAGTCCTGCATGCCGTAGATGAAGTAGCGGCACACCAGCTTCGAGTGGTAGGGCAGGGGGTAGTTGGGGCTGTAGACGAAGCCGGTGGACTCCTTCCTGCTGAGGATCTTCTGGTCGCACTCGGTGCCGCGTATGTGCTCGCCCTCTTCCTGTATGAAATCTACGACAAGGATAATGGGTGCGAACTGAGAAAACGATTCCTCCTACGGATATGGTAGACTGACCTAGTTTGGTGAAGGAGTTGGAGAACTCGAAGATGCCCTTAAAGCCCCTGTTCTGGGAGTTGGCAGTACGCGCCAGCGTGACGAAAGTAACGAACAGCGATGACTCCGAGGAGTAGACCACGAGGTTGCGCTGCTGGCCGCAGTACGTCCCTATCAGGGCGGAGCTGTTGTCCGGGCCGTCGAACACCTTGACGTAGTCGAATGGGCAGCTGGAACAACATCCATTAGAAGGGCGGATTGGGGAAATTCGTCGAGGACTCACTGCGGTCCGCCGAAGAACAAGTCGAAGTCGCGAAACTCGAGGCGTATTCGCTCGCCTAGTGCGCCCAGGAACTGGTAGGAGCAGTAGAGAGCCTTGGGGTAGGCACCGGGGTAGGTGGGCGTGAGCATAACGCCCGAGGGCTTCACGGAGCCCTTCACCAAGAAGTTGCACGGTCCGCCCGCTAGTGGCGTTCCGACCTCATATTCGGCTGGAAAAATTTTGGAAGTAGTGGAACCGCCAGACGACTCATATTTGCCTCAACAGCTTCAACTCCACTACAATGTGTTGAAGATTATCACGAATGTGGAGAAAGTAGCATCGTCATGTGGATATATCATCCTCTACAACAAACTACCGAAATAAGTCGAAATGGGGTCAAACTTCGCTTGAAGGAGGGGAAAAACTCGATATGTAGCGGAATTTCCCAGCGATGAATATTTATCGATTTCGATACTTTTCGGAGGTTCTGATATCTCCTGAGATCACAACGCGACGCGACGTACAATCTGAATAACTAGATGTGGCTGGCAAGGAATGAGGTAGGTATACTTCTAGAATTCAAACGATATCACAATGTTCTTCAGAAATATGTTTCATTTGAGAAAACTCATGAATCAGATGACATTTAATATCTCTTGTGTATTTCCGCCCGATGAAACAGTACTGAAAAATATCTTCTAGGGATCATTTATGACTCTATTGGAACAGTGCCAGAACATACAATATTGATTTTAATTCGGTGTTGTATCAACTGGTATAAGCTGTCTTTTTTCATGAGAGCTAAAAATCATCAAAATAGCTCCCAATATATTAATTTCAGAGGCAAACTTGGTAGCGAAAGGAATAATTCCTTCCCTCGTATTCACGATAATTTTGCTCCATTGTGAGCATCCTACGCTGACCACTTCCAAATATCAGCGGGCTATTATTTTCTCGCAACCATTTATCACCGACGCAATACATCAGGATTTTGCAGGGGATTTTCTTCCGAAATTTCCCTGAAATGTTCGTTCTATTTGTTCACAGCAGTGACACATGGGCCGAGAACTGCGAAAATTAACTATTTCTACAAAGCACTTTTGAGGTCCAAGCGTTCCGGTTCATTAACAGAGCATTCGCGCGAACAAAAGATGTTGCAAAAATGATTAGGAGCATTAGTAGCTTTGAATGGCCTGTTGGTTCATTCGTTAGGTATTGTTTCATCGGAAGTGTTCAGTAGCGAGCCCAGGACTAATAAATATCAATTCATTTATCTCACCTTCTACCAACATTAAACTTGAACACTGAAATGTTTGTCTGGGGCGGAGCCTAAGAGAATGACAATCTGTTGAGTGGGTGGAGCCTAAGAGAATCCGAGTTATGTCCAGCAGACTAGAAGACCTAAGAGAATGCATGACAAACTGTACTTACTGTCGTTGATGAACTGGTATATCCCCTCGAAGATTTCGCTGGTAGAAGAGTTCTTGTCGGTGTGGTAAGAAAGCGCCAACGTCCTGTATAATGAGACGCGGGTACGCGGCCTTATGGGACCGCAATACCGTCCACCAAAAGGAGTGTTCACCAACTGGGCAGCAGCTGGTTGCAACACTTCGGCGAAGACGTCCAAGTACTCATGAGTGCAACTGACAGAAAAAAAATATCAGAAGAACAACACTGATAGGTAGGTGGTCAGGAGAATAAAACTAGTGATCTCTCTAGGTTTCTGCAGGAGAGGCTGTCACAAAATAAATATTAGCTGCTCCACTCTTGGAGAGCATAAATACTCAATGAGTGTTTGAGAGTTCCAGCAATGGCTGAGCAATAAATCGTCTGCCTGTGATGTATATTCACTAGCCAACTTATGTGCCCTGATTAATAATCAGCATCATGAATTCCGAAATGAAGCCACAACAACGCTGATGGGAGTTTGGTGACGACCTAAATCAAAGCTGTGCGCTTGTTTGATTACTACAAGAACTCTCTATGCGATCTATTTGTTCGTCGTTATATGACATCCCGTATTCGATGTGGCTGGATCAAACATCACGAGATGAAGCACCACTCATGGTTTGGAATTCAACGGAGGGCATTTTATTTATGATTTGGTTTCGAACAGTGTTTACTGATTCATATAAAAGGTCGGCTCAGTCGAAATGAGAGTACGAGGCTTGTCTCCCAATATGTATTTCATGAAAGACAGGGTATATAGATTACGTTTGTTCACTGGAATCGGTGTATATTCATCAGAAGTTGCGTGTCCGATTCCTAAAAGAAAAAATCAAAGTCATGCTGTGAGACATACAAATAAAAACGCATACCTATATTATAAAATAAAATACTCGAATATCACATCATGCAGTAATATAAAATGTAAGCAAGACCGTGTTAGATTGAAATTCAACACGCGTGCTGAACGAGCAAAACTATAATAAACTCTTCAACAGTGGATGAGTAGCACTGCATATTCAAACTCTAACATATCGAGCGAAAACAAGCCTATGGTAGGATGTGCAGACTAAGAATATTACGTACAACTTCACAACCCTATCTGCTTCATCACAATAGAGATTGACAAATATCCTTATTTCTGTTGTACTTTACGGAAACAAAATTATGAAATCAGGACCTACCTTTAAATGTTTTCAAATTTGAACTGTTAGGTTCTAGGTATCATCGAATTTGTGATATTTGTTGATAGCGAAGTGGAGAGTACTAATATACTATGTGATGAAAAAATGAGAACGTGAGAATAGTTGAGAAATGATCAGGAGTTCCAGCGATATTTCAAGTGTCAATGGAACGGACATCATCATGTTTTTCTTCTATTCGAATGACGTTTTTCTAGTATTGGATTTCCAAATTTAAACTGATCAAGACTTTTAGATAGCTTTCAGTCCGATGGGGTCTTGAATGTAGGACAATGTTCCATATTCTACTGCTGCTGATACTAAGAGACCAAGTGAAAACTAGAATACCATCCTACATCCACCGAAAAGAGAAGGATGAAGAGATGCCGTGATAGAGAGAGTGACAGTGAGAAGTTGGTCTGAAGGTACTCACGCTGGGAGGTCTCCCATCGCAGCTCCACTGTGTACACAGGCAGCAACGGCAACACAAGATAACACGTCAACTCATTGCAAACACACGTTGGGGCACGTGCCATGCCAAACGGGAGGCTGGAAACCTTATCGCGACTTCTGCGCAAGTACCGACGAGCGCGCATCATGCGCAAACTCATCTTTCATCTGAACCGCTGGTGCGCATCGCGGGTTTCCAGCCATCCGTTCATGCCATCGGCAATTCGCACGTGCAACGATCGTTTCTAAGTAAATTGAAGTGGTGCGCACGAATCAGTGAGTTTCTATCATCATCTAGTCGTGTCCTTGATTTTTCTAGTAAATTTTTTGGTTGTCATGCCGTTTAGGCTCACAATTGCACCAGTTACATTGCATTTTTGAATGTGTCATCTGGAAGTCGCATATAATGCATTCAATTGTATGTCCTAATATCAACAATCGAGTTCATTTCAACTTCTATACACTCACTGATGTATAAAGTGTAATTGAAATCATGGATAAGTAATCCGTTAACCCAAATGCTTTATTAATTGCTTTCCATGGTAGGTGATTGAAAATTTCCAATACGCGTAGTATACACTTCTCCAATCCCGCTAACCTACTTGTTTATTGTCGATACTGTAATGGGAAAATCAGAAGTCCTATAAAAACGACGGAATTGAATTATCGTCCCGAGTAGAATTGGAAGGGATCGAAAATCGAATAACTGTTGGTAAATTCCCATTTCATCAACTAGAATCCGATTGTGTATATGGACGTCGGATGATAAAGACTCACTATTCGCTATCTATCAGATCCATATAGTACAGGGTGATCTAGAATATATTTTAAGATTACCCTATACATCAAATTTGATATAAACATCGATGTTCAGATCTATTTGGCAATCACAAAAACAATACTGTCCGAATACTAGCCCGAGATTTTGACATAGAAGTGAAAAATCGAACAATTCAACAGTACAAGAAGAAATATATGATCATAGTCGTTATGTTTGTAAACAACAACCAATTATTCCAGAATCCTGGACTAGCACTCACTGTTCACAAGAAAAAGCGTCAGTTTGTACCATCACAGCCTACAATTAACCCTATTTCAAAAAAGTCAATCGCAATATTCCCTTATTTTGTAATATACATTTATGTATATACACACTGAACCATTCAGTTTGGCCGTATGCAGAACTGAAGTAACTGATTTGTCTACTATCTTCCTGTTCCATGCATTCACCTTTGAATACACAACTTTTCTGTAAACAAGAAGAATCGAAAAGGAAAAATGCAACATATGAACAAGTCACTTAGATCCCTCTTATTGCAACAGAGATTCTGGTCGAACAAATAGAAAGGTTTAAAATTATCAACGATAGTAGAAGTGATAAGCCGATTCTGCTTTCATTCCCCCACCCAAAACATGAATTCTTCGAGGCTACGCCCACATGACCTCAGAGGAGAGCCAGAGCCGGCCTATGCCTTCTACTACCGATGTGATCTGACGAAACCAATGCACAACTGATCCCCGACTCACTCTGGCGGCCTCCCTCTGAGATTGAAGGTGACAAATGTGATCTGGACGCGCTGGCCCGGACCCGCCAGGAACGTGTAGACGCAGTTCCGGGACAGGCCGCGCGGATTCTCGAACTCCGGGGACCGGAAGGTGCCGTTCATCGGGCCGTTCGGACGACTCACAAACGTCTGATCACACTCTGCAACAAGAAATAACGCTGATTTTCCCGCTGATTGCTGGGGAAAAATGTGATGGAAACGTCACGCGCAGGCGTCACGATTCTTTCACGCTTTTTCAATGATTTTCAATGTTTTTTGACTATGTCTTGTTGATTTGGAACTCAATTCCTCTTATGGAGAGGTGAAAGAAACATTCTGTAGCCAGGAGAGTAGTTGTTTTCTACTCGTTGTTCACCAATCATTTGAACTGTGTTGGTATTATAAATAGGATAAGATGTACAATGTGTTTTTTTTATATTTATCGAATATTCATAGCCAAAGAATGTAATGTCTGAGTTTTAGTAGTAGATGAATAATAGAGGTTGATCAATCTTCAGGATATCTCGCTCATAATTCTTTCTTGTAACGTCCATTTCATACTGTTCAAACTCTTTTCTCGTTTCATCTAAATCCTCACTGACTAATAGCAATCCCCAGAGTTTATTCCAAGTTTAAATCGACCTATTTTGGAACCGGTGTACGGATTGTGAAGAGAAATCGGGTCAGTGATATTTCTCCATCTCGCCTGGTCATCCGAAAATCGATTACCTAACTTTTAAAGTGATTTTTTCTTTCAAGCTGATACGGCAATTTAGAACTTATAGCAGTCCCTTTCCAAAAATCATCTCATTTCAGGTTATTTCTAGCATGTCATCATAATTATAGCGAATATTCTTTGTTAGATCAGGATTTCCAAAAGGTGATCAGAGATTTATCGGAATTCTTCGATACCCTCATGCGCGGATGAAAAGCGGCAATGTCGCAGGGCGGGAGTTATCGATTATCATCGGAGGCCCTTGGCCCTTCGCAAACGTTACGAGTTCCAATGACAGGTCGACGTGCTCACTATTTTCGTCCAATCCCCCCTCCTCTTCCCGTTTGTTCTTCTACAAAGCTCCTGAGCGGAGATTGAATCGATGGATTTTCGCAAAGAGACCCCACATGAGATCCAGCTTAAAACCACCATCGAGTGACGTCATGTGCCACGTGGAACAATTAGCGTGAGTTTTGAATTTTCATAGGCTCCGCCTACTTCAGTCAAATCAGTGTCTCATTGATCAGGGGTATTCAGCAGCAGATACGATATCAAATCCGATGGTGATAACTAATGAACATTGATGGTTCTAGATGATTATCGAAAGCCAAATATTCTATTCAATCAAGCTGCAATATGAGTTGAGTTCTGGCGAAGAAGGAAAGTGAGAGAGTCTCTAAAGACACCCATTGATTTGTGCCAATTTCAACAACCTTATCCTTGTTTACACTTAAAAACGACACGAAGCGCAAGTTACTTTTTTCACAACTCGGCAACATCGCCTTCCTGTCCTCGAGCGCAAGCGGCCCTAAGTCCTTCGTCCTCCACGAAGGGCTGATCAGTATGTTTATCGGCGGCCCTACCGAAATGGTGGTCGCTATCGCCATTTGCTGCATCCTCGTGCTATTGGCGGTCTTCATCATCATCATCATAGCGGTGGGGCAGACCATCAGCACGGCTGGAAAGGGCTAAGGGCGGCTAGGGCGGCATTTGTTTTCGCCTACTACGACCATGTGGTCGGCTAACTCGCTCTGCAAGACATTGCCTCTTGCTTGCTGGACTGTTGATGGTTGTTGTTGTGACGGTGTTGTTTCGTTGTAATGGAATTGTTGTTTCGAGCTTGACTTGACAATAGTTGTACCATGTAGACTGGTGGACCTTCCTTTTACATGTCGTTAGTATCTTTTATATTTGTATCAATATTCGACGGTTTCGGTATGAAATAAATGTATTTTGTAGTTATTTGAGTTTGAGCACCCCCAAAAAAGAGTATTCAAGGAATTTCAATAATTCCGTTATGACAAACAAACCAACATATGAATCAATAACATGTGAACTATAACTTATAAGATGAAATTAACACATGAGATTTGTTGCGCAGAAATCTGAATTTGATCATAGATACAGAATGTTTAGCTGTCGGTTTAGCTTTACAGAGTGATCTCAAAAAATCAATTTTTTGGTTTCGCAGTCATAACTTTTTTCCTCTTCAACCGATTTTCAAAATTTTAAAACGTTAGATCAGAAGATCAGAAGATACACAATAAAGGTTAAGGGTTTCTGCAAAGTTGACCCAAATCTAAAACAACCTCAAAATACCGATTTAAAAATAAATCCAAAACAATGCTTCTTCCTCTTGTACATATATTTATAATTTGGCATCTCCCATGACGATTTTTAAGGGATCCTTATGGTCCTATTGATTCTAATCAAAGTGAATTTTGATTTCAGCTTAGAAATATACATTTGACGTGGCATATGTCAAGAGTCATACGAATATACTAATTTTACCAACTCATATTGTTGTTAGTAAATGAAAATACGTCCACATTAGTTATTTTATTACTTAGGCGAGCTTAGGCATAGGTACAGTTGCACTTTTGAAAAACATTGATCATTGTTGGCAAAGGTGACTTACTATTCTCGAGTCTAATATGGTATTGGTTTGGCCAATATTTCTCATTTGTGTGATAAAAAAAAGAAATCCCAGGGCTAGGCTATAATCTAGTTATTCTCTTGCCTCCCAGACAGTTGGGATGTTAGCTTAGAATTGCTGTTTTCTTTTCTCCGAATCGAATTCATCCTCAACACCAAGAAGGGCCATTTCTAGCTTCCATTTTAATTGCCTGCTTCTCTTTATTGGACAAGACAATGGATGTGTTTATATAAATTTCCTACAGATTCAATCTCTTTCCCTCGTCTGGAAGATGAGATTAAAAAATTGCGAATTATTGTTGCTTGCTTCGGTGTACAGGGTATATTGTGTTTCCATTGTATAATTTAATAGCGTCTTTTATAGCGAAAGACAAGCTAGATTGATTTCATGGAAAGTGTAGTAGTATTATAGGAATGCTTGATTATACAAGGTGATTCAGTGAATAATAAAGGAAGTTCGAATAGATTTCTCTCTGAAAACGCATTTTTACCGAAATATAGGGTGTTATGACAAACAAACCAACATATGAATCAAAAACATGTGAACTATAACTTATAAGATGAAATTAACACATGAGATTCGTTGCGCAGAAATCTGAATTTGATCATAGATACAGAATGTTTAGCTGTCGGTTTAGCTTCACACAACATCTGCAGTAGGTACCGAAATCAATAATTAATTTGAAATTGAACTCGAACTGTCAACTCTAACTGCTCATCTATTCTCGATTTTAAATAAGTGCCATGAATGTGTTGAAATCGTTAATTATGGATCTATAGTTGTCAGAGAAAAAAGTTTTGATCGAATATTACTTTTCATATGTGTCGCAGGATGATTTGAAGTTGACGAAATCAATTTTTAAATAGCATGAAGCTACATTCACCGTATCTAAAAAGGGTACATTGTTACGAATGTGATTTTCTATTGGGATAAGAGAAAACATACCGAGCAAAATAAGAAGGGTCATTTTTTGTAAAGTGAGAAAACAATTGAATAGGTCATGAAATAAATACCCTAACTTGAGTAATTTATGCGTTTTCAATAACAAAAAAATTGTGACTATCCTGAATAAAGAAAAAAATCTATTCTTGCCCTTTTTTATGGAGAATATGTTCGATAAACTATTTCTTCAAGATAATCCAGAAGATACCCATTGAAAAATACACAATAAAGGTTTTCCCCTACTGCAGTTAAAAGATGAAAAAACTCGTTTTTCGAGTTTTCCAACGTTTAATATCCTTGAATCTCTACCACATAGATCATTTGCGAACACCATGTGCATCTCTGGACACGTCTCGCTGGTCTCGGGTCCAGTTATCAGAGAAATGTGGAAGCTGCGATATGATCTTTCTAATTAGGAGGCGAAGTAAGGCGAGATACTGGGCGGGATTTGGAGACCTGCCATGCGGAAGAATTGATGGTGATGCTGGATGGACGGTGCAGAAATTAATTGGCTGTTAAGAGATAGCCGCAGATTTCGGACTGTCTCACAGTAGCCGAAAATATGCTAGCACCCCCATGAAATACTATCATCGAGCGAAAAATGCGGGAGTATCAGGCAGAGAAAGCGTTGACTTTGAAAAAAAACTAGCACTTTGCACTTTTTCTAATATTTGGTTGTTGGATATTCAACCACTCCTCAACGATGATTTTTATGGCAAGATCAATTTTATGTTTCAAATCAGTTCATGTTTCTCCAATGTAAGTTAACATAGTTTAGTTAGCGGCACTGTTGATTGCTCCAGTTTCATTTATGGTGGATGAGCCTTTAATGTAAATAATGAAGAGTGACGGCCCCAATACAGCGCCTTGAGGTACACCACATTTTACAATTTTTTCTAAGATACATTAGTAGAGATGGTTCCAGTCAGGATGAGTCTCTAATTCTCATCAAAGCTTATAATCCAAAAAAGAGGCTCTATTATGTGAATGTGGTATGAGAAGCGTTTATAATGACAGTGAGTATCAACTAATATAATTATTTCTATTCATACATGTGAGCGGGCGCTTTTATTTGAAATTTCAACAAGTAAGCTTTTTTATTTCAAATAACAATGCCATGGCACGGTGATATGAGCTACTTTCCAAATACCTAACGAAACAGTCTGCTTTATGACGTTTTCATACATGGTGTCAGGAAAATGTATATTTTGTTTCGTTAAAAGTACTTTAACAATACGATCCATTTTGTATTTATATTTCAACTGAACGATGACAGAGCTGTTCCACCTCTATTTGAGAATATTTGCGAACATCTACTGAAAAAATGAGTAACGATTGGCTTGTCTGGAAACTTCCAGATATTCCGTGGACTGAGCTTGAGATATTCAGCCATGTTAACTGTCGACAGTGAGTATTGATAGTGAAGAAGCAGCACGAGTTTCAGAGTTTCTTTTTTAATTTTTTCACGATAAACTCGTAGTATCCAACTAATATATATTATTCTAACACTGTTTTATGGAGAATTCGAATATGACGTCGTTTTTTCAATATTCATAATGATAATAATAGTGGCCTGTATAATTTCAGGTGGTGTCGATTCGATATTACTGTATATTTTTATATTATAGGTAATAATTGAAAACTTTTTCGACAATTCCAGCACATATGAGAAAAACTTACAGATGAGACACTCCGCCCATTTTGTTTGATGTACCGGCATCCGTTTTCATTGACCTCGGAACTTCAAATTTTGTTCATCGCAGTTGCCGGATGGTCGTTTTCACCGCTCGAACTACTGATGTGCAATGTTGCCATTTTAGTAATGCATAGACACCACCAATATAAAAGATCTCTGATGAAAAGTTCTACTTCTGAGTAATTTATTATGAACAAGTTGTCGTCAGAAATTAGTGTCTATGAGGAATAAAATGGATTCTGAATGAATTTTACTGATGATTGCCACTAAACATATTATTGTACCTGATTCACATTCCAGATAGTGAAGGTATATACCTATGATCATAGGTTGTTTAGTCTGTGCTGTGATCGTCAAAACCTTTATTACTTTCCCTATGCATTATATAGTTTATGAAGAATTATACATTGTAAGAACATAAGCCCATCCGAAATATTGGATCGTGAATCGTGTGAAACGAAAACATTTGTAAGATAACTACCAAAATGATGACAACGATGTAAACTAAACTCGATCAATATTTTAGCGTCTGCGTGTATCTATGACCGGACCTTTAAATTTTGCGCTTTCGACATCTCTCTCTGATTTTATTCGATCCGAAAAGAGGTAGAGAATCCAATAAATATTAATGTGGTGTAACAGAAGCGCTTATGTTGGTGAGAGTGTGTTAAAACAAATATGCAAAATCCGAGCGTGCGAATTTTTTTCACTTCATCATGTGTTTTTTTTTATTTCAAATAACAACGCTATGGCGATATGAGCTACTTCCCAAACAACAAAACAGTGTGCTTCATGATTTTTTGATACGTGGTCGTAGGAATTTTTTTCCGGTATCTCATCCGACTTCGCAAAGACCATCTAGAAGTCCCGTGTCGTTGGCCTCGAGCCCAAACACTCAGCGTCTGGATACGCGAAGAAGGGCGGATGAAGTGCACCAAAAGGAGCAAGTAGCTGCCGATAAGGCGCTTTATGGCAGCCGAACGCTGATGTGAAGGGCCATTAAGGGTTATCAAAGGAAGCCCTTGCGCGGCAGCGAATTTTAATTTTTTCGCCATCGACCGCGATAAACTTTTGATTATCGATAGGGCCCTCTTTATTACCACGTACGTGCATCGGCGTCATCGGATATCGTGGGAAATGACAGTGGAGGAGCACTTACCACTGGTAATCTGAAGACAAACACCACATAGGAACAGGATCGACAGTACAAGTCTTCTTCCTGAGGTGTACCGGTTATCTGGGGCCATACTGTGTCCTGGGGAAAATACAAAAACATGTTCAAAATAACTTTTGATCATTCCACCAAAATTGAGCATCCTATCTGTTAAACAATGATTTTGTTATAATTATGAATCACCAACAATATACACAAGAATTAATTCTAAAATGGATAGTCATAAATATGGAACCAAGAAAGAAAATTGACGGTTGGTTATCAACTGATACATTTTCTACAACTTTGTAAAAATATCAATTTCCTATGAAAAAAATTAGATATTCAACATTGATTTTGGTTGATTGAGAATTCATGAATTTAAGAGAACTAAACTACGCAACACTAATTACGTCGCACCCCGAAATTTATCCCCTGTTGAAATTTGAATAACTATTTTCTGCTTTGAAAAATTCGAATTCTGTTTACACTGTTCGCTAACTTAGTTATAATCTCGTACTTTTTCGATACTGAGGTTTTTTCCATAAAATTGCTTTTTGAAACTGTGCAAAACTTCGGAATTTTCAAAATGACCGTTAATGAAGAAAAACTTTTTTTTTCAACTTTGACTGCAGAGGCATGAATATGATCTCATTAACTTGAGCCATCACCAGAATTGTCTTCTTATCTCTTTTATTTGCAGAGTGATCTCAAAAAATCAATTTTTTGGTTTCGCAGTCATAACTTTTTTCCTCTTCAACCGATTTTCAACATTTCAGGATCATTATGAAGTTAAAACGTTAGATCAGAAGATCAGAAGATACACAATAAAGGTTAAGGGTTTCTGCAAAGTTGACCCGAATCTAAAACAACCTCGAAATACCGATTTAAAAAAAATCCAAAACAATGCTTCTTCCTCTTGTACATATATTTATAATTTGGCATCTCCCATGACGATTTTTAAGGGATCCTTATGGTCCTATTGATTCTAATCAAGGTGGATATAGGATGGTGAAACAACTTCCTATTAACAAGCACTAGAATAAACTGTAGACCTTAGCCTACTTGATTTCATACCGTAGTAATATTTCCTGAAATTAACAGAGATGGCGACATACCTTGTGTCGGTAAAACAGAAACTGTGCTTCTGTCATCTTTTTATCAGTTTCATCTGTTCTAGATGAAAAAATGACTGAGAAGAGTCAAAATATCAATATTCATTCCAGGTTTATAGAAAATATATTGTTTAATGTCGTTTCAAGTCACGTCTGTCAGATGCGAACCACAGAAATACGTAAGCAACAGAAATCTTCTTCGATAATCGATCTTACTGCCACCTTCATTCAAGTAGCTGAAATATTACTACCTTCTCAAACGGTCTACAAGTTTTTCGCAGAAACAATTGAAGAGCTGTTTCACCATCCTATATCCACCTTGATTCTAATCAAAGTGAATTTTGATTTCAGCTTAGAAATATACATTTGACGTGGCATATGTCAAGAGTCATACGAATATACTAATTTTACCAACTCATATTGTTGTTAGTAAATAAAAATACGTCCACATTAGTTATTTTATTACTTAGGCGAGCTTAGGCATATGTACGGTTGCACTTTTAAAAAACATTGATCATTGTTGGCAAAGGTGACTTACTATTCTCGAGTCTAATATGGTATTGGTTTGGCCAATATTTCTCATTTGTGTGATAAAAAAAAAGAAATCCCAGGGCTAGGCTATAATCTAGTTATTCTCTTGCCTCCCAGACAGTTGGGATGTTAGCTTAGAATTGCTGTTTTCTTTTCTTCAAATCGAATTCATCCTCAACACCAAGAAGGGCCATTTCTAGCTTCCATTTTAATTGCCTGCTTCTCTTTATTGGACAAGACAATGGATGTGTTTATATAAATTTCCTACAGATTCAATCTCTTTCCCTCGTCTGGAAGATGAGATTAAAAAATTGCGAATTATTGTTGCTTGCTTCGGTGTACAGGGTATATTGTGTTTCCATTGTATAATTTAATAGCGTCTTTTATAGCGAAAGACAAGCTAGATTGATTTCATGGAAAGTGTAGTAGTATTATAGGAATGCTTGATTATACAAGGTGATTCAGTGAATAATAAAGGAAGTTCGAATAGATTTCTCTCTGAAAACGCATTTTTACCGAAATATAGGGTGTTTCAGTGTTTACAGAGCACACCTATGACTCTGATTTTGTTTTTATTTATGCTTGGGACGTGAAACAATAACTCTCCCACCCTCTAGGGGTGAGCCATTACACTGCGCGACCTACATTTCCCTATCCCGACAGGGTTCTTCGAAGCGTCGGTCCTTGGCGTCGCGACGCCCATAGGGGGCGCTAGCGACGCCGATGCAGGTTCGATTTGAGGACGAACAGGGAAGAAGCCGACACACGAATAGAGGGGTTTGTGAATAGAGGGAAATGCGTTTACAAGCGGCATTTCAGGGTTTCTGTGAGCTTTCAATTTTTTTTATGGGAGTATATCAGGGTTTCCCTTTGATGTTTTGAGAAAAATCGAGAGTAGATTCGTAGCAGAAAACTTCCGAACTCTCAATAGACCCTGGACAAACCAGAATATTTTTTGGGGAAGTTTTTATTTACTTGGTTCTATTCGATGAATATATAGGGTGACCAGAATACGATGGAGATGATTCAAATCATTAAATTGCGTCATGATGATTTTACCACAATTACTCGCACTGAGGCATGAAATCCTGCAATTCATGCAATCCATGCAACGTTTTAGTATTCATAGCGATACGTAATGTAATCCGGGATGTTATGCAGTTGTTGGTCAATTAATATCCGGTTAGCTAGACATTTCTATGGTAATTAATTATCATCATTATCAATTTAATCACTTCATCTTCAAAATGTCCGAATATGAAGTTGACTGAAAATAATAATGACGGCGCAGCCATTCTCATGTGGGTCGCGGGGGCATGTGGTGGTGCTACAGAATACGACCGTCCGTCAGGCGGCATACGAACTTGAGTCTCGGGCATGGAATATTCATCCTCTTCAATGCATATAGTTCCATCATCTCCTCTAAGGTAGTCCATCGCTTTACGATCGGTCGTGGTATTGTGGCACTACCGCATCAAAGATGATTTCGGAATTATTAAATCGAGTACTGGTCGTGTGGAAAGCTAATTTAATTTCCAGTGCTGAGACTGAAAGCTAGTCAGTGACGTTTTTGGTCCAATTCGATTTTCCTCACACGAAAGGGACTTTTTTCGCTGACACCTCATGTTTCTATCGGTGGTAATCCATTTAGAAGATTGACGCTCTGGCCCCACGCTCCGCAAAACTGCTGATTTTTGATTTGGGACTTCAACTCAAGGAAATTGTAAGACGTTTCCACCGACATATTTTTTTTTCTTCAAGATATTTCCGCCCAAGTCAACATTTTCGTCAATTCCAAATGCGAATTACTGAATTCTTTGTTGTCACAACAAATTTCAAAGTGAAATGATTAACAGAAGAAAATATGTGTAAGGAACTGTTTTTCAGCGATCTTCATTTATCAAAAAAGAGTTTTACAAATTGGCGTTCAAGCAGGGACCTGAAGTAAGCAAACCCCACTTGTTACCTACGCGTGCGACAAAATAGCGTCTTGAAAAACTTGTATCATAATATACTCATAATATACAGATTTAAGATGCAAATGAGAATATTTTATTTTTTATGAGAAAATCATACGTCAGACGAAAAACATCATGAGACCAGATTTGTTAACAAACTGATGAGGATTAGAAAAATAATTATTAATACAGTGGCGTATCACTTTCCCCATTGAGAAGAACGCCGAAAGATCAGCAAAAAACTGATGCTAACAATTCTGATTCGATGGTTAAGTAATCGTGGCTGTGAGCAGAACAAAATAGTTTACCTAACTTTGCTCACATAGTATACGATGAGATAAAAACTTTAGGAACGTTCATTGGTGAGATGGTCATAACTGGATTTATAATGCCTATCGGTAGAATGTTTCTTTTCGAAAATTTGCCAATGGATTCCGAGCCAAGAGAGTTTGAAATCGCACACTCTGTATGTTCCCAATTCGGTAAACTGCTTTAAATCAGCTTTCACGACGTCCAAACTTATTTGGGAATAGGTAATTGAACATTCTCAGAATTCTTCTTTAGTTAGTTAGGTTGAACTAATTATAAACTAGTTATAAGGGTATTTCAACTAACCCGTGTTTCCAATTATCGCTAGATTTCATCAAAATCCTTTAGGATCAGATGCGAGAAATTGAATTCCTGAAGTTCGTATATTGTTTTGGTGAAATTTCATGTTTGATGGTATCTCGCTTGTGAAAAAAAAAAGAAGGACGAAACATGTGCATTCTGCATTCACCGTGTGAATCTTTGCATGGACTGCAGGTAGATATACAATATTCCGCGTGGAATTAACCAGGAAAGTAGTTCATACTTCATTCAATCCATTCTTCGAATTCAGATCTGTTTCTCAGCATCACCATATTTTATTTTTATTCGGAAACTCTTTTGCAATTCAAAAACTCACCAGGAAATTCGGACGTTCTTTTCTGAATTCGGACATTTTCTGTCAGTCGAAAGCCTTTGAAACCGCCTCAGATTGTGCATGGACTCATCAAAGAGCCATCTTCGCGATCCGGGGCTCCGGAAATCTTTGGAACTTTTCCGGACTCAGCGTGTGCGAGAGACAGTGAGCGATTGCCCTTTTGAAAAATTGACGACAGATTTGCACTTGTTTGACCTTTAAGGCATATAGGCGGAAAATCTATAAGTCGATTTTGATGGTGAAGGCGCTAAACGGCATTTTCATGTAGACATATTATTCGCATTTGAAAAGTTGAGGAATTATTTTCAATAGCGGAAACAAATCAAATCTTAGTTCAAAGCAAATCAACGATATAATTACATAAGGTTAATAATTACGTCTTCTTGCCAACTCTGCAATGTGTCGAATAAATATTATAATTCCTGACTTAGAGCGCTTGACATTTTTACATATGTGATTAGCTGATAATCAGAATGATTTCAAAATCAAAGAATCAAAATGAAAGACTTCAAATTAATGCAAAGTAGAAATTTTTTTATTGTATTATTACAGATTTGAGTTGCAAATGAACATATTTAACTTTTTTTGTTCGAGAACCGTACGTCAGACGACACAAAATCAAGAGACCAGATTTGTTAACAAATTGATGAGGATCACAAAAACAATGAATACTCTAATAACAAGCAATGGCGTATCACTTTCCTCATTGAGAAGAACGCCAAACGATCAGCAAAACACTGATGCTAACAATTCTGATGCGATGGTAGAGTAATCGGGAGTTTTGATCTCTGGGTGATAATGGCATGCTTCACCCCTCGGCGAATAAAATAACTATCATCTATTCCCTGCCAAAACCCGGTTATAATTCGACACCTCCATCTCCCGGGAAGCTAAAAAAATCAAAGAAACTTGAGAGCTGCGGCGTATTACGCGAAGCGGAGTTTAAAAGTTCTGAGAGCCTCTCGGATGCCGTGAATCGAGGAAATATGAAATGCAAACGAGGTAACGGTATAATATGCTGATTTTTGCATCTCTATTCATTATTCCTTGAGAGGAACGCGAAAGACGCTTGTCGCGATGCCGCCCTTGCTCCCAAAATTGTCGAAGGCAATTATTAAATATTTTTCGCGGTGTTTCCACTCAATTACGCGATCGCGGGTTTTTCCGAGGAAATTTTTGTTTACTCTGGTAGGGACGGGAACGCGATCTGATCGATTGAAGACGGGAAAGGGGATCAACGTGGCATTAGGGAAGAAGGAAATGCACAAAACTTCAGAGTTCACAGGAGCATTTGCCATCGCCTTGTTTTCGAGCTGTATTGATTGTCACTTATAATACCACAAGAGCTTCAATTATAACTGGAAATTTTTTCAACAACACGAAAATATCCGTGTTGGAGAAAAAAATTCACTGTTTTTAATTGAAGCTAGAGTGGTATTCAGTTAGAAAATTCCGCCCCGAAATATTATTGAAGTCTGTGCGTTGAACAGATAGGGAAGGTTCGACCCCGTTTCTCATTGGTCTAGACGCCAGTCAAGCAAACAAGTGGATAGTTGACTGTACGGCTGTGTATAAACAGTAAAATAAAATACAACTTTGACGAGACTGACTGTTTAAGTCTTATTTCCATTATATTTACCGCGAGTTCCGTTAATCAAGATGTACAAATTCAATAATCGTAGGACACGAATTTGATTCTCATTAACACTTGACAGTTTACATAGTCAGTCGCTACCGGTTCACTAGGCACCGTATTCGTAACCATTTTTTTCAAAGGTGTTTTATTTTTAATGCAATTCAATTGTATAATCTTTTGCCTGATGAATTCAAGATATACAATATTAATAAGTTCAAATATAAATTGAAGAAACATCTATTTGATAGGCAATGAATACACTCGACCAGGCTTGTTGATAATTTTCATCCCATTCATATTGCAGACTGATAACTACCTCAAATTCAATTGAATTGTTGTTTTTTTTGTATTAGTTATAATTGCACCCATAATTCAACTACTTTATATATTTATTTACTTTGATTCATTATACCCATCTTGTTAGCCCAGCCAATTACTTATATAATTTTTTTTGTGGGCATTTGGCCCATTGTTGGTTAAGTAGAATAGTTTCAAGCTAGACTTCGCCATCAGTTTATGTTAGTCACCTATTTTGTATATAATTTTTTCTTTATCACATTAAAGGCGTTTATTATTATTATTATTATTATTAAATATTATCGTAAATTGTGAATCAACAATTCGGTTCATCATTATTTACTGATACCGTCTGGAAACATTGAATAATCATGAGAGAAAACTCAGAAGAAGAAATCTAAATCTGTCATCGTATTCTCTAATGCGTTCTTGATGTCAGAGATACAACACTCATATTTGGGTTTTCTTATGGGTGATGTCGTCCTATTGAATTTTTCCATTTTTTCTAATCAACGTATCACACGATATAATCGAATATTTCATGCTGGTCAATATTGTCAAAAAATCGTTTTTGTGAAGAGTGGTTTCGAAACAATGCCAACAATTTTGTTCCAAAAAATTAATCGTGAATTGAATTCTGACTGTTTCATTGGTGTTTCCACTGTTTTTTCCCAAATATTTTGTGGTTTTTGGGTTATATTTTCATTTGTTGTATATTCTTAAGCCACAGTCTTCAATGCTCATTCAGGCAAGATAAATACATCTTTTTCTCACTGCGACAGCATATTCAAAGACATTGAAAAAATTCAAGACAATTTAATTAATCCGTACGTAGGAATATCAACTTTTCTTTTTATATGGGTAGGAATTATTTGATGAAAATTTGATCCAATTCTCTCTGCAACGACAGAAATTGATGAACATCGTGCAAGCCAGAAGAAGTATATTGGGATATAACGTGAATACAAAAGTATTTTGAATTTAGTTGACAGAGAAGATCTTCAAAAAAATTTCTTTCCCACGCGCTTCCACAAAATCAAACAGGAAGCTTGTTGAAAAACAATCTGATATGTGACTATTGATCGTTTCGAAGCATAAAATCCTTCTAGCACCCCTTGTTTTGATCGTTTGCATTTATAGTATATTTGCACCAACGTTATCCAGTTTATATTCATTATGTATGAGAATTTCCTTTTAGGAACATCGGGAACACAACTGGGGGGAGGGGGGGGGAGAAAGACGAGAAAAGAAAAACAAGATGGCTTCGCTGTAATATCGGTGTAGTAAATTTGGAAATATGTCATGTCAGAACTTCCAAGCTCCTCATCATCACTTGAAACTATTAAGCTCGATGCTATACAATAATTACCACTTTAATAACAGCCCAAGTAGGATCATCGTGTAGTGTTCACATCTCTGTCTAACTCACGAAGATATAGACGATTTTATTATTTTCCACTTCTCTATATGAGAAAAACATCAAAAGGATCTAAGTGCCAAAAACAAGAAACTCTGATAATCGAACAATATGAAAGTGTCATGATAGTTATTTATTTTTAGCTTCATTACTTTGGGACGGACCGTCCTGACAGAAAATGATTTATAATTTTTGGAAAAAGGTCTAAGTGCCTCACTTGTTAATATAACTAAATGCAAATGGTGTACGACTATCTCTCATATTCAACTCATCCTAAAATACTGTCCCACAATGTGTACTATTTAATTTACTATTTCGTAATAGAATAATCCGGGGGGTTTTCTTTTTTAGTACCTACTCGTAAACAGGGATTTACTATCATATCGTTAAACGGAGTTAAGTATCAAGAGGACCCCAATAAACCCGATAATATCGAATAAAACAACCGTGAAACTAGAAAACTGTTTTTATACAGCATAAACATACGCGTGATACAATTTCAGAGGGGAGCATCTGAGAAATGACATCAAAAGGAGGAGCGGATTTCGTGAAAAAAAAAACTTACCATATCGTCAGTGTCTAAAGCAAGGTCGGCAGATGAACGACAGGACCAAACCTACGATTTCACCTGCAAAAAAAAATTCGTTGAGCTCCCAATTGAACGGTCGAAGTCATAATTTTTTTTTCTGAGCCTTCGACGCTTACGTCGCACCCAGAAATTTTGCCCCTGTTTCAATTTGAATAACTTTTTTCTGCTTTGAACAATTTGAATTCTGTTTGCACTGTTCGCTAGCTCTGTCCTTCAGCATTAATTTAAATGTGATTGATTCAAGAATGTATTTTTCATTATAGCGCTTCTTAAGTGTGTACCTATAAAACTCCAATTATAAGGTGATTGTGGGAAAAATCTAAAGGCCGATTCAGAGTCATGCATTTCCATGCAGGGTTTTTGAAGCACGTGCGATTTACAGGCACATATTGTATTTCTGACGCTTGTGCCTGAAAAAGGCATGACATATCACATATGTGCATTTTCATCGCATTTCTTACCCAAGGTCATATTTTATTTCGTTTTTTCACTAGTGAATTGAAAATTTCATCTCGCTTATTTTCTCCAGATTAGAATTACAACAGAGACTTGACTCAGAGAAAGGCGAGAATGTTACAAACTTCACAGAATGATCATCAAATTCAAAATATATCGAATGCCAAACTCAAATACAAGATTGTCAATTATTCACAGGCTTTTAGGGATGTTTCGAAAAAAACGCATGCAATTCAGTGGAAAATAAGAACTTGTCCTTATTCCATGCATGCCCACCACGCATTTTACAAGCACGCCGACAGGCACCCTAATAGCACAACTCAGAGTCCAGTGGATGTTCAATGGATGTCCTCCTCAGGACATCTCAGACATCCACTGGACATCCAGTTTTTGTACACCGGATAACGTATGGACATCCATAGGATGTCGCATTTCCAACTTTTTGACTATCCATCATGGACATCAATATGGTAACGTGTATGGACAAATGGATGTTCAATGGCCTTTTCACCGCTTTGGACATCCATGGAATATCCATAGGATGTCCATTTTATGCCGAATAAATGAAAAAAGCTACTAGCATTCAAGCGCGGTCACCCATCCAAACTCTAACTTCGCTTATCGTTGCTTTACCTCTGTGATTCATCCTTTCTTGCATGGTGGCTGCTGCTGTCTTCTTATTTATATTACTAAATCCATGAAATTTGGTCAATAATGAGAACGATTCAAATTACTCCATTAGTGTTGATTCTTGCATGTCAATTTGACATATTTTTCATTTTAGAGAAAATTTAGGTATTGTACGATGATGGAGTAGACAATGATGTGTGGTATTTTGATATCTCTACTTCTATGTTGTGAGAGCCCAATTGGCCAAATTCGTGCATGGTGGAGAGAAGCGAGACCAACAGCTGATACTCTAATCCGAACCACTTCTATAGGAGTAAAGTAATTTAACAGAATTCCCATTGTTTTATATTACTTGAACATGAGGGTTTCTTTTGGTGTAAATTTTGAATACTTTTTATGAATGCAATATAGTATGTATGTATGTGTGTGGAAAAAATTCGAAATGTGAACGTGGGGACATTGAATGTACGCCATATGTTCTGAATATCCAATGAACGTATCAATGTGGACCTGAAATGGACTATAATTGTAAGCCATATGGACTACCTTGAATATATGTTCAATGGATATCTCCATGTGGACATCGATTGGACAAGGGCTATCGATATTTTGAAGAAGAGGTCATTAAATGGACACCAAATGGACTACCTTGTCTGGACGTCCAATGGATATCTTCATGTGTATATCCTATGGATATCCAAAATATATCCATGGACACCTTGGACATATACTGGACACAAAACGCATGTCCAATGGACATCTTGTGCTATTAGGGCATAGATGTGAACGACGACACAGGCATGCATTTTTCAAGCAGGGTCAAAAATGCAGGGTGTGCACGCATGAATCTGAATCGACCTTAAAATTAATGTACCTTATTCAGAATCACATGAAAATTTCAAAAATAGCAAATAAGTGGAAGTTGAATATTGTCATTTGAAGAATGTACATAACACATTAGCTTTACATATTCATATCCGCTACCACCAACCATAATACAATACCGCATCTAGCGAACAGATTTATTATGTAAAAAATACGTATACACGTCAAAAACTAGTACTATAATAGTTCAGCCCTTGGCTCGTAGATGGCGGAATGGCGGATCGGTGAATGACATGATAAACTACAGTTGAGTACAGTGTTCTGCAACGACAACTAAGACGTCAAATCTATGTTGGTACTCCTAATTTGCTTCAATTCAATTGTTTCCAAACAAATTAGTTTTCCATGTTTACTCAGTTTAGTCTCCATAGAGATTTTTTGAACTCGATTATCTCATTTTATAGTGGAAAAGTAACATATTTCGATACAATTTATGGAAAATATAGAACATTAGCTTTACATATTCATATCCGCTACCACCAACCATAATACAATACCGCATCTAGCGAATTTTTTGCAGCCAGTCAGCCACGACAAAGTTTACAGAATATTCTGTAAACTTTGGCCACGATTTGCTGCATTCGGCTTTCAAAGTCAGTTCCACCCGCTTCATAAAAAGTCGGATTCGTTCGCTAAAGCCCCACTGTACCGCAGAAAACGCTTCAGCGGGGATCCCCAAATAAATGAAGTCTTCTCGGTATTCAGAGCGGATCGTTTCGAAGCTAATCCTATTTCATCTTCGGGAGAGCCGGGATGGTTCGCCGTCGGCCAGAAATGTTGGCAACTCCGCAGAATCGCGTGCCTATTGATCCCGGCTCATAGACATCGTCTTTTAACCGCATTTTTGTCCATACGCAAACAGCTGTCCTGATATTAGGGTGAAGGAAGTGTACAGGGTGTCTCAAATCGTAGGGGGATCCTCGGAAGATGAAGACAGACATCTCGGAATATTCTTAGCTCAGAAGAATATTCGTGCAATTTACTACTCAAAGAATATTCATATTCTATCTGAATATACCTTTTTTTCATGAAGAACATTCAGTTCTGAAAAATCCGAATTCGTCCCACTTCTGACAAAAAAAATCAAATAGTATAGGCTGATTTTCTTAAGATTTTTTCAAATTGGAAATGATCGTATGTCGGGTATCACTTTTGCAATCTTTTTCAAATAAGCTGGATTATGTTCCTTGTCGTTTTTATGACCTAACACGATATCGAAAGCACATCAATCAAAAGTATTTCGGTTTTTTCGATTGGAGAAATGGATTCTATGGAAAAAAACAAGCAAATTGGTATGCGCGAAGCTGAGTTCACAAGAACCGTCAAACAGACCTTTTTTTGTTGATACTCTTCTGCCAAACGATGAGTCCAATCGCAAAAACTATTATATTTTCGTGAAGAAGAAAGTTCGACCGAAGTAAGGACAACTTTTGGAATCGTAACTCGTTAGTTGAAGAGATATATCGACGATCGAAAAATGTCAACATTGAAAATTTTTCGTCACAGAATGTGATAATATTTTATCCTCTCCTACCTTACATATTGGGCTATGTCCTGCCTGAATATTAAGTTTCAAAATGTAATAATTCCAGAGAAATGAGCAAAACAGATTTATTATGTAAAAAATACGTGAACACGTCAAAAACTAGTACTATAATAGTTCAGCCCTTGGCTCGTAGATGGCGGAATGGCGGATCGGTGAATGACATGATAAACTACAGTTGAGTACAGTGTTCTGCAACGACAACTAAGACGTCAAATCTATGTTGGTACTCCTAATTTGCTTCAATTCAATTGTTTCCAAACAAATTAGTTTTCCATGTTTACTCAGTTTAGTCTCCATAGAGATTTTTTGAACTCGATTATCTCATTTTATAGTGGAAAAGTAACATATTTCGATACAATTTATAGTAGAGTTCCTATTAGAAAAATAGAAACAGATGAGAAACGCTAAAAATTTGAATTATGTTTAAATTTTTTGAGGTAATGTTAATTCAGTGTTTACTTTCGGGGTCCTGATATTTCGACTGAGTTTTTTTTATCAATATATCAGTATACTGATAATAATGGGTGAAAAATAAGTTGTCTGCAATAATGTATTTCTTCAAAGACGAGGAGAAACTGGTATCCAGGGGTGAAAAGGCCATGGTGAGATCATGGTATTTGATCATTAGATCATTGTATTTGATGCTGGTCTCAAGATTTTAATGAGGTTGATCGTTGATCCATACTAATATTCATAATAAAACATAAAGTAGAGGTGAGCTAAAATATATAATAGTATATAAGATAAATTGAAGGTTTTGAAATATTTGTTGATTGGCCTGTTCGATTGACTTCTGTTGAAATCTGCTATGACTAACGAAGATTAATGGTTATAAAGAAATCTGTAGTACTTTCTCGATTCTGAATTTTGATTATGATATGTTCACACTATGGACATCTATCGGAAATTCCAGCAGCACTGCTGAATCCCTGCTCTTAAGGCACTCCAACTATGTATCAACTGTAGCTTTTGTGAAAAATGTTATTTCAAACTCACCAACAAAAGTTACTTATGAGCATTTTGAAATGAATAAACGTAACGACGTTTATCGAACATTGAGATCCCTGAAATATGTCTTATAGGTTTTCAGACTGAGAATAATCCCGGATGTTTCCGTTCATGTTCTCAGAATATTCTCAAGAATATTCCAGAATATTCTATACATATTGCGAATATCCTGAAGATGTTCGAAAAAATTATGTTCATTTTCCTGGAACATTCTGGAAGCATTCCCGAAATATTCTGAGGATGACTTTCAGAACTAATCTGAGAAAGTTCGTAGAATGCGAGTTTTTCTTTTCATTTTCATGGATCGAAAAACGTTCATTAAAATAAAAATGACAACATATATTTGGCCAAACATAGAAACGCATTCAACACGAAGATGTGTTTTTGTTTTGAATTTACAATAGGATTCAGTATACAGTTTGGAATTGATAAAAAATTCGTAGTATATAGGATATATGGATGGTAATGTACCACATACTGTACCTACGTACAGTATGTGGTACAGTGACGTCACATCAAATATATCAGACTAATGTTCAAATGTTCAAATCAGGGACCCGGACCGGAACCGTTATGAACCGGCACGGAACCCAAATTATTTTGAGAACCGGAACCGTAACCGAACCCATATTCAAACTTTCATTATTTAATGGTACCGAACCGGAACCCCTGAAAATAAAAACGGTTTTTTCCGGTTAATTTCGGTTCTCTTTGCAAATTTCACACTTTCGTTCTGTGAAAAAAAATCTTTTTCGTTTCAAAGATCACAGAGTAACGAGTAACCATTGTCTAACCACAGAACGTTCTTTAAGTTCTGTGTTTCTTTATGTCTCAGTCTAACCACGTCTAAACACTAATCTTTGGTATGGTAGTAGATCAATTCCTTTTTCCTACATATAAATAAATATATGTATATATATATAGTAGTGAAAGATATTGTGTTTGAACACATAGACAAAGATATATATACTATATAAAAATAAAGAAATCATATTCTGAGAACCTTTACTGAACCGGAACCGAACCGGAACCGAAATTAAATTCTGGACCGGAACCCGAACCGGAACCGAAATTTTAAATTTCCTTTGGACCCGAACCCTAACCGGAACCGATATCTCGTATGGGTCCGGGTCCCTGGTTCACATGCTGATTACAAGTGTAAATCCAGTGGTGTAGGTAGGAAAAATGTTGATAAGACGGTATGTTATTTTCCAAATCTTAGTCCCATATTACACTTTTTTATTGAAGGACGTATTTCAAGGTGATTTTGACACAAACAGTTTCGAAATCTCGTCATGTAGTAAGATTTTTTTCTAAAAAATATTGCTAATTCATTCTCTCTCGACATTCCATATTGCAAAATAAAAATATTTGGCCCTGAAAACTAAGACTCTCGTGAAATTCGGTGGTCTGGGTAGACTTTTCGAGTGTTTACCGTCGAATGAAAAAATCATTCCAATTGTTTGAAGAATATACAGTTTAACCAACTTCGTACCTCTCAAATATAACGAGAATCGGAATCTGTATACCATATTGTTCATTTTTTGACATAAACAAAAATCATTCCATCACTTCCAGTCTAACCGGAAGTGACCCCAACTTTTGGTTTTCAAATGGAACCCCCTGTATATTTTTCCATTTTTGGATTCAGGGTGACATTTTACACACACCATCAGTTTTTCCTGATCAAAAAATGTCGGAGGAACTTTTTTTTTAATTCGTCTTTCAACAGTAAATTGTTACCTAATAGTAACGGTGGATTTATGCAGAGGTTTTAAGTCGTAAGTTTTAAGTCTCAAGTTTTAAGTAATAATTCATAAGAAGTTCATCCATTGGTTTTTAATGTAACCATTAATACAACTGTCATAAGTTTTAAGTCCTAAGAAAAGTTGGCCAACATTTATCTCTTACGACTTACGACTTGAAACTCGATCGATTTGCGCATGCGTCTGATTTTGCAAAAGGGTATCGTAACAAACAGCAGGAGTTGAATGCATGTAAAGCAAATATACATAAATAAAAATAGCATTAAGGCTGGAAATTTGGATTGAATCGAAGGAAATGAGAAAAATAAGCACACAAAATAACAGGATTGACACTATTGACAGTCCTCAAAGCATAAATGGTCCATTTTTCCTTACGACTTAAAACTTAAGACTTGAAACTAACGACTTGAAACCTCTGCATAAATCCATCGTAATCAAGAACTTGGTAGCGTAGTAGGTTGATTCCAATGTGACAGTGACATTCACCCCTTTTTCTATGCTACTGAAAATAATGAAGATTGACGTGCGGAATTTATTTTATTGGTTTTTTTTTCATCAGTGACCATCATTATACCAATTAATGGTCGCTGTTAAACGAATTAAAAAATGTTATTCCTGACATTCTGATAAGAAAAAACTGCTGGTGTATGTAAAATGATACCCTGGATACAAAAATGGAAAAATACACAGGGGGTCCTATTTGAAAATGAAAAGTTGAGGTCACTTCCGCTTAAACCGGAAGTGATCGAACCAATTTTTTTTGTCCGAAAATAAACAATATAGTATATGCTTGCTACCCAGAAAATTTTAGATTCCCATCCCGAATGATTCAGAAGTTACAGCACTGGCCATTTTTATGCACTTCCCTCTGTATGTACTGTATGTGACAAAACCGTTGTTTATTATTACACAATCAAAATAATCTGATATCGCGAGATAAGGGGCGGTTAACACGAAAACGTTTTATGTCTCGCTCTGATTGGCCATACGAATTGTCCCATTGGTCAGAAACACCAATCGAGAACCGAAACCGAACAAACGCTGTTTTCACAAAAGCAAACGCACTGTATACCATCGGGGCTCAAGCAGAACAAAACAAAAGCCCAGTTTATTCCAAGCGATGTCGCGACCTTGCAATAAAACAATAGAGATTGGCTGCGACTGGTATCAACCAATAACAACATCCACTGCTAGCATCGCCAAAGGCCAAAGCACGCCAAAGAAAAAGGGAACATCGCTTAAGCTTGCTAAGTAAAGCGCGCTTCGCATACAAACCTTCAACGCTTTGCAATTCACAGAGAGCGAAACCCGAGAGAGGCGGCCATGCAAACCGAGCGCGAACAAAAGCACATCGCCGTGGAGGCGGCACACCTACCTCGGGGGTGAAACCTCGTCGCGGCCGGCGGCCATCTTCCTCTTTCAGCGGCGGCATTTTTCCGGCCGGGCGAAGCGCGAGCCGAATCGGCGGCCATCAGGAATTCCGGAGAACGGCCCCGCCCCTACACGAAACATCGCCGCCACCAGCCGGTGCCGCTGCTTGCCGAACGTGTCGCCGACTGTGGTCGCGCCGTCTGGATGGGAGCGGTCGCTGGCGGCGGCGCCTGCGTCCCGTGCAGCGCTTGCGCCGCGGGGGCGGTCCGGATGTCAAAAAATTGTCATCGTCCGAGTCACGGACAGACCACTGAACTCGAACGAGAAATGAGTTCAGTGGTCCAGACGCAAGGTTTCGTGGAATAGTGTCCCATGGCACAGAATGACAGAACAGACGTAGTGGCTAGCTCTGTCTGTTCTGTCTGTCTGTCTGAACCTGCTGGACCAGAACAAACATAACATAACCACACATATTTTTACTGTCATTGGAGTTGATTTTTTTTCTGTTGGAAGTATTTAAAAACAGTTCTTGGGACATGTTTGGTCCCGAAAGAGTCTAAATACTGATGATGTCCAAGGAGGCAACTTTTGGAAACAATTCCACGTCAGTTTCCACTTCATCATTTTAAATAACAGGGATCAACAGAATTCATTACTCTCATTTTATCGATCCCTATATCACTCTGCAGCTTCACTACCAGAATTTTCTGAACCCAATAAATATTAACTTTTACCTTAACCACCAATATAACAAGCCATGAACGAAATAATCTTGAAAATATCTTGAAAATATCTGGTAAATCAGCAATTATAACTTTCCTGTTCACTGACATTTACTTTGTATTCACATAATTTGGCGCCATGTTTGGTCCTTAGGTCACATATGCTTACGCTAGATACGGTAACCAGGTTATTCGTTTGGTAGGTCCAGGGGGATTTAACGTACTGCCATTGATTGATCGTTTTGAAATTTTGACCATACATATGTACATGTTGTACCACGTGATATCATTGTACTTTTTCACAGACTCCTCTAAAATACCAAACAAATACTACATGATGCCAGATCTAGCGTAAGCCTTTATGATCTAAGGTTTGGTCCAACAAGGTCACGTCTATTTAGAAGCCATGATACGTTACTTACGACGAGATAAGTACGACTTAGTACCTAGGCAACCCGTACACCACTTCCAACGATGTTGGATTGTATATGTAGTGGTAAGGGGTGGTAATAGTGTTGAGGAAATAACGGTCAGCGCAATATTTGGGTTTTTTAAATGGCATTTTTATATAAATCCAACACTGGTCGCGCACGCTTTGGTCACAAATCGCTAGAGGCGCCAGGTAATACAAATTACAAATGTAATGTACGATTCTAAAGCAGATGCACCACTACACTTTCTCACTTTTCCCAGACAATAAAGTTATTAATTAAATAATTGTTTGTTTTATTTCTCTATTTATTATTTATAGTGTTTTTGAGTTCGATCGGTCTGACTGACTTGGCAGTAGAAGTGGTATATTGAGAATCCTGTAAAAACATTATAAACTCACGTAAAATACCTGGCTTGCGTTCTATAAATGATAAACAATCAATAATTAGCGCTCTTATAAATATTTTGGAATGGTTTAATAATTTCCTAAAATAATTGAAAGTCATCCTATTGACTCATCTGCCATTACTTATGTCACAAAATTCTTCTCTATTATTTTCAATATTTTTACGGTACCCCAATCTACCGTTACATTATGCTTCAAATCAGTAATTTTGAATATTCTCATAAGTAGGTAATTCCATCCTCGAGGCAATTCGAAGAATCCCAAAGAAGTCTATATTTATAGGTACACATCATTCTTGAATTTTGATTAATCTCGAATAATAACACTACTGAAGAATTCTGAATGATTCCCCAGTTGAATAAAAAGTACCTTCGAAACACATATAAATGTAATTTTAAGGAAATTCAAATGATTTATAAAATCCTATGCAAATTTGAAAACCAACGAGACTCGGTATATTATAGTGGCCTCTCATCGACTTGAATATGATTGATTCATACATAAAAAGCAGTGATAAAAAGATATGTTTCTTTTGTATTGTACTCTGATTCATATCGATATCGTGAACACTCATGCAATTATATAACTGTTCTTGAACCATATCGATAAGCTAAGACGATTCAGTCTGTTCGCGATGCTTGAACACTATGGATGTTCAGCAAATGATGATGATATATATCCGCCGGTTTCATCCATCATTGTCGTTGACGGTATCATAATCGCTCTAAGACATAGGAAGTGCGGTCTCCTTTACCCAATTTACTATTGTGAATGTGTGAAGTGCGGATTATTTGGTTACCGTGTGTACTCTGCGGTTTATTCGGTTACCGCGTGTGCAGTGTACTAAAATGTGAAGTGCCAAAGGAGCGGCATCATCATGGCATGGAGTTCTAGAAAAAAATGTTCCAAGACCAGTTGCCGGTGTGGATAGAAGAATTGTTTCCCGAGGGTGAGTGAATTTTTAGTTTGCATGCATCATCAGTTCCGGACGAGGCGTTCCTGGATATTTTGGAATCTCGAGCTGGGGGTGGTAGGACACTCTGGGCCCCGATCTGCCACTCCTAGCTCTCAGGGCCTCCACTCGAGGCCCCACTCGAGGCCTCCTTTCGGGGCCTCCTCTCGAGGCCCTTCTCGGGGCCTCCTATCGGGGCTCCACTCGAGGCCCCCTCGCGGTGCCTCCTCTCGGGGCCTCCTCTCGAGGCCCCCCTCGGGGCCTCCTCTCGGGGCCCTCTCAGGGCCTCCACTCGAGGCCCCACTCGAGGCACCCTCTCGGGGCCTCCTCTCGAGGCACCCTCTCGGGGCCTCCTCTCGAGGCCCCCCTCGGGGCCTCCTATCCGGGCTCCACTCGAGGCCCCCCTGGGAGCCTCCTCTCGAGGTCCCCTCTCGAGGTCCCCTCTCGAGGTCCCCTCTCGGGGCCTCCTCTCGGGGCCTCCACTCGAGGCCCCCTCTCGGGGCCTCCTCTCGAGGCCCCCCTCGGGGCCTTCTATCCGGGCTCCACTCGAGGCCCCCCTGGGAGCCTCCCCTCGGGGCCCCCTCTCGGGGCTCCCTCTAGGGGCCCCCTTCTTCCTGCCCTGCTAGATCGCCAAACGACAACTAATTTCGAAGGTGAGTGATCAAAGATTTTGCCAATCTCAAATCCTGTGAATCTATTTCAAAAGTTACATTTTTGTAACTTGGTTATATAAAGATTCTTTCTTTTTCCAGCATTCTCATAAATCGCAATCGTTACGATAAGTAAGGTTAAAAAAATGAACTGAACTGAATCTGAATCATGTAAAAACTAAACTTCTTTGATACTTTCAAATGGAAAATATACCTATTGAATGATTTCTCTGACCATCATGCAAACCACCTTTTCAAAGAAAAACTCCAACATTTTTGCTACTTAAAGTTAACGTAATAGCCTCGTTAATAGATTGAAGAAAAAATCGTAACTGTTTGAAATCAAACTTATTTTCCTTTATTGCTCGGCTATTAGGTAACAAGTGGAGTCATACACGTACTTTGTTTCTCATCAACGGTCATCCGCTACTCTCTTTGTTATAGGTTAGGTGGAAAAGAAAAATGTTAGGTTGAACCGTTGATTGATCAATCAACAGGTTGAACCGTTGATTGATCAATCAACAGGTTGAACCGTTGATTGATGTATTGAACCATACACTTTTGATCCAAATGAAACATGATATGTTTTCTGGAGGTTTTCTGCAAACAAAAGAATGGATATATCTAAGTGACCTAACCACCATTGTGGCTCACGCCAATCTTACATTAGCCCATTTTGTGGGAAGAGGCCAATAAGACAAAAAAGCATAAAAACCAGTTTTCTTTTTCATTCGACATTGACAATTAATATTTTTTGCTGTTGAAAAGTCAATATAACGAACTGATTCGATATTTGTTGAGATTGTTGTTTATTTTTGATGATCAAAAATAATAATCATATACCAAATGCTACACTATATATATAAACTTGCCACTTATAAAACTCGTAACTGCTGTTCAGGGCATTCTCGAATCCAGATTCAGTGGATATACAGCTTGCCACTGTTTTCAATATGATTTCGAAACAAATTATGGTAGAGTGAGCAGGTTGATTAATCTACTCCTGTTCAGGAAAATCTGGGGACTGGGTACAAGTGAAAAGGCGAACAGGCGAATCGGTGCACGAACGAGAGCATGAACAAGTGCGCGAACGAGTGCGCGAACGAGTGCGCGAACGAGTGCGCGAACAAGTGCGCGAACGAGTGCGCGATCGAGTGCGCGAACGAGTGCGCGGACTGGCGAGTGAACGGGTGCGCACACAGGTTCAAGAACATGCGAGCAAAAAGGTGTGCGAACGGGTGCGTTTACGGATGCAAGGATTAGGCCATGAGCCTTATCTTTGTTAGAACTAGACATACCATATTGATGTGGGATGAATTTATGTGGGATGATAGGGCTACTGGCGAACGACCCAAAAAAAAATGTAACGCTCCCATGTCACAAGTTGTTCTCAAATTTATATAAATTACCAATGCGAAATGAAAGAGCCATGAATTCGACTATCCATCAAAATATAAAGTAAAATATGTCTTATCCAATTAAAAATATCAAGCACTGTTTGAATTTCAAAGTCTTATAGATTACGAGCAGAAAACAACTACTTTCCTGGCAAATACCATGCAGAACATTGAATGATATCTACTCGTAGTCCATATGCAACGATTCACACAGTATGGATGCATTGTTCCTTACTCCCATCATACGACGTGACAAATTCACATCGAGACAGGCACGCTCAACAACCTACAGACCGAGGTTTCGGGCTTTTTAGCCCTCATCAGTGCAGTGTAGTTATCCGAGTAGAGACCGTGAGATCTCCACTCGAAGCAATGCCTGTCCGATTGCCAAATGTCCGACATGCACGCATATTTCAACGCACTGAGCTGAAGAAATAAACATTTGCATGCACTACGAGCAGATATAATTCAATGTTCTGCGTGGTGTCGGTGAGGAAAGTACCTAGTGTTTTCTGCTCGTGTTCTACCATCAGTAATTTAAATCCAAACTGTGTTTGATATTTCCAATTGTATAATAAGAGACTGCTTCAATTCAGATTATATATGGTCGCATTCAAAAAGAGATCAGCTCTGACAAGGCAATACCTCATGGGTGGGAGTGGAAATTTGCCATATCGATATTTAATGAACATATTATCTGCCCCTGTTTTTACAGTTGAGGAAATTCTTTTTTTTTTCGTGAACAGGGTGTTCCAAATTCGAATAAATTAAGCTAATTTCTAGTCATAACTCGAAATTAGCTTAATTTCGGGTTACCTCTACAACTCGAAATTTTAGCTTAGGTATACCATACAACTCGAAATTCACGAAATTAAGCTAATTTCGATTTGTATCACGAAATTAGTACTAATTAACTTTAATTTCGAGTTGTAACTCGAAATTAAGCCAATTTCAAGTAATAACTCGAAATTAAGAAAAAAAATATCGCATGTCCGCTCTAACGCTTTCGTAATTTTCAGAGTTAGAACTTTTTAGCTATTTTCAAGGTTGACAATTTGGCAAGATTTTCGTCAGATATCATGCTGTGTAACCATGATCAGATGGCTATTATCCCAAAAAGGGGGTGGTAGCTATAAAGTCAATTAGGGTATCATCATCATCGGAAATTAAGCAATAATCAATGGCAGCCGGCAGCCTGTTCACATGTTTAGAAGGTGGAACAACTCTTCTCTTTTGCTTGCGTATAGATGGTATGACTTTCGAATGATACTGGATGTCGAGTGACTAATTTACCTTTATTCTTTGGACTAAATATTCATTTTGAATTTTGATTGTTTTACCAACGCCACCTCTCGGGATTTCGGGAAATATTCTCGTCTCGCACGGATTTTTTACCAGAAACATTTACGTTTGTAATAAGCACTTCCTAGAAGTAGATTTCTGAAGTAAATGCCAAATTGAAGGTAGGTATGGTATGTCTCTTTTCAGGTAGAATCAAACAAATAAATCTGGTGTTGTGTTGTCTATTTTATTGTTCGTGATGAAATCCTTGATTTCACTTCAATACCATCAAGGAGAGTTAAACCAAGAGATAGGCTCAAAAAGAATGCAATTACTTCAATAAACATCTCAAAGTCATCACATGGAAACAGTGCACAATGTAGGCTTGATGAAATCAAATTTTTATTTAAAATGAATAAGCCATGAATTGGATAAGTAATAATTGAGAGAAATGAATTTAAATGACTGGTAGACCATAAGATCTCTAACTTCCTTGGGTACATACTAGAGATTATCTATCTATGTATCTATACAAAATACTTATTATTATGGACTATAAGTACATTGTGAATTCGAAAATAATAACTTGTGTTGCCTATTTAAGATATCTCAATATGAGCAGATGCACCACTACACTTACTTTTCTCAGAAAATAAAGTTAATTGATACATTTTTTGTTTTTATTTCTGTCTGTAATCATCTATTTTTTGGGTTAGAATAAAATTACAGCTTAATACAGATATATTCACACTTCCACTGCTAACTTCTCCATACAATCATTTCAATTTCATATGAGGGCTGCCTTAGAGCTGAAGTTTGAGAACAGTAGTTTATTTATGTGTGTTCCATATCTATCCCACAAAGTATGATGTGACCAGCTTTGAACAATGCTTCTCGTTCTTTTAATGGTTTCTTCTTATTTCTGATATACTTTAGATACTCATCCCAATATTGGGCATTCTGGAAATATAACAATATAAAGATAAATCATTGAAATACAAATACCTTAGTGGCCCCATTGATTTTGCAGAGGTGGTTTGAAAAGCCTATAAAAACATAATAAATCCATAAACCTCATATAAAATACCTGTTTTGTGTTCTATAAATAATAACCAAACGATAGCCCCCTTTCAAATATTTTGGATTCGTTAATTCTTTCCTAAAATGTGAATCAAAAGTTGACAAATTATTATTGAAAACATAACGAAATGCTTGTTTATCACCTTCATGTGAAGTTTTTGACATTTCTGCAGCGAGTGCAGCGCCATCTATTGGTTCGTGATTTTCGCGAATAATATGAAGATAATATGTCCTGCACCTAAATGTAATAATTTTCGAAATATTCGTATTTTAAGTAAGCTGCTACGTTAAAAAAAAACGTTCTTGTGGCTGTAAATTAGTTATCTAGGTACAATACCAGACATCTATTCATGACCTTTCTTACAAAGAAAATATCAATAATTTTATTTTGAACTGAGGAATATAATCGTATATAATTCAGAAAATCAATATCTGAAACAACTAAACAACGCAACACTAATTTCGTCCCACCCCAAAATTTTGCCTCTGTTGTAATCTGAATAACTGTTTTTTGCTATGAACAATTTGAATTGTTTACACTGTTTGTAAGCCCAGTCCTTCAGCTATAATCTCGTATTTCTTTGAAACATGAGGTTCCTAACATATCTTCCATGATTCCAGAAATCAAGATACAATGGAGAAGTGCCTGTGCCATCAATGTCTAATAAAATATTACAAAGATCAGGATAATTCATATATACCTACCATTGTTTTGATTTTCAAAGCCAAGTTATAATCATGTTATACATCATTTCATCGGATATGTTTCGAATGACAATATTTATTTACATATAAAGTAAATTTTCCTATGAATATGAGATTCACGAATCATATACATTTCATGATTTGAATTTCGCGCCCGATTTCGAGCATGCGCCTTCAATCAACGTTACCATTGTTACCAATTAAAAAAGAACACCTGATTTGGTAAAATTATTGAAACCACAAGTAGTCAGAAATCCAAGACACACAACAAGGAGAAATAAAACAAATATATTTGTACTCAAAGTTTACTCTTTTTACTGATGAAAGCCATAACAGCATTAGCAAATTCCTCAGAATCAATACATTGTTTTAATTGCTCAAACTCTCTAGCATTACATTGACTCAAAGTATCTTTCCAATTATTCATTACTAAAGCTTTGTTGATCATGACACTCTTCACTGGAAGTTTACCATATATGTGTAAACCATCTATGAAAGATTCCAGTTGATTCTGTGGAATGACTTTTGAGACCAACCCTAGATGAAGTGCTTCCTCTGCAGACAGCTTGTGCCCCAAAAACAAAACTTCAGAGGCCTTGCTTCTTCCTAGGATGTGAGGGAAAGTATAACTGGAACATCCCTCAACACACAAGCCAATATCCACAAAAGGTGCTTCAAAAACTGCTCTTTCTGTGGCATAAACAATATCACACAGTGCTACTATGGTGGCACCAATCCCAATAGCTCTGCCATTGACCACAGCAATCAGGAGCTTTGGATAAGCTATGAAGGCTTGGACCATATCTTGTACTACTTTCAATTTCTCCTCAAGGTTCCCTGGAGATGATATAGCACTGTTCAGATCATTGCCACTAGTGAAAAAGTCGCCTACACCTGTGATGATGGTTACCACAATTTCATCGTTTTTGGCATCATTGTTCAGGGTATCGCGAATGGCTTGGTACATCTCCGAGCAGATAGCATTTTTCTTCTCGGGTCTGTTGAACTTGATGGTTTTCACCCCATTCTTATAGTTCTGAAGGATGGAATCCATAATTTCAGTCAATGAAATATATGTGTGTTATTTTATATTTAACAAACACTATCATCAGAATCAGAGATAACACATTTCAGTAATTCAGGATGTTTTGACATTTTCGAAGTCCATGGCCACGTGTGTTTTGATTTGAATTTGAATTGTATCTAACATCCCGTGTCCCGTGGCTCATAGATGTAATGAATATGTAATTAACAAAAAAATGTCGAAGATGATTGCTGAGATGGATACCAAGCTTCGATTCGAAAAATCATTACTTCCTCGCGATTATGTTATCAAGTCTAGAAAAAAAGATTGATCAGAAGCATATACGTAAACGTATTGTTATTAAACAAACGTCTCACTTTGATTATGCACATCCAAACTCATCAGCTGACTGTTATGATATGATCACTACTGACTGACAACCATCTGACAACAGTGACAACAGCGACTAGACTAACCTAACCTCAAAAACTAATCTTTGGCCTTGGTACTCTTGGTAGTTGGCAATAAAAAATCTAAAAATATAATCCTAGATAACTATAAATTACACTGTGCAACTCTTCGTGCTCAATAACGTGATGACTGTGACTGTTAAGCTTCTGTTTTTTGCCAAAGCCAGAGAAATTTCTGGAAAAAGTAGTGACTCTTTCGAAGTTGCAGTTCCGATTACATGCAGAGATTTAATTGAAGAGATTGTAACAACATACTCCTTGGAAGCAATAAAGAACAACGTGATTATATCTCTTAATGAAGAATATCTCGAACCCAATGAGACAGTGACTTTGAAATCTGGTGATGAAATTGCGGTAATCCCTCCTCTAAGTGGCGGCTGAAAAATATGATGAATTATTTGAAACTAACTAAAGACAAACTTTCCGCCGAATCCATCTCCGACTTAGTTAGTTCTAGCTCTTGTGGGGCCATTTCCATATTCATAGGTACAACTAGAGATAATTTTGAGGGTAAAAAGGTTGTGAATTTGGAATATGAAGTATATGAACCAATGGCTATCAAGTGTATGGATGAGATATGTGGGAAAATACGCCAACATTGGCCATCAGTTGAAACAATAGCGATATACCATAGGTTAGTTAAACATTCCTCACATATTTTTTCCAAAAATTATGGAAAAATGTGTTAATTTGCTTCATATGTACACAATGATTTACTATATTGTTTCATCTATTTGTTTATGGGTTCATATGTTATCTCTAGAGATAATTTAGGTATGAAAATAGTGGAATAAAAATTCATAGAACTGGAAATCAAGTTGCATGGATTTTCATGTTTAAAAAACTGTTTCTATTTTACCAGCTAGGTCTGTACCATAGATCCATTATGTCTGTATTTTTCAGACTGGGATCAGTTCCTGTTAAAGAAGCAAGCATAATAATTGGTATATCTTCTCCACACAGAAAAGAAGCTATCCAAGCAACTGAATGGTGTATTGATGAAGTGAAGAGATCTGTTCCAATTTGGAAAAAAGAAGTTTATGCTGATGAAGCACCCCAGTGGAAAGAGAACAAAGAATGCCCTTGGTCCTCAACATTTGTCAAATAAGAAAATAAACCCTTCAACTGATAGTTTTATTCAATAACAGTATATGTCTTGTATTCATTTTTTCACGAGTTTTTTCAGTTTCCTTATCTGTTTTCCTTGAATTGATTGTTGTAATCAACCAATAAACACTGCCTATAATGTGGTATGTGATGATTGATATGGAAATAAGGATAGAAACTTCCTGTCCTTTGTTGATTGTTGAATAATGTAGTTTGTTCATGTTTTCCTTTCATGAAGAAATACCCAGTCGGTATGACGTGATAGTCTGATAACTTGACAGAACATGACATGATCTAAGAATAAATCGCAAGCTTATACATTCTAACAATATTCTGAAAAAGGTATGTAGTGATAATTGTGATATCCGGATACCTACTACATCTATTTTTAAACTAAACAAGCCAACGTTTGTTGAACATATCAGATAAGATTCCGACCATAAAAAACACGATCCAAATACCAGACTAAATTTTTATCTACCTATACAGACAGACGTTCACTATGAACAGAATTAAAACGTTCAATTCGCCTTGCAAATTCATCTTAGTAGTGAGCGTGGTAGCTTCCATCTTTATCTTCCTCAACCCAACAACCTACGGCATATTCGACAACAACGTGTACCTCCTGCAAGCCCAACCAACCAAAACCAACCTCTCCTCCTATGACCGCTCCCTCTGCGTGGAAACTCCACGCCCACGCCCGCCCAAACGCCCAGGCGAGTGCCCCAAGGGCGGCATCATCACCGTCGAGCAGGGCGGCAGACTGGGCAACCAGATATGGGAGTACGCCTCCGTGTGGGCGGTTGCCCAGAGGACGGGCTTGACGCCCTACGTGCCCAGCTGCATCCTCGACACCCTGGAGGACCTCTTCGCCAACCTCTCCGTGCCCGCCCTCGGAGATGTCGCCCACTGCCCGATGCCGACCGCGGAGGTGGCGAAGACTTTGGAGGAGTGGAGGTCGCCCAATCAGTCCGTGGTTCTTCCGATCTACTCGAGGCTCTTCGAGGAGGCCCTGCCGTACCTGGGGCAGATTCTCGGGGAGTTCCGGCTGAGGGGGGACGTGGAGGAGCGGTGCCAGGAGGTGTTGCGCGCCGCCGCGGAGGTGTTTCCCAGGTCCACGCACACCTTTGTGGGGGTGCACGTGCGCAGGACTGACTATGCGGGCTACCTCAGGTACGAAAGCGGAGAGGGGGCCACAATAATTTTATTTTTAATTTCGATGCAAATTTCGACTTGGATCTCGGATTCCCGACTTGGATCTCGAATTTCCGACTTATGAAGATCTCAGATTTCTGACTTAGATTCCGTAGATTTACGACTTAGATCTCGGATTTCCGACTTAGATCTCGGATTTCCGACTTTTAGATATCTCGGAATTTCGACTTAGATATCTCGGAATTTCGACTTGGATATATCTGAATTCCGACTTGGATCTCAGATTTCCGACTTGGATCTCCGTGGATTTACGACTTAGATCTCGGAATTCCGACTTAGATCTCGAAATTTCGACTTAGATATCTCGGAATTTCGACTTAGATATATCTGAATTCCGACTTGGATCTCGGATTTCCGACTTGGATCTCGTGGATTTCCGACTTAGATCTCGGATTTCCGACTTGGATCTCGGAATTCCGACTTAAATATCGGATTTCCGACTTGGATCTCGGAATTCCGACTTAAATATCGGAATTCCGACTTAGATCTCGGATTTCCGACTTAGATCTCGGATTTCCGACTTAGATATCTCGGAATTTCGACTTAGATATCTCGGAATTTCGACTTAGATATATCTGAATTCCGATTTAGATATCGGAACCCCGACTTGGATCTCGGATTTCCGACTTATGTAGATCTCGGATTTCTGACTTAGATCTCGTGGATTTCCGACTTGGATCTCGGATTTCCGACTTAGATCCCGTGGATTTACGACTTATATCTTGGAATTCCCAATTAGATCTTGGAATTCCGACTTAGATCTCGGATTTCCGAATAAGATCTCGTGGATTCACGACTTAGATCTCGGAATTCCGACTTAGATCTCGGAATTCTGATTTAGATATCAGATTTTCGACTTATATCTCGCGGATTTAATACTTAGATCTCGGAATTCCCACTAAAATCTCGGAATTCAGACTATCTGAATGTCAGAAAGTCGGAATTCTGATATCTATGTCGGAATTTCAAGATCTCAAGTTGAAATTCCTAGATCTAAGTCAGAATTCCGAGATCTATAGGCGGGATTCCGAGATCAAAGTAGCAATTCCTAGATCTTTAGTCGGGAATTCGAGATCTAAGTCGGATTCCAAGATCTAAGTCGGAATTCCGAGATCTTAGTCGAAATTCCGAGACCTAAGTCGGATTTTCGAGATTTATAAGTCGGAATTCCGAGATCTAAGTCGAAATTCCGAGACCTAAGTCGGATTTCCGAGACTTATAAGTCGGAATTCCGAGATCTAAGTCAGAATTCCGAGATTTATAAGTCGAAATTCCGAGACCTAAGTCGGATTTCCGAGACTTATAAGTCGGAATTCCGAGATCTAAGTCGGAATTCCGAGATCTAAGTCGGAATTCCGAGATCTAAGTCAGAATTCCGAGATTTATAAGTCGAAATTCCGAGACCTAAGTCGGATTTCCGAGATTTATAAGTCGGAATTCCGAGATCTATGTCGGATTTCCGAGATTTATAAGTCGGAATTCCGAGATCTAAGTCGAAATTCCGAGACCTAAGTCGGATTTCCGAGACTTATAAGTCGGAATTCCGAGATCTAAGTCTGATTTCCGAGATTTATAAGTCGGAATTCCGAGATCTAAGTCAGATTTCCGAGATTTATAGGTCGAAATTCCGAGACCTAAGTCGGATTTCCGAGACTTATAAGTCGGAATTCCGAGATCTAAGTCAGATTTCCGAGATTTATAAGTCGAAATTCCGAGACCTAAGTCGGATTTTCGAGATTTATAAGTCGGAATTCCGAGATCTAAGTCGAAATTCCGAGACCTAAGTCGGATTTCCGAGACTTATAAGTCGGAATTCCGAGATCTAAGTCAGAATTCCGAGATTTATAAGTCGAAATTCCGAGACCTAAGTCGGATTTCCGAGACTTATAAGTCGGAATTCCGAGATCTAAGTCAGATTTCCGAGATTTATAAGTCTGATTTCCGAGATTTATAAGTCGGAATTCCGAGATCTAAGTCAGATTTCCGAGATTTATATGTCGAAATTCCGAGACCTAAGTCGGATTTCCGAGACTTATAAGTCGGAATTCCGAGATCTAAGTCAGATTTCCGAGATTCATAAGTCGGAATTCCGAGATCTAAGTCGGATTTCCGAGATTTATATGTCGAAATTCCGAGACCTAAGTCGGATTTCTGAGACTTATAAGTCGGAATTCCGAGATCTAAGTCAGATTTCCGAGATTCATAAGTCGGAATTCCGAGATCTAAGTCGGATTTCCGAGATTTATAAGTCGGAATTCCGAGATCTATGTCGGATTTCCGAGATTTATAAGTCGGAATTCCGAGATCTAATTCGGAAATCGTACCCAGACGCAAGTACCAGGACCCCAACATCACCATAGCGGACGCCGGCTTCTTCCTCCGGGCCATGGAGGCGTTCGAGCAGCGCTACGTGGACGCCGTCTTCGTAGTGGTGAGCGACGACCTCTCCTGGTGCCGCAAGGCGTTTGCCGGAAGGCCCAACGTGTACCTCAGCATGAGGAGGCGGTCTGCCGTGTTGGACTTGGCGTTGATGGCCAGTTGCAACCACACGATCTACGACTACGGCACCTACGGGGATTGGGGGTCGCTGCTCGCTGGGGGTGAGACCATCTACTTTGACCTGGGGGTGAATCCGTCGGCGCAGATGGGCAGGATGATGCCCAGGTGGAGGACTGTTTGAGGGAGACCGGAGTGTTGATGGGTTTATGTAGGTATATATGTGATTGGTTTCTACTTCTTCAATCTAGAAAATGGGTTAAAAGGTACCTACGGAATATGGACACAAGCCGAGACTGTCACAGATGCTTTGAAACGTGATAAAAATACTAAATCCATCGGAATTTTTCTGCGTAAAGACTTCATCAAGTATTTTTTTCGTGTACCTAATTCTTTCAAAACACAAATACAATCTGTTTTTACCTTCGATCATAAAACAGACTAGATGAATTACGCTCAATCCTTACCACAGTAGTTGTTTGAAGGCAACATATACGAATCAGTTACTACATAGGGTTAAGTACCTCATTCTGAAACAAGGATAGCAACAATAACACATTCCCCCAGCATCTTTGATTTCTTACCCGATTGATAATAGATTATATTCACTGTCACCACTATATTCATTTTCTGGCAATATAAAATGTCAAAGTGTCGAACTTGAGAAATATCACATCAAACATGTTGTTATTACTTCTCAATTCCACTAAATATAGGCTTATCTACTACTCTGAGCATTTTATTACCACTTGGGCCAACCATTTTATCACTTGTAGTAAAATGATGAGAGCAAACTCTAGCGTCTCTTGAAATATTATCTTTCCCGATCATATTTTTACATATATCCAATAACTTTTCATCTCGGGGAGACCCGAGAATGTTTTCAAATTACCAAAAAATCGTTTTGCATATGAGGGTAGGTGAATGATGTTTATTCAAGAAATGATACGACAATGAGTAACTCACCAGTGGAATGATGTGTTCTGGTCACCACTTTCAAATCGTCTCTTACACATTCAACAGCGTTTCACCATCCTTTAAATTCGATTTGAACAGAATAAACACGATTTCTATGTAGAATCCTACTCAAATTTTCGCACAAAACTGGAAATAGTGCCGTTTTATGGACCATCAAACAAAATTTGATTTGAAAACGAGACGTTTCGCGCTGTCACTGTCAGCGTTCGGTTGATTATCGGTTGAACGAAATTAGCGGCATTGGCGCATTCACCAGAAATTCCACAATCTCCAAAAAACTTGCTATCTATAAACCAATTATATATAAATGTTTCACTGTATTATATGACGAACAGTGAATACATAGCTTTTGATACACTCATCATATGTGAGTCATATAAGTAACAACAGAAGGATATATATATTTGGGAATTGGAAAAAATATGGTCTGGGATGATTATCACTTTCAAATGTAACGATGTGGCAACCTCTGTGGGGAAAAAACATGTGAATATGAATTTCATGTTGGCTTCAGGCAATTTGGGGTGTTACTACTCTAGTGGGTTTGTTATTCGGAGATTTTTACTGACTCTTCGTCTTTTAAAGACTTGACAAGATACCTACATACATAATTATACTGTGTGACATAACATTCTTAATTTATTGAAAGAGAATGCAAACTTCATGATGCGTGTTACATTACATGCTTTTTTGTTGGTGTTCACAATAAACTTTTTGTTACGTTTTTATATGATCAACAATCTTATTTCAATTGCTGTTATGATATCAATAAATATATCTCGATGATTCTCAATTCCCAAACAAAATCATTCATGGGCTACCCCAGGGAACTATTATGTTCGCCCACTCTTATTTGTGATCCATATCTATGATTATAATATTTTAATTTTGACATCATGAATTTCTTTGCAGGTGATATCTACTTTCCTAGTATGTATAAAGAATGTCGAGGACCTAAAATATACAAGATGTATGAGATATAGGTATCTGAATGCAAACAAAGTAAAAGTAAACGTCAATAAAACCAAGGCAATGATATGATATGAATATAGTAAAATATTAACTCATACACCAAATATTGATGATTGAAAACGAATATGTTGAAATTTTACCGAACTGAAATAAAAAATATACATTGTGTTGAATTTGGGATGGATGATTGTGATGATATGGATGATTTTTTCGACAATAGTGTCCATTTTCTAAAATTTCAATAATCCATACTACTATTTTATAGGATTATTACCTATACTTTGACGAAATCATAATTTTCAATTATGCATAACTTGATTATGACATGAGTTCAAGAAACAAAATCATCATAATTGTTATTTGTTTTATTGTTCGTACGTTTTACTTGTATTGTAATACTACATGCACATATATAATGTTAATCTAAATTCTTTGTTCAAATAAATCACCAAAACTCCATCAAAACTTGAAAAGACACCCTGTATATATGACCGATCAGATGGCGCCTAGCTGTTGCTTCTGCACACAGCATCCCTTGCGAGCCGCGAGATGAAAATCAATACGAAAACATGTAGAAAGGCGGGCGAGAAACGTTCATCCCCATAGTGTAGTAAAATGCTTCGACGTAGAAATAAGGGCAGTGCTTCTAGTAGCTAGTATTTAGGTAGAGAACGGCGATGTTAAACACCAATCGCAACTTATTGTTCAAAGCCATCGTTCTCGCTTTGTGCACTATCTCGTTCGTGCACGTTTTTCTGTTTCCCCTGTACGAGATGAAGGACCAGAGGGGTGCCGCAAGGACATTCTCGGACCTCGAGAGGTCGCTGTGCATGGGCAACATCAAAAAGAGGGGCATCTTTAGGGCAGCGAGGTGTCCTCAATACGGGGTTGTTAGTGTCGTTCAAGGTGGGTGATGAGGATTGGAATTTTTTTTTTAATTGACAGTACGAAAAAATTATTGTGCGAGTTAGGCTCACGCATGAAAAATTTTTGAAACGAATAACATATTCCGAAACACCACGAGTTGTATTGAAGAATGACAAACAAACATAATAACAAAAAAAAAACAAAAAAGCCTGTTTTTTATAGTTTTTTTTTATATATATATCGAAAAAGCGACATCAATCAGAAATCAGCCATTCAACAGTTACATACTTTTACAAACTTTTACAAATGCTACTCACTGAGCATTTTGAAATGAAAAACTAAACTCTATTGTATAATCAATGGTAACTTTTACGTCTCAAACTAACAAATAAGTACTTATCTTCTGGTTACTAAATTAGTGCTCTTCTATTGATTCCTGATATATTTCCGATACTTTTCCATACTAAAAATAGTACGTTTATTCTCGAGAAGATATTGGAATCAAAATATACTGATAAAATATTTTGGGGATCCTGGGATAATGATTCTAAGAATAATTTCGACGACTGCTCTCGAAATATTCTGAGAACTTTCCTGGAATGTGATTTTTCAGAACAGAACAGAAAAACAATTGCAAATCGCGTTTTTGATTTATTAAAAAAAAATTTCAATGAGAAACCCTGTATATTTTGATTTCAATAGATTGCCAACTCCTTCCGGAAAATGAATGGTTATAAATGTCATCCTTAAACCAAAAATAATATAAGTTATGCGTCTATTCAACACAACCGATATGTATTATTTTTTTTTTAATTTTCAATTTCATGAGAACCTGAAATGCACATAACTCCTTTATTTGTGGTTTTCGGATGAAATTAGTAATAACCATTTATGTTCCGGGGAGTTGGCAATATATTGAAATTGAAATATACAGGGTGTCCCATTGAAAATATTCAGGATGGATATTTATTCGAATATATATTTTTCGAATATATCTAGAACGCGATATTCAATTGTTTTTCTATTAGCACTACGGTTATCAGTGGAAAAAATACTACTAGTTCTCTAATTCAACCGACTAGCATTAATGCCGACTTGAAATTAGAAATGTTCTGCTGGAATCTTCTCAGAACGTTCTTGGCAATAATTGGTTTTTTGTCCCATTTATTTCATATTTTCAGCAAATCCATCTTGTTAGAACATTATTATATTTTCAGGTTAGTAAAACGTGATTTTCGTGTTCTTGGAATATACACAGTGTCCGCCATAAAGTTGGCTACACCTCTAGTGACAAGAATATGTCTTATTCCACAAATATTTGATTATTTTTGACCCAACCTTATGTGATTTAGATTATTAAAGCCATTTTCAGATGAAACAAAAATGTATAATGTTTCTTAGTAAGGGTAGAGGAATAAATATTGTATTTTTGATTTTTTTTCAATATGGTTTTTTTTTTCAGTATGATCCTCGTTGGATTCGAAGCACATTTTTCTGATAAAATTTTTCGACATCTTGTCAATTTGACCCATTTTTTTGGCACCACTGACAACTTTCTTCAAATTCCCGCCAAATCTGTGGTCACGTGATATAAGTCGTAACAGATTTTTAAGTTGTTAGACATACAGAAACGAACCACCATTAGAGTTTTCCAGAAATATCAACAAAAATCTTTTCCCCTCATGTAGCCAACTCCATGGCGAACACTCTGATATGTATGTTCTCAGAACATCATCCATCTTATGCGAACATTATCCTGAGATAATTCGAAATGCTCTTCTTGAATGTTCCCAGAATCAACAATCTTGCAGTCTGGAAATAAAATTGTTCAGTTTGAGCGGTAAAAAAAATTCCTCCCCCCCCCCCCCTAGGAGGCAGACTGGGCAACCAGATGTGGGAGTACGCCTCCGTATGGGCCATGGCCCGGCGCACCGGGCTGGAGCCCTACGTGCCCCGGTGCATCCGCGCCAAGCTGGACCTCGTCTTCGAGCGGCTCTCGGTCCCCACGTTCGAAGAGATCGCCGGCTGCCCCGTGCGGCTGGACCACTTCGTGAGGTCGCTGGAGGCGTGGAACCTCACCAACCAGAGCATCGTCCTGCCGCGTTACTACGTGCAGCCCGAGCTGGTGCTGGTGTGGGCGCAAGACGTCCTCCAGGAGTTCGCCTTGAGGCGGAGGCTGGTGGCTAGGAGCCAGGAGGTGTTGCGGGAGGCCCTAAGAGTTACGCTTAAAAGCTCTGGGTGAATGTTTTTTTTTTTGCTTTAGTCTGAGGAGAGGACTACACGTTTTCCAGTTGTGTTTCAGAAAGCGATCAAATATATATCAGTATAGTTAATTCAATTTCCTCGCCCTTGGAATAATTATTCAAAATGTTTTCCTCAGTTCAGATGTTTCGCCAAGCTGGTAGGTTAAGTCCAGCATAGTCATCGTGCTGTGCTTCGTTTATAATTGATGCTTTCTTAAATCAAACTCACTTTTCTGAAATACAATTGATCTTTAATGAAATGCAAGTGAGTTTGCTGAAATAAACTTGAAATTTTCTAAAATACAACCGAGAAAGGTGTAGAGCCACCCAATTAACCTGCTTATGAACAACACGCTTATATTGAGATTTCTGGCTCCAATAGGGGCCAGTATAATGTTGGTTCTTGTCCAGGTACTTAGTTTTGCTGGCTTCCAAAGTGACCTGAAATGTTGATTTTTGTAGAACCAATCAGGTGCTTTGCTGAGATAAATATTTTTTATACAAACGGTTAACAAATAAGTAGCCTTTGACGCTTTCAAATCAGCACAAAATTGAAGTTTGCCGAGAAATGTCGTTGAGTGACAGCATTGCCGATCGTGCGCGGAAATAATGTCGTTAAGTGACAACATATTTGCACTCGCATCCATCTTTGTTGAAAACGAACTCATCATTCTGTTGCATGATGGGTAACAATAGTGACAGTGAATTATCTATAACACATCTCGTGTAGTAAAAAATGCAAACATTGTAAATTTGAACGTCCTACCAGAGAAATCAAGGAAAAGTATGATAGATTCATTACATGGTGCCATGAAATACTTGAATGCTAAAGATATCAAAGGAAATATCCTAAACTTGGCGCATTCCTCAAAACACACCAGTCTATTGATTAAAGAGCCAAATGAAGATTGACTATATATCTTTTTGGTTCATAACATATTATAACTATGGGATATACATAAGTTTTCAAGTAGCCTCAATAGCCAACGGGTCCAAAGCTTTTTTTTCTGTCAGATGTATGAATTAGTTGATTGTATTTCAATATAATAGTGAATAATTAATGATTTAGATGAATAATATTATGAAATGTATATTAATTGAATGAAGTATATAGAGTTTTCTTGTCTAGGAACTGTGTTTGTAGAAAAAATTTCAAGCGACAATCATCACTTTTCGCTCTAAATACACAAATAGCTATAGAGTAGCTATAGTCATACTTCCATCAAGGTTTCTCCTTAGCAGTTTGAAGGCATCCCTATAAGACTTTCGACCGATGATCCAACTCTTTTTGCCAACGAATTCCAGAACCTACAGACCCAACGCTAACTTTTATGTTGTCCTAGGAATACCAGCCACACTTTCGTGGGCATCCACGTCAGAAGAACCGACTACATCGGCTACCTGAAGAGAAAACACAACGCTCGACCAGCAGACCGACACTTTTTCTTCGCGGCCATGAGAATCTTCGAAGAGAAGTTCGAGGGGACGGTTTTTGTAGTGGTGAGCGACGACCCGGTCTGGTGCTGGAGGACTTTTCTTCCGAAGAGCAACGCCTACGTGGCAGGCAGGCGGCAGAAAAATGCGCCGGCCTTAGATCTGGCCATCCTGGCGGCTTGCAACCACACCATCTACGATTACGGTACTTATTGGTGGTTTTTATGTCCGAACAACAAATCCATTATAGGATATTAATGCCGCGAATTGTTTGAAGCCAACATGAAATTCATGTTCATATGTTTTTTCCTCCACAGAGGTTGCCACATCGTGACGTGACAATCATCCCATGATCACATTTTTCCCAAATTTATTTATTCTTCAGTAGGTACTTGTATGAGTCAGATGAGTGTATCGGAAGCTATTTATTCAATCTTCGTCATACAATACAGTGCCTTATTCAAATATAAGTGAGTTATAAATAGCACGTCTTTCTGGAGATTGCTGTATTTTTGGTGAATGCGCCAACGCCGCTTATTTCGTTCCAACCGATAATCAACCGAACGTTCATTATACGGCATCTTTCCAGTTCTGTGTGAAAATTTGAACAATAAAACCCTGTGAAATGTGTAAAAGACAATAATTTAGAATTGGTGACCAGAACACAACATTTCACTGGTTACTCAATGTCGTATCATTTGTTGTATAAACATTATTCACCCACCCTCATATGCAAAACAATTTTTGAGAATTTCAAAATATTCTTGAGTTCCCCGAGATGAAAAGTTAGTGGATATATATATGTAAAAATATTATCGGGAAAGGGAATATTTCAAGAGTCGCTAGAGTTTGCTCGCATCATTTTACTACAAGTGATAAAATGGTTGGCTCGAGTGATAAGAAAATGCTTATAAATGTAAATGTAAATAAGCCCATATTTAGTGAAATTGAAAAGTAATAACATGTTTGATGTTATATTTCTCAAGTTCGACACTGAAACTTTATATTGCCAGAAAATAAACAATATAGTTGTGACAGTGAATTAAATCTATTATCAATTGGGTAAGAAATCAAAGATGTATATTTTTAGAAAACTTTGTTATTACATTATTTTCATTCAGTCTTAGGAAGAATAGATACGATAATTTTGTTAGTAGGTCAATTTATTCAAATTCGATCAGACCCTCTCAAGATAGCAAGACACTGATGCTGGAGGAAGCTGTTGTTGTACATGTATTCTTAGGTCTCGAAATGCATTTAGATCTTATTTTGAATCCTATCAACATCCAACTTCTATATTTTAAAAGTTATCTACTTATTTCTGTATAACGTTTTTTTTTTATTGTATTTTCCCATCTCACATACTTTTTTTTTCATCATTCATTATTATAATTGTTTTGAAACCTCATTTTGTACCAAACTTCTTCCTATAAGTTGTAATTACTAACTTCAAAAATCTATCTATCTATCTGTTGTTGCTATCCCTGTTTGAGAATGTGGTAAGCCCAGTAACTGATGTTGGCTTCAGAAAATAACTGTGGTAATGAGTTATTCATCTAGCCTGTTATATGATCGAGGGTGTGAAAGAAAATTTAGAAGTGGTGACCAGAACACAACATTTCATTGGTGAGTTACTCAGTGTCGTATCGTTCGTTTTAAAGTGATAAAATGGGTTGGCCCAAGTGATAAGAAAATGCTCAGAGTAGAAAATAAGCCTACATTTAGTGGAATTGGAAGGTAATAGCAACATGTCTGATGTTATATTCTTCAAGTTCTAAACTTGGAAACTTGATATTACCAGAAATTAAACAATATAGTTTGACGGTGAATTGAATCTATTTTGTTAGAGACAGTATTCTAAGAATACCCCGTATTGAGATGGAAACCTGTAACGAGGTGATGAATCACCTCAGTCATCGTTGGAATGAGGCGTCAACATCGCGTAAGAAGAAGCGAGTCACTTCGATGCAAATGTATTGCTTTTTGATGAAATTGTGTGAATTATTACTATCATTATTCGAGTAATAAGTCTAAGATGTATATTTTCAGAAAACTCCGATTATATAGATTGTTTTCATTAACTTTTAGGAAGAATGGATAGCAAGACCCTCGTAATAGAGGTTCTGTTGTTGTTATCCTTGTTTTAGAATGAAGTAACCCCAATAACTGATTCAGATGTTGGCTTCAAACAATTACTGTGGCAAAGATTGTGCGTTATTGTAGAGTTGATTTTCAGGTACTTTCGGTGAATGGGGGGCAATTTTGGCCGGGGGTGAGACCATCTACTACAATCTCAGCGGGCATTCGTCGGCTAGGGTGGGACAGCTCATGAAAAACTGGCGTACCATTTGAAACAATCCAAGGCTGACTAAGATTCTACATTTATTTTTCTATACAGAGGAAATCTGGTACCTATACCTGGTTTAAGATATTTTTTCAAAAAAGTCATCTATTTATCTATACACTACTCCAAAGCATGGTATTCGAAAATGTGCCAAACGGAATAAGACTAAGTAGGAAACGTTTCTGAAAATTACCCATACGAAGAAGTTATATTTTGTAAATTATCGAAAATGAAAAATATGGATATTTATCACGGAATCACACACACATGCACTCAACTCCGTTTAGAATATTACATTTGGGTGAACTAAAAGGGAACGAAATATCTGATAACGTGTAACCAAAACAACGTCGATAACTGTTATTTCCCGTTACTGGTGGTAAAAATAAACACCCTGTGTTTATTTATATTTTATATTTGATTTGAGCGCAGCATGCCTGATCGAAAAAGAACACGAGGTAGTTCAAATGTTGCACTCAAACCTCAGGAAATCAATTCCACTTCTCATCCATTTAGATTTTTAGAATGAAGATATTTATATTGGTTACGATTTTTCAAAAATTGATATTGTTGATTTTTGTGTCTGTATATAGTATGTGCCAAACTTGACTGTGCTTTGATATATTCATCTGTGATCTACTTCATCTTATATGTATACATCTTTATTTCTGAATAAAGATCTACTGATTTATGAGATTTCGGGAAATTCTCATAAAAAATTTCGTCGAGCAGATTACTACTTTCCTGGCTATTGCCACGCAGAACATTGATTTTATTCATTTGAATTTTTTCTGTAGCATTTTTCCCTGCAACTGAATAGCAAGAAAACTCGTGAACCACACATAAAAGATATATTTATAACGTACTACAGTATGAGAAATCGATAAAATCACAAATTTGCCAGTGTTTACATACGACTTTTCCACAATACCTTATCCAAAAACCTCATTATTTATATCACATTTTTATTATGCTGAATAAAACATTCAGAGTTTTTGTAGTCCTATCTACTAGCTTAGACATTACCTAGTAAAATAAATAAAAAAATAAAAAATCACCAAAAAAATTTACACTATGTACAAAGTGAACACATCCATGAATTCAGTACTGCCTTAGCATCTCAATCTGAAATAGGGCAAGAATTCTATACGTAAACAATGAATTCCGAGTGGCTTAAATTTATTTTTCACTTGATAAAAATAGCTAAGTCACGAAATGTTCAAAATAAATAACCAAGAGAATGCTTGATTATTGCCTCATCCCACAAAAACAAGATTTTTCATCACATATTGACATAATTCAGCCACGTTATATTTATCAAAACATATTACTAGTATTTTGCCGTGCTAATCAGGAAGGTCGTATTTGCAGAAAAAATTGCGTTTTGAAGAGTGACGATTTTTTCCAGAAAACGGTTTATATGCAGTAAATAATGATGAAATCTAACTTTTATAAATAATTTCATATTTCCAAATTCAAATAGCTTGGGTAATGCAACTTCACTATTTTTTATTATTATGTTGAGAAATATCATATCTTCAGACTAATTTATTGAATCATAAAATATGATTAACATTGATGTACTTCACCTAATAACAGAAAATGAAAATCACAAAAAAATAATAAGTAATTTAGGTAATTCAGCAATTGGCAACTTCTTGTTCAGTTTTTATTAGATTTAGATTAGTCATATCTAACAGGAAATTTGTAATGTATGACAATGGGAAATTCTCCTTCGGACGATAATGAATTAATTTTTATTAAATATCTCCAAAACATCGCATTTCACACTCACTATTTAAACCTTTTTTTTAAACATTTCAAGTGTTTAAAAAACAAGACTTGATATGGGGATTTAAAATTTAAAGCACCTTGATCCTATTTCATCATTCATCATTTGGCAACATCAACTGCAGATTTCATAAATAATAAAGGACAGCAAATCAATTACGTTGATAAGGTCAAATTTTGATCAGGTTAGAACACAGAACTTAAACTACCAATAAGTTCTGTGGATTAGGTGTCATTCTGTTTATTTCTGTTTTATGCTCCTCAATCGATATGCTTCTCAGTTTTGGAGGTTATGTTTATATTTGACTTGTGGATGGATTGGTGTTTTTGTTGGACTGAAATTCATGTTTTGACTAAATTTTTTTATATTAGTTTGATTCCTAAATTATGCATTGACATCAAGTGTACATAAATGAAAGTGTGGCCAAATGTGAGTTGTTGTTCTTCTAGCCTACTAGGCGCCGTTGCCAATTTGTGAACAAACAAAGCATTCCTAGTACGATGGGTGTAAAATGGCGCAGAGATACCCCAAAAGACAATTTCGACGAATCCGTCAGATACGACCTTCTTGCCCAGCACGGCAGCATTGCACTCCCATGCCATGCCAAGCAACCCCTTTTGGCACGAAGAAAACCTCACTTTTACCCACTTTCCGAGTTGGCGCAGTCGGTAAGACCACTTGGCGCAGTCGGTAGGACCACTTTTCGAGTTGGCGCAGTCGGTAGGACCATTTTTTTAGTTGGCGCAGTCTGTAGGATCACTTGGCGCAGTCGGTAGGACCACTTTTCGAGTTGGCGCAGTCGGTAGGACCACTTGGCGCAGTCTGTAGGACCATTTTTCTAGTTGGCGCAGTCGGTAGGATCACTTGGCGCAGTCGGTAGGACAACTTTCCGAGTTGGCGCAGTCGGCAGGACCGCCTCACCGGCGCTCCCCGCGCCGCCCCCTGTCCGTTGCCAGGCACCACAGCAGGGCGCACACGTACCGCCCGAGGGCGGCGGGGGCGGCAGCTCACCTGGCGGCCGCCTCCGTCTCTGCGGCAGCCGCCTCCGGCCGCACGATCTGGTAGGTGACAAAGTACTCGGGGTAGGCCTGCTCGCCCCTGTAGACGACGTACTCGGGGAAGATGAGGCCGCCCGCTGATGGGCGGCCAACCACCGAGTGGTGGCCGGGCGGCGCGTGCGCAGTCTTCATCGCGTTGCACTGCTGGTAGGATTTGCCGAGGATGACGCGGCACAGCAGCAGGTGTCTGCGGAGGAGGGGGTCGTTTGGAAAAGTAGCCGAGATTTATTGTCAACAATTTTACGATGGAAAGTGAATTGATTATGGGATTATTTTTCCTGTAGCAGCATTCTTCTAGGATGGAAATGAATATGAAAAGGATGAATCAGCGCAGAATAAGATAATCCGTTTGAAGAATTTTTCCGACAAACAAACGAGCTAATGCTAAGACTGTTTATTCTTTTTGACTTGAAGCATTGTTCTAGGATGAAAAAGAATCCGAAAAGAACGCATCCGAGTAGAAAATTACCTTTTTTTTGGAAGATATGATGATTTGAAAACATGGAGAAGTTGCTTTTCAGACTTTTCTGATGGAAAACACATTAATTTCGATTTTTTTCGTTCTTTCAGACTCAGAACTATTGTTAATAAAATAAAGATAAAAAAATCCGAGCAGAACATGATAATTCGTTTGAAAGGTAATACGATTTGAAATAATACAATAGTTACTTTCCATATTTTTTCGATTAAAAACTGCCTCATTTTGAGATTCTCCTCGATTGAGAATAAAATATTCGTTCAGAAGATTTGAAAATATGCGGAGGTTACTTTTCCGATAAAAAAATAATTTCGAGGTTTTTTATTAATTTCCACTCAGAATAATCTTCTATGATGAAAAAGAATTCAGATAGAGTAAAAGCTAATCATTCGTTTGAAGGATACGAAGATTTGAACAAAAATAACTTTTCAGACATTTCCTATAACGATTTTGAGATTTCCTATCATTTTCGGCTTAGAAAAAGAATGCGGAAAGAGTAGTCCAAGCAGAAAATTACCATTCGTTTGAAATCATCACAGTCTTTCGTCCATTGGAAAACAATGTAATTTGATATTCACCGATATATTTGAAGATGATTTGCAATTTTTATTACACAGTAATGATTGCCAATAAACATATTATTGTACCTGATTCACATTCCAGATAATGAAGGTATGATCACAAGTTGTTCAATCTGTACTGTGATAATCCTCGAAACCATCCATCCATTATTACTTTTCCTCTTGAGTTATAGTTTATGGAGAATATGTTATACGTTCTAAGTAAGAACATAAATACATCCGAAATACTGGATCGTGAATTGTGTAAAACGAAAACATTTCTAACCTAACCAACAAAATGATGCTTAAATTTTGCGCTTTCGACATCTCTTTCTAATTTTATTCGCTCTGTCTGACTGTCTCATATGCAAGGTTTTCTAATCTGAGATTTATTAATGTCTGTGTCAACGTCTTTCGTGAACCTCTCTATGAATTTATATTTTATGTCGAAACTATTTACTTCACCCCCATCGATCTCGGAAGATGAAACAATATAGTTATTTCAAAACGTCGACAATTCAAGAATCGATCTCTCTCAACATATTCGACCGAATTCCCGCCAACTTACCAATCAAAATAAATCAAACAAAAGCACCCACCTGTGGCACACGTAACAGCTGCGGTCCTTGTGCTCGGGACACCCGGTGCCGCCTCCAATACCGTAAACATACTGGTTGCTCTTCGAAGAGTGCTCGGCAAAATAAATGCCAGCGCCAAACATGCCGCCGATGTAGGCGTGCCGCTCGTCGAAGCCCTTCTGCACGATGGCATTGACGAAGGGCGAGCCGTGGAAGAGCATGCGCTCGCCCGCCTGGTGGCCGTTCTCCTCGCTCACCGCCCTCCGCCGGTGGTTGTAGCGGTCCCACAGCTTGCCGTTCTGCACCTTCTGGATCTGGACAAGCGAAAAGAGCGATTTGTGGTGGGGGTGTCGAGCAAGTGGCGCAGTCGGTAGGTGCGCGAAAATTACATTGCCGGTGGGGGGTTTGGGACACGTGGCGCAGTCGGTAGGATCAGCTTACCCTGACGATGTTGTATCTGGAGAAGACGCCGCCGGCGTGGCCGTTGTCCCGGTGCTCCCTGATGCTGTTCTGCATCTCCTCCTCCACCGTGATGTACTCCTTGTCGTCCTTCATGAGATCGATTAGTAGGGTGCCCGAGGAGTTGTTGGAGTTGGAGGACCACAAGCCGCCGCTGCTGGCGACCAACCTCTCCATGCCTGCAGCGCGAATCGGTGGATTATTTTCAAACTATTCATCCTTATATGAGCGAGAGTGATAACTCTTTGTTTGTCGTTATTATTTAAAGAATGGTTAATGAAAGAAAAAAGTTATTTTGCGTGCATAAATGAGGAAATGTAGAATATCTCTAGTGACAACGATAGTGATGAAAAATGACAGTGTGCATAAATCCGCCTTAACCTCGCAACTTGACAAAAAAAAGCGACACCCTCCTCACCCTTGATCAGCTTGTGCCTGAACCCGTACGCCGTGACGCCGATCTGCTTCAGATCCTCGTGCGTCATCTCCGCCAAAATGTCCAACGTGATCTGCTCCTTCTCGAACAGCTCCCCCAGGTGCTCGAGCCCGAGGCCCTGCAGGAAGCCGCCCACCGAGTGGCCGCCCTCGGTGGCAGCGGGGGCGGTCGCGCACCGCCCCTCGGCGCCACCGCCGCCCCCGCGGCCGCCCATCGGCACCAGCAGCTGCACCGCCGCCCCCGATGGCATCACCACCGTTTCTGAGGCGGCGACGGAGAGGGTGGCGGCGGGGGCGGTGGCCGTCGCGACGCCCTGCTGCGACGCCATCGAGTCCTGCAGGAGGCAGCGCACGTCCTCGGCGGTGGTGAGGTGGACGGGCGCCTGCCCGTCCTGGGTCTGCAGGAAGGGGTCCGCCCCGTGGGCCAGCTTCAAGCGAGAGGATTCATTGGAATGCGTAATCAAGTACTTTTCAGCGACTTTTATTCACCGAAAAATATTTTTACAAATTGGCGCCCAAGCAGAGACCCCATACATTTATGCGTTTTCAAGTGATTTTCAGCGATCCTCATTTACTAAAGAATAGAATAGTGTTACAAATAAGCGCCCAAGCAGATACTCGAAATTTTTATACGTAATCAAGTGCATTCCAGGAATCTTTATTCGCCGAGAAAGAGTTTTACAATTTGGCGTCCAAGCATAGACCCGATATATTTATGCGTTTTCAAGTGATTTTCAGCGAATTCATTCACCGAAAGAGAGTGTAACAAATTGGCGCCCAAGCAGGGAATAAATTCAGAAGTTATGCCTCACTGATTAATTGAAATTATTCACGAATTCCCTTATTAAACAAAGAGAGGCTGGAGGCTGGAGAAACGCTTATAGTGACAGCAATTAGTACCAACTAATTCTGCTCCATGACGTTTTCATACAATGTCGAACGTTCACCATTTCGGCTCAGACATGATATGACCTCGGAAAAACAAACCCAGTAGAATATTAACGCTCCAGATTATTTGAAGCCAACATGAAATTCATATTCAAATGTTGTCCCCACAGAGGTTGCCACATCGTAATATTTGAAAGTGATAATCATCTCATGACCACATTTTTTAAGGTTCCCAACTTCAGTATGTACTTATATGAATCAGATAAGTGCATCGAAGCTATTTATTTAATCTTGGTCATATAATACAGTGCCTCATTTATATATAGGTGGTTTATAGATAGCACGTATTTCTGGAGATTGCTGTATTTTTGGTGAATAATCAACCGAACAGTTGGTGACAGCTTGAAACGTCTCATTTTGAAATCAAATTTAGTTTGATGGCATATTTCTAGTTTTGTGTGAATTTTTGAATAGGATTTACTTAGAAACCTTATTTTTTCTGTTCAAATCGAATTTAAAGGATGATGAAAAGCTGTGAAATGTCTAAGAGACAATTTAGAAGTGGTGACCAGAACACAACATTTCACTGGTGAGTTACTCGGTGTCGTATCATTCGTTGTATGAACATTATTGAACCATCCTAATATACAAAACAATTTGTGGTAATTTGAAAACATTTTCGGGTTTCCCCAAGATGGAAAGTTAGTGAACATATGGAAAAATATGATCGGGAAAGAGAATATTTCTGGAGACGCTATAGTATGCATCATTTCACTTCAAGTGATCAAACGGTTGGCCCAAGTGGTAAGAAAATGCTCAGAGTTTTAGATGAGCCTATATTTAGTGGGATTGAAAGGTAATAACAACATTTTTGATATTATATTATTCAAGTTCGAAACTTGAAAACTTTATATTACCAGAAAATAAAAATATAGTTTGACAGTGATAAATTTAAGATGTATATTTTCAGGTGACTTTGATTTTAGATTGTTACCTTTCGCTACCTTGTAGTAAAAGTGGTTATGATTATTTTGTTAGTCAATTTATTCAAATTCAGAGCCTTCTAAGAAGCAAGACCCTCGTACTGGGGGGGAGGTTCTTTGTTGCTATCCTCGTTTTAGAATGTGTTTATCCCAGTACCTGATTCAGATGTTGGCTTCAAACAACTACTGTGACAAAAATTGTGCGTTATTCATCTAGTCTGTGATACGATCAAAGTATATAAGAAAAATAATAGAAACCGTGACTCACCAGCAGCGAGCACAGCTGCGTCCTGCCCTTCTGGGCAGCCTCGTGGAGGGGCGTGAAGCCCCACTTGTCGGTAGCGTTGACGATGGTGTTGTACTTGATGAGCAGCGCCGCGATCTCCAGGTGGCCGTAGCTGGAAGCGTTGTGGAGCGGGATGAGGCCGCCCTTGTCTTGGGCGTTCACGTCGGCGCCGTTCTCTAGAAGGTACTCTGTCACCTCCACGTTGTTGTACCCCGCTGGAACGATATAAACCACGCCCTGACTTGACTGGTGAAATTTTCTTACCGAATACCACTCTAGCTTCAATAAAAAACAGTTAATTTTTTCTACAACAAAAATATTTTTCCGCAAATCGCTAGGAAATTTTGACATTCCTGTCAAAATTTCTTGAAGAAAAAGTCAGGACTTCCTTACTGTGAGGAAATGTCATTTCCTTACAATACATTTTTAAGATAATAATGTTGTAGATTTCATCTTTAAACAAAGGTCTAGGAAGTATGCCATTACAACATTTTCTGAGAAAGAACTCGTATTTTTACTCATGCGATAATCCATAAAACGTCTGTATGCATTTTCGTACTTTTCTCTTGATTTCTTTTTTTTTTTTTTTTTTTTTTTTTTTTTTTTTTTTTTTTTTTTTTTTTTTTTTTTTTTTTTGCATCTTGGGGTTTCCCCGCTGCTCTTCAGCCAGCCGAGCTGATCTCGTTAGGTAGGAAAATTGTTTGATCGCCGATTTGCTGCCCTCCTGCATTTCGCTAGTTAGGTTTTCAATATCGAGTTTTTTTTACATGAAGTTTAAGAAAAAATATCAAATATGTATTTTTCTGTGCGATCAAATTCGAGTCTAAAAACTAGTTTTGACCCTTTTACCGTTCTCATGACGTGGCAAGTGAAAAACCGAGTTCACACAGAAGCAGGTTGTGTATGGATACAGTTTCTAGTGTTTCCTAGACATCCGGAAAAATTTACTCGTTTTAATATGTAATGGATACCATCTCATGAATTCTTATCATTCTATGATATGATATCTCATACAGGGTGAATCAAATATGACGCTCTTCATTATTAATAGATATGAAGAAGGTTCAATTGGATCGAAGTTTTGTAATTTCGTGCTCATTATTATAGTGAAAGGAAATTCACGAACATCAACAACTTTTTTCAAATACGGAGGTGCATATTTTCCTCATTTTCCACTGTCAATAATTCTCTCATATTTAGAGAAATTCTTTACTTTAACGTTTTTAGTCATACTTATTGCCAATGACTATTCCCATCGACATCAATCAGTTGAAAAGAGTTTAAAAACCAGATTTATTTGAATCACTACAAGAAATAACAATAACAGATTGAGATTATTGAAATTAGCGTACCTATATACGCAATTCCTCCGTCTCACCCCGTATATTTCTACGTGTCAACGTAAACAAACCCCTTCCCCCTTTCCCCATCGCTGAGGGCGAGCCCTCCCCCTGTCCCCCCACCCCCTCCCATGGGGTTTTTGGAGAGCAAACAGTCGGCGCGTTTCGTTCTCCCTGGGGGGATTTTTAAAATTTGATCGGGTGTTTTCAGTCTATAAGGGCTTGGGTTTTTTTTTTTGAGAGGGTATAAATATAAAGCGCATCTGGCTGTGTGGACACTATACAGATAAAAAAAAGGTTTGACGGCCAATGTGCCAGCCGGCTCTTTGCCTCACCTGCCAGATGCAGCGGCGTCGAGTTCCTGCCCTGGGCGTCCCGGCAGTTGATGTTGTCGGGCGAGACGAGCCGCTCGAGGCGCGCCAAGTCGCCCTTCTTGGCAGCGTCCAAGATGGCGGCGTTGCCCTTGAGCAGGTCGAGCACCTCCTGGTCGCCCTCGCGCACCAGGTTCTGCGGGGTGGCGCCGTCTCTGTTCTTCTTGCTGGGGTCGGCGCCGTGCTGCAAAAAGCGATTAGTCTGTCCATTGTCAATTTAAATGAACACCTAGTATACGGCATATATATAATAACAACTATATGGATAACACCTATTCTTCTCTTCACGGGAAAATGAAGCCAGTTTTGGAAAAACAAAAGACTGTCTGGCTTGCTAATGATGAATTGTGCGCATGCGCGGATTTTGACGAGTTGAAATCCACTGACGTTTTCAGAATTTCATAGGTTAGGTATGTTTGTTGACTCAAATTATGTAAAAGAGAGTTAATATAGTTATTAATGTACTTACTGAGTGTTTACAGAAGTGATTATAGTGAGTGATAACAGTGATTGATCAGAAATTAGCCCACGAATCTTGTTCCGATGACTTTATCGTCACAGGTTTCTATGCAAATCGCAAGTATCGCTTTGTAGATCACATCCATTTCTGCATCCTTCATTAACTATTATCTAAAATCGTCCAACAATCCATCGATAAATGAATATTTGAAAAATATATGTCATGATAAAATAAAAACATCGAATTGAAGGTTACGTGACACATTTGATTGATTTTTAATAAGTATCATACGTTTGTCGCTCACTAGAAAGCTACTCTCCTCCATGATGAAAACACATGTCGATTCTTAATTCAAACTTGCGCATGCGCATATGCGCGATTTGTCCCGCAGACTGTCATTTGTTTTATTTTTCGGCTTCAGCTCTGGTATCCATGTTACCTATAGTTATTATTAGATATATGGTATACGGTATAATATTGCCGGCTCACTGGAAACAATGACGTAACTTTCTCCGTAAGGCAGAGACATCTTCTCATAATAACCGTGAACCATTTTGATTTTGAAGTGTCATACTGGGCATAACCTAATGTTTTTGTTAACATTTTAAATTACAGCGAAGCTCCTATTTCAAGCACAGAAAGTGTCGGAAACAACTATACGTAAGCGTGTGTGATGATTCAGTTGGAAGAAGGACGAATTTTATGTTTTTAGTAGCAGAAATTTAGGATGTCAATGAAACGAAACGATTCTTGTTTAGGAGGCTCCAAAATTTTTATTCTCCGCGGAATACGTTATTATTGTTCGTAAAAAGTGGTATCAGATCTATTTGAGTAAAAATATGTATAAAAGTAAGAATATATCAGATTATGAAAAAAAGAAGAACACAACTTCAACCTACAATAAGCCAATCCAGAACACGTGATCAAAAATGGCTGCCTTGAGGCATATACGGAGTGTTTAGTCTAATTGATTACATGTTTTGTTGTGTTTATAGTTTGAATTTCCTTTTTGAAGGTTTCAAAAGTGAATACAATGGCTTGTGATAATAAAAGTGATTATCTGTTATCGTTAGAGACTGAAGATAAAGACATTGCATTACGGTATAAGGAAAAAATCAGAGTCATTCAATGCATCGATCCTTTCACTCTGATGGATCAGTTAAAGCAGCTGGTTTTCCTTAAATTTTAAACCACATTTCGCAACAAATACCTTCATGAAAAGTTATGTAACTTTTTACCTTTCAAAACATGTTTAGCACATACTTTGGTATACTTTAGTTTAACTTCTGAGATCTTCCCTTTTGATTGCTTTCAACCATCTTTCTCTTGGGATTTTAGAGAGTTCATTCAATTCTGTTTTGTGTGCAAAATGTAGTACACTGGGTATATTGAAAAGCTTCGCATCATCACAATTTCCTCAACTCCCACACTTAACAACACAACAAGTATGTGGCAGGTTTTTGTAGCTCTATCTTCAATTTTATGAGAAAATTCACAAATGACAATATAGACTAAACACAGAATATTCACAAATGAATGTTTATTTTCGTTCTATAGTTGAAACTTATTTCAAATTAAAATCACAAGGTTCAAATAGCTAGAGTTCTAATGCACTCAAACGGTTTGTATGCCTCAAGGTAACCATCTTGAATTTGATTTGACAGCGTCTTGGTTTAGTCCAAGGTGGATATAGGATGGTGAAACAGCTCTTCAATAGTTTCTGCGAAAAACTTGTAGACCGTTTGAGAAGGTAGTAATATTTCCACGACTTGAATGAAGATGGCGGTAAGATCGATTATCGAAGAAGATTTCTGTTGCTTACGTATTTCTGTGGTTCGCATTTGACAGACGTGACTTGAAACGGCATTAAAACAATATATTTTCGATAAATCTGGAATGAATATTGATATTTTGACTCTTCTCAATCATCCATCTCTGATAACTTCAGGAAATATTACTACGGTATGAAATCAAGTAGGCAAATGTCTACAGTTCATTCTAGTGCTTGTTAATAGGAAGCTGTTTCACCATCCTATATCCACCTTGGTTTAGTCCATTGGGTCACTAGCGAGAAAAAACTGAAACATATGAGCATCGAACGACTTCTATAATAGTCGCGTTCCGATAATACTGAATTTACTGATGACAGTCAGCAATTTCGGAACGAATTCAGGTTCAGTCAACTACTACCAGTATAATTCAGTGATTTCAGAACGATCTGAAGCACTGAACAGTACTGGTTGGAAATTTGGGAACTCGACCAAAGTAGCCTCCTCAACTTGGCAGACGTTTGGAACTTGAGTGAACAGACAATAATCGGGCGTTTTAGCATCATTGTGAAGTGGTAACTTGAATGATTGTGTGACCAATAAAATGACTATTTGAATGGCCCCGACATTTTGCAACGAAGAGAATGCTCGTCTTCCAAGAAATACATAAAAAAAACCACAATTCCCCGGCCCCGCAAAAACCCCTTGATCCTCACCTTCAGCAGCAACTTGACAATCTCGTACTTGCCCTTGGCTGCGGCCTCGTGCAGCGGGGTAAACTTCCACAGATCAGCCACGTTGACGGCTGCGCCGTGCTTCACTAGCAGTTCAGTCACCTCGTAGTGCCCGTACGAGCAGGCGTTGTGGAGGGGGACCAATCCGCTACAAGTAAGGGGGGTGGTTTTCAAATCTGAGTTTCGAGAGGCGCGCTTTGGCGGTGAGAATTCACGATAGAAAATAACACGTAGCACTATCTCATGGTAACAACTCGAACTTCTCGAAGTGGTATAAGATTTCACATGTATTTCACCAAAACATCTCTCGAAAAACTGCTGGAAGTACAACTTTCACATCAGAAGCGAACATAAACAGAACAGAGCTTAAGTTTTTTTGTGGGTTATCCTCCAGAGAGTTCAGTGGTTATCCCACTTGGGGCCGGTTTATCAATGCAGGGTTATCCCGAGGGGTAAGCTGACACAGGGTCAACTTTATCCTAGAGCTAATTTCCCGTTTGATTTTGATAGCGTTCAACCCCACCTCGAAGTGAATAAACATTTTATCCCAGAGTTAGCTGTTAACCTTGGGTTATATTAACCTAACCCTGCATTGATAAACCGGCCCTTAGAGTGGTTCACGAGTCACCGCTAGGTAGCGTATCACTTAGCACCTATCGCGAATAGAATATTTATTCATCCAATAGAATAGATCATTATTCAGATCAAAATATGGACTAGAAGATACAATACTTGCCCAAAAGTTGTCATACAAAGATGGTGAAATATATATTAGATTAAATTAATATTATGAAATTCGTGTTTTTCAGGTCAAAATACGTAAGTACCAACAAAAATTTTCATCAAAATATAGATCGCATGATAATTGCAAAATTACCTAAAATCATTTTTACTCTTCATCTCCCGCAAGAATAATTTCATTATCACGTAATTTTATCAATGCAAAATTTTCATTTTTCGATTTCACACGAATTTGAATTAAAAGAAAGCCTAATTTTCAATCGAAAAAGTTGGTTTACGAAATTTCGATATTTTAACTCAAAAAGTGATAATTTTCTTCGTTGAAATCTCTACTTCAAGATAGCATGAAAAAATAATTATATTGTATTGTATAAAAGAAACTAGCGAATAGTGACTAGGAACTAGCGACTAGCGCAAGGATGCACAGACTTTAAAACTTGCCACTGTTTTTATTAAAATTTCTATAAGAATCATGGTCAGCAGGTTGATCAATTTACTGCTGTTCAGGAAATTCTCGACTCCAGATTTAATGGTTATATAATTTGCCACTTTTCGTTTGAAATCTGTGCATTTCTGGTGAACTAGCTACTAGCATCCACTGAGGTTTTTAAATAACTCTATTCCTTCGTCTACCTTGAGCCTTTGTATAATGCCTCAGGATTCCGAGGAACCTCTTTGACTATAAATAATTTGACGGTTATCCTGTTGTGTTCCTCAGTAGTACTCACTTTAGGTATTTGTACAATACTGTGAAAAATTCAGTAATAGAATCTAGTATAGCACCATTTCAAAGTTAAACATATTGAAGACAGCATGGATAACATAGTCGATTTTTTCTCGCACGAAAACATGCGCGGTACCTTTACGACTTTGGCGTTTGTTAGACCTTCCTGAAAAACGAGGCTTTCGCCGTTAGAGTCAGGTATATCCAATGTTTTTTCGTTTATTCCATAGAACATGTTCAGGAGGAATTGTTACCTAGAGGTTTTCAAAGAACTGTTTTCCTTTATGTTGGTCTTTTACCTAGGGCCTCTGTGTAGTGCCTTCGAATTCCGAGGGGTCTTTCTGGCTATAAATTACTTGACGGCCGACCTGTCGATGATTTTTTTTTTAACTGCTGATTATATATTTACTATTTACTTTTGTGATACGATACCATATATATAATTATTTGTTCGAAATTCTACGTGGAATCCATAATTGCAATGATATACAACATGTCCTATTTGAAGAAATGAATAACTGACTAGCTGCGCTTTCTTCAGACACAATGTATGAATAAGCATTCAGCCAATAATGAGAACGAGAAAAAAAAAAGAAACAAAAAACATACAACTCATGTACTACATGTATTTATAATTTTTTGTAATGTGTAAGATAAAATAGTTACGGAGGGGGCGGCGAAAACTTTGTCAAACAATAATAATTGAATGTAATTTGTGTCGAATGAAAGAGAGAGAACGGGTTCCAAATATTGAAGTTTGCATTTGTGATACCTTGAGTGAACCGAAAATTAGGAATCAGGGTGGTAACTTTGTCACAAAATTAATTAGTAGTAAAGTAAATGAATATTTAAAGACCAAGTAGGCTGCTTCACAGGGGTGGTGGTGGGAACATCAGTCCCTTTCTCTCTTTTTTTTTGTAATTTCTATTATTGTACCCTCAGGGGCTCGCAACTTGCGAGTACGGGAATGGCGAACCCGAGGTACCCTAGCTGGATTTCCCTCAACTTCTTCAATCCATCCTATCGGCCTTCCTTGACCAACTCTTCCTCTTTTTTTACACTCCTGATCCTAGTTGTGGTATTCAGGACATTCTTCGACTCTATATTGGCTGAATATCATTAGATATCATAATTGATTATTGCCTAACTAAATTGGTCATCTGAAATATCAGAGTGATTGTTGGTTCAGAAAATAGAAACTGGCAACTAGGAATACAAAAGATTGTATAATGAGTAGTTCTCTTTTCTCGATAATTTATATGATAATATTTATGATCTTGTTGTGGTGTTCTTGATCGATATTTAAGTATGGTTTTATAGAATTCTGATTGCCATGACCAGTAATGTTCAGCAATTGTTGTTCTTCTACACCACTTTTTGCTAATTCGCTAACAGCAGTTGATCTATTCGAGTGATTTGTTATCTTTTTCTCCTTTACATTCAAGCCAATTGCTTCAGCAGAAGATTTAGTCCATCCATTCATTGTATTTCTTCCAACAGGTACATTATCGTACCATTTGTCAGTTTCATTTTTCCAGTGACGATTTGGTTTTAAGAACAGTCGTGGTGAGGTAATATTGTCGCCTCGTTTTGATATCAGTTTATGAAAAAGACGTACAGGGCAGCTTTGTCTCTCACTATTGGTAACCAATCATTTACTACTTGCACAGCTTTTAGAACCACCTTGGCACGTTTCACTGAATACCGGATTGTATTCAATGCGATTTGTTGGAGTGTCATCGTTATTTTTCTCGATTTGAAAAAAAATCCACCAGACAAGCAACTGCCTCTCCTCCTCGCCACGCTAATTCTACAGCAGCAATATGGTAAAATTTACGCATAAGACCTTCAGGGGTATCTTCATCCCAAAGCAATATTATTTTGTTAATTTCAGACCGATTTAACGAAACTGAACTGGCCTTACGTTTACATGGATCTGCTTGTAGTTTCTTCCTGATTGCATCGCGGGCATCTCGGGCTGGTTTAAACAATATATTGTTAAACGGGTCAATCATAATATTATAGTCATTATAGTACTTTTCTTGCAATAGTTTGCACGAAACGTTCCACATTGTCTTCAGCACCGTTGCCTCTTTGAATTCGGCCCCGTTTTTCTTTCTCATATTGACTGCCCAATCTTTTAGTATCAACGCCAATTCTTCTAAGCTTCTATGTTCATTCAACTCATATTCTCGTTCGCAGCAAAATTCCATGAATATTCCCCAAATATATTTGTGACTGTAGGTTGTATTTCTGGGAATTTTTTCTTTGATTAGCGCATTTATACTTTGAACATTCTCATTGCCGAAACGTGACATTTTGAAATTTATTTGGATGAAGTTGTCAAACTCGATCGTGTTGTCATAGGGATTGAAAATTGCACTGAATGCAATTATCAGTCTAATGTTGACATGATTGGGTGAAATTGTTCCACATGACACAAAATGACGAAATTTGAATGGTTGTTAGAACAGTCGAGAAATTATCAGTAGTAATATCCCTAGGACATTGATAACAGACGAGATAATTTCTTCGGCTTTGTGCTGTTACCAAGGAACGAACTTTCGATTGTCATGAAATTATCTCGTCTGTTATCAATGTCCTAGGGATATTACTACTGAAAACTATTCGACAGATACTTCTGAAATTTCCAAGAATAATTCCAACTGATTTTTTTTTCAAAATATTCAAACTTGCCCTTCATTCCCCCATTTATCATAACTTCAACAACTCACCCCTTATCTTTGGCGTGAACATCGGCGCCCTGCTGCAAAAGAAACTCCACCACAGCCACCCTATTGTACCCCGAGGCAAAGTGGAGGGGGGTGGAGTGCCTGCCGTCCAAGTCTCGACAGTTGACAGTGTGCGGGTAGGAGCCGAGCACCCTTTGCACCTGCTCCAGGTCACCGGATTTGGCCGCCTCCAGCAGCTGGCCCTCCACGTCCGCCGTGCCCGATGGAGGGTCTAAACATGAGCGTTAGGAAAACATGGGGTGAAGGTGGGGAATATGGATCCAAGCCGGATTTTGATGTTTATTTTTTTCGTACGAATGTCAACCAATCGGAACGTCCAAATGAGCAGAAAGCTACCCCTCGTATTATTTCGAAATTTTGATCATAAAACAGACTAGATGGATAATGCTCAATCCTTGATGCCACAATAGTTGTTTGAAGTCAACATCTAAATCAGTTACTAGGGTTACGTCATTATAAAACGAGTGTCTTGCTATCTTGAAAGGGTCTGAATTTGGATAAATTGACGAAATTATCGTATCCATTCTTCCTAAGACTGAATGAAAACAACAAACTCTAGCGTATCTGAAAATATTCTCTTTCTTGATCATATTTTTACATATATCCACTAACTTTTCATCTCGGGGAAACCTGGGAATGTTTCCAAATTGCCAAAAATCGTTCTGCATATGAGGGTGGGTGAATATACAACGAAATATACGACACTGAGTGGAATGTTGTGTTCTGGTCACCACTTTTAAATCGTCTCTCACATATTTAACAGCGTTTCACTATCCTTTGAATTCGATTTGAACAGAATAAACAAGGTTTTTGAGTAAAATCCTATTCAAATTTTCACACAAAACTGGAAATATGCCGTTTTATGGACCAACAAACAAAATTTGATTTGAAAACGAGGCGATTCGCGCTGTCACTGTCAGTGTTCGGTTGATCATCGGTTGAACGAAATTAGCGGCGTTGGCGCATTCACCAAAAATGCCGCAATCTCCAGAAAGACGTGCTATCTATAAACCACAAAGATCAGAAATATCAGACAGATCACGGATCAGAAATATCAGAAGGATCAGAACGATGAAGGATCAGAAATATCAGAAAGATCAGGGATTAGAAAGATCATAAAGATCAGAAAGATCAATCGAACTCCGTTATAAGCAGGCAACAATAAAGTTTCCACTGACTTTGGGGGGCGTAGGAAAAACAAACCCAAAGAGAATCGGTCAGATAAATAACAAAAGATTTACAGATAGGTACGCCCTGGCCAGAGAAATTGATTGCTCCGCAAGAGTTTTATATAGAGAGAAAACATAGTGAATTTAGAGCCGGTATTACAGAAATTCACTCAAAATATCTTGGTGACACTCGGGTTTTTAGGGGTGTTTCCAATGTTTTTTTGACACCCGTTTCATGATGAGTAGCTCCAAAAATACTCTGCATTTGGGAGGAAATACTGAATCGATCAATACAAGAGAATTGATTAATTGGCCAGCTCGATCGCCAGATTCGATACCCCTTATTATTTTCACTTATAATACCACTAGAGCTTCAATTATTACTGGAAATTTTAAAGACAACACAAAATACTCTACAAAATATTAGTGTAGGAGAAAAAATTTACAGTTTTTAATTGAAGCTAGAGTGGTATTCACTATTCAGTAAGAAAATTTCAAACCGAAATATATTGAAGTCTGTGCGTTCGTTGATTGATGTATTGCTTTACAATAGACCAATGAGAAACGAGGTTAAACCTTTCCTATCTCTACAACGCACAGACTTCAATAATATTTCGGTGTTGAATTTTCTTACCGACTTCGTGTTGCGATTTGAAAACGTCAACGGCCACTTTGTTGACCGTTTATAGAAAAATTCAATTACCTCGCACCTATTGTTTGTGTATTAGAATGTCCTAATATTCAATGGATTTAATTCATCCATTATGGGTTTATCTCCCGTGCGTTCAAAAAAAAAAAAAAAAACTTGAGGACCTTCCTTGAGGCCTCACCTTGTGGATTTTATTCATCCATTATGGGTTTATCTCCCGTGCGTTCAAAAAAAAAAACCTTGATGACCTTCCTTGAGGCCTCACCTTGTAATATCTTAAGGACATTTTCGGTGGCCACCTGTGCCGCAGTGTAGCCCTGCAGGGAGACGATTCCCACGTCCACGTTGTGGTTCAACAGGATGCGGCAGGCCTGCACGTTGTCTTCCTTGGCACTCCTGTGCAGAGCTGTCTGCCCCAGCCCGTCCAATGAGTTTACCTGTGGCAGTTTTTCCATTTCACTTCCATTTTATTTTTTTTAAAAGTACAATGTGGTAGTAAATAATAATGATAACCAATATTCATAATACTATCATATAAGTTTGGAAACTTGTACATAATTATTATGTGAAGTGCTTAGTAAAAAATTATCAAGCTTCAACATACCTACGCAGAAGTCATACTAAATATGCAAATTTGGACATACAAAATGAATATCAACATAACCTAAACCATAAAAATACATATTTCTTCTCATTCTTGTACACATACACAAAAACAACAATCTTTCATGAATATTTTTTCATATCCAAATAGTTCTTTGAAATTTCTGATTCATCGATCAACCAACGCAGTTAAAGTTAAAACAGTTAAAGATGGGTATTTCAAATAAAATGTTCGATGAATGATCAAAAAGTTTCTGAAGAATAATATTCAAGGTATATTTTTGGATTGATAGAAGTGGTTTCAATAACTGTTCATATGGGCCTCCCCAACCCAACTGAACACAAGACACAACACCAAACTCTTCGCCAAACGCCACTCTCAAGTCAATGAGAAGAATGATACTCCCTACTTTATATTCAATACATGACTGACTGCTCGTATGTAAACCACTTTATCCATAGGAGAAAACTTATCTCTTACCGTACCAAGCGATTAGCTTTGTCACCAGTGGAATTAATCAACGGATAAACCCGACTATACGGTATGATTCTTACATTTGGAAACTTGTCCATGAATGATAGGGAAAAATCACGAAACGCCAGATGGCGCTGTAAATGTCAAAATGTCGGATCGAGGGGTGAACAACAAATAATCTGTCATTTGATCTCTTGTTAAACCAAAGTTTTTATTGAATAGAATTTCAGCTATCTCAGAGATTTAAGTCGATTTTTCGTACTCGAATATTAGATTGAAGTTGTATCTAGGGTTTGTTGTCGACGTTTCCGTTTTATTGTCACTGGATTCTTGTTAAATGCCACCAAAGTCCAGGTATCAATTTCGGTTTTTATTCGAAGTTTTTCAGTTCTTAGTTCCTGAAATTCTTTTTAAAATGCCTGTGTGAAAGTCGAAATGTCAATTTCGGATATTATATGTGGAGTGAAAGTGTTTCAGCAATCACAATATTGGAACTGAAGGCCTCAATGAAGAAATCATAAAAAGTTTTGTGTTGAGATCCTCCACAATGCTCACATGAAATCACCATGAAACTAGATGAGATATGATATGGGTTTATTTTAATGTTCCTGTAAAGCAGATTTATTGTTAATGTTGTATAATTCAATTTTGAAAAGATTTATTGGCCATTTTGACTGGAAGCATATAAACTCCACCTTTTTGACTTATCAGTTTTCTTTTCTATGTTGGTTTGTTTTTATTTTAAGGAACCTAGATTATATTATAATGTATTCAAATAGATATACCTATTAGAACAAAGTGAAGTGCAAAAACTACCAGGAAGTGACAGTTGATATAGATTCATCATTTTGTGGAGATTTCATAAACTCATTTAGAAGAAATGATAGTGTCCAAATAAATGGTTTAAAAAATACATAGTTTTATTGGGTAAATAAGAGTAAATGGCTTTCTTTAGCATGTCATATGTTTTTCTTAATAGAATAATTTGGGAAATGTAACACAATAATAACAAATCAGTATTCAAATCTTTTAATCATTGGTGAATGAAATAGATTCCCTTCAGACTGAGAAAGACTACAACTCATAAAAAATGCAATAATAAACATTCTTGAACATGTTAAATTCCTAAATCCAAATAATACTGCCAAGCAAGCAGATGATAATACACAACACCAGAATCACCCAAAACTTCATATAATTATCAGGAACATTATTGTTGTGTGTCATATAGGTTGTTGTTGGTTTTGTATTTACAGTGGAACTCTCTTCTTTATAAATCTTCCCTACTTGTTCATTTCCATGTTGCTCTAACTGCATATGATTATTTGATATTTGCCTGAGCCTGTAATAAATTACAAAATGATTAAAATGAACCAAATGAGGTGGAGAAGAGGTGGTAGCATAGTGACAACAATAATGAAAAATCGAACTTACCACTGAAACAATCATCATGAGTGCTTGCTACAAACATAAATTCCGAGATAGCTTTCTCTATCTTCAAGATCATCTTCCATTTCTAGGCTACTTGCCTTAGGATTTAGGTTTTCCCAAATCCTGCCCATCTTCTGCTTAGAATTTGAAGGAAATTCATGCAAAGTGCAAAGCCTTCAGTATGTTAGAGCATTATGGAACAAGCATATTTTTCGCGATTTTATCTCCATATCACCTCTTCTAATCTCTTGCATTTTCAGATTGTGTGGTCTATTAACAACAATTCTTCACAAAATATCATCAAAATACAACACTTTCAATGCTTAAATCACTGAAATTAATGAATAAAGTTCACACTTTACCCATATGAACATATGGAGGTTAGTTTGTTGTTCACCTCTCGAGTAGTTCATGCGATCAATTATAGATGTCGCCCACTCCGTGATTTTTCCCTATAGTGTCATATATCTGCAGATTATTTGTATCACACTGTATACGATATTAGCTATAAGATAAGGGTATCATACTGTATGTACTATTTGTATTCGCGATTGTTTTCAACATCACAAAGAATAGGATTTCACTTTTTATATCTTTACAAAAAGTTTTCGATGTCTGCTAGTTTCCAGCCGGATGAAAATAAAATAATTGGGAATTGATAATCTAAATTATCTCTCATTAACCCCTTATATATATATATATATATAAATTAATCACGAGTAATTAAACTGGCGCAGTCGGTAGGACTAAGGCCTATTATTTCATATGCGACGACTTGGAGCCACCATCTTGATTCCACGCGTTTTGAGAGAACAATTCACATCTCCGACAAAGAAAAAAATAGAAAAAACAATGGCCAACCTTGGCCCCGAGCCTCAACAGCACATCCATGAGATCGTAGTGCGAATTGTCAGCTGCCAAGTGCAGCGGCGTCAAAAAGTCCTTGTTCTTCTCGTTCACATGCGCCCCCTTGCGGACGAGCATCTCCAGCAACTGCTTGCGCTTGGGGTGGGGGGAGGTGACGGCGGCATGCAGGGCGGTTTCCCCGCTGTAGGGGTGCTTGTAGTTGATGATGTCGGGCGTGAGGTATTTCTTGAGTTTGGCAGTGTCACCCTGACGGGCGGTCGCCAGGATGATGTGTCCTTTGTATTCGACTGGAATACAGACTGTCTTATTTTTTTGCAAAGTTGGTGAAAAAATCAACAAAACTCCATTTCCACTCAGAGCATGATTTTCTTCATTGAAATGAGTTATTCTCAGATAACTCGGTCACGAATAGACATATTGAATTACGGTTTGCGCCAAAATGTAGCTATGTTCATGTTCTTCAAATACAGTGATGATAACATCGGTGACATTATGGTGAAAAATATAGAAAAGTTGGATCTCCGTATTAGAAAGAGTTTTACAAATTGGCGCCCGAACAGGGACCTAAGGTAGGTATTGACGTTCGTTGAAAAATATACGTGCAAACAATACATGTGAAAGAAAATGACAGATAGGTACTGAGTACTTCCAAATGTAGCACTGGTTCAATAGAAACCTCAGACCAATAAAATACATAGACTGGCCCTTCCTATCTTTAATGCTTGAAAGCAAGATCTATCTCTTTTTGTATCGGGAAGAGAGCAGGATAGCGGGCGGTAATGTTTACCCTTCTTGTAAATAGTCGTGCGAAATGAAATTTATAGAGGCAAATATTCAGACGGATAAAACCACAGAAATATAACACGAATTGATTATTTGAAACATATTATATTCATCATTGTTCATTTGTATTATATTCTACATAAAGGAAATCTGTAAAATACAATTTCGATCTACTGGAAATATTCATCATCTTGAATTGAATGAATATCCGTGCATTATTGCACATTATTCCATTCCCGAACGTACGACTAAGGGCACTCACCAATGAAATGACACTATTGACATTTCAATCCCAGAAACCTGTTTTCAACCACAAATAAAACAATTTTTTACAATTTCAAGTGAAGAGTAATATATTTAATACACAAATAAGCGAATTGGTCGATAAAAAACACACAAATCAACTCTTTGAGAACTATAATACAACACGAATGACCACGTCATGAATCGTTAACAATCTGAGAAACTCGTTCGAAACACGAAAACGGCGAGTTGGTCCGACGTGGCCCGAACGATAGATTCTTATCGTGGATACAAGAAGGTTTGACAGTCGTGTTGGCATCATGACAAGGATGGAAAATACCAACCTATGTTTTTTATTCGTCTGAGATAGAAACCGATATGTAATCATTGATTGCAAAATGATCAAATGGCCGTTGTTTATTACATATTATCGTCAATTAAATAAAGATTATTGACATATTTATGTTTTCTTGAATGAAATGTTTACCGAAAACATTATCCACTTCAGGGTCAAAATACATAGGTACAAACGCAAATGTCCATCAAAATTGTAACTTCTTTAAGGGTTTTGGGAAATTGAAGTATCGTATGAATATTTTAATTATTCCTCTTTATTGCCACTGTGCAATACAACTGCCCATCGAGACTCGTATCCAATTCAAAAGTAACTGTTTATGTTTTATACAAAAAAAAACTTATGAAAAAACCAGTGAAAACTACGATTATTATCGACGGATCATCCTATCCCTGATTGCCATGTCGCCATGTTCATAAACAATAATTATAATAGTGAATATATCGCAAAAATATAGATCGCATGTAAAATGAACAATTACCACGCAAATAAACAGTTTGTTTCATCCAAAACTTACAAGCGAGTCGTTCCTGCAGCTCCCTAGAGGGGGCGACATCTATGGCGGACTTTCCGTGGCAGTTCAGCTGGTGGGGATCAGCGCCCTCGCTCAACAACAGCGAGCACACCTTAGATCAAAAACATTTCAACAAAAATTTTGAGAGAAAAAATAGTCTATCCAATTAAAAATATCAAACATAGTTTGAAATGAATGTCTGGTAGACTACGAGCAGAAAACAACTACTTTCCTGGTAAATACCACGCAGAACATTGAATTATATCTGCTCGTAATCCATGCAACGATTCACACTGTGAATGCAGATCGCAAATGTTTCTTTCTTCCTAAGACGTGACAAATTCACATCGGGACAGGCACGCCTAACAACCTACAGACCGGTTTCGGGCTTATTGGCCCTCATCAGTGCAGGGTAGTTATCCGAGTAGAGACCGTAAGATCTCCACTCGAAGCGTTGCCTGTCCCAATGCACCTTCGTCGCGTTTATTTGACCGCACTGAGCCGCGTTCCAACAGACAATTGGAAGTGGCGACATCATGCGGCAGAAGAAAGAAACACTCCAGAACCGAATCTCCCAAGTTTTACAGAACTTGGAAGTGGCTGAGAGCTCGACTAAGCTCAATAAATGAAAAAAAATGGATTAGCCATAAATTGGAAAAAAATTTTGAGAGAAAAAATAGTCTATCCAATTAAAATTCAATGTTCTGCGTGGTATTTACCAGGAAAGTAGTTGTTTTCTGCTCGTAGTCTACCAGACATTCATTTCAAACTATGTTTGATATTTTTAATTGGATAGACTATTTTTTCTCTCAAAATTTTTTTCCAATTTATGGCTAATCCATTTTTTCATTTATTGAGCTTAGTCGAGCTCTCAGCCACTTCCAAGTTCTGTAAAACTTGGGAGATTCGGTTCTGGAGTGTTTCTTTCTTCTGCCGCATGATGTCGCCACTTCCAATTGTCTGTTGGAACGCGGCTCAGTGCGGTCAAATAAACGCGACGAAGGTGCATTGGGACAGGCAACGCTTCGAGTGGAGATCTTACGGTCTCTACTCGGATAACTACCCTGCACTGATGAGGGCCAATAAGCCCGAAACCGGTCTGTAGGTTGTTAGGCGTGCCTGTCCCGATGTGAATTTGTCACGTCTTAGGAAGAAAGAAACATTTGCGATCTGCATTCACAGTGTGAATCGTTGCATGGATTACGAGCAGATATAATTCAATGTTCTGCGTGGTATTTACCAGGAAAGTAGTTGTTTTCTGCTCGTAGTCTACCAGACATTCATTTCAAACTATGTTTGATATTTTTAATTGGATAGACTATTTTTTCTCTCAAAATTTTTTTCCAATTTATGGCTAATCCATATTTTTTTTCATTTCAACAAAAACATTTCAACAAAAACATCTCGGGGCCCTTTCCATAGTCATCAATCACCGGTCGCGCCCCGTCAAAGCAGTTGTCACATCTGTCAATTGTCACATCTGTCAGATGTCACATCTGTCAGATGTCACATCTGTCAATTGTCACATATGTCATTTGTCACATGTCATAGCTGTCATTTGTCAAATTTTATCGGGATGAGGCGTGAATGGGGGAAGAAACGAAATCAAAGTGACGTTACCTCGGTGCGAGCCTTGGAGGCGGCCTCGTGGAGCGGCGTGAAGGCCCAGAGGTCGTTGGCGTTGACGTTGGCACCGTGTTTGATCAGCATTTCGGTGACTTCGAAGTGGCCGTACGAGCAGGCGTTGTGCAAGGGCACCAGACCGCTGCAAATGACAGTTTGTTATGGTGGTCATCGATTATTTATGACATTGAGGCCGATAAGATATTGCAGAGGGAATATGCAAATTATGTGGTGTAAATTGGGGTTTTGATTATTTTGAAGACGTCGTTCTCCTCAAAAATGAGAATTTGAAATCAAGTGTTATTTGGTTCCAGAGACGACAAAGTGACATTTTTTCGCAAAAAAAGATCATTTGACTGTAGTTAACGAAATTAAGGTGGGAGTCGCAACGGACAATTTTGAACCGTTATCAGCGGCTCGCTTTGTCATGTTCAGTGAATGAATGATATGAGTAAATGAAATGAGTTTTGCTACAGAGATGGATGAAGGATCAATACATGTCGTTTGATCCATGGCAACTCCCAAAAATGGATGAATATTCTGAAAAAAAATCTCAAAACTGATCAATTTTGAGGTTATTTGAGTGGTCAAAAATTATGGTCTAGAAATATATTTGATGATTATGAATTAGCTAATGGCATCACTCAGAGTATAAAGAATGCATCAAAACAGAAAAGTTGGAGAAAAACGATCTATTTTTCAGGATGAACATGACAAAGTTGATACGTGATTTAATGCGTTCCGGTCCATTTTATGACGTACTTCAGTTCAGCTACTGACAGCAAGATGGCAATTGCACTAAAATCATACAGTCATTGTAAATCATACCAGAACATAACATGTTCAATTTTGGTGTACGATTCAATTTCGTCTTATTATATCTGAATGTCGTCAACACGTCAATACGATCTAACGATTATTAAATGATGAAAATGAAAGATGCCGGATAGGTTTTGTGATTTTTCATAATATTTTTTTTCGAAATTTGTATATAGATTTTTTTGGATCGGAAGTTATGATTTTTTTTGTCAAAAATCAATATGACGGAAAAGTTCTCGGATTCAAATCTGGGGGTTTTGTGATATGCAAATCATGTTTTTACTTGAGTTCTGTTATTCTCGCAAGTGAATTTCGACCTTACACAATTGCGTTGTAGGTTGTCAAGGATGTTGGGACTCAAAAATATTGACAAACTGAATTAAAGTATTTTCAAATGTTACTTTCAAAGTAAATTTTGATACCATGATCACCACACACACATAATCATTTGAAAACAGTCGATATAAAAACGCAATGTGGCTAAAATTCGTTATATTTTAGTTATTAGTAGAATACACATTTAAAACAGTTTACCAATCTCATTTGAAGAAATATATTTTAACAACGTAATTACTTTTTCTCCCCACATTGCTTTATTTTGATTTGAGACAACTCACCCCTTATCCTTGGCATGGACATCGGCGCCCTGTTGCAGCAACAGCTGCACCACCCTGCTCCTGTTGTACCCCGCTGCGAGGTGTAAGGGGGTGGAACGGCGGCCGTCGCTCGCGTGACAGTTGACGTTTAAGGGGGTGAGAAGCGCCAGCAGCCTGTTTCGATTGTTAGTGAAAATTCATCAAATACGTGTTTTTTATTTGGTAAAACTTCGTTTATCGCACTCCTATGAGTTCGGAAAAACTTTTTAGTGGAACTTACGTATTTTGACCTCCTGATCACGAATCTGAAGTCAAAACGCGGCGGTCTCAAGTATTTTTGGAGATACGGCCCCATTTTGTCCCAAAAATGCACCATTTCAAATTCCATTTTCTGCTAATAAAAACACACAAAATTAATCCTTCTTGGAGTCAAAACATCACACATGCTCACATTCACTTGTTTCCAACACTTTTTTGCATAAAAAACTGTTATTTTCACAAAAATTCGCCCTTCTTCAAAACGTAAACAAAACATCTTTTTTCATTGATTTTCTGGTTATTTTTATTTGAGGTGTTGGCAACGTCTTACCATGAGCCAAACAATCACGTTGCCAACATCATAAATACAAATTACCAGAAAATCAGTGTAAAAAGGTTGTTTTGTTTACATTGCAAAGAAGGGTGAATTTTTCGAAAAATAATAGTTTTTTCTGCTGAGAAGTGTTGGAAACAAGTAAATATATGCGTGTATAGTGTTTTGGTTCAAAGAAGGGTGAATATTGTGTATTCCTAATAGCAGAAATTTGACATGTCAAATGGTGCATTTTTGAGACAAAATGAGGCCGTATCTCCGAAAATACTTGAGACCGCCGCGTTTTGACTTCAGATTCATAATCAGCAGGTCAAAATACGTAAGTTCCACCACACATTTTTTCCGAACTCATTGGAGTGCGATAAACGAAGTTTTACCTTTTATTTTTATCTTGCGATCAAATTTGATGGTGAGGCAAAAACACAAATGTCAGTAATGTCACAATGACACTAATGTCACAAATACAAAAACATGAACAAAAAGTTCGAGTTGTTACCATGAGATAGCGCTATGTGTCATTTTCTATCGCGAATTTTGAAAATCGAGATTATTTGGATAATTCCAGTTGTCACTCTATACATCAAAAATACAATACCAGTTATTCAAACAACAATTTCAAGGGAATCCTTTCAAAGGAAACTTCCTCATTGCCTACCTGTCTTCTGCGCCAGAGCGCGCCGCCTCGAGTAGCTCGTCCTTGCGGTATTCTCCGGTGAGCACAGGTCTGGTTGATGTGTCGGCCACTTCCAGCGCCGTTTTGCCCTCGGTGTTGCAGATGTTCACATCTGCTCCGTGCTGCAGAAGGGCTAAGGGAGCCAAATACACGTTCGCGCCCGAGTCATATCATCACGTGATTCTTTTATACAGGGTGTCCGTTTTACGAGGGCCACTGTGGGGGTCTCGGTTATCTTGGGAGGTACGGAGTTGGTTGAATTGGGAAGGAATTTGGAATATTTTCGCCATTTTGGATTTTAACATTTTTAGATGTTTTTTTTTCTCTTTACCTTATTTGATTTCTCCCTAAAGAAGTATTTGAATAATGTTTTGGTAAAAAATGTTTAGTATGGTTCGTTATATGATTAGTTTATCGTAAAAAAATCGAAAGCAAAAATCAGAAAATATCGTTTTTTTGGGTTATTTCCAAGACCATTGGAAGATATTCCAAGATAACCAAATTCGTATCTTTTGAAATAAACGAGATCCCCATAATGGCACTCAAAAAATGGACAACCTGTATAAATGGAGCAGAATTTTAATAGTCAATAGGCCATCAAAAATCGAAATTACAGTTCCTTAATGTTTTAAAACTACTATACTAAATTTATCAAATACCACAAACAAAAATAAAAAAAAACTAGCAACAATTTACTAATTTTGAATGAAAATAAAAAACAATTCTATAATGATACTGACATGACGAATTTTTATGATGATCATTATGATGATGATACTGAGATGAAAAATGCACATGAATTAATTTTAGTATTGTTAATTCTTGCAATGAAACCTTGAAGCTGTAGAATTTTAAATAGAGAATGAAAATACCTTTCAAATGAGATATCACAGTTTTCTCAGACTTCACATACACCTTATTAAAACACTTGAGCAGTATAGCATCATTGAATAATGGGAAACAACAAAAATTGAAAATATAATTAATTAGTAAAACCCAAGAAACTAAGATAGAAATTCCACAGGTACCAGTGATTAGTCTACTTCTTCCAATTATTTTATAAGCATATCTTTCCAAAGACAAAAACTAAGAAAAGCTTTCATGTTTGTGTTATTGAAACAAACAATATTTTACTTTTATTGAAATAAATGACATCACAATAAGATAAACTATCTCCATAAGATATCTAGGCATTACTGTGGATAAAATTCTGAAACTGATTAATCATATTGAGGCTTGAAACATGAGCTGCTTGAGGCCAATATCCCTCTACTATCTTATTAACCATTATATACATTAGAAAGTTACTCCATTTCCCTATTTCAAAACTACCAACATTTTGTGAACCAGGGTTACCTGACTAGGTGATAACAAACAAACATAATGGTAGTACCATTTTAAAAATTTGGGAACCATATCACAAACAACTCACAGAACACTACCACACTAATGAAGAGTGAAGTGAAATATAAACAGTTTTTGTTGAGTGTAAATATTTCAGTCATCACAAAAAAATAATCTGGTATTATAATATTAATGTTTTCAATTTAACATCCTATCCTGTGCATAGTAATTTTTATTGTATTAATCCTGAAAATGATGTTTGGTATCATTGCACAAACATATATTGACACCTTTATTTGTTGAAATGTAACTTCTTATGGATGTGTATTTTAGTTCATATAATTTGGCAATGTGTTAGTAAGAGATTAAATTGAATATTCACCTATGCAAACATCTATTTTTCCTTTGATGGCAGCTTCATGTAAAGGGGTGTAATTCCAATTGTCCCTGGTGTTAGGGTTAGCCCCTGCCTCTAATAGCAATCTCACCACATCAGCATGGCCAAAAGAGCAGGCATTGTGTAAAGGGTGAAGGCCCCCATCATCTCTGGCTTGAATGGATGCCCCTGCTGAGAGCAAGAACTCCACCACATCTCTTCTACCATAACCTGCAAATCATGTCTCAAAATTTGAGTTTGCAAGATGCAACAATATGCATTATTGAATAATACAATCAGAGTTTATGGACTAACCACTGATTGATAACATAAGATATAACAGAAAATGTGCACACAATGCAGTTTGGTCACGACCACAATCGAGACAAAACCTCACCAGCAGCAAAATGAAGAGGGGTAGACTTCCTGCCAGCAGTGTCTCTGGCATTCACTGTGCTGGGAGTCACCAGCTTACGGACCTTGGAGATGTCCCCGACTTTGCAGGCCTCGAAGAGCTCCCGCAAAGGGTCACTAGCACTCGGCAGGGGATCCATCGAAGTTTTCAATACATCTCGTCTACCTGCCATTCCAGTATATAGTGCAATGATCAAATTTCAGCCATCACTGTTTTGGTGCTACGGTACTCACTAGAATGGTAACTAAATTAGAAAGTTGCACATTGTGTTTGTGGTCTATTAGGGAGTCAGTCGTGGATATTACACAATTGCTTTTCTGCTTTTGTTGTTAAATAACTCTGCAAACGATAGAGAAATGAATAAAAGAGCTCTGTGGCCTCGGCCTGGCAAACAGGAACTAAACTGACAGGAGTGATGACATGGAACACCTCCTATGAGGATTTCCCTTTATGACTCAGAACAGGAAGTACTTTGACGTTTAGAAAGCCGTGACGTCACTGAGGTCAATGCGTGACGTGATGAAATATAAAACTTGGCGGCTTTGACAAGAGATGTCGCCATAAGAGTATAAAAAGATTTCAGCCATTTTGCTCTTCAAAGATTCGAATGTAGATGTAGAATTTATGTAAATTTGCTGATAATAGTGCCTAAAACCATTACTGGTATGTTGGAATACATTTTTATAATTTCCTCGACAGCTGAAATTTTATAGATTGAATTCATTTTAGTCACCCGATTTGGACAAAACGGGCAATAAAGGGCATATTCAACAAGAACTTTTTATTAGTACGTTTTTAGTAGGTACATAAAATGTCTGATAATAGAAAATCAACTTCCCAATATTCCCCTCTTCCCATTTAATAAACAATTACACAAAACAATTCACTTGGAAGATTTTTTGATCAGAGGTTTCAAAGTGTCTTCCAGTTTGATGGAATCTGCGGCGAACTTTCTGATTCCTTCCGACAGCTTGTCAGTTGCCATTTGGTCTTCATTCAGCATCCACCTGAAAGCAGCCTCTGACAGCTCGATCTTTTCTAGATTCATTTTGGAGGCCGCGTCCTTGCACAATTTTTTCGGTACAGGTTCATTGCTGCTCTCTAATTCGCCCAGCAACTTGGGGCTAATTGTTAGGAGGTCACAACCAGCCAAGGCTTTCACCTCCCCTGATGAATAAAACACATTCAGATGCTTTTTGTTGTTGTTTTTTTTTTTGGAATGGCTTACCAATGTTGCGGAAAGATGCGCCCATGACGACAGTTTTGTACCCGAATTTCTTGTAGTAGTTGTAGATTTTTGTGACTGAGATGACTCCTGGGTCAGCCTCCCCCTCATAGGATTTTGTGCTGGTATTGGCCACATACCAGTCCAAAATTCGCCCAACAAATGGTGATATCAGGGTGACACCGGCCTCTGCACATGCCACAGCTTGTGCAAAATTGAACAAAAGTGTCAGGTTACAGTGGATGCCATGGTCTTTCTCAAGAACCCTGAAATTCAGCAATAAAATTCAATAATTCATTAGAATTTAAAATATTTCAACAGATTATAACACAAAACTTTTAACCATTTTCTTATCTCAACAAACTTTACCTTGCTGCTTGAATACCCTCCCATGTTGATGCCAATTTTATTAAAATTCTCTCCTTGGAAATTCCCTCACTCTCATAGAGTTGAATTATTTTCAGTGCCTTTGCAATACTTGCTGCAGTATCAAAAGACAACCTTAAAATATAAAAAATTATTTGATGATGTAAATCCTGCATAATAACCTCCTCTGAAACATCAAACAAAATGTTTCTAACCTTGCATCAACTTCAGTTGACACCCTCCCCGGGACAATTTTCAAAATTTCAGTCCCAAACAAGACACAAAGCTTGTCCATTGTGTTTTCTAGCTTCTCATCCAAACTTCCCCCTGATTTATTGGCATAGTGCACTGCTTTTTCAATCAGAGGCTTGTATTGTGGTAGGGAGGCTGCAGCCAATATCAAAGAGGGATTTGTGGTGGCATCTGTGGGCTTGAATATTTTCATAGCTGAAAGAAATTAACAGTTAACTTAGTTACTACATTAACACAAAAAAACCGGCAATTTTTTTTTTCAGATATAATGAAAAATTCAGAAAGCAGGTCAATCTGGGTTATACAATGTAGGAAGTTATCAAAATAAAACAATAATGGAACATGAAGATATATTGCAAATAGGGAGTTATATTTGTGGAAATCATTTTTAATAAATGCAATTATTATAATATTTCTTCCAGTTAATCACAGTTGTTATAGGTTTATTGCTGATAATCTTTTCCTATTAATCATCTTCAATATCTGCATTATCATCTTCAATCATAAACTACAATTATTATTCTAGAATCTAGATAATGATTAAAGAACCCGATTATTTCAATATTTCAACTCATTATGGCATTCAGATAACAAATTTGTTCAGTAAACATTGTCCATGTAGGTATAATGATTGTTATAAAAGTTTGGGGTAGCCCAGTTTGTTGACTTAAATGGAGAAAAATTATGGATTGAATAGGGGTACGGGCAACCGGATTTTTGTTTGAGAGTACAGCTTGTAATAATCTTTCAAAGGTCTGGAACCAAAGTTGTATTCTTTCTTGAAATTTTCTAAATAGATACAGTACATTTCAGCAAAAACAGACCACCGTTCAAATAATTGTGTCGGGAATACGGGCGCGTATTCCAGAAATATTTTTCCAATTGGAAACCTCTTAGGTTTCCCAATTTCATCAGTCAACAGTGATTTTGTTGCCACCAAATGGAATAGATACACGGAATGCTTATGGAAACTAAACTTTTTTATAACCACCAAGCCCAAAACTGCCTTTATATTGTAATGGATATCAATGAAAAAAATAATAATATCCAGTACATACCCTCAAAATCACCAGTGTCTGCGACAACGGTCGTAAGGGCCTTCAGCTGTTCCAAAGAGCTCGGCATTTTTGAAGGTTTCTCTGAGGTTGTCTTGCACTTTTTCGTTTGCGGTTCCGACATCGGGAGTCGTTAAAATATACTTTACGGAGACAACGAGTGAAGGTTAAATTCTAGATAAGAATGTGTACTTGAACTTTGAGAATGATAAACACTTTTTCTATTATTAGTCCAGCCCGAAGCCTGAATTATGATTTTTGAATATTTTTGATAGCAGGTCACAGTGCTGTGTTGGGTTGGACGTGACTGACGTGAAGTTGGAGTAGTTGGACACAAATGTCACAAATCAAAGGTTATGTAGGTGTGGCGGTGACAGTTGACACTGACGTATTGACAGCTCCACTGCTGACACTGACGTATTGACAGCTCCACAGCTGACAACATTGACAGTGACGTCTAGAACGATAAATGATAATCAAATCGAAATCGCAGCTTGATTTGTATTCGTTGTTTCGTTTCTCCCTGTGTTAACCGATTTTTTATTGTTCAGCAAAGATCTAGCTGCATTGTGGATGACTGTTAGTGTGCCTCTCCATCCGTGAAAACTAATTCATTCATTCCTGTACTTCACTCTAGGGTGATAACAAAGTGAAAATGGCCGAACTTCTATCGGTTCCCCTAAAGAAACCTAGTGATGTCGACGTTGTAAAACCCTTGAGAAACCTAATTCAATCGAGGTACAGTACAGCAGACAAGCCTGAAGACTGTACGGAGGCTATCAATGAATTTTCAAAGCTCAGGAGCACTGCTAATTGGAAAGCCTTTGAGAAGTACGAAAGTTCGTTAGAAGTTATTTACGGGTATGATTCATGCTTTTATTAACTCAATCTCGTCATGATTTGCATCCTTTGTAGGTATTATGATCAAATTGTTGCTTTGGAGTCGAAAATACCGGCTCAGGAGTTGCAGGTTCCTTTCAAATGGAAAGATGCTTTTGACAAGGGAAATATTTTTGGAACCAGAATGAGTCTGAGTATGTGAAAGCTTCTTTGGCTGTATCATCACAATTTTTTGGGCGTTTATATCCTTCATATTTCAATTTATTCTTGATTTGCCAAAGAAACCCTTATTTAACAACTTATTTTTTTCTTGATCTACATAATATATACATGTTAGGTGCTTCCTTTCTTGAGATGATCAAGGTTTTATCAAATTGGTTTGAATTTCAGCTGTTCCATCTCTTGCTTATGAGAAAGTATGTGTTCTCTTCAACATTGCTGCTTTACAAAGTGGTGTAGCAGCCACCCAGAGTGTTGAAAATGATGAAGGTTTGAAATTGGCAGCCAAATTATTACAAGTGAGCTTACCATTCCCAATATTTTTCCATCAGAGGTCATATTTGGTCTGATACTTGTATTTAATGGAAAACCATGAATATAATCCAAATATCTGAATAAAAATTGTTGTCCTTGCAGCAAGCCTCAGGAATTTTCAATCACCTAAAAAATACAGTAATGCTTGCAATCCAGCAAGACCCCACCCCAGACCTGAATCCTGATACTTTGGGGGCTTTGTCTCAGCTGATGCTGGCTCAGGCACAACAGGTGTTTGTCCACAAAGCCATTCATGGTGAGATTGGAATTATTCAAATGCTTCAAGGATGAGTGAGATTATGACTTTTCCCTCTCTTGATTTCTAGATAACATGAAGGACACAATTGTAGCTAAATTGGCATCTCAGTGTGAGGATTTGTATGCTGAATGTCTCAAGGTGTTTCAAAGGGAAAATCTGAAGTCCATTTGGGAGAGAGAGTGGATTTCAATGGTATAAATGAGTTTTTCATGTAAATGTTTTTCAATGAACTTGGGTGTTCTTGTAGATTGCTGGTAAACAAGCTGCACTGGGGGCAGTGGCTGAATATTACCAGAGTTTGGTGTGCAAAAATAACAAAAATGTTGGTGAAGAAATAGCTAGATTACAGGTAATAAATGTTTTTGACAGGGTATACCACAGGGATCAGTTTCAGGACCAGTTCCACACATAATTTATAATCACTCAATAACCGTTTTTTATGACGGGTTTAGTCTGTAAAAATCATCGGCGAATATTTTCAGAGAGCCAGTGAACTATTCAAAGCAGCTGAGACCCGTTCTGGCAGATCTCTCTTCGGTGATCTGGCCTTGAAAGCCGAGAGAAATCTGGCAGAAGCGAGAAAAGATAACGATTTCATCTATCACGAAAGGATACCAAACATTAAGTCTGTCGATCCGATTGGAAAAGCGTTACCGGCAAAAGTTCTGCAGGTGGCTCACCCCATGAGCCATAACTTCAAGGGTAAGCATAATGAATCCCTGGAGCTAAAGTGCCCTAGATTTTCATCTATGACATGCTGGTGCCAGACAATTTGTTGGTTACCTGCTTTGGGTCACTGCTTGGGCGCCAATTTGTAACAGGAAGTTCGTTGAAATACACTCAACTACGTTTATTAACTGCTTCAAGTACCTGCTCGGGCGCCAATTTGTAACACACATTTTTGGTGAATAAAGGTCGCTAAAATACACTTTACTATCTTCATTAACTACTTCAGATCCTTGCTCGGGCGCCAATTTATAACAGGAAGTTCGCTGAAAAATACTTAACACCTTCACTAACTGCTTCAGGCCCCTGCTCGGGCGCCAATTTGTAACAGGAAGGTCGCTGAAATACACTTAACAACGTTCATTAACTACTTCAGATCCTTGCTCGGGCGCCAATTTATAACAGGAAGTTCGCTGAAAAATACTTAACACCTTCACTAACTGCTTCAGGCCCCTGCTCGGGCGCCAATTTGTAACAGGAAGGTCGCTGAAATACATTTAACAACCTTCATTAACTACTTAAGGTCCTTGCTCGGATGGCAATTTGTAACAGGAAGGTCGCTGAAATACACTCAACTACGTTTATTAACTGCTTCAAGTACCTGGTCGGGCGCCAATTTGTAACACACATTTTTGGTGAATAAAGGTCGCTAAAATACACTTTACTATCTTCATTAACTACTTCAGATCCTTGCTCGGGCGCCAATTTATAACAGGAAGTTCGCTGAAAAATACTTAACACCTTCACTAACTGCTTCAGGCCCCTGCTCGGGAGCCAATTTGTAACAGGAAGGTCGCTGAAATACATTTAACAACCTTCATTAACTACTTAAGGTCCTTGCTCGGATGGCAATTTGTAACAGGAAGGTCGCTGAAATACACTCAACTACGTTCATTAACTGCTTCAAGTACCTGGTCGGGCGCCAATTTGTAACACACATTTTTGGTGAATAAAGGTCGCTAAAATACAATTTACTATCTTCATCAACTACTTCAGAGCCTTGCTCGGGCGCCAATTTATAACAGGAAGTTCGCTGAAAAATACTTAACACCTTCACTAACTGCTTCAGGCCCCTGCTCGGGCGCCAATTTGTAACACACATTTTTGGTGAATAAAAGTCGCTAAAATACAATTTACTATCTTCATTAACTCCTTCAGATTCTTGCTCGGGCGCCAATTTATAACAGGAAGTTCGCTGAAAAATATTTAACACCTTCACTAACTGCTTCAGGCCCCTGCTCGGGCGCCAATTTGTAACAGAAAGGTCGCTGAAATACATTTAACAACCTTCATTAACTACTTAAGGTCTTTGCTCGGGTGGCAATTTGTAACAGGAAGGTCGCTGAAATACACTCAACTACGTTCATTAACTGCTTCAAGTACCTGGTCGGGCGCCAATTTGTAACACACATTTTTGGTGAATAAAGGTCGCTGATAAATACTTAACTACGTTCATTTACTACTTATAGATAGATAGATCCTTGCTCGGGCGCCAATTTGTAACAGGAAGGTCGCTGAAATACACTTAACAACGTTCATTAACTACTTAAGGTCCTTGTTCGAGCGCCAATTTGTAACAGGAAGTTCGTTGAAATACACTCAACTACGTTTATTAACTGCTTCAAGTACCTGGTCGGGCGCCAATTTGTAACACACATTTTTGGTGAATAAAGGTCGCTGATAAATACTTAACTACGTTCATTTACTACTTATAGATAGATAGATCCTTGCTCGAGCGCCAATTTGTAACAGGAAGGTCGCTGAAATACACTTAACAACGTTCATTAACTACTTAAGGTCCTTGTTCGGGCGCCAATTTGTAATTTCGGTTAATGAAGGTCGCTGAAAATTTCTCGCTATTTATTTCCTCCCTTCCATAGACCTATTCAGCGAGCTGGTCCCAGTCGTCATCCACCAGGCTTTGGCCGCCTACGACCTCAGGAAGACGGAGATCGTCAACACGGAGATCACAAAGCTGCGCGAGTCGACGCAGATGCTGAACGGACTGTTGGCCAGCCTAAACTTGCCGGCCGCCATTGAAGTGACGGATGGGGGCGATGAGGTGCCGCCCTCCATCTTGGAGAAGGCGCAGGCCGTCAGCTCGTTGGGCGGCATAACGGAGCTGGAGAGGATGATTACGGAGCTGCCGGATCTGCTGAAGAGGAACCAAGACATTTTGGACGAGGTAGATGTCACGCTCGTTCGTTCTGTCTTTTTGTTGTTTGGGTGGAATCTTGCAATGGAATTTCAACCCACTTCTAGTTGTCCGACTGGGCAACATGGCGGCTACAAGATGGCGGACGAGTTTTGTGTTTATCGTTCGATTCGATTCGAAATTGGTTTCGGGGGGTTTTCGGGATAGGATATTATGAATTCCTTGATAAAATTAAAGATGGTGGCTCCAAGATGGCGGACGAGTTTTCGAGGTCGGAGATTATGATTTTTTGCTGAAATTAACAAATTCAAGATGTCGAACTAATTTTGTGATTATGGACCGATTCGATTCAAATTTGGTATGTGGGAGTTTTCGGGGTCGAAGATTATGAATTTCTAATCAAAATTTAAGATGGCGGCTCCAAGATGTCGGACGAGTTTCGTGATTATGGCCCTATTCGATTCAAAGTTAGTATGTGAGAGTTTTCGAGGTCGGAGATTATGATTTTTTTGCTGAAATTAACAAATTCAAGATGGCGAACTAATTTTGGGATTATGGACCAATTCGATTCAGATTTGGTATGTGGGATTTTTCGGGGTCGAAGATTATGGATTTTTATTCAAAATTCAAGATGGAGGACGAGATTTGCTATCATGGTCTGATTTGATTCGAAATTGGTGTGTGGGGGTTTTTGGGGTCGGAGATTATAAATTTCCCGTCAAAATTAACAAATTCAAGATGGCGGATTGTGTTTTTTGATTATAGTTCGATTTGATTTGAAATTGATACGTGTAGGTTTTCGAGGTCGTATATTATGATTTTTCTTCAAAATTCACAAATTCAACATGGCGGCATAGAAATGGCGGACGAGTTTTATGATTATGGTCAGATTCGATTCAAAAATGATATGTGTGGGTTTTCGTGGTCGCATATTATGATTTTTTTGTCAAAAGTTACAAATTGAAGATGGTGGGAGAGTTTTGTGATAATGGTCTTGTTCGATTCAAAATTGGTATTTTGGAGTTTTTGGGGTCGGAGATCACTTAGCTCCAATATGGCTGACGATATTCGTGATTTGTTTCGTCAATGATCAAAATTTGATTATTTACCAATGTTCACTTGCATAGTTATCAAAGAAAAACATTTTCAATTCAGTAACTTCGATGACCCGTGACTCGGATCGATTCAGGAAAAAAAATTACATGACTGCTGGTCACATTTCTACCCGACTCGTACTTTCCCGAAAGAAAACCTGCGCATGAATTCGCCATCAAAAAAAAAAACAAACCCCACTTCCAGACCGACCGCATGCTGAGCGAGGAGAAGACCTCGGACGACGCCCTGCGCCAGCAGTTCGGCGCCAAATGGACGCGCACCCCGTCGGACCGCCTCACCGAGATGTTCCGCTCGAACTCCGCCAAGTACCGCGAGATCATCGACAACGCCGTCAAAGCCGACGGCGCCGTCCGCTCCAAGTTCGAGGCGCAGCGCGCCGGCATGCGGCTGCTCAGCGATGGCGGCGCCGCCATCGCCGCGGCGCTGCCGAGCGGCGGCGGTGGCGCTGATGGCGGCGACTCGGCGGCCGCGCGCACCCTGCGGGGGTTGATGGATGAGGTGGAGGAGGTGAAGAAGGAGCGGGAGGCGCTCGAGGCGGAGCTGATGAGCCCCGCTGTGGATATGCGGGAGGTGTTTTTGGGGGCGTTGGCGCAGGATGGGGCGGTTAACGAGCCGGCGCTGTCGTTTGAGAGTCTGGGGAAGGCGTACGGGGGCATGCAGAAGCGCGTCGCGGCGAGTGTGGAGCGGCAGGGGGCGCTCGTTGATAGGATAAGGGTGAGTTGTAGCAGTGTTCGGAATTGGCGTTTCTTAATTGGCTGAAAGTATTCTTGGAATCGGCACAGCCGCTAATTGTGTCGGGCGTTTGTTTGATCTTAAATTGATTATTCTTCATTCAATATTTTTCCCAACTGTAACATTCCAAATATTCCGAAATAATGTGTTCCGAGATGACGCGCTCTATTTGCCGATCACTGTATTCCGAACACCTTCCCCTCTTTGACCACCTTCCCATCCGCTTCCAGGCTGCCCACTCGGAGTTCGCCTCATCCAGGGGCGGCTCCGCCGACGGCAGAGAGGGCCAGCTATGCTCTCTTGCTTCAGCGCACGACGCGTTCCGCGACCTCCTCAACAACCTCAAGGAGGGCACCAAGTTCTACAACGACCTCACCCAGATGCTGGTCACCTTCCAGAACAAGGTGGCCGACTTCTGCTTCGCCAGGCGCACCGAGAAGGAGGAGCTGCTCAAAGACCTCACGCAAGAGTCGAGCAGGCAGGCGCCCGCCGCGGCGCCTAGCAAGCCCACTCATCACGGTAATAGGATTGTTCTACAACCGGTTGACAAAGTTGCCATTGACGGTTCATTATTATGCACTACCATATTATATACTTTGCAAAAAAAAAAAAAAGGAATTTCCCTCCCTTTGCAGGATCGTCGACCGACGGGGGCGCGACGCCCGCCGCGGCGCCCCAGCAAGTGCCCTCCAACCTGCCCTACCCGGTGTACGCGCAGGGCATGCCCGTGCCATACGGGGCGACCGCCAACACGCCCTACCCCGCGTACGTGCCGCCGCCCATGCCGCAGGGGTACAACCCTTATGGCACCATGACGTACCCGGGTGAGTCAAATCGGTTTCCGCCCTTTGGTCGGGTGGAAATGCCGGAATGCGTCGGGAGAGGCTCGAATGGCAATGCATCCGCTCTTTGTTGGAAAATACTCTATCAATATTATTAATCTGATGAAATATTCTAGGTCTTCGAGAAAATCTCATATCTTCATTTGTTCGGGTAATGTGGCAGAAAATCTTCGAGCTACACTCAGTATATGGCTCGCTTCAGTTGATGATTTTAGTGCCAACAGACACCGAGATTTTCAGGGCGTTTCGGAACTTTTTCGGTCATTATCATCTATTAGTAGCCCATTCTTAGATTTCAGTCATCGGGCGGCCTCAGTAGTGATACAGCAGTCACCTAACAACAAAACATTGAAAAGTGTCAAACCTTCACGACGTATTTTGTTTTTTTTTTCGATGATCTTCCACGGACTGAACCAGAAACTGTAGCCTCGGTGCTGCCCATCGTTTGATTTAATACTTTGGGCAGCTTCTAGATTGCCTTGCCTTAGATTTTAGTCGTCGCGCGACCTTTATTGTATTCCAGTCATTAGGCGGCCTCGAGGCTGCCCATACTCAGACTTCAGTCTTCGGGCAGCTTCCAGACCGCCCCTCCTTATAGATTCCACCTTTTCCTTTCTTAGATTTCAGTCTTTGGGCGGTCTTAGTAGTAATACAGCGGAGTGTATAGCTCGAAAAGAGGATGAAACCTACTTTTAGTTTCATGTAATATATCAATAAAAAATTGTCATAAAAAGTGGTGAAAATGTACCATATTTGTCGAAAAACGTCAGTTAGTCAAAAATCGTAGATGTATGACGTTTTCATTATTGTTTCTCGACATTTGTCCTGCCACCTCGAGACTACCCTTCCTTAGGTTCCAGTCCTCGGGCGGCCTCAGTGCCGCCCTTCCTTGCATTCCAGTCTGGGCGGCCCCAGGGCTGCCCATACATAGTCTCCAGCTTTCGGGCAGCATCCAGACCGTTTCAGTCCTCGAGCGGCCTCAGTACCTCCCTTCCTCGCATTCCAATCTTCGACCGCCCATACCCAGCCTCCAGCCCTCGGGCAGCTTCCAGACCGCCCCTCCTCGAAATCCAGCGGTCAGATTTCGTTCGGTCACCGGCACTGTCTTGTCGTTTCAGCCACCTACCAGTTCCCACAGGGCCCTCCAGGTGGCGTCTTCCCGGGGCAGCAGCAGGCGATGCAGGCGCCGTTCCCGCCGGCTCCCGGGCAGCCGGGGTACGGACAGCAGCCGGGCGGCGGCTATCCAGGGGCGTACGGTGGGCCCGGTTCCTACAACACCTGGCACTAGGGCGGCATGGGCGTTGCCCTCTTTCAGGTGCACGTGGTGAAAGCCTGGGGGTGTTTTTTGGGGCGGGTTTACTTCGAGTTATTTGATGGCAGAGTTTGAGGGGGGAGAAAAGAAACCCTGCCTAGGAGACTAGATAGTTTTCATCGCGATATTTTATCTCAAGTTTGAACCTTGACGACATATAATCTTCCAACAACAGAAGTTTCTCAAATTTGGTGTCATTTTTCTGCTAGGGAGGCTTCAATGTTATGATGATTGATTCGTTTGTGGTCAAATTTCGAGGTTCAAAAATAATTTGGTGGCTTTACATGTACCTTGGAAAAATGTTATATGCACATTGATGTAAGTGAGGGCAATGCTTGCAAACTAAGAACTAACAAATTTGTGGTCATAATGGCTTTATTATTTAAAACAATAAGTTATACGTTAATTCTGAATATTTTTATATTATGGTCTATCTATTTTAGTATATTTAGTGCCTGTTATATTATCGTCACTGATATAAATATTTTTCATCCCATAATCTCTTTTTCCACATTTTGACCGCCTTTGTCACATATCCTATTTTCAATCTGTTTCTTCTTGCAACCTCACAATGAAATATCAGAACATAGGAACACCACTTACTTTTGGTTCTGAAAAAAAACATACGCACTGCTGTATTTCTGGTTGCGTGATTACCTACTGACGACAATGGATGAGGGTTGGAATTAGAAATAACTCGAAACACATTTCATTAGATTATTTCTTTGTTTTGGAGATTTTTTCTTCTCATTATAGAAAATGGGTGAATAATATGAAAATAAATGTTGAATATCTCAAACAGTTTCGAAAATATAGCAAAAAATGGAAGATATCGTAAGAGAAATCGAAAGCAAAAACAGAAATTTTGTTTTTAGTCTGATTTTCTAAAAACTATTGAAGATATCCCAATTTTAATTTCAGTCCAACCAATTTCGGATAAGCAGATCTCCATATTTGTACTCGAAAAAAGTACAACCTGTAAAATCTTAGATCATAACATGATTGTGAAAAAAATTCTTGAAAGAGGAATTTGCGGAAGTTTCAATAAAAAAGTCTATTCTCAATTTTATATTTATAACAGTATTTCACAAAAATGCGGGAATTGCAGCCACAGGCTATTTACCATCAAATTTGTCCAGAGGATAGTGCTCTTTGTAGGTCTTCATGTGTTCCTCCAGTTGCGCCTTTTGTTTCCTGAAAATTAAATTCGTGTCAAACCCGATGCCAAATTCAAAGATTTTTGCTACCATCAAAAATCTGTGATGTGAATGTTGCATTTCCAGCAGTTTTTCGAGAGTTTTTCTGGTGAGTTCTATGTGAAATCTTATGTACCTAATTTCACAAATACGAAAACAAAACAAACGATACCACTTCGAGAAGTTCGAGTTGTTACCATCAAATCGAGAAATGACATCAATGTCAATTCTGACGTGACACGTCAAACACTCACTGCAAATGCGCCGGCACAAACTTGTACACCTCCTCGAACATGACCGACCAGTGCGGCTTGTGCTTGGACTCGCCGGCCAAAAAGGCCTCCATCACCATCTGGCGTGCTCGTGACACCCACTCCTTGTCCTTGTCGCCGTCCCAGAGGCCTCTGCCCTCCAGGTGGTAGCGCAGCTTGTCGATGGGGCTGTCGTTGGCGCTCCAGTCGCGCACCTCCTCGGCTGGCCGGTAGGCGGAGCTGTCATCGGACGTCGAGTGGTCGCCCACCCTGTCAAACCGGCGAGAATGCATTTGACACATTGAACAATCCCATGAATTAAAAAGACAGCTGTCACTGATTCTTGTGTTTTATGCTCCGTGATATGCTTTCTAAGTGGCGGACAGCTGTCATCTGTCATTTTATTGCGGAAATTTCAATCCATTTTAATTTTCAGGTTATGTTCGAACTGTGGATTCATAGATCTTATCATGACATACCTACATGAAGAAGGTCGTGATTCATCTCTTGCAATTATCAGGTGATGAAATGAACTCCAGGATAAAGGATTCCTCAAGAACATATAATTATTTTCATTCCTTCCTCTAATATATCTGAACCACTATCATACACAGTTGAAACATACATGAAATTGGAATAAAAAATCTAAATGTATTACCGCAATAAAATGACAGATGACAGCTGTCCGCCATTTAGAAAGTATATCACGTAGCATAAAACACATGAATTAGTGACAGCTGTCAAAAGCCGCCATTTAACTTTTCACCATCAGCTTGACGCTTTCTAAAATTAACTTGCCGCTTTCTGAAACTAATTTGACGCTTTCTGAAACTAACTTGACGCTTTATGAATTCAAATTGACATTTGACATTTTCTGGAATTAACTTGTCGCTCTCTGATATTAACTTGACGCTTTCTGAAATCAACTTGACGCTCCATGACATTGACGCTTTCTGAAATGAATTTGACATTTTCTGGAATTAACTTTTCGATCCTTTATGTTAACTTGACGCTCAGTAATATCAACTTGACGCTAAATAATATTAACTTTTCGCTTTCTGAAATCGACTTGACGCTTGCTGAAATTAACTTCACGCTTTCAGTAATTAACTTGACGCTTCCTGATATTAACTTGACGCTTCCCGATATTAACTTGACGCTTCCCGATATTAACTTATTGACGCTTTCTGAAATTGACTTTTGACGCTCTCTGAAGTCAACTTGACGCTCTATGAAATTAACTTGACGCTCTATGAAATTAACTTGATGCTTTTTGAAATCAACTTGACGCTTTCTGAAAACAACTGACGCTTTTTGAAAATAACTGACGCTTTTTTAAAATAACTTGACGCTCTATGAAACTAACTTAAGCTTTCTGAAATCATATTGACGCCTTCTGAAATTGACTTGCCGCTTTCTGAAACTAATTTGACGCTTTCTGAAACTAACTTGACGCTTCATGAATTCAAATTGACATTTGACTTTTTCTGGAATTAACTTTTCGCTCCCTTATATTAACTTGACGCTCAATAATATTAACTTGTCGCTCAATAATATTAACTTGTCTCTTACTGAGATCGACTTAACGCTTGCTGAAATTAACTTGACGCTCCATGACATTGACGCTTTATGAAATGAATTTGACATTTTCTGGAATTAACTTTTCGATCCTTTATATTAACTTGACGCTCAATAATATCAACTTGACGCTAAATAATATTAACTTTTCGCTTTCTGAAATCGACTTGACGCTTTTTGAAAATAACTGACGCTTTTTGAAAATAACTTGACGCTCTATGAAACTAACTTAAGCTTTCTGAAATCAGATTGACGCCTTCTGAAATTGACTTGCCGCTTTCTGAAACTAATTTGACGCTTTCTGAAACTAACTTGACGCTTCATGAATTCAAATTGACATTTGACTTTTTCTGGAATTAACTTTTCGCTCCCTTATATTTACTTGACGCTCAATAATATTAACTTGTCGCTCAATAATATTAACTTGTCTCTTACTGAGATCGACTTAACGCTTGCTGAAATTAACTTGACGCTAGCTGAAATTAACTTGACGCTTTCTGATATTAACTTGTCGCTTTCTGATATCAACTTGACGCTTTCTGATATTGATTTGACGCTTTCTGGAATTAACTTGACGCTTTCTGAAATCAACTTGACGCTCCATGACATTGACGCTTTATGAAATGAATTTGACATTTTCTGGAATTAACTTTTCGATCCTTTATATTAACTTGACGCTCAATAATATCAACTTGACGCTAAATAATATTAACTTTTCGCTTTCTGAAATCGACTTGACGCTTTTTGAAAATAACTGACGCTTTTTGAAAATAACTTGACGCTCTATGAAACTAACTTAAGCTTTCTGAAATCAGATTGACGCCTTCTGAAATTGACTTGCCGCTTTCTGAAACTAATTTGACGCTTTCTGAAACTAACTTGACGCTTCATGAATTCAAATTGACATTTGACTTTTTCTGGAATTAACTTTTCGCTCCCTTATATTTACTTGACGCTCAATAATATTAACTTGTCGCTCAATAATATTAACTTGTCTCTTACTGAGATCGACTTAACGCTTGCTGAAATTAACTTGACGCTAGCTGAAATTAACTTGACGCTTTCTGATATTAACTTGTCGCTTTCTGATATCAACTTGACGCTTTCTGATATTGATTTGACGCTTTCTGGAATTAACTTGACGCTTTCTGAAATCAACTTGACGCTCCATGACATTGACGCTTTATGAAATGAATTTGACATTTTCTGGAATTAACTTTTCGATCCTTTATATTAACTTGACGCTCAATAATATCAACTTGACGCTAAATAATATTAACTTTTCGCTTTCTGAAATCGACTTGACGCTTCCCGATATTAACTTGACGCTTCCCGATATTATTGACGCTTTCTGAAATTTACTTTTGACGCTCTCTGAAGTCAACTTGACGCTCTATGAAATTAATTTGACTCTTTCTGAAAACAACGACGCTTTCTGAAAACAACTTGACGCTTTCTGAAAACGACGCTTTCTGAAAACAACTTGACGCTTTCTGAAACTAACTTGACGCTTCATGAATTCAAATTGACATTTGACTTTTTCTGGAATTAACTTTTCGCTCCCTTATATTAACTTGACGCTCAATAATATTAACTTGTCGCTCAATAATATTAACTTGTCTCTTACTGAGATCGACTTAACGCTTGCTGAAATTAACTTGACGCTCCATGACATTGACGCTTTATGAAATGAATTTGACATTTTCTGGAATTAACTTTTCGATCCTTTATATTAACTTGACGCTCAATAATATCAACTTGACGCTAAATAATATTAACTTTTCGCTTTCTGAAATCGACTTGACGCTTTTTGAAAATAACTGACGCTTTTTGAAAATAACTTGACGCTCTATGAAACTAACTTAAGCTTTCTGAAATCAGATTGACGCCTTCTGAAATTGACTTGCCGCTTTCTGAAACTAATTTGACGCTTTCTGAAACTAACTTGACGCTTCATGAATTCAAATTGACATTTGACTTTTTCTGGAATTAACTTTTCGCTCCCTTATATTTACTTGACGCTCAATAATATTAACTTGTCGCTCAATAATATTAACTTGTCTCTTACTGAGATCGACTTAACGCTTGCTGAAATTAACTTGACGCTAGCTGAAATTAACTTGACGCTTTCTGATATTAACTTGTCGCTTTCTGATATCAACTTGACGCTTTCTGATATTGATTTGACGCTTTCTGGAATTAACTTGACGCTTTCTGAAATCAACTTGACGCTCCATGACATTGACGCTTTATGAAATGAATTTGACATTTTCTGGAATTAACTTTTCGATCCTTTATATTAACTTGACGCTCAATAATATCAACTTGACGCTAAATAATATTAACTTTTCGCTTTCTGAAATCGACTTGACGCTTCCCGATATTAACTTGACGCTTCCCGATATTATTGACGCTTTCTGAAATTTACTTTTGACGCTCTCTGAAGTCAACTTGACGCTCTATGAAATTAATTTGACTCTTTCTGAAAACAACGACGCTTTCTGAAAACAACTTGACGCTTTCTGAAAACGACGCTTTCTGAAAACAACTTGACGCTTTCTGAAACTAACTTGACGCTTCATGAATTCAAATTGACATTTGACTTTTTCTGGAATTAACTTTTCGCTCCCTTATATTAACTTGACGCTCAATAATATTAACTTGTCGCTCAATAATATTAACTTGTCTCTTACTGAGATCGACTTAACGCTTGCTGAAATTAACTTGACGCTCCATGACATTGACGCTTTATGAAATGAATTTGACATTTTCTGGAATTAACTTTTCGATCCTTTATATTAACTTGACGCTCAATAATATCAACTTGACGCTAAATAATATTAACTTTTCGCTTTCTGAAATCGACTTGACGCTTTTTGAAAATAACTGACGCTTTTTGAAAATAACTTGACGCTCTATGAAACTAACTTAAGCTTTCTGAAATCAGATTGACGCCTTCTGAAATTGACTTGCCGCTTTCTGAAACTAATTTGACGCTTTCTGAAACTAACTTGACGCTTCATGAATTCAAATTGACATTTGACTTTTTCTGGAATTAACTTTTCGCTCCCTTATATTTACTTGACGCTCAATAATATTAACTTGTCGCTCAATAATATTAACTTGTCTCTTACTGAGATCGACTTAACGCTTGCTGAAATTAACTTGACGCTAGCTGAAATTAACTTGACGCTTTCTGATATTAACTTGTCGCTTTCTGATATCAACTTGACGCTTTCTGATATTGATTTGACGCTTTCTGGAATTAACTTGACGCTTTCTGAAATCAACTTGACGCTCCATGACATTGACGCTTTATGAAATGAATTTGACATTTTCTGGAATTAACTTTTCGATCCTTTATATTAACTTGACGCTCAATAATATCAACTTGACGCTAAATAATATTAACTTTTCGCTTTCTGAAATCGACTTGACGCTTCCCGATATTAACTTGACGCTTCCCGATATTATTGACGCTTTCTGAAATTTACTTTTGACGCTCTCTGAAGTCAACTTGACGCTCTATGAAATTAATTTGACTCTTTCTGAAAACAACGACGCTTTCTGAAAACAACTTGACGCTTTCTGAAAACGACGCTTTCTGAAAACAACTTGACGCTTTCTGAAACTAACTTGACGCTTCATGAATTCAAATTGACATTTGACTTTTTCTGGAATTAACTTTTCGCTCCCTTATATTAACTTGACGCTCAATAATATTAACTTGTCGCTCAATAATATTAACTTGTCTCTTACTGAGATCGACTTAACGCTTGCTGAAATTAACTTGACGCTCCATGACATTGACGCTTTATGAAATGAATTTGACATTTTCTGGAATTAACTTTTCGATCCTTTATATTAACTTGACGCTCAATAATATCAACTTGACGCTAAATAATATTAACTTTTCGCTTTCTGAAATCGACTTGACGCTTTTTGAAAATAACTGACGCTTTTTGAAAATAACTTGACGCTCTATGAAACTAACTTAAGCTTTCTGAAATCAGATTGACGCCTTCTGAAATTGACTTGCCGCTTTCTGAAACTAATTTGACGCTTTCTGAAACTAACTTGACGCTTCATGAATTCAAATTGACATTTGACTTTTTCTGGAATTAACTTTTCGCTCCCTTATATTTACTTGACGCTCAATAATATTAACTTGTCGCTCAATAATATTAACTTGTCTCTTACTGAGATCGACTTAACGCTTGCTGAAATTAACTTGACGCTAGCTGAAATTAACTTGACGCTTTCTGATATTAACTTGTCGCTTTCTGATATCAACTTGACGCTTTCTGATATTGATTTGACGCTTTCTGGAATTAACTTGACGCTTTCTGAAATCAACTTGACGCTCCATGACATTGACGCTTTATGAAATGAATTTGACATTTTCTGGAATTAACTTTTCGATCCTTTATATTAACTTGACGCTCAATAATATCAACTTGACGCTAAATAATATTAACTTTTCGCTTTCTGAAATCGACTTGACGCTTCCCGATATTAACTTGACGCTTCCCGATATTATTGACGCTTTCTGAAATTTACTTTTGACGCTCTCTGAAGTCAACTTGACGCTCTATGAAATTAATTTGACTCTTTCTGAAAACAACGACGCTTTCTGAAAACAACTTGACGCTTTCTGAAAACAACTTGACGCTTTCTGAAAACAACTTGACGCTTTCTAAAAACAACTTGACGCTTTCTGAAAACAACTGACGCTTTTTGAAAATAACTTGACGCTCTATGAAACTAACTTAAGCTTTCTGAAATCAAATTGACGCTCTATGAAATTGACTTGCCACTTTCTGAAAATAATTTGCCGCTTTCTGAAATCAACTTGACTATTTCTGAAAAACAACCAAAAACCTCCCACCTGTACGTCATCGCCTCAATCAGCACCGGCCTGCCCTCCTTCAGCGCGTACTCCCTAGCCCTCTTGGTGGCGTCGTAGACGGCCAAGACGTCGTTGCCGTCCACCCTCACAGCATGGACGCCGTACCCCGGCGCCCGCGCCGCGACGCCGTCGCCGCCGTACTGCTCTTCCACGGGCGTCGAGATGGCGTAGCCGTTGTTCCTGCAGAAGAGCAGCACGGGGCAGGCGAGCGTCGCGGCGAAGTTAAGGGCGGCGTGGGCGTCGCCCTCAGACGCCGCCCCGTCGCCAAAGTAGCAGGCGACTACGCGGCCGGTGCCCTTGAGGGCGTAAGCGGAGCCCACCTAAAATATTTTTTTTTACAACCGGTTAACAAAGTATAGCATTTGGCGGTTTCAAATCTCTCAACACAAAGTTGACGTTTTTCACGAGGAATGTCATTGGGTGACAGCGCACTGACAGCATTGCTGCTCATACTCGAAAATAATTTCATTATGTGACAGCATTTTAGCATTGTTGAAAACAAACTCATCATTCTGTTGCATGATGAAAAATAATACTAGTGACAGTGAATAATTTAATACATCCCCTGATGTAGCAGGAAGTGCGAACATTGTAAATTTCAACCTCCTACCAGAGAAATCGAGAAAAAGTATGAATTATGATATGATAGATTCATGCCTTGGTGCCATGTAATGCGTGAATGCTAAATATATTAAGGTAAGTATCATAAACTTGAATTTCAAAGCAAAAGTGAGTTTGACTATATATTTCTGGTTCATACGCATTATAAACTGTGGGATAGACATAAGTTTTCAAGTAGCCTCAATAGCCAACGGGTTCAAAGTGCGACTTCTCAAACCACCAGCCTGGGTTCGATCCCTGGGCAGGGCGATTCTTTTTCAATCTTTGAGTCATTTTCTTTTCTGTTAGTTGTATAAATCAATGGATTGAATTTCAATATAATAGTGAATAATTAATGATTTAAGTAGATGAAGGATATTATGTAAGTTAATCGAATGAAGTATCGAGTTTTCTTGTCTAGGAACTGCGTTTGTAGAAAAAAATCTTGCGTGTAGTGACCAATCCTACAGAAAAAAGTTGAATGGCGGCTTTTGATAGCTGTCACTAATTCTTGTGTTTTATGCTCCGTGATATACTTTCTAAATGGCGGACATATGTTATTTTATTGCGGGAATTCCAATCCATTTTAATTTTTCATTCCATTTTCATGAAATAAAATAAACTCCAGAAAAATAATCCTTCATTCAAAATGTAATGGAATTTTCGCAATAGAATGACAGATGACAACTTTCCGCCATTTGCAAAGTATATCACGGAGCATAAAACACAAGAATAAGTGATAGCTCTCTAAAGCCGCCATTTAACTTTTCACCAAACCTTTTTCAGTGGGATAAGCAGAGTGTATTACCGCTCTCGAAAGAAAATTTCGACATAGAGATTAAAAATGGATCGAAGGGGGTTTCCTTGGATTTTTTTCGAGTATTTCAAATCGCCATAACTTCCGAACAGATGGATACCGATTTTCAACTTCGGGGATATCTTTTTGCGTGGAATCAATTTTTCCAATTAAAACAAATATCGATGATTTTTTTTCCTACGACCACGTGAGTGAGCATAAATGAGCATACTGTTTTGTTCTTTGGAAAGTATCTTATAATATCACCATAGCATTGTTGTTTGAAAAAAAAAGCACACTTGTTGAAAAGAACACAAAAGTCGCCTTTATATGGGTAGAAATAATTAATTATGTGTGTTATCACTCACTGTCCCCATAAAAGCTTTTGTTACACCACATTCATATTTACTGGATTTTCTGCCTCTTCGAATTGAAAAGAGAATTCGTAACTAATTTAAATGTGTTAGTGAGGCATATTCACATTGACAAAACTTAGTCTGAAACTATTTTCAATACTGAATGTAGTGATTCACATCATCCGCAGCTTATATTTCTCGGTTAATGACCGCACTGATGTATTCCTGGTTGCCTGATTACCTACTGGCGAAAACTCATTAAAAGTTAACATATAAATATCAATAAAATTGTTCATGTGAACGAAGCGCTCAAGTCACATCTTTGACATGATCTGTCGCGAAATAAAATTATTTATGGTCGTAGGAAAAATAGTGTACAAAACTCGTTGGAAAGTGCATTCGCGTAACGTTTCCACACTCGCGCGGCTATTCGGCACGTGCTAAACGACTACTCCTGCGAAATATTCAACACCTTCATCGTCATAGATATGAGAGATGGATCAATGGGGGTACTCTTGGAATTTTTCATCATCCTCCAGTTTCCCCATAAAATAGATATCCCTAGAATAATTCCCAAGATATCCCGAGAATAATCTCGAATGTGTCCCGAGAAACCCCCTTGGACACCATCCCCATAGCTCTCACCGCCTGGGGCATCTGCGTGCTCAGCGGGCTGGATATGGTGACGAAGTTGAGCTCCCTGCTCCCATAGTGGATGGGCATCTGCTTGCCCTGCCCCAGGTCGTCCTTGTTGCCGTAGCACTGGTCGACGAACTGCTGGAGGCGGTACCCGCGCCACAGCAGTACGCCCGCCTCGCGGTACTGCCCGTAGACTACGTCTTCGGGGCTAAGCGCCGCGGCGCTGCCTATCTGGGCGGCCTCCTCGCCGTAGTTGGTCATGTAGAAGGAGATGCGGCCTTGCCTGAGGTGCGACATATATGGGCGGTTTCAGAGGGCGAAGTGGGCAATAAATTGTTTTTTTTTTTTGCGAGAAACTAATCTTGCAAAAACATTATTCGAATAATGCTTTATGAAAAGTTTGGGAAAGGTATGGTAAGGAGGACAAAAACGTTATCTGAAAATGTTATAATCCAAAATGGCGTACATAAGAAAAAATCGAGTTGGCCATATTCGAAATTCCTACTAAATTTATCGTGAAAAATTTAATAACGAAATTCAGAAATCATAAATTTTCGTTTTTTGCGATATGTTCAAAACTGTTGCAGATATTTGAAATTTCCTTTAAAAATGCGGCCTTGCCTAAGGTGCGAGGCAGGCAGTTTCAGAAGGCGAAGTAGGGTATAAATCGTTTTTTTTTTTTGCGTTAAACCAATCGTACGTATGGACATTCCTTGCAATAAATTATCCAAAAAATGTCTTATGAAGAGAAAAGGAATGGTGAAGAGGAAAAAACGTTATGATCCAAATTCGCGTTCATAAGAAAAAATCGAGTTGACCATGTTCGAAATTCTTACTATTAGTTTATCGTGAAAAATCGGAAATCATAAATCCTAATTTATCATTTTTTTATATTTCATTCAAAGGTGTTGAATATATTTGAAATTTCCTTTGAAAATGCGCGAACCAGGCGGTTTAAGAAGGCGAAGTGGGCAATAAATCGTTTTTTTTGCGATGAATCAATCGTACTATAGACATTTCTTGCAAATACAATTCAAATAATATTCTATGGAGAGTTTTAAAAGGTATGATAAACAGGAAAAAACGTCATCTGAAAATGTAATAATCCAAAATGGCGTTCATAAGAAGTGATAAAGTTGACCATATTCGAATTTCCTACTATTAGTTCATCGTGAAAAAATTTCAAACGGAAATCATAATTTTTTTTTGCGATATTCTCAAAACTGTTGAAAATATTTCAAATTTCCTAAGTTCATCTTTCTACAAACGGCTAACAAAGTATCCTTTGAAGCTTTCAAATCTCAACACAAAGTTGACGTTTTCCAAGGAGTATCATTAAGTGACAGCATTGCCGCTCGTACGAGGAAATACAGCATATTTGCGCTCGCATCCATTATTGTTGAAAACGAACTCATCATTCTGTTGCATGATGGAAAATAATAATAGTGACAGTGAATTATCGAACACATCTCCTGAAGTAGCAGAAAGTTCGAACATTGTAAATTTGAACCTCCCATTAGAGAAATCGATGAAAAGTATGAATCATGATATGATAGGTTCATAATCATGACATGGTGCCAGGAAATGCTTGAATACTAAATATATCAAAGTCAGTATCCAAACCTTGTCGCATTTCTCAAAAAACACCAGTCCAGAATATGAAGCAAACATAACAGTGACTTTATCTTTCTGGTTCATAACGAATTATAACTGTGGGATAGACATGATGAGTTTTCAAGGAGCCTCAATAGCCAACGGGTAACAGTTCAAAGTGGGACTTCTCAAGCCATCAGCTCGGGTTCGATCCCTAGACAGGTAAATTATTTTTTAATCTATGAGTAATTTTTTTTTCTGTTAGATGTATGAATAATTGGATTGAATATCAATATAATAGTGGATAATTAATGAAATCAATGATGTAGATGAAGTTAATTGAATTGAGGATCTAGTTTTCTTGTCTAGGAACTGTGTTTGTAGAAAAAATATCATGTGTATTTCGCCTTGTGTCTAAAAAACATGGAGGACGATGATAGTCCTGTTTTCGGCAATTTTTGTCTCACAAAATAGTAGGTCAGTAATGTGAAAACCAAAACACTATATCCCCAAAGACAACAGAGATATCCTGCGAAAGTGTCGAAAATTGGGAGGGGGGTTTCCATATACCTTACCTTTGTGACTCATACAGTATCTTATCCATCACATTGAGTAACGTCATGTCTTTGTACATTTTGATAACGGTTTCATTCGATAGTTTCGGCTCTTCTCCCGGATTAATTATGTTACCCTTACGGTCCATCACCCTGTAGACCGGTATGGGCGCGTACGAGTGTTTTCCGGTGAATTCGAAGGTTTCCGTCCATGTCGTTTTTGCACCAGGAAAAAGGGGAGCTTCGGTAGAAAAAAGGCGCTGGAAAAAAACAGCAGCATCTACAGGTAAATTTAACAATTTTTTTTTATTTCATAGTCCACACTCGTCCAATTCATGGCTTTTTCATAATGAAATTTATCAGCTTAGTCGAGCTTTAGCCGCTCCCCTGTTTTATGACATAGAAACTTTGTTTCAGGAGTGTTTCTTTCTTCCGCCGCAAGGTGTCGCTAGTTCCAAGGTGTCCCTTTGAACGCAGCTTAGTGCGGTGAAATATGGTAGGTAGAGATTGAATTGAAACAGGCACCGCTGCGAGTGGAAGAAAGGAACATTTGCGATCTGCATTCATACTGTAAATCGTTGCATGGACTACGAGCAGATATAATTCAATGTTCTGCGTGGTATTTGACAGGAAAGTAGTTGTTTTCTGCTCGTGGTCTACCAGGCATTCAAATTCAAACCGTGTTCAATATTATTTATTGGATTTGACTCAAGTATGTCTTCAAAGTATCTGTATCTGATGAGCTTTATTTATCTATAAAAACGAAATGTTTACCAACCTTTAGACCCTTTGCACCAATAAGTTCATTCCCAACGATTTTGCACAGTACACTAACACGCTTATTCATTGACATTTTAACTATTCCACGGTTATTCTCCTAGAATGATTTTTGTTCGTTTATTTGATGAAACACTGATAACTTTATTTATTGGCCTTGACCTTTTGATACCCCAGAGCTGAATCCGCTTATCATTACAAAACAAAGACAGAATAATGCTAATGATATAGTAATAATAATTGTCGTTTCAATTACTCGGATCTAACACTTTGAGGCCTAAGAACCCTCAAACAGGTAAGTCTATAATATTTGTTATACAGCAGATATTTTTCATGATGGATAAATTCAAATTTACTTTTATCTATCTAGCTCTAGATAGCGGAATTTGGGTAAAAAAATAATTAGTGCTTAAATTAGGCATTCGTTACTTTATGATTACCTATCGTTCCGGTATGGTTATACAGGATGATCCAGTCGTTCTGACATGCACATCGCAATTTTTGTTTTCACTTATTTCAGGAATTGTTTTAGTAATTTAATTTTAGGAAATTAATGGGAAAGTCCCATTGCTACTTTTTGAGCTTAATAAAATGGCGGTTCAAGAAATCATCCACTTTGATGTTTCTCATGAACAGATAGAAGACCGATTTTCAACTTCGCCTATACCATTCTGCTTGTTTCTGTTCATAGAATCCAGTTCTTCAATCAGAAAAACCGAAATAGAGAAACATTTTTTTCCCAAAATGATAAAATGTAGTGACTTAAAATACATATTGCATGACGAAAATTATTTCATAGCGACCTTCGAGATGTATATCACAAAGACTGGTTTTCTCCAGTATATCTTCAAATTGCTGATATTTCATGGACAAGAAAAGCTAAAAGAAACTTCAACAATGTCCAAGATAACTACTTATCCAGTTCATCCTTCTCATCTTGTCCACCATTGGACAAACACGAACTTACATAAGAACACGATTCAAAGAACACATGTTGAAATGAATTATATTTCCGATGGTGTTCCCCAAGGTTCGGTTCTGGGCCCAGAATGAATGATGATTAATGATTTCGACCTGAAGAATCAATTAAATAACGGTCTCGTCAAAAATCATACATATTTATTGAAACGAACATATTCAACCTCCTCACATCTTGCTCTTGAGGAAAGGATCTGCTATTTGCTTCAAAGCCAACACTGGCTTCCCGTTGGCTTCCTCGTAGCCTGGGGCGGTGACCTTGACCTTGGCCAGCCACCTGGTGACGTTCTTGTAGGGGGAGAGGTCGAAGTTCATCACCTCGAAGCTGGAAACGGTGGAGACCAATGAGAGGTCAGCTAGGGTGAGATTTCTGCCGGTGCAGTAGTCGTTGTCACCGATGAAGAGGTCGAGGAATTTGAAGGCGACGTGGATCTTCTCCAGCTTGGCTGGGTCAAAGGAGGCGTTGTTGAAGATGACGGGGAACTGGAACCGTGAAAATAAATTTGAGGAACATCTAAATGTCATTATTTGGAACTAAGCATCAAGGGTGTTATTTTAGTGCTTCACAGGTCCACCATCAAGATTTTCTTGAAAACGAAATGGATTCGAACGATTGCAATTGTCCCTCTAGAAGCTAATGATGATGATTCATCTGAAGAAGAACTCTCAAGTTTGAGTTGCACAGAACTGGCATGGAACTTTTCTGGAATGAAACTTACATAATATTCAGCAAAACTGGCGTATAGAGTTCCAGCATCGAAGTACAAGCGTTGGTCTACCAGCGCCCTCTGGTTAGGATCTCTGGGATAAAGACTGTCATCTTTACCATACCGTTGTTGCAAGTAGGTCATGATGGCTCTGCTTTCCCATAGGGCGAAGCCATTGTCGTCGATTGTGGGTATAGTGTGTTGAGGATTGATCTTCAATAAGAGAATACCGATGATAACAAATATTAAGACACGGTGGCGAAAAAACTATACATGTGATATCACATCTTCCTACCGACTGCGCCACATGAAATGATTTGGTTCGTGAGAGACGAGGGAATGATGAGACTGCTGTAGCCAAATGTGTAGCCTTACTTTTAGGAATTGGGGGGTCAAATGTTCTCCTTTGGACAAATCGGTTGGCTTGAGGTTGAGCTCCACTCCGACAGCTTTAGCAGCTAGAAGAACGTTTCTGCAAGGAGGGCTAGCTGGGGCGTAGTAAAAGTCGATAGGCATGATGCTGGCTGAAATAAAACACAATAGTGACAATTATTTTTATGATGAATATATAAATTATGTCATGTTTCGAATAAAGTTGAACTTCCCCTTTATGCAATAAGTTATATGATACTCAATATTTCACAGTGTTTCACACTTCAGAGATGTATTTTGTGTCTTTCATTACATTTTTAGTTTACTCTATCTTTTGTTGATTTTAGATCTTCTGTGGTATATATTATCTCATCGTGCCCTCTCAAAGTAAAGATCAATGGGCAGAGAGTAGACCCTTGTGGTACTTCCTATTTTGAACGTGGATGTTTAAAATATCATATTGATTTCGAATGTTTCAAATTCCAAGCATATATAAGTGTATACTTCACCTAATCAGTTGGTACAGATTTCACTATATGAACTACTCGACACAGTGTCGAAATGAAAAATGTTTTTTAAGATGGCGGATTACCTCGCCAAATTGTTTTGGTTTCGGTCTTATCATGAATTGTTGAGTTATCACAGATTTAAAAAAAAAACATGATAGTACTTTCTGAACATTATGAAATATTGTTTGAGAGATGTAGACATGGTGATGGTATCAAAATAATTCGTTATTCGTTCATCATCATCCTTTCTCAAACAAGAAAAATATTAAAAATGATCCTTGTGTTTCCTTTATTATAGACTATTCCTTTAGTTTTATACGAGTCATTATTCAATTTCTAGTTGAATTCCTATAAATTCTTTAGTTTCCTGTTTTGCACTGTATTAGCCAGGAAAGTCTATTCTGAAAATAAACTAGACTCAGAGGAATTTGAATCTAGGGATTTCAGCTAGGGTTTTTGTTTGGATAGCAAACCAGTACAAGACAATAATTCGGGGGACTATCAATTTTTCATTGCTGACGTCAGTCTACGTGTTCTACAGCGAAAATGTAGATTTTAATTGGTTCTCCTAGAATATTTGCGAGAATTCCAGAAAGTTCCTGTACTATCTGGAAACATTGGATTCCACATATGAAAAATGGCAGTATATGAAGTTTCCATGAAAATTGTATTACATTTCTAACTGCATATTATGTTTTCAGATGCTTAGACCAGTCATCGGACCTTATGGCAAATGAAATATCGTTTAGAAATACCTGTAATTATGGACACATGCGTGTGTTCAATGAAGTATTTTATGATAGGTGGTTTTCTTTTATAAATATAATATTCGCCATCTTCATTGTAAGTACCAATGAAACTCTCCAGTCTCTTCAGTTGCATTGGTATTTCCATTGAAGATGGCAACCTTAGTTGCCAAAATACGTATTTGGTTTTTCTCAAATATCTTGTGGTTTTTGGATTATATTTTCATCAGTTGAATATTTTGTTTTTATTTTGAGGTGAATGAGGTTGAGCTGATTTTGCACAAAATGATTTCTAAAGTAAATAAGGGTCTGGTTAGGAGACAAAAAAACAGGTCGACGATGGGATCTCAATAGTATTTATTTTTGTTTACAGACACTGAAATATAACTGTCTTAAGGCATACATTCGAATACAATTGATTTTGATCGCTCATTTCTTGTTCTTCAAGAGAGTTTCCGCCAACTGTTTGAAGGCCAACACTGGCTTCCCGTTGGCTTCCTCGTAGCCTGGGGCGGTGGCCTTGACCTTGGCCAGCCACCTGGTGACGTTCTTGTAGGGCGAGAGGTCAAAGTTCATGACCTCGAAGGTGGAAACGGTGGAGACCAATGAGAGGTCAGCGAGGGTGAGATTCTTGCCAGTGCAGTAGTCGTTGTCACCGATGAAGAGGTCGAGGAATTTGAAGGCTCCGTTGATTTTTTCTAGCTTGGCTGGGTCGTAGGAGGCGTTTCCAAAAAGGACGGGATACTGGAACCGATTTAAAATTTCAAAAATCTTTGAAACTCATTTTTTTCAGCAATCTCAACCATTTTTTTTTTCAATATATGTGCCAACTTCATAGGAAAGGCGGGAAAATTCTTGTGTGAGCTCTACGTAAAATTTGACAATTTTGATTTGTATAAATTTATTGTTTTTCAGAATTCGCAAAGCATCAGTATAGTCTTTGGAATGTATTACTGCATATTACGTAATGAAAGATTGGGTTGATTTTCATTTCTTCTAATTCTGTGTACCTATCTTTTTCTACCATATAGTATATACGAGAACATTTTTTTTTTTCGAAATTGTACTGTTTGCCTTTTTTATCGGGTGACGATTTTATTTCAAATGTGTTAACTTTTTGAAATTATAATATTGTCATCTGGTACTCTTTCTCTTTTAAGGGGGTCGTATGATAAAATAATGAAGATAATGGTTAAATCGATCATTATCCAGACCGACATATTGTTTTATTCATACTCACAGGCAGATATAACGTATGATTATGAATTATGAATCATGTACCTACATAATGTGGATCGATAAATATAAATTATTAAAATTCATTATCGGTATCAACCGGATATAATGCAAAAAATATTCCTTATTGAGTTTTCAAAATATTCAAAATTGGAACATCAATAATTGAAAATGGGAATAATATTTTTTTTATTGGGCCTTCACACTTTGCGAGAATATAAATGGTGGAAACATTTCTTTTGCAGTGACATTGATATAATTTTGATACACAGTTTCAAAGCTATAATTTTGGTCTTTACCTAACGCCTTATTATCAGTCATGGATACGATTGGAAGGCTGTATTATTTTTGAATTGGCACTTGTGAGAAAATCTCCGGAGAAAAATACTTACATAATATTCAGCAAAGCTGCCATACAGGGTGCCCATATCGAAGTACAAGCGTTGGTCTACCAGCGCCCTCTGTTTGGGATCCTTGGGATACAAATTGTCATCTTTGCCGTACTGTTCTTGCAAGTAGGTCATAATGGCTCTACTTTCCCACAGGGCGAAACCATTGTCGTCGATTGTGGGTATAGTGTGTTGGGGGTTGATCTTTAATAAGGAAACATCAGTGGTGATGAATGGTTGGCAACACTGTTCATGGGGAGTATGCCTCGATTTTTTCAAATTCCTTCCAAAAACAGTGATATCGTGTGTTACGAAGTTCTGATTGATCACACAAAATGCAAATAAATTCAAGATACATTTCAATTGCTACAAAATCAAAATCGCCAATCTCATTTTCGGGGGGTAAATCAAATGGGAAATTTCCTTGGAAAGTCCGGAAATTCTTCGAAATAATCTGGCATTCCCTGGGAAGTTCTAAAAATTCTTGAGAGACCTGGAAATTACTTTGGAAGTCCGAGAATTTAATGGAAAGTTCGGATTGAGGTTCGGATATTTCTTGTGACGTCCAGAAACTCCTTGTGAAGTTCGGGAATTCCTTGGGAAGTTAGGGAAATCCTTGATGGGAAGTTAGGCAAATCCTTTTGGGAATTTCTGGAATTCCTTTGGAAAATCCGGGAATTGTTTGGGAAATTCGAGTCGTTTTCAAGAAGTCCAGGTAGTCATTGGAAAGTTTGGGAAGAAGAATTTTCTTAGGAAGTACTTGATGTAGTCTCAAGAGAACTATATATACATGAAAAAAAATCCTTTTTCATAGTATAGTCATAGTATAAAAAACATTTCGTTTTCCTGAAAACACTTCATTCTATTATTATCAAGTTCCCGTATAATTAGCATTCAAAAAATAATTTCTTTGTCTAAGAACTTTCATGACAAATTACCTCTATTTATTATACAATGCCGGGATTATACCTACTACAAATCTTATTATTTGTGCATAGAAATAAAAACTGATATAATTTCAGTAAAGCACCCACTCGACAATATAGGCAATTAATAGTTTTACCACAACATAACACACAATTATTTGAAAAAAGTTGTTACTACATGGGAGCAAAATGCTACAAAAAATTATCTAACTCTTACAAGAATCTAAGTATAAAAAAGTTCAAAAACTGTCTGAAAAAAACAACTATTGAGTGAAGCCTACTATTCAATAAATGAATTCCTAGAAGATGAACACAGCTTACAACTATAACTAACAACTATGTTAGAATATAAAATAAATCACATCAACTTTTCCTTTCTACACATGTAAATGTATATGAAATAAATTACTATTACTATAAAATTACAGAATTCGTTCCTCTACTTTGTTCCATTTATTTAATGAAGCAATTTGTTCATCAAATTATCTGGGAAAAAAGCCCCACATGCAATGTAATGTGACACACATTGTTGCGGCTACCAAGCCAAAGAAATATTATAAATAATCTCGAATTGCGTAAACAAAGATTCATATCAGAATATCGTCTTACTTTGAGGTACTCCGGTGACAAATGCTCTCCTTTCATCAGATCGGTGTACTTGAGGTTGAGTTCAACTCCGACAGCTTTGGCTGCAAGGAGGACGTTTCTGCAGGGGGCACTGCCAGGGACGTAGTAAAAGTCGATAGGCATGATTTCGGCTTAAACAATCGATTTATTATCATTTTTTAGCGTACCTAAGTATCAAAAAATGAAAGAAAGACAGGAAAGGCATGGATTACAAGTAGATATCAATAGTTGTTTTCTGCATCGTAGTCTACCAGTTCGATTTTATTAATTGGTTAAGACGATATAATATGTCCCTCATTACATTATTACATTACATTAACCTTGTACGTCCAAATAGACTTCCGATATAACGTCCATGAAGGTCCGAAATAGGTCCATCTAGGTCCATTCTCAAACTGACGCAGTCCTGTACATTTCGTGGTTAAAAAAATGCACATTTTTGGAGTTCTGAGTTTAGTCAACATCCGGATAACGTTAAGTATATGAATGTTTAACACACACCCAATATATTTAAATTCCAATAATGGACATCTATAACAAACACCCAATTATGAAATTACGTTGGATGGACTCTATTCTGAATTAGGTATTTATAGATAATGACACTCTACTAAACAGACTCGACCTTTCATCACTCAATGATTGTTGAGCATAACCACTCATGTATATTTGTTTACAAACTTATAAAACCAGATGGATTATTGTCCTGTGCTATTATTACAGTTACACCTATAGGTACTTGTAGGTACCATATAAATAGCAGATATGCAAGTTTTTCAATCTTCCTACACCTAAAATAAATTATTTCTCCAAATCACCGATATATGCATGCAGTCTGTGACAAATTTAAACATTATTATTGAGGGAACTGATTTATTTGACCAACCGATATTAGATAGATAGATAGATAGATAGATAGATAGATAGATAGATAGATAGATAGATAGATAGATAGATAGATAGATAGATAGATAGATAGATAGATAGATAGATAGCTCTTTATTTCCAACAGGTAAAAACACCCAATTACAGGAAACGCTAGGAAAGAAAAAAAAAACAATAATACAGATAATAGAATAGCTACGTACTAAATTATGTTCAATGGTAATAATTCACTCGTCTATAGGGACATTATGGAGCCGCTCTCACAACCGCCTCATAAATGTCATTCACACTACATGAAAAAATGTCACAATGTTGGCAGATTGCATTGAAATTTTGGCACATAATAACAATTGGAGACTTCCGTAATACATTGGTGCGGTAGTTGACACAATAAAAAGGACAGTGATGTCTAGAATTGACGCGAGGTACTAAAAAATCAATTTTGGACAACAGATCCTCACAAATTATATGGTTACTGATCAGTTTGTAAAGGAATTTTATAGTGACATATAATCTTCGTGTGCTCAATGATACAAAATTGAATTGATCCAGAAGAACTGAATAGCCAATTCCTCTTTCAGGGTAATTTCCGCTTGTTTTATAAACTAAATATTTCAAAAATCGTCTCTGGACGCGTTCAATATTGGCAACATGAATGGCATGCACAGGGTACCATATTAGTGCACCATATTCTAGTTTACTCCTGACATAACTGTAATATATTGTGGTCATTGTTTGAGTATTCCTGAAATCTCTACTTTGCCTCACCAAGAACCCATACATCTTGTTGGCTGAGGAAATCATTTTGTCCATATGTGGTATGAATGTCAATTTTTGATCGAAAATAATGCCTAAGTCAGTGATTTCTTTACATCTTTTAATATTAGTGTTTTGAATTTTATATTCATATTCAATTGTCACATATTTCTTACAGTAGGAAACGACAGAACATTTGGAAATATTCAATCGCAGATGATTATCATTACACCACTGGAAAATTGAATCAACATCATCCTGTAGATGCAAACAGTCTGTTGTGTTGTCTATTATGTTGAAGATCTTGAGGTCGTCGGCATAAAGTAATTTTGGAGAAACAATAATTTGAGAAAGGTCGTCGATAAACAAAAGAAATTAATATTAATACTTTCAAAACAAAAAATTATACAAAATAATAAAAGTAGAGTAAAGTGAGGTATGGTTAAACCATTTGAATTGTTATCTCTGAGATAAGAGGATACCAGAGCTCCTATAGCCGGTAGATAATAACATTGGAAATTCTTTAATCAATAAATTTTGACAAATTTCGATACGTGCAGCATGCACTTGCTTTTGCACCAAAAGAAATTCCATAAGACTTTGGACAGTGCCCTTCGTGTTTTTATGTTTGGCAAGAGATTTAAAAAAATAAAAATTATGTCTCAAAACACGCACTAATTTGAAAAACAGCGAAAAATTTGTTTGCAATGAAAAAACTTTCACTTTCGAAAATTACCTACATAATTATCATTCTGGATAATATAAATAATGTGTAATGTTCATGGTTAAATTTGTTACAATTATACCTCAATATTATCGTACCTAATTATCTCAAAGTAGTAACGAACAAAAAAATCATGCGTTTACGCTATCCTTTTTCAGGTAGCTTCAAAAATCCTCGAGAGGTCAGAGGTCCATATTAGAAATTGAACACCAGGTTAATGGAAATAATCACTGAATCTCCTATTATTTTCCAACTCACTGGGCAGAAATATTGTTCCACTCAAATAAGCATTTCCAACGTCTTTCCAAATAACATTATGACCAATAACAAAGGACTTGCTCACTCAACCGTATATACTAGGATAATGCGAGTTTCATGGTATAGGTTGTACCATTGTTACACCAAAATATGATAGAAGTCACGATGTATTTTAAATTAGGTAGGTACGTTGCGCAAAAGTTTGTGATACAATTTCCCGCATGAATTCCAAACGAAGAACTCACAAGAAAATTATAGATGAGCAAATTGAATTCACCCTGTTAATCTTCCTATGGTGAAGCAAAGAAATTTTAGTACCGCTCCGCAAATAAAGACATCACGTATCAAACAAAACTGCCCAAAACTTTCTCTTTCTTTCTATCTCGCGTAGTTTTAGAGATAGCAATAGGTACATATATCTTTCACCAAATTGAGACACACTGTATAAAATTACAGTTGGGGCTGGACATACAGTATATAGTACGCCTCTACTGTTGACGACAAAGTTATGTATACCTAAGGTGACCTAAGTAACGTGGCAAACTTGTTCTTACATTGCAATATCACAATTGAAAGTCAATCCCAAGAACATCAACTTGTTCATTCAGAAATACCCATGGAAATACCCTTTCGAACAGAAATACCCTTCATAACAGCAACGCCCTGTAGAGTATGGCTTCCTCTAGGGCGCGTCAACGAATATAATCGAACTTTATACGCCTTCGAAGATCCGTTCCCATCACGTTCAAATAGAGATCTCATAATTCTCATAGGAATCTAATAAGCTTAGAGGAATTTTCTTACCTTTCAGTGAACTTTCAGTAAACAAAGTATAAACTGACTTGATGCAGAGGCGAATAAAAACGGAATGTGATGTATTTTCAGGCCGCAAACACCGGTTAAGAAGTTGCCAGATTTCTGCTCCGCCCTATGGCCTTGTGTAAAACTTTTACCGGCATTATTATTGTTTTGCAACGCTGCCATATTTCGTCCAACTGTAATCTACTTGTAATCTGTATGTTTCTAGATCTAAATAAGGAAATATACCTGGTCGTTGATTGACGACCTGGTTAGAGCGCCACTATACAAGGTTTCTCCATTCGAAAGAGTCTCGAACTTTGAGTACGGAAATAGGAACTGATTTTGGGTACTGCAAACGACACAATTGGGACGTCAGAACGTCCATACAATGTCCATTTTTGAAAACCATAAACCAATTTTGATATTGCATACATCCATAGAAGATTTGTAGTACTTGGTCGAATGCTGAAAAATGCTTAACAAATTTTCAGCCACAGACGAAGAGAAATCCTAACTATAGTGTTGAGGTTTCAAATCGATAGGAATGTCTTCAAAGTTTCATGTCATCTAGAATTCATAGATATGATGGACACGAAATATAAGTTCCGGAGGCATAAGGGCACTTTTTCTTTGCTCTTTCACTCAAAGTTCCGTTGTATAATAAATAATGAATATTCTCATCAATTTCATGTGAGCTGTAGTGATTCACTAATCAACTATTGATCAGCTGCCTTCTTTGTGTTCCCAATAAAATATAATTAGTTCCATTGACGACCTTCCTATCCAATATAGGTACACCTGCACCTAAATTGAAATCAACAGTCTGTTGAGGGTGAAAAAATAATTGGGTGTATCAACTTATTGGGCTATGTTGAGTATGATCTTGCCATGCTTTTCGGAGTGTTGGTGTTTCTTCTCTTCTCTGAATATTCCACAATGGGGACAAATGTTAATCCTTCTTTGCTCACGGCAAATGCATCCCTGGGTGAGTTCATATGTTTCGAAGAAACCTGCCAATAAGGCTTCAATGGATGAATCCATAAATGAATATGATAACTTTTTTTTGTTTCATTGACTTATTTCGCTGCTAGCTATCGTCATTGATCGCGAATACCTTAAAGATGAATATGAAGCTGTCAAAGCAGATATAGAAAAATATATGGAATATGCAAAGTTAGAGATTTTGAAGCATGGTTCAGTTGATCTGCATTTTTATTCGTGGGCAGCTATTAACATCTGGAAAGGTAGATATGTTTACCTATACCCGAAACATTCGACACTAATCGATATGCATTTATTTCAAGATTTGACAGGCATTCTCAGCATAACTACATGTTCTGATACGTGGAGATTATTCCGTTCTTTTGAAGGTGAAGGAATCTTACATCTGGCAATAACAGGTAGGTATACATTCTAAAATTCGCATTGGACTGTACCCGCGGCTAGGCTTTCTTGGTATTTTTTTTCTATCGGTTTTAGAACCTGATTGCCCTCGTCTACCACTGGAGAATGCTTTGACCATACCGGTGATTCAAAAAGGACAAGAACTGCCGCAGTTGTTGTTGGATCTCAGAACTTCCAGAGCTTACAAATGGAATTCTATTGTGGTCATTTACGATGAAACACTAGGTATTAGGTCTATGAATTTTACGGCATGTGGTGCTTAGATGAAGATATTCAGGTTGGGGCAGGAAAGATAATAACATTGTATGGCAAAATGGGCTAAAAATGTGGGGTGTACAATTCAAAATAAGGTAGATTTCCCTCTTCGGTTGTTGAAATCTTCCAACCACATTTTTGAATCACTCTGTACAACTTTCAAGATTGAAATATCGATAAACAATCGAGTCTGATGCAGCTATTGAAAATTAATCACTGATGCAAATCAAATTTTATTTGGTCGGTATACCTCTGCCATATTTGAACTTTCAAAATTGATTTATTATGCTGAGACAAAAAATCCACAATTTTTGGTATATCAGTACCAGTACCTACCATTTCTTTCTTGCTTCATTGATAAAGACATACCAAAACTGGAACATTGGAATTCAAAAACTAAGAATACCATTTTGGCGATCGCAAAAAGTGGCATAGAAGAAGTGCTTCCAGTTCTATTCTCCAATAATAAAGCCAGAAAAAAATACGTTTCAAAAGTTCTTTTTTTTCCAAATATTTCGAATACCAAAGAGCTATCATGGGTTTTCTTGCACCATAATAATATGAGCCTACGGTTTTCGAGAATTCGCACAACCAAACAGAACCCCTAAAATTTTCCCTACCAGGGAGGGATGCCAGCATCCGCATCATCAAAGCACTAACCCAAAGAACCAACTACCGAGACATCCAATCCAGCGGCATCTCCCTGTTCCGCCTGAAGCCCAACACAACCAGAACAGACCTGGAGCACCTCTTCTCCACGGATGTCCACCATAAGGTGACTGGAAACAACTTCCTAGTCATCGCTGACCGCAGGTTGCTAGGGAGCGTGATGAAGTCGGCCAAGTCCTCTGGACTAGTTGACACCAGAAGCCAATGGTTGTACATCATCTCCAACAACGCGAAGAACAGTAGCAGTGACGTGGAGTTCACCAGAAGGTTGCTGAAGGAGGGGGACAATGTTGCCTTCATTTATAATACATCGAAAAGATCGAACGACTGTGTGGTGAGTTGGTATAATTGGGTATACCACAGGGTTCAAATATGGGTCCAATCTGCACTGTAGATACTTTTATTTCTGACAGTGACATTATAAGCTTATATCGTCATAGTTACGATATCTATAATGAGAGTCATAACTCCCTTGGGATATTAAGGTTCAAAAACTCCCTCTTACCTTTTACAGGTGAAAATGATACAAGAAATGCTTATAAACGTTTATATGTAATGAAAACTAAGACATATTTTCCTTATTCACGTCATTACAAATAATAAATGTACAATTTTCAAATGTTCCCTGAAAATTACTTCCGCCGCTGGAAACAATTTCTTCTTTTTTATGGGTGGTGCTGTTGCTGTTCACTACAGTCGAGGTGCCTGCCTCTTCTGATGGCAAAGTAGACAGCATACGCGCCGTTTTATTTCTCAATTCAATACTGTCCTCCAGATACCCCTCTGCCACCGTGGAACTTCTCCAACCTCCGTGTCTTTTTAAGTTTGTCATAGTTGCTCCTGCATTGGCTAGGGCAGTAGCAGAAGTGCGACGAAGGCAATGTCCCGTATAGGTTAGTGGGTTTGGCAATCCTAAATACATTGCGATTTTGCTGGGAATTTTGCCAAACATATTCTTTCCAATTGGCTGAGTTGTACATTTATTTTGTCGGAAGCTCAAAAAAAAATCGTTTTGTACCTTCAGGACGCAAGGACATATAAAGTCTCAATAAAGGCAAAGCAGAGAACTCTTTTTCATCCACAACTGTAAATTTCTTCGATACACCCAAGGTGGATATAGGATGGTGAAACAGCTTCCTATTAACAAGCACTAGAATAAACTGTAGACCTTTGCCTACTTGATTTCATACCGTAGTAATATTTCCTGAAATTGACAGAGATGGCTACATACCTTGTGTCGGTAAAACAGAAACTGTGCATCTGTCATACTTTCATCAGTTTCATCTGTTCTAGATGAAAAAAAAATTGAGAAGAGTCAAAATATCAATATTCATTCCAAATTTATCGAAAATATATTGTTAAATGTCTTTTCAAGTCACGTCTGTCAGATGCGAACCACAGAAATACATGAGCAACAGAAATCTTCTTCGATAATCGATCTCACCGCCATCTTCATTCAAGTCGTGGAAATATTAGTACCTTCTCAAACGGTCTACAAGTTTTTCGTAGAAATAATTGAAGAGCTGTTTCACCATCCTATATCCACCTTGGATACACCAGTTTTACTTTCCGGTACGTTCACTACCATAACAGTATCCCGGTCCTCTATATCTGCTATACTCATATTTAGAAGTTCCTGAGTTCTGCATCCTCCAAAATAACCCATAATCAGAACAACCTATAACAAATAAAACGAAATATACAAACGAAAAAGAAAATTATGAGAAAAAAATTAGGTAAAACTTCGTTTATCGCACTCCTATGAGTTCGGAAAAAATTTTTGGTGGAACTTACGTATTTTGACCTCCTGATCACGAATCTGAAGTCAAAACGCGGCGGTCTCAAGTATTTTCGGAGATACGGCCCCATTTTGTCTCAAAAATGCACCATTTCAAATCACCATTTTCTGATATTAAAAACACACAAAATTAATCCTTCTTTGAGCCAAAACATCACACATGCTCACATTCACTTGTTTCCAACACTTTTTTGCATAAAAAACTGTTATTTTCACAAAAATTCGCCCTTCTTCAAAAAGTAAACAAAACATCTTTTTTCACTGATTTTCTGGTTATTTTCATTTGAGATGTTGGCAACGTCTTACCATGAGCCAAACAATCACGTTGCCAACATCATAAATACAAATTACCAGAAAATCATTGTTAAAAGGTTGTTTTGTTTACATTTCAAAGAAGGGTGAATTTTTTGGAAAATAATAGTTTTTTCTGCTGAGAAGGTTTGGAAACAAGTAAATATATGCGTGTATAGTGTTTTGGTTCAAAGAAGGGTGAATTTTGTGTATTCCTAATAGCAGAAATTTGACATGTCAAATGGTGCATTTTTGAGACAAAATGGGGCCGTATCTCCGAAAATACTTGAGACCGCCGCGTTTTGACTTCAGATTCGTGATCAGGAGGTCAAAATACATATGTTCCACCAAAAATTTTTTCCGAACTCATAGGAGTGCGACAAACGAAGTTTTACCAAAAATTACCTTATGCAATAAATGAATTTCATTAGGGACGTCCTTTAGAAATTTGATGACATCTTTAGGAGATAAGACAGCAGACTTTTTCGGCTAAACGTTTCTGATTGCAACGAATAAATACAATTATTACCAAATCTACCAGAAAATACTGAAAATACTTTACCAGTTCTTGAAAATATGCCAGAAAGACAGTTTCGTTGGCATCTTTTGACATAACATTTCTCTGTGTCAGCCACTTCAGATATAAGTTGTATTCTTTTTGATATAGGGCTTCACTTTTCGATGGAAGTAATGATTGTCTTGCTTTTTCCGCTTTTTTTATAATATCCTCCATTATATCAGAAAAAGATCGTCGATTTGTGGTAAAAAATAAACACGTTTTTAACGGAAAAACATTGATTGATAAAGAAAGTTTGCTTATAAACATGTAACATAGCGACAACCTAGCAACAACCAACAATGCTACAATCAACGCTACCTAATTCAAATATACCAGAAAGGTTATGAATTTAAACATTTATTGCGTTCTAAATATGGACATATTGTTATGAAAATCAGTCAAAAATAAAATTATCTATGTACCGCGGGAATTATAGAGCCTTAATAACCTCTGGCAATTGCTGTCCCTCGGGCCAGAGGCCCTCGGGACTCAAACTTTGCCATCGGTAATTAAGGCCCTCATAATTCCCTTAATACATAACTAACTATTATCAGAGCACAAATATATGAGGCTACAAACGTCCCATTTTTTCATAATATCTAGGGTGGCCAGATGTGCCAGATCAAAGAAGTCCTGACAGCTTTCAGCCTAGCTCTGGACCAGGCCATACAAGAGGAGTACGAAGCTGCGAGTCAAATAGCCGAAGAAGAATGGGAAGCCATCAGACCCACCAAGCTAGAGCGAAGAGACTTCCTCCTGAAGATAATCAAAGTAAACCGCATTCCTCAACGCGCGTCTTAGCACCAATAACCAAACGGTTGCCTTCCAGACCCACATCTCCGAAAAAGGATTGTGCGACAACTGCACCTTCTGGGAGATGAAGACCGGAGACACCTGGGGGACCGAGTACCAGCAGAGCTCCGAGCGAAACCTGAGGCGAATTGTACCAGTGGGTACTTGGAGACCCAGCGATGGGGCTACCATGACAGACGAACTATTCCTGCACGTCGCGCACGGTTTCAGGGGCAAAATTCTGCCCATGGTGACGTTCCACGTAAGCCCAAGACACCCCAACCAGACCCCTTTAAGCCCCAGCATCACATATTCTTCCCCAGAATCCTCCGTGGCAGATCTTGAGGGTCAACAGCTCAGGTGCCATCGTTGGCTACACCGGCATGGTGTTCGAAATCATGCGGGAGCTCGCCAAAAGCCTCAACTTCACCTTCAGCCTGGTGACTGCTGAGGACGCCTCGGCTTATGACGTCACCGATAAGCTGACCAATCGGGTGCCGAGCTCGCTCTTGCGTATGGTTGAGGACAAGTCGGTTGCCATGGGAGCTTGCGCAGTCACTGTTACTGATCAGATGAAGAAGTTCGTCGACTTCACTGACCCAATCAGCGTCCAGGCTTACAGTTTCTTGGTGGCTAGGCCAAGGGAGTTGAGCAGGGCCCTTTTGTTCATTTCGCCCTTCACTGGAGACGTGAGTGCAATTTATGAGTGTGCCTTGTAAGGCAGTTTTTTTTCTTGTGTGTTCCAGACTTGGCTTTGTTTGGCTGGATTTATAATGAGCATGGGGCCGATTTTATATTATGTACACAATTTTAGCCCCGTTTACGAATACAAGGGTATTCCGATGAGAGGAGGGCTTTCCTCCATTCAAAATTGTGTTTGGTATATGTATGGAGCTCTTCTGCAACAAGGTCAGTTCTACATTTTTATATCGATAATTACGTTTTTGCACGATTGATCATTTTTGACTGTTTACCGTGACAGATTTTACGCCAGTAGGTGACATTTACTAGCAACTCGACGGTAAGTAATCCAACTCGACGGTAAGTAGGTACTCCAACTCGACGGTAAGTAATTCTTACCGTCGAGTTAAAGAATCTCTTAATTTTAATTTATTTTTTATAATGTATAATGGTATCAATCGTGCAAAAAACGTTATAAGCATGTCGAACGTTAAGGGTAACCGGTATAAAACCCTTACCGTTCTCCATACTTAATATACTATTTCTCTTATATGGTGTAGCTAGATACTAGAAGAATCTATGTAAGGCAAGTCCGAAAAATTCTGGAAATGATTAGGTAAGTAGTTGAAAATAATAAATGACTTCCTGACAAAGCATATTTCGATCATATATTTAAAACATAATTTCAGCAGTTCTGTAATATATTTAGTAATTGATCTGTTCTGCATGACGATTACAAATTTAATCTTTTTATATTTGTTTTTTCTTTCCCAATAAAGTATATTACATTATCAGCGTGGAAAGTGACATACGTACCGAGTGCAGGAAATGCACTTTCCAAAGAGTTTTGTACCTTTTTTTTTTCTTACGACCATAAGTATTTTCATTTCGCGGAAAGTCATGTCAAATATGTTGAACAATGTTGTTGTGAACGGAATTCCTACAAGTCAAAACGAAAATCTGAAGGATATGTTCCAAAATATATACAACAAACTGCAAATTGATATACAAGGTGCTACATACTTTCGTTTTGGAAGGAAACCCAACCAGAAAAGCCCAATAAAAGTATGTTTCACTTGCAAACAGGATAAAGAGTGCTTTCTGAAAGCAAAAAAGGAAGTTAAACTCACTCTATCAAACCTAGGCATCTCCAACAGTGATGCAGAAATATATGTCAATCATGACCTAACAAAACATAATCAACTCATCTTTATGCTAGCTAGAAAATTCAAAATAGAGCATAACTATAAGTATGTTTGGTACTCCCAAGGAAACATTTATATAAGAAAGGATGAGGATAGTAAAGTATTGAAAATCATCAGTGAAGAAGACCTGAAAAACTGTTAAATTCACAAGATGTAGGATTGAGAATTCTGTACCTAAATGCCCAAAGTGCCAGGAACAAACATGATGACATATGCTGTTATGTTAATCAATCAAAATGTGATATTCTTGTGATTACAGAAACATGGTACTATGAAAATGAAAGTAACTTATTTGTGATAGAGGATTATGATGGTTTTCACTCATGTCGAGACTCTCGTGGTGGAGGTTGTTCAATTTATCTTAAGAAATCTTTGAATTATACTGTAATTGATACTACAAAGGGAAAGGAATATAATCTTGTAAGTGTTAAACTCCTAGATAATAACCTAAGGATAATTGGTCTATACAGACCACCTCGACACACATTTAATGAATTCTTACCAGAACTTGATGAAATATTGAATAATAACAAATCAAAAACAGTATTGATTGGAGATCTAAATATAGACCTCCTCAAAAATAATTCTCTGGAAGTTGACACTTACAAGAACACTATATTAATTAATGGATATCAAATATGTAATGTCATTAATGATGATTCTGCTACAAGAGTAACTTCAAACTCAATATCAATCTTAGATCATATACTAACAAACAGAGATACTCAATGTGATATCAATGTTGGTCAACTAATAACTGATCATAAAATTATCCATATCAAAATCTTAAACGAAAACAAAACTCACCAAAAAAATAAAAAAATACTGCATGAACACACCGTATTGAATCAGAAAATATTTAAAAAAAAATTCCAAGAATTAGCCATTAAATTCAATATAAATAGCTATGAAGAACTAATTTCAGCAATACAAGTATGTAAAGAAGAATCAACATTTAAATATAAACTGAAACATAAAGAGAATAAAGACTGGATTACGACAGAATTTCTCAATATCATGAAAAAACGAGATGAATTATACCTAGAAAAAATTAAAAACCCTCTCAACTCGAATATAGAAAGACAACTCAAAAAACAAAAAAACCTTGTTGAAAAAAAACGTAAACAATTAAAACAAAATTATTTTGAAAAAAAATGGAATGAAACTGGTACAAATTCCAAAAAACAATGGAAACTCATTAATAGTCTAATAAAAGGCAACAATAAAAAAGATTCACAGATAACTAATATTGAGGTAGAAGGCCACATCTTGGACACTGAAGAAGATATTGCTGAACAGTTCAACAAATATTTTGTTAATATTGGACAAACAATTATAGATGATATGAATACACAAACAGAAACTCTTGCTGATTTCGAGGAAATCTATAGTAATAACTCAATGTATCTCACAAAAACGAATGCACAAGAAGTTGAAAAGACATTACATGAACTGAATACAAATTCTGCACCTGGCTATGATAATGTAAACACCAAAGATCTATTAACACTCAAAGAGTACCTTATACCTATTATTGTTAAGCTAATAAATGAAACTCTTATGCAAGGTATTTTTCCAGATATCCTTAAGATCAGCAAAGTTAAACCAATTCATAAAAATGGGCCAAAAAATAAAACTGATAACTATAGACCCATTTCTGTGATATGTACCATATCAAAAATTATAGAAGTAATCATAAAAAAACGTATAGTTAAGTATATTACTAATTTCGTTGAATTTGATAAATATCAGTATGGATTTCAGGAACATAGCAATACTATGAGCGCCACAATGGACTTTGTCAATTACATCTCCTCTGCCCTGGATGATAAAAATTATGTAGTAACAGTCTTTGTTGATTTACGGAAAGCTTTTGATGTAGTGGACCACACTATTTTACTAAAAAAATTAGAAAACATGGGAATAAGAGGAAGAGTCCACTCTCTCATAAAAACATATCTCCTAAACAGGCAACAGTTCACAGTGGTAAATAGGACATCTAGTCAAACTGAGGATACAAAATCGGGAGTACCACAGGGTTCAGTATTGGGACCTCTTTTATATACCTTACATGTCTTATCATTGAGAACTGCTGAACTTCTAGGTAGGTATTTCAAGTTTGCTGATGATACTGTTTTGGTATATAAAGGCAGAGACATAACACAGTTACAAATAACGGTTAACAAAGATTTAGAACAATATCATGCATGGCTAATAAAAAATAGACTGCAACTTAATATAAGTAAAACAACATATATGATTTTTACACAAAAAAATAAAACTACACAAAATATCAAAATAGAAATAGGAGGAGAGGTAATTGACAGGGTTCGAAAAGCAAAATACCTTGGACTTATATTAGACGAGAAGCTGAATTGGAGTGAACACATCAAACACATAGAAAACAAAATATCACCCATGGTTGGAGCCATTTACCGATGTAGAGATTACATAAGAACATCTGGCTTATATCAAATTTACAATGCATATTTTCTGTCCATATTCAGATACTTAATACCATTATGGGGAACAAGTGGAATAACTATGTTCAAAAAAATTGAAACATTACAAAATAGAGTCGTAAAGATCTTATTCAAATTTCAGTATAATACATCAGCACAAACAATATACGATCAAACTAATATCTTACCTATTGCTACCATATTACAAATTGAACAAAGTAAATATATATACAATATAATCAACGAAAATCTTAAATGTAATACACCTTTCAACTTCGTGAATCAACAACACAATTATAATACACGTACACGAGAAAACATCTTCTTAGAGCCAGTAAGAACAAATATAGGCCTCAAAAACCCCATAACACAGAGCATGGAAACCTATAACTCCTTACCAAAAATCATAACTGACAGTGCAAACATAAATTTATTTAAAAGTAGAATTCAAAATTTATACACAAATAAACTTTGAGCAAAAAAAAAAATATATAAATATATATAATGTACTTTTCGTTCTCTAGACTGAAAATACGTTAGAGATCTTATTTTTTATTTTTATATTTTTATATCTATTTAGGTATGTAAATCAAGGTGAAAAATTATTTTTTGCAAATTAAGGTGAAAATTGTAGATGGATTTTGTAAGTTTTTTTTTTGTTTAAATACTGTTTCCGAGACCAGCAAATTTGCTGCTTTGGATGATTTTTGTTCAATGTAATGCACTAATTCGAATTTCTTTAATTTCTTGAATGTACATAAATTGTTATTAGGCATTATATATGAATAAAGTACTTGAAAAAAAAAAAAAATATGTAACTTAAGCGGTTTCCATAATTTCAGGAGGTGTCGATTTGATATTATACTGTATATTTCCATATTTGAGGTAATAATCGAAAACTTTTTCAACAATTCCAGATGTGAATTAGGCTGAATTTGCTTCGTTTGTACAAATAATTTTTTCCTACGACCCCTTATGAAAAAGTCATATTTGTTATTTGGATAGTAGCTCATATCACCATGGTGTTATTGTTATTTGAAAGAAAAAAGCATAGGTGTTGAAATGAAGAATATCACACGCTCGCCTGAATTGATAGAAATAATTATGTATATTAGTTGTCAATATAAAAGCGTTCTCAAATCAAATTCATATCATTTATTGAAATTTCTGTCTCGTTTCGAATCAAACCGAGAATTCTTTAGATATCTATTAATTTCAATGTGTCAATGATACATAACCTCTGAATTCACTTTGATAAAAATTAGGGTCAGTGACTGGAACTATTTCTATACATGTCTGATGATGTTGATGACAGCGGGTGAGATCATTCAAAAGAGTACGGCTACAGTTTTATGCGCGGCTTGCATCATCAGTTGCATGTTGCATCATATCACAGTATCACAGATGTTTGCACTATTTACATTTGACAATGGATGTCAAGGACGCACTAACTCGTACGCGCTTGCGCACTACGTACTGGTTGCGTGATTACTGGCGCTAGCAGGCGTATGGTACGTGTTATAATTTTGACAAGACTTACCGCCAAATGAAAATATTCGGAGTCGTAGGAAAAATAGTGTACAAAACTAGTTGGAAAGTGCATTTCCTTAAAGAATATACGATGTTGAATCGAAAATAACATACAGGGAGCTGTGTGTGGTTGCATTACAGGCGGAATGCATCTGCCACATGCAGACAGTGCCAGAATCGTGGTAGGCTCATGGTGGCTAGTGGTTCTTGTGATTGCCACAACTTACTGTGGCAACCTAGTCGCTTTCCTCACGTTCCCGAAGATAGACATAGCGATAACCACGGTGGAGGAGCTGGTGGCACACAGAGACACGGTTTCCTGGACTGTTCGCGAAGGGAGTTTTTTGGAAAACAAGCTCGAAGTACGCTGATTTCAGATAATTTTTCTTTTCAAGAAGGGGTGATTGTTGATGATTTTTTTAAGAATTCCAGCGCTCCTAGATACCAAATGCTGTACAAACAAAGATCCAGGAGGCGAAATACCAGTATCGATAGTTTGATTGAGAGCATCGAGGAAGGAACACACGTGTACGTTGATTGGAAAATGAGGCTTCAATTCATCATGAAGAGGAGATTTTTGAAAACTGGAAGATGCGAGTTCACTTTAAGTAAATTGTTTTTTGCTGAAACGAAAAACTTGATACTTTAATGAATGAATGTGTGCAAAATTCCATCTCGTCTTAAATCTTTCCTGCAGGACTTCGGAATTTTATGAAATAAAAAAAATCTCGAAATGCCCTTTTTCATCATTTCGACTTTTGTACGATATTTCACACTGTGTCCCAAATAAGGAGTGCTTGTATGGATATATCTATGAATCCTATTGCAGAAGGAGAAAAAAGTACTATCAAAATTATGCAATTCTTCAATTTTGAGTTATTTTGGAAAATATTATCCTCCTGATTTTCAAATATCAAACTTTTCATCCCCAAGCAACCGTCATTAACTAATCATTTTTTCAAGTAGATACAGTCCTGATTTTATACTGTCAAATTTTGAAGAGCACTTCGAGAAAAACTGGGCAAACAGTCCTGCAATAAGGAAAATTTACTCCAAGATTCATTTTTATCGGTATCCTACAAAAGATTTCAATATGGTTTCAGGTACTGAAGAATTTTTTGAAGAAGAGCTTTCGTTGATCCTGCCTCAAGGCTCTCCATATCTGCCAAGAATCAATGGAGAGTAAGTATATTCTGTGGGAGTTATTTGTTCACTCAATCATCAATGTTTATTCTCAGGATAAAAAAACTACATCAAGTAGGTCTGATTCACAAGTGGCTGCAGGATTATTTACCCAAAAAGGACAAATGTTGGAAAAATCGGCATCTCGTGGAAGTCCACAATCACACTGTTAATATGGATGATATGCAAGGGATTTTTTTCGTATTGTTCTTAGGTACCAAATCCATATATTTTAAATCTGATATTGAAATCGTTCAGTGATATTTTTTTCAGGTTTTTCGCTGTCTTTGGTACTACTGCTTTTCGAAACTATTTGGAATAAACAATTCAAAAAAAAACAGTTGATTATCATACATCCATTCACGACTTGACAATAAACAAATAAACAATGCATCGATAGCTCCATTAATTTTTTTCCTATACTGCTTTATCTACTCATCATTTATTATAGGTTTAATATCTCTGTATAAATATTGAGATAATGTATCAAAGAATACTCATGTATAGATATTCAATATATTGAAGCATTCAAATGATTAGTTATGATGTAAACTAGCAAAGTGGTCTTTATTCTTGAAAGTAGAACTCCAGGCGGAATTCGAAACGCCCTGTTTCTTTTCGAAATATCCTTGGTTTTTCATCATCTTCTTATCCTCGGATTTTCTTTTATCTTCAGCAAAACTATAATTTCTGGAATAAAAAAATATAAAGATATTTTTAGGAGTCACCGGAAACCGGAAGTATTTGTATGAGAATTATAGAATATGACATTTGACAGATGATATTTGACGGATGACATCAGATAGGTGTGCTATTTGACGTATATGACGTCGAAAAAACAAAAAGCCACGCATATGTGGCAAAAACCGTTAAAAACAAAAAAGATCGTGTCCCTTCCGAGGTTTTCAGCGTAAAATATAAAATATTTTGACGGTTCCTCCGCCAAATAATTACCTAGAACGATCACCACAGGGTCTGGATGTGGGTGCAGATATTTCGACCAGAACCATCTTTGAATACTTTAAAAAAATTCTTCCCAAACGAGTTATCTACGGCACGTGCTGCAAATGCGTGAGAACCTGGAGTTCTTTGTGGTTTCCTGAGTTTCCCCTCCTGCTTCCTTTTATTGTGCACAGGTTCTTCTCCAAACTGGAACATAAGACAAGACTCCTCAATGATACGCCACTGGGCAATATTTTATTCAAATACTATATTATATTAGTAATATTCAGCATTATATTCGAATTATTTTGTACTCTATACTGCACTAAACCTCATCTGTGACTAAACTATATAAAATCTAGATGGAAGCAGTTTGAATAGATCACAATTTTCATTTATTATTGGTGATGTAGTAAAAACATATAATATTGCATCAGTTTCATCAACAATGCAAATTGACAATAACAGGTTTGGTATTCATTCCATCATATTCTATTTATTCCAAATGCAAATAATTATGTATGTTCCGGGTATTCCATGAATATTATACCTATACAGACATTCTTTATATAGAGTTTATACGCTTTTTATATTTACATTATGGGATGTCCTATTTTGAATGTCCTTAAGGAATACCTAGCTTATTTTCAAAAATAGATATTTGCGGTCTTCACGAACGTTGGCTACTTTTTTGTGAAACTATAGCGATACTGTAAACAAAAATTTCTCCGTTCTTGAGATTCAGGACGAACTTAAAGATATTATTGCATTTGGGACCCCCCTGTATCTCAGCTATCTCATTTCACTTGTATAGGAAAAGTAAAACTGTCTCTTAGAACTACATGTTTTTACGTAGTAAAAAGATTTTTGAAATGAGCTCTCTTATTTGAAAATAACCCAAAGTTATCTTTTTTATTGAAATAGAACACTGCATATTTTTTTGATATTTGAAACATTAATCTTTACGTTTTTCAAAAATATATCACAGTTATCACACTTAGTCAAGAAAAATATTACTTTTCAAAATAGATCTTTTTGGCTTAATCTATATCAAATACCACTCTTTAAGCTACTACCAATAAGTGGTGTATTATGGTAATACTGCTTTTTAAGGTACATTGTCTATGTTATGACGTCATTCTCATTATTTTGTCCACACTGTATAACGTATAAAACTTTTGGTTCATATCTTCACCAGCAGCATGAAGAACAAACTGCAAACTTGAAGGGATTATAAAGTCAATAAGAAAACTCACCTGAGTATGTTTTGATTCCGAGAATTCAGTAAAAATTCCAAAATTCTCATTGACACATAAATTATTTGAAAACTGCTACAAAGAAAATAAAACGCACTCCGTTCGGTACTCTCGATATCACCTGCTAAATGAATCCCACTCGCCAGGCTTACACACCTTTTATAAGAATTGTTTGTCCATGAGGCAGTCTGACAACTTCGGTATGCGAATTTCATAAGAAAAATATTCAAAGTCTCATTCGATATTCATAGAGCTGGGAAAAACTGCGATTATAGGTATATTTACATTGATATTATGTTGTTTATAATTTATGATGAAAAGTTGGTCGAAAGCATTGGCGGCACATATAATAAAGTTATATTATAATTTTTCTATATACAGGGCTATTCAAATTCGAGTCTATGCATGGGGATTTTGATAACGGTAAGAGATAGAGGGTTGGTTAAATGGGGGCAAAGTAGCGTATTTCAGGGGTTAATTATATGGATGAAAAAAATCTGACCTAGCTTCTTCAGTTCTGGAGTTGTACGGGAAAAATTAAAAAAAAATGTTGAAATTTTACTGGTAATAGTTCAATATTTCCAAAACACTCTGTAATTCAGATTGAAAATACTACGTCAATATGAAACATGACTCTTCACATTCAAAAAAATGCAATAAAAAATACAGATCCGTATTTGAAAATTAAAAGTTGAGGGTGGCCCAGTTCATACGATACCCTGTATAACAACTTTTATTCAGATATTTGGAAAGGCTACAAGAAGTTGCAACGGCAAAGTGGCAAAATTTTGATGAAATCTTCGTAAAATAAAAATATATAGGCATGTATAACTTCAGAACTGAAGAAGCTTGGTCAGATTTTTTTCATCCATATAATTAACCTCTGGAATACGCTACTTTGTCCCCATTTAACCAACCCTCTATCTCTTACCGTTATCGAAATCCCCATGCATAGACTCGAATTTGAATAGCCCTGTATATTATGTCAGTATATTTGTAGTTTCTGTATCACATCTTCAATCTTTTTCTATATACCTAGGTGAGCCTATATTTTATGTGCCAAGAATAATTGAATATCAAGAAGTATTAAAACTAGATCTACAAAATAAGCGAAGACGATATAAATATATATATACGAGATGGGCAACGTTAAGAATTTTAATAATATTGTGAAAAATGGAAAACCAAAAATTTTAGGACACATCAAATATATCTATATATACTATATCAGAGCCAGATAGTTTTCAAAATTTGGTATGTGATGTTGATTATACATTTACCTACTCATATATACAGTACGATCTTGAAAATTCATCATGGAATAAGGCTTTTTATTTTGATAACTATTAAAAAGTTTTAGATGAAATGCCTGCTTACAAAAAGCCTCAATCAGACCCCGATGGGTAATTTTTGTTGATATTTATTGAAGAGAATCAACAACAACAGTTTGGAGTTATTTCAAATAATTTATTATTTTTTTAATTTTAATGCTTCAAGAAAACCTGCAGAAATCCTGATTATCGAGTCGCCAATGCCAACAAATGAATAAATAATCAATTTATTTCCACCTGCAACCAGAAAGAATATCACGCATCACGTTCCTGATTGGTGATCAACAACTTAATCTTGAAAAAATTGTTATTAAAAAACACACGTGGGAACAATCATCAGTGGGTCAATCGGATTAAAGATTTTTCGACTGATCTTACTCAAAACATTCAGTTCAAATTCGTTTAGTTTGATCTGGGAGTCAGCAGACACAAAACTTGATGCAATATATTGAAAAAAACAATCATAAATCCAGCTAGACTCAGAGAGATGATTGACGGATTCGGTCCAAGTCTTATAATCTCAACGCATCTTAATTATATTTTATTCGAAATCCAAATAAGCAAGGTTAACCAAGGAAAGAATTGATTTTTCAATGGATTGATAAATCTGCAAGCAAGTGCCAAAATTAAAAATGGTTCGATCTAGTACAATTGACAAGTTCAGCCAGCTTTGAGAGAGAAAAAATATGTCTGCCCTACAGTGGCTTAATAGGTTAGGTTGTCTGCCCTAGTGTTGTCTTTGTCATCAAGATTGCAACTTTAAATAATGAAAATGTTATGATTGCGACGTAAAAATGAAGAAGACTCTTATAACTTGTATATAATTGGTTTGTTTTTCTTGTAGTTTGTTTTCGTTATTCCGATTATTTTGTTAGCATTGTCAGCTTATAATTGTATAATGATTCCAAACACATTATAAATGTGTTTTTCTATTTTGGTTGTATAATGAAGTTGTGCAACGCAAATGCGTGTCGAAATAGCCTCTATTTCGATACGCATTTTTTATTATTCGGAGATTGGTACAATCGAACTGTCAAATGAAAGTCACAAGAGTTAGGCCCAGTTTACTTCTGAGCGATTTGAATTTGGTGATATTAGCAGTGAAAAACTCAATGTTTTAATTGGCAAATTTCAATTCAGAGTGTAATTTGATTGACCAATAAAAACAATAACAACATTGAATTTTTCACCGCTGGTAATGCAATAATCAAAATCGCTCAACTGTAAACTGGGCTTTACGCTTGTGCGTCAAATTTTCATCATTGTTACATGATTGTTACCAATCGAAGATGTTTCTGTTATTTATCGATAATAAATCAATTTTTTTCTTCAAATCAATTCAAAATAGAAAAAATTGCATCCGTTTTATAAGACACGTTGTCGCACTTGTTCCCTTGGAGCACTCTTAGCTTCGCTCGTCGTACTCCAAACAACGCGTGCGACAAAATAGCGTCTTATAAAACTTGTATTATAATATACTACATTAGATTCCTTCTCTTTTTTTACGTCCTAATCATAACATTTTCATAATTTTAAGTTGCAATCTTGATGACAAAGACAACATGGACAGACTACAGTCAGACATATTTTTTCTCTCTCAACGCTGGCTGAACTTGTCAATTAGAGATTCTGGACCATAAAAAACTACCAAAAAAACCAAACATATTCCCATCATTCGAGTTCAAGTATTTTATTGTAATTTATTTATTCGTTTCGAGTGTTGAAAATCGGTTCTTTAGGATTCATAGAATAATAAAACAACAAATATACTCCTATAATGGTTTATTTGATGCTCAACTTGAAATTAGGAGGGTCACAAAAAATACAAACAGCAAATTGAATCATCAACTCGTCATAATTAAGATAATCTAGAAGTATAACGAATTCATTTAATGAATCATCAGTTACAAATGTTTCTCAAGTCGGTCACACCCGGCTTGGTCGTCAACAAAAAAATTCGAAAAATAAACGACAGACAAAAAAAATCGCCTAGTCGCTGTCATGGCCCGACCTGGACCCAGACGGCGACCTGGACCTCGAAGGCGACCTCGATCCGGACTCCGACCGGCTCCTCGACCTCGACTTCGACCTGGACCTCGACTTGGACCTCGACCTGGAGGACCCCTTCGAAGATGACCTCGACCCCGAAGGCGACTTGGACCCCGACTTAGACCTGGACCTAGATTTAGACCTGGACCTGGACTTGGACCTCGAGCGCGACTTCGACCTCGGAGATGCTTCCGGTTCCTTCTCTTCCGCCTCGGCCTCCGCCTCCTCCTGCGGCTCCTCGACCTCCATCTCCTCGTCCTCCTCACCGGGTGGCTCCAGCTGCTTCTCCCTGTACCGCTGCATCCTGAACTCGCCCGCGTCCATGGGCCGGTGCTGGACCACCAGCCTGGTGTTGCTCGGCGCCTGGCCCTGCTTCTGGCGCCGCTTGCTCAGCCGCACGCGCGTCTCCAGCTCGTTGAAGTAGATGCCGTCCGGCCGCACCACGAAGAAGTAGTTCTCCTCGTAGCCCTTGCTCGCCTTGCTCTTCACGTTCCAGTTGTACTCTCTGGCCATCTTGTACTCGTACTCCTCGTCGTCCTGGTACGCGATCTCGTTGGCGAAGTCGTCGCGGCGCTTCTGGAGGGTTTCCTCCGTGGGCAGGAAGTAGGCGACGAACTGCTCGCCGCTTTCATCCATCACTCCCCTGCAAGAGAAATCGGAATGCAAATCTTTTGATTTCCGCGTCAGCGACTTGCTAATGTGACGGAAAAGTTATTGCGTTGACTCATTTTTGGTAGGGGCAAAACTTATGATTTCCGCGTCAGTAACATTCTAATGTGAGGAAAAACTCATCTAGTTGCATTGACTCATTTTTGGTAGGGGCAAAACTTATGATCTCCGCGTCAGCGACTTGCTAATGTGACGAAAAATGTAGCGAAAAACTTATCTAGTTGCGTTGACTCATTTTTGGTAGGGGCAAAACTTATGATTTCCGCGTCAGTAACATTCTAATGTGAGGAAAAACTTATCTAGTTGCGTTGACTCATTTTTGGTAGGGGCAAAACTTATGATCTCCGCGTCAGCGACTTGCTAATGTGACGAAAAACTTATCTAGCCGCGTTGACTCATTTTTGGTAGGGGCAAAACTTATGATTTCCGCGTCAGTAACATTCTAATGTGAGGAAAAACTTATCTAGTTGCGTTGACTCATTTTTGGTAGGGGCAAAACTTATGATCTCCGCGTCAGCGACTTGCTAATGTGACGAAAAACTTATCTAGCCGCGTTGACTCATTTTTGGTAGGGGCAAAACTTATGATTTCCGCGTCAGCGACACACAGTCACCTACAAACATAACCTTGTTTTTTTTATTTAAATCTTACCGAATCATAGCTTGAGACATTTCCTCAATTTGGGCTGGCACTTGTTTCCCCAAAGGTGCTGGATCTGAATCGAAAATAACCTGAGCACAGGGGTACTTCCAAAGGTTGAAGTCAGGGTAAACTGGGAGAACATCAACAGGCACCACATTGGGCTTGCTGTAGTGTTTCTCAATGGGTATTTTGGAGTCCTCAAATGTTTTTTCAATGGCTTTGATTTGGGAGTCGCGATCCATGTACAATGTTTCATTGTTGAGTGACTTCTTGATGCTGTACCCAACCTTTGCCTCAACTTTGTCCATTGTCTGGGGCTGGAATCTGGTTTGTTCTGTGGAAATATATTCTGTTCTTCGCAACCATGATACAGATTTTGCATGGTGACGTGATCGTTTGGAATCTTGGGGAGTCAAAATATCTTCTTCTAGTAATTTTTCATCAGCTGGATCTAGGACAGCGCCGGGTTCAATAGCATATATGTCTTTGTTGATTAAATCTATATTGACTCCCAAGTCATGCTCTGTCAATACTTCATATTTATAAAAGCGTTCCAAACTGGTTGGATTATACTGGATAAACCTGAAACAGTGAAACATTATAGTGATACATGCGATGAATCTATGGAGCTCCCTATATGCTAGATTACCTTATTGACTCAAATGGATACGATATAAATTTGAGATCAAATGGAATATCCGGAAGAGTGTTACAATACTTCACTTTACAAATCAAATCAGACCTAAAACGAAGATATAAATTCGAAAATTGTGGACAAGGGATACATTCTTGAATATACACCTTTTTTCCACTGGTTTGACTGGTCTTTTTTCCGTACCACTCGCATTTTGGTTGGCTTGTTGGATGGTTGGAGGCATTTTGAATTCGATTAAATTAGAAATTTATTGAATTTTATCCATTACACCTCTGATACACCACGTATAAACTAGAAAGTTAAAAAACTTTGAAAAAACTACATAACCTAACTTTAGTCAAAGAGAAGGTCATTTGTAGGACCTATGTGAAAAAGGCTGCCAAAAGTAGCTGTTGAAATTTCGGAACATTCCCGATTGGCTAGTGGCACACTCGTAAATTTCAGCAGCTAGCTTTGGCAGCCTTTTTCACATAGGGCATATTGGCAAATCAGTAAATCTACTGCTACTGAAATCATGAATATTTTGCCAAAAAAAAGATGGCATGTGCGAACGAGGGAAAATATAGCTCGAGTACGAAGAGATGAAGCAAAAGCCGCTGAGGAAGAACAAACTAGACAAGAAAGAATCAAACTAGCTGAAAGGGAAGCTAGGCGAAGTTTATTGTTGAATAAAAACAGGAGCAGCTACCAAGCCCAAAGTGAGCCTGCTGATCAATCTGCTGATGAAGATAAAGTAGTACCAACAGAACACATAAATTTTTTCGAAGAGCTAGAGCAGGGGACCGCCGATTCAAAAAAACGGAATCATGAACATGACAAAGAGCAGAAGGAAGAGCGCGAAAAATACGAAAAACAGATTGGCTATTTGACTTATTTAGGCCAAGATACCAATGAGGCTTTGGGCAAGAAAAGTTGGTATGATATTGCTCCCAATAGGTCTGAAATCAAGGGTGAGGCAGATCTGAAGGGTAAACTCAGGGAAGATCCTCTCCAGATTTTCAAGAAACATACCAGCCTTGATAAGAAACAAGTGCAATCAAAGTATGCTGATAGTAGTTCATCAAAAACATTAACAGTGAGCTGCAAGCCACCAGATAAGAAGAAACAATCTAGAAAACATAAGTATACAAGAAGTAGCAGCACTAGTGATGAAGAAACAGAATCTAGTTCATCCAAGAGAGCTAAAACAGAGCAGGCACAGAGTTTAGAAAAATTGAGAATGAAAAGGCTTGAACGTGAAAAAGAAGAAAGACAGAAAGCCAATGCACTTTTGTTAACCTTACAAAAGGATAGGAAACCTAGAGAAGAGCACATTCCAAAAACTGATACCTTCCAAGCAAAGTATAATTCTCAATTTAATCCACAACTTGCAAGGCAGAACTACAGTACCTAATTATATAGGTATCAAATATCCATAATTTTGATATATTCAGTAGATAGAATGATATAATTCCATCATGTTCAAATTAATATGGGAAATAAAACACAAATGGTTTTGAAAAAATATATAAAGATTATAATTAAATACAAAGCTTAAAATGTGTCTTAAAGCTAGCTAGTAATCTTCAGATATCATCAGACCTGGTAAACATGATTACTTAAAATCATATTAAATATGATCATTATTATAATTACTGATTTTAGAGCAGATGACAATATTGTTGTTATTCAGCTTTCTGATATATAATATAGATCACTTCAGGGTCAAGAATAATAACATTTGTACAGAATTTCATGGGAATATTTCCCAAGTATTACAAAGTAACAGTGGATCTATGACCTAACCATGTTCCCAAAATATTGCTCCAAGATTACAGAGTGAATACATAAAAATAAAGAATTCATCACAAAAAATGTAATTATATGGAAAAGAAGTTTGTTAGGAACATTTGCCTTGTTAAATGTTTTGAAAACGTATTTATTGTATACAAATATCTCACTAATAAGGTAACTATTTTGTGCAATTGCTGGTTCTTCATAAACCAGAAAATTTAGTGACTTGCTTGTAGAGGCACTATTTTGTGATAGCATAAATAAGGACAATGTAAAAATGAGAAAGTCGTCTATGTAAACTACATTAGTATTTTTCTTTCAAATGTTTTAGGCATGTATGGATATGTATAAAATGTGTGTTTTCTTCTCCAGGTTAGTTGAAAAATTATAATAATATATCTCGTCACGTTTTCTTAAATTTTTCTTTGTATGTAAAACAATCTGAACAGTGGCAAGTATAAGTTTATATGAAAACCAATCATTCATCAACTACAAAATCTGTAATAAGTATATAAGGTGTTTCATAATATATGTGGGACACATCACTAATAAGAAATTAGTGAAAATTTTAAAACCCTGTAACTAGGAAATGAAAGAGTTTGACATATATCTATAGGAACTATTATCATTTACCCTCACCATTGGAAGTGCGTCCCACACATTAGGATACACCCTGTAGTATAAATCAAAGACATTCACAATAACACCATACAAAATAAAAATCAACAACAAAACTCCATATAGGTACTTATCAAACAAATTATTTCATATAGGATGGTCCAGATTAATCCATAATTCTATAATGTACATTCATCAATGCATTGGAATTGAAAAAATCCAATTTTGGAATGAATATATGTCTAAAATGTAAAAAAGGATAAAAATCAAATTTGAAATATAAATGGAATATGACCTATGGAAATGTATAAAGTGGGTCATAAATACAATTCATGACTACTCAAAGATAAAGTTATAGACTTATTGTGTAATATACTGGGTGATTCATTTAGCCGGTAATGATGTATGTCTCGAAAAATACACAGTGTACAAACTGTCGCGAAACTGCGATGAAAAATAGAAGTTATTATATTGAAGATTTCAAATTTGAATTGGGAAGATGGACAGAATTTAGTACCAACAGATGCCCTCCTCAAAGATATTGGAGTTTATATTCGATTAGGACGAATTACCCGGTAGAAATGATGATTATTTCTTAGTCATAAAAATGATTCTCTATATTTTTTTTCCTCATGACAATTTTTATTCGAGAAATACGAGGACTAAACCTTGACCAAACAACTTGTTCATGGTTACTTTTCCCAATTTCCATGCCTATATAAATGATGAGCCAAAAAAACAATAAAATTTCCCAAACCCATATGTGACAACTCAATAGTATCAAGACAGCTCCCCTATTGGGGCATTATCCAGCCAAAGGTCATGCAAAAAATGGTACAGATTATCGCTGACGGAAACCTTATAAGGCGTGGGATTCAAGCTCCTCTTGATATCCCCCCTGAGAATGTCCAGATTGCCGCGCACATTCTCCCTAATCTCCTGCAAATTCGGCAGCCGCTGGCAAATCTCGCCCCCCTCCCAGAACACACTCAGTAGATTCTCAACCCGCGAGGGGGTCACGTAGGCCCGCTTCGACTCCTGAAAGGGATGTCGGCACAACACCTTCTGGTTGACAGTTGGCGGTGCCTCCCCAGATCGCTGCAGGAGGTCTATCAGAGAAAACTGCTGGCCGTACAGCCGGAAGACGTCTTTTTTCCCGGGGATCGTCACCTTAGCCACGTCGTGGCTCAGCTTTATCCGCGGCTCCTCCTCAAGCTCCACCAGCTTGTAGACGCAGCCGAGCGCGGGCTGCTTTTGGCAGGTCACCAGATGGGTGCCTATACCGAAGGAGTTGATGCAGTGGCCTTGCTCGTTCAGGCTCAGGATGGTTTCCTCGTTGATGTCATTGGAAGCCATTATGTTCAGTTCGGAGAAGAACGGCAGGCTGTATTCGCCCGCGATTCTGTTGAAGTGGTTCCTGGCAACCTGGGACTGGTAAGCCAAGTCGCCGCTATCGAGGCGAATCCCCATCGCCTTGTACCCAAAGTCGTGCAGGGCCAGCGCTACGGCGCAAAAGTTCAAAAGCCCGCTGCGGATGGTGTCGTAAGTGTCCACCAGGGCCAGAAACCCGTCGGGGAAGGAAGTAGCGAAAGAAACGAACGCTGCCAGTTCCCCGTTGTTCGCCTGGGAGATTGCGACATTCACCACCTGCGCGACTTTTTCCCTCCACCTGAGGGTGCTGCCGAGAAAGTCCCCTGCGGGGCCCCCTTGCTTGGGCACCAGCGTCGTTGTGTTCAGCTCCTCCAAGCTCTTGAAGGAGGTGATGTAGGCGTGCGCGTGAGTGCCCTTGACGGGAATGTTGAACAGCTTACCAGCCAAGACGTTGCTGCTGCCGTCGAAGCCTCCGATATAGGAGTATTTGGAGGCGGACAGGCCCCCGTCGGGGCCTTGAGCCCTGCGCAGCCCGAACTCGTAGAGCTTGAGCTTGCCGGCGGCTAGCCTGTAGCGGGCTGCGTTGGTGGCCATCAAGCTGGCGAAATTCACCAGGTTCAGCAAGGTGGTCTCCAGCAGCTGGGCTACGATCAGGGGGCCCTCCACTCTGATCATGGGCACTCGCGGGAACACCACTGTGCCTTCCTGCACAGCATACAATTTGATTTCGTCCGCCGTGAGACTAGCCAAATAGCCATAAAACTGCTCCTCGATGCAAGCTGGTAGTATTTGCTTCAGGTAGGCGATATCGCTAGCGGAAAACCTGAATGCCTTCAAGAACTTCAGGCATTCTTCCAGGCCAGCGAATATGGTGAATTCGCCGTTGAAGGGGTTCTTCCGAAAGTACAAATCGAATACCGCATTGCCGTTGTGCTTACCCGCCTTCCAATAAGCGTAGGCCATCGTGATTTGGTACAAATCCGTCAAGAGGGGCTGCACGATACTATTCTGCCCCGCCGACCACATCACCCTGTTTTCTTCGCCCGACATATCTGCAATAATAATGAAATCGATGTAAACTACTGCAGTGTGGTGAGAAGTGTATCGTTATATAAGGAAACGAGTACAGCAGATAAGATTGATTAGTTTGTTTATCAGAACCACTATTCGTCACGTTTGGCATGACAACGACCTAATTTAACATAACCCCATTCATTATATACGAATCAGTGTCGGTGATTTACATGTAATTCACCGGAATTCACCGACACAGTGACACAGAAGTCACAGAACATAATATGTAAATCATCATCATAAGATCACTGAAGCTGAACGACACTTGACGTTGACGCGTAGTTGACAAATGTTTCTAACCTAACCTCTTTTTTGGCGTTGTTTTTAATCAAATCGCGAACCGAGTGCCGTAAGAGTCGTGAGACTGACGTGGACCATTTCGAGTATATAAAATATTCACAAAAAATATTTCCAAACTTAAACATGGATTTCGGTACAATGTTTGATGATGTGAAACGTATGAATAAGCGACAGGTGAGCTGTTAACACCTCCACAGACGGTTTTACCACCAAACGATTTCCATTTCAGTTCATTTACCAAGTCCTTAGTTTTGGGATGATAGTATCCTCGGCGTTGATGATATGGAAAGGTCTCATGGTAGTCACTGGCAGTGAAAGCCCCATAGTGGTGGTTTTGTCTGGGAGTATGGAACCAGCTTTCCACAGAGGGGATCTCCTGTTCCTCACAAATTATCCTGAGGAACCCGTGAGGGTTGGCGAAATTGTCGTGTTCAAAGTGGAAGGAAGGGATATTCCAATAGTTCACAGAGTATTGAAATTGCATGAAAAGTATGGTAATCCGAGTGCATTGGTCTAATGAACACTCCATGCTTTTAGACATGCAAAATATTGATGACTTCTTCTCTTTCAGGAACAATGGTACTGTGAAGTTTTTGACAAAAGGTGACAATAATAGTGTGGATGATAGGGGGCTGTATGCACCTGGTCAATTATGGTTAACAAAGCAAGATGTTGTAGGAAGAGCAAGAGGTTTCCTTCCATATGTTGGAATGGTTACTATTTTGATGAATGAATATCCTAAATTCAAGGTAAATATTTTAATCACAATTGGGATATACCTACATGTCAAATTTGGAAATCTTCATGATTTTCTATTAAAATATAATTTCTTATACCTTACTTCTATAAAAAAAAAACTATCATGTTATTTGCTTTCAAATCTGAATACTAAGAAAAAAATTGCCCTCACAATTTATAGACATAATATTACTAATCCATAATTTATTTTATTTTCAGTATGCAGTACTAGCATGTTTGGGTATATATGTTTTGGTTCATAGAGAGTAAAATTTTCAATGTACATGCAGATTTTTTCTAAATAAATGTAATGTTCACCAACACAACATGCTATTTTATTCCTAATTATTTCCATCACCTTCCTCTAAAAAACTGAAATAATTTTACATAAAATAAAATTTATTAGGCTTCAAAATAACAAGGCAACATTAATATCAAACACCTTCAAAAACTAGAATTAAATCTTCCAAAGTAGTTTTATCATGGTTTGGGTAAAAGAAGTAAGTAACAATGTTGTATATGGTCAAAATCTGACAAACCAAGATGAGTAAGTCAAAAACTAAGTGTATCTCCTTCTGTCATGAAACATAAATCTTTGGCCATCTCTCCAGAAGGTTTAAGGACTTTCTAGCCAAAACAAGAGTATGTTCATATAAACCAACTAATACTGTTTTTGTTGGCTTTATATAATACTTCAGATCAAGTTGTTTATGTAGAGCAATTTTCTCAGCATTCTGGAGTTTGGCATAATACTTGAGATAACCAATATCTTCCAATAATGGCTTTTCAATGAGGACAGGTGCTGCAAATCCTATTTTAACCAAGTTTTCTCCAATGTTGATAGTCTCCACTACTTCTCTGGGAGGTTTCCCTGGTTTTCTACTTGAAATTTTCTTTATTTGTGTTAGGAACACTTGGCACTCCACATAATCATCCTGTTTTACCACTGGTATGAACTTTATTTCTTTTTGACCAACCACAGATTGTAACCAACTGATTCCCAAACTAGTAACATTCACTCCCAGAATCTTCACTGGAAGCTGCCCTGAGGTGAAAACTCTCAAGTTTACCAAAGGTTTGTGCTGTATCATCAGCAAAGGTCCTTTTGGGTCTATGTGATCTACTATGCCAGTGAGTTCTCTCTTCTCTTTGATAAACAAATTAGGGATATCAGAAGGTTTTCTGAATTTGCTGAAGGGCCGAACTTTTCTCAGTGCTAAGGCCAAACCAATTGTGGCAATAGAATAACAGCCAATGTGTATTCCTCGGTTATTTTTATCCATAGAATTTATGAAATTACATAATGTTAATGACACTTTTTCCTTAAGTTTCTCCATTATGATGTGAGTGAAAAAAAAATCTATTTTCCAAACAATCCAATCTGTCAGATCTACTTGGATTGAGAGTTTTTCCAGTAATCAAGCTCGCTTGTATTTCTCTGTGCGATATTTGGAGACCAACACCACACCATAACAAAAATTTATATGATTCCCCAATCAACTACAGATACGACTTGGCAAAAAAATCATAACATTGATCACATACTGATCAGAAAAGAACAGTACAAAAAATCAAAATACCTAACCCGAGTACGACCTGTCAAAATTGTGAAATAAGTTGCCAAAGATAGCAGCTTGAATTTCCTAACTTTCCCGAGTAGCCAGTGGCGCGAGATTCCACTTTTCTGGTGTCACCAGCCTAGCATAACTGCTTCTGATTTGGCCAGAGTTTAATCATCAATGACAAATCTCTGATTTGGCAATGAACTAGTCGATTGATAAAATTAAATACATGATTAAATTTACAATCCGCAGAGGATGTCTACAAAATCGAGAAAATTGATTTTTATGAAATTGCTTGTTTCTAGCTGCCAGTCAACCAAATATACAGAAATTATGTATCAAGTGTTGCATAATAATGCCCTACAATGTATTTTTCCTAGCCGTTAGACAACCAAACGTACATGAACTGTGTGATGAGTGTTGCATAACGCTAATTGAAACATTCGAAATATTTAATTTTTGAAGGGATGTACTTTTAGCAAAGAATATCTACGCTTACTTCGTGTAAGGATTTTGTAAATGAACAGAAATGGAAATCATTTGGTGGTAAAACTGTCTATGGAGGTGTCAGTCAACCAAATATACAGGAATTATGTATTAAGTGTTGCATAACCCTATGCCCTACAATGTATTTTTCCTAGCCGTTAGACAACCAAACGTACATGAAATGTGTGATAAGTGTTACATAACGCAAATTGAAACATTCGAAATATATTATTTTTGAAGTAATACACTTAGCAGAGAATATCTACGCTTACACGAAGTAAGCGTAGATATTCTTTGCTTCTAGTCCGCACTAAAGGGGCCCTAGAGAACCCAGAAAATCTAATTTGGAGGCCCTACGAACTTTTTTCGATTTCCTATAAGTTGTATACGGAGGGTTTTCGGTACGCTGAACAGGAATATCGAATCTGATTTGACGTACCTTCGATAGTTTTCGAGATATGAGCATTTGAAACAGAAAAAAAAGCCATTCAAACGTTGGGATTGCTTCATGATGAAAAACATGATCGATTTTAAATCTCTCGATAACGAAAAGATTCATCCATTTGATTGTTAGAGAATTCTATTGAGTTGAGCTAACTACTTTGTCATTTAAATCTTCAAATTCAATTTTTCTTCACAGATAGTATGGAAGCAATGAGTGGGAGAATGAGATAAATACACAATATTGACCTCATATTTTATTGAAATCACATACATTTCAGAATAACAAATTACTACATACAGAGAATGTTCAAACTTTTTGAATACATCCTAACAACATCAATGTGTTAATCTATTCCTATCAGAACTCAGGAGAAAAAACCTTATAGAATTAATGATAAATTATAATATGTAATTTCCTATGCATTAAAATACTTCAGATAGTAAAAAAAGCAACACCCAGAAGAGTCAATAAGAGCTTCTGGCTATTTCTCTCTCCTATGTACCTTCTGTTTTTACCATTTTTCCAGTGTCATCTAAAAAAAAAACAGTATACTTTTATTCACCAAAAAATCAACAATGATTATATTTCGAACAAATATTTCAATCATAAAACAATTTATTTTAGTTAAAGGGGTGAAAAAATCTTACTTCCGGTACCCTCTTGTACACTTCCAGATAGTCGGCGTTTCCTTCCAAATCTGTCCTTCTTGAATAATTTTTGGGGACTAGGTAATGGATCCATGCCCAAAACCTATCAAATTCAAATATTCGATCAATATTCGTATAAAAAGCAACAATAGATGATGTGATTGTTAATTTTTCATCACATACGATAAAATTGACGATAACTGGCCACAGTTGCGAGTTTTCGACACAAAAACTGGGATAATTTGATAACAGATAAAAAATTTTGTTGTTGCCAAAACTGTCATGGACGATACCACATCAAATAACGAGGCAGCTCTTTCCTAGATGTAGTGTCAGTTTCTGTCGGTCTCAAATGATGCACGAGTTTGGTCCGTCGCAGATGACGCGCCAGTTTTTGCCAGACTCAGATGACGCTCCAGTTTTTGCCCGTCTCTTTAGTCTACTCTTTTTCCGTCTCAAATGATGTCAGTTTTTGTCGGTCTAAGATGACGCGACAGTTTTTGGTCGCCTGAGATGGTGTGAAAGTTTTTGCCAGTCTCAGAAGACGCGACAGTTTTTGTCGGTCTCCGATGACGCGACAGTTTTTGACCGTTTCAGATGACGCGACAGTTTTTAACCGTTTCAGATGACGCGACAGTTTTTTTTCGGTCTCCGATGACGCGACAGTATTTGACCGTCTCAGATGACGCGCCAGTTTTTGCCAGACTCAGATGACGCTCCAGTTTTTGCCCGTCTCTTTAGTCTACTCTTTTTTCGTCTCAGATGATGTCAGTTTTTGTCGGTCGTAGATGAAGTGTCAGTGTTTGTCGGTCTTAGTTGAAGTGTCTCAGATGACGCGACAGTTTTTGTTGGTCTAAGATGACGCGACAGTTTTTGGTCGCCTGAGATGGTGTGAAAGTTTTTGCCAGTCTCAGATGACGCGACAGTTTTTGTCGGTCTCCGATGACGCAACAGTTTATGACCGTTTCAGATGACGCGACAGTTTTTGCCCGTCTCAGTCGACGCTCTCACCTTGTAGATTTGCCTGTAGGCGATCAGCCTGAGCGCGTACTGGGCGGAGCACGTGAGATCTTCGCGCTGCTGCGCGTTGAGCGTCGCCGTCGCGTCTGGGTTGTCCTTCTCGCAGGGGTCGGCGAGCCCGGGTCCTCCGGGAAGCAGCAGCCCGCTGGCGACGGCCTCCATGACGCGCCGGAGAGCGTCTCCGGGAGACAGTTGCGCCTGGTTGGGCACCGAGGATATCACCTTTTCGGCCAACAGCTGCATCGCCTTTGAAAAATTTTGATGCGATTTGTCATCTCACTTCTCGAACATATCATCCAAATTAAATTCCTTCATCTCCGAAAACAAAAAAGCCACCTTCCGTGGACACTCGCATATGATAGACAAATTTTGTGATTGGGGGTTGAAAAACTTACCCATGAAGACAATGGCGACCAAGTAGGGACGCGCTGGCACAGGTCCCTAAGGATGCGTATGACAATGACGCAAGAGTGCAGACCCAAAACCCTAGCCTGAAATCATTTTCTGCTAGAACAATCGCACATGTTTTCCTGTCGAGAGGGTTCTACATAATTCTGCTAGGTCGGATAACACGAAAGTTGGGTTGAAATTTAACGAATACAATAACACTTTGAAAATTCACGTATATCTGTGTTTAATGCAAAGCAAACGATTGATAATGAGTTGGAACTTAAAAAGATTCTAATTGAGAATAGAGATATGATATGAGTAGGCTAAACCATGATACGTAAATGAGATTGCAACCCAAACTAAAAATATTGCAATTATATGAAAACGTAGAACCCCGTACATAAAAATGAGATGTGATGTTTTTTCTTTGAAAATATTACATCAAGGGACGTGAACGAAAAAAGAAAAATAAAAGGAGGGAATAGAAGTGAGCACATTGAATAGTAACGAACAAAAACTAATATAAAAAAACTATTGTACAGTTGAGTTAAACTCCGATTCCCTAAATGTATCGTAAAAACTCACATCTTCATTGAATTATCTAACCATTGCAAAGTGCGTGGAAGGAACATCTAGTTGGATCAAAGTTTTCTTCTGTTCTGACTGACAAATACAATCTGTTACTAGGTAGGCAAAGATTTCACGAAAGCTTTCAAAAAAAAAAACAGATGAAAACCCCCACCCACCAAACGCTCCTCCCATCGACAAAGTCTTAACTAACTCAAATCGGTTTCCGCTTCGTGTCATACATTTTCGTTTTGGAAAAAAAATCAAGTTTCCGCGATAGAGAGTGCACGGTGGTGTGAGAGCAGAGACACAAACCTGGAACCATTTGGTATGTCTGAGCGCTGCCAGCGCCTGGAGACACTTGCCGCGTGAGAGAACGTCCCGGTCGAACCCGCCGCTCGCAGCTTCTAGACATCGAAAAAAAGGGTGTTTGACCATCGCAAGCTCATCGGGGCCGCTGTTACCGGTCCGCCTAAGGGCGATGCCGCCAAAAACCGGCATATCGCGAAGAGAACGTTCGAAGTTTGGTGGTTTTCAAGATAACGCATATGCGAGCACATCATCTTGTCTCCGATAACGAGATAATGTTCTAAATTGTGCTGATACAGTATTTATAACTATTGTAGCGAGAAATGAGCACCTCCAAGATAACGTTTGAAGTGAGGTGGTTCAAGATAACGCATATGTGAGCACATTATCTCAACTCTGATGACGAGATAACGTTTTAAATTGTGCTAACCCATCATAAACAACTATTTCAACAGGAAATTAGCACCTCCAAGATGACGTTCGAAGTTTGGTGGTTTTCAAGATAACGCATATGCGAGCACATCATCTTGTCTCCGATAACGAGATAATGTTCTAAATTGTGCTGATACAGTATTTATAACTATTGTAGCGAGAAATGAGCACCTCCAAGATAACGTTTGAAGTGAGGTGGTTCAAGATAACGCATATGTGAGCACATCATATTGACTCCGATAACGAGATAATGTTCTAAATTGTGCTGATACAGTATTTATAACTATTGTAGCGAGAAATGAGCACCTCCAAGATAACGTTTGAAGTGAGATGGTTCAAGATAACGCATATGTGAGCACATTATCTCAACTCTGATGACGAGATAACGTTTTAAATTGTGCTAACCCATCATTAACAACTATTTCAACAGGAAATTAGCACCTCCAAGATAACGTTTGAAGTGAGGTGGTTCAAGATAACGCATATGTGAGCACATCATCTTGACTCCGATAACGAGATAATGTTCTAAATTGTGCTGATACAGTATTTATAACTATTGTAGCGAGAAATGAGCACCTCCAAGATAACGTTTGAAATGAGGTGGTTCAAGATAACGCATATGTGAGCACATTATCTCAACTCTGATGACGAGATAACGTTTTAAATTGTGCTAACCCATCATTAACAACTATTTCAACAGGAAATTAGCACCTCCAAGATAACGTTTGAAGTGAGGTGGTTCAAGATAACGCATATGTGAGCACATCATCTTGACTCCGATAACGAGATAATGTTCTAAATTGTGCTGATACAGTATTTATAACTATTGTAGCGAGAAATGAGCACCTCCAAGATAACGTTTGAAATGAGGTGGTTCAAGATAACGCATATGTGAGCACATTATCTCAACTCTGATGACGAGATAACGTTTTAAATTGTGCTAACCCATCATAAACAACTATTTCAACAGGAAATTAGCACCTCCAAGATGACGTTCGAAGTTTGGTGGTTTTCAAGATAACGCATATGCGAGCACATCATCTTGACTCCGATAACGAGATAATGTTCTAAATTGTGCTGATACAGTATTTATAACTATTGTAGCGAGAAATGAGCACCTCCAAGATAACGTTTGAAATGAGGTGGTTCAAGATAACGCATATGTGAGCACATCATCTTGACTCCGATAACGAGATAATGTTCTAAATTGTGCTGATACAGTATTTATAACTATTGTAGCGAGAAATGAGCACCTCCAAGATAACGTTTGAAATGAGGTGGTTCAAGATAACGCATATGTGAGCACATCATCTTGACTCCGATAACGAGATAATGTTCTAAATTGTGCTGATACAGTATTTATAACTATTGTAGCGAGAAATGAGCACCTCCAAGATAACGTTTGAAATGAGGTGGTTCAAGATAACGCATATGTAAGCACATCATCTTGACTCCGATAACGAGATAATGTTCTAAATTGTGCTGATACAGTATTTATAACTATTGTAGCGAGAAATGAGCACCTCCAAGATAACGTTTGAAATGAGGTGGTTCAAGATAACGCATATGTGAGCACATCATCTTGACTCCGATAACGAGATAATGTTCTAAATTGTGCTGATACAGTATTTATAACTATTGTAGCGAGAAATGAGCACCTCCAAGATAACGTTTGAAGTGAGGTGGTTCAAGATAACGCATATGCGAGCACATTATCTCAACTCTGATGACGAGATAATGTTCTAAATTGTGCTGATACAGTATTTATAACTATTTCAACAGGAAATTAGCACCTCCAAGATAACGTTTGAAATGTGATGAATCAAGATAACGCAACTGTAAGCACATTATCTTGACGCTGATAACGAGATAACTTGCTAAATTGCGCTGATCCATCAATTATAACTATTTCACCACGAAATTTGCACCTTCAAGATAACGTTTGAAATGTGGTGGTTCAAGATAAAGCATCTGTAAGCACATTATCTTGACGTTGAAAACGAGATAACGTGTTGAATTCATCTATTTGTAACTATTTTACCAGAACATAAGCACCTCCAAGATACCGTTTGAAGTGAGGTGGTTCAAGATAACGCATCTGTAAGCACATTATCTTGACGTTGATAACGAGATAACGTTTATAACTATTTTAATAGAAAATAAGCACCTCCAAGATAACGTTTGAAGTGAGGTGGTTCAAGATAACGCATGTGAGCACATTATCTTGACGCTGATAACCAGATAACGTTTTAAATTCATCTATTCCATCATTTGAAACTATTTTACCAGAAAATAAACACATCCAAGATAACGTTTGAAGTGAGGTGGTTCAAGATAACGCATATGTGAGCACATTATCTTGACGCTGACAACAAGATAACGTTCTGAATGTTGACGGTCTCCGTTACTGTCATTTCGCGCCTAACCGAGATAATTGGTATTAAAATCACGATTCACGGGTTTTTGACGACCCCACCCGCGGTCGAGACAACGGTGCGGCGGCGCAGTGAGCAGGTTGGTCAAAAATCCTTAATCCCACACCATCTAAAATCTCTTCTAGAACAGCCATTATAGCACAGTACATGTCATAAGTATTGGACCGGAGTCGACGACTGTCCATCCAATCTCCTTTTTCACAGGCTAAAATAATTCAATTTGCGCGTCGCAATTAATGTTAAAGTGGAGTTTCACTAGGAAATGTCAGAGAAATATGAGGCAAGGTATTGGATGAACATGAACCACAAACCAAACAATAAACATTGCTTTATTGTTCGTCAGTGCTGTCCTCGAACGTCTTCTTTTATTGTATCAGTCGTACTTTTCGTTTGAATGCACCATTTTCAGCGACTGATACAAACTGTCGAAAAACTGTAAAAAAGTCCAATATTTATTATGGCTTTTCAAGGTTTAAGCTGTATACGGCAACAATTACGAATGCAGTTGTGCAGAAAATACAGACGATTTGCTGCAGTTACCAAACATCTTCTTCTGATTGACGAATCACTGGAAAAACCTAAATCATCCAATTTGTGTTAGTCTTCGCATAAAACTTCATCGAAATAATTGAAACGAGTTTTCAAGAGCAGAATGATAGTATTTAAAATAAAAAAAAAACAAATTAACTACATTGAATTGAAACAAAAAAAAAACGATTCAATGATAAAATATTCATCTGCCAAGGGAATCTTGTTCGCAATACCACACAAAACTTACAGATGAGCCATATCCTGGAGAAATCTCAACTCCTGAAACAACCCTTCAACAAGCATATTAAAAAATTTATGTATTTCCATCGTCACTGTCTACAAATCAGCTTAAACCCTGCTCAGTACTGTACACATTTCAGACGGATAGAATACCTAGACCCGAACATACTTTCCCATTATGAAGGTGGAATATACATTCTACAGTGCAGGCGTTTTTGGAAGGCGAATTGAGCAATAAATCATCAGAACAACCAATGTTTATTGCCCATTCCGCTTTCCGATAACGCCTGGCCTTTAGTGGTTTTTTGTTCAGGGGAAATTCATAACAGGAACATCATCAACGAAGTATTGCACCCACCTTTTAGAAGAACATACTGAAAACTCTATATTGGAACCCTATTTGAACAGGTCAAAAGTTTTCGTAAACACCCACTTCTCGTTGGGCGCCAAATTGCGAGGTTACAAGAGAGTAATTTTTCAGCATTACATTACATGCTTTTTAAGAGCTCGTCATCACTTTTCCCACTACGAAAAATAGCGGGTAGATATATTTAAACTCTATTTGAAACAGCTTAAAATTCATCGTTAATATAACGTTTCACGTTGGGCGCCACATTGTGTAGTTATAAAAGATAGATTTTTCACATTACATTACATCCTTTTCCAGAGCTTGTCTTAACTTATTCCACGAAAAATAGCGGAGATATATTAAAATGCTATTTGAACAGCTCAAATATCGTCGTAAACACACGCTTTACGTTGGGCGCCAAATTGCGATCTTACAGAAGATTAATTTTTCAGCACTAGCATTACTAACTAGTCCTCTTTTTTAATCAGTTAAAAAATTAGAGATTGCCGAAATATTCTGGGAAAACAGCAATTTTTTCAATCCACTGCATTTTACGTGCATTAGCAGCATCACTAACCCTCGGAGGGAGCTTCTAGTGAGTTTTCCGCAAAAAAAAAGGTAGAAAATAGTATTTTTCCAAGGTTTAAACCCGCCCAAGAGTTTCAAAACCTCATAAAAAACGAACCAAACGGGCGTTTTTCTTCCTCCCACCAACTTTCCGCAACATCCGGCCGGTAAACCTCTCCGCCGACCAACCGAACGCGTCTAGGTATCCCACCCGCCCACCTCCACGCCCACCCATCCGCCCACGCCCCGCCTACCTTGCTGCTCCCTGATGACGGGGCTGGTGAACTGCACCAGCACCGTCAGCCCTTCGCCTGCGATGACGAGTCCCGCTTCGGGCGCATTGATCGCGACGCTGTACGCCCTTTCCGACGCCACCGTCTTGAGCGCCGCCGGCAAAAATTCGACGACGCGCTTGAGCAGCGTCAGCGTCGGCTTGTCGGCGCACAGGACCACGAGCTCGACGCCGGCGTCGCCGCACAGGAGCAGGCCTTTGGCGAGGTGGCCCACGCGCATCACGCCCTTCAGTTGTCTGGGGATCGCGTCGCTGTCTTGTTGGAAGGAGAACCTGGGGGGAGGGGGGGGAAGGGGGTGGTCACGTTGGGCGCCATTTTTGGGGCAGCTTCAGCGGAAGATTCTTCACGTTGGGCGCCAAATTGGCTCATAAATTATGGGAATCTTCGGGACTACTGCATTTATCCTTGAAAGCTGGTTTTGACTTATTCACGAAACAAACAAATCAATATTTTTCGAAAATAAAACCACCTCACGTTGGGCGCCAAATTGTACTGCGTTTAATGTAAAATATTCTTTAGATAATAAAACTTAGCATCATCACCAACTAATCTTTTTGATAAGCTTGTTGACTTTGTCATAGAAAAGTTAATAATAGCAATATCAATCAATTATTATCAGCTCAAAAATGAATTTCCAAAAAAGCTTTGTAACATTTCCAAGAGAAAAATCAGCAGCATCACCAAAACTAATCTTACTTGTGATGACTTTTCCCTGAAGAGATAGTGGCAATATCTTAACGCTATTTCAATTCGCTCAACAGTTGAAACGTTGGGCGCCAAATTGTACAGAGAAATAATTTTCAGCAGCAGCATAATCAATTATTTTTTGCACATTCTGAAAACTATCCGCGAATCGAATTCGACACTCGACAAAGTGTTCCATGTCAAAATTGAAATGAAATGTGAACAATTCCTAATTCTAGAATAATATCCTCTTTCTTTGTGTCTTTTAATTCTAAGAAATATCTATATCGATGATCTGGAATTTGGATTCGTTTCCATTTTTATTCAATTTTGACATGGAACACTTATTTTCTCATCTGTCAAGTGTCAAGTTTTTCCCCAGATTTTTCCCTAAATCTGTCAAATGTCAAAATCCGCCATGATAACTTTCTATTCTGGGAAGGGAAATTATATCAAAGGTTGATATAAATATAAACAGTGTCCAAAAATAATATTCGGACACCTGATAGGATGTTTTTTACAATGTAGAAACAGCTCACAAAGCACGCGAACGCTGCTTTAGAACCTCCGCGCCAACCCCACGTTGGGCGCCGAAAAACCGATCTTTTCCCACTCACAGCTGATTGTCACGCCCATCCTCTTTTGTCTGCTCGAATTCGGCCTTGGCGGGCGCCGGCGTCGCGGCGGCCTTTCCGTCCTTTGGCTTGTTGCCGGCGTCGGCCATCTTGTCCGAGACGATCTTGAGGGCGCGCTCGGTGTGCGACACGATCGCCTGGATGGCCTGCAGCTCCTCCTCCTTGGGGTAGATCTCCGAGTGGCGCGCCATCACGTGCTTGTCGTCGCTGGAGTCGACGCGACGCGGTGGCGTCGCAGCGCCTTGGTAGTACTGCGGGACGGGAGTTTATCAAATGTGAGGTCGGAAAAAACTGAAACGATCATTCTGACAGATGACAGCTGCCCGTCATTTATAAAGTATGTCACGGAACATAAAGCATATGAATTAGTGACAGCTGTCAAAAGCTGTCATTCAACATTGATCAATGATATTGGCGTTAACCGATATATGTATATGTGTAATCAAGTTTTTTTCATCCACCTTCAGTAACCGATTTTTTTTTACAAATTGGCGCCCGAGCAGGGATCTGAAGTAGGCGATGAATGTCGCTGAAAAACACTCAATTACAAGTTAGGGCGTTCATCTCAAATGTGAAGGGCACACATCTGTGGTGTAAGCCGTACTCCATCAGCCACGTAGTAGAAATAGTTCCGGTCACGATAAGTCAAGTTAGGTTATGTCACCGAGAAAATAATTTTGGTTTTTCGCGATGAGAGGACAGTTACTCACTGGCGGGGGAGCTCCCGGGAAAGGCCTGCCCCTCTGGAAGGGGCCCATGTTGCCGTGGCCGTAGTCGTCTCCGTAGCCCCTGTCCCAGTAGGCCTCCTCGTTGTCGGGGTAATGGCGGCGCGACCAGAACTCCTCTCTCATTGCCTGCATAAACATTCCGCGTCAAAAAACGTGACGTTGGCAATTTTTTTTTTCGATGTGGAAATTTTGAGGTGTACAATTGTATGAATTTGCAAAACCGGAACCTCTTGATCTCCACGAGGCTCCGGGTGAAGAAATCCAGATTGATTTACGACGAGTTAAAATTTCATTGAACACTGAGGCAGTTCAACAAAGGAACAACTGTCGATGTAATGCCACAGATTAGAAAACCCTACAGATGAGATACTCTTTATATACACAGTAATGATTGCCGATATACATATCATTGTACCTGATTCACATTCCAGATAATGAAGGTATATACCTATAACCACAGGTTGTTTAATCTGTGCTGTAATAATCCTCAAAACCTTCAATACTGTTCCTTTTGAATGTTAGTTTATGAAAAATATGTTATACATTGTAAGAACATCATAAACTGATCTGAAATACTGGATCGTGAATTGTGTTAAACGACAACATTTGTAACCTAACCAACAAATCAATATTTTAGCGCCTGCGCATATCTACGACTGGACCTTTGAATCTTGCGATTTCGACCAATTTAATTCACTCTGTCTGACTGTCTCATCTGTAAGCTTCTCTAATCTTTGATAATGTGGACATTTTTATGAGGAATGCGACACTTACGGCTCTGCGCATCTTTTCCTCTTGTATTTTCCTCTGTCTGAGGGAAGGTTTGACGTCGACGACGAGCTCGGGATTGACCTTTTTCTTGTACTGCAAACGGTGTCTCCTGCCCTTCATGTGCATCTCCTTGGCGTTGGGATCGTTGAACCGGCAGTCGCACAGCTTGCAGTTGAAACTCATTACCTAAACGAGATTTTATGGTTTCTATCATGGAATTGAATTCCGTTTTACTATAAATCGAAGAAATTATTTTTTTTCAAATATGTAGAGAAATAAAACTAGATAATTTATTTCCTTGAAAATTACACTGAAGATCTTGAAATTGCGCATCTTCAACCTCGCTTAATTAATTTCCTGACTTGAGAAATAACGTCGGAAATAGGTGAAGACTAATATCTAAAAAATCACTTTTTCCCAAGCATCTCCAGAATAAAAGCAGATAATTAAGTTCCTTGAAAACCACTGGAAAGTTCTTGAAATTGCGCATCTTTAACAGCACTCAATAAATTTCCTAACTCTAGAAATAACTTCGGAAATTGAGCAATCTAATATCGAAAAAATCACTTTTCCTCAAATATCTCCAGAACCAGACCTAATTTCCTTGAAAACCACTGGAAAGTTCTTGAAATTGCGCACCTTTCCTGACTTGAAAAAAACATCAAAAACAAACACCTCCAGACCAAAACCAGCAAATCAATTTCCCTGCAAAAACCACTTGAAAAAAAAACCAAATCCACCCACCTTCCCATCCTCCCCCTTGATCTCCTCAATATAGTCCTGCCCCACAGGCTGTACGTCCGGCTCGGGGACCTCGTCATCCTCTTCACCGACGCCGGCGTCGCCATTTCCGGCGCCCAACGCGCCCCCTGACGGCACAAAGTTGATCTTGGGCGCGGCGGCGATCGACTTCTTGGCGCCGCCCACCACTTCCGGCTCCTGCGTCGGAATCGGCTTGCCCAGCTTGGTGTGCAAAAGAACGACCTTCTGGTGCTTGGCGCCGCGGATGTGGGCGGCGTAGGCGTCGTTTCCTAGGGGGAAACAAGAATCTTGGTTGATTAGGGCGCTTTTTTTTTCAACCCCCCCTTAGCATCAATCCGGGGAGTTTATTTTTCCACAAACATTTTTTAACGACTCAAAATTATGACAACAATGTAAACAAAAACTTAATATTATAGCGCCTGCGCATATCTATGACTGGACCTTTAAATTTTGCGCTTTCGACATCTCTTCCTAATTTTATTCACTCTGTCTGACTGTCCCATTTGTAAGGTTTTCCAATCTGTTCCCCTGTCATTAAACCAGAATTCATTTAAAAAAAAAAAAATTGTAATGAATAAACACATTATATTGATATTTTAGATTAAATTACGAATGTTATAATTGGAGCACTTGGGATTGACAGTAAACTAGAAAATTCATAAAAGTGAATGAATGAAATAGTTATTTTTGTATTGAGTAACGCTGCATACGGAATTATATAAACCCTTAAGCATTTTTCGACAGCTATATTTTCCTCGAATATTTTCAATTCATCGAAAAACAATTGAAAAGTTCAACACGCACTAAAGTCAATTCAATTTCCTCTCATTCATGACAAACTAAGAAGCTTTTGGCACTAGAAATTTGATGATTCAGCAAACACAAACAGAAAAAAAAAACGAGAGAAGAATGTTACAAACAGGAAGAAAAACCGTTGTGAAAACCAAGAAATATAGACGGGCTACAGCCGAATCGTTCAGCTTCCCCGATGACGTAAGACGACGATACGATTTCGCGCATGTGCAGTTGAAATTTGACCCACCTGTGCATGTGACGTCACACAGTTGACATCTGAGGGAGTTTCCGGCGCGGTTCTGCGTCGTCACCGCCACTGATGCAGACATCTTGGTGGCTGCTTCGCGTTTCTTGTGCTTTTGCCCCTCCAAGTGTTCCTTGTAGGTTTGTGGACCGGCACAACTGGAAATGTCATTCATGAGCGCGTTTTCATTACTATAAGCACTAGTGGGGTTGTATGAAGAAAAGATCACTACCACCATTTGATAAACCTAACCTACAATATACAACCACGACGACATTATATGTCAGACTGTCTAACTTGTCACCCTTATCGGAATTACGCACTTTACGTATTTTTCTTTTAAATTTGAAAGCGTCCAAGATCACTTTGTGAACGGGTTGTAGAAAAACGATTCTTTTCACCTGATGCCCCACGTTGGGCGCCAACGAAATTTTCCTTGTCACCCCACGTTGGGCGCCAACGAAATATTTTCAATATTACGAATACAGTTTTATTAGCAGTTTGATTTGTATTTTAACTACATTTCGTAACCGATTCCACAAAAACCACTCGACTAAAATCCCCCGAACCAAACCAGGTATTCGTGGTGACCTCGTCGCGTTTATTCAAACATCAGCCCTTTTTTCCAACTTAGAATTCCCTCCAAATTTCTTGAAATATCTTTAAAATGTCTTGGAATTCCTTCAGATTCATTAGAATTTCTCGAAATTCTACCCATGGTAGAGGCGAAAGTTTGTTCAATATTTCCGCTCGTGAGCGCAAATGCTGTCACTCAATGACATTCCTCCTCGGAAAACGTCATTTGTTGAGACTTGAAACCGTCAAAATCAACCGGCTGTAAAAAAATCCAATGCGGCACATGCACATCATAAAAACGCACCAAAAAAAACGAAAAAATTCACACCGCCTCACCTGATCTTGCACACGTCGCAGTAGTGCAGCTGCTGCGGCTTGGGCGGCTGCTTGGGGCGCACGCCCTTACCCCCGAAGCCGCCCTTCTTGTACTGCCACCCGGCCGCCCCCGCGACCGCCTTCTGCTGCGCCACGTACATGCTAGCTGCGGAATAGAGGGCGGCGTCATATCCTGGACGCGGACACGTCAGCGCCGAATTAGAAGGGGCCAGCGGCGCCGTGGGTGAGGGGGGGGAAGGAATAGGCACAGATTAGAAAACCTTACAGGTGAGACAATCCGCCCATTTTGTTTGATTCTCCGATTTATTCGAAGATGATTTGCCATCTTTATGTACACATATTATTGTGCCTGATTCACATTCCAGATAATGAAGGTACATACTCATGAACACAGATTGTTTAATCTGTGCTGTGATAATCCTCAAAACCTTTATTACTTTTCCTTTCGAATTATAATTATGGATATGTTATACATTTTAAGAACATAAACCCATCCGAAATACTGGATCGTGAATCGTGTAAAATGAAAACATTTGTGACATAACCAAAAAAATGATGACATCTGTAAGGTTTTCTAATCTGTAGAATGGGTGAACGGGGTTTAGGGGAGGGGGTCACAATTGACAATTGACGGAAACCGAATGATATCAAAGACTGCATAGACAATTAGTGAAATTTCTTGCAACTGAAGAACTCAAACAAGTGCGTTCCGTATTCTTGGCAATATTATACCCGCATAAAGAAATTATTTCATCGAAAAATAAAAAACACATTACATCGCATCGAAATTAGCTGATTAAAAACAAGAAACAACTGATGACTTTCAGAATTTTCATCTCACAAGGAAAAGAAAATAATATTTCAATTTATATATTTCTTGTGTTGTATAACTTCGCGCTCTAAAAAAAATTTGTTGTCTCGGGATCTCCACACCTTTGAATCCGGCCCTGGCAGGTGCGTAATAATAAGAATTAAATAAAATGTAAATATCTCATTTTGAAAAATGCTCATATGACAATGGTATTGAAAATCTTACAACAATTTTTGAGTTGGTTGAAAGATTGATAATCTTTGCTCAAACTTTTGAAACTTGTGCATAAATTCAACACCCTGTATATCTGCATTGAGCACATTAAAGAAAAATATATTATGTCAGTCTTTTTATTTTCTAACGGCCGTAATCGCCGTATACTTTTAAGCTATGCTTAGGATTTAAGCTCGCTTAACATTACGAAATTGTATGCTTTTAAAACGACCTTGAAGTCAAGCTTTGCTTAAAAGTATACGGCTAATACGGCCGTGAGTGGTTTCAATTTGGCAGCAGTTTTTTTCTTTATTAGACAGTCACAAACCACCAACATTTTTCATAGATTCAAAATTCATGTAATAGAAAAGCAATATCTGAATTCTTATGCAAAATTTTAAAATGTAAAAAATATAGAGTATTTCATTATAAACATAATTTTCCTTCAATTCAGATGAGCAGATATTTGGCCATTTCCCTACTTTTCTACAGGCTGTATATAACAATAAATCATAAAATGATAATATTTCATGAGATTGTTTCTCTGGATATATAGAAACATACTAAAAGCATGACATTGGATGCTAAATCACAATTTGATGGTTTTTCACCTGCTGCATCATCAAAATGGTGATGGAGCCTGAACCAGTTTTTAATTTATTTTCCTTCACAAATAATCAATTTCCAATTAATAGTGTATAAACTTTATGGAAACATGTAAATCACAAAATTGGAAACTTACACATTGATCTTTCCTGAGATTATAATATATAAATATCAGCAAGTTTCCAAAAAGGCATTACAAAAAAGACTTACGTTTGGCTTGTGTTGTCACATGAGTAGTCTGTACAATAGGCTGAGCATAAGTTGCTTGATATCCTGTAGGATTTGCCTGGTAAGATGCTGTATATTGAGATGGCTTTGCAGCAGTCTGAAAATAACAATAATAAACATGGAAACAGTAAAAACTTACAGCACCCACCACTACTTGTGCTGTCTGCTGAGGTCTCTGGGTATAGGTTGTTGCATATGTTGCAGGTTTGACAGCTGCGGCGGCTGCAGCTGCTGCAGCAGCCGCAGCTGCAGCATTCTGGTCATACCCAGTAGTGTATCCTGCTGCTGCTGGTTGACCTAAAACACACACAATTCAGACACTCTCAAAGACAATCAGAAGTTCACAACTAACCATATCCATACTCATATGCTTGGGTTGCCCCCCCTCCAACGGCTGCATATGTACCTTGGGAGGCTGCAGCAGCTGCTGCAGCTTGGTAAGCTTGGTCGTAGCCAGCCCGCTGGGTTCCGTAAGTGGCAGCTGCTGCAGCTGGAGTTGCTACAGCGTATCCAGCTTGACCAGTTTGGTAGGCAGCTCCAGTAGCAGCACTATATAACACAAACATGTTTAACTGTAGAATTGGACTTGATTATATTGATCGTAATGTCCTAGCTTTGTTGAGGACACCGGTTTGAGAGTCACTTTACAAACATACTCCAGATACTTGATGACCATTTGATGAGGGACTATTTAACGTTTGAATTACACTTTTACTAATATTTCAGTGTTATATTTTACCTATATTGTGTTCCGCCATGAGTAAAACCAAAATAATTATTAGCAGCCATTTTTAAGAAGTGACTGAAACTGAAATGACATGAAAATGAAGTATGAAATGGAAATGGCAACAAATCGGAAACTACTAAAGCCCTCTTGAGGCTGTTAGGTTGACTAAATGTGCCTTTGTTCTTCTCTCTTTGTCTGTCACACGATCTAACATAGGCACCTCAGGAACCTTGAGTTGAGTTTTGCTTAAAGGTTAGTTCATGTTAGAACGATTGCGATTATTTTTATGCGATTCCGCAAATTTGATTGGACTGCGAACCTAGTTCATGTTGAAGCGGACAATCGCTTGAAAGAAGTTTCTCCATCCCTCAAAGTTGTGAGTGGAAACAAAGGATAGAGACAGTTTGTTTTTCAACAAATACATCTTCATTCACTTCGCAAGTTTGTCGCCTTTCAAAACGAAATCTATGCAAAGGTCAAGAACCAAATTTAAAACACCATATAATATGTATGGTATTATTGGTATTTCAGTCGTAAAGCTCACGCTGCAATGAAGAGGTTATCGTGTTATTTCAGATCCAAAATAACAAATACGGAAAAGTTTGCATAACTTGTGAAACCTGATACATTCGTCATACATTCTTCTGTGCAGTAAACACCTCTTTTTAAACACCTTTTCTCAATATATTCCCATTTGGAATGACAAATTCTGCGGAAATCGCAATAAAAAAGCGACGCCATTTCTGATACATTTGAGTTCAGTGACTTAACCACAGAATTCTTGTTGCTATTTGTCCGCTTGTCGGTATATTATCCACGGTCTACATTTTTTGACGTCTTGAATTAATCTGTCATAACAAACAAATGTCAGGGACATGAATAAAAACGGAGATCGTAGTTGTACGAAATTTAATTATTTGAAATAATTTGAATTATGCATTGTTCGATATGGATGTTTTGAGTGCAATAAAGAATCTCAATTCCGATTTGGGAATCATCAGTAAATCAACATGGATCGGAAACCTATCGATTCAACTGGAGGAAACTTACAAGGTATGGCCAAAAATAAAACCATGTTGCTCATTGTTCATTCAAATGAAATCATTGGATGATAAATGTACAAAGAAGATTATATCCTTTGTTTCTCTAAACCATATCAGCTCAATAATGATACTGATCATTTATTATTATCAAATTAAAGCAATTCTAACCCTTCTTTCAATTTTAGGTTTTCCATTTATTAGTTATAGGTATCATAGCAGTTTTAATTGCATGTTCAGTTATATGTCTGAAAAAATGTTGGAGCAGATGTGAGTATGTTTCTGGAATTTATTCTTTCATGAATCTATAATAATAGATTTTTCAAGTGTTATTGAAAAAAATACACTGGACTCTGAACTGATCCCTAGTTTCAGCAAAGAAGAAAGATGTCACACAGGAAGGTACCCGCTTCAGAAAAAGAGACAAGGCACTTTTCTATGGCAGAAAAATGATACGTAAAGTCAAAAACATATCAGGGCAAGTGGGAACTTCTGGTCAGGGCAAAAAACGCAAAATGGTCATGAAATTTGCCAGAAGGATTTTGCAGCTCAAAAAAGAAACAGAACAAGAGCAACTGAAGGTGCTGGAGCCACCTGCAGAGTATCTTCAAGAAGATATTCTCAGTGATGACAGGATGCCCCCAGATGCCTTCTATATGTTGCAGAGCATCAGAGTGTTTGGCCATTTTGAGAAACCCATTTTTTTGCAACTTTGCAAGCACACAGAAATCATAAATGTCAGTGCTGGGGCTTATTTATTTCGCATAGGTGATCCAGATGAAAATATCTATATTGTTCAGAGTGGTAAGGTCAATGTTTCTATCTCTGGTAATGATGGTACAAATACATTGAAAATTGTCAAACCTGGGGAAACTGTAACTTCCCTGTTGAGTTTCACAGATGTGCTTACAGTGAGTATTGAAAAAAATTGGTTGTAGCCAGCTCATCATATTGTTTTGGTTTCAAGGGTCACACTAATCCTTATAAAACAGTGTCTGCAAAGGCTGTAGAAGATTCTGTCATAGTAAAGTTGCCAATGACAGCATTCCAAGAGATTTTTCAAGAATATCCTGATATCTTTATCAGAGTTTTGCAGGTCATTATGGTCAGACTTCAAAGGGTAACCTTTACAGCCCTTCATCAATATTTAGGCCTCAGTGCAGAGTTGATAAGGCAGGTCTGTACTAGGAAAATTGTTGTTCTCACACTTTGAATGTTTTGCCCAAGGATATTTTTTCAAATCTCTCAAATTGGTTTCTAGAATCCAAAGCAAAAATATGCTTCTTCTCCTACCAAAAGGAGGAAAGAGGATGTGGAACACAATCACCAATCTTCACAGCCTATTCCTGTTCCAACTCATAAAAAAAGAAAATCTTCTGCAGAATCCAAATCTTTCTCTCCAAGCTTCAACACCCCTGAAATGTCTGCATGTGCTGAAAGTACTTTGGGTCACAGTGTGAGTATCTTCTCAAATTGGTGAAAGTTTTATTGAATTAAATGGCAACTATTAAAATCTGGACCTTTCTAGACAATAGTTTCATTCTTCATCTATATTTTGTAGCTGGGAAATCATATTTACTTCCAAGGATTATACACAAAACAGGATAGCTCATTTCCTATCCTCCTACATTGGTCAAATTTCAACTGCACATGCGCTGATTTGGTCGTCATTTGACAGGAGACCAAAACGATTCGTCTGTCATTAGGGCCCGTGTAGTTTTTCTTTCTGTTTCTTACATTTTTTACAACCTCTTGAAAAATTTCAATTCATTAGACTGTATTAAAAGTACCACACAAACCAGGAAAACAAAAAAAATCAACATGAATAAGCTTTTAATACTGAGATAAAAGAATTCCAAATCCGATGAAATTGTACCGTTGACGCTCCGCGGTAACTTATAATCAACTCTGATTCACTTAATTTCTTGTTGTGAACAATAAACACTATACACTTTGATTCATTTTTCTTCAGAAACCAGATGTAACAAAGCGACCGTCAAATGCTGAAAGCAATGTTGACGAGGAAGACTTGATAGCAATCGCCACAGAATCATTCATCAAAGAATTAGGACTAGATAATGGCGATGCCTTGGAAGGAAAAGTGGAAATAAAAGAGGTGTCTGCCGGAACGTACTTAATGAAAGAAGACTCAAACAAGGTAGGAATCATTCATTCATTCTCCGTTCGCAGGTTAGTCCATCCACCGCACCGATCGTGGCAAACTCACAACGTTCGATTATTGACGATTTTCTTGAATTTTCTCTAGGATAAGTCGCAGCTCGAGCGTCTCTTTATGCTGGGCATGCTGAATCCCGAGCTCTCGCAGGCAAAAGGTCCTTCCCGCTTGAGCGGCGCCCTTTTTTAACTCGCTCTCTTTGCAGGACAGCGCCCTGGTGTACGTGCTCTCGGGAGCCCTGGTGGTTTCCCAGAAGATGGCGGAGAGAGAGGAGGAGGTTCACATGTTCACAGCCCACGCGGGGGAAATCGTGGGGGGGCTAGCGGTGCTCACGGGAGAGCCCAGCTTCTTCACCATCAGGGCCAAGCACTTCACTCGGATCGCTCTGATCACCAAGAATACGTTCTACACGTGAGTTTCGGCCCGGCGGGGCTAAATTAAAATCACTTTCTTGATTTTGAAACGAATAGATTCGATAGAAGCAACTCTTTTTATGTGCGAGGTTGATGAAGGAGAACCCCAAGGTGGTGTTGTATATCGCCCATCTGGTCGTGAGAAGGCTGTCGCCGTTCGTGCGCCAAGTTGACTTCGCGTTGGACTGGATCTTCATGGAGTCGGGAAGGGCGGTTTACAGACAAGACGACGAGAGTGACAGCACCTACATAGTCCTTTCAGGGCGGCTGAGATCCGTCATCACCCACAAGAATGGCAAAAAGGAGCTGTTGGGCGAGTACGGCAGAGGAGACCTTATCGGAGTGGTAAGAACAGACAACAACTTCAGTCTCAATATTGTCTACCTGTTTGGTCTTCCCAAGGTTGAGATGGTGACCCAGACAAAGCGAAGTACAACCGTGATCGCAGTCAGAGACTCGGAACTAGCGAAATTACCAGAAGGTTTATTCAATGCCATCAAATTGAGGTACCCCATAGTGGTGACAAGGTTGATCAACCTGTTGGGACATAGAATATTGGGTGAGAACTGATCTCTGGTGGGCCACCTTATTCGTTTGCTTCTTCTCGCAGGTACTTGGAAGAAAGCGACCATCAGCCCCAGCAGCTCGGCTGTAGAAAGCCGGCCTTCGCAAATAAATTTCTCCACCGTAGCCATTGTGGCTGCCTCTGACGATGTGCCGCTGACTGCTTTTTCCTACGAACTCTATCACTGCCTCAGTGCCATTGGTAAGCTAATATTCGTTTATAAACAAGGAAAAACACCTCTTTTGTAGGATCAACTTTGCGACTGACTTCGGAAGTGGTGCGCAAGAACCTGGGCGGCAAAATCATGGACCCCAACAACGAGTACCGGCTGTCAAATTGGCTAGCGCAGCAAGAGGACCAACACAAGATCTCTCTCTACCAGTGCGATCTCACAGTCAGCCAGTGGACTCAACGTTGCATCCGACAAGCCGATTGCATTCTCATAGGTGATACCTTTCGGAATGAATAATGCTCCGCAAACTTTGTAACCGTGATTGTATGTTCGTTTTTCAGTCGGCTTGGGTGACAACCACCCTTCCTTGGGCAAAGTAGAGAAGGAGATCGAGAAGCTGGCGATGAGGACTCAAAAAGAACTAGTCCTGTTGCACCGGGAAGGCGGCAGGCCGCAGAACACCATAGCCTGGTTGAACATGCGGAACTGGGTGTCCAGCCACCATCACCTCATCGCCCCCAACAGGCTCTTCTCCAGGAAATCGCTGTACAGAATCGTGAGTGCGTCACGCGCAGTGACATCGGCGACAGCTGACAGGTGTGTTTGTTTCAGAACGAGCTCTACTCGAAGGTGTGCTCGACCCCGCCCAACATCCACTCGGACTTTTCCCGATTGGCCAGGTGGCTCATGGGGAAATCCGTGGGGTTGGTTTTGGGTGGTGGCGGGGCTAGGGGGGCGGCACATATTGGGATGATTAAATCTATACAGGTGAGTTATTCGACTTGGGCCGGGACTTGAGTATCCGACTCGAAGAACCAAAATAAATCGTTTTCATTAGGAAGCTGGGATTCCTATCGATATGGTGGGAGGAGTGAGTATAGGAGCGTTCATGGGGGCCCTCTGGTGCCAAGAAAGGAATATAACAACGGTCACACAAAAGGCCAGGGAATGGTCCAAAGTAAGAAGACGGCCTTTTTTCTTGATGCGCTTTGGCTATGTCACGTCTGTTTTCAGAAAATGACGCAGTGGTGGCGTCAAATATTGGATTTGACCTACCCGATGACCTCCATGTTTAGCGGTCGCGAGTTCAACCAATCGATTCACGGCACTTTCGGGGACACTTACATCGAAGATCTGTGGCTGCCTTATTTCACAGTCACCACCGATATCACGTCCTCTTGCATGAGAATCCACTCACATGGTAAGACGTATGACATTAACGATTGGTGTTTATATCTGACATTGACAAGTGATATGGCGGCAATGCGCGTTCCGTGTCAAAAATTATGTTCGACATTTATTCGGATTTAAACAAAATGAAATATTATGATTTGCCTTATCTATATTCGAGCAAATTCCAGTTAGCATGTGAAGCTTATGATTTTTTAATCGTAGCTATAACGGGTAGTAGTTTTTGCTTTCCAAAATTTTAGGTTGCCTGTACGTGTCTGATGAATGTGCCGATTGTGATTGGTTAACTTCCATGTGAGCACAAAACTAATAGTTAGGTATCATTTTTATGATGCGATATGGAAATATATTTATTTGAATTCGATGATTTTTTTTGCTGATTTAATTAACAAGGACTTCCTAATAGGGTGGTACGTATGTATGTAGATATAGAAGATGAAATTTTGTATATGCCTAAAGCAACCACCGGTGATATTGATGCTCACATCATTCTTTCGCCATTTCTAGCTTATATATTTGGGAAATTGGACTGTCTTTCTTATCTTTTTTATGAAGAGTAGGAATGTAATTCAATGAAATAGCTTCAATTGACTCTATGATGAAACTAACATTTTTTCCTTTCATGAAATGTTCCATTTTATCACTAATAAATACCAGGTGACCACAAAATAACTGATCAAGCTCTCCTTAGAGGTTCACCCAGTATGCACAAATTGCTAGCTTTATGTTTACATCAATGTATGAGATTACTTGTATGTTCTTCACTTGTGTTTTTAATAATTTTAAAGTTGCATGACTAATTTATTGATTGTCGAATCCAACAATTTGTTAATACACTATTCTCCACACATTCAACTAATATTATTATTACCCTTTACTTTTGTAGCCCCAAATCTGTCTCATGTAAGAGAAAAGTAAAGTCCATTGATGAACTAGTGCCAAGTGCGCTTCATTTTTATGTGGGACAGATTTCAGTTGGTCTCGCCCAGGGTAGGTCGCTGTCAGATGTCATGACATCGCAAAATGACAATCGCGATTTCGTTGTGAAACATTTGACTACCATGCGGCGGCTTGCCAAAAATTTCAGTAGGCCAGTGAAGCGATAGATTTGTCCCATCTCAATCCGAGAGATGGCTTTAACAGGTTGCATCATCACAGAAAGCTCGGTTATGAGTCTTCATTATTATCTTCATTTCAAGCAGCAGCAATAGACAGATAGATTCAAAGCAATACGTGACACAACCTGATAAAGCCTGTTTCGTAGGGATGTGAAATGACGGTCATTGATTTTTTCGTGCAATGTGACAGAGACTTATTGTGGTGTTATAACTTCCCATCCTGGCCTGTTGGCGTTGCGTTGCTAAATGTAGCCTGGTTTCCAACCAAATTTACAGAACATTACAGACAACAATATGTCATATGTCATAAAAATGAATGATATGACTGTTATTTTCATTTCAACGTTGAAAAAATTTGCATCCCCTGTAAATAAAAGCATGTAGTTCAGCCTGGCTATTCCGTAGGCTCGTTGTGGCGTTATGTACGCTCTTCGATGTCCCTCTCCGGTTACATGCCGCCCCTTTGCGACCCTGTCGACGGCCATCTCCTTCTCGACGGAGGGTACACTAACAATCTTCCAGGTAATTCCTTTTTCTTTAGTCTTGAGGTCTCCTCTACGCCGGTAAGTACGAGACTTGTAAGCAACCACGAGGCGAACCGAAGGTAACCAATCACAACAGAGAGAGGGTGTGCGAGTGTGTGCTTTGATTGGTCCACGCGGGTTCTCATCAGGGAGATGGTTCGTATCGAAACTGCATCAAAATCGTGCTGAATGAGTTGAATACTCGTTTTTAAACCATCTAAATACTTCACCATAATGATGCATGAGTTGCGTGTTTCCCTTAAGAGGGCGCTATATTGTTGCACAGACCGCTCTGTTATTTGATTCGCTGTCACAATAATTGACAAATGACGTTGACAACTATGCTTCAACGATTTTAAACAGCTAAAAATATGAATCCTCCGCCAAAATGACTGGTACTTAGGCTATAATAGAGTCAGTATGTTTTTACTGACCTGCTCTTCTAGCGCTTCTAAGCACTACCAAACTAGTTTCGGGCTAACTATTTTTAATGCAGCTTGGCTATCTCAAACTGTCTGCTAGTTTTGTAGGGAATATTGAAATGAAAATTGTTGTATTTTTATGAAGTCGACAATGCCGCATATTTTGTCATAATGACGTAACTGTCTACCTTGAATTAAATGCATGTACCTCAAGGGTCCTATGTGCCTAATCAGCGTTTAAGTTAGTGACGTATCTAATGCCCTATTAGAGAGGAATTGGAAGATAACTCTAGTTGGTTTATGTTATATTTAGTTGCAATATGGATTGATTTCGATGTGGCTATGGACACTTCATATAGCAGATGATAATTCGGTGGACCATTCAATGTGTTACTAAGATGGTGTGTCATCTTGGCTTGTTTTTTGTACGTGTCTTAAAGTTTTTGCTTAGCGTTGATTCATTCGGACAAAAATCTCTTTAAAACCAAAATATCTAAAGAAAAACTTGTTGAGAACTTTCCGTGTTGTCTAGATAAAGTTGATCAACAGGTCAGATGTGGAGATATGTGAGGGCAAGTATGTCAATAGTGGGCCTCTTTCCTCCTTTGTGTGACCCCAGCGATGGCCATTTGATTGCGGACGGTTGTTACGTTAATAACGTGCCAGGTAAAACATTGTTTTCCACCTACTTGTAGCTTAAACTGATGATAACCCATGGAATCATGGTATGTATAATAGATGTTTAGTTTTTTATTACTCATTGTGCATAGAAGATATCGTGGGGTCACTTTAGATTCCTTTACAGCTAGCGAGAAACCAAACTAAAGTCATATACATAACCGCACCATATCTTTTCTGCAGCCATTTTCATCATTTATTATGTCCAGTATCTTTTTTCTGATGAGACTTTGGCCTATTCCAATGAGTTCATTCCAAACTGTTATAGTCATAAACAATACCAGATACGTGTTAGATGTTTCAGCTGAATTTCTATCAATTCGTTCGATAATTTTTGTCAACTCGACTTCATCATGCATGTTCTGGCATTTTTATTTCGGCGTTCATTCTGATTTTTCGAAAACGAATAGTTTCCTGACAACAAATCATATTTGATTTCCAACTTCTTAGCCGATGTGATGCGTAGTTTGGGCGCCAATCACATTCTTGCCATCGATGTGGGATCCGTAGACGACCAAAATCTGACCAACTATGGGGATGATCTGTCCGGCTGGTGGTTGCTGTGGAAGAGATGGAACCCCTTCACAGATGCCGTTAAAGTGCCCAATCTACCAGACATACAGTCCAGATTGGCGTACGTCAGTTGCGTCAGACAGCTGGAGGTAACTTTCTTTATTTCTGACAGTGACATTATAAGCTTATATCGTCATAGTTACGATATCTATAATGAGGGTCATAACTCCCTTGGGATATTAAGGTTCAAAAACTCCCTCTTACCTTTTACAGGTGAAAATGATACAAGAAATGCTTATAAACGTTTATATGTAATGAAAACTAAGACATATTTTCCTTATTCACGTCATTACAAATAATAAATGTACAATTTTCGCATGTTCCCTGAAAATTACTTCCGCCGCTGGAAACAATTTCTTCTTTTTTATGGGTGGTGCTGTTGCTGTTCACTACAGTCGAGGTGCCTGCCTCTTCTGATGGCAAAGTAGACAGCATACGCGCCGTTTTATTTCTCAATTCAATACTGTCCTCCAGATACCCCTCTGCCACCGTGGAACTTCTCCAACCTCCGTGTCTTCTTAAGTTTGTCATAGTTGCTCCTGCATTGGCTAGGGCAGTAGCAGAAGTGCGACGAAGGCAATGTCCCGTATAGGTTAGTGGGTTTGGCAATCCTAAATACATTGCGATTTTGCTGGGAATTTTGCCAAACATATTCTTTCCAATTGGCTGAGTTGTACATTTATTTTGTCGGAAGCTCAAAAAAAATCGTTTTGTACCTTCAGGACTCAAGGACATATAAAGTCTCAATAAAGGCAAAGCAGAGAACTCTTTTTCATCCACAACTGTAAATTTCTTCGATACACCAGTTTTACTTTCCGGTACGTTCACTATCATAACAGTATCCCGGTCCTCTATATCTGCTATACTCATATTCAGAAGTTCCTGAGTTCTGCATCCTCCAAAATAACCCATAATTAGAACAACCTATAACAAATAAAACGAAATAAACAAACGAAAAAGAAAATTATGAGAAAAAAATTACCTTATGCAATAAATGAATTTCATTAGGGGCGTCCTTTAGAAATTTGATGACATCTTCAGGAGATAAGACAGCAGACTTTTTCGGCTTATACTCCTTACTTTTCCGTTTCAAAAAAGCCTCTAGTTCGTTGAACTTGGTGATATCTCTTTTCTCATATATGGTCACCATCGATTTGAGCATTGACCATTTAGTCCATAACGAATTTGGGCTAAACGTTTCTGACTGCAACGAATAAATACAATTATTACCAAATCTACCAGAAAATACTGAAAATACTTTACCAGTTCTTGAAAATATGCCAGAAAGACAGTTTCGTTGGCATCTTTTGACATAACATTTATCTGTGTCAGTCACTTCAAATATAAGTTGTATTCTTTTTGATATAGGGCTTCACTTTTCGATGGAAGTAATGATTGTCTTGCTTTTTCCGCTTTTTTTATAATATCCTCCATTATATCAGAAAAAGATCGTCGATTTGTGGTAAAAAATAAATACGTTTTTAACGGAAAAACATTGATTGATAAAGAAAGTTTGCTTATAAACATGTAACATAGTGACAACCTAGCAACAACCAACAATGCTACAATCAACGCTACCTAATTCAAATATACCAGAAAGGTTATGAATTTAAACATTTATTGCGTTCTAAATATGGACATATTGTTATGAAAATCGGTCAAAAATAAAATTATCTATGTACCACGGAAATTATAGTTCCCTTAATACATAAATAACTATTTCAGCTACCTTCATTACATACTTGAGGTCCCTGCTTGGGCGCCAATTTGTATTTTTTTTTTTGGTGAATGAATGAAAAAGTAGTGCACAAAACTGCTTGGAAAGTGCATTCCCATAGTGATTACCCACCCCCTATGGTTATTTTCCTCAGGAGGTGAAAAACAGCGACTACTGCGAGTACATCCGGCCGCCTATTGACAGGTTCAGGACGCTCCAGTTTGGCAGCTTTGACGTCATCAGGGAGATCGGCTACGAGCACGGCAAAGCCTACTTCGAGGGGCAGCTGAAGGCCGGCAACCTGCCCATCTTCAGGACTCCGTCGGAGGTGCACAAAAGCTCCTCCAACGTCAACTCGTTGGGCGCCTACACGTTCACCGATTTGGCGCAGATGGTGTGCAAGGTGTCGAGGTGGGTGCGATAATTCTTCCCCCGATGGTTGTTTAACGATATTCAACCAATAAGGGCAGAGAAACTATGTGACAACTATTGTTTGCGCTGATTTGAAGAAGAAGAAAAGAAAATTTGGTTTGGTTGGCATATCAAGTGCCTCTTGAATTTTTCGCCTACCGGCATTTGTTTTGTTGTTTTTCAGACCCTACGAAGAGGATGAATCGACGTCTAGTTCTTCAGATGAAGAAGACGATGATGGTAGAAGCGGGTATGCTTCAGAACCTACTGTAGGACTCTTAGAAGTGAGTATTTTTTTCGATGTAATTTTTCATCTATAACTGCTAGTTTCTATACCTTCTACAGTATACAAAACTGCATTTATTTTTTTCAATAACGTTCGTTAGTAAATCCACTATCCTTGTCATTATTTGTCTCTACCGTTAATTTTTTCTTCAATTAGTATAAACGTCTGCAAAGCTGGCATGGTTATGACACATTACCAACACCTTGATTGTGAGATTGGTAATTTTTTGATCTATTTTTTTCGTTCTTTGCTGTGCTTAGCTGCTTCTTTTGTTTCTGATGCGTGTTTCTTCAGTCAGCTTTTGCATTGACACTTGACATATCAGAAAGGAGACAGCTGACAGCCTTTTTATTTTCAGAATGACAAAACTCTGATAAGGAGAACTGGCGGTTCATTATCCTTGTCAGAAAACGAGTTGGAATCTGACATGGATTTCGATTTGAACCAAAGTAAATTCGAGAAAGTGTGAATGATTTGGTCAGTGTACTTATTGTTAGTGAGCAGTTCACCCTGTAAAATCATTGTACGTGTCGGGTCAGTGTATGTTTGCATTACAAAGTGGAACTGTTGTATATATTTTCTATTAATAAATAGAACTGATTTGTTTAGATTTTTTTATTTCTTGGGATTGGTGAAAATATATGTCAGATCCGATGAATGCTGAAGAAATAGACTCAATCAAAGTTTCTACAAACTCGATCTAAAATCTCAAATTGAACTGAATTATAATGATAAAATATGTTATGATTGCCGAGATCAATATCGACAACAGCTGTTGGTTCACTTGAAAAAAACCTGCAGCCGAAAACGTTGGGGCCAATTTTTTCACGTACTCAGCAAGCTCGATGAACTCATTGCTGATGGTCGATTTTTCGAGAATGTCTCTGTACAAATAACAGGTTTTTACCATTTTCGGACTGATGCTCTCCATTCTATCGCAGCTCATCACTATGGAAACTGAGGCGCTCTAAAACAACATTAAAATATGAGAATAATCACCGCGTCCCAGTACTTTTGGGATACTCACTGAATAATAAAATGCATAGAGAAAATTGACGAAGGAAACGCCAATGTTGAAATTTTGATCACTGGTATGTGCAAACTCCACAATATAATTCAAATCTCCCAAAATGATCAAGATGTAAGACAAAGTCCCGTAAAAAATGGAGTAGCGAAAAATCAAATTCACATTCTGCTGCATATCATACAATATCCCATACAACTTTCTGAGCTTGAGTAGTTTCCCCAAGACGTATTGATTATCACTTTGAGAAATGATAATAACCCTTTTCAAGGAAACTTCGTCCAAAATTCTCTGCAACTCCATGAATCTAGAGTTAACTACTCCAATTATTTCCAACGCAAACAGCGTCATGAAGAACTGGTAGTACATTATGATTCTATACAGGATGTAGCCGTACTCATTCACTTGCGATGACGACTTTGAAATCCACATCAACAATTCGTAGGCATGAAGGAGGACATATGCCAGGTGAAATATTAAGATTTTGCACATGTACCAATATCTGTTGGCTGCTGATTTCTTCGTACCCAGTGCTTTGTCTACTTTACTGAGATTTGTTAGGACTTGCTTCCAGTTGTGGCCATATTTCAGAGCCCCAATGAAGTTACTGACCATGAAGAGGAGCTCTGATATCACTTCCGTGCATTCTAGAATCACCTGCGATAACGTATTTTCTTTCCAAAATCCATTTAATCGGTTGAATATTGAATATGCGCTGCCAAATATTGCGGCGTTGAGGAGAATGAGAACGTATATATTGTAAATTACATGAGACACTGTGGTAGCTTCTCCTCCGTGGTTTATTATGGGGGAGACGCCCAATAATTTACCACACTTGAGAAAATAACTCACTTTGCGAACGTCTAGATTCACGTCCATTTTTGGTAGTTATTCGATTTATATGCTTTGAAACCATAATTATATCTAGATAGCCCTAGTGTGGTTAAATATTTGCTTTGCAGTAGAAATCAATAAGAAAATGTCTCGGACACACTTAGTTATTGATTATCACCCAATAATGATTCATATATAAAGAGGAAACAAATGGATGAATAATTTTATACTAAAATAATATAAATAAAATGCTTTTAAACTTTTATTGGTAGGATAATTGAAAAAGATTAAAATCACAGAGGTGTAGAGGTACTACCAAAAGGTAGTGTCAGCTTTATATTGATATATTATAAAGTTTTTAAAAAATTAACTGTAAAACAAGTCATGTTCAAGAATAGTATTTCAATTTTTGGGACAGGATGACAGGAATCTTTACAAATTGGAGGAAATTGAATACCAATCAGGATGATTATTATTCTGCAGATTTGCTGTAAAAGTACATGATGATACATTCAATTTATAAATAAAATACTCATCTATATCTTCAACTTTATTAACCTAATACATCTATACTTATATATTATCTACTAAACTTCTGATTTTACAAAATGTTTCCTAAGTAACTCCAAAGCCTTATACCTATGTGAAATCTTGTTTTTTTCACTCTTTGGCATCTCTGCATAAGTAACATCATACCCTAGAGGTTGAAAGCAGGGATCCCACCCAAAATCAGTGGGACCTCTAGGACTGACAATAGTTCCATCTGTTCTACCTTGAAACAGAACCACCTCATCATTCTCCTCACCAGAGTGGTAAGCAAAAGTGCACACTGCCTGTGCCGATTTGTCCTCGAATCCATGCAACATTTGATGCAAACCTTGTGGTCCCAGTTTCTGGAGAAACCATTTGATGTAGGGTCCCGGTAAACCTTTCAGAGCATTGAAACAAAGTGCCGTGTCTTCGACGATGACTGGTCCTGATACTCGTCGGTACGCCTCTGTTGCTTTCGAGATGGATATCTCGTCTAGCTCACCTTGCAGTTCCGGTAGGTCCAATGATTTGCTGATGAGTTGCCTCTGGAAATCAGACCCCAATATTTGAATGACTTCCTCCAATTTCTTGGCATTGCCGGTGACAAATGTTATAGGCTTGGACATTGTTCGTAGAACCTATACTTTGTGCTTTCGTTTTTCCTTATTGTTGAATTTCAATTTCACCCGCAAATTAATTGAGGTTAAGTTAATTTTGACAGGACCGGACAGTCAGGGTCAGGACTCACTACTCTGGGAACTTTGATTAAGTGGCTACTTGGCTGCATGGTTATACGTATGAGATTAGATAGCTGACCGTAGAGTAAAAAAGAAGAATAAATGTTTAGGTTAGATTGAGGTTAGATCAAACTGTCAAAGTTGCAAAGTTCCTTATGGTGGATGTTGAGTTGTTAAGTTTAGGAAGACCTCAGAATTTCGAAAGTGTCTTTAGCTTTAGCAAATACTGAGAATGCCGACTATTGCAGTCAAACGTGACCTACTATTTCAGCGTTTAGGAAGAAAATATAGTAAATAATCCACAGTAATTTCTCAAACTGAAGACATTTCTAACAAATTTGAAAATTTTCAGCTGAAGATGAATTCGGGCTCGTGTGCTTTGAGTTTGGACTCGAGTTGGACGAAGTTGTGAGTTTTTTTATATCTTTTTCAGCTCTGTCTATATTCGTTTTTTATCCTAGACCACAGAGAAGCAAATGATAACAAAGGAACAAGGCGAGGATTCCAGTTTGAAATCAAATGCTTCAGAAGATATCATCTACAAAATAGATGTACCAGCAAATCGCTATGACCTGTTATGTTTAGAAGGCCTAGCTCTAGGATTGAATGTGTTCTTGGGAAAGTAAGCAAAATAACCTAGAATAAAACCAAAGTACTCAATAATAATTTCAGTGCCCACTATCCCATTTTTCGTGCTCTGAAGCCCTCTGATGATCCTGTAGAGAAGCTAATCATCAAGCCAGCTACAGCACAAATTCGGCCTTATGCTGTGGCAGCAATTCTTAGGAATATTTCTTTTGATAAGACCAGTTATGCTAGCTTCATTGACCTCCAAGACAAACTGCACATGAATATAGCCCGTAAGAGATCTCTGGTTGCCATTGGCACCCATGACTATGACACCATCCAGGGGCCATTCTATTATGATGCCAAGCCTCCAAAGGATATCAAATTTGTTCCCTTGAACCAAGAAAAGGAATTTACTGGAGAGGAGATCATAGAACTGTATTCAGTGAGTTCTGAATTATTGTTTCTAGGTTCAGTTGGGTATGGTTGAGTTTGATTTTTTCAGACCCATGTGCAATTGAAACAGTATCTGCCAATAATCAGGGACAGTCCTGTTTATCCAGTCATCACAGATAGTAATGGGGTTGTGTTGTCTCTCCCTCCAGTGATCAATGGGAATCACAGTAAGATCACTCTTGATACCAAGAATGTTTTCATTGAATGTACTGCAACAGATTTAACCAAGGTATTTATTGATCAAGTAAAACAAGGCCCAAAAGGGTTGATTGAAACTTTTCATCCAGGCTAAAATTGTTCTTGACACTTTGGTATGTATGTTCAGTGAATATTTGAGCCCAGAACAGTACACAGCTGAATGTGTTGAAGTTTTGTACCCAGATGATACAAAATTATTATGTCCTGAGGTGGCATACAGGATAGAACATGTGTCAGTCAAGAAAATCAATAAAAAAATTGGAATCTGGTGAGTACCTACATTTTGCCATAGGAAATTTAAACAATCACCAAATGATTTTGTTGCAATAATATTGATGTTTTTGGCCCCTATTCAATGCAGTATAGAATTCTAGTAAGAGGGAAAACAAAATGGCGCCTCCAATATGGCGGACGATTTTGTAATTATGTTCTGATTGGATTGAAAATTGGTATTAGGGGGTTTTTGAGGTCGTAGATCACAGTTTTCTTGTCAAAATTCATAAATTCGATATGGCAGCTTCAAGAGGGCATGAAGTTCTGATCATTGAAGATTTTTTTTTGTTGTGTAGCCAACCCCCAGAAGTTCTCATCGATCTCCTTTCAAAAATGTGTCTCTATTCGGAGCTGACACATAACACCGACATTATCGAGGTCACCATACCACCCACAAGGCATGACATCATCCACGTTTGCGACATCTACGAAGATATCGCTATTGCCTATGGCTACAATAACATCCAGAAAACGTTGCCCAACATTTCTACCATCGGCCAACAGTTACCCTTGAATAAACTGAGCGAAATGCTCCGGTATCCCGTTGCTGAAGCCGGATTCACGGAAGTGCTGCCATTCGTTCTGGTAAAGCAGGTTTTTTTCACACCTGAATAAAGTTCGAATATGAAAAACACGAAAAAAACACATTGTGGAATGTTTTCAACAAGAGATATCGTCGAAAATCGTGTTTTTTTTACGCAGAAATATAACAAATACTATCCGAAACTTGGTTGGAATGAGCTCACATGGCGAATAATAACCTAATACTTGTCCTCAGATTATTAAACCTTACAGATGAGACAGTTCAGACAGCGAATAAAATTAGAGAGATGTCAAAAGCGCAAAATTTAAAGGTCCAGTCATAAATATGCGATGGCGCGAAAATATTGATCGAGTTTTGTTTACATCGTTGTCATCATTTTGTTGGTTATGTTACGAATGTTTTCGTTTTACACGATTCACGATCCAGTATTTCGGATAGGTTTATGTTCTCACAAATGTATAACTTATTTTCCATAATTATAATTCAGAAGGAAATGTAATAATGGTTTTGAAGATTATCACAGCACAGATATTAAACAAACTGTAATCATAAGTATATACCTTCATTATCTAGAATGTGAATCAGGCACAATAATATGTTTATTGGCAATCATTGCTGTGTATATAAAGATTGCAAATCATCTTCAAGTAAATCGGAGAATATCAAATTACATTGTTTTCCAAAGGAATAAAAAGTATGATTATTTGTATTGAGTGATATTATTGACTTCATTAAAACTTTTACATTTGAAGAGAATATCACCATTTTTGCTATACCCTATACTGCTTTATCACATTTCAAGTTGAGGATATAGTCTGATGATTTATCACATGATTGAATAGTGTTTTATTTTTTCTGATGACAATGAATGAGCTCTACATTAGAATTTCAACGTTGAATTCATTCAGAATACATCTTATTCCTGATAGAAACTTATTTCTGACTAATTGTTCATAATACATCAGGTTTTCCGGATTTTTTAAGAAGAAAATGCACTGATCAGGTCGCAATAAGAACCATTTTGTAGGTTTTTCAATCCTGTACAAATGTGAAAAGATTCCTCCAACACTCTTCAAGATATTCGTAAAAAACCAGAACATTTTCGACATATAGGTTAAATGTGAAAATAACCTCTCTCGTTTTGCCTATTGAGAGAGCAGAATCCCAACCCTCCCGTGTTTTTTCAGTGCTCCAAGGACGATATATCAACGAAACTCTGCTTCGACATCTCGGAAGTCCCAGTGGTTCACATTGCCAACCCCAAAACCTCCGATTTCCAAGTCTGCCGCACCACTCTACTCTCAGGGCTCCTAAAAACAGTCGTCGCCAACAAGAAGATGCCTTTGCCGCTGAAGCTCTTCGAAATCGGCGATGTAGTAATCAAAGATGCCCACACCGGTGAGCGAACAGTCGTAAATTTTGAGGTTATGTGAGGTTAGAACTCGTTTATTCTTGCAGAGATCGGCGCTAGGAACGAGCGCAGGATTTGCGCGGTCTACTGCAACAAATCGGCGGGCTTTGAAGTCGTTCATGGGCTGCTGGACAGACTGATGGTGCTGCTGGAGGTGCCTTGGTCCAGGAAGAGAGACTCTCTCGGGTACTACTTGAGGTACTCGAATGGTGAGTGGGAAGCTGCATGTTCGTTTTATTTCAACTGATTTCGTGTATTTGGTTTCAGATCCTGCATTTTTTCCTGGTAGGTGTGCCGACGTGATATGCCACGGAAGGCATGTTGGAAAAATCGGAGTGTTGCATCCGGTTGTTTTGGCCGACTTTGAGCTTACTAATCCTTGTACTATGCTTGAAATGAATCTTCATCATTTTGTTTGAGTTGTGCCCCAAATTTATATATTTGTATGAAGATTTCCAACGATTAAATGGTTATTTCATCAACTGGTTTGTCTTTTCTTTCCACCTCCGACTAAATACGATTCGGCTTGAAGAAAAATACCTTTCAAATGAGGTTTAGCGGAAAAGCTGACCAAGAAATTTATTTGCTGATGGACTTTCTCGAAGAGCATTCGGAAACAAAAATTCAGTAGAGTTCAGTAGAGGAGAAGGTGCAAATATGGAATATGCTTTTAATACGGAATAGTAATGTTTCTAGTAAACAATAAGCTGTCCACATCTCGCTACAACCGTTCAAACTTACTGTATCTTCACTAAAACATAATATGCATACGTTATTAGTACATCCAATTGCAGTGTGATGAGCTGTTGGATAAAGGAATTGGGCTGTGCTATAAGCTTCTTGACGCAAAAATATTGAATTCATTACAACCTAAACGTCCTCACTGATGTATGAATTGTGCTTCTAGACTTCTAGTTGAAATAACTAGACATTTTTGTATTTCAACTTTATTGATGTGACGTGATAAACCTAAAATGGCCATGTGGGTTGGTGAAAATATGGAATACTAGTATTCCATATTATACAAGCAAAATAATTTCATTTTGTGTATTTGTTAATGAAATGGATATTTCATGAACATGAGTAACTGAATTTGAAGTTTTCGTTGATTTATAAAGCAGTTTGATGAAATATGTTTATCAATTTTACAAGGAATTCCGTATCCGACATTTTCATGAGATAATTTATTTTCCAAAAAGTTTCCAGAGAACAATTAATCTAATTAAAAACGTTTCAAGCCCTAATAGTTTGGGTTGAGCCTTACCAAATATAGCCCATTATCACCCATTCCATGGGAAGTTGTGTCCATAAAGCAAAATGGTATTCCATATATTCACACCTCCTATATGACATACATTTTCCAAACGGACAAGAATAAATCCAGTTCCGTGGAAGCTCACATACGACCCCAAACTAATACCGAGTGTATGGTTGCCATGGGCATGAAAGTAAACAATCATATCTGTTATATACCGATTCTGTAGAAACAGAGATGTAATTAAGTTAATACTGAAGGTATATTATGGATATTGCAATTTTCCATTGACCCTATTGAAATGGAATCTGAAGGGGACATAATTATTGATAGTCAACCAGAACCAGAAGATGATGAATACGGTTGTTATTGTGAGTATCATGCTTTTTTTTACAGAAATATTATTGGGGTAGGTACTCAAAATCATGCGGTGAAATTATTGATCCAACTACCAAGTATTTCAACTTCAAAACAGTTGGCTCTTATGTTAATTTACATATTTGTTTCATCCACCACGAGACAAAAATTACCACATGGTTGCAATAGAACATCTCGGCATCTTTTTAGAATTCATCCACTGAATTGGTTTAAAATAACAACGAAATCTGTCTTTGTTGAAAGTAATAAATGGTTAAGAGAAATGCGAATACTACCATTCAATATATTTGCTCTTTGGTCCAAAAACTATGGAATTTGGTATTGGTACCAATTGCTACTCGCTCATCAGGTTTCCAATGGCCTTGTCCATAACTGTCGCACACCTACAACAAAGCCTTCTCTAGTTCTAGAACCCACCCCACACCCATACAACATAACCGAAAAAATCCTGAAAGCCAATGGAGACCTCTTTGCCTCCATCCCAAGCCACCGCAAAGAAAAAAGCTCCAGAGTGAGATTCAAAGAGGAGCTCATCTCTTTCGAACCCGAACTGACAGACGAAGACGTCAACAGCATCGACAGCGATCCCATCGTCCAATCACCACCGTCTGAAACAGTTGAAGCTGAAGAAGAAGCAGCAGCAGAAGAAATCGTCGAGGAACTCGACAGTGAAGAAGACAACTCTGTTGTGGCACTGAAGAGCGAGCTTGGATGCGATGCAGCTGTCAAAGATGAGCGTGTGAGAATAAGCAGAAGGAGCAAGCAGAAGAAGTCCTTCTGGAACGCGGACGTGGTGCAATGCAAGAAACACTGCATCAACAAGCTGGACTTTGCACCTTCCATGTCGATAAACAAACTGGAGATCCACGAGAAGACTCCGCTGCCTCCCCTCCAGCTCTTGCAGAGAAAGTGCTGCGACGGACTGCACCAACAAGAGCAAAAGACCTTGCCGAATTACAACGGCTTCAGGTCCGAGTACGGCTTGACTTTGCGGCAGCTGGAAAAGCGGGAGCAGCAGATGGATACCCTGAGGATGAGGGAAAGAACCAGACGGAGGATTGTGGAGGAAAGTCGGCAGCGGAAGATGCGAGAAAACGAAGAGGTGTTCTCGCAGTGGCTGAAGGAGGTGTCCGAGAGGAAGAGGCTGAGGAAGCAGCCGTACAGCCCCCACGTGGTGAGTTTGCCTAATAAATCTACGGGTAGTGCGACCAAGGAGAGGCCGAGGACTGCGAATTGTTTTGTACCGAAGGCGCCGGTGAAGAAGCTTCGCAGGCCTTCTTCTTGTGTTTATATTGAGGTGCCTCAGGAGATACTGGAGCGGAGTTTCAATATTGGGGACTTGATTATAACTAATTCGAAGTCGTTGACGAAGAGGCTGCATATTCTGGCTTTATCGTAATTATTCGTACTTTCAATGTTCTTGTTTTCTATAAATGCTTCCAAGTATTATCTGATAATTGTTAACAAACTTATTGTACATAGCGTGGGGTCAAATTCGATGCATTACTAAACAGTAATTGGGAGTCGGGAAAATGTTTAAAATCTATCCATCCAGGTTTTTGACAGTTTTTTCGCGTCTCATTCCAGAGTTTCATGTTATTAACTTTCTTAGTATGGTAACCGAGGATGGAGAATGACATTTTTCAATGATTTAATTACATAAAAGTCCCTCTTTGTTTTAAGATGAATATTAGTTATAGGTATCGATTCTTCAATTTGGTGTCAAATTTTCGATCAATAACTTCCTCTTTATCAGGAATACCTTTATTGTATGTAATTGAACTTGTTATACTGTAGTTATCTGAATTATATTATCAGAAAAGTGAAAATATTGTCTTTCATAATATCCCTCATCCAACCCTGATAAATATCATCTTTATTTGATGAGTTATAACGTGTTTTCAATCTGTATTTATGGGTTTAGAATAAATTGGATATGTGAACTTCAATAATTATTGTTCATACATGAAGTTCTATTTATTCTGTATTTTACATCAGAATATACAACTATATATACATTTTTTCGAATATCACAGAATACAAATCAAATCACAAGTAAAAATAAAAACTTATCTCCTTAAAAGTCAATTTTATAGTGACAAAATAAATATATTCATAGTACAGTGCGAGCTTGTGAGAAGTTTTGGTAGTTATAAAAAATTATAATTGCTTTTGAAAAACCATTTTTGACGTCATACCTATACAATTTAGGGCCACTGTATCCATATTTTTGAGATAACAAAAACAAACCTCAATATATCGAGCATTTTGAAAAAAACACACGCGACTTACTGAATTATTTCTAACTTACAAACTCGCACTGTATATTTACTGACTATGACTATACAATATTCGGGTCTGACCAAGAATAATGATATATTTTTGTAAAAAAATTGCACAGCAAAGGGAATTGATATTTTATTTATATACAAGTCAAGTAGGAATGCCATATGTGCTATTTCGAAAAGAATATACTGAATCTCATTTAATTACGATGCAAGATACGGTCATGTATTATTTATCGAAATTCCAACTATTTTCTCGGAAATCTGACTTTCATCTCGAAATTCTAACTTTTTTCTCGGATTTCCTACTTTTATCTCAGAATTCAGAATTCTGCAAGTTGCTACTTATTGCGGATAAAAGAGTAATTTAGACTTGAAAGTCGGATATTCAGTAGTCCTAACAGAAAATACGTGGCAATTTAACGCTTTCCTAGCAACATTATAACAGCTGTTTTGAAAATTCATCGAATTGCCTTATTTTTGTTAATAAATCTACACATTTGAGCCGCATGAAAGTGCAATATAATATATAAATAAAACGAGAAATATAACGGATATTCATTGGACATTAAAGAGCCTACTATGAAACACGTTGGCACATCGAAGGAACCTTTCACGGATTAGTTATACACTTCTCCATATAGTACATGTCCCCCAACAGCTGAGTAATCGGTATATTCCCAATGGTCTCCTTGAAGAACAACAATTCGACCGTCACAGCGCGTATAGCACGCAGGCTGGGCACCAGCAACAGCAGCCTACCGAACCTAGTGGGCTGCCTGGGGTATCTGGTGCGCACGTAGTCGCCGAGTATGCACTGCGCCTGGTCTTGGAGCATCTCCACCGGCTGCACGTCGCAAAGACCCGACGTTTCTGGGGATTTTCCAAGAGTTGGACATGAATTGGACATGTATTGGACATGTATTGGACATGAATTGGACATGTATTGGACATGTATTGGACATGTATTGGACATGTATTGGACATGTATTGGACATGTATTGGACATATTGGACATGTATTGGATATGCATTAGACATGTTTTGGACTATAGTGGACATGTGATGGACATGTATTGGACATATATTGGACATGTGATGGACATGTATTGGACATGTATTGGACATATATTGGACATGTATTGGACATGTATTGGACATGTATTATACATGTTTTTGACTATAGTGGCATGTATTGGACTATACTGGACATGTATTGGACATGTATTGGACATGTATCGTACATGTATTGTACATGTATTGTACATGTATTGTACATGTATTGTACATGTATTGGACATGTATTGGACATGTATTGGACATGTATTGGACATGTATTGGACATATTGGACATGTATTGGACATGTATTAGACATGTTTTGGACATGCATTAGACATGTTTTGGACTATAGTGGACATGTGATGGACATGTATTGGACATGTATTGGACATATATTGGACATGTGAAGGACATATATTGGACATGTATTGGACATTTATTGGACATATATTGGACATATATTGGACATGTATTGTATATTTATTAGACATGTTTTGGACTATCGTGGACATATAATGGACATGTATTGGACTATAGTGGACATGTATTGGACATATATTGAACATGTATTGGACATGTATTGTACATGTATTGTGTATGTATTGGACATGTATTGTACATGTATTGTACATGTATTGGATATGTATTAGACATGTTTTGGACTATCGTGGACATATAATGGACATGTATTGTACATATATTGGACATGTATTGTACATGTATTGTACATGTATTGTACATGTATTGTACATGTATTGTACATGTATTGTACATGTATTGTACATGTATTGTACATGTATTGTACATGTATTGTACATGTATTGTACATGTATTGTACATGTATTGTACATGTATTGTACATGTATTGTACATGTATTGTACATGTATTGCACATGTATTGTACATGTATTGTACATGTATTGTACATGTATTGGACATGTATTAGACATGTTTTGGACTATAGTGGACATGTATTGGACATGTATTGGACATGTATTGTATATGTATTAGACATGTTTTGGACTATCGTGGATATATAATGGACATGTATTGGACTATAGTGGACATGTATTGGACATATATTGGACATATATTGGACATATATTGGACATATATCGGACATGTATTGGACATGTATTGGACATGTATTGTACATGTATTGGACTATAGTGGACATGTATTGGACATGTATTGGACATGTATTGGACATGTATTGGACATGTATTGGACATGTATTGGACATGTATTGGACTGTATTGGACTGCATTGGACATGTATTGAACACGAATATTGGACATGTTTGAACGTACCTGGTGTGAACAGTAAGATGGCTTTCATGCATCCACATTCGCTCCCATCTGGGGAAATTTGGCGAAAACGGCACATGATCTCCTGCAGACCGGAAAAATCGAATCAGAAATATTTTTTTTGGAATATCCTCGTTATTTACCTGTATGGTTTTGATTTCTGTTGCCGTATGTATATCGGCCGGCAGCCTGTCCCTGGCTTGGGGACATCCCAGGACAGCTGACAAGTCCCATGGCACTGACCACTGGGCCAAATGCAGCAGGAACAGCTCCTTCCAGGATTCCTGCAGTAGCAATAGTTGGTCGTGCTTGCTGAGCGTCTGGAAAGGTGCCAGACATCTCACCCATCTGACAGCCATGAACAGGAGTCTGGCTGTGGTTTCCTGCGAATGGAGAATGAGACTTATTTTTCTATACAATAGGTTCGAATCTCAACACAAAATTGACAATTGTCATCAAGTGACAGCATTCGCGCTCGTGAGCGGAAATAATGAAGAAAAACTCGCCTCTACCATAAGTATATTGTTGAAAACGCTCATATTCTCTTGAATGATTGAAAATAGTGACTGTGAATTATCTAAGGCATCTCCTCATGTAGCAAAAAGACCATATTGTAAATTCTAATGTATGAATGATTGTATTGAATTCCAATATTATTGTGGATAATCAATGAAATCAATGATTCAGATGAAAAATATTATGAAATGTAAGTTGATCGTATGAATTATCGAGTTTTCTTTTCTAGCAACTGTGTTTGTAGAAAAAATCTTGTGTGTATTTCAAGCGTCGCAAGATAACTGTCTTTGGCAATATATCACTCTGCGATCTGAACACACAAATAGCTTAATATTTCTGGTCAAATATCGCACTTTCCTCAGGAAAATGTTTCATCAAAATCCAATCCTATGAGCTATGAGAAGCACGAATAGTGGACGAAGAATGACTGGCTGAAATCTCGCTGAAAAGAGAGGCGCGGTGAATTTAATGCTGAAATGTCGGCATTCGCAGTGACTTTTCAGCTGCAACTGTAGTGGCTGAAATAAAGTCACCCCCCTTTTCTCGGAAACGCCCACTAGTGGAGCTTTCCTTCTCCCCTAATGTCGTATGGAATTTGATGTATATCTTATTCTATTGGAAGTATCTGCACTTCATTCACAAGGATTTCAACCCCCACTTTCCATTCAAAAATAAAGTAGATTCGACTGCCTTCAAATCGTCATGTCAGAATCCAAAATAAATGTGTGTCTCGGATTTTTTTTTAAATATATATCTTGTAATTATGGATGACCTTCTACTAACCTGCAACATTTCCCAGGTAGGGGTGAGAGGTAGGGATGGAATTGCAGGGCTGGTCGCTAAAGGGGACCCTGTAGGACTAGACAACATCGCTTGGCTGATGTCCCCTCCTGAGGAAGATTCGATTTGGGATAGTTTTGTGCCCCAGACAAGTTCCTGTAATGAATAGTTAGATGGTGAATAAAGTCATGAATGTTGTATTCGTTGCTTCATTTGAGTTTAATATTTATTTTATCTCAGATTTAAAAAACAAAATTCAATGTCGTTGGAATTTGTTTCAACGAGATGGCATAGGCCAATAATTGTATAAATATAACAGAAGATCCTTGACCAGTTTTAGGAAAAATATTATTCAGAATGACTTATTCGTGAAATACTTTCGACAGTTCCTACGTTACTCTACGAATAGCATGAAATAAACGTTAAATCATGTTGATTAAACTTGATGGGTTTACGTCACGATCTATCCTGATTCAAATAAACAATATCGAACGACATTCCAACGTTTTTTCAATACAGACCGATGCACCAATCCAACATTTTCTAAGTTTTCATGTTTAACCAACAAAACATTCTCATAACGTTACCAATAAATGTTTATAGAATCAGAACGTCCAACGATACCAAAATCTTCTCTTATATCCTCTCTGGAATTCTAATTCTAACATTTTGAAAAATGCATGAAATCAATGTTAGAATATCAATATCGAACGACATTCCAACGTTGTGTTAATGATAACCGATTCACAAATCCGAAATTTCTTCTACGTTTTCATTTACATCAAGCAACATAACATTCTCATAACGTTACCAATAAATGTTTATAGAATCTGAACGTCCCCAATTACACTAAAATTGTCTCTCAAATATAGTCTCTGGAAATAAAATTTTGAAGAACCATGAAATAAACGTTAGAATCCGGTTGATTGAACTTAATGGGAGCTACGTCACAATAAAACGACATTCCAACGTTCTCTCAACGTCACTAGAATATCAAACAACATTCCAACGTTCTCTCAACGTCCCTACGAGATCGAACAACAATGTTCTCTCAACGTCACTACGATATCAAACAACATTCCAACGTTCTCTCAACGTCCCTACAAGATCGAACAACAATGTTCTCTCAACGTCACTACGATATCAAACGACATTACGACGTTCTCTCATCGTCACCACAACATCGAACGACATTCCAACGTTCTCTCAACGTCATCACAACATGGAACGACATTCCAACGTTCTTCCAAAGTCACCACGATATCAAACGGCATTTCAACGTTCTCTCAACGTCACTACAGCGTCAAACGACATTCCAACGTTCTCTCAACGTCACCACATTATCGAACGACATTCCAACGTTCTCTCAACGTCACTACAACATCAAACGACATTCCAACGTTCTCTCAACGTCACCACAATATCAAACGACATTACAACGTTCCCTCTACGTCACTTCACCAACACCCACCTGACACTTCTCCGCCGACATCAGGATGTGCAGCAGGCCCGGCGGGGGCGGCAACCCCGCATGGTGAAACACCGGCAGCTGCAGGCCGCCCGTATCCAAGTGGGCGGTCGGGCTGGAGCCTGGGGGCGGCGGAGGCAGCGCGAATCCCTTCAGGGGGTGGTGGGGCGGGGCGAAGAGGCCCGGATTGAAGTGGAAGCCGACCGGGGGCGGCTTGGAGTCGCCGCCGCTGGGGGGCAGGGGGGGCAGGCCGTGGGGCAGGGGGGCTTGGTTTTGCGGGGAAGACTGCATCTTGGGCTTTCGGGGACCTCTTTCGTGCTGCACAGCTGCAAAGTGAAAGAGTTCTTAGAATATTCAGGTGAAATATTATCCGGAATTTCGAATAATATATCCTAGATCGTTCTATAAATATTCCTGGAAAATAATCAGACAATGGAATGAATAATCCCCATAAAACATCAAGGAATATTCTATGTAGAATGTTTAGAACATTATTGAATATTCTACATCTAAAACGTTCTCGGAACATTCAAGTCTAACATTCCACGAATATTTCTGGACAACATGAATGTATTGACCAATGCCACGGAAAAATTTTTGGTGAAAAGTTGAATGGCGGCTTTTGACAGCTGTCACTTATTCTTGTGTTTTATGCCCCGTATCAGCTATTTGGATTTTTCATTCCATCCTCAATTCTCATTTTATCTGTCAACTGCGAATGTTGGTGAGCAAATACTGAAATTAATGAAAAATCCAATCCTTATATATTCGAATTCCCGCAATAGAATGACAGCTGATGACAGTTGTCTGCCATTTAAAAAGTATATCACGGGGCATAAAACACAAGAATAAGTAACAGCCGTCAAAAGCCGCCATTTAACTGTTCACCAAACTTTTTTCCGTGGGATTGGTCAATTATTTTATGGAATATTCTCATCACAAAAGGTATAGAAAGAGAAAATAGTCTATCCAATTAGAATATCAAACATAGTTTGAAATGAATGTCTGGTAGACTACGAGCAGAAAACAACTACTTTCCTGGTAAATACCACGCAGAACATTGAATTATATCTGCTCGTAATCCATGCAACGATTCACACTGTGAATGCAGATCGCAAATGTTTCTTTCTTCCTAAGACGTGTCTAATTCACATCGGGAGAGGCACGCCTAACAACCTACAGACCGGTTTCGGGCTTATTGGCCCTCATCAGTGCAGGGTAGTTATCCGAGTAGAGACCGTAAGATCTCCACTCGAAGCGTTGCCTGTCCCAATGCACCTTTGTCGCGTTTATTTAACCGCACTGAGCCGCGTTCCAACAGACAATTGGAAGTGGCGACACCATGCGGCAGAAGAAAGAAACACTCCAGAACTAAATCTCCCAAATCACAGAACTTGGAACTTTTTTTTACAAACGGTATGTTGTGATAACGTCGTAAAAATATTCATAGAATATTCTATACAGTCTGGGAACCGAATAGCGAATGTAGCATGCGAATCGCACATGTCAGGGTGTACAGGGCAACTTTAAGCCCTCGAGTAATCCCTTCATCCGACATTGTCATGTCATTCTGTCAGAGCGGCTAGAGTAGGGGAATCTAGTGGGCGGTGGGTCGTTTGAGGTCAGATGCGCAGGTCACTTGATATCGAGAGGTGATGCGCTATCTCTAGGAGGGGTCAAAGGGCACTTCCAAAGGGTTGATGGCTTTCGCTCCTTGCTGGTGTATGGGTGCGGTTACAACACTGCCGTAGCCATGCTTGGTGGATTGCTTTGGACGCAATGAGAATAAGCTTATATTCGATCCCGACAAATCTATAATATTTCATTCGCTATATATCATATTTCAGAAATTAGAGTATCTATAATCGATCTTGGAAATTTTGAAAGTGGTAAGTATCTTCGACAAAATTCAATATAGGACGTTATAAACAGAAGTTATAAATAATAGTTATTTATGTATTAAGGGAATTATAAGGCTCTATAATTCCCGTGGTACATAGATAATTTTATTTTTGACCGATTTTCATTTAGAACGCAATAAATGTTTGAATTCATAACCTTTCTGGTATATTTGAATTAGGTAGCGTTGATTGTAGCATTGTTGGTTGTTGCTAGGTTGTCGCTATGTTACATGTTTATAAGCAAACTTTCTTTATCAATCAATGTTTTTCCGTTAAAAACGTGTTTATTTTTTACCACAAATCGACGATCTTTTTCTGATATAATGGAGGATATTATAAAAAAAGCGGAAAAAGCAAGACAATCATTACTTCCATCGAAAAGTGAAGCCCTATATCAAAAAGAATACAACTTATATCTGAAGTGGCTGACACAGAGAAATGTTATGTCAAAAGATGCCAACGAAACTGTCTTTCTGGCATATTTTCAAGAACTGGTAAAGTATTTTCAGTATTTTCTGGTAGATTTGGTATTTATTCGTTGCAGTCAGAAACGTTTAGCCCAAATTCGTTATGGACTAAATGGTCAATGCTCAAATCGATGGTGACTATATATGAGAAAAGAGATATCACCAAGTTCAACGAACTAGAGGCTTTTTTGAAACGAAAAAGTATCAAATTTCTAAAGGACGCCCCTAATGAAATTCATTTATTGCATAAGGTAATTTTTTTCTCATAATTTTCTTTTTCGTTTGTTTATTTCGTTTTATTTGTTATAGGTTGTTCTAATTATGGGTTATTTTGGAGGATGCAGAACTCAGGAACTTCTAAATATGAGTATAGCAGATATAGAGGACCGGGATACTGTTATGGTAGTGAACGTACCGGAAAGTAAAACTGGTGTATCGAAGAAATTTACACTTGTGGATGAAAAAGAGTTCTCTGCTTTGCCTTCATTGAGACTTAATATGTCCTTGCGTCCTGAAGGTACAAAACGATTTTTTTGAGCTTCCGACAAAATAAATGTACAACTCAGCCAATTGGAAAGAATATGTTTGGCAAAATTCCCAGCAAAATCGCAATGTATTTAGGATTGCCAAACCCACTAACCTATACGGGACATTGCCTTCGTCGCACTTCTGCTACTGCCCTAGCCAATGCAGGAGCAACTATGACAAACTTAAAAAGACACGGAGGTTGGAGAAGTTCCACGGTGGCAGAGGGGTATCTGGAGGACAGTATTGAATTGAGAAATAAAACGGCGCGTATGCTGTCTACTTTGCCATCAGAAGAGGCAGGCACCTCGACTGTAGTGAACAGCAACAGCACCACCCATAAAAAAGAAGAAATTGTTTCCAGCGGCGGAAGTAATTTTCAGGGAACATTTGAAAATTGTACATTTATTATTTGTAATGACGTGAATAAGGAAAATATGTCTTAGTTTTCATTACATATAAACGTTTATAAGCATTTCTTGTATCATTTTCACCTGTAAAAGGTAAGAGGGAGTTTTTGAACCTTAATATCCCAAGGGAGTTATGACCCTCATTATAGATATCGTAACTATGACGATATAAGCTTATAATGTCACTGTCAGAAATAAAAACATTAATTTCGTAACGTAATGCGACGTTGGAGATGACGTGACTCTAACGTTGAAATTACGTCATTTTTTCGTCTTTGTAACGTTCCTTTATCGCAACTGAACTGAAACGAACTTATTTCCATATGGGAATTCTTCAGCTTGAGAACGTTTCACCAAAGTGAAGGTTCCACATGTGCTCATCTTAGCTTACTATTGTTCCTGACAAATAACAAGAATTTTGTTTTCCTCAAGTCTTCAGATAGGCTTATTTTATGCAAACGAATTTGATGAATGTACCCCAAACTAGAGGTTCTCTATTTTCATTGGGTATAGATGTCGTATTTGAGACCTCCGAAATACATCAAAATCACGTCTCACTGATGACAGCACAGATACGTTCAAGATATGACGTTATGGTAACGTTAGCTTGTGCTCTTAAAATATGATAACCTTCAAAATACGCAATAATGACGTCTCCCTTATGACGACAAAGAGACGTTGGCAATATGAGGTTATAGCAACGTCAGCTATTCGTTAAAATGACAATAAAAAAACGAACATTTTCAAACTTGTCCCAAATGAATTCAGCTAATTTTTAGGGGTAGTATTTGTGGATGTTGATGATGGTAAACTTTTTGCGGTGGATTTTTTCTACAACAAGGACAAACTTTCTTACTTTCTTACATAAAAAAACACTCACATTGCAAGTCGATTGTGGACCTTATCCCGGTTTCGTGATTCACACCGTGTTGCGAAAAACAAAAGCCGAGGAATGAAAAACCCTCTCAACTGTCTAATACCCCGATCGCAGGCGAACATTAGAAAAAGCAGAAAAATTAAAACGGCATCACGATTGTCTCACATTAAGTGATCACAAAAGCTCGGCAGCCAATAAAAGACCAAAATCCCTCCGAAAATGCGAGAGAGAGAGAGAGAGACCCTGCTGAAAAAGTGGTGTTTAACTTTGTCCCGGCTAAACTGATACGGGCTCCGGCAGAGATCTTTTAAAATCTTAATCACTTTTCACGCTTCACGGTTCTGGATCGCGTTGGAAATTTAATCTATTGATTCAGCATTCCGGGAGCGCAGATCAGATCTCCCAAATAGACCATTGGGAAAATGATAGTGTGGGAAAGAGGGCATTGTGCGGACATGTGACAAGGCTCAAGGCGTATTTAGACTCACGTAGTGGATCGCAATGATGCCAACTCCATTAATAAATAAAAATATTGATGTTCAGCAGGAGATATTACCAGCTGTTGAATCAAATTGGGTGATTCGTTTGGTAATTAAAGGAAAACAAAGGAGTATATGTCCAGAAGTTGAGTTGAACTGAAAACTGTTGCTTTGGCGCTTTAACTGAAAAACCAACCACGATATGGCATCTGAGTTAGAATCAGTTAGGGTGGACTTTTGAAAAGGTTAGAGTATGTATCATTCAACATTTATCATAATTTTAGGTGGATATATGCACAACGCTTTGTTTATTTCACTGTCATTAGACCATATTTTTTTCTTTAAGGATTTTCATACATTCAAGCAACTTGATGTAAGCTGGGCCTTACTCTTCTGACTTCCATTTGACAGTTCGATTGTACCAACCTCTGAATAATAAAAAATGAGTATCGAAACAGATGCTATTTCGATGCGGATTTGCGATTCATAATGACTACATTATAGAACCAAAATAGAAAAAAGTTAATTTGTGTGCATAAATGGTGAAATGTAGATTATGAGTTCCAACATCTCTAGTAAAAACGAAAGTGATTGAAAAATGACAGTATAATGAAAAAGCGGTGTGCATAAATCCGCTTTAGACATGATGAAATATGTTATAATTTATGATTACTCAATTGTAATGAAAACGGCAATAGAGTTTTTCTATGCCTATGTATGATTCTTATTTTGAATTATCTGCTATGTAGTTTATTTTCAATGAGATTTAAACAAACTCCATAATCCACTATAAATCCAAATCTGCAGCAATCGATTCTATTTAAATTTATTCATAAAATAACAATAATTTTGAATAATTGCGGGAGACGAAACTTATAATTTTCGATCACAAAACATGAAAAAATCATATTTTTCTTAAATCAATACTCCATCTCTGTCTTAAGTGAAAAGTCTTGAATCTTAAGTGATAAATCTTAGGTGTTAATTTTTTTTATAAAGTCACCCTTAGACGCTCAAAACTTGAGAAAGAAGAGGCAGCTATTGTATTGTCTGATCATCTATAACACATCAATTTTGGAATAGAACATTCTCGTATCCATTATAAAACAACGATTAACGTATAATTATTCGAAACAAAAAATATTTTTTTCTACCTTGGTTGTATAATGAAGTAATTGTGCAACGCAAATGCGTGTCGAAATAGCCTCTATTTCGATACGCATTTTTTATTATTCAGAGATTGGTACAATCAAACTGTCAAATGAAAGTCAAAAGAGTCATAGGCCCAGTTTACTTCTGAGCGATTTGGATTTGGTGATATTAGCAGTGAAAAACTCAATGTTTTAATTGGAAAATTTCAATTCAGAGTGTAATTTGATTTAAATTGATCAATAAAAACAATAACAACATTGAATTTTTCACCGCTGGTATTGCAATAATCAAAATCGCTCAACTGTAAACTGGGTTTTACGCTTGTGCGTCAGATTTCAATTATTTCAATGTCATCATTGTTACCAATCGAAGATGTTTCTGTTATTTATCGATATTAAATCAATTTTTTTCTTCAAATTAATTCAAAATAGAAAATTTGCATATGACACACGTTTTATAAGATACGTTGTCGCACTTATTCACTTGGAGCACTCCTCGCTTCGCTCGTCGTACACCAAACAACGCGTGCGACAAAATAGCGTCTTATAAAACTTGTATCATAATATACTATTTCAATCTTCGGAAGCTGTCAGCAATTGCCAGAGGTTATTAAGGCTCTATAATTCCCGTGGTACATAGATAATTTTATTATTGACCGATTTTCATAACAATATGTCCATATTTAGAACGCAATAAATGTTTAAATTCATAACCTTTCTGGTATATTTGAATTAGGTAGCGTTGATTGTAGCATTGTTGGTTGTTGCTAGGTTGTCGCTATGTTACATGTTTATAAGCAAACTTTCTTTATCAATCAATGTTTTTCCGTTAAAAACGTGTTTATTTTTTACCACAAATAGACGATCTTTTTCTGATATAATGGAGGATATTATAAAAAAAGCGGAAAAAGCAAGACAATCATTATTTCCATCGAAAAGTGAAGCCCTATATCAAAAAGAACACAACTTATATCTGAAGTGGCTGACACAGAGAAATGTTATGTCAAAAGATGCCAACGAAACTGTCTTTCTGGCATATTTTCAAGAACTGGTAAAATATTTTCAGTATTTTCTGGTAGATTTGGTAATAATTGTATTTATTCGTTGCAGTCAGAAACGTTTAGCCCAAATTGGTTATGGACTAAATGGTCAATGCTCAAATCGATGGTGACCATATATGAGAAAAGAGATATCACCAAGTTCAACGAACTAGAGGCTTTTTTGAAACGGAAAAGTAAGGGGTATAAGCCGAAAAAGTCTGCTGTCTTATCTCCTAAAGATGTCATCAAATTTCTAAAGGACGCCCCTAATGAAATTCATTTATTGCATAAGGTAATTTTTTCTCATAATTTTCTTTTTCGTTTGTTTATTTCGTTTTATTTGTTATAGGTTGTTCTAATTATGGGTTATTTTGGAGGATGCAGAACTCAGGAACTTCTAAATATGAGTATAGCAGATATAGAGGACCGGGATACTGTTATGGTAGTGAACGTACCGGAAAGTAAAACTGGTGTATCGAAGAAATTTACACTTGTGGATGAAAAAGAGTTATCTGCTTTGCCTTTATTGAGACTTTATATGTCCTTGCGTCCTGAAGGTACAAAACGAAGAATATGTTTGGCGAAATTCCCAGCATAATCGCAATGTATTTAGGATTGCCAAACCCACTAACCTATACGGGACATTGCCTTCGTCGCACTTCTGCTACTGCCCTAGCCAATGCAGGAGCAACTATGACAAACTTAAAAAGACACGGAGGTTGGAGAAGTTCCACGGTGGCAGAGGATCTGGAGGACAGTATTGAATTGAGAAATAAAACGGCGCGTATGCTGTCTACTTTGCCATCAGAAGAGGCAGGCACCTCGACTGTAGTGAACAGCAACAGCACCACCCATAAAAAAGAAGAAATTGTTTCCAGCGGCGAAAGTAATTTTCAGGGAACATTTGAAAATTGTACATTTATTATTTGTAATGACGTGAATAAGGAAAATATGTCTTAGTTTTCATTACATATAAACGTTTATAAGCATTTCTTGTATCATTTTCACCTGTAAAAGGTAAGAGGGAGTTTTTGAACCTTAATATCCCAAGGGAGTTATGACCCTCATTATAGATATCGTAACTATGACGATATAAGCTTATAATGTCACTGTCAGAAATAAATATATAAATTAGGTAAACCTATCCAAACCCTTTATGCTTATGCTTATATGCATCCCCTGTATAATACCGATACTTCTCGTTTGTGGAAAATCCGTTGATGATGGGACCGGATAAAAACCATCAAAAATCGGGAAATACGCGAACTTTCGTGACTGCTGAGAACTTGTGGATTGAAGGAGGTGTTTCTGTCTCGGCTAGACTGCCGAAAGCAGTGTAATGTTTGAGGTTGAACAACGCCGAAACTTGTAAATAACATCGCCCTTCCAACTTGGCCATTTGGCGCCTCGAATACGCCTGCCAAATAACTCGGAAGGGGTGGTCTATACGAGGAAAATTAAGATGAAATCCAGAAACTGCTAATCACGCACCCATCATGCACATTTCTTGAGAATGCAGTGGGGTCTCAACGGAACTGTGGGGACTGTCAGATCCCCAAAACCTCAAAGTTTTGCGAGTTGGCTACTTTCATGCCTAATGTCACGCATAGTCATATCTACCTCTGACAGAATGGTTTCGTGAACGTTGCGAATATTAAAGTTATTTCAAATGTCACCTTTCATCCGTTTTCACCAGTAGGTAATCATGCAACCAGGTATACAGCAGTGCGTATTGACATTAACCGAGAAATATAAGTTGGTGTTTGAAAATTTGAAACTTCTGTGATTTAAGCAAGTTGTGGATGTTTACAGAAAATCCAAAAACTATCAATGTGAACAAGAGCGCTTATTGTTTTATATTTCATGAACGATACTGTGAGTCAAATTTTTTTGAGCAGTTGTTTTGGGAATATTCAAAATAATGAACTGTTTCCAGGATACCTATATTAGGTAGGATATAGAATATAGAGTATCATTCTTCTTTGGGAATTGGGAGCAGCGTTTGACGAAGAGTTTGGTGTTGTGTCTCGTGTTCAGTTGAGTTTTAAGGTTAATATACAGTATAGTATTGGATCGTATATGATTCAAAGTGAGTACTAAATATATATAAAGACATACGTGCATGTATTATATTCGTACTATTCTGTCTAGTGATCTTTAATGGCACTTTAGTGTTTGTTATAACACTATAGTGAATGGATAATTCAGATCAGGGTAAGCGTACATTAAAATCATACATATTTCTAGATGAACCAATCATGAAGGTCTATGTACTACTTTTATTACGTATAGGCAGCTTATGCTAAATGATCATTTTTGTCGATTGGAGAATTCCTGTACTCCAAAAATTCCTGTACTCCAAAAATTAATGTCTCTTCTTCATTCTTACAATTTGGGAACTGCCATTATCCTAACATTATATATTATTTGATGAAGTTTTGCCGTCTTAAATTGGACCACCTCGTAGACCCCCTGTATATGATTCGAAGAGGAATTTTCCGGCATGAATAAAAGCAGGAATGACACAATGTAATCGTGTTGTGATCGAAATGGATGACAATAATCCTGCCTCTGATACCTCTCAGCGTGAAAATTAGTGGTGCTATATAGGAAAAACGGCATCAGGCGTGTGTGTTTATTTTCGAAATAAATAGGATGTATTGTCCGGAAAATTCAATGTAGCCCCCTGGCGATCAGCTGCTATTGGAGAGCATGTCGCATATCGAAATCGCTTGATTTTTATGATGAGAGTACAAAAAAAGGGATTTATTGATATTGGGAAAACAGCAGGTGGTGAAATTCATTATTGTACCGTGGTAGATTTACGTGAAATACCAGCCGTCATCTCTTCACGTTGAGTAGATTTTTTTTCTTTCATCACAAATCTATAGACTCATCTGAAATGTATTCATACATATGTTTTTTATGTTCCAGATATAATTATTTCTAATCTTTTTGCTCAAAGCTAGATAATTTCTGGTGTTGATCATTTGCAAATGCTGCTTTGGAGTGTCTAGTAGATGAGATTTATGTCTTCACCAGAAGGTGGATAATGGTATATTATGAAACAAGTTTTATAAGACGCTATTTTGTCGCACGTACGACCAGTGAAGCGAGGAGTGCTCCAATAAGGGAACAAGTGCGACAAAGTGTCTTATAAAACGTGTTTTTTATTTTAGATACGCATTTGCGTTTCATAATATTTTCATTATAGAACCAAAATAGAAAAAACTATTCTTCATTCGTAATTTATGATATGCAGATCTTTGAATTCAGGAAAAATCCTACAGAGGGCTGCAATAAAAAATATATTTCGCAATATTGTCACAAATCATTCTCCAATAATAACGTTTAAATCAACTTGTAGTGAAAGAGGTAGGTATGTTCCTTGGAATATCTTTCCAAGCGACATAAAATGCACTCTTCTTCTCTTCTGACGGTGCTAACCTAACCTCAATCGAAAAAACACACCTCCGTACCCCTGAAAACCAACTGAACAATCGATCTTGTGCGCGATTCCCGGCAATTTTCCAGCTTTTAATATTTCCCAGCGAGGCAATAATCCCCATCGAATTTTCGATTCAATAAGTTCCGAACCATCTGCCAAACTCCTCACGCTTGCCCGGAAAGTAAGAAAGCTCCGGGCAGGCCATAGAAAGGCGGCTTTCCTCGAAGATCTTTCCGTGAATGGCCACAGACAACTTTCAAATGAGATACTTTTGCGAAAAAGTATATGCCAGGCTGTTGAAAAGCTTTCAGGTCGTGGAAATCGGGAATTTTCAAGAGATCGGAAATGAAGGGACTAATAACTTCATATCAACGATTTGTTGGGAGCAACTTCATGTCCTATACACAGCTTCGCGGGTGATAGTACCCTCCATATCGCTTTCTCTTCCAGGGCTCCTATATCGGCCCGTCAAACCAGAAATGTACGAGGATGAAAAGTTAACAAAATGAATATGGACTTAGCTACAATTCTCGAGTGGGGATCTAAACACCTGGTAGAATTCAATGCAAACAAAACACAAGCATGCATTTTCTCTAGAAAAGCCGATCTCACTGTGCCCAACATAATTCAGTCAGGAGTAACCATAACATTGAAGTCATCCATTTCGATGCTTGGCGTTACTATCAGCAATAAGCTTTCTTGGGAAAATCACGTGAGGTCCATTGCCAAAAGTGCGTCCCAAAAAACTTGGATTTATGTTTCGAGCCAAGAGCTATTTCACTCCCAGTCAGCTGCTTATGATCTATAAGGAACAGAATACTGTTCTCATCATATTTGGAGTGGGGCTCCTAAACATATCCTGAAACTATTGGACTCTGTCCAAAAAAGGGCAATTCGTCTTGTCTGTGATGCCTCGCTTACAAACTCGCTCAATTCTCTGGAACACCGAAGAAAAGTTGGCGATTTATCTCTATCTTATAGATATTTTCATGAGCGATACTCTTCTGAAATATCAACAATCGTTCCTACATCAGCAGCCTCTTCGAGATGAACCCGTCAAGTTCAGTCTTCACACCCCTTCGTGGTCACTTTAGAGACTTGCAGACGTCCCTTTCCAAAGACTCGTTTATCCAAAGAACATCGAGACTTTGGAACTCATTGCCTAGGGAGGTGTTTCCCGAGGCATACCATCTCTAGAAATTTAAGAAGAACACCAACTCCTACCTTCTTTTCCTTGGTTCTCACGGTTTTCTCTGATAATTACAGGATATCCCTTTTCGTGGGAATCAGAACATAAAAAAAAATCAGACCCGATCTACACTAAATCGCTAAAGAATACAACATGTGGCATGTGTCAAACTAACGCGTGTATTGTCAAAACTTTAAAACCAAACAAATAACCTGGATGGCGCGGATTTAGCGTAAGCAATATATGATCTACGGAAATAACCACCAGATTTTTTCTACTCCGTTCAAGTTCTATGATTCAATCTGTCAAATGTCAAACTCAAAATCGGCCATGACAGCTTCCAATTTCGAAAAGAGTCAATTGCTCGCTCAGAAGTGTATCTAATCACAGGTGGATTCGAGAGATCGAAATGCATGAGAGAGCAGAGCTAAATAATTGATGAGGGGGAAGGAATACATTTGAACGTGTGAGAGCGTCAAGTGTGCCACGGAGAGGGTAGGGGTGGGGGGTAGGGGGGGAGCTTGGTGGAAAAGATCGCATTCACGCGGATTTGCACTCTCCGCTGATCCTCGACGGCTCAGAGAACGCTAATGGGGATTGGCGGCTCCGTAAATAGAGCGTCATTGAGCCTTCTTGCCTGGGCTGCTTTACCCGCCATTATGCCATCGAGACGGCATCAGACGTCTCCGAGAAAAGCCCCCAGCCGGGGGTTGAGGCGAATTTGAAACGAGAATTTGGTAGAGGACCAAGATTTCTATAACACCCAGTCTATACTATTCGTGAAATGCTTTTCCAATCTTCTTCTTCTCGAATCGGATGGGTATTTAAAGGTCCTTCCTTTTTTCCTTATTCAATGAAAACAACAAATTCTCCTTCTGTTGGTTCTTTATTCTTTGGTAGTCTGGTCCACTGAAAAAGTGTTTTCTATTTTGGTTGTAGGTATAATGAAGTCATTGTGCAACGCAAATGCGTGTCGAAATATTATTATTTGGAGATTGGTACAATCGAACTTACTTCTGAGCAGTTTCGGATTTGGTGATACTAGCAGTGAAAAACTCAATGTTTTTATTGCTTAATTTCAATTCAAAGTGTGGCTTGATTCAAATTGACCAATAAAAACAATAACAACATTGTATTTTTCACCGCTGATGTCGCAAAAATCAAAATCGATTAACAGTAAACTTGTGCGTCAGATTTTAAATATTTCAATGTCATCTTTGTCAGCAATCGACGATATTTCTCTTTTTTATTGATATCAAGTCAATTTATTTCAATGAAAGGGTCAAATTAAACAAAATAGATAAAATTGTATATATGACACACGTTTTATAAGACACGTTCTCTCACTTGTTCCCTGTTAAATACAAGCATAATACGTTAGATACCAAATAATATTCATTCATTTTCTATTTATTTTGTCATCGCCGTTGTCAATGATAGGATAAAGCTTTGAATGCAACTATTATTAGCGATTTAACACCGTTTCGAACATTTCGGTTGACTCGGCCACCGCCTCGTAACCAAGCAATGTTCTCGACTATTATAAATCGCATAATAATCTCGTTGTTTCAATAACTATCAATGAAGATTTCATATAAAAATCTCTTAATCTTCGATGATACGTTTAATAATATAATATAATATGAGCAACTCATCCATTGCTGCGCTGCTAACTGACTGACTGCTCGATTATCTCGAATCACTACTCAATCTGAAAATGGAAGTAGTGGATGAACGCTTGGAAACTTTGATTCGTTATTACTTCCATATGGGGCTACAGCATAGGGACATTCATTTTTATTTATTGTCCTTGAAAAGCGCAAAAATGCACAAAATAGCGCAATAGCGCAAAACACAGTTGAAAAGCGAAATTATTGCGCTTTTTTCGCCTTATTGGCAACACTGCTCGGCTAGTCGGCTGTTACCGAGTTAGGCCGAGTTTCAAAAAAACGCTCCTATGTGGCCCTTCAACGGTTCCGTACTATAGTCATCGTGTTGCGCCGCTTCGTATTTATTTCATTCTCATAATAATAATGCCAGATTTTCCAAACTGTCACTCGTTTTTGGCACGTGAGTTTTCGCCCCCCATTTTCATACTATCGGAACATTCTCCCATTCACATCGTCCTGTCTGAGATGATCCCATGCACACCCGGTATATCCTCTGTCCGTACCCAAAAGTCGCACTCTTCAGCACGCCATCGTGTGTGAGCAACCAGGCGCCCTTAGGGGGTGCATCTGCCCCCCTAAGGGGGCTCCAGCCTGCGAACCTGCAGCTGTTCCAGCAGCCCCCGCTCATTAATGATGATGTGCCGCTATATAGGGCCGTGTCGGCCTCCGGACTACTTCACTTCTGGCTGATGATGCGCAGACAACAAAGATGAACGTCAAGAGCGAGGACAAAGCGGTCCATAAATCTCGCCGAAAACCAATTTTCGGCTTAGCGAAATTTGGGTGAGATGTTTTTTGGGGTTGTGGGGGGGGGGGGGGTGATTGATGCGCCACCTCGGAGCGCCAGAGGGGGAAAAGGGGATGATTCACCTGGCGACTATGGAGGAGATGACGATGAAGGGAAAAATCTGCGCTGCCCTGTGTAAAATTTTTCATTGATTGCATGACTGGTCGAATGCTTGCAATCAAGACAGCTAATATCAAATTCAAATGAATTTCAACTCATGCAATATAGAAAAAAATACAGTAGTTTTTGTAAATTCCATTTGGATTGTGTAATGCTCCTACGACTTTTCAGTCACTATTTGAAAAACCATCTCTTGAAGTGAATACGCATATGCATTTTTTCGAAGAGGACACCTTTATGCAGTAACTTTCCCTTCTCACGTTTGATAAAATTCCTATAGAAAAATAGATATCCAAACGATGATCATTTTTCTTATCTACCTTCATCTCATAAATGAATTTTTATCCATACTTATGAACCCTATGAAATTACTTTATTCCACTAGTGGAATAAAGAAAAATCTTGAATCTATAACATTCTACTTCTTCATCATCAATATGACTATTAACATTTTTATTCTTAGTCATTTCGTTCTTTGTTTCATCATTTTTCACTTCCATTAATAACAAGCTTGTTGTTGTTTTCGTTTTCAATAAAACGCAAAGTTTTTGATGAATATTTAAAGTCATGGATGCCCGCAAAATGTCGGATTATGAGAAATGTCTGCGATTCTCATTCTCAATGAATGTGATTTTAGATGAAAACGTTAGCATAGATTATAGAGAACCATTCTGTAATCTGTGACGTTGTATTGCATGCAAGGGCAATTCGTCTCGTCGGTGATGCCTCGCTTACAAACTCGATCACTTCTCTGGAACACCGTGGAAAAGTTGGCGATTTATCTCTATTTCATAGATATTTTCATGAGCGATGCTCTTCTGAAATATCAACAATCGTTCCTCCATTAGCAGTCTCTTCGAGATTAACCCGTCAAGTTCAGTCTTCACACCCCTTCGTGGTCACTTTAGAGACCTGCAGAACGTCCCTTTCCAAAGACTCGTTCATCCAACAAACATCGAGACTTTGGAACTCATTGCCTAGGGAGGTGTTCCCCGAGGCATACCATCTCCAGAAATTTAAGAAGAACACCATCTCCTACCTTATTTTCCTTGGTTCTCACGATGTTCTCTGAACATTACAGGATATCTCTTTTCATGAGAACCAGAACATAAAAAAAATGCATTTTATTCGAACATTTGTTGAACATTTGCTTTAGCATTTACTATTCACAATGTTCAACAATAATTCTTGTCTTCTCAATTCCTATTTCTGTTAGTTAACGTTTAGATTGTATTGAAAAGTTATCGAAAAGCATTTTAGTAAATTTCATACAGTAAGTACTTTTTTGTGCCATCAAACAAAGTTGATGATGGTTTCTTCGAAATGGAACGTTTTGGAAACGCCATTTTGTAGAGCTGAAAAAGTGGTGATGAGAAAGTGACTTTGATTTTTCCAAAACTCCTCAAAGGAATTCAGAAAAAAATAAAAACCAAACCACCAGATTTATTAACGAGATCCCCTTGCTGCTGTTCATCCTCATTTCGAGCACACTGTATAAAATTTGGTATTTGTATTAGATAAGTATCAAATTATTCAATGCATATCGTTTGAAACCCCAGATAGGTACTTGCAGTCACATACATGTTGATATTCCTATTGCAACACATAATTATACTTGCAACAGTATCTATGAGTACAAAAGCACTTACCATCCTTATTCATGCTGGCCTGAAAGCATTTGTTCAACCTGCAAGCTCGACACTGGTTGCGGTGTGTTTTGTCTACAGGGCAACGCCCTTTCATGTCCCCTGTGGCCTTGCAAGTGTAGACGCGGTTGCGATGGATGCTGCGTTTGAAGAATCCAGAGCATCCTGGAACAGACCAAGAAGTCAAAGGGAATAGCCAAAAACTCTAAGTGGAGTGGTGGTGTAAAAAAGGAAAATAAATATCTCAAAGTCATCTCCACAACATTATTAGAATAATCTAACATAACAAGGTAGAAAACGAGCAGAAAACAACTAAGTTCCTGGCAAATACCACGCAAAATATTGAATTATATCTACTCGTAGTCTATGCATCAATTCATATAAATGAATAAAAATACAAATATTTCTTTCTTCGAACATGCGTTCATGCTCCCAACGAGACAAACCGTAGACCTGTAGACCGGTTTCGGGCTTATTGGCCCTCACGGCGACACCAGATATTTATTTTCCTTTTTTACACCACCACTCCACTTAGAGTTTTTGGCTATTCCCTTTGATTCAATCTGCTAGTCGAGCAACCCAGCCACTCTCATATCTTCTATATGGGAAATTTATTAAGGAGTGTTTCTTTCTTCGCCGCTTGGTGTCGCCGTCTTCATACTCTTCTTGGGGATCGGCTCACTGCTATCAAATATGCGTGGATGCTTCCATCGATTCAGACCTCGCCTCGTGTGGAGATCTCAGGATCTCTACACGGTTGACTACCCTGTACTGATGAGGGCCAATAAGCCCGAAACCGGTCTACAGGTTGTCAGGCGTGTTTGTCTCGTTGGGAGCATAAACGCATGTTCGAAGAAAGAAATATTTTCATTTATATGAATTGATGCATAGACTACGAGTGGATATAATTCAATATTTTGCGTGGTATTTGCCAGGAACGTAGTTGTTTTCTGCTCGTTTTCTACCTTGTTATGTTAGATTATTCTAATAATGTTGTGGAGATGACTTTGAGATATTTATTTTCCTTTTTTAGACCAAGAAGTGATAGTGGAGCTTGGTGGGTTATATATAAGTAAATGGGTAGCGAGCCGAGACACCAAAAACTGCTTGCAATATCATTGTAATGTCATAATCAATTGGTTTCTTTCACTTACCGTCACAACTGTAGATACCATAGTGTTTTCCTGAGCTTCTGTCTCCACATACTTTACAAGGAATGTCCAGAAGCCTATCGCCTGAAAGAAATTGAATGATACGGTAATGATGCTTTTGATGTTGAGTGTTATATTTTCTAACGTTAGATATTTCTAGAGATTCAAAACGTTTACAATCGCAAATTCTTTATCTTTCTGAAATATTTTCACTCATAATTACACAAGAGCTTTTTTTGTCGAAGTAAACTTGACATGTATCAATGAGAATTCTATTGCCTCAAAAACTGCCCGAAAAAATTACTACTCCAACGGACTCGTAACTTGTTCAGAGGCAGTTTTTTCCGTTAAATTGCCCAATGGCAAAAAAAACTAGAGTGTTACCGAAGTAAGGCAATTCAATGAATAAGTAAATCAATGAATCAAAAAATAGGATGTAAATTAGTTTATTTAATTCAAGACTTCAAGACTTTGCACCTTTGCAATAGTAAAAAGAATCATTGAATAATTATTAACTTGACAACATCGCAACGGTTTTTCAAATTCCTTGGCAGGTTTCAAAAGTCAATGAAGAGAGTAATAAAAAACGAGTTAAATATACAGGGCGTTTCGTATAATCCCCTGTGTGTGAAAATATTTTTCAATATGTGACTCTTGTTTTGCCTTTCACTCAGACAAATTTGTAAAAATTACATTTACTCAATCTAACAGAAATCAACAAAATGAGAATATATTTTTCCTAGTATAGAGCACTGAACATATTTCCTCTACAGGGTGTCCCACTTATCATATTTTTGGAACGATGAAAGATGCGATGTTAGTCAAATGACACCAAATGAAGAGTTTCTCGAAATTTCGATAAAAATGCCATGAGAATGTGAAAACCCATAAATAATGAGTGTTTTTTTTAGAAACAAAATGATTTTACCACTGAATTCGCAGGGATTGGAAATGGTTTATGTGTCAGGATAACCCAGAGATGCGTGTACAAATAAAAAAGTAATAATGGGATGAAAAACACACCGAACAATTCATTTTGAGACCTTGTTCGAAATTTTGACTACACCACTGGTTTCAGGAAGTCTCGGTTTATTACTGATCTATTTTTATCGAAATATGTTCATGTATTGGAAATTTATATGAATTTTGAAGGACATGTCGTTGAAATGGAAAATTAACAATATTTTTGGTCTAGTTCAAAGTTCAACCGAACTCGTATCTCACGCGTCGTAATAAATCTACAGAGCTTTTCTCCACTAGATGAACACTCTGTATAACGGTACAAAGTGATATAAAGTTTCATGAGAAACCACCCGTATGCGAATAAAAAATCCGGGATCAAAGGGAGATCCAAACACGTCACAAAGAGCTATCCCGGAGCCGTCTAATCTTATGTATGGAAGTTGTTAAGACAGTAAATCAAGGAACAAACATCAGTCCCTCGACGTCAAAGGCGTCTTCACAGTCTAATCCTGGTTTCTCATCCTTCCGCTAGACAGCTCCATGACTACAGGTTTATTAAACCGGAAAGGGATAACCGAGTGAATTCCATGAATTCCTAATTGGCTTTGACGAATTCGGGTTTGGTTTTAACTGGAACTGATGGAAACTGATGAGGAATTGTAGCTTGTGTTGACAAGGTTTGGTGTGGAATTTCTGATTTCTGGATTGGCGGTTTGGTGAACTGTTGAAATTTGAATCCAGACGATTCATAAAGTGAAATGGTTCACAAAATGTTCCATTCGGACTAAGTGGACGTTCTTTTTTGTTACAAGCTGCCACAATTTATTGATGACAATTCATGCACTAAAAATGCTATATGTCGCGGTGCTTTGTCATTATGACAGCAAAAAAGTTTGCCCCAACTGTTCCAGAGACACGGAACCTAACATTGTAGAAATTTTTTTATATTTTGGTTGATAATGAAGTCATTGTGCAACGCAAATGCGTGTCGAAATAGCATCTATTTCGATAAGCATTTTTTATTATTCGGAGATTGGTACAATCGAACTGTCAAATGAAATTCAGAAGATTTAGGCCCAGTTTACTTCTGAGCGATTTGGATTTGGTGATATTAGCAGTGAAAAACTCAATGTTTTAATTGGTTAGTTCAATTCAGAGTGTAATTTGAATTAAATTGACCAATAAAAACAATAACAACATTGAATTTTTCACCGCTGGTATTGCAATAATCAAAATCGCTCAACTATAAACTGGGATTTACGCTTGTGCGTCAGATTTTGATTATTTCAATGTCATTATTGTTACCAATCGAATATGTTTCTATTATTTATCAATATTGAATCCATTTCTTTCTTCAAATCAATTCAAAATAGAAAAAATTGCATATGACACACGTTTTATAAGACACGTTGTCGCACTTGTTCACTTGCGCGTGCGACAAAATAGCGTCTTATAAAACTTGTATCATAATATACTATTTGATTACGTTATGTCAATTTTTATCAAACTTGCGTTGTCAGAAAATAATCTTATTTGTGGAAATGTCGCGATTTGAAGTCTTCGAGTGGAGAAATTGAAAAAGCCATCAATGATAATGTGCCTCGCAATACTGTGAATTCAACAACGTCAATTTGGCGACAATTTGCGATGTTTGGAAAAAAAATATGAACTCATTGCAGAAACTTCCACTGAAGAGTTAGCTTCTATTTTATGTGACTGGTCGTTCAACATGAAGAAGAACAATGGCGAAGATCATAAAGAGAGTGCAGTCAAGACGATTTTGAACACTTCAGCAAAAATGTTACAATAAGAGAAGTACTTTAAAGATTATAATAGTATATCATGATACAAGTTTTATAAGACACTATATATTTTGTCGCACGCGTTGTTTGGAGTACGACGAGCGATCAAACAATCCCAGAAAAAAGGAAAGTGATTTCTAATGCTCTAAAAAAACAAGACATTTTTGAAATGGCATTGTCCTGGAGTGAAGAAGAACCTGTTGGCCTCCAAAAAAAATTTATCACATTGTTGCCTATGAATTGGCTTGGAGAGGTGGAAAAGCAGCAAATTGTAAGGTATTCTATTTTGAAATCGGAAGGCCAGAAGAGTTAAATATAACCCAGTGTTTTCGAAGACAGCACAAGGGGGAAATCAGAAGTTGGCCGACAGTAAATGCTTGGTAGCAAACACTGAAGAATTTTGTGAATGTCCAGTAAGATTGTTTGAACAAATTATGGGAAGACGGGATAACCATATCACATGTGAAAAGTTTTTTTTTACTCCAAATATTACACGATAATAAATGAAATATCTAAATGGACCAAATATTGGACTTGATGTCAAGCGGGTGAAAAATAAGAATCATTCTAATCGAGCTGCCGCCGTAACTGAATTGTCCAAGAGTGGTATAGGTGAACATAAACTTGTAAAAATTACGGGACATAGCAACCCATCGTCATTAAAACCGTACCTTCAGTTAGATGAAGAACATCATAGAGGAATCATTGGTTCTATTCGTACTACAGCATGCAGCAAACTATCAACAAAAGACAAGAAAGTTCTGGAAAACAACCTTTTTTTTTAATAATTGTGTTTTTAACAATTGTACTTTTCCGTTCTAATTTTTTAATTTATTGATTTATATATTCCTTAAATTGTCGTACCGAATTACAATCTAGCTTTTTTTGAATCGAAGTATACTTGACATTTATAATTCGAATTTTTTTGCCTTTAGGCAATTCAACTCAAAAACTGACAGAAACAATTACTCGTCCTACTAATTTTTTCAGAGGCAGTTTTTTTCGTTAAATTGCCAGCAACAGAATTCTCATTGATACATGTCGAGTTTACTTCGACAAAAAAAAGCTCTCGGGTAATTATAAGTTACAAAAAAAGCTCTCGTTTGTGAAATATATATTTTTTTATTTTTTTATAAATGGATCATTATTTTTTTTTACCTGTTCCCATCCTTCGACCCTGTCCGGACCGCAACTTTCCCCAAACGGCGGAATCAATTTTGACGATTCGCGAATTCGAAAAAAAAAAAAAAACTCACCACCACCCGCGCTGTGCGAGCACCGAATTTTCACCTCCGAAAAATTCCCAACCCCTAGCGAAACGCGACAGCAACTACCCCCGCGATCCGCAGGCCATTTTGTCACGTCCCAGCCTGCTACGATGTCATCCCCACCACAGCCAACTTCGCTACTCCTTCTCGCCGAGAATCGGGGGTTCGGGGGTTGGAAGGGGGTTGGTCGCTTCAGACACCGTCGGATTGGTTTTTTCGCGTTTTTGTACAGGGCAGGGCGTCTACCGTCAGGGGTGTTTTTTTTGGTGGCCCCCGGAAATCAGGCCTGATGATGGGTCTTGGAAGTTCGAAACGTTTTGGCCTGAAAAAATGGGTTTCCTTCGATGGAATCGATCTTCATACCACCAGAACCATTCGGAGAACCAACACATCGGGTTCGATCCTATATTTTCTTGGATTCGGATGGGCAAACACGATTTTCATGTATTATTATGTGTCAGCATAAACAATTTATTGACAATACGAGCGCTCATCAGAGAATGTTCAGTAAGTGATTGTAGAACTTTTAACAAACAGCCTGATTAATAATAAACTTTCTTAAAAAATACCTATTTAAAACGGTAGGTATATATTTTTTATTGCCTTGTCCCCTGTAGGATTTTTTTTCTAAATAAATCCAACAATCATCACGAGTTGATGATCAAGTGACAGTTTGTTTATAAACTGTAAGAACTTGTGACTTGTGTCAAAATAATCATCTAGTTTGATCTACATGTCGCAGTGTAATCATTAAAGTTTTCAAAGCCTGAGCAACTGGTCTATTCCTTCTGATTGTAATCAAATAATGTCTTTGTGTTAATAATCGATTACAACTATCAAACTGACATTCTCCAAGTTTACTTCGATTTCCATTATTCTCGGTTGTTGTTAAAAAAAACCTTAATTTTGTAATTTTATCAATTGAAATAGGAAATAGGATCGTGTGCTTTTGGTGATATATCTGAAAAAATAGAAATATACTTTTTCCATTTTAGTTGTATAATGAAGTCATTGTGCAACGCAAATGCGTGTCGAAATAGCCTCTATTTCGATACGCATTTTTTATTATTCGGAGATTGGTACAATCGAACTGTCAAATAAAAGTCAGAAAAGTTAGGCCCAGTTTACTTCTGAGCGATTTGAATTTGGTGATATTGAAATACTCAATGTTTTAATCGGTAAATTTCAATTGTGTGTAATTTTATTTAAATTGACCAATAAAAACAATGACAACATTGAATTTTTCACCGCTGGTATTGCAATAATCAAAATAGCTCAATTGTAAACTGGGTTTTACGCTTGGTGCGTCAGATTTTAATTATTTCAATGTCATCATTACATCCATTTTTTTCTTCAAATCAATTCAAAATAGAAAAAATTGCATATGACAAACGTTTTATAAGACACGTTGTCGCACTTGCGTGCGACAAAATAGCGTCTTATAAAACTTGTATCATGATATACTATTATCCAATGATACCTAGCAAAACATTTGGGGTGTTTCATGAAATTTAAATTAGTTGCCTTCTAGTTGTTTTGTATTCAAATATGTGAAATCTACCCGACAGTCTATAAACGTCAATTTTTAGAAACAATCATTGCACTATCAATAAAAAAGTGAAGGGGGGTGCAAAATACACGTACCCTGTACCTCAAGACCCACATACTGGGCAAAAACAAAGTGAGGCTATTAGACACTCTCCAGAACATAGCATTACGCCCCAAACCCATAATTCATCTTCCCTCGTATTTGTCCGACTAGACACTCTCCACTGGGTGTTTCATTGATAATTGCAGTTATTATTTCTGTAGAATCCTGGACTCGAAATATTAATTTTCAACCCAAATCACTTAGATGAAACGTGGCTCCTTATATATACTGAGATACATTGGGTTTTATTTGAAGATTAAAATTTCAAAAAGAAGCATTTTGTTTTTTGAAACGGATTGAAGTTTCATTTGCGTGAATAATTGCAATCTTATGATGAAAACCAAGAACAAAGGCAGGAGTTGCAATACCCGCGTAATTATAGAGACTCGCCCCGTCCTGTAAAAATGATCAAGTTTGAGGTTATCAAGTATTAAATTCTTGAATTAATTTAAGGATCATGAATTAGCTGATAAATTCACAAAGTAGGTACACGATTTAGTTCAGCTACCTACTGCAATATGGTTGTCAAATCATCAACTTCATTGATATTTTCAAGACTTGTTCATTTTTGGGCAGTGTGTTTGCCACCAAATTTCACTCTATTTCTATTATATCTCCGAGAAGAACGATTACAATATACGTTAAAGAGGTCAGATATCTAGGAGTAGGTAATAATAGACGAAAAGGAAATACATAAAACTGTATTATGCAATGAATAGGAAATTAATCAACAAAAGAGAGATATCAAGACAGACAAAGCCAAAAATATTCAAGAAAATATCTAGACCAGTATTAACATATGGATGTGAATCTTGGATTTTAACAAAACAAATTGCAAAAATGGAATTCAAGCAACAGAAATGAAATACCTGAGAATAATCAAAGGGGTGACAAGAAGAGATGGAATAACAAATACATCAACAACAGAAGAACTATGAGTTAAAAGATATTATTTCCTTCATAGAACACAAACAATTGGGGACACATACAGAGAATGCTATACAACAGACCTGTCAAACAAATTTGGGAAGCTAAAACACAAAACAAGAGAAGAAGAGGGAGACCTATACAAGAACCTGGAACGACGTGATAGGAAAGATAAAACAAGGAAGAAATAGACAATGGAGAAAAAAGAGAGAAAAAAGAATGGAAGAAGTTTATTAAACAATAACAAAATGATAAAACGACACCCTGAGAGTAAAAGGGTATAAATCGACACCCTGAGGGTGAAAGGGTTCGAGATTATAATAATATATATACCCATAACTGACACCAAGTGATTTAGTTGTTACTGAAGCATCTACTCTTTATGTCATCATTTTCAAAGTTATAGAAGGTATTAGGTTTATTACTCAAGGACAAGTTTTCCACTATTGTTTTTCGTACAATATTCGGTCCGATTCTTTAAAAAGTGGTTAACACAGAGGATAAATTAGTAACGTTGTTATCAACTACTTTTTTAACTACTTTAGATTTTCCACTATTCATATGTGGTATTCTTCAAATACGAAATTTATCAAGGTTGCTAATTTCTTACATTTCCACTCAGTGGTAAATAAATGCGGAAAAGTTAGTAACTCCTCTTCTTTTTTATTATAGTTTGTTGTTTTTCTGCAATTTCAACGTCAATCTAACCTCATTTTTTGGATTCGATGTAGTATTAGCACAGAGAAAATATCGGCATACAGATAACTTTTTTGTCTTCTGTGTCAGAGACTGCCAATTTTTCCGTGAATAATTGCAGGAATAATAATTATGTTCTGTTAATGAACTTATAGTGAGGTAGGTATAAATATATCCTGGAATGCATTTCATTACACAGGATCATTGCTCATTTATTCAGCTAGGTATTTATTTTTTCAGTAGCAATTCATTCTACCATGTTGAACATCATTGGTTCTATCAGAGACATCATTAACATTATTATTCTTGGCATGTGATATATCTTGGGTAAATTTTTAGGTCAATAACTTTGAATTGGTTTGTATAATTTCATAAGGCTCTATATAATTGGATGCTATCTGTTTCTTGAGCATTTATATGTAGATATTTTTATGATAGTAGGAAGGTATAGGTTCTCAATAATATCGATTATCCTACCATATAATTATTTCCTGAGCGACTCAAATTCTGAAAACTGTAACAAATATCCTTCATAACTGCCTCTTCAAATATATATCACCTTTATGATGAATTATTATTTCATTTCCACCAGTTAAATCTGGTGGATAAATTAGTCACCTCATCAGTGGTAAACCAACGACAAGTTGTTAATTTTTTTTCCATTCTGACGTTAGAGAATTGAAGATTCGGAAAGTGATTCAAATAACAACTGACCTTCCTATTTGCCACCCAAATGACAGTTGTTGATATAACCACTTCCTTAGAGAATCAATTAATATTATTATATGCAGTTTCAGTTGTTTCCACAAGGCTTTCAATATACTTATATAACGTGGCCTCAGCATATGTAAAAACTTAAAGCTATCATTGGCACAAACGAGAAACAGAAGGCGACTGCGCCTATCGATACCTCTCTAAAAAAATTGTCCACAGTCCAATTATCGATGAAGCACCCTCTACAACGCCACACCAACCCCGCTGCTGATGCAGCAGCATCCTGCTGCCGCAAATCCCGCAGTAAATCGGCGGCAGCATCAAGTGACCCGTGGTTGTAAAGTGTGGGAAGTGTCAGGTGGGCGGAACGACCCTGTGCGCGCGGGGTGGCTTGCCGGAGTGGGGGCGGGTACCTACCCCCGGCGCTGGCCAATCGCGTGCAGGCAGGCGTCACGTGGTCGCATAGCTTCTCGACGCATCGGTGGTGTACAGGGGGTTGCGGCGGTTGGGAGACTATTGGTTTTTTTGCTTGGAAAATTACACTATGACTGCGAATTCTTTATCCGATTTGGAAAACTAACGAAATTAATGAAGAAATACATAGATATTAGGCATGTTTTTACAGGAAATCTAACTTTATATTATTATTCTTCATAGTTTGAAACCCCCATGTGTAAATTTTCACGTACTTCCTATGGACGGTTTTGCAAATTTGAAAGACATAATCATCTACCAGCTGAAATAAAAAATAAGGCAGACTCAAAAGTATTTCGAAAATGTGCGAAACAACTTTTACTTTCAAAAGCATATCACACATCAGCTAGCAAGAATATTTTTAAGATAGACAGTACACGAACCTGTATTTATCAATTATTTATTCACTTCTTGTTCTGTAGAATCCTTTATATGTCCTTTTTCATGTAAGTTTTTTCACTTGTGTTGTCCTCTAATTTTTAGACATGCTTTGTCAATAAGAATTTTTCTTCTTCGACAATAAACTACATTATCAATTGAAATTGCAATCCTCAAGATTAAAATTTGAAAATACATTATTTCTCGAAAGTTTCTTGGATTTATTGAGAGGTAAGCACGCAGCTCTTTAGATCAGCTAGTATGAAAAACATTCTCTAAAAATAAAATCATCACAATTTTTCGTATTATAGGGGTGTACATCTCTGAAATACGTTACTCTTCGAGAAATTTGATTGGGAACACATGGTTGTTTAATTATGAATATAAATATACAAATATTGGATATTCTTTTTTCCTTCACAGACAGAAAATTCATTACATTTAACATTGTTCGAATCAGTGTATATCTTAAACATTTCAATGTAGTTCGCATCGCTCTATTTTGAATAATGGAAATATGGAGCAGACTTCCAAATGATGCGCAGTTATGCGTTATGCTATTATATAATTATATTTTGGTACCAATTGTAAAATATTTCGCTATTTCAGAAATGAAGCTTATACATATTTATTATTAGAAAATTTACTCAATATATAATTAACATAAGCAAGGAACGTTAAATTAGAGTCAGTTTACTTCTTCTATTTCAACTGATGATGATACCTACAAATAATCGTATAGTGCATATTTATTTTATTTAACCTTCCTTTTTCTAAAAATGCAAAATTTAGACTATCATTGTGTCATCTGCAAACAATGCAGTTTTACTTTCTTTCAATACATTGACAATATCATTTATATAATTAATAAACAATAGAGAACCCAGAACTGTTCCCTGGGGAACTAGTATCAATGTTTTTTCTCAAACAGCAACTTTTTTTAACGATATTGTAAATTCACAATTGATATCAGAATCCGAAGATATACTTATCACAAATTGACAATCGAACAAGTTTCTGAATAAAACGTCTAAAATCCCCATCTTATAATATAAATACAATCGTCAAGTTAAATAAAAAATATGTCAATTATTTCTGATTGTAATCTAGTATCAGTGCTTGTCATATATTGCCGATAATTTGAATAGATAAGTACATCAAAATATGAAATACTATGATCAGTTTTACCATACACCATCAAACATTATTTTTCTCACCTCGACATGTGAGGATATTGAAGTTTTTTAATGTGAAACTAGTTTTCTTTTGCTGATTATCAAAATATTTGAATTATATTGAATTAGATTGAAGATGAACATTTTTGTCTGATTGTATGAAATTTTGATTCAGCTAACAAAATAGGGAATTAATTTATTACAAAAACATCGATTTTCGTCACTCTATTTGTTTCATTTATTCCAAGTTATGTTGGCATGTAGACGAAGGCTTTTTTGAGTAATGAATCAATTGAACTTCGTTCTCGAATAATTCATTCCTCAACCTCGGAAGGCTGTGAAAGTGGTAAACGGGCAAATCCATTTGTAAACTTGGGCCTGCAACCCTTTTCCGCAGCATCCCTAAGGATTACCAACTTGATGGAAGGGGCTCAAAGTTATACGCTTCTTGGAAATCGTCTTAATTGACTCCAACAAAATGTGGAGCAGCTGGGAAATTTCGCCCTCACATCCAAGATGAACTTCGAGAATTGTAGTGATTTTCCTTTTGGGAAATATGGAATTGAAAAGCAAAACACGCCACGGAATCAAAATGGACATTCTTTCTGTATCTGATTTCCAGAACAAATTCAAGTCTCAACGGTGAGATAGCTGCTGTGCAAAATGGAGTGCCTCAAGGATCAGTCCTTGGACTTCTCCTATTCTTGCTATACGTCAATGATACGACATAAAAGGCAAACTCCATATCTCTTAACCTGATCATAAGCTAAATTAAATACATTGGAATATAAAGATAAGTATATATATATATATATAATCAGTTGCCCAATGACATCAATGAAATCTCACGTCATCGCAAAATACTTAATATTGTTCTCTGAATTTAAAATTTCGACCATACGTATGTGTTGTACCACGTGATATAGTACATAATTGCAGACCCCTCTAATATCAAACAAATACTACATGATGCCGGATCTAGCATAGGCATATATTATCTAAGATTAAACTCACGACTATTGCAAACCAATCGAATCTTTCGAGTAAACCTAGGTAGAAATTAATCCTTTTGTCTCTAGATTATAGCCTTTACTCTCCTTGACACCTTTGTATATATATTTCATTAGTTTGCAATAGTAGATACTTCAATACTCCACCTGAAGAAGCTATATAATAGCGAAACACGTATCGTGAATTAGTGAAAATCTTGTAGTGTTGAATTATGGATGTTCATCAAGTATCTGGATCATCTATTTAAACAAATTTGTTCTGTTTGTTCCTCTCTTTTCATACATAAGCTTTGTCAACAAAAAACAATTCACTTACTTCTGTCATTGAGACATGAATGTAACCTATTTGTTTTCATTTCAAAGCAAAAACTGCCGAAGTCAAAGTTGAATTTCACCTTAATCAATAAATATAGGAATATTCTCATACGTCTATAAATGACGAATGAAAGCGGTCCCAAAACTCAACCTTGAGGCACCCCCAACTCTCATTCGAGACTCGGACATTTCATCGTGTCAGAGAGACAGTTCATCAATGCCATTCCTTTGTCTCGTTGAAATAAACAAAACAATGCCCGGCCTACTACCTACAGATCGCCCGGATTATCGGCTCAGTCGCCTGTTTCGCATCCCCTGATCCCCTCAATAAGCGCTCCGGAATCCAGGCGCGAAATGTGACATGATGGCGATCGGGTGTGTGTGTGTGTGTGTTGACATTCCCGACGAGTCCGGGGGTCATCCCGGAGGACACGTCCGGAGGATTAGGCTCGCTCCGGCATAGCCGCTTGTATATAAACAGTGGCGCACACCGACCTATCTGTGTTTCCTTTTCGATGGATTAGGAAGAGAAACACGATCAGTGTGGTGCTTTGGAAACAGAGTCGGAATCTTGTCACAGTAGGATTCGCCACGCAAAAGTCCACCCCCACTACTACACTCTTTTCTTCTCACAATTGGACCAATCGGAAGCCTCCGTTTTCTCTGAAGAAACAGAACAGATTCAATGTAAATAGCTGGCTGTCAAATAAAAGAGTTGAGAAGTGGACAGACTGCCACACGAGGAAGAATGGAGGCTGAAGAATTTTTTTTTATGTTCTGGTCTTTGGAAAGGGACGTTCTGCAGGTCTCTAAAGTGACCACGAAGGGGTTGTGGAGACTGAACTTGACGGGTTAATCTCGAAGAGACTGCTAATGGAGGATCGATTGTTGAAATTTCAGAACAGCATCGCCCATGAAAATATCTATAATAATAGATATAAATCGCCAACTTTTCTACGGTGTAGCGAGTTTGTAAGCGAAACATCACCGACGAGACGAATTGCCCTTTTTTGGACAGAATCAGGATATGTTTAGGTGCCGCACTCCAAATATGGGAACAGTATTCCAGGACAGGTCAGATCTGAGAATTAAAGATCATAAGCAGCTGACTGGGAGTGAAATAGCTCTTGGCTCGAAACAGAAATCCAAGTTTTTGGGATGGTTGGAAGGAATAGTGGAGGAGTGAGGGTGGCCTGGCTTGATGCTACTACTACTCTTCAGATATTTAGTGGGAGTAAGACAATTCGGTTTAGTTTTCGATCGACAATAGATTGAGTTCTTATGACAACAAGGCATTGGGTTATGTCAATCCTATACCTATATATTGGGATGCCCATACTTTTTTGTAGGGTAATATACGTTTTCGAGAATCGATTGACATTTTAATAACATTTGCCAATCGCAAAAAAACGAGAGCAGTGCTAATAATGCCGATATTAGCAACGCTAATAATGCCGATATTAGCAGCGCTAATAATGCCGATATTAGCAGCGCTAATAATGCCGATATTAGCAGCGCTAATAATGCCGATATTAGCAGCGCTAATAATGCCGATATTAGCAGCGCTAATAATGCCGATATTAGCAGCGCTAATAATGCCGATATTAGCAGTGCTAATAATGCCGATATTAGCAGCGCTAATAATGCCGATTTTAGCAGCGGTAATAATGCCCATATTAACAGCGCTAATAATGCCGATTTTAGCAGCGCTAATAATGCCCATATTAACAGCGCTAATAATGCCGATATTAGCATCGCTAATAATGCCACATCAGTGCGGAATTGTCTTATTCATTAACTAGTAATATTTTTTTGGGTAAATATCAGTATCGGCCTGCTTCCCTTCAAATTTTAAAATCACAATCATTGTTGCCCCCTCTAAGTTATTCATTCAATTCTGACAATCTGATAACCCACTTTTGTCAGCGTTAATCGGTGGATAATTTAAAATAAATCTTTGAATTCAGCCTAACCCTTGATTATATATACATACTCAAGCGCCTAACGGCACCACTCAAACTGACCCTACGTCCTGATCTCATCGCACGTGCCCTCATTCAACACTCAGTCTATTCGATGCGCATTTTAAGGTGGCCGCTTTCATCCAGGGCCGGACCAAGGGATCAAAATTGTGAGCCCCTCGAAAAAAACTGGCGGTATCAAAAATAAACTACATCTCAAACATTATTTCATTCAAGAATAGGTACTGAAAACAGAAAAAAATTAACGAACTGAAGGTAAAATCCGCTCAATTTAAATTTTTTTATGGCAAATATATTTCTATTTTGATTTTGAATTCAGTGATATTTTTTGTATTTTGTGACAAGCATTAATTCTTTACTGTAAAGTTTTCTGCATTTCCTGCGTTCAACAAGAGATAAAAAAATCGAGGTTGGGGCAGTGCAGTCTATTTTTTATATCAAAATCTGACTAATGCGCGTAGCTATGAAGCACATGGACGAGCAATATTTCGAATTGAATCTACTTTTGGAAAGAACACTCAAAAGGAACAAGAAATGCTATAGGTTTAACAATAAAATGTTCGCATATTTTTCCAAAGTCCGGCCCTGTTCTTCTATTCGAAGCATTTCAAAGACCTTTTGTTAGGCAATCGACCGTGCTTGGAGTACGAGAACGTGATTTAAACTCCAAGAGAGTGGCTTTTCTATGTTTATTCTGCATGTTATTTTGATAATTTAATAGACTTCAACCCTTCGGTGTGAAATATTTCGAACTTAAAAACGTATTGACGGTGAGAAAAATATTCTTCTTCGTCCTGCTAGATCCGACTTTTTTTATTACATAGATAGTTAGTCATAAATGAAGCTTAATGGAATGTAGTCTTAAAAAAGATCCTGCATGAGAGAATGAAAAGAAATTCACTTTAATTTCTACATAATTGTAAATATGAGCAGACAGTGGCATCAGATGGGAGAAATATTTCAACTGCCAACCCCTGTATACAATGTCTGTTTCGCCCCGTTTTCCATCCCCCAAGCAACGTTCGACCCACCTCCGAAAAACTAATTGCATCTCGATGACAAAAAGCTCGAAGGTAAAAAGAAACGAGGAAATGCGAGGGAATCGAGGGCTGCAACCCGCTACCTTTTATGAAAACACAGCAACCCCCGGAGCTGGAAAAAGCGGCCCGAGTAATAATTGAGTTTGGTAAAAATCACAAAAATCTCGGCATGAGTCGCTTCCGGTTCCAGAAACCGATACACCTGATGCTCTACTTACAGAATATCGGATAGAAAGGAGAATGTACCAATTATTGAACCCAAAAAACGTTTATTATACGTTCAAATAACGTGGTGATGATTATAATCACGTTACAGGTTTGATATCGCAACTTGACTGGGAGAAAAGGGATTGAAACAGGAAAAATAACATGCATACTACTTTTTTCAGTGATTATCAACATTATGAAACAAGTTGTGAAATCTCAATCTCATTCATCCTACTGGTGTTCATCAAATGTCACCAAATTAACATTCTCACTTTGCGGATCTGTGTTCTTCAACTACTTTTTTTATTGCGACATTGTATCTTTCAAGATAAGGAACTTGCAGTATAAACGTTGATACGAAGTTATTATCTTACATTATTTCATTCCTGAGAACCGTTGCATCCATGTATTATTCCAATATCAGTTTGAGAACCTGTTTGTCAACATTGTCTAACGCTAACGTATATTTTATGTTCTTCAAAAACATTCATTCAAAAGAAAAAAAAAAAAAAACAAAGTCATAACAACTTACCAATAAACATCTTAGATGCCTAAAGAGGTAGACAACGTCGAACACAGGATATGTCATTAATGTTCATTGAAGTAAAATTAAAATGAGAAAACTACGTCATAAAAATTCACCCATTAACACCTGAGATGCTTGAAAAGGTAGACAACCAACAGAAAGAGCTGAACAACGTTGATATGTCGACAATTCAAAGATATTCCCTAATACGTTCATAGAATTTCATGAAACTAACTTTTCGTATTTGTTGTAAGTAGGTAGTAGGTAATAACATCTACATCATATACGTCATTTTTAGGACATGTTTTCAATTACTCGGCATCGTTTTACCAATGGATGGAAATACCTGTTTTTTCAGGCGTGAAAAATCGATAATTTTATTTGGTGGACCTCTGATATACAAGGTGTCCATTCGAAGAGACAATGGTAGGGTATAGGTTAGTAGTCAGCTTCGGGTATTTTTTATGGATTCGAGAAGTTTTCTTCTCATGTTTCTGCAATAGATGTTTATTTCAATTCATAAAGGCAACACTTTTCATCGATATTGTCAAGCATAACTCTTGTGGTAGCTACAGAACAATGTTTCAACGTTAGAACGTGCGTTTTTCAATGAAAACGAGTAAATATTTCCTAATCACTCAGATTTTCCTATCCCTAATTTTCTTGTCCCATTAGCAAACATCATTTGCCACCCCCCAAGTGAAGACACATTTCCACTTTCCCAGGCCTTTTGAAAAGCTACCTGTTCATTTGTCACCAGCAGTAGTAAGACACGGAGAGGTGCTAGGTAATCCGCAGACAATGGACCAAAAGTGCTACTCCAGACCTCGTGACAGACGCGTATCTTCCATTAGGCGCGGATGTGACACTCTGGGAACGTCATTATTTAAATGTGAGTGCTGTGTCACTCCGGTGATGATGGTCGGATGAAATATTAACGTCGCAGATCGAATCATTTAGTTGATGTTTATGCTCGAGTGAATGCTGGAAAATGGATTTTGATTTGAAATCGTTGTCTTTGGATTCGTCATTTTGTATTTTTCTCTTCGATATTTCGGATTCAAGCTGCAAATTGATTGAATAATAAGGGGGTTAAATTTAAAAGAACAAAGTTTGCCACGTGACTAAAAAACCGAGCATAAATTTTTTGTCGCATTGATCGCCCTGTAACTTTAGTAATTTCTGTCCGATTTTGGTGAAATTTCTACCAAATCGTAAGTTTCGGAATCATGAGCGATATTACTTCTGAGATGTTTTTTTTTTCAAGTTGGTAATCGATAAGTTCGTGTAAGCTCTGAATTATTGCTAATAACAATCAAAACATTGCACACTTTTTTGAAACACATAAGATAGGAAGAGATTGACATGAATCAAAGAGGGATCACACTTCAAAACAAAACATAATGAGGTCAAGTTCAACTACTCACTTTTGCCACAGGGCGTTAAGAAGTTAAGGTTTGTAAAGATAACTTTTGTTTTTCCCTGTATAATAATCAAGCCATCAGCTATTCTTCAAAACTAAAATTCCGAAACATAAATGAACGATTTGATCGAAATTCTACCAAAATCGAACAAGAATTAGAAAAGTTACATTGCCCAGATAAAATTGAAATATTACCAAATAAAAGTCGACAAATTGAAATCGGCGAATAAATCAAAAATCCATCTAATCAATACCCCAAAATCATGTATACATAGTCAGCGCTGCAATCTTCAAAGTATTATTGATTCTGTTCAGCTGATGCTCGAAATTTGGAAAATCGCTTCTCAAATTTTCCACCACTTTATTGATCCTCCCGTTGATGTCCTTTTGCTTGCTGTACTCGGAAGTCAGCTGCTCTGCTGTTTTGTACACCGTGTAGGTGTTTTTCCCCATCGAGAGGTAGTGGTACATGGAGTGCTTCTTCTCCTGCATCGTCAACAGCTCGAAATTGAACTGTCTGTCGCTCTTGCTACTCTCCAGCTGGTCCAGCAAATCGTCCGCATACTCCCGAAGAGTCTCTGCCTCCTGATCGGCCTCGTGGATCTCACGTTCAGTAGCCTCAGCCGAATCCTTCGTCCTCTTGCCCTTCTTCTTCAGCTCCTCAATCTCCCCCTCCAGTTGCTTCGTCTTGTTCCGCAGGTTGTCCATCTTCTTCTGGTAGTTAACCCTGATTCTATCTTCCTGAAACAACAGCATGACTCACCAATCAACAATTATTAGCTGAATTAGGCGAACCTTGGACACGTTTCTCTTCTGTCTGGCCTCCGAGGTCATGTAAATGGAATTCCTCCTCGACAAGCAGTACTCCAGGTCCTTAAGTAGCTTCTCCTGCGCCTTCTTCAGCTGGCCGTGGATGACCTCCATGCGGTGTATCTCCAGTTTCATGGTTTCGACCTCACCACCGGCGTTCCTCTCCTGCTTCATAGTCCCCAGGGCTTCCCTGGCCATCTGCAGCTTCTTCTCCCACTCCAACGCCTCCCTGTTGGTGTCCATCAACTCTTTGCTCAAGACAACCTTGTCCTCTTCAATGTCGGCTATTTCGGCTTCGATCTGCAGCAGCGAGAGCTCAGCTTCCTTCAGCTTGGAGTCGTAGTTGGTCTGGAGAAGGGAGTTGTTCCTGTCCAGATCTATCTTCTTGTTGCGTTTCTTGAAGAGGTTCTCACAGAGGGCCACGCCTCTGTTCTGCAGGTTATTGATGTTGTGCGAGACGCTTTCTTCGTACTTCTTGTAGGCTTCCAGCTCGTCGTTGATCTTCAGATTCTTCTGTTCCAGGATCAGGGTTTGCTTCTTGAGCAAGTTGATATCGTGGATCTGATTCTGTCGTTCATTGGAAACCGCAAGAATGTTGTTTTGCTCTCTCAGCCAGTAGGTCTGGAGGTTCTTGATGCTGGCCTGAGTTTCCTCAATGTTCTTCTCCAGTTCGAGTATTTGCAGGTCTTGGGGGGACATGGAATTGTCCAGTCTCGCTGAGACTTTCTCCAGCTTGCTGTTCAGCACTTCTACTTCCCTTTCTCTCTTCCTGAAGAGCAGCTCGTAGTTTTCTTTTTCGGATTGCAAGGCGTCTGCTTCTTTTTCGAGGACTGCTTGCTGGTCCAGCACCTCTTTGAGCAAGCGGTTGTTGTCATCGTTTATGTATTTCTGAGACTCGGTTTCTGATTTTACCAAGCTGCTTTTGTTTTCCGCTTCGGTCATTATAACCTCGACGTCCTGCTTTTTGACTTTGATGGCGTTGAATACCTTGGCGAGGTTTTTGGATATTTTGTCGTTCACCAATTGCATTTCCAGATTCTTCAGCAGTGCCTCTTCCAGCTCTGTTTTCTTATTAGCAACCCTATCGAATTCTTTCGCTAGAGAATTCAGTGCGTTCTCCCTCATCTGGTTTTCGTTGTGAATAACTTCTATATCCTTTTCGGTTTCCTCCAAGATAGCTTGCAGCTCTAATATCTCCTTGTCCATGGCTGCTTTCTTCCTCATTTCATCCTCAGTCTGTGCAGAGCAGATCTTGACGTCTTGTTCGAATCTGCACTTGATCATAGTGAGTCTCTCATTCTCCATCAACTCCTTTCTGATCAACTTCTTCACTTGGTCCGTTTCGGACGTGGTGCTCTTCAGTTTCTCCTGTAACTTCGCTAGTTCCTCATGGATGCAACCCAGGCCCTTATCTCGGTTGCCTATGGCAACAACCACCGAATTCCAAGATTGCATGAGACACCTGTATTCGCTCTGAAGGGCCTCCACGTTGGTATTGCCCAGTACGACGTTTTGCTCGAGGTATTCAGTCTCGTTTTCCTTCACCTTGATCTGCGTGTTGATGGTCTCTATCTCAGACTCGAGCTTCCATATCTCCACCAGCAGCTTGTGGATCAGGATGTCCTGCTGCTTGTTTTCTTGTGCCTTCAACATGTTGTCTCGCCTGGTTTTCTCCGCCATGCGTTTGTTTACCGAGATGTGGGATTCGATTTTGCTTTCCCACTGTGCCATCTGGTTTATGATGAGGTTCACTGATTCGATCTCGTTCTGCAGCTCCCGGTTGGTCTTCTCGGACTGGTGGTACTTCTCCATGAGCTCCTTGTGGCTCTTCTTCTCCTGCTCTAGCTCGTTGAGCATTTGTTCTTTGGCAGCGGTGACGGTCTCGAGGTTGGCTACTATGGACTCGAGGGTTTTCTGCTGGTTGCACACCATCTGCTGGGCTTCGTACGTTTGCACGCCCAGCTGTTCCCTCTCGGCGTTCTTCATCTTGGTCTCGGTTTCTATTTCGAAGATTTCGTCTTTCATGCGGTCTATCTGCAGCAGCAGATGCTCCCTCAGCGCTAGCTGGAATTTTTCCAGGAGGGGGTGGTCTGGGTTGAGAATGCCTTTCTTGAGGTTGGCATGGCCTTCGGATGATTCTGACATTTTTTCGAGGAGAGATTAACACTTCAAGAACTGGTTCTTCACGAGCGTTGGTAGGTATAACAAGTTTGATAGTTTGATCGATAAATACAGAATGTCAGCTCTTGTTGTCTGTAGTAACTAATATTATGATGTTTCCTAGAAACGAATTCCACTCTCTTCTGGAAACGGAGTAATTACTTTGTGTACATAAAAGAGGATATATATTTTATTCTACGACCACGTACGAAAACGTCAATAATTACACTGTTTTGTTATTCAGAAAGTAGCTCATATCACCATGGTGTTGTTTATTTGAAAGAAAAAAAGCACTAGTGTTGATATGAAAAATATCACAACGGTCGCCTGAATTGATATAGAAATAATTAGGTATATTGTGAAGGTACTGACTGTCAATATAAGCGTTCTCAAATCAAATTCATATTATTTATTGAAATTTCTGTCTCGTTTTGAATTATACCGAGAACTCTTTATCTATTGATTTCAATGTGTCTGATACATAACCTCTGAATTCACTTTAAAACTAGAACCTATACTCTTTGCTGGAACTATTTCGATGTTGATGACAGAGGGTTAGATCATTCAAAAGAGTACGGCTACAGTTTTATGCGCGGCTTGCTGTTTGATATCACAGTATCACCAACGAGAACATTATTTGGTATCACAGATATTTGCAAAGAGTCAAGGACGCAGTAACTCGAGTAACTCGTACGGACGTACGCGCTTGCGAACTACATACTTCTATGGTTCTGTATTCCTGGTTGCGTGATTACTGGCGCTAGCAGGTGAATGGTGTCAAGGTTGTTTATGTACGCTGGTGTCAATATCAATAAAATTTGTCCAAACTGAACTGACTCAATCAATCAGTAATTCACATAATGAGGAATTGTCGGAGAAGTATTCAAATATAATCTGGAATATGGAAATAAACAGTACTTGATATCGAATCAAAACCACCTGAAATTCTAGAGCCCGCTCAAGTTACATTTTTGACAAGACCTCCCGCGAAATGAAAGTATTCGGAGTCGTAGGAAAAATAGTGTACAAAACTCGTTGGAAAGTGCATTTCCTTCACTCGTTACGTTTCCGCACTCACCGCTACGCGGCTCGTGCTAAACGACTACTCGTGTAAAATATGTCACTTTCCACACTTGTTGTGTAATATACTATTATTCTACGACCACGTACGAAAACGTTATAGCGCACATTGTTATTTGCAAGAAAAAACACTTTTGTTGAAGTGAAAAAAAAAATCGCCAGGTCACATATGGTTAGGAATAATTAGGTTTATCAGTCGGTACTCACTATCACCATAAGTGCTTTTGTTATACCAAATTCATATTCACTTATATTCTCGGATAATATCAATATGCACTACTGTGTATTCCTGGTTGCCTGATTACCTACTGGAGAAAACGAATAAAAGGTGACATTTGAAATAACTTCCATATCGTAAATCGTCAAGTGAAAATGTAATTATAATGATGTTAGGAATCCAGCTTTAATTTCTCTACTGATTAATATCGTCTAGGAATTGTGTAGTTGGGTAGTTAAAGGCTATGAAAAACTGTGTAATGGACGGAGGATGAATCGTGTTTTCCATTATTAAATAGAGAAACATCATCTTTCAGGATGTTTCGTGCTGATCTCACCTATTGCCGCTGTCAGGTCGAGATCATGGGAATTCAGCAGCTGTAACCAAATAGCGTGTGCTCTCTTACTCAACTGACGTGTTATATGATGGCACTGATGGCAGATTCTCATCAGTGGTGTAGGCAACGGTGTATGCATCGAGAAAATTCGATTGGGATTGTTTACCACAATGAACTGCTATGGGAATATTATTAATGACGTTAATATTCCCAAAATGTATCAAAATTAGAAAAGCCAATATGAAGTGGATATATATGTATGTGGGTTATCCATAGAAAAACCGTATTTTCTGATGAGGTAACATTTGGTTTACCGTCAATAAAGAAAACGCGGACCTATTGAAATCACCATTGAAATGGCCATCAAGATCGCCAGATTCAACCTTGTTGCATTATTTTCTCTGGGATTGTACTAACTAAGACTAATGAAAAAAATTGCCACATTATCCGAGTGGGGTGAATGAACACTATCTCTTTCTAATACCTACACAGTGGTGTAAGATCAGGGAAGCTAGCAGGCGTCGCAATCATAACATTTTCGTTACTTTAAGTTGTAATCTTGATGACAAAGACTAGGGCAGACTACGGGCAGACAAATTTTTTCTCTCTCAAAGCTGGCTGAACTCGTCAATGTTTATTATTAACTTCGAAATTCATTTGATACTTTTTGAAATTGAATTGACTAACTTGAAACACAATTGAGGAAAATCTTATGGAGTAATAAGTATACAAATATATGTAGAGGCCCATTTGTTTGGTGCCTTTTATATTTGATTCTTCTTCGAGTAAGTACGCCCTTGACATCACCCAGCCAAGTATTAATCTATTACAAATTACGTCATTACAAGCAGTGATCAGGAAGTTATACGTATGAGCGCAAAGCCCTGCTCCAAAAGGGGCATCTGTCATTTTCCCACTGAGTCACCTCCTAGGTTACTGGAGGATTAGTGTGTGCCTCGCTGAAATGGCTTCATGCATCGACACTTCTTCAGATAACAAAGAATTCGGGTGGAGTACCCACCTATATTATGCAAAGTCTTTTGAAATTCGAGGTAGAAAAACTGTACAAAATTATTTTCAAGTAGGTAGGGAACCCATTAAAATCAGATGCATAAATTATTTTTTCAGGCATGATAAGGTGGACATTTTTCATGAGCACAACTATTTTCCCGATACTAGTTCTTTTGTTCGATATATTTAATTCAAAGATACGTTGTTTCATTTCAGAGGCGCCTACAAGTAATAAAAAGAAAATAATAGTATTGGAACTTTGATTTGAAACACCCTGATTTGGCAACTTGTTCGTCATCTGTTAGGGGATAACTGAAGCTCATCATATCGTTGATCAGTCGTTGATTGAGAAGGAAGCCTCATTGGTCGTGTAGTAGATGGCACTGGCGGCAGCGCCGCACAGAACATATACCCTTACCATTGACTCGTTCACATGACAGCTTTCGCCTATCGCGGAAAGTTTGAATAAAACAGTGCTACGCAATAATTTATAACAATGGCAGTGATTTTAAGCTAAAAAGTGAAAACTCTGATAATCGAAGCTTCTTTTAGGCGAAAGTCGGAACGTAATAGACTTCCTGGGTTGACACACTGAACTCAATTGACACGATCCTTAATAACCCGCACGTTCGTTTACCTGCGTTTACCTGACTTGCATTGCCTCGATTACTAACCCAGGCCCCAGGGTCGTTTTTCGTTTCGTTTCCGAAAGTGCCTTATGTTTTGTGACCTGACTGCAGCCTAAGCAGCCAGGGTTCTAAACACGAAAATAGTACAAAGTTCAAAAAAAAAGAAGAGGAAAGTTCTAGGTTAGGTTTAAGAGTTTGATAGTTTTCACTTGTTTTCAGATTTCAGAAGGGTAAGGGTACTAGCTTGTGGTGTTTTTGCAATCAGATTCAAGTTATTGTTTCAGGTATCTTCTACACTACATCAATATAATTTGTGAACTTGGTGAAGTCGTAATAAGCACCTGAAATGCCCAAATACTATTGTGACTACTGTGACACCTATTTGACTCACGACTCTCCCAGCGTAAGAAAAACGCACTGCACGGGCCGAAAACACAAAGACAACGTGAAATTCTACTACCAGAAATGGATGGAGGAGCAGGCACAGCACTTGATTGATGCTACCACGGCGGCCTTCAAAGCAGGCAAAATCGCTAATAATCCATTTGCTCAGCCTGGCAAAGGTGGGGTGGCCATTCCTCCCCCTGCACAGTTGACGATGGGCCAAAGGCCTGGGGCTCCAGGTGGACCCATGATGCCACCAGGAGGTGAGTTATCTTTCAAGTTTAGATCCTTCACAAGTTGTAGTTATATAGCCTAACATAACCTGATTATTCATACTTTATGGTCTCTGCTTTATGAGTGAAGTTTTGTAGAATTATATTCAAGAATAAAAAACTGTTTTTGGCTTCCACAATAAACTGCCTATGGCTTATTTTTCACTATTTCTGAGTTTTCCAACAATCTGTAAGAGCAAATTACAATTTCCTGTCAATCTCATGTTTGGTTTCCATTGTCGTTTGGTAGATGGCGTTAGTAGAGGGAGGATATTTCAAATACGCAAATCTAATGTTCTGGTGTTTTTAGTTGAACAATTTGTATTGTTTCATTGAAATCGTCATTTCCTGGAGATATTATGCAAATATTTTTCGTGATTTTCAGCTATGGGTCCAGGAGGACCAATGCCACCAATGATGATGGGTCCCCATGGACCCATGCCACCCATGATGGGTATGCGACCCCCAATGATGGGAATGCACATGCAAATGGGACCCATGGGTCCCATGGGTCCTGTGAGACCACCGATGGGGCCACCAATGAAGAGTTAGGTTATATTTATCTGAGTGTTTGGGACTATGTTTTTTGTAAGACAATGCAGGAAATATGGAAATTTTTACTGTATAAAAATGTAGATTAGGTTCCTACTGCTGTTGTATGGTGGTTGTAATTAGTTTGAATCAATATACGTTTTTTATATCTGTGTTTTTTTATTTCATAATGATGACAAATATGCACAAAATTCAAAGAGGAATTGAGAATATATAATTAAGGCACTGTACGAATTTAATATCTGTTGAGGATTAATTTGAATCTAAAGTATTTGTCAGAGATAAAAAATAGCTTTCTGACTGGAAATTGTATCTTTAAAAGTATGCATAAAGGAGTTGTATGGTGTAAACCTGCCTATGATATTCCAGATTTCATTAAAAAGTAGTACATACGTACACATTTGGAACTTTTGTTACAAAAATAGTTTGAATATTGACAGTACTTGTCGAAGTCGATGAGAATAACCTGACTCAAAATAGCTTATAACTGTTGTACGCGTCATTTTTATGTACAAAACTGTACAATACTGAAAAGACGCAAATTACACGTAGATGTTCTTGAAAACCATTGATCAATATTCATAAATTCAATGCATTCATGATAATAAGATCTAACTGTAAGTTTTGAGAAATCTCTGAAATATCGTAAATGACAATTTCGGCAGCAAGATTTCAGAGGAAATTTTTGCACAAGTAGAAATCCAATGGAATCATTTAATTTATTGTCATCTGATTGAACACAACCAATCAAATTGACATGCGCTGTTTTTACTCATCAATCATGTTGCTATGGATTCCTAAATGATGAAAATAAAACCTGATGGCACCACTCGTCAACTGTTTGATTTGAAACAATTGAATTTTAGCTCATAACGAAAAATATTTGAATAAATTCCTTTCTATCATGTTCGATGCATATTCGCTTCTTACACGCAATGTCGACATTTCAGATATTATAATTATTTCAAAATGACACGATTTATTGTCAATACCAAAGAATACTATAAACAGAAGAAAATTTGAATGGAAAGCGTTTATGGACTATTGTAATGATGTTAGTCCACTCATATATGGGCTTCACCTCGGAATGAGAGGTAATAAGCTGTAAACTCGTATACACCTTCATTTTAGTGTTCTAGAAGTTGTCTCGGAAGTCCCATAAAAAATCTCGTGTCTGCGTCGTAAGTTATTCAAGGTCAAATGTCACAAAAATAAGTTTTTCTCTATGATGTTAACATCCATTATAAAAATTGTAGAGAATAAAATTTGTGACAAATTTTGTTTCGACAAATTTTTTCTACGTCCAACCGGTTTTGAGATAGAGGGCTCAGAGCTTGCAGCGCTCAGCCATACTCACTGAATTTTTTTTAACGTTTTTAGGTTAAATGTACATTCACATGGTCTTATTTCTATCATTATTCACATCTAAACGCATATATCAAGTACCATTTCGAGTTTATTTCTACCAACTTAGTGGAATAAATTCAGTCAAAAATAAAGGTTTGAACTACCAGCAGCTTCCTTATCATTATTTTGCGTAACTGACGTCGGTATTGGTATTTTGTATTTTATTTAGCGTTATCTTAACTGGTGTCTTGGTGTGATATTTTTTTATCGAACACCACTCTAGTTTCAATAAAATACAGAAAATTCTTTCTCGAACACGAAAATTTTGTAGTTTTGTTTTGTAGTTTTCGACTAGCGAGAATTTTTAAAATATTCGTGTTGTACAAAAAATTTCCAGCAATAATTGAAGTGGTATTATAAGTGAAAGTTTCTACTAATCATTATGACATATCAGTTTCGGAACTTGTTACGTAAATTACTATTCTATAATCAACAAGTTGAAAAATATGAAATACCTGTTTCAAGTACCTATACCAAAGTTCCTATACCTACTCGTCAGCATCGCAACAACTATTTTGTTCACCACATATCCTACAAAATTATAAAAAAAATTGTACTTATCTCGAGCACCTTATAGCTCCTATATATTTACGCATGTACAGTACATAAAAGAGACTAACTTCATTGCTGAACACTGCGTGACAAAAACTGATTTTCAAAAATAATTTTTGTGGTGAGTGTTTGTTAATTAATATCCATATTTTATCAGCATATTATCAGTTTTTTCATTTCAGTTAGAAGTTTTTCGAGTTCAACGTTTGAAATAATTATTCCTGCTGTCATATTCTCACATACATGAATTTCAAAATCCCTCGCAATTAAATTTACTTTTGATCCCTGTTATTTTAAGAAAGAATCGAAAACTGGAGCTTTTTTCTTATCTACCAAGAATATGTACAAGGATCAAGTTCGCAAAATAAATGTTTCATAACGTATTCAAAAACATTTTGGAAATTTTTCAGATATCGACTTTGGGCATAATGATCTTCAAAGCTATCCTCTTCTCTGCAATAGCAGGTGTTGCCTTTTCAGCATACACCTTTCGTAAGTATCCACTATAAAAAAATTAAAGTCACTAACGTGTTAGACAATATGAAAAACGCCGTGAAACATAAAAATATTGGTCCAAATAACTGATTTCTAACGTAGAGTTTTGATAAAAATAACTAGAAACATTTTTTTTCTCTCAATCTATAAGTATTTTTATTTCTGACAGTGACATTATAAGCTTATATCGTCATAGTTACGATATCTATAATGAGGGTCATAACTCCCTTGGGATATTAAGGTTCAAAAACTCCCTCTTACCTTTTACAGGTGAAAATGATACAAGAAATGCTTATAAACGTTTATATGTAATGAAAACTAAGACATATTTTCCTTATTCAAATGTTCCCTGAAAATTACTTCCGCCGCTGGAAACAATTTCTTCTTTTTTATGGGTGGTGCTGTTACTGTTCACTACAGTCGAGGTGCCTGCCTCTTCTGATGGCAAAGTAGACAGCATACGCGCCGTTTTATTTCTCAATTCAATACTGTCCTCCAGATACCCCTCTGCCACCGTGGAACTTCTCCAACCTCCGTGTCTTTTTTTAAGTTTGTCATAGTTGCTCCTGCATTGGCTAGGGCAATAGCAGAAGTGCGACGAAGGCAGTGGGTTTGGCAATCCTAAATACATTGCAATTTTGCTGGGAATTTTGCCAAACATATTCTTTCCAATTGGCTGAGTTGTACATTTTTTTTGTCGGAAGCTCAAAAAAAATCGTTTTGTACCTTCAGGACGCAAGGACATATAAAGTCTCAATAAAGGCAAAGCAGAGAACTCTTTTTCATCCACAACTGTAAATTTCTTCGATACACCAGTTTTACTTTCCGGTACGTTCACTCATAACAGTATCCCGGTCCTCTATATCTGCTATACTCATATTTAGGAGTTCCTGAGTTCTGCATCCTCCAAAATAACCCATCATTAGAACAACCCATAACAAATAAAACGAAATAAACAAACGAAAAAGAAAATTATGAGAAAAAAATTACCTTATGCAATAAATGAATTTCATTAGGGGCGTCCTTTAGAAATTTGATGACATCTTTAGGAGATAAGACAGCAGACTTTTTCGGCTTATACCCCTTACTTTTCCGTTTCAAACAAGTCTCTAGTTTGTTGAACTTGCTGATATCTCTTTTCTCATATATGGTCACCATCGATTTGAGCATTGACCATTTAGTCCATAACGAATTTGGGCTAAACGTTTCTGACTGCAACGAATAAATACAATTATTACCAAACCTACCAGAAAATACTGAAAATACTTTACCAGTTCTTAAAAATATGCCAGAAAGACAGTTTCGTTGGCATCTTTTGACATAACATTTCTCTGTGTCAGCCACTTCAGATATAAGTTGTATTCTTTTTGATATAGGGCTTCACTTTTCGATGGAAGTAATGATTGTCTTGCTTTTTCCGCTTTTTTTATAATATCCTCCATTATATCAGAAAAAGATCGTCGATTTGTGGTAAAAAATAAACACGTTTTTAACGGAAAAACATTGATTGATAAAGAAAGTTTGATTATAAACATGTAACATAGCGACAACCTAGCAACAACCAACAATGCTATACAATCAACGCTACCTAATTCAAATATACCAGAAAGGTTATGGATTTAAACATTTATTGTGTTTTAAATATGGACATATTGTTATGAAAATCGGTCAAAAATAAAATTATCTATGTACCACGGGAATTATAGAGCCTTAATAACCTCTGGCAATTGCTGTCCCTCGGGCCAGAGGCCCTCGGGTCGCAAACTTTGCCATCGGTAAATAAGGCCCTCATAATTCCCTTAAAATACATAAATAACTATTTTATAGCTGACGACTTCAAAACCTGCTCAGCACCAACAAACTCATCGTGTCTCATAGATTTACTCCAAGATGCTTTGACCAAGCTTGGGACAGAAGGTGGGTTAATATTCAGTTATCAATCTTCGAGTACTTTGAGATCTTGATGGCGGTATTGAAAAAATGCTTAACTCCAAAATTATCTGTTGAAGGTATCTCCTCACCGATTAATTTCGATATCAAGTCAGTAAGCGTGCCTTTTTGGACTTTTACTGTCGATACTGATGTTGTGAAGACTCATGAATATTTCTGGAATGTCAGCCATATCACCCTGTGGAACTCCACAGTGTTATCTGCTTCGTAAGTCATAATCGTTTTTGAAGAGCCCTATTTCGTTTTTCCATCTGATAAGATTGATAAGAACGATATATTTTTGTGTTTATCTAAAACTAAAAATGTTATGATTCCTATTTCAAATGCGTGGCTTTTTTTGTAGGTACACTGCTTTATTGATATTTTTCAAATTGTTTGACCTTTTCTGACTCTTTCTTGATTCTCCGGAATGAACAACAATTTCCAGTGTGGCGCATATCTTATCAGAAATTCGATTTATTTTTATATTTCTGGTTTGAATCAATCAATGATTTATTGAAGAAAGACAAATTTATTCAAAATAACCACTCTGCGTACTACACATAAAGATGTTTGGATATGTTTTTCAGCTTCAATTCGTCTAGCCTCACTCTCGATTATTCCACCAATCTTGAACATTTGGTCCAGTTAAATGAATACTACGAAATTTGGGGTGAACTTTACTATAGCAACGACACTGATCCAGAAATTGTCTATGGAAGTGGAAAGGCAGACAAACATTTACGTAAGTGTATTAAAGTGCTTCAAAAAAACACAACACATTTTGAACAAAACCGATTTGCATCATGGATATATGAATGATATGGCAAAATAATTATCGCGATACATCGATAGAGAGATGAAATTACTATTCTTCTTATTCATCTTATCAGTCTGAAAGTTCGAGTTCAGTAATTAGGAAAATTACTATCCCAATAGTGCCTTATTGTTTAATCGCCCCTGGATGAAATTTCAAATAGCAATCCCTCCCTCATGAGCCAGTTTCCTTTAAATTTTTGGTATCAGAAGCATTTATTAATCTCGAATCAACCTGTGATACTGCCTCATAAAAAACGCCGCAAGCTTTATTAATATCGCTTTTTTGAACGATTTCTAAACACTATAAAACAAAATGAAAAATGAGAAATGGTATTCTGATACTGACATGAAAATTTCATCATAAATACCCAATCTGTTTGTTTTTTTCATTAAAAAAAAGTTAATGGGAAATTTATTTGGAATCATATAGCGAGCGCACTATTAAAGTATGCAATGTGTCTTTTTTCAGATGATGTTGCACTTGACCACAGCATTGCTTTTGAAACAACCACCATCAATGAAACCGAATATTTCGTGATAAAAACATACGATCTGACTGTCAAAAGCTACAATAACGTCACATTCAACTTCCACAACTTGTACGATGGCGATGAGACCAGAGCTGAAAGGGCTTTAAATCTGATCAATGCAAATACTATATCAATCGTTAATCAACAGGCCGATGTTCTCAGAATTTTGTTGCTCACCATGTACAAACTTTACACTCAGAAATTGATCACCAGCGTCCCTGCAAGCGAAATTTTAGAGCATTTGGCAGGTTAAAATGTTAATTTTTGTTTGAGAATTCAAATAAAGTATGTCCATGCAACAAATGAGTTATTTTTCTAAATTCCCAACTTTCTGGTATTGAAACAATCATGAGATGTGATTTTATGTATTTTTTTTGAAAATAGTTCTTTATTATTACAACTAATGGTAGGTCTCATTACTATGGCTATTTTGTACGATACATTATCAATATAGTTATTGGCTTGATATACCTATCGTCAGTTTCTTAGAAAATGTGCAAATATAGCTACATTAGGCACAAACTATAATAAATATATCTTCAATTAAACGGTATCTATTAAATTTACAAATAAAACTGAGACTTTTACCTATGGGAGATTTATTAATTTCAAAAATTCAAGAATACTCATTCAAACATTAGATAAAAACGTCAATACATTCAATAATATATCCTAATATGGAACTGCAAATTGAATAATATCAATATTTGAAAAATCCTTAACAATCATCATACTAAACTACGCAACACTAATTACGTCGCACCCAGAAAATTTGGCCCCTGTTAAAATTTGAATAACTTTTTTCTGCTTTGAACAATTTGAATTCTGTTTGCACTGTTCGCTAGCTCAGTCCTTCAGCTATAAGCTCATACTTCTTTGATACATTAGGTTATTTCCATAAAATTGCTACAGGATGTTTTTTGGAACTGTGCAAAATTTCGAAATTTTCAAAAGGATCCCAAATGAAGAAAAACCTTTTTTTTTTGAACTTCAGAGGCATGAATATTATCTCATAACCTTTGACCGTTTCCAAAATTGTCTTCTTATCACTTTTCTTTACAGAGTGATCTCAAAAAATCAATTTTTTGGTTTTGCAGTCATAACTTTTTTCCTCTTCAACTGATTTTCGAAATCTCAGGCTCATTTTGAAGCTGAAACCTCATATGAGAAGATTTGAAGATCAGGATTAACTCAAGATAAACATTCAGAATCGAAGGTTTCTTCAAAGGTGACCCAAATCTGAAACACTCTGTAAATCCCGACTGGGAGGAGAATTAAATGAAAATCAACTTGTTTTCGGAAGGATCTTCCATTCTGGACACATCCAGATCTTTTTTCTTTCAGTTGGCAACATTTGTGCGTGAGAAAACCGAAATGAAACGCCATGTTCTAGAAAAAAAATCAGCCCAAAAAATATGCATGGTCCGTAACCAACGTAACAAAAATCATAATCAAAATTACGTTCTCGTGAAAATAAAGACCAGGACAGAAAAAACTATTCGTAGGTCTTTCTTTTCTGAAGATATAAGACTTCATAAAAAAATTAAAAATAAAAATATTTCAGGGTAACCTTCTCACCCCCTATACGAATTCTTCCATCATGTTTTGAATTTTTTTAAAAGAATTTAATTTTTTAGACCCAAAAAAAAAATGTTATGCGTACGCCTATGAAACAAATTTTTTTATCTCTTTGATCAACTTTTTTCGCTGAACACAGCTATGGGTACCGCTTGTCTCGATTCTGAAAAATAACTTTTTTTCGCCCTGTACATCAAACTATGATACTTGGAGAACTCGAGTTTGGGCGATTCTTAGTAGTTTTGTACGAAACTCACGAAAATTATATGTAAAAAAATCACAAAAATCTCCTTCCCCTTCATTCGTACCCAAAGTACCCCAAGGGGGCAAGGGGGCGGAAGAATTTTTTTTTTTCAATATCCGATCCCATTGTGGGGGTCATGTGAAATATGTTTACCGATATATCTAACCGTTTGACCAGCAAAAATTTTACCCGCAAAAAAAAATTTTGGGGGGGAGGGGGCAAAACATTTTTCTTCAGTATTTTTGGTGGTGATATTTTCGTTTCGATCAAACAACGTTTTGGATATTTTTCATTTTTAATCGGGATTTCGAGGGGGATTTAGATTTGGGTCACCTTTGCAGAAACCCTTGATCTTTAATATTTATTTTTAGTCAATTCTAATCTTCATGTCTGTTCATCTAACGTTTCAGCTTCAAAATGATCCTGAGATTTTGAAAATCGGTTGACGAAGAAAAAAGTTATGACTGCAAAACCAAAAAAATGATTTTTTGAGGTCACTCGGTAAAGAAAAGTGATAAGAAGACAATTTTGGAAATGGCCAAAGGTAATGAGATGATATTCATGCCTCTGCTGTTAAAGTTGAAAAAAAACTGTTTTTCTTCATTTGGGATCCTTTTGAAAATTTCGAAATTTTGCACAGTTCCAAAAAACATCCTGTAGCAATTTTATGGAAATAACCTCATGTATCGAAGGAGTACGAAATTATAGCTGAAGGACTGAGCTAGCGAACAGTGCAAACAGAATTCAAATTGTTCGAAGAAGAAAAAAGTTATTCAAATTTTAACAAGGGCAAAATTTCGGGATGCGACGTAATTAGTGTTGCGTAGTTTATATCACAAATGGGTTAAACAATAAAATCATAACAAGCTGAGACATATTAAATTAGATAACTTTTGATTAGTTTCTTAATCCGTAAGTATAGTTGTTTTCTGCTAGTGGTCTCTACCAGGCATTAAAATTCAAAGTATGTTTGATATTTTTAATAGGAATGGATTTTTTTTTCTCCATATAATAGACCAATTTTCTACATTTGACGTCGATGGTTGAGGCAAAATAACTTGAGAAATTTCTAATTATCATTTCAGTCGAATTTGGGAAATTCAAGGTTATGTGTCACGGAATATGCACTATGACTTATATTATCTTTATGAATTGGATAAACCGTCTCGTTTGCATTCAACTTCCATGAATTATTCATCAAAGTTATGTTCAATAGCGAATTATGCTTTAGGTATGCTTTTCGCTAAATGATGATAATAATAATAATAATAGCCTTTATTTTAGAATATATACAAAGATATCAACATCTGGAAAGGGCGGCATTCAGAGTGATTTTGGGAAAATTATTTTATTTTGACCATGAGGATCTTTGATGATAAGGAATTTTGTGATCTGGCTTTACGAAGATAACGTAGTTTTCCAATTTTTTTTTCATACGGTGTACCGTTATCGAGATTTTCTCAGGTAGGTAATGCCAGAGACCTTCAAGAATTAGATTATGCACAGATGACCCAATGCATAGAAATGTCCTTATGTTATAAATTGGACCACCCTGTTTATATGTATTCAACATAAATCATCTAGGAACTGAAAGATATAAAATAATCAGATTCAAGTACCAACTTATTTGCATTGCTAGTTAGGAACAGTTTGCATTTTTCAGTACTCTAACACCTACTTGGGAACTATATAAAATGGACGATCTACCATAGTTCCTCAATTTTATATCTGTTTCTGACTTTACAATAACGAATTCCCAGAAATTGTTTATGGTAAGTTACAATTTTTCAGTGATTGATAGTATGAAAATGTTCGCTATGTTTTTTGAGTTCGACGTTTCAATAATGGTTTCTCTCAAATATGAATATAGGTATAGATGTTAATTCAATATTTGATCGAAATGTGCATGATGAGGATAGATGTTCTCCTAAAACCTTCATAAAATGGTAATTTTCGTTGTCAATTTCCAATTTTTCATTTGTCAGGTGTACCTATACCTGCTTGAAAATATCATAGGTTTCTACATTATGTGATAAAAATAATAATAATACTATCATTTAATCGCTTTCGATGACATATCAACTAAATATTATATAACTAAACAAGTTCCACAGAAATATATAGGGTTCAAAATTTTTTGAATGTTTCAAATAAGTTTTCTCATGCCTATATCGAGGATATAGGTTCGTAGTAGAAATGGTTTATACGTGTTCGAAAAACATTTTGGAAACGTTTCAGATATCGAATTTGGGCATAATGATCTTCAAAGCTATCCTCTTCTCGGCAATAGCAGGTGTTGCCTTTTCATCATACACTTTCCGTAAGTATTATTGACTATAAACAAATTAAACTCACTTGTAACTATATCACTAGTAAGGTTAGGTATATCGCCGTATATCCCTGTCTGTTGAAGTAACATAAAATAGTAATTTACGTAACAAGTCCGGAAAATACTGTTTTTTTGGATGAGTGGACAAAATTCTAGGACGAGCGTAGCGAGTCCTGGAAGTCTGCGAGTCCAAAAAAACTGTTTTCGGAAGAATCACATCGTTGTTGTCATTGTAAATATGAAAATCTTGGTAGTATGGTTTTGATAAATGCAGTTGATCATTACCATAGCAGCAAAATAACGACTGACAGCTATCTGACATAAAATTAGCTAACATTCAAAAATTATCAGATGAAAACAATCAATGTGAAACGGAAACATTACCTTCTTGTTCTGACTTCAACAAAAGGCACTTAAATATACCAAGCATTTCAAACAAATTGAATCCATTCAATATTAACAATTGTTCTAATTTTAATATAAATATTAATATAAATAAGAATCGAAATGTTCGAAATTTTGTTCTAATAAAGAAATGTGTTTCTTTGATTTGTTATTCTACACGGTTGCCGAAAAAATTGTGTACGCAACACGCCCGAAAACGCAGTTTTTTTGGACTCGCAGACTTCCCAGGACTCGCTACGCTCATCCTAGAATTTTGTCCACTCATCCAAAAAACAGTATTTTCCGGACTTGTTACGTAAATTACTATTCTATTGCCCAGTAGAATTCATATTATCGTGACGTATCTCAAATTGATATCCGAAAACTAGCTCGTGCATACGATGTGTAAAATACTCCTCTAATAATATTTTCAACTCAAGACAATGTTGTCTAGTTATTCTCCATTACTCGCTATCTAAAATTTTCATTTCACCCCTACAAATTTATTAGTATTTTTCTTTTAAAGCTGACGACTTCAAAAACTGCTCAGCACCAACAGACTCATCGTGTCTCATAGAATTGCTCCAAGATGTTTTGACCAAGCTTGGGACAGAAGGTGGGTGAATATTCAGTTATCAATCTTCGAGTACTTTGAGACCTTCATGGCTGTATTGAAAAAATGCTTATCTCTGAAATTATCTGTTGAAGGTATCTCCTCACCGATTGATTTCAATATCAAGTCAGTAAGCGTGCCTTTTTGGACTTTTACTATCGATACTGATGCTGTGAAGACCCATGAATATTTCTGGAATGTCAGCCATATCACCCTGTGGAACTCTACAGTGTTATCTGCTTCGTAAGTCATAATATCAACGAGGCTAATAATTTAAGACTGATTGATAGTAGGTTATACCACGAGGCAATAATACCTAATAGTCATTATCATACTCTACTTTAATTACAACTCTTTTATATCAGATATTTCAACTTGAGAAATTTAAATTTAGAGAGCAAAAGGAAATAATGACAACTGATCATGATTCATTATTCCATGAGAAATAAAATATGGCATTATAATTCATAACCGTGTAATACTTCCATTATACCAACACTTACAAGGAGGTATTAGATAATGCTTTATGGGTGCGAACACCTTTTTGTTTCCTATTTCCACTTTTCCAATGAGAACAAATGATTGATTATTCATCTTTTACAAATTTTCTATGATGAAAGTAGATACATTTCTCGGTTTTCAGAACTTGGTTTTCAGAACTCATTTTTCTGAAAATAACATATTAATTCAAATAACCAGTTTGTGTATAACATATTTTTCAGCTTCAATTCGTCTAGCCTCACTCTCGATTATTCTACAATCCTTGAACATTTGGTCCAGTTAAACGAATACTACGAAATGTGGGGTGAACTTAACTATAGCAAAGACAGTGAACCAGAAATTGTGTATGGAAGTGGAAAGGCAGATAAACATTTGTGTAAGTATACATATACACTGCTTAAAATAAAGCAAAGAATTCTATGAAATCGTTGACAAAAAAATATTTCGGAGAAACACGTGATCTGATATTGACACATTGAACAAGGAAATACCCAGTTTGTTTTTTCATAAAAAGAAACTTTTAGTGTGCACGGGGAATGTCTGAAATATTGAAATGTATCTGTTTTCAGATGATGTTGGACTGAATCACAGCATCGTTTTCGAAACAGCACCAGTCAATGGAACCGACTACCTTTTCATAAAAACATACAATCTGACTTTTACAAATTTCACCAATGGCACATTCAACTTCCACAACTTGTACGATGGTGACCAGGCCAGAGCTGAAAGGGCTTTAAATCTGATCAATGCAAATACTATAAAAATCGTCAATCAACAGGCCGATGCTTTCAGAATGTTGTTGCTCACCATGTACAAACTTTACACTGAGAGATTGTTCACCTGCGTTCCTGCAAACAAAATTTTGGAGTACTTATCAGGTTGAAATATGATTTCACGTTTGAGGATTTTAATAAAGTATATGCATGAAATAAACGAGTTTTTTTTCCGATTTTCCAACTTTCTGGCTTTGAAACACTTATTGTCATGATATATTCGTATCTGTTAGACAAATAGTTCTTCATTGTCACTAGTGTGGTCTCATTATTATAGTTTTTTCTGTACGATACGTTATCAATAGTCATTGGGTTGATATCTTGTCAGTTTTTGAGTTGGTAATAACTATACCACAACGTACGAATATTGCAGCAAACTATATTATTTTCAAATCAGCGGGATCCCAGGTACATGTGAGTGAATTATTCAAATAATTGTAAATATCCTTCATCTTTGAAATATTCAAAAAATCATAAAAAAACGAGAATACATTTAATGATATCCTAAATGCAGTACACGTGAAAATATCATGCATGTGTTATCTTTTAGTAGTCAGTATGATTTTCAAAGCAGCACTCCTTGTGGCGATATTGGGCATTATTCCTTCTTCAACATATTTACGCAGAAAAGCCCTTCCATACACTTTCCGTAAGTAATAGAATGCCATCAGGGTGAGTCAAATTTGGCCGAAACCTGAATCAACTAGAGATGGTATAATTATTCGATTTTTAACTTTTCTGCTACTATCATTTTACAGCTGAAGATTTCAAATCGTGCCCAGCTGACACTTCAACAAACTCATCGTGTCTCGTAGATCTGATCCAAGATGCTCTCACCAAACTTGGAACAAGAGGTAGATCATGATTTTCTCATTTCATTCGTCCCAAAATGATTTTGAAGTCACAGATGCTAGCTCCATATGTTCCAGGCATTTCCGCCCCAATAAGTTTCAGCCTAAACCCCATGACCTTGGACTTTTGGACGTTCCACGTCGACATTGATGCTGTGAAGGTTGACGAATATATTTGGAACCTGAGCCACCCAACACTGTGGAACGCCACTGTACTTTCTGCCTCGTAAGTCGTATACTGCCCTAATAGCACACACGGTCCTAGGGACGTCCCTATTTGGTATCATTTATGTCCGAACGTCCCGGACATGAAATTCTCGTCCATAGGACGTCCCAATCAGTACACATCTCAAAATGTCCCTGTGAGGACGTCCATGGGATGTCCCAGTTAGTACATTGATACAAAAATCATAAGTACAACATCCTAAGGACGTCCCAATCAGTACATATAATACATTGTCCCTGCGTTGATGTCCGTAGGACATCCCGGAGAGTATATGTACTAATATCAACGTCCAATGGACTTCCCAATTGGTATATTACATTTAATGTTTCTGTGAGGACGTCCTATAAACAACATTCTGTATGGACACAGACACACATAAATATTCTGACAATGTTTTGTACTCATTTCAAAATATATCCAAAAATCCCAAAATATTCTCGAAGAATGGATAGATGCATCGTATATCAAAATATTCTGACACTGTTCGAATATACTCATTTCAGAATATCACTAACCCTAATAGCACAACTCAGTCCAATGGATGTTCAATGGATGTCCTCCTCAGGACATCTCGGACATCCACTGGACATCCAGTTCTTGTACACCGGATAACGTATGGACATCCATAGGATGTCGCATTTCCAACTTTTTGACTATCCATACGGTATCCATCATGGACATCAATATGGTAACATGTATGGACAAATATAGGCCATTGAACATCCACTTTCCACCGCTTTGGACATCCATGGAATATCCATAGGATGTCCATTTTATGACAAATAAATGAAAAAAGCTACTAGCATTTAAGAGCGGTCACCCATCCAAACTCTAACTTCGCTTATCGTTGCTTTACCTCTGTGATTCATCCTTTCTTGCATGGTGGCTGCTGCTGTCTTCTTATTTATATTATTAAATCCATGAAATTCGGTCAATAATGAGAACGATTCAAATTGCTCCATTAGTGTTGATTCTTGCATGTCAATTTGACATATTTTTCATTTTAGAGAAAATTTAGGTATTGTACGATGATGGAGTAGACAATAATGTGTGGTATTTTGATATCTCTACTTCTATGTTGTGAGAGCCCAATTAGCCAAATTCGTGCATGGTGGAGAGAAGCGAGACCAACATCTGATACTTTAATCCGAACCACTTCTATAGGAGTAAAGTAATTCAACAGAATTCCCATTGGTTTATATTACTTGAACATGAGGGTTTCTTTCGGTGTCAATTTCTAATACTTTTTATGAATGCAATGGTATGTATATGTATGTGTGTGGAAAAAATTCAAAATAAGAACGTGGGGACATTGAATGTACGCCATATGTTCTGAATATCCAATGAACGTCTCAATTTGGTCCTAAAATGGACAACATATAGTCTATAATTGTAAGCCATATGGACTACCTTAAATATATGTTCAATGGACATCTCCATGTGGACATCGATTGGACAATGGCTATCGATATTTTGAAGAAGAGGTAATTAAATGGACACCAAATGGACTACCTTGTCTGGACGTCCATTGGATATCTTCATGTGTATATCCTATGGATGTCCAAAATATATCCATGGACACCTTGGACATATACTGGACACAAAACGCATGTCCAATGGACATCTTGTGCTATTAGGGAACTCTATAGGTACCAATCTTGTTCTAGAAAGAAAAAGAAAAACGTATCAAGAAAGGAAGATGAATTTTAAAAATGCGAAATCACATTTGATGCCATTCTCATCCTCGCACGAATTCGATACTTATCCTGTCAGAATTCATTACGCCTAGAAGTGGTTCGGATTTCGGTATTTTCAGCTGTTGATCTCACTTCCCAATACCCACATGTATTTGATTGATTGGAAGTTTCCAACTTCGAAGAAGCGACATAAATAATTACATTGTCTTCTCAAGTACTCCATCATTGGACAAAAATATTTCAATTGTTGAAATGAAAAATATGCCAAATTGCGAGCCAGAAACCTAATATGATCAAGTTATAGAATTTTAGAAGGACATCCATGAAACTTGATTGTGCTATTAGGGTGACTCTCAAATTTGACACACTGTACACCACAAACGTTTGTACAGGTTTGATCCAATAAGCCTTTGCCTCATCTACACCACCTTCCATGACCATATCGCCCAGTATAGTAGTTACAAGTCTTGGGGTCAACTCTTTTACGATCCTGATAGTAGCCCAGAAGCCCTTTACGGGAATGGATCGACAACCAAACATTTCTGTAAGTATACAGGGTGTGTGTTACAAGGGTCAAACTAACCCGATTAGCTTCTTAGTTCTTCTAAACATCCATGTATGCAGAAAATACAAGTTGAATGGCTTAGTTTCTGGATTTCATGGTACTCACCAAGCTTGATTTACTGGGTGTTCAATAAACAAGTCGACTCCAAATGATCGCATGTATTTTTTTTTAGATAACGTAACATTGGAACACTCTGTGGTGTTCTTTCTAGCGACTGTTGGAAGAACCGATTATTTATTTGTGAGTTCCTATGACCTTTCGGTTAGTGGTTTCTCAGATGCTGCATTCGACTACCAAAATTTGTATGACGGTGATGAGGACCTCGCTAAAAGAGCTGGAAATCTGATCAACGAGAATGCAGTGGAGATCGTGATACAGCAATTTGACAGTCTAAAGGATTTGTTGGTCACCATGTTCAAACTCTACACCCAAAGATTGATCAGTAGTGCCCCTGCTAGTCAAGTTTTGGCTCATTTAGCAGGAATATGATTTACTTTCGTTTTTTGTTTGTGAATCCACCAAATATAAATGTTTTTCTGAATGTTATAATCTTTTATTTTTACTTACCAAAAGATCCACAATAGGTATGAGTGAGTGACTTTTATTTCTGTTCCGATCAATTCATTTTTAGATATCTTTCTAGAGTTAGAATTTTGATAATCTTGAAATTTTATCTCGTTATAACTTTTGAATGGATGAACAGCTCCTCTGATGAAGAAGACTGCTTATTCATGAAATTTGTGGTCTGATATAGACTTTTATCTGGAAGCTTCCATTTTGATGTTAAGTAGACGTTTTTTTGGCCAAACCAAAACTTGTTGAGATAATAGCTTGTATCTGTTGTCTATCATGGATAATTTTGGTGGAATATGAAATTGTACCAAGATTAACAAAATGTATACCTTTGTTTAAAATAATCAAGATTCCATCTGTTCATAACTCAAATTACCAACTGAGAAAATGCAAATGTGGTGATATTTAAAGTAAAAACAATGCACACCAGGGCCGGATTAGACTATAGTTAACTAGCCTATAGGAACATCGAAATAGGGAGGGAAATGATTATTGTCTAAAACTGAAATTCCAAAGGAAGAAAATTACTTTATTCATTCGGTTTTTTCGATTAAACTTCAGAATCGTTATTGAAAAAAATAATTCTTGTGTGGGAGCAAATAAATCATGTAGCTGTGGAGCGAAACATACCTCAATCCGACTCTGTTGTACGTAGATAATAAAATCACTTCTTATAGCCAAATCAAACGTTTATTTACAAAAACTAATATATTAAGATTTGTAATAATTTAAGGCAACTTTATGGAATATTTGTGTTTAGGATGCTTTTCCAAATCAGTATTTACACCTCTCGTTCATAAATAAAAAAGTGAAAATAGTACCAAACATTACAAAATGTTAAAAAATCCTAAACGGTATGTCGACTAGACAGATAAATAGAAACCAATAAATAATAAAAAACTCGAAAACTCAACCTCTATGTACAAAATTAAAATCAATAAATATTCGTCAAACTGAACTAAAACGCAGTTTCCAAAGTAGGCTGACTCGATTGCGTTCCAACCGAACAGTCAACACCTTCCTCAGCAGACGAACCGAAGAACTGAGCCCTCCTAGCGCTCAACCTCTGAGAGGCCGAACCTCTTTCACTCCCCCCACCCGCAGCCTTTGGAGAGATTCTCCTCTTCTCCCCCGAACTATTACCGCCCTCATCCTCCCTACAATCTTCCAGTATTGTAGAGGAGAGAACATCGCTCCGGGGGCTCGCGAACCTCCACTGGGACCTGGGGGACATCACCTTCGCCGCGGGCTTGGGCTCCCCCATGAACCTCCTGTTCACCAGCAGGCTCCTGGGGGAACCACTCAGATCCAGAATGCTCATCTGCGGCTGCGGCTGCTCCTTGGAAAGCCTCAGCCGCTCCACGGCCGACACCTTCTTCGGCGAGCTGGTGCTCGACTTCTGCAGCAGCAGCCGCTTGAAGTCCATGGCCGAGGTCTGCTTCAGCTTCTGCCTGGGCGGCGACAGTTTGTCGAAGCCGACGTAGCCCCTGGAGCGGTCCCCCAGGTAGCCAGACTCGGGGGACTGCACGGACTGCCTGGGAGGCTCTGGGACCACAGGAGGGGCCTCCTCCACGCCGATATTCATCTTCCTCTTGCTCTTGTGTAGCACGGCGTACAGCTCCTCGTTGGACATGGTGGATTTCTTCGGGGATAGAAGCTGGTGGTTCAAGTTGGTTGCGGCTTTTAGCCCCGCGGGTTTGCCTGAAGGCGTTGAGGACTGGAAGCCTCCAGAGTGCCTGGGGTCAATCGGAGAAATCCTGAGGGAGTCTGGCTCGTCGTTCTGCAGGTTCATCCTGCTGATGTCAGGAGGCGCATGCTTGCTGAAGCTGAAAAAGCTTCGAGGGGACCCTCCAAAACTCTCATCCGCTTTCCTCTCTAAGCCTCTGGTGATGTCAGGTGTGACTGATCTCTCGGGTTGGGCTTCGCTGGCCAGGCGCTGGGTCTTCTTCAGCGGCAAGGTGGAGTACTTGGGGGTGCCCCTTTGGAGGTGGTACTGGCTGGGGAGGTGTCTGTGGACTTCCATGTCCAGGGGACGGTCTCTGCCGTAGGTGTACATCTCTTGGGGGCTAGGGGGCATGTGGTTGGAACTGCCAGGTGCTGCGCTTGGAGCTTCTTGGGGGTTTGGTGGTGGTTGCACTCGTTCTGCAAAAACAGACGTTGGGTTTGAGGTTGGTGGTGTGTTTTTTTGATGTGCCTTATTCGCTTTATCGCATGTATATCGAATGAATTGACTTGCTGACTATGCATATTGTGAAAGGAACATGTTTTCGAGAGATAATAGGTTTTGAACTTGGATCTTACAGATTGGGGAGAGAACCCCTACTCTTGTACAGGGTGTCTCGAAATTGTGGTGTCAAATTGAAACGAAAGATCCTCTCGAATAATAAATAGGACTTTCCAATTATTTCTCAAATCACCCGAGAATGTTTTGATTATTAGTATGTTTGTATTCATAAAAGCGCAGTTTTCTTCAAAACGGTTGGTGTTTTCAGATTCACATAAGTTTACATTTTTACAAATTTAATTAAAGGATTCTTAAAACTGGAAGTTATATGAATATAAATACTTTGCTATGAGCGGTATTTGAGGAAAAACTTATTACTTACTTCTCAAGTGAAATCTTTCTTTTCAATTTGGCACCATAGTTTGGGGACACCCTGTATATCAGTAATAAATATTGAAAAAATAATTGTGTGATGTACGATGTTTATATAAGTAATCATGAGTTGAAAGATATCTAATGATATAAATATTTTGTTGAACGGCATTCCTAGTTATCTATTTGAGTGCTATTAAAAACTATATTCATATGCATTATCTTCAATGGATTATAGGAAATGATGATGACCTCCCACGAAAGCCTCAATTAGTTAAAACAATGAATAATAATATAATCGATTTTATTATGATGATGGTGATGATAAATCAGAAAACATGCAATTCATTACCTGTTTGAGAAATAAAAAACAGCATGCGAAAATATCTCAAATTAGAGAATCATTGAACAATAATCATCTCACTTCACGAGTACTGATAATACTGGTATAAAAATATGAACGTAAAAAATTCAGAGGATGTTTGGGCAATACGTTGAGGTGAAAAATATTGAGATAAGAGATAAGAAATAGATTATTATAATTATATCTAATATCCGTATGAGATGATTTATGTTGACTATTTTATTGGATATTCCGCTTTTGCACATACATATTTTTCGAGTATTCTAAGCTCGAAAAAATCTCTACCCTATTCAAAAAATTTATTCAAAAATGTTTTCCTTCCACACTGTACTTTTCCGATTCACAACTTGAATGATACTGGATGAATACAAAATGAAAATCAAACATTATTACCTCCACAGAAACAAGCAAGTTGATTCTAAATATTCAGACAGTAATTCACCCTGTGTCTTAAATATAACTTCCATAAATTTTGTTCCTGATTTAATAACATAATCCTCAACGGCACTTACAATTCATTGAAAATCGCTCTATTCGACCATTTCAAAATATGAATTTCCCATAAAAATAAAGCTCCAAACATTTTCTCATTTTCATAGAAATCAAGTAGGTATTCATTGAATAGGTAATCTTAACGATTTTATCGAAACAAATCTCCAATATATAGGTAACCACCTTGTACAAGATCATCCTGAGAATCACCCTGTAACGTTCTGTAAGTCTGTGCTTTTTCAAAATAATTTCAGGGAGATTACAAATTTGAAATATTTGCCACCAATCGAGTTGGCGGTGGCGGTACGACGATTAGACGAAGTAGAGACGAAGTCTTCTGTCGGTAAAACAAAACGGCATCGATGACGCTTTAGATTTCGATCTTTTTCCGTGTTTTCTCCTAACAAAATGGTCGTTATGCGAGTATCTCTTATATAATCGCGGATTTTGTGTGAAAATTGATAGTTCATTCGGGATTTGTTGTGGTCAAAGTGTTATATAAACCGGTTTTCTCGTGCAGGGGTGGTGAGATGAGGTAAATATTGCGATCATAGCTCAGAATTCATAAAGTCGTTAGGACGAGCGATGACCTTGAAACTCCAATAAGAAAGCTAATAGAAAAGCTAAAAAAATCAATTACAAAATCACTTTTCATTGATACGTATTCAGTAGTTTCTGCTTGTTGCTTCATTTAGAGAGTTTTCTCTTCATTTTCTTGCAAAATTACTATTGAAATATTTCAGTTAAAGATATGTGGGTTGCATACTCGATTGGCTACTTATTTCTAGACAAGTTCTGAACATATTGATTTGTCTACTTCCAAATGAATAAAAAATCTTGGAAATGTAGGTACCTACACATCTGACCGCCCCAAATCAACTTTTTTAAACATAGAGGGTTTTAGTGTTCAATGTTCATCAGGATTCAGATAGTTGCAAGTCCAGGTGAGTTGATAGTTCTGAATGATTCTTGAATTCTTTACTCCCAATGAATCTTTAGATGACTAGATGACTTATTCCTCATTTTCTTAGGTCAACTTCTAGAAAATAAGTTTCCTCTTTGACCCTTTGAAAAATACATTTTCAGCGTTTCCTATCCACAAAAATCTATGTCATAACAAATGTGTCTTTGTAATGTGTGTTGCATACATTGGAAATTGAAATCCAATATATATTCAGATACAAGAGGAAGCCACTGTTCAGAAATATTCCAATCCTGGTGAGTTTGTATTCAATATTCCGTCCAAGGTGGATATAGGATGGTGAAACAGCTTCCTATTAACAAGCACTAGAATAAACTGTAGACCTTTGCCAACTTGATTTCATACCGTAGTAATATTTCCTGAAGTTATCAGAGATGGCGACATACCTTGTGTCGGTAAAACAGAAACTGTGCATCTGTCATACTTTTATCAGTTGCATCTGTTCTAGATGAAAAATGATTGAGAAGAGTCAAAATACCAATATTCATTCCAAATTTATCGAAAATTTATTGTTTTAATGTCGTTTGAAGTCACGTCTGTCAGATGTGAACCACAGAAATACGTAAGCAACAGAAATCTTCTTCGATAATCGATCTCACCTCCATCTTCATTCAAGTCGTGGAAATATTAGTACCTTCTCAAACGGTCTACAAGTTTTTCGTAGGAACAATTGAAGAGCTGTTTCACCATCCTATATCCACCTTGATTCCGTCTAAAACATTTTTGATTTCAATTGATAAGGACACAATAAACATTCTAGAACCTGTGCAAAAGCGGAAAATACGAGGTCTAATAGAATTGAAAAAAAAATTTCCTACCTTTCATACCTGGGGGCAAGTGGGGCATGCGCTAAAATAACGTGCTGCGTGCTTAGATTTCAATACGTGCGAAAAAAAACATGGTGCTTCCCCATGCTTACTGTGCAGTGCCTATGTACAGGGTGCGACAACAAAAACTATCTGCTATCTGTTGTGTAAGACGGAAAACTTCTGTCGAGAATAGGTATGTCGGCAGTAGCAAGACACTTATTAGGGATCAAAATCACTGGAATTAACCCCTCATTTACCTCTATGGAAAGCTCTGGAGAACGAATTTTTAAATACACATTTGTTCCTAGAAAATTTCTACCTACTTTCCAACAGTTTTTGTTTCGTGATAAATAAATCTTTGTTCTTTGTTTGTTTAGCTCTGCAAACAAAATATTCTGGAAAACCAAACAGTATAGAGACTTCGATAGAGACTAAGGAAGTTATATTTTCATGATTTTTTTATAGAAGCTTGGTGTTAATGACCTTGAATGTGATATCCCCGTGTATGTTTATCTGTTTTCTATTTCAAAATAATAATAATAATTAACGAGCTTTATTGGATACCCAAAAGGCTACCGACCGAGGTCCTTCAGCCTGTGTTACACAGCAAGACATGGAATTATTCAATTTCTACTAATAATAAAAAAAAAACTAATCAAGAGGAAATAATGTTCTGAGAATTTCAGTCTTCTTGCACTTGCGCTAAATTGATAAGGCATTCCAATAATGTTTTATCCGGGAACTTCCGTCTTGGGTTCACTGTTGGATCTCTCTGTAGACACTGGGATTGAATAATCCGAAGATTGGATTCGTTTTTATTTCAAAATAATTTTATGAGAAACATCTAAAGTTATGAACGTCTTTTATTCAAAATATCATCCTCAGCTCTAATATTGACATTTTATCTAATCAAATGTTTTATTTAGTGTGGATATGTCTCCTCAACTACACGATTGAGTTATTTAAGGTTGGAAGGCTGGAAATGATATTTGGTGTTTTTTTTGTTGCAGGACTTGCTTTTAGGGTATTCATAAAATTATTCAAGAATTAATGTTTTCTTTTTATAGAAATAATTATTATAAAACTGGAATTTCAAAGGTTATTGTGTGTCACGCGATTTACTTTTTGCGAAATTACTTTTTCGGCATTAGAATAATAACCGTGCATGATCAAATTCTTCTATTACATAAGCCTATGCAGTGTGTTGACAGATCCGAAATATTCATTCTGTTTGTCAATTTATCCTGAGAAGAATATTCAACAGTTAATTCAAATGAAAACTATTCACCCTGAGAAAGAAACGTTTGATGTGTTAATTTTTTTGGATAGTACAAAAACGCGTTAAAAGCATCAAATACTGTTTCCTTCATAAAACCGAGAAAAAATATTCTATCAATGATTAATTAAGAACTCCACCTTAGACGTTGAGTTTTTTGTTTGGGTTTGAGAAAGACGAAAAATAGCGCACTCGGAAGATGCCACGTGACCTGCTACCATTAAAACATTTTTATTTGCTTCAATTTCACAAGTTATTTGCTATACAAATAAGTTGATCATTTTTGAAGAAGTGAAGGTAGTCACATGATGCCATCCCTATAATGAGATATCTTAATTTAAGTACTTTTCACGTGTTTTTTGGGTCGAGATTTTGGGGTAAATGCACTGGGTGATTAGTAAAAATGGACTTACAGAAAAGCACATCAGCGAAAGCTAAATTCATCTCCCTTGGGCTCTGTTGAAGTGGACAACATGAATCATACTGTTTGCGGTTGACTAGATGATAATGAATAATTATTTTAATGAAACCAATGAGTGTGTCATAGAATGATAAAAGTTATTTATAACCCTCAATGTTAAAGATGGAATGCGGCGTTTTAGTAAGATTAGCAAAAAAGAAAAAATTTAATGTTAAAAGTTGTTTATTATATCCAATTACATTCGTGTTGTGTGTATATATTCGCACTGTGAATTAAAGTGAAAACAATGCATGCAACTAAAACTATTTACATATAAAAGTAAAAAATTCAAAGTAAACGGTGCTGTTGATTATTTACAAATAATAAGCATAAAAAAGTTCATGCAACATTCATATACAAAAAAATTAGGTAGCAAAATATAAAAAGGGACCATTTTATTTCTTCGATAATTTTTTTATCAGGTAATAATCATTTGTGGAATGTGTGAAATCACCTATTGTAAATAATTGATCCCTGATTAGTTTTGTTACAGTTAGAAACAATAATTGATATTGGCAAGGATTTACATGAAATTTACTATGCGTCTATCTTCAAACAAACACCTACTAGCTATTTCAGAAATCACGAGGAATGTGATTCAGTCTTACACAAAAAATATCACAAAAATTCACAAAGAGGAAGACGACATTGAATTAACACAAAAACTGTCTAAATTAAGTACTAGCAAGGCCACAACGGTAGAATGTTCGATTCAACTGACTTTTTCGATAAATAATGTACAGGGTGTCCTTTCCTTACTGGACACTATATATCAATCGAAATCACTATGAAAGAGCAATGTGTTTTTTGAATTAAAATTTGGACGGGATATCAAAAATGATATTTATATGGAAAAAACTGAAATATTTTAATTGGTTTCGGACCCACAATGAGTTTTTCTGGAATACTATATATAAACTGAAAATCATACATTCAAGGTCAAAAGACCAATCAGTCAATCGATATAAAAGTAAAATATAAAACGTACCTATAGCTTTGTACTACCTCCATATACAGAGTGTTCCTTGTTGTGATATTTCGTTATTTAAGATTGTGAATATGCATGGGAAACTATCATCAATTTTCCATAAAATCGCATTCTCAAATATTCGCATATTTAATGTTTTTCGAAAGGGAGTAAAACCTATAAATTTTTTGTTTTTGCAGATTAACAAGTGAAATTTGATGTGTACAGGCACAGTACATAAATATGATTTTTTTGACGTGTTAAATTTTTTTATATGACCTCAATTTTGATCGGAACTGGCTCTAACCTAATTGTTATCTAATCGATCTATTTGAAAAAATCATAATTACGATATTGTCAACTTCAAATGAATATGCATAACTAATAAAAACTGAATTGATCAAGACAATATTCCCCTGGCAACTTGATCCAAAATTACAATCGTGTTTATTTATGACACTCTGGATTGAAAACTGAAAACTTTAGGATAATGAATCCCAAAAAATTGACAAATGTGGTGTCATTGCATTCAGAATGTGATTTTTAATGGAGATATTTGAAATCGTATGGGGTGTACCATTCAAAAGTGAAGGTGATTTCCTGTCAAACCTGAAGGGATATAAAATAATTCAACACGTCAAAAAATCAATATTTATTGAGGTGAACCATTTCTGAGAAACACCCGGTATATCACTAAGAAACACCCTGTGTATCACCTACACATGCTTGATACGTATTTCCATACCTAACGATCTAAGCAAAAAAAAAACACTAAATCGACTATAGAAACAACATTCTCACCCTCTTTCGGAGCTGAATCGAACAATCTAGCGACACCCTTTTTACAAGAAATTACAAGAACATCTGGGCCATATTCGCCAAAGTACCGCTTTTCGCACTCTCACCAGTTTGTTAATGCGCGAATATGGCCATCATCACCAAAAGCTGGGGAAAAGTGGACGGAAAGGAAAAAGGACCCACTACCGACTATCATCATCGAGAAGAACGACTGACGGAAAGGGGCTAAACGCCGAAAAGACGCGAGGGGTGAACGTTCCATCGATTGCGAGAGAGGGGCGGAATTCGCGGCCAAGGGCGTGCGGGGTTTGCTATGGCGAAACTAAGTTTTTTTTTTCGAAAAAATTTGTGCTCGATAGTCGCTAAGCAGGTTTGCATCGAATTCTGTCGAAATATCGCTGAAAATATTTCGTGAATTTTTCCGCGATTTTTGAATTCAAGTAGCTACATTTTTTCCGATTCTGTCGGTTATATTCTCAAATAATGTTGAAAAACTATTGAGAACAAGTTTTTATGAATAAAAACATGGGAAAACAAATGGTGCCCCCAAGCGGGCCTTACTTTTTTTCGTGCCATATAAAAAAACTAAGTTGATGTTGTTGATGGTTTTTTCTAAACGAATCGTTGCACGGAGATTTTGTGAACTTCTTTTCGCTCAAAAAGTGACAACGAGAAAGTGCCTTTTGTTTTTTTAAACTCTTCAAGAAACTCATAAAATGAGAACCAAACCGCCAAATTTTGTTTTTGTTTTGGAATCTCTCAATTTATTGACCCAAAAATTGCGCAACTTTTTGACCTACTGTGTAAATCTTACGGTTGCCGAGATCCCCAAGCTGTTCATCCTCATTTTGGGCACACTGTATACCGTTTAACGTCGCAAAGTAGATTAGAAACATTGAAAATAGTGCGGTTTAACAGTACGATGAAAAGGTGGCAGCTTTTCAAAATGCAGGCAATATGATCATATACACAAAAATGATACACTTCTTGAAAAAAGTCCGTCATGTTGATTGTTTATAACGATAGATTTTTGAAAATATGATTTGTTTTCTGTTTCATGATGTTTCGATGATGTTTCACTGACACACCCTATATAATCAGAATATTTGCAATAATTGAATCTGGTAATAATGTATACTTCTGGTAAGCAGTTTATTCTCTACAGCTACTGTTTCGCTCATTGTGTCTCAGTCTTGACCATTAAATTGTTTGAATCGAAATTGTTTTTCTCGTAAGCCCTTTCGGTTGGAATGTAGGTGATTTAAGAGCAAACAACCAGAAATCCTGTCGCTACCAAAAATTTCCATACTTCCGATTCTACCGCGGTGCAATATCTGAATGGCGCGAACGCGGCGCGGCGATTCCCAGTCAACTCAAACGCCTCCCACAAAAACCCCCTTTTTCGAAACCCCCACCCCGCCGCCCCTGCCCCCATTCACCAAATCTCCGTGTCAGCCGCCGAAGCGGCTAACACCCTCACCCTATCCTCCGTCTCGTGCGTCGCGACGACCACTCGACCGGGAGACGCGAGCAGCATCTTTTGCGCGTGCGCCCGACTGTACACGTGACATCGCCTCGTACACGTCTTGGGCGACACCACAGGCGAAACGCTCGGCGGGTAGTTTATCCGCTCGCGCCAGAGGTCACTCGCGATCTCCTCCTCGAAGAGCGCCTCCACGTCGACCTTGTCGGTCTTCCTCACCAGCGAGACCGGCGCGTTGGCCAGCCGGTAGCTGGGAGTTCTCTTCGCTTTGGTGGGCGGTCGGGGAGTCTTACCTTTTTTGTGAGCAGCATCTCCGACCGGTCTCACCGCCTTGGGGGTCCGGTGCGACGGCTGGGGGCTCTCGACGCTTCGGCGGTCCGGCGTTCTGACGTTCTTGCCCGGCTGAAAGGTGGAGTGACCGGTTTTGCGCCTCCGCAGACTGTCCGAGTTGTAAATGACCTTGCCCTCGGCGTCCACAGACACTTTGGCGCCCTGTGGAGGCGCGTAGGTCTGCGCCGGGTTGTTGTTTTCGTTGCAGGGCAGCTCGTCCAGGCTCACGTACTCTGCGTCCCTTATCTTGCCCGAGAGCACGGTTATCAGGTTCCTGTTGGCGACGTCTTGGTCTTCAGAGGCCTTCTCGTTGTTGTTTCTCAAGTCGGCTATGGTGACGTACTCGCCGGCGTCGAAGTTGGCCTTGGTGTTTGGCGATTTGCTCCGGTCTCGCTTGTGGGCGAGGTTCACCAGGTTGGTCTTGAGCCGCCCGAACATGTTGTTAAGGGGCAGCAGCGATGCTTTTATGATGGGCTGGCTGGGGGATCTGCTCTCGGAGGTCTCGTTGACGGTGACGGTGCCACCGCTGGGACTTGGTGCCCTTATGGCGTTGCTGCTGGTCAAGGTTTTGGTTGGTTGGTCGCTTTGCTCGATTCTCTGCACGGTGGCGTAACCCGACTGCGGGTTGACGCTCACCAGCGAGAGCTTGCTGGCGCCGTTCACCACCGTGTTGATTATGCGATGGATCCGGTCAGCATCCTGGTTGAGGTCGTTCCTCTCCTGCAACCGCTTCTGGTGGTCCTTGCCCGAAGAGTTGCTGCTGTTGGAGCTCTCGTCATCGCTCTGCGAGGGCGTTATCACACACATCGAGGGTATCCGACTCGAGTTGATGGTGGTCTTGACGCGTATCCTCTCGATTCTTTCCGGCCCCTCCATGTCTGACGATTCGGAGAACTCAAAGTCGCCGTTGGGGCTGCTCACCGACTCTATGGGGGAGCTGGAGGTGTTGTGACCGCTGTCCGGCGATACGCCGCCGCCATCGTTCTGCTTGTGCACGACGGCTACGACGACGGGCTTGGTGGTGGCGGGGCTCCTTTTGACCGTACCCGTCCTGTCGCCAAAATCGCGCTCCAGCGAGCTCTCCGGGCTCGACAGCTTCGTCAGCGAGCTCTTCCTCTCGGGCACCGTGGGGCCCATCGTCAGCGACTTGGAGCTCCCCGAGGCTCTCAAGGTGGTGCACACCGTGCCCGCCGAGCTCGTCGTCGTCGAGGTCGATCCTTTGCCGAAGAGCTCGTACTCGTTCTCGGCCGAGAGCGTGGACAACGCCGAGGTGGAATTTAGAGGGGTGGGCGGCGTTTCTTCCTCTTTGAGCGTCTTGAGGCCGCTGTCCACGTGGAAAGAAGTGTAGTAGCCCTCCGTGTCGCAAGAGTACACCGAGCTGGTCTCGCCGTCCTCGTGGTGCAGATCGTTAATTATGTCGGGCGTGAGCGTTCCCTCGCTTGTGACGCTGCTCGACGCCGAGTTGGTTACAAAGCGACGCCGGCTGTTGACCGAGCTAGGCACGTTGAGGGAGTTGTTGGAAGTGGCCGCCGAGGTGGTGGACTTTGGCTGCGTGGTCGTGGTGATCTCCGAACCGATTGAAGCCCGACCGCTCTCTGAGCTCGCGCTCCAGTTACCGCTCGACGAGTGGGGCTCTTCCTTGTTATTGCCGGTGCGCCTGAGCCGTCTCTGCGCTGAGCTTTCTCTCAGCCTCACGGCTATGCTCGTGACGGACTTTTCCGACGGGCAGACCGTCTCGTAGGCGTCGGCATCCTCCTTGGTGGTCGTTTTGGTGTCGTTCTTCTCGGCGCTCTTGTTCATCAGCCTGTCGTACTTGGTCTTGCCCCATTGCTTGAGCGTGTTGAAGTGCGACTTTTTGGTCTCGGGGCAGTCTTTCTTGGTGGTGGGGCGTAAGAGGTCGCTACTTTTGCTGCGTGACACTGACGGGGGTTGTTCGGGCGCCTCGCGGCTAAATGTCGGCGAAAGGGTGTCGTCCCTGTTGAGGAATGTTCGTTAGTGCTGCCCTGCTAAGCACGAGAAGGTCGTATCTGACGAATTCGTAGTGGGTTTGTGTTATTTTGGGTGTGTCTGCAGAGTTTTGACTGCCATGATTGAGGATTGGGTAATGATATGACTTTAGTGAAAACGCGATTTTCTCGATACGTAACATGAAAACAGCAAATACGACCTTCTCAATCAACACGGCAGAGTGGGGGTGAGTGTGCCGGATGCCCGGAAATATTTACAATTTTCGAGTACTCGAAGCCAAACACGGGCATGCGGTTACTCATGTGAAGTTGGTTCCGACATTTTTCAAAATCAGTGCTTTTTTCGAGTTGTGTGTTGATTCGGATGGTTCATGAGTTCCTAACTAGATTTTGTCCAGCAAATTATGGATTCAGATGAAAAAATTAAAGTTTGGCGTAAACTTCACACAACGTCGTTCTTTTCCAAACTGAGTTCTGATTCGTATTTCGTTGTGTATTTGGGAGGGTTCTTAATTGATTTCGAAAATAGTTCTGGTTTTAAAAAGTGTTCTGAGTAGCGCTAGATGTATTTGGAACACAAAGTGTCTTGCCGCTCTCGAAATATCATCGCTAACTGTCTTTTTCTAGTGGCAATCTATCACTTTGCGATCATTTTAAATTCACCAGGACCATTTTCGAAGTCAATCAACAACTCCAGAAATTTCTCAAATCAAAAAATATAAAAATAATTATATCTATTTGAGAAAAAAAAACGGTGCTGCGTGAAGTTGGTTGCAAGAACTATTCAGAAGTCTAGTCAGGAACTCTGGAACCAAATCAAATCTACACAGGCCCCAAAAAAATCAATTTCGAAAAAAACACCCGCCAACCTCACACCAGTCATGCGGTTATCACATAGAAAACCGTGGGCACCATCCCCTGAGCCGACTTACCCTGCGGTGACGGCCTCGCGGATCTCCTTGTGGTCGGTGCCCGCTATGGTGTTCCTCCTCCTGCCACGCGGCTTCCTGGGGCGCGCGCGTCTTCTCCCGGCGCCGGCATCGGCGTCTGCCGTCCTGTTGACGTCGGGAGGCACCAGAGACCGCCTCTGGGTGGACATGCGGTCGAAGCTGCGGCCCGAGACGTCTACGGCGACGATCTCGGCAGGGAACCTGATGGGAGGGGGGGAAAGAAAAAATCGAGAGATATTTTTGGCACAAATTGGATGAGCAATCCAAAAATAATTTCTTAATTCACACATCTCGACTGGTATAAAAGAATCGTCAGTATTCAAGAGAAGCTAGAACACCCCGTATCTCTGAAAAGGAAGAGGGAGCATTCGCAGAAACATGTTTATACTTATATCAAAGTGTCATTATTTTTCCACGCACGGAAGTAGTATAGCTATGCCGATTCTAGCGCAGAGCTTCACGAAACGGCCACCAGATGAAGTAGCGGTGGTGCTGTGTTATATATCGCTGCTGGCTGCTTCAGCCACGACACGAAATGACGTCACTAACTTCCTAACTTCAGTTCAAAGATTAGAAAACCTTATACAGATGAGACACTCCGCCCATTTTGTTTGATGTACCGACATACGTTTTCATTGACCTAGAAGCTTTGAATTTTGCGCATCGCAGTTGCCGGATAGTCGTTTTCACCGCTGGACCCACTTATGTGCAATGTTGCAATTTTCAAATCATGCGCTTTCGACATCTCTCTCTCTAATTTAATTCGCTCTGTCTGACTGTCTCATCTGTAAGGTTTTCAAATTTGTGGTCAGATCATCGAATTGACAGATGAAACAAAGTAACATGGGGCACTACCTAATTGGTTTAACATCAATGCTGATGCTCACGTCAGACGGAGAGAGAGAGAGCGGCATCGTAGTGACGTCACCACGTATCGTGGCTGAAGCAGTCAGCAGCGACATGTAATACAGCGCCACCGCTACGCCATCTGGTGGCCGTTTCGTGAAGCTCTGCGCTGGAATCGGCTCAGCTATACTACTCGCGGAATTACCCCCGTCAAGTTTGTCGCACTTATTCACCCAACATCCTGTATATGATCGGGGACTCACCTGAGGGCCACCACCTGCAGCTGCTCCTCGGGGGAGGGCAGCTTGTGGTCGATACCTCGATGGTCGGAGGAGGCCATGGAGGCGTCGGTAGCGTCGCCGTCGTTGGGTGAGGCGGTGATGCGGTTGGTGCAGTCCAGGGTGACGGTGATGTCGCCCAGGGCCTCGTTGGAGGTCCATCTTCGGAGGTCCTCTACGGCGGCGGGCTGGGGGAAATGATAATAATAATGATAAAATATTTACATTGACAGAATGAGTAATTTTCCCTCTCTCTGTTAGTATTACGAATGATACACGAACATTGGTTTTCGCACAATTTTTTTATCATGGGATTCAGTTTTGTTATTTAAAATTACAAATTCGTCAAATATTTTTTTTTATCCTGCGAATTTTCAAATCGTCATAACTTCCGAACGGATGGTCCGATTTTCAACTTTGGGTATACATATAAATCCGATATAAGCTAGTACCTACGTGATGGATATCATTTTACACATTTTTTTTCACGTAGAATCCATTTCTTCAATCAAAACACCGACATCGAAAAAAAATTTTACAAGAGAATTTTTTCTAATATTTCAAATCGCCTGTAACCTCCGAACGGATTTTCTCATCGGGTTCTCATTTTTCTTCTTTTTCATAATAGAATTTAGTTTTGTAATCGAAAGTTTCGAATTCGTGAAATCATTTATTGAATCTTCCAAATTATCAAATCGCCATATAACTTCCGAACAGATCATAGAATTCAGTTTCAATCAAAACAAACTTATTTGAAAAATATGGAAAAACGTTATACGGAACAGCTGTTCAGAACGACAGTTTATAGCTAGAGTGTGAAAGGAATCCAAGGTGATAAAATAATGATCAATTTTTGGTTACAAAAAAAAAAAACAATTCGAAAAAATACATTTATTACACATAAACTCATCAGATAAGCTAATAGTATAATTTAAAATTATATATTTTTGAAGATTCGCAAGCTATTTCTATTTTATTCGGAGAATATTCGATTAACATGAAATTAGTAAGAATTGTGAGATGTCACTGAAATATTTCCGGGACATAATGATAGTATATTATGATACGATTTGATTTTTGCGATACCAGCGTTTTCATCGGTCGATTTGAATCAAATTACACTCTGAATTAAAATTCACCAAATAAAAAACATTGAGTTTTTCACTGCTAGCATCACCAAACTCAAAATCGCTCAGAAGTAAACTGGGCCTAACTCTTCTGACATTCATTTGACAGTTCGATTGTCCGAATAATAAAAAATGCGTAACAAAACAGAGGCTTCTTCGATGCGCATTTGCGTTTCATAGTGAAATCATTACAGCACCAATTCATTAATAAAACAGTCAAGCCACCGATATGAAGCAAACAGGTAGTCGCGGGGATAAAATGGAGCCTTGTGGCACTCCCGAGGAATCCTGTAGGAAACTGTCCATCCACCGACACAGAGCTTAAAGCTCAATTCATAAACTCCACTGCCGTAGCTACAGTTGACGCTACAGTAAACTGTTCGAAGATGGAATGTGCTAAAAATAAACATCTGTTCATAAAATCCGCAGCTGACGCAGGTGCCGTCAGATATCTCCTCAATACATTTTGGAACGGCAGCGTCAACTGTAGCTACGGCAGTGGAGTTTATAAATTGAGCTTAACAATTCGCAAACGAGCTCTGGTTACGGTCCAATCGGTTACGTCTCCCCACTGAATTATCGAGTATTGAAATACAGCCATTCATTACGGAGCTGATCGCAGCCCAGTTGTAATTTTCTCGGAATGCATTAACGATGTCTTCGGCAGGTCGAATGTTGCCGGTCGATTATTGCAATTTAGAATTACGTTGGTGCGTCGGGATTGCTCTTCTTGCAACGAGGTTCTCGGAAAAAGAGCTTGAGTGAATCGGAAATTCAGATGATGGAGGCTTGTTCACTTCTTTTATAGTTGAGGATCTCTTTAAACTATATTTACTTTCAAGAATTTCATCTAATATCCCCCAGATGAATTTTTATCAAACAAGTTTTTTGCTGTTCAGCATCCATGCATGCTTTCTATAATTGCAATCGGAATATTTCAAAACATTTTAGTTTTGGAAAAATACATTTTTCTAGTCTCGTGCCTTTCCTGCTAACAATTATTTATGTTTAACGCCAACTCGTGTTTGCTTGATGCATTATTTATTAACATAAGTTTATCTGTTGTCTACCTACGTTATTATATTTATCAAAGTTCTCTAATAAACCGGCTCGAAATGAAACTGCGTGGGTTTAAAATTAAAAAAAAGGTTAATACGTTGTAGATATACGTATAATAGGCAAATGATTTATGTTCGAAACAAACACTCTCTCAATACTAATATTAACACTGAAGATAGGTATCCTCACTTTCGGCAGGTATTGACAGATTACAAGGTTGTGTTATTACTTTAAAAACCCATAAACATTGATAGCTACCCTAATTTTTATTAGATATTATTTCGAAAGTGTTGAGAGTAAATTACTTTCAACGAAAAACAAGGTTGTTGTTGGAGTGTTGTTGAAAGTAAAAAACCCCTAACACTAACCTGAAAACAGGTGCTACAAAATTTACTTTTTCTATGGAATAATCGATCATTCAGTGAATCATTAATATATTGCTATATTATATTTTTGGTGAATTACTCTTAACACTTATTCAGCAACAGGAGTTGCAAGTCCCACTTTCCCTATACCAAAATCGTTACTCACCCAAACGCGTATTAAAAGTGTTGAAAGTAAATTACTCTCAACACTACATTGGCAACTGGTGTTAACAAACCTCAAACCTTATATAAAAAAGATCGAAAAGTTGTCAGCAACTAAAAGAAACTCAACCTCCACTTGGTAGTAAATTGATACCTATAAGAAGTGTTGAAAGTAAATTGCACTTGACACTAAACCTGCAATGGTTTTACAATACCCATACAAAGATCGCTACTCACTCAATAGCGTATTAAAAATGTTGAAAGTAAATTACTTTTAACACTACATTGGCAACAGGTGTTACTCTTTTAAAAAAAGATCGAAAAGCTGCCAGCAACTGAAAGAAACTCAACCTCCAGTTGATAATATATTGATACATCAAGTGTTGAACAAAATAACTCTTAACACTACGTTGGCACAGGTGTTACAAATCTCACTTTTTATGAAAAAAAAACCTTTTTCAGCAAGCGAAAGAAACCCAATCTCTAGTTGTTGATACATTGATTTAGGAAGTGTTGAAAATAAATTACACTTAACACTAAACCTGCAATGGGTTACAAATCCAATAAATGATCGCTACTCACTCAATAGCGTATTAAAAGTGTTGAAAGTAAATTACTTTTAACACTACATTGGCAACAGGTGTTACTCTTTTGAAAAAAGATCGAAAAGCTGCCAGCAACTGAAAGAAACTCAACCTCCAGTTGATAATATATTTTTACATCAAGTGTTGAACAAAATCACTCTTAACACTACGTTGGCACAGGTGTTACAAATCTCACTTTTTATGAAAAAAAAAACCTTTTTCAGCAACCGAAAGAAACCCAATCTCTAGTTGTTGATACATTGATTTAGGAAGTGTTGAAAGTAAATTACACTTAACACTAAACCTGCAATGGGTTACAAATCCAATAAATGATCGCTACTCACTCAATAGCGTATTAAATATGTTGAAAGTAAATTACTTTTAACACTACATTGGCAACAGGTGTTACTCTTTTGAAAAAAGATCGAAAAGCTGCCAGCAACTGAAAGAAACTCAACCTCCAGTTGATAATATATTGATACATCAAGTGTTGAACAAAATTACTCTTAACACTACGTTGGCACAGGTGTTACAAATCTCACTTTTTATGAAAAAGAAACCTTTTTCAGCAACCGAAAGAAACCCAATCTCTAGTTGTTGATACATTGATTTAGGAAGTGTTGAAAGTAAATTACACTTAACACTAAACCTGCAATGGGTTACAAATCCAATAAATGATCGCTACTCACTCAATAGCGTATTAAAAGTGTTGAAAGTAAATTACTCTCAACACTACATTGGCAACAGGAGTTACAAATCTAGATTTGTCTGGAAAAGAGATCGAAAAGCTGTCAGAAATTGGAAAAAACCGAACCTCCAGTTGATGAGAGTATATTAATATATCAAGTGTTGAAAGTAAATTACTCATAACACCAACATGCAACAGGTGTTACAAAACCTCAATTTTCCCATACTCACCACGCTAGTCTCGATATCAATATCGACGTCGACCTTGCCGCCCTTTCCTCCCCTAGTCGCCGCCCTTCTCCTCGCGCCCAGCACGGGCGTGCAGAGGAAGAAGCCGGACGTGCGCCTGCCGTCGCGACGCCACCTGTCGAGCTGACGCATCAGGTGGACGGGCGTCTTGGCGGCGGCGGCGTAGAGCGCTTCGAGGGCGGGTGGGCGTGTCGACGGCGCAAACAGGTTAGCGGGGGCGTCGGGGGCGGTCTGCTTGGCAGCATAATGGCGCTTGAGGGCGGCGAACGCACAAATGTCGCTCTCGGCTGAAATGGAAACCGGGAGACTGTTTACGACCGATAATAGGTGGATTACATAGTGATTACTTGGTGATTGAGCAGTGATTACACGGAAATTACACGGTGACTACACAGTGACTATTCGGTGATTACATTGTGATTACTAGGTGATTAAGTGGAGATTCATTGGTGATCACATAGTTGATCATCACTTATTTTTATTTAGTAATCAAACGTAATTGCAAGATGATTAGTTGGTGATTAAGCATCGATTACACAATGATTACACGGTTATTACACGGTGATTACGTGGCAATTCATTTAGTTGATCATCACTAATTTTCATTTGGTAATCAAATGTGATTGCAAGATGATTAGTTGGTGATTGAGCAGTGATTGAGTCGTGATTACACGGTGATTATATGGAGATTAATTAGTGATCAAGCTATGATTGAACTGTGATTATACGATGATTATAATATGGAGATTATTCGTCGATCACATAGTTGATACATTTTTATCACGTTCTGATCAGCGATTACACAATGATTACACGGTTATTACACGGTGATTACAAGGTGATTACGTGGCAATTCATTTAGTTGATCATCACTAATTTTCATTTGGTAATCAAATGTAATTTCAAGATTACTTGGTGATCGAGCAGTGATTACACCCGGATTATATGGAGATTAATTGGTGATAAGTGATTACATGGTAATTACATAGTGATCACATGGTGATCACGTAGTAGATTCATTTTCGTCACAGTGCGATTCGATAACACAGATGACAGAATAATTCACCTGGTTGATTATTTGGCGAAAAAAAGGAGTACTTACACGATGATTACATATTTTAATGATCACGTGATGATTACATATTGACTTGATCACATGATGACTACATAGAGATCACATGATGAATACATTAAGTGATTATCCAATGATTACATAGTGTTTACGTAGTGATCATAGAATTGATTACATGGCAATAACGTGATGATTACTCGGTAATAACATGGAAAATTACATAATGAATACTAGATAATCACATGGCAATTACTAGGTGAATATAGGATGAAAACTTAATGAATACACGATGATCAAATAGTGGTAACATAGAAATCACAGGACAATGCGATCACATGGTGATTACCTAGTGATCATATGGCGATTTCATATGATAACTTGTAGATCACGCGTGAAAATAAAAAAAATTAGTATTCTTGATGACTATGATGAATAAGGCTACATGAGTTTCAGTATTCTAGTAACGAAACGAATCCCAGAGCAGAACACCCTGTGCAATTTGAACTAAATCCAGCATGACCATTGTTATTCTTGCTGCAATAAATCCAAACAGTAAATCAATTCAGCCAACAACAGCGATAAAATCAATCAGTGTTCAGAAGTTTTGATGGGTTAATGTGGGAGACTCGCGGGTTCAGTTGGGCGGTTTCTTCTTCTTGGGCGGTCCGCTAGCCGATCCGTTCGTTTCGCTTTTCGCAAACGCACAGCAGCAGTTTTGGTGGTTTTATTTCAAAAGCATCGAGGCGAAATGCGAGCACTGTATTCCAATTTTCGTTTCTGTAACTTCTCTTCACGAGATGCTGTACGATGAATTACTTTTTGCAGGATAAAAATCGGCGCAATAGAGAAGCGCAATAGAGAAGAAAGAGGCATTTCATACAGTTTTTTAGAATATTAGAACAACAACAAGTATTTTTTATAATTTAATGAGCAATTTGAACTAGCCTATATCAGAATTTCGAATCACTACATTGTTAGTTTAATTTTTAACCGACGAACCCATCTATTTGAGAATCATTTGAAACTATTCAAATTGTCTCTTCTAGAATCATTTCACGAATATTTTGAACAATATCACCAGTTATACAACACTTATACGATACGTGATTTTGAACAATTTTACGAGTATTTCGAAAAATTTCTAGATAACTTTGAACCTTTTCGAGATAATTTCGAGCTGTATCATGAATATTTCATCGGTATTTTCACTCTCAACCATAACACGAGTATCTTGAATTATTGTTCAACGAGCATTTTGAACCATTTTCAAGCATTTAAAGATATTTCAGGAGCACTTTGAACAATTTCACTACACCTTTTCTATAATAATTTGTAACTATTTCTCTCAGAATTTACTTCATAATCATTTCAAACAAAACCATTTTTTCCATATTTAAGAGTAGGTACTTCAGAGTTTAGAGCATCTCGAATTATTTCATAGGTTACATCATGAACCATTTAACGATTATTTTGAGCAATTTCACGAGCATTTCAAGCAATTTGACCCCAGCATTTCGAAACATTTTATCAGGATTTCTAACGATTTCATAGAAGACACTGGCTTCATCACCAATTTAACGAGTGTTTTGAGCTATTTTCGAGCATGTCAAGCTATCTGATCCTTGATCACAGCATTTCAAACAATTTTAAAGCCTAAAGGTATTTACAAATGGTTTCATAGGTTTAAACCAACAGCATTTAACGAGAGTATTTTGAGAAATTTCACGAGCATTTCATGCTATCCCAGATCCCAGCATTTCAAACAAATGGTTTCAAAGGTTTTACCAACATCATGAACCATTTAACGAGTATTTTGAACAATTTCACGAACATTTCAGACTATTTGATTCCAGCATTTAAAGAAATTTGATCGGGATTTCTAATGATTTCATAGGTGACACTGGCTTCATTAACCATTTAATGAGTATTCTGAGAAATTTCACGAGCATTTCAAACAATTTTAAAGGAATTTCCAAATGGTTTCATAGGTTTAAACCAACAGCATTTAACGAGAGTATTTTGAGCAATTTCACGAGCATTTCAAGCTATCTGATACCAGCATTTAAAAAAATTTATCGGGATTTCTTATTATATCATTAACCATTTAACGAGTATTTTGAGAAATTTCACGAGCATTTCAAGCTATCCCAGATCCCAGTATTTCAAACAATTTTAATGGTATTTCCAAATGGTTTCAAAGGTTTTACCAACATCATGAACCATTTAACGAGTATTTTGAACAATTTCACGAACATTTCAAACTATTTGATTCCAGTATTTAAAAAAATTGTATCGGGATTTCTAATGATTTCATAGGTGACACTGGCTTCATTAACCATTTAACGAGTATTCTGAGAAATTTCACGAGCATTTCAAGCTATTTGATCCCAACTCCCAGCATTTCAAACAATTTTAAAAGAATTTCCAAATGGTTTCATAGGTTTAAACCAACAGCATTTAACGAGAGTATTTTGAGCAATTTCACGAGCATTTCAAGCTTTCTGATCCCAGATCACAGCATTTCAAACAATTTCAAATGCATTTCCAAATGGTTTCATAGGTTCCACCAACATCATGAACCATTTACCGAGTATTTCAAGCTATCTGATCCCAGCATTTTGAACAGTTTTATGGACATTTCAAATGATTTCAATGCACCAAAATCTGCATTTTATTATTGATTATATTTGATGTGAGAATTGGGAAGACAAATCCGATTCGATGAAATCTTACGTAAAACCTGGAACCAGTTGTGGACCACTAATTTGTCACAAGACATGCCATCAGACATACGACTTCGGTCAGATTGGATTCCCATTCACAGATTCTACCGTTCTACCCGTTGCGAGTCAGCGAGTCCAACAATCAAGCCATATATGAACAAAGCGTTTTACCGTTTCGCCAGAATAAAAACACAGGATTCGCCAAAAACGAAATGCTATTTTATGAATAATGCAAACAAAGCGTGCGTGTGCATGCATGGAGGTCTCTGACCTTGATCATGGTTGTCAGCATCCTTTTTCACGTTTGGTCGGAACAGGAGAAATCACCTACAGGGCGATGCATACAACTTCTTGAATCCTAGGGAGTAGAAAACAGGACAACTGTCTCACTACTCTCACTTCTTGACAGATGAATGATATATTTCCTCCTCACTTTTCCATCAGTTTTTCTACTCCCTAGAATTCAAGAATAGGGGCCCTGATGGGGTCATGTAGTAGCTCGATTAAGTTTAGGTCTTCTCTCCTACCTCGTGAGCATCACCTCATAGGCACAAAAGTATATGATACAAGTTTTATGAGACGCTATTTTGTCGCACGCGTTGTTTGGAGTACGACAAGCAAAGCTAGGAGTGCTCCAAGTGAACAAGTGCGACAACGTGTTATATATCAGCTCTACAGGCCTAGTGGCCCTTGGCTAAGAGTTCTTTCACTCTTCTCCTCCATTTCTTTTGCCTTTTCTATCCAGTCCCTGACTCCCACTTTTTCTAGATCTTTTTTCCCTTCCTCCAACCATTTTTTTCTAGGACGACCTCTTCTTCTTGTACCTCCTCCTTCCATCAGCACTCTTTTGATCCATCTTTCTTCAGACGTCCTCGCTATATGTCCCAACCATCTGACTCACTACCTGTGTGATGTTCGGATGATCGAATAATTCTTCTTCTTCTTTATTGTATCTTCTCCTGAATTCTCCTTCCTCTCTGATACCTCCATAAATTCTCCTCAAGATTTTACGTTCCCATATTTCAAAACCTGTGTCATATGTAATTTTTTCTATATTGAATTAATTTGAAAAAAAAAATGGATTTAATATCGATAAATAACAGAAACATCTTGGATTGGTAACAATGATGACATTGAAATAATTTAAATATGACGCACAAGCGAAAAGCCCAGTTTACAGTTGAGCGATTTTGATTATTGCAATACCAGCGGTGAAAAATTCAATGTTGTTATTGGTCAATTTAAATGAAATGACACCCTGAAATTTACCAATTAAAACATTGAGTTTTTCACTGCTAGTATCACCAAATCCATAAAAAAAGTATGCTGGGCCCAACTCGCCTGACTTTCTTTTGACAGTTGGATTGTACCAACCTCCGAATAATGAAAAATGCGCTAGCTATTTCAATACGCATTTGCGTTTCATAATGACTTTATTATAGAACCAAAGTAAAAATAAAGTTGTTCATTTCCAACCATTTTACAATACCATTATCTTTCCAACCATATCACCGTTATTTTAAAACATTTTGGTCTGTTTCACTAGCATTTTGAATCATTTTACAAACTCTCGAACCTTTTACGAGCATTTTTAATTATTTCTACAGCATTCCGAGCCATTTCTAGAGCATTTCCAATCGTATCTTGTGAGAATTCCCAATACACATCCAGTAAATCATTTTAGAACTATCTCATGAACATTGAAACGATCCTTTTAAACTATTCAATTTCTCTGAAGCCTTTTTTTTTGAGAAACATGGGACTAATGACCCCTGAGTTCCAAAACCACTATCCAACAATAGAACAAACGGATAATCGTTTGTCATTCCATTTTTTGTAGGGCGTTATCCGATTCCGAACTTCATGTTGACACTCGAATCTATTTTGGTTAAAATTTAAGAGATCACGTATAGCTCTTGTTCTCCTCTTCACACTCGGCAGTCAAATGAAAAATCTGAAACATCATTGGATCTTTGAATCCTCCTCAAATGGGTAAGCAATGATTTGGCTACACAAATTATTCTCTAACCGGTCTAGCCTATAAAACAGCAATCTCCTGAGGCTATTAAAATCGGAGTAAATTTATGGGCCATAAAAGACACTTGCTTTTGGATCAGCGAATCTAATCATAAGGAAGCATTTGAAATAACGATCAGTTACTTCATCAATGGGTGCCATTCAGGACGGGACCCTATGATATGACATTTATGAGAGATTGTCGATTGGGTCAAGTGGGAGTAGATTTCCTAGAATCAACTGTCAGTATAGGCGTTTGATTTGATCTTCACTCACTCATTTACACGAATTTAATGTTCGAGATTGAAATAGGAGATTTCTTCATTTTCTGGATGTATATTCGATTAACTGGTCTCCTTCCATCAGTTGCAAATCCTTGTTATTTATTTGTGATTCTCTGCAGTTTCCTGTTATGTTAGAAATCTATTGTGATCCCTTACAGTATTTCGTAATTCCTTGAAACCTTATCTTTATAAATTATGTGTATTTCTTTTTGTCCTTCACTTCTACTTGCAATTCCTTCTGACCCATCAGACTTTTGTAATAGCTTCTTATACCTAACAATCTCTATAGCAATATCTTCCTATATATTCCTATATACAACAAATCCTAAGAAAGCACTCAAAAATGAAAACTGGATAGAAATTTATTCATCCACTAACGCGAACATCGCTGCAGAACTTTTTTCAGAAAAATTAAAATACTATATCCACACATTCACCAAAACAGTCAAACTGAAACGAAATGAACAAAAAAGGAAAACTTGGATTACGAATGGAATTATAAAATCTACTAATAAAAAACGTGATCTATACACAAAAATGAAAATGGACCCAAATGAACATAATATAATTAATTATAAAAAATATCAAAATGAACTCAATAAATTAATTAAACTGGCTAAGAAAAAATTCTATCAGAACATTATACATCATAATAGCAATACCACGAATCTATGGAATGCTATAAAACAAATCACAGACACCAATAACATCAAGAAAAACGAAATCACGAAAATGAAACTAGATAATGGAACCATAACTACCGATAAATCATCAATAGCAAACACATTTTGTGAATATTTTACCAATGTGGGAACAAAACTCGCTAGTCAAATCAAAGCAAACAGGAGCGCATATCCCACTTGTATGACACATACGTGCAATTCTATATATCTCGAAGAAACGAACGAGAAGGAAATTTCAGAAATCATTCATAACCTAAAGAACAAAAAAGCGCCTGGCATAGACGGGCTCCGTGCCGAAACCATAAAAGAATTAGAGTTAGAAATTGCACATCCACTTGCATGGATAATCAATTTATGTTTATCGAAAGGAGAAGTCCCAGAAATTTTTAAAATAGCCATAATAAAGCCAATACATAAAAGCGGGGACAGGATGAGTGTGACTAACTACAGACCAATTTCCCTCATCTCTAATTTAGCAAAAATTTTCGAAAAAGTATTGAAAATCAGAATAGAGAAATACCTAAAGAAATATGAACTCTTATCAGATAGGCAATTCGGTTTTCGGGAAGGTAAATCTACACAGGACGCAATTGCCAGAGTAATATCAGAACTGAGCGATTGCATTGACAAGAAAACACCAGCAATTTGTGTCTTTGTAGACTTAGCGAAAGCCTTTGATACGGTTGATCACAGACAGCTTGTCCACACGCTCGAATGTTTTGGCTTCAGGGGCGTAGCAAAAGATCTAATGAACAATTACTTGCAAGGAAGAAAACAACTCGTGAATATTGATGATGAATATAGCACTATGAGAATAGTTGAATGTGGTGTTCCCCAAGGTACTGTACTAGGGCCAATGTTATTCAATATATACCTTAACGACCTATATCAATTATCACAGTCTGGTAAAATAACAAGTTTCGCGGATGATACAGCCATTGTATATCATGATACAGATTGGAATTCTTTGAAAATAAAAGCTGAGAGAGATCTCGCAAAATTATTTAAATGGTTTAATGGAAAATTATTAACAGTAAATTACACCAAAACTCATTTTATATCATTCACCTCATATGCTACAAATCTACCATCCTATCAACAGCTGAATATACAGATCGAAGATGAGTTAATTGCTATTTCTATCATTGATACCATCAAATATTTAGGGATTTTCATAGATAGTCACCTACGATGGGACCGACACATTACATATGTAACTAAAAAACTTCGTAGTTTACTATTTAAATTCAGACAACTTTCTGAAGTTCTAGAAATAAAACAAATGAAAATACTTTACCATTCCCTCATAGAAACTCACATAAATTATGGAATCATAGCCTGGGGCGGGGCGCTCAACACGCATTTACTCAATCTAGAAGTAGTTCAAAGACGATTGCTGAAAATAGTATACAAAAAACCATGGATATACGGAACGAACACACTATTCACTGAAACACAAATAATGGACGTTCGACAATTATTCTACAAAGCTATTCTTGTGAGACAACACAATAACAAACATGAACTTGCTACTATCGACCATATGTATAGTACTAGATACAAAGAAAATCGTGTCTATGTACCAAGAGCTGAAAAATGTCAAATGCAAAGAAATTACCTTTATCTAGGCCCAAAACTTTATAATCTGATTCCCACCGAACTCAAAATTATCAATACAAATGGCTTATTCAAAAAATTGCTGAGTAAATGGATCCTTTCAAAACCTCGAACAGAGCTACATAGACTGATTAACCCTCAAACAAATACGTGAAAGATATGTGACTACTCTGTTGTTAGTTTTACTCATTCCATATAAGCAACATTACGAACAAGTATGTGAATATAAAAAAAAATGATTTCAACACATACATAAAGCTGATTTATATATTAATAAAAATGTGAAATAACCATCAAGAAATGAAAACGATGACATGAAATATACCATAAAAATGAAAAGGTAGATGAAGTCTATGCACAGGCTCCGCCTCCTTTAGACCTTCAACTTTTTCAATTCTATTAATAGTAATTAGTTCAATTTTTTTTTTCAATTGTACTCTACTCAACCCACGCACAGGGTTACCCTCCTGTGGGAATCTAATATTTTATTCTTTTTATATTGTAAATTATTGTAAACGTACCTACCTTAATGTGAATAAAATATTCATTCATTCATCATATTGCAACATTTTGTAATTTCTTGAAACCCTTCGTAATTCCTTGCAGTTTGCAATTATCTAGCATTTCTTGCAATCTCTAGTAATCTATTACTCGAATGGAAAAACATGTGAAGTTAACTTTGTAGGCTTCCGTTTGGTATAAGTTACGTCCATCAACCTCTTGTGGAACCAAATATATCAAGTTGGTAACAGTGGGGACAAGGTTATCACCGTTAGTTCGATCTTTTTCTCTCTTCAACTATGCGACCGCATTCGAGAATGGAGCTGATTTCTTTCCAATGAATATTGTATGAATGAAAACATCGTGGGCGAAAGAGGTGAATGCAATTGAAACGAACAAAGTGCTGTGGAGCCTTGCTAGACAATAATTACCTATTGTTTTTACTAATTTATGTCGTAATATATATCTTTTTGTTAAGGGCGAGTCGATTAATGCGTTCTGTATTCCCCCTGATACATACAGGGTGTTCCGCAATCAGACCGAACCACTAATCATTGATGATTTTATTTCAAAAAGCTCTCTTTAGCTGCTAGTGGTTGTTGCAGAAGAACAGTATCACATCAGCATTTCAAAGATCTAATTTGATATCTATAATATCAGATAGTGTCGATTCGATATTACTGACAATTTCCATATTTCAGGTAAATCATTTTCGACAATTTCAAATGTGAATTACTGAATTTTGTTCGTTTGCACCAAAATTTTCATTAACATTTAAAACCACGTACCTACCACGAATATCACGAATGTGAAAGTTATTTTAAATGTCACCTTTTATCCAATGTCGCCAGTAGGTAATCAGGCAACCAGGAATACAGCAGTGCGTATTTATCTCATAATTATGTCAAAAATGGATACTCTTTTGTAAGTTTGGTAGCAATTTGTGGATGATTTCCAGACTAATTTCCATGAAAGTAAATTTAGAGGTTATGTATCATTCACACATTGAAATTGGTTACGTATTCTCCATACAATCCGAAATAGTGAACTAGATTGGTTCCTCTCTTACTTATAAAATATTTTTTTCTGGGATATGCTACTTTTTGTGGAATTCATACAGGTGGAAAATTAACCTTGACAAGTGACAATTCCATTCGGAACTGTGGGTTGATAGGCACCAGCATTATTAATGGCCGAAATATTCAGCAGACAGTTTTATTTCAACTCGGGTTGCGTAAGACCACTAAGAAATGTTACCTGGCCAAGATTCCCAAACAACTTTGCTCGTAAAAGAAAAAAAGATCGTTGCGACTTGCGATGGCCCAGCCCCTCTCCGATTCAGGTTTGAACATAGCCAATCCAATCGAATAAAGATACCAAGGAAGGAGCGTTCGTTCTATCCGAAGCGGCGTTGCCAAGTTATGCGGATTCTCTTCTCGTCCTTTCAAATGAGACAGTCAGACAGAGCGAATAAAATTAGAGAGAGATGTGGAAAGCGCAAGATTTAAAGGTCCAGTCGTAGATATGCACAGGCGCTAAAATATTGATCGAGTTTTGTTTACATCGTTGTCATCATTTTGTTGGTTAGGTTACAAATGTTGTCGTTTAACACAATTCACGATCCAGTATTTCGGATGCGTTTATGTTCTTACAATGTATAACATATTTTCCATAAACTATAATTCAAAAGGAAAAGTAATGTAGGGATTGAGGATTATCACAGCATAGATTAAACAAGTAGGTATATATGTCTATAATGTGAATCAGGTACAATAATATGTTTATTGGCAATCATTACTGTGTATATAAAGATTGCAAATCATTTTCAAATAAATCGGAGAATATCACATACATGTGAGTACTTATATTGAGTGATATTATTGACTGCGATCAAACTTTTCCATTTGATGAGAATATCACCATTTTTGCTATGCCTTGCGGTGGTACAGAAATCTCAGGGTTAATTTTCGGGGTTGCTGGCCTTGTTGGAGTCCAGAGGCCGTAATGAATAACACCAGTTTACAACAAACCACCATATAATTTATTTCTCGCCAGTAGATCATATACAGGATGATCTTTCTTCAGACGCAAAACTGAAAGATGAATGGAATACCCTGATGATGTGAACCAAAAATGATTGTGCAAAAGGCACGTGGAAAAACCATTATACTTGAAAAAAAAATACATTATTCGCCTACCTGAAAGATGACCAGGCCACAAATCCGAAGAGTATTCGAACTTTGTAATACCCAAAGGTTCAACTAACAATATTACATCGACTTGGAAAAAGAGGTGTGATCACCTACAGATCTTGTTCTCGAAAGCTCTCATTCGAACAATTTATCGCACAAACACGTTTTTTATTCCCTTCAAATCTGTGGTGAAATTGCGCAAAAAACACAAACACGAAAAATATCATTCCTACCTGTAGGGTATGCAACCAAGCCAACATCTCAATGATCTTTGGAGTTTGGTCTAAGCGTTTCCCGACAGATGGTGTTGGGAGGTTTTAACTAAACTATTACAACAGCTGTTAGATCATTGAATAATTGAATGAATGATCAATTAATTATATTATTATACCTAACATAGTGGTAACGCGATCGTCCTGCTACAGCCTATACTGCAATATCACATTTCAGGTTGCAGAATTAAGATTCTAATCATTTTTTAGATAATTGAATCGTGTTTTTTCCTGATTACATCGTAAAATTCATTCAGAATTCATTTTATTCCAGATAGAAACTAATTTCTGATGACAACTTGTTCATATTATATCACACTCATAAGTAGGTAACCTTTTATATTGGGGTTGATTGTGCATTACTAAAATGGCAATATTGCAAATCAATAGTTCCAGCGGTGACAACGACTATCCGGCAACTGCGATGCGCAAAATTAAAAGGTCCGAGGTCAATGAAAACGGACGTCGGTACATCAAACAAAGTGGGCGGGGTGTCTCATCTGTAAGGTTTTCTATCTGTGTTATGAGCACGTTACTGCCCAATTGCGTGATGATGTCTCAAGTAAGAAAATTCTGAGGGGGCCAGATCAGGTAACCCATGTGGCCTACCCGATATAATCTCGTTAAAACGTAGTTTATTAGACTCTGGCATCGCTGTATTTTAGTGGAACGAAAGTGAACCCACGTCGAGACATAATCATGATGAACGTGACATAAAAGGCTGTTTTCGTCCTTGGCGGTATCGTCCTCATCGATTCTGAATGGAATTGAAGCGTTTCCAAACTGAAATAGATCAAGAGGTCGTATACAACATCCATAGTTTTTTATTTTTCTTTGGATAGGGTTTCTGAACACATAAAGAAATGTCGACAATATCCATGGGTGTTTCATGATATATAGGAAGTGAAAAACGTCGTGTACTTAACATTTTGTCCCAATTTTGATTCAAAGAAACTTTCACTAGACGGTCATGTGATTGATTATCGTTCATTGTTTTTTCTCGTAATTTTTTATATCTGCTTACAATCTTTCAAAATTCCTTTTGATATCTTGCAATTCCTTGTTATTATAACTCTAGTGATTCCTTGCACATTCTTTCAATTTGTTGTCATCTCTTACAATTCCCAATTGCATGTAATTCCTTGCAGTGCCCTATTATTAATTGAAGCTTCTTGTAATCTATTCCTTGCAAGAATTTGTATTTCCTCATATTTCTTGGTAGATAATTGAAATCTTCTTGATTCACTCTTGATTCACTTTCAAGTCTAGAAATACCTCGCAATCTCTTGTTATTCTTGATAATCCATCACAATATTCATGATCACTTGTAATTCTTTGCAGGGCCTTGTCATTCATTCATTTCATGTGATTTCTTCCTATCCTTGTAATTACTTATAATCCCTTGCAATTTCATGTAGTAACTTCCCATATCTACAATACCATGTAATTCCTTACTGTCTATTGTAATTTCATGCAATCTTCTTGATAATTCCTTGTAATCTTAGGCAGTTTTGTATCTATTCGTAACCCTCTTCCTTGTAATTTCTTGTAATTCCTTGTAATTCTTTACAATATTTTGTAATCCCTTGTAAACCTCCTGATGTAATTCCTTGCAACTTTTTTCACTTTTTCTCATCTTCTACAACTCCTAATTGCGTGAGAATTCCTCGCAGTGTTCTGTTATTAATTGAAGCTTCTTGTAATATCTAGTGATTCCTAGCTGTAGTACTGTCTATACCTTGCATTATTATGTATTTCCTCATATTTCTTGGTAGGTTATTGAAACCTCTTTGATTCACTTTCAAATCTATCTGATTGCTTGAAATACCTCGGGATCTCTTGTGATCCTTGATAATCCATTACAATATTTATGATCACTTGTAATTAATTGCAGGGCCTTCTCATTCATTGAACATTGATTTCTAGCATTTCATGCAATTCCTTCCTATCCCTGTGATTACTTATAATCCCTTGCAATCTCATGTACCTATCTCTTCAGTACCTTGTAATTCCGTACTGTAATTCGTTATCTTCTTGATAATCCCTTAGAATCCTCATGATTGCTTGAAATATCATCCGCAATTCCTTACAATTTTTTAGACAGTTTTGTAACTTTTTGTAACCCTCTTCCTTGTAATTTCATGTAATTCCATGCAGTGCCTTCTGGTTTTTCAGTACATTGTGATGATTCCTAGCAATTTATTGTCTTATCTCTTGCAATATTTTATGATACCTTTTGAACTCCTTTGAAGTTGTTTGTAGTAATTTATTTGAAAACATTATAATTGCTTGCAATTCTCTAAGATTCCTTGTAATCTCTTGCAATTTGTTATGTTATGATCTGTCGCAATTTAGTGTAGTTACTTGTGATATTTCGCGATTATTTGTAATTATTTACAACTCGAAATGAAGTAGAATTCCCCGCATTACCATAATATCTTGCTTCCCCTTTTTTTCGGTGTTCTAAAATACCTAAAAAATTCTTGTATTTCTTTATAATCTTTTGTATAATAGAATTTGGAGTAACGGAGTGATCCATTCAAAGAAAAACGATGTTCCGTTGTGTCGACTGTATTCCCTTTTTGGCCGCCAATGACGGGATCGATGACTGCTTTAGCATTTATCGCTTGTTGTTTTTTTCCAGTTTTTCCTCCAGTTCTAACGCTGACGATCCGGAAAGGAAATTTCTTCGCAGCCGGTTTCGCTACGTACGTCAGAACGCTATTGAATCGTATATTATGTATGATGCGGACTAGTTGTTCGATAATGTATCGTTATGTCATTCGCGAGAGGTATTAGATTAGAGTAATGGGAACGTTTCCCAGAAGGAAAAAGTTGTTTGCGTACTCGGAAATATCTCTTCCTTGAGAACGAGTCAATCGCATCCCAATATACAATTCCATAAAAAAAAACAATTGTGGATCCTTGCAATAGGGAATATTCCTCAATTCGGCTTATTACAGCAAAAGCAAGTATGAAGTTATTGATTATGAGTTTCATTCATGAATTTTTCGAATTCGTTGCGGAAATTATCTAAATTAATTGTTCAAATATGGGGTTTTAAATTTTAAATTGCTTTGTTTCTAGTTCACATATTGGCAACAGCGCCTAGTAGGCTAGAAGGACAACAACTCACATTTGGCCACACTTTTATTATGTACACTTGATGTCAATGTATAATTCAGGAATCAAACTGTTAATATTGAAAAATAATCAGTCAAAACATGAATTTCAGTCCAACAAAAACACCGATCCATCCACAAGTCAAATATAAACATAACCTCCAAAACTGAGTAGCATATCTTTTGAGGAGCATGGAACAGAAATAAGCAGATTGGCACCTAACCCACAGGATTTATTGGTAGTATAAGTTTTGTGTTCTAATCTGATCAAAATATGAGTATCTTTGTTCAACGTAATGGATTTATTATTTATGAAATCTGCACTCGATGTTGCCAAATGGGGAAATAGAAACAAGGTTCTTTAAATTCTTAATCCCCATATCAAGTCTTTTGTTAAGCACACGAAATATTTTTTTTTCGGAAAAAAGTTGAAATGGTAAGTTTGAAATGCGAAGTTTTGAATATATTTAATAAGAATTACTCCATTATTGTCCAAAGAAGAATTCCACATTCAGTATCTTGTAACTCCTATAGTGACGTCTTTGAAGTCGTTGTAATTCAATCATCTTATTTCTTCCTATTACTCCAAATTAATTGAAATGCATTGTAATTCCTATGAATTCCAAAATTATTCATTATTTCTTGAAATTCATAATAAAACCATGCAATTTCTTGATCTAATTCCTAGCAATTTCTTGTAATCCCTCAGAATATTTGTTATCCCTTGAATCCTCCTGTAGCTGCTAGTATCGTATTTTAAATACTTGCAATTTCATATCATTTCTTGCAATTACTTTGAAATCATTGAAATTCCTTAAAATTTATGATACCTTTTCATCCCCTGTTTTTAAATTTTTCGTAATTTCCTATCAATTATTTTCATATTATTTATTATTTCTTGCAGTTTCTTGTCATTCATTCAAATTTGCTTTCGATTTCTTGAAACTCTTAAAAAAACCTTGCAATATCTTGTAATTCCTAGCAAATTCTTGTAATCCTTTAGAATATTTTTTATCTCCTAACTATCGTCTTTGAAATCCTTGTAATTTCATTTATATTTTTGTAATTGCTTCTAATTCATTGTAATTCCTATAAATTTCTGCGATACTTTTACATCTCTTGAAATTATTTTGTGAATTATTCTGTGATTCTTTGTAAATATCCGTGATTCCTCGCAATTCTTTTCAAAATTTCTATCACTTCTTTCAGTTTCTTGCAATCCCTCAAAACATTGTGTAATCCCATGCAATTAATGTCAATTTGTTATCCCTTGTTTCTTCCTGTAGCCCCTTTCCGGTAGTAAGTCTTGTAAATGCATCTAATTTTTGGTGATAACTTAATAATTCATTGAAATGTCTTGTAATTCCTATAGATTTATGTAATATCCATCTCTGGAAATTATTTTATCTGCGATTCCTTGCGATTATTCTAAAGATTATTCGTAATTCCTCGCTATTTTTCTCAAAATGATGAAATCACTAGTGTCACACTTCTCATAACAAAAAATGCTCTTCTTCGACATTGTTCTTAATAGTTACAATATTTATGTTTAGCGATTAACAGAGTAGATGCAACATTTCTCGAGACATAAATTTAACTTTCCATCGAAGACGTATATTCCAGCTGATGCAGATCGGTGGAAAGCAAAATGTATTTTCGTTCCTAGAAAGTCTGAACCTTAAACTTCAAGAAGATATAATTAGAAGACGCATTTCGCCAAACATCGTATCCCATCCAGAGGGAATGCATTCTTGAGAGCGATAACTACAAGAATAGACTTTATACGACCTCTAATCGAGATGAGCGTCCATTGCCAAGGTTGTTTTATTTCGAACAAAAAAAAATTCTTGCAGACGCCACCTTATTGACGTTGACAGGTAGCAGAACCATGTGTGAGATTGTTCAATATCAAGGTTTATTTCTACTCATTGAGATAAAGATGAATTCTATAGAAACAATTTGACCTTGAATGCTTGATAAATGGACTTGTGGTCATTAGATACGGTTTTCGCCCTTGTGTTCCTGATAAGAAGAAATCAGATCTGGAATCATCTTTTTCTTAACTCGTTTCTTCGCGAACTTTCAGCTAGCCAAACCATCCGGCTCGAAAGACCAAAGTATATGAGGAAATCCACATATTTTCAGGCTATTGCTGGTTAATTAACAAAATAATCATGTATTTTCAGAGTTCAGGAATATACTAACAATAAATCATTATATATACAGGGTGCAGTAAATTCCAAACAGCAAAAGGAGAAATAGTTTGTAGATCAAGGTCGTTCCTATTTAGATTCAGATAGAGGTCATTTAAAGATTTTTGGAAGTGATCTGAGGTATTCAATGCCATTTGAGACTTTTTTTGGTAATTCTTATTGATTGAAGGTTGTGTATAAACGATGATACTTCTTGTAATCCCTGAAAAAATGTTGATATAGGTTTGGGAACGATGATTTCATATTCCGAAAAAACTAATTTGCTGTAGGTAATTTGTTAATTGCAAGTAATGAGTAACATCTCCGTTATGTGGCGACTAGATATTTTATCACCAAGACAAATAATAAACATAAATCTGTCTTCGAGCGATTCATCCTTGAACTGGTGTGCATCGAACTTGTCTCACATGTTTCATCTTCGAATCGTTCATAGCCATGTGGAATTCTTCACTTTCTAGTGTAGGTGTACATAATATGCATTATTTATATCCGAAGAACGGTAAAAGTACTCGGCCCTGCCTAAATTTCCGATGATCGGGGCTCTGGCCTTTCGATTCATCTGTCACTCCGTTCCACTTGAACTTCAACAGATGAATGACTGCGAGAGATAAATATAGGCCCGGGTGCATAACTTCCTCTTGGAAAACGTCTATTTCGAGTGTTTATCCATTACTAAATGAAAGATATACCCCCGAACGTGAATTGGTATCTACACACAGAAAAAAGTTTTTTTGAATCCCCGTAAGAAGTTGATTGCATCATTATCAAAGCAGGATTCACCGATGTTTGACAGCCCTTTTGCAAATATAGAATGCGAATTTTTCGAGATATTCGACAGTTCCCTGACTTTCAGGATGCTCGATTTATGATGAACCATATTTTATAGCCACAATTGTTTACGAAATAATAATTTTCAACCGGATATTGTCTCTCTAGTATCTTCCTATCATCTGATGTGGATATCGTAGAAACAATTCTTAATACATTTTTAATTTTTATTTTCGTAGCTTAAAATTACTTTCTTCTTATTGCCGGTGTTCGTCTTCCGAATTAAACTGCACAACGTTCGTCAAGGCAAAAAGGAGCATCCCAGCTATTTAAGTTTATGTTCTTGAATTTAATACAGCTAGCTAATGAGTCTGATCTCATCGCAAATTTAATGCCAAGTTGTACAGACATGAAAAGCAGTGGACGCATCATAAGAACTTGAAATCATGATGTTTCGTCTCCGCATTATCACTTCGCAAAGTGCCGTTGAATGGCCTCCAGAAAGTCCTGATCTAACACCTCTCGATCATTTCCTGCAGGGTTGTTTCAAAACAGCATATTTTTTATTGAAATAAGTAAAAGAACCGTTTCATAGATGCTTTACGAACAATATATTGGTAATTTCAATGTGTCTTTTTGGCTTAGATCCGTCCCTGTATTCACGAAATCAGCAGCCCTTTTCATCCCTTTCCGTCTCCCTAAAATATGAGTTTTATATTAAAGTCGGAAGTTTTTTTTATCCCCTTCTGGTACCAAACAGGAAAAAACGTTGTTCGCGTTATGTTTTGACATCAATATAACGTTCAGCTGTATTTTATTCAAGGAAAAGCGTTAACAGCACATCATTAATCAGGTTTTTGGAAGGAAAATAGAATTGTTAACATATTTCTGTCGAAATAACGCTCCTGATACGATAATTCGAATCCAAAGATGATTGACAAGGTAGATAGCGAGTAGAAAACAACTACTTTTCTGGCTAATGAAACGCATAAATAATCCTTCCAACTGGTAGTAAATAGCCTGATTAAAGGTGAATTTCGACTTAATTTGGTCGATGAAAATATCAAACTCATAGGAGTTACATTGTCTGTCTTTCAGAAAACACTCGGTATGGTGCTCTACTGTCTGTGTGTACCAAGTAAACAATGCCTTTGCTTGTTAGCAAACGAATAAATAAATAGGATGGCTTTTCTATGACAACAGTTTCATTCTCAAATATTTGTACAGTGGAGATATACGTGTAAACGAATATTCCAATAATTATCCAATATATGTTGATTTACATTATTTTCCATTATATATTTTCTCAGCTGAAGTATTTGTAGAATTCCAAATACATAGTTCGGCAGCCATAGTTCTGATTAAATATTGTATTTTGATGTTCAATTAATATAGAGACAGCAAATAACTTTGTCATCTCAAGTTTTTGTTGAATAGATATCTATTTCGAAATAATTGATTTGTCCAACAGTTTCCAAAGTAACCTCCTTCCATCTTGAGGTATATGTCATGTTTTATGTGCATATAATTATGATACAAAGTGACGTATGAAACTAATGCACCGCCACATTGTACGGGATTATTATAAATATTTAATCTCATCTGACACTAATAGGCAGAAACTATTACTTGACAGAGCATAAAAGCTGTCTGACTTTGAATCGGTAATCAGAGAACCATTTTTATTTGTTCGGTTCTGCAAGTACATCATCCGTCTAATCATAACACTCTAGATTTATTTATATTGCACCGAAATTGAGTTATTTACTACAGCTCGGTTTCTAAGCAGATGTGCATTATTTAATTACATATGAATACCCGTTTTAGTCTAAAGAGATATTTTCGAGTGTTGAAATCAAAATAATCACCTTATACATTGTTCATGTGGGCACTGATAGTTACCTACGCATATCAATTATAAATTCCACCGTAATAATTATTTTTATCTGACAAGATAGAGATAATATATTACATCTGTCCATGTGTTGTTTATATCTCGGAACAAAATCTATATCAGGCATGGAACTACCAATATCAAAGAGGTGGATTAAATACGAGGGGAAAGCGCATATCGATTCTGTGTAAGAGACCGGAAGCTCGGTTTATCCAACTTAAACGATGATTTAGTCCAGTTGTTTTTGGGGCTACTAATCAGACCATTAGGCTTCTTAGAGTTCCTAGTGATATCCGAAGGCTGACGTGCTTTTTTCTACAACCCCTATACTGCAACTTTAAAGATCCTTCCTCTACACATTTTCATCCAAAGAGGAGCTAGCCCCATAATAGGTGTTTCATTAATAATTGGAAATATTATCAATCGATAAAGATCCTTCCTCTACACATTTTCATCCAAAGAGGAGCTAGCCCCATAATAGGTGTTTCATTAATAATTGGAAATATTATCAATCGATAAAGATCCTTCCTCTACACATTTTCATCCAAAGAGGAGCTAGCCCCATAATAGGTGTTTCATTAATAATTGGAAATATTATCAATCGATAAAGATCCTTCCTCTACACATTTTCATCCAAAGAGGAGCTAGCCCCATAATAGGTGTTTCATTAATAATTGGAAATATTATCAATCGATAAAGATCCTTCCTCTACACATTTTCATCCAAAGAGGAGCTAGCCCCATAATAGGTGTTTCATTAATAATTGGAAATATTATCAATCGATAAAGATCCTTCCTCTACACATTTTCATCCAAAGAGGAGCTAGCCCCATAATAGGTGTTTCATTAATAATTGGAAATATTATCAATCGATAAAGATCCTTCCTCTACACATTTTCATCCAAAGAGGAGCTAGCCCCATAATAGGTGTTTCATTAATAATTGGAAATATTATCAATCGATAAAGATCCTTCCTCTACACATTTTCATCCAAAGAGGAGCTAGCCCCATAATAGGTGTTTCATTAATAATTGGAAATATTATCAATCGATAAAGATCCTTCCTCTACACATTTTCATCCAAAGAGGAGCTAGCCCCATAATAGGTGTTTCATTAATAATTGGAAATATTATCAATCGATAAAGATCCTTCCTCTACACATTTTCATCCAAAGAGGAGCTAGCCCCATAATAGGTGTTTCATTAATAATTGGAAATATTATCAATCGATAAAGATCCTTCCTCTACACATTTTCATCCAAAGAGGAGCTAGCCCCATAATAGGTGTTTCATTAATAATTGGAAATATTATCAATCGATAAAGATCCTTCCTCTACACATTTTCATCCAAAGAGGAGCTAGCCCCATAATAGGTGTTTCATTAATAATTGGAAATATTATCAATCGATAAAGATCCTTCCTCTACACATTTTCATCCAAAGAGGAGCTAGCCCCATAATAGGTGTTTCATTAATAATAGGAAATATTATCAATCGATAAAGATCCTTCCTCTACACATTTTCATCCAAAGAGGAGCTAGCCCCATAATAGGTGTTTCATTAATAATTGGAAATATTATCAATCGATAAAGATCCTTCCTCTACACATTTTCATCCAAAGAGGAGCTAGCCCCATAATAGGTGTTTCATTAATAATTGGAAATATTATCAATCGATAAAGATCCTTCCTCTACACATTTTCATCCAAAGAGGAGCTAGCCCCATAATAGGTGTTTCATTAATAATTGGAAATATTATCAATCGATAAAGATCCTTCCTCTACACATTTTCATCCAAAGAGGAGCTAGCCCCATAATAGGTGTTTCATTAATAATTGGAAATATTATCAATCGATAAAGATCCTTCCTCTACACATTTTCATCCAAAGAGGAGCTAGCCCCATAATAGGTGTTTCATTAATAATTGGAAATATTATCAATCGATAAAGATTCTTCCTCTACACATTTTCATCCAAAGAGGAGTTAGCCCCATAATAGATGTTTCATTAATAATTGGAAATATTATCAATCGATAAAGATCCTTCCTCTACACATTTTCATCCAAAGAGGAGCTAGCCCCATAATAGGTGTTTCATTAATAATTGGAAATATTATCAATCGATAAAGATCCTTTCTCTACACATTTTCATCCAAAGAGGAGCTAGCCCCATAATAGGTGTTTCATTAATAATTGGAAATATTATCAATCGATAAAGATCCTTTCTCTACACATTTTCATCCAAAGAGGAGCTAGCCCCATAATAGGTGTTTCATTAATAATTGGAAATATTATCAATCGATAAAGATCCTTCCTCTACACATTTTCATCCAAAGAGGAGCTGGCCCCATAATAGGTGTTTCATTGATAATTGGAAATATTATCAATCGATAAAGATCCTTCCTCTACACATTTTCATCCAAAGAGGAGCTAGCCCCATAATAGGTGTTTCATTAATAATTGGAAATATTATCAATCGATAAAGATTCTTCCTCTACACATTTTCATCCAAAGAGGAGTTAGCCCCATAATAGATGTTTCATTAATAATTGGAAATATTATCAATCGATAAAGATCCTTCCTCTACACATTTTCATCCAAAGAGGAGCTAGCCCCATAATAGGTGTTTCATTAATAATTGGAAATATTATCAATCGATAAAGATCCTTTCTCTACACATTTTCATCCAAAGAGGAGCTAGCCCCATAATAGGTGTTTCATTAATAATTGGAAATATTATCAATCGATAAAGATCCTTTCTCTACACATTTTCATCCAAAGAGGAGCTAGCCCCATAATAGGTGTTTCATTAATAATTGGAAATATTATCAATCGATAAAGATCCTTCCTCTACACATTTTCATCCAAAGAGGAGCTGGCCCCATAATAGGTGTTTCATTGATAATTGGAAATATTATCAATCGATAAAGATCCTTTCTCTACACATTTTCATCCAAAGAGGAGCTAGCCCCATAATAGGTGTTTCATTAATAATTGGAAATATTATCAATCGATAAAGATCCTTCCTCTACACATTTTCATCCAAAGAGGAGCTGGCCCCATAATAGGTGTTTCATTGATAATTGGAAATATTATCAATCGATAAAGATCCTTTCTCTACACATTTTCATCCAAAGAGGAGCTAGCCCCATAATAGGTGTTTCATTAATAATTGGAAATATTATCAATCGATAAAGATCCTTCCTCTACACATTTTCATCCAAAGAGGAGCTGGCCCCATAATAGGTGTTTCATTGATAATTGGAAATATTATCAATCGATAAAGATCCTTTCTCTACACATTTTCATCCAAAGAGGAGCTAGCCCCATAATAGGTGTTTCATTAATAATTGGAAATATTATCAATCGATAAAGATCCTTCCTCTACACATTTTCATCCAAAGAGAAGCTAGCCCCATAATAGGTGTTTCATTAATAATTGGAAATATTATCAATCGATAAAGATCCTTCCTCTACACATTTTCATCCAAAGAGAAGCTGGCCCCATAGGTGTTTCATTAATAATTGGAAATATTATCAATCGAGAGTAGAATCCTGTGCTCAAAATATTAATTTCCAATCCAAATCACTTAGATGAAGTGTTCTTTCTCACTGAGATATACAGTAAAAAAAACTTGGGTGTGATTTCAATCAAATGAATTTCAGAGCAGACTCCGACGAATACAACACCTCAATATCAAAGTTGTGTCCTTTTTATTATACATTTCACAATTGATTGTCGAGTTGTGTTAATTCCGATCTTATTAGTTAAAAATTACACGAATATGGTGAAGTAGAACGGTTCTGAAACATAAAATCATACGAAACACCAAATGGTTCAATTTTATATTGTCAATGGTGCTATCATTGACGTTAACGCATAAAAAAAACCTACTATAAAAAATTAACACCAAGTTACACCGTATCATATCACGATGGAATCAAGGCGGTGTATGAATCATCTAATTCACAAATTTGAAACAAGTGTATAAAATCGGAAACTGAGCAAATTTTTTCCCTGACATTTTCACAGGTTTAGAGTAGCACATGAAGAAAGGAAAGATGCTGTATTTCACTCATTTTTCAAGCACAAACCAACTGCGAAGTCACATTTTCTTTATATCCATTAATAAAAAAAACATATGTCGCGAACTTAATGTTAGATGATTTTGATATAGATCAGTATCAATTGGCCTAGGCCCTAGTGTCACTGATCAGGATTAATAAGCCGAAACAGTTCGTCCCTAGATTCTTTCGAGTCTAGTTCATCATCATATAAATTATATTTCAATAGGTAATCTAACCTAGTAAAAAACACCGGAGGTGGTGAAGAAAAGCACTGATTCTCATGAACACACTCATGATATGGTGTTCCTTCACACCAGAAAAGTATTCGCATGTGTTTAAACGCACCGAAGAGATTTTCGTGGAGGTAGGATTCAGCATCAAGAAAATCTCAGAAAGTGCATCACACCACTGCGGTGTCAAATCGCACTTCCGGAAATGCATAAAGAACACCACCAAAGTGTTCATTCTGCTGAACACTAGTATTACTGACAACTGGGTTTGATTATTAACACCTACAATGGTGAATAATATGCCGGTGTTTACTGACACTGAAACAATCAGGACCTCAGGGAACACCAGACGGTGTGAGGTGGTGTAATTTTTTTTCCACTGTGCACAGGGTGTAATTGACAGGAAGGGTAGACACTTTGACTCTATATTATGGTGGTAACGCTCCAACTCCAATATCGTCAGCTTCGTCTTTTACCGAGTTGTTCCCCGAAATTGGCAACTTTCGTCTAATTCAACCAACTTTGTACCGTTTTAAGAGGCCAATAGTGGTACCACGTGGAAAATACGGCCTGTATAGTGTGCAGATGACTTTTGCGGCATTCCGTTGTCCTCCTCGTATACCTAGCGAATAAAGAACCTAGGACATGCAACGTCATCAATAATTATTTATCTTATATCGACAGTCGAAGCGTAACATGATCGTGATAACGACACACGGGATTTCATTGTCATGGGGAAATAACGCAGTACCAGAATCCGAATCCTGCGATTCTGTCGTTTTATTGTCATCGCAGATAGTGGATGAGATGAAGGCCTACATCAAGCTTCTATCTCTGAATCTGAACAGGAGATTGCACATTTCGTATAATGGTTTCGTTATTGGCAACTGTCACGCTTCTCAACAACTCAGAATAACCGAAATGGCTCACGATTTTTTTCGACACAAGTCCTAATAAGCTACTCTCTTCTACGTCTTCTATTCGGAAAGCTTACCACATTGGTAGCAATCATCATAGTTACAAGATTGTAGGAAAAAAGCAAGGATTAGCCCAATAAGAGTATATATATATCTTGATTCTAAGATGAATTAATTTGAATGTATTATTTCAACAAGGTTTCGAAACAGGTTTGAACATTTCTTAATATCCCCTTTCATTTTCGAGATATTTGTCACTGCTATTGCATTTAATAAATCTCACACACCGTATACGGGTCTTCGAGTGTCCATAACATTGTGGTAATTGAATGTGTGCTTTCTTTTTAGAAGAGATGCAAATTGTGATTGATACACACAAACACACAGTCATGTCATTGCATATTAAAGTGAAAGCTCCTACAAACCTCGTACTCGTAATATTGATATACGAGCCTGTATTCTCGCATCACCAGTTAGTTATATATTTATTTAATAACTCTCGATTTATAACCACCAACTCATTGGCCTGAATCTATAATTATTGTTGACATTTCCAATGGAGAATTACTGTTAAATCAAATCATCCTTTTAATTCGATTTGTTTTTATTGACGATGAGATGGCCCCGTCAATTAACATTGGATGATGCGGGAATTGGATTCAGAAAATAGGACCAGAACTCAGTTATTACACATTATTGAGAAGCGATTTCAGAGCATTTATTTTTGGAGAAAAAAAAATTCTGAATGCCGAGAAACCGAAAAATGTTCGAAAACCGAGATTAGTCAAAATTTAGAGGTAAATTTCGAGATATCGAAATAAGTTGGTCCCCCAAGTCAGGAAAATTTCTAAGAAATCCGAGCCAAATATTGACATGTTGCAAAAGAAATTGAAATTCTAGGATATCGAAAAAAATAAATATTACTTAGCTGGAGAAACTTTCAAATCCTGCAATAATAGAGGATATTTCGAAAAACGCCGGATAAAAGTTAAACCTTGAGTTAAACTATGGAGATGAAAGTTGAAATTTTTAGATAAAAGTTGAAGGAAGCCAACTTTTCGAGATAAATACCAAAATTTTATGAGAAACACGACGAAATAATTAGTCAACATTCTTGGATAAAACTTGAAATTTGGAAAAACATGGAAATTCTGGAATAAAAGTAAAAATCTTGGATATAACAGAGGAAATATCTAGGAAAAAGTCGAAATTCTGGATTAAAACCAAATTTCCAGGTCGAAACTTTTTAAAATCCTAAAAATATCTGGCAAATTTGAAATTCGTAAAAGATAAAAGTAGAAATTTTGAGATAAAACTCAAAATTCTGGAATAAAATAGAAATCTCGAGAAATGAGTTATCGCGTGTAATACAACAAGTGTATTGATGATTATCGAAACACAAATTCCTTCGATTTTGAGAAACAAATCATGTTGCTTGGAAACTACACGAGCGCACAGCGCGAGTGTGGTTTCCCAAAGCAACATGATTTGTTTCGAAACAGAGAAGGAATTTTCGATAATCATCAATAACACGAGTTGTATTTGTTCAGATTATTTCATGAATAAAATCAAGCCATTCTGATGATTTTCTATTTATTGTTTAAATCAATATTAAACGTACAGACCGTACAGTTTATGGAATTAGTTATTTTGATTATGCATTGTAGAAGATTCGTTATGCAACCAACAATACAACAATGCCATTGTATGATGTAGGCAAGATTACCTATGCACTAGGTACTACTGAGCTAAATTAATTTCGATTGTTGTCACAATTTGTGTGGTTAGGTTACATTAGATTAATTATTGCTGAAACTATCCATAATTTGTGGAAAATGAAGTGGATACACATTGGTAGAGTATGTTTATCATGGTTCAGACGAAAATTTGGTGTAGTGGCATTCATTTATTTACCAGGGAATCGGAAAATAATATGACAGATTGCAACTGGTAAGTCGTTGTTTAATTAAACTACCCTACTGCCTACGAATCAGAAAGCGAAATACAAAAACGAAAACACAACATGTAGGTATCCAATAGCCAATCAGGAGCCGAAATACAAAATCGAAAACATGGTGTTATTGCTTATCAACACAATCATTTCAACCAATCAAAAACGTGTATTTTAGCATGAATGAAATAATCTAGAAAAGAGTGTGAATTCTGAAATTCTATAAGGAAAGAAGGATAAAAGTCAGTTTCTCGAAATGAAAGTTGGAATAATTATCTGAATAAAAGTCGCTATTCTGGGATAAAAAGTAATATTTTGAGATAAAACTCGAACCTTCGAGAAGAATCGAAATTCCAGCATAAAAGTGAAAAAAGATGACTTTCCCATCAGTTTCTGCTGTGCTCATCAAAGTTACCCGTCACTAAAAGGACTTCCAGAAACTGGTGCGATAACGAACCATTTATTCAACGATCTATTTCTAGTTTTCGGTATACACTGCTCACAGGACCGGCTGACTGTCAGTCAATATAGGGCGAACATATGGCTCGAAACGTCGATTAAATATCTCCGAACCAGGAAGAAGTGTTTAAAAATAATTCGTGGAACGAATAAAAAAGTTGCAGCCTGCCACAACATCTGCCGACACCAGAAAAAATAGCGCACGATCCCAATTCAACCAGATTCGATATGAGGAGAGACTTTGGCAGATTGGGTGGATTTGCATAACAAGTCGGGATGCCACCCTTTTTGCCATTATGTCCAGTATAACGGATTGTTTCACCCCTTTGAATGGTCAGTTTCGGTTGTAGAAGGGTTCTCATCAACGGCCGACGTTGTAGAGCCAGTTACAAACGCTATCTGGAGCTGAATAATCGTATTTTCCTTTGGTACCCTATATACAGGGCTTGCCCATATCGAAACAGACATTTTTTCGACTGCTAGTGAATTTTTGTCAAAGTACTGTCTCTCAGTTTAAGAGAAAGACACCAAGGGCACAGATTCGAAAACCTTACAGATGTGTCACTCCGCCCATTTTGTTTGATGTACCGACATCCGTTTTTAGTAAACTAGGACCTTTAAATTTTGCGCATCGCAGTTGCCGGATAGTCGTTGTTATCACTGGAATTACTGAAGTGCAATGTTGCCATTTTAGTAATGTATAATCAACAACAATATGACAGGTTACCTACTTCGGAGTGATTTATTATGAACAAGGTGTCATCAGAAGTAGTGTCTATTAGGAATAAGATGGATTCTGAATGAATTTTACGATGAAATTCGAATATTTCGAATGTAGCCTATTTATTGTCATCAGGAAAAAAGAAACACTATTCAATTATCTAATAAATGATCAGAATCTAAATTCCCCAACTTGAAATGTGATATAGCATCAGTGGTATAGCAAAAATGGTTATATTCTCATCAAATTGAAAAATTTGATTGAAGTCGATAATATCACTCAATATAAAAACTCACAGTTTTTCGTCCTTTGAAAAATAATGTAATTTCATATTCTCCAATTTATTTGAAGATAAACGCATCCGAAATACTGGATCGTGAATTGTGTTAAACGAAAACATTTGTAACATAACCAAAAAAATGATGACAACGATGTAAACAAAACTCGATCAATATTTTGGCGCCTTCGCATATCTATAACTGGACCTTTAAATTTTGCGCTTTCGACATCTCTCTCTAATTCTATTCGCTCTGTCTGAATGTCTCAGCTATAATATTTTCTAATCTGTGCCAAGGGTACTTATGAAAACTATATCAAATTCAATTATGCGATCAACTACTACACCCCTTGTAATTCTTAATGAATCCTAACAGTTTGCATTTCCGCTACATGTTCATTCCCTTGCGAGCGATGAACATTTCAGCATGCTGAAAAGAAATACCGGATGTTGCGGTTGAGAAGTGGATAGTCATCAGGAAACTCAAAGCATACCTAGCTTTCACCTCTCTCAGTTTGGAAATTCGATACATACTATTTCTGGTGGTTTAGCGGTTTGAAGTATTTTGCCCGCATTACGTCATGCTAATGACTGATTTCAGGGTTATATTTGAATATTCTCAATGACATACTACATGGGCTCAAATAATTTGTATGTATTCAAAATGGATAAAAGCGTTGAGATTTTCTAGTTTATCTTGGACTTTGTACTCACAGTGATTCCTACTCAACCACCTTATTCATCAAACGAAATATGTTCATCGGAGTTGGTACTTACCTGAAAAAGAAAAAAAAACAAATCACAAAAAACTCTCATGACTGATTGTAATTGAAGTTCACTTCAATACATTTTTAATTGGGTAAAACTTGGTTTATGAGTTGTAAACAAGGAAATGTAAGCGTGTGCTGTTTTGGTTCAAAGAAGGGTGTATTTTGGTTGTTTAATAGCAGAAACTGGAGATGTCAAATGGTGCATTTTTGAGACAAAATGGGGCCGTTTCTCTGAGAATACCTGAAACCACCGCGTTTTGATTTCAGATTCATCATCAGCAGGTCAAAATACGTAATTTCCACCAAAAATTGTTTTCGAATTCATTGCCTAGGGAGGTGTTCCCAACAAAAGTACCAACAAAAATTTTAATCAAAATATTCATCGCATGACAAGTGCATCATTACCCCAACTCCTACCTTCTTTCCCTTGGTTCTCACGATGTTCTCTGAACATTACATGATATCCCTTTTCGTGAGAACCAGAACATAAAAAAAATTAATCATGAACGAAACATTTCCCATCATCAAAATCAGTAATTAGTTTGTTGGACTGCCAGTTATTGATGAATTCCAATTATATTTCATTGACATTTTTTTATGTCAAATTAGCTGTCAATGAACAGCTAAGTAAATAAACCATAAATTATTATGATCACGATAATTACTGAGGTACCAACTTTCACGGAAGTTATCTTGGTTTTATGTAGGCAACTGTGTTTAACAAAATTAGCGTTACGAAAGTATATACAAGGGTCTATTGTTATGCTAGAATGGAACAATGATCGTAACTTGGTATACCGTGACTTTTGTAATTTAGTACCATATTCTCGGTCAGTGTTTTGAAATAAAAATTCATCACAGATTGTTTAGTGATTTTTACATTGATGATATTGTCATCATTTCCTACTATTCCACATCTATTTATAGGTACATCGTTTTTTCCTGTTCACCAATAATGAAATGTATCATAATAAGTAGGTATATACAAGCAAACGAATAGTTGGGATTGTGATTTATTGAGAACTAATGATGATTATTACTAGCATTCCATGTAAAATTAAGGTGTATTTTCTCTTCAATCTGAGGTCTTGAGACCAATAATAACAGAAAATAATAAAAGTGCTGAAAAAATTTCGAGATTATAATTTTTTTTCCTCATAGTCTATATTTTATAGATATTTTCATATGGGCGATGCTCTTCTGAAATATCAACAATCGTTCCTCCATAAGCAGTCTCTTCGAGATTAACCCGTCAAGTTCAGTTTTCACATCCCTTCGTGGTCACTTTAGAGACCTGCAGAACGTCCCTTTCCAAAGACTCGTTCATGCAACGAACATCGAGACTTTGGAACTCATTGCCTCGGGAGGTGTTCTCCGAGGCATACGATCTCCAGAAATTTAAGAAAAACACCAACTCCTACCTTCTTTCCCTTGGTTCTCACGATGTTCTCTGAACATTACAGGATATCCCTTTTCGTGAGAACCAGAACATAAAAAAATACTATACACTATACTGTACGAAAGAATATTCTTAACAAAAAATTTATGTGGGGGCTATGAGTGTTTTTTTTACGAACACTCCATAACAATCGTGGTAGGTAACCTTACACGTAGTGGAATTAGACGCTTATTATTCCAAAGGTGTCCATTTCAACTCAGGTATCGCATGATACATGTGTCCACCTCTCGTTTTTCTCCGACCATAACCATAAACTCAAGACTTCACTGTGTAATTAAAAAAAATGTACGGCTTCGTCCGAGAAGGTATTGAGTGTCTCACATTGTTGCCATCTGATAACGTGAGATTCCAGTAATGTCGTTAATCAATGGAAGGCTCATAAAAACGCATACGATTCGTATATGGTTGATGCCAAATGTCAGCTGTCAATGTCAAATATCAATGTCAGTGTCAAACGTCACCTGTTGATATCGAATATCTTCAATTATCGTCAGGTGGTGATTTCCTTATCAAACACCCAGAAAAAACGTTGCCTGATAAATGCTGAACACCCCGTACAACCCATGCTCTATTGATTTTGGATAATAAATCACGTAGCGGCGATTCAACGGATGTATATCAATGACAAGCCCTTACAACTTCCGCTATTGGGTTTAGTGGATTCTTTTTTTGTTCCCCACTTCATCGAACTAAATGTTACCAACACGAAGAACATAGGAAGATTTACACATGAAAACTTTTATACAGTGTCCACCATAAAGTTTGCTTATATCACGTGACCTCAGATAGAAAAAAAACAAAAATAGTTCATATTCCTTTAGCCTTATACAGAGAATATTGAGAAACATTATACATTTTTGTTTCATCTGAAAACAGCTTCAATAACCTAAATCACATAAGGTTGGGTCAAAACTAAGCAATTATTTGTGGAATAGACATTTTGCGGGAGGTTAATTATGAAAACACTATTCTTGTCACTAGGTGTAGTCATACCCTGTATTTTGATGTACATGAGCTCATTTAATATTGTCAACCTGTAAATATGACTCGAACCAACTAATATTTGTAAATAAAACTTAACAACGCATTATTTATCCTTGCTAAATATGATATTTTTTGTCACCACTGTCAACTTTTTTCAAATTCCCGCCAAATTTGAGGTCACGTGATATGAGTCGTGTCGGATTTTTCAGTTGTCAGACATGCATGAACGAATCACTATTAGATTTTTTCAGAAACATCGATAACAATTTTTTTTCAGCCAACTTTATGGCGGATGCTGTAGATACTTGATAACAAAGTGATGAGAATTGAAAATTTTTGAGAACAGAGCTTTCTATTTGCATCAGGACTAGAAAGGCTGTTGGCTTTGTACCAGCTAGTAGACATCTAACATCATTTATCAGAACAAAGAAAAACAAGAGAAAATGAAACGCTCTCGCTTTCCTTTTCTTGTTTTTCATCTGAGCTATCAAACAACAGTTTCATTCCAAAGCGACTGTTCGAGGAAACAATTCACATTACAAACTGTGCCTCTAAATTACCCATAAGGGTGTTCCTCCCTCATTCCTGTTTTTCGTCTAAGATGGCAAGCCTGGAAACATCTGTCGCGGTGCTAAATAAGCGTCACCGGGTTGTACTAAACATTTAGTATCTATTTAATGGTTCATATATAAATTTAGATTAGATTATGTGTCCTCATGATCATTTAGAGATGTTTGCTTAGTCCCGTTTAGCTATTTGAGGGTATGTCAAGTATACGTCACGTATATACGTCACGCATCATCACTTCCACATTTACGTGACATGTGAAAGAGTGTTACCAAAAATCAAGAAATAAATTTTGTCGAGTCTTGATTTTGGTTCTTGTCTATTTTTTTTGTTTTTTTTTTGAACTTTGGATACCTCTAATAGGCTGTGCGGTACAATATTCCAATGAGAAAGTTGTCGTCATTGTTGGTATAGTCACATATTGGAAAACCTTACAGATGATACACTCCGCCCATTTTGTTTGATGTACCAACATCCATTTTCATTGACCTTGGACCTTTAAATTTTGCGCATCGCAGTTGCCGGATAGTCGTTGTCACCGCTGGAACTACTGATGTGCAATGTTGCCATTTCAGTAATGTAATCAACACCAATATGAAAGGTTACCTACTTCTGAGTGATTAATTATGAACAAGTTGTGAACAGAAATCAGTTTCTTTAAGGAATAAGATGGATTATAAATGAATTTTACGATGAAATTCGAATATTTTGAATGTAGCCCATTTATTGCCACAGTAATGATTGCCAATAAACATATTATTGTACCTGATTCACATTCCAGATAATGAAGGTATATACCTATGACCACAGGTTTTTTAATCTGTGCTGTGATAATCTTCGAAACCTTTATTACTTTTCATTTTGAATAATAGGTTATGAAAAATATGTTATTCATTGTAAGAACATAAACCCATCCGAAATACTGGATCGTGAATCGTGTAAAACGAAAACATTTGTGACATAACCAACAAAATGATGACAACGATGTATACAAAACTCGATCAATATTTTAGCGTCTGCGCTCATCTACGACTGGACCTTTAAATTTTGCGCCTTCGACATCTTTCTCCAATTTTATTCGCTCTGTCTGACTGTTTCATCTGTAGGTTTTCTAATCTGTGGTATTGCTATTTTCAGTACTAGTGAAGTATATATTCCGTTATGAAGTTATAAACAAAGTTACTAGGCAAGAATAAGGTCAAGCACATGCTAGCTTCATGAGGCAATGAATGCTGAAGTATCCATCAAATATTTTGACATGCACACAAATTAGGATAAAAGGCCGTATTTTTCATGTCGTACGAACGGTAAATTATGCAAAGTTGATTAAATTAGATAAAAGATGCCCATATAGTGAACAGGAATGTTTCTTGAACACTTTTCCATAACCCCTTAAAATAGAGGCAATTATATTTCATTTCTGATGTGCTTTTGGAATACTTGCAAGGAGTATTTCGTGTTTTGTGCTCTTCATATATAACCATGAATTAATTGTACGGAAATATCATCGCAATTGGATGAATAGTCTAGGAAACTATGCGTGACAGGCATTCATATTTCATTAATCGTCAAAACTGTGGATGAAAATTGAGCGACATGGGGTGACATTTTCAACCCATTCAGTCGAGAATTCCGTTTTGAGCCTGTCTCCTGCAGATTCTCGTTGGGTACGTGCATCGAGAAAATAAATCTTGGAATTCACGGAGAACGTGACATAAATGATAAACTTTCACTCGATTTCAGCGAATATTTTCATTCATGCTCCAAAGTCGTGGAATATTTTGCATGGTCGCGTATTCTCAGTGTCAGCAGCAACCAACAATGAAAAAATGAATCGTTCTGTATACTGGGAAATTGTTAAACCCTTCGATCATAAAACAGACTAGATGAATAACGCTCAATCCTTGCCACATAAGTATTTCTGAAACAAGGATAGCAACAACAGAACCCCCAGTTGGAAGGGTCTGAATTTGACTAAATAATTGACCTAATAACATCATTTATTATCGTATCCATTCTTCCTAAGGCTGAATGAAAATATTGTAATATCAAAGTTTTCTGAAAATATACATCTTAGATTTATTACCCGATTCATAGATTTGATTCACTGTCATAACTATATTGTTTATTTTCTGGCAATATAAAGTTTCAAAGTGTCGAACTTGAGAAAACAACATCAAACATGTTCAATTCCACTAAATATAGGCTTATCTACTACTCTGAGCATTTTCTTACCATCACTTGGGCCAACCATTTTATCACTTGTAGTAAAATGATGCGAGCAAACTCTAGTGTGTCTTTAAATATTCTCTTTCTTGATCATATTTTTACAAATATCCACTAACTTTTTGAAAAAATATCAAAAATCGTTTTGCATATAAGGGTGGGTGAATAATGTTTATTCAACGAATGATACGACACTGAGTAACTCACCAGTGGAATGTTGTGTTCTGGTCACCACTTTTAAATCGTCCCTTACACATTTAAGAGCGTTTCACCATCCTTTGAATTCGATTTGAACAGAATAAACAAAGTTTTTAGGTAGAATCTTATTGAAATTTTCACACAAAACTGGAAATATGCCGTTTAATGAACCATGAAAGAAAATTCGATTTGAAAACGAGACGTTTCGCGCTGTCATTGTCAGCGTTCGGTCGATTATCGGTAGAACGAAATTAGCGGCGTTGGCGCATTCACCAAAAATGCCACAATCTCCAGAAAGACGTGCCATCTATAAACCACTTATATATAAATGAGACACCGTATAATATGACGAACATTGAGGGCCGGTTTACCAATGCAGGGTTAGGTTAATATAACCCAAGGTTAACAGCTAACTCTGGGATAAAATGTTCATTCACTTTATGAGGTGGGGTTAAACGCTATCAAAATCAAATGGGAAATTAGATCTATATGATAAATTTAACCCCGGGTAAGCGTACCCCTCGGGATAACCCTGCATTGATAAACCGGCCCTGTATACATAGCTTTTGATACACTCATATGACTCATATAAGTACCAACAAGATATATATATTTGAGAACCTTGAAAAAATGTGGTCTTGGGATGATTATCACTTTCAAATGTTACGATGCGGCAACCTCTGTGGGGGGAAAAACATGTGATTATGAATTTCATGTTGGCTTCAGACAATTTGGGGTGTTACTATTCTAGTAGGTTTGCTGTTCGGATGTATAACCCCACTTAAATCTTTCGTGTCCCATATAGGGCGTTTCAACGAATTCGTGCGTTGTAAAAACGGATAGGCAATATTTGTGGAAGCTTAATTGGATCTATTGGAATCAAGAAGAAAAATAAATTACCCATTTACGTTAAGTGAAATTCGACTAACAAGGTAATAAAGTCTAATCTTTCGAGATAGGTGGGTATTACACTTCTGCATTTTATCTCAATCCTAATTAGTGGAATATAAAAGGTGTCATAGGTTCATTAGTGTTATTGTTGAGCTGAGCATTTACTTTATTAGTTTTGTATATCTCTGGGCAGTCAAGAATTTTTTATAAAACCTGGATATGTTTGAATTAGAAAGATGATATTTTTGTTTTTTAGTTTCGTCTGGTTCATTATGATTTGTCCTTCTTTTTCAACTTCAGATATTTAGATTCTATGTAATTTTCGTCTTCTTATCTATACTCACAGATTCACTAAGCTCTATAAAGGGCGAAATAAAAACGATTCAGGTGGCGATTTGATGAAACCTAACCTAAACTTTTTAATTCACAAATAGATACAAATCCTAGCATTCTGATCAACGAAACCACGTGTTATTATGAACACGAATTTCAGCCCGTATATACTCCACCTGCCCTTAGTGCGTGCCTTTTGTTCGAAACATTCACTTGTCTTTTCAGTTGAATTAACGGCCATACGTAAAATAGTACGGAAGGTAATTTTCCCCTAGTGAGTACGATAATTGATGAACTAAGAAAATTGGATTTTCGGGAATCATTTTCTTTTGGTTCGTTTCACATATTTAGGCCTGGAATATTACTGCAAAAATTGACGGTGCAGGCTGGTGTGCCTCAAGGAGCAATTCTTGGGCTAATGATTTTTTTCATTGTACGTAAACGATTTACAAAATAGGTCAGCACCCAACATTTAATTCACATCCTGAAATACAGGACGATCCAATAACGGAAATGTTTTGTCACTTATAATACCACTAGAGTTTCAATTATTACTGGAATTTTTTTCGACAACACGAATTTTCTAGATAATATTCGTGATGGAGAAAAACTTTACAGTTTTTAATTGAAGCAAGAGTGGTATTCGGTAAAAAAATTTCGCACCGAAATATTATTGAAGTCTGTGCGTTGAAGAGGTTCGACCTCGTTTCTCATTGGTCTAGAGACGACAGGTAAGCATGCAAGTGGTTGGTTGACCGTACGGCTGTGTATAAACAGTAGAATAAAATAAAACTTTGACGAGATTGACTGTTTAAGTCTTATTTCTATAATATTTACCGTGAGTTCCGTTTATCAAGATGTACAATTTCAATAATCGTAGGACACGAATTTGAGTCTCATTAACACTTGACAGTTTTCATAGTCAGCCGCTACCGGTCCACTAGCCACCAAATCCGTATAGGCTATTTCGAAAATATTATCGTAAATTGTGAATTGACAGTTCAGTTCATCATTATTTACCAATACCGTCTAGGTACATTGTACAAACATGAGAGGAAACTCTGAACCACTGAGGTAAAGTTGGTAGAAATATATTTACACTGAGTACGCACCAGTTTCACCAATGAAAAACGCTATTAGTATTTGATATTGGGTTAATGTGAATGTTATTCAACCTAGATACGTCAAAAAAATGTCCGGAAATTGTTCTAGTTGCTACGGTAACGATACAAAATATAGGCTTTTGATTGGTCGAAAATGTTAGTGTGACGTGAAGTGTAAAATGGTTTATTGAAATTTTTCACTAGGAAATGATTGCCTGAAGAGAACATAATTTCTGCGAATGAATGATAGTAAAAATGTACAAATTACGAAGAGCTCAAAGCAAATGGCGGCTCCAAGATGGCAGTCGAGTTTTTCGAAATAATCAACGACTGGTAATAAAATTTCTTGCAAAATTTCGACGCTTCCTCCCGTACTATAACGACTGCGTTACAACATGGGACCATTTGAAAATAATGACAATAATTGCGACACCGTGGCTTTTAAAGGCGGTGCAACAGATGGCCCATTTCCAGCGATTATTTCAGCTTTTGAGTTCTCATGCTCGTTGGACTGTGTTTCTTCGTAGGCGGCCTTGATTCAGCCCCGAGGCGCGAATCTACCCATGGAGGGTGGGGCTCCCGAATTTCCTATCGAAATTATTCTAAATTCGATTTCGTAGTTGTAAATCAATTTTGGGAAACAGAATTAATGTGATGACAAAATCGATGCATAACTTGTCATAGATATGAAAAATTTATCAATTCATTCGCAACGAATCAATTTTTCCAATCGAAAAAACCGAAATCGTGAAATAATAATTTTCTTCTGAGAAACTTGTTTTTCAAATATCTGCAACAAATACAAAAAGTCACCCATGCCATCTTGGCCACCCGGTACCTAATAGGTAGGTACAATATACATTGATGTTCATCTTAATATTTGTTGATATAATCTTGGTACAAAGGTTTCTTGTGCATGAATGGCTATATTGAAAAACAGGTCTTTGTACCTTTCTCTAGGTGTATAATACTGAATACCGCTATTTGGATGATTTGAGCTGGACAATGCATCTTTACATTTTTTATTATGTACAGTGTCTGCCATAAAGTTGGCTACATATAGGAAAATAAATTTGTATTTAATATTTCAGAAATTTCAATAACAATTTTTTTCCATATGTAGCCAAATTTAAGGCGGGCACTGTATATTCATTATTATCATTTTATGATTTGAGTAAGACATTCGAAAACCACGGAAATTTTAGATTTCATCCAACGTAACGAATTCCTTTTACACGATTCCTCCTGCTTCCATATCCGACAGTTCATTATAATTGAATGGGAAACCGCAAAGAACGATGACAGGCAGATCTGAGAGCTTTCTAACAACAAAGTCCCGCTTGACTTTTTCCACCCGGAAAGCAGCTGTTCCATTACCTCGCCCAGTATAATTTTTTTTTCATTGGATTATGACGCGGCCATAGAAAAGATTGATAGTGGTGTCATTTGGCTGCGCTTTTAATATCTGGTAACAATTAGAGAGGTACATTCATTAGAGGGTTTGGATAAGATAGCTGAGGGAATTGGTTTCAGGCCAATCGTGGTCGTATACAGGGTGTCTTCATAAAAATGCCGTTAAAACCTAACTTTGCTATTTTATCCGATTTCAAAAAATGAAACATTATAATTAGTTTTTGAAAGAGAAAATAGTCTATCCAATTAAATATATCAAACATAGTTTGAAATTGAATGCCTGGTAGACTACGAGCAGAAAACAACTACTTTCCTGATAAATACCACGCAGATATAATTCAATGATCTACATATAATACACGTTTAATCATCGACGTCTTGTAACTGAAAAAACCTGTTCCCGAAATACTTATTCTGGTTTACTAAAGCAGCCATCAAATAGCAAATGAACAACTTTTTTTCATCGAAAATACTGATATTGAATTCTGTTTCAATCATTTTCCATCTCCAGGTGCATTATTATTGGCAAGTTATTCATATCTATACGGAAAGTATCGAGAAAATCTTGCTCTCTGTCGATTTTTTTTAAATTGAGAACATGTAGTTACTTTTTGCAACGACAGGGACACTGTGACAAACACTTTCGATGACCTTGAAGAAGGGTAACATTAATTACTCGAATTTCCTCTAGTAGCCGATTCAGATCAGCAAATCAGAGTTGTCTAAGCTCTGCCTCTTCTTACCCTCATCATGTGTGCGCTATACCTGTGAAGTATGATCCTAATATACTTTTATGTAGGTACTAAAAATAACACACTGTGGGAATGTTAAACAGTGCGGTGTCCCAGGAAGTGGGTTCCTCTCCACTACCTTCATTCAGTGCAGTTCGATTTGTCCTAGCTTAAGGACCAGTCCCAAATGGAATGTCTCAGTTTGTTTCCGATGTACCAGATTTAGGGCGACTTCATAGAAAAATTACACCTAAGATTTATCACTTAAGATCCAATACTTTTAAGCTAATACAGATGGAATATGCGAAGAACATTGTTAATGTTATAAAAACATTCAAAGTCCAACCTAAGAAACGAGTTTTGAATGGGTACAAATGAAAATAGAATTTGCGCATGTGTTGTGATCGAAAATGATAACTTTGTCTTCTGCAATCATTAAAAATTACTGTGAAATTGTTAATGTTGAAAATAGAAACAGTTTGATTGCTGCTAATCTGGATTCATAGTAGATTTGTATTTGTGCTATTGAAGTTATTTCTCCATCTAGTTTCATTGATTTAAGCTTTTGGAGTTTGTTTGAAAACAGATACTTCATAATAAGACTTAGATAGGCATAAAAAACTCTATTCCAGTTCAATCCGGTTCCTTCTTCATTTCAATCTTATGGAGAAAATGGTATAATCTCAAATCAGTCTTAAATGTTGAGTATTTTTATAACATAATCCACCGTCATGTCTCAATTCTTGAGTGATAAATGTTAAATGCTTAATTATTTATAAATTTACCCTTAGTGAGTCAAAAAGAGCGTTTTCATGGGTTTCCCTAAGGATGAAGTTTCCAAGGGCTCAATTTCAGCGAAGCCAACAAAATATTACTTTTTGTCAAGCTTCGATCTGACGTGTATAGCATTTCCATCAACTCTTGTATCTTTATGGTAGACATTGGATTGGGGTGAAAAACAGATAAATTCTTCTTCTCCCTATTTGTTTGGAGCATTTTAAACTTACTCGACACATTCAGCGTAGTTCTTATTATTTAAATTTTAGATTATGTTGAAAAATTATTGAAAAGCAATGTTTCACACCAAGACTCCATTTGAGATTACGCTAAATAAAATACGAAATACTGACCTTTAGTTACGCAAAATAAGAACAAGGTAGCTGCTTGACTAACTATATTCCACTAAAGTTGGTAGAAATATATTTTCTTTCGAGAAACAACGATTTCTCAAAATCTATTCAGCATTAACCCCTTAATAGTGGAACTTTCTGCTTATATGAACTCTCAAAATCTTATCGTTCCATGATATTCTTCAAATAGATACTTTTTTTATTCACCTCGAGAGGTGGTTTTTGATTTACAGGAAGAAATGCGGGGCAATAAAAATTACGTATCAAAATGAAAAAAGTCGACGTGAATTGACGGTTTGTTCTCGACAAACAAGGAAACGATTCGCATCGCGATTCTTGATGACAATGACATTTCAGCGATCCCAACAAGATGATGTTGAGTAATAGTTCGAGAGAGGCTAGTGAACTCTCCTAACCAAAGACTTTCCCGATATCTAGGATTGCGTTTGGGTACCAGTGGTAATCCAATACCTGATTCGACACATGTGTTTCAGTTTAGTTGACATTATGTCGACACATTGCAAAAGGCGATAGGAAATTTGACAGCAGTCGCCCTAATTTCCTGGTAAATCAGATCAAAGGCGCCAGTGAAAGAGAGCATTTATTAAAATAAAAATATTACATGTTTAATAAATATAACAAGATTGAAACTGCACCAAATCAAAATAAAACAACTGTTGTCCTTTTCAAGATCATCCATATTTTCCCATCCTTGATTCTTTAAACCATGAAATAATCTTGGCAATAACGTAGTGATTTGGTTCCACTGAGAAACTTTAACTGTAGTATCATGAGAGCATCCATCACAAAACCATTTTATGTTGTCTTTGTGAAAGATCACTTGTCAGATGATGCAGAGAAAGAGATGATCGTTACAAGAAAGAGAGGTACAGAGAAAGGAAGACTAATTACGAGACTAATTATGACCAAAAAGACCACACGAAATAAATACCGAGCATTTTTAAAAAATTTCAAAAAAAATAGCTATGGGATTGAAATTCACACTGTTGAACCTAATATAGGAAATCCACTAACTCGTTATTTCCCAATCAATTACCATCTGAAGTGTTTTCTGATTGAGTGTTTTTTTTCCTTTTTATGTTTAGTTTGTACACCTTATAGCATTATACTTCGTTAATTATCTTTCAATGCTTATTTTGAATTGGGTCTGCCCATAATCATCATCTTGGAGTCGCAATTTCAATTCCGTAAATTTTGACCATAATTGCAAACCTTGAACGTTATTTCTGAGCCTCCATCTTGGATGTATGAATTTTGGCAGGGAGAATATATTTTCCCCGACCTCAAAGGACCCTAAACACCATGAAATCGGATCATAATGACAAAAATCGTCCGCCATATTAAAGCCGCCATCTTGAATTTCAGAATTTTGACAACAAATTCATCTTCTCCGACCTCAAAAATCCCTAGACACGAATTTTGAATCTAATCGGATCACAAAAGTTGTCGGCCATATTGAAGCCGCCATTTTGTTTCTTCTATTTTGACAAAATAATGAAAATCTCCGATTTCTAAAACTCCCAGACATTAATTTTGATTCGAATCGAATCATAATCACAAACCTTGTCTGCCATATTGCAGCCGCCATTTAATTTTTTTTTTCAAAAAAATCATAGTCATTGCCTGATTTCTTCATTTCATAGTTACAAGTGAATCTAAATAAATACTTGTAATAATCAAAAAATAATTAGTTTTGAGAAAATCTTTACGTGTTTCCTTGAGTAACTTCTGTATTTGAAACACGGTTAAAAATACCTCAAAACCAACAAATTCCCAACAAAGTCAACGAATCCAGATTTCCATCGACCCGCACTAACCGAGGCCGATGAATTATGTAAACCGGAAGTAACAAATGAACCCAAATGTGTGTCGCCGAATTACAAACTTCATAAGGGAATCAATTCAATGAATTCAATTCGTTTGGACACGAGGCTTTGCGAACGGAACGATGGCACAATGGATTCGGCTTTTTGGAAGCACAGGGGCACAATGGGCCTCTCGAGAAAGGAGATTTAGTTGGGTAGGTCGTAGGCACAGAGTAGACTCGTAGGTACGTCACTTTGCAGAATGCGAAATCCATAGGCGGCGTATATACTACCACACAAATTTGAGAAACATTCTCTTGAAATAATTCATTTACCACACTATAGATAGGGATTAAACGTTACCTTGTTGAGATTCAACTTCATATTATTGAGATTAAAATCACCGTGTTAAGATTAAACTTCATATTATTAAAATTGAACTTCATATCGTTAAGATTAAAATTAATATTGTTAAGATTTAACTTCATATTGTTGAGATTAAACTTTGTATTTTTGATATCAAACTAATTGAGCGATTCTTATACTGTGATTGTACTTCCAAAATATTGGAATCGGTATGCTTCGATGTCTCGAATTGACGTTTATCGATTTGTGATTATGCTTTATAAACGAGAATGAAGATGTTAAGATTCAGCGATACCAAATTGGGATCAAACACTAACAAATCTGCTTCCAGTTTGAAGGAAAACACCGTATTTTTAAGGAAGCCTAGGTGTCGCATGTACCAAATTGGTATGAAATACTGCCATATTCATAATGAAGTGTTCTTCTTATTCTTGTTCATGCAAATTTTTTGCTGGACCTTCCGAAATCCATAAATATCTCCCTGAACATCCGATCGTTTCATTCACCGTTTAATCTAATCCATCAATTTGACTGAACTAATCCAAGCGGATCCACTCTCAATTGAAATGCATTTAAAAGGCCATTATAGATCCGCACACACTGAAAAATTAACAGTTGTCGAATGCAGCGTAGTGTATCGGTTTCAAGGGGAAGCACTTGACAAAGAATGCCAGTGGAATAGAGGCAGATGTGCCCTTTTATTTATCCGACTCGCCCCTGAAGTTCGATTGTTAGATAAAAGTAAAAATCTGGTGCAATATGGTACAATAACAATTTCCAGGACCAGTGAATGAGGTATCTAAATGAGGTTGATGTGGATCGAGAAACTGTTTGAATAAAACTTCATTGAGCGTTTTCTGCATGGCGCAGTTGATTAATCCTCTAACACATGCAAATTTGAGGAACACACTGTGGAGGAGAGACATATGTCCCGATTTGGGTGAAGCCACCCTTATCACCACATTGAATTGAATTATATTTTGTGATCTGTATAGATCCTGAAAAAATTATGAATAAGTACACTGAGAAAATTTGTTCGTCATCACAGCAAATTTTTCTGCTGATGCTAAAGCCAAAAATTTTGGCTACATAGGGGACAGGAAATATCTTTACTACTGCAGAAGAGAACACTTAACTGCCAACGTCTACCTGTGGTAGCACAGCTACTTTAGAAAGTAACTCTGCTGTCTCCTGTTATGGAAAAGTATAACTATGCTATGATAGAAAAGAGGTTTCATTCTATTATTTTGTTGTTGAAAGGAAGATTACTAATACAGGAGAGATATTTGTTGTTGTTAATATGAATGCTTACTGATACAGGAAAGAGTCTTTACCAGCAAACATAATGCTGTCAGATATTTCGGTAATACGGTGAAATAACTACTGTGACTCCGTGAGAACAGAAAATCACCGGAATAGTGGACGGGACGAACGACGGACGAGATGAACTGTTGCGAGTATGGCGATAAAAAATGAAAACGATAACAACTGAACTGCGATTTTGACATGTCCGAATCGCATTCAGCAATTTATTTTTACTGCGCTAGCAATGCACATTACCTTTATTGTAAAGAAATATTTCGTGATGCAAATATTTTCTGCTAGGATAGCATCAGAGAACATTACGGTTATTATAAAGAAATATTGATTAAATCTTCTCTGCTACAACAGTAACATATCTAACTATCGTGAAAAAGTACATTATCATGGTAGCAGAAATAATTTTATAGAATTGCAGTTCTACTACTACAGCCAACTTTTTTCAGTGGTAAAGAGTTTCTTCGTAGTTCCAATAAAGCAGTTTTAGTGAAGTGATCTTTTCTGTAAGAGCAAAGCAACATTACTAGGTTTGTTACTTTTTTGGCTACAACAGGTGAAAAAAAACTCAGCAAAGATCTTTCTCCTGGGACTTTTCTCAGTGTATAAATATCTCCAAAACGACAGGAATGGTATCAACTAAATTAAGTTTTCAGAGGTTTTTCAACCTGGAGAAATCAAAAATCGAATCGACATTGTTGCTAGATTTGCCAATTCCGCTGTGGGTAACATAATTTCATTTTTTTTCTGTAAGATATTATACAAAACCATTATACACATAATAAACCTTTGAGAATAATAATCAGATAATAAAGCAGCGGTATTGAAAGCAAAGAGGGAGTGTATCTTCTAGACTCTAGAGCCTGAGAAGAATATTTATCGATATGGAATAAAATAAATCACTTTAATCTGCAGTTATGGCATCATATAAATACAACTTTGAAAGGACAGTGCCTTTGCCTTTGATAATCATTGAAAACTAATGGTTATCTTTATTTATCTACTGAATTTATAGTCGCGACAAGTAAATCTTTCTGTATTTATATTTTTTTCTGTTGTACAAAAAATCCTTTTAGTTTCTCTAGATTGCAAGATCTTTTCCAATTTATCGGCTATAGTGTGTCTATATATTTATCTACCAAATACGGTTTATAATGCCGTTCGGCATCAAAATCACCGTACTGAGTGTAATAACGATAATTCATGCTATGCTAATGCATAAATCTTTACTGTTATTCATATTAAATTGTGCCTTCAATGGTAAGGAAGGCCAGCCAAACCCGAATAAGGATAGTGAAACTGGGCTAAATGGCGCCAAAACTCCTATTGATAATAAAGTGTTTATTGCTGGTCGGGTATTAAGGCAAAAACTACATTCAAGGGGGATATTATGGTGTGAAAAGTTGCACCGTTTCAAGTGAAAATTCATGAATGGAATTCCAATAAAAAATATGGCCAAATAGGGTTTTTGAAAGTTTCATTAACCTCAAACATAGTTGATGAAATACATCGATTTCTTAAAAAATACTTATTTACAGGAAAAACGCAAAGCTGTCTAGAATTGGGAATCACTTTCAAATTGAAACAATTGCAAATTGAGATGATATTTTAGTATTTAACTCAGGGGCTACAAAATCGAGATAAAACAGATGCTAAATCGATAGCATAAACTTTCGAGTTGTGTTCGATATTTTGCGAATCAGATACTTTCGAAATGAGAAAAACCGTGTTGAGATTAAACGACACTAAATTGAGATTGAACGAAGATGAATCGATACCCTTAAAAGGCATCATGCAACATTTCTCAAATAGTGATTTTTGTTCCAAAATGAGGAAAATGTTGAGATTAAATCGGAATTAAACAGTGCCAAATCGGTAACGTTGGCTTTTATGATTATATTTTCAAAACGAGAGGAATCATGAAAAATGGAAATGTCACCTTATAATTAAATGCCACCAAATTGAGTCAAACTTTGTCAAATTGATAAATAACGTTTTTAAGTGTGGTTTAACCTCGGATACTGTTCCTGGAATACTGTTCCCATATTTGGAGTGCGGCACCTAAATATATCCTGAAACTATTGGATTCTGTCCAAAAAGGGCAATTCGTATTGTCGGTGATGCCTCGCTTACAAACTCGCTCTTTTTTGAACACTGTAGAAAAGTTGGCGATTTATCACTGTTTTATAGATATTTTCATGGGCGATGTGTTCTGAAATATCAACAATCGTTCCTCCATCGGCAGTCTCTTCAAGATTAACTCGTCAAGTTAATTCTTCACACCCCTTCGTGGTCACTTTAGAGACCTGCAGAACGTCCCTTTCCAAAGACTCGTTCATCCAACGGACATCGAGACTTTGGAACTCATTGCCTACGGAGGGGTTCCCCGAGGCATACGATCTCCAAAAAATTTAAGAAGAACACCAACCTTCTTTTCCTTGGTTCTCACGATGTTCTCTGAACATTACAGGATATCCTTTTTTATGAGAAAATAAAATTAACACTATTCAGGATGTGATCATTCATTTCAAAATAGAGTAACCATATTAAGATCGAACGCTACCAAATTAGGATCAAACATTCACCAAATTGTGACTGTGCTCCCAAATCGAGCATAACCACGTCATCTGCATGGGTGGTCGTAGGAAAAACCAATTTCCTTAGCAAATATGGCTGATGATCCGACTCATATAGTTATTAACGAACCTTGCCCAGAGGTCAACAGAACTGTGCATGCCAATTATCCTCCATCAAGGAAGGTACCAACGTTTGTATACGTCTTGATAATTATGAAACTGGCTCCGATGAAATACTAGTCAGTCCGCTATGCGTAAGGCTGTCTTCCGAAAGATCGTCTTTGATGTCCTTTTAAAACGCGGAAGAAGAAAGTTCCGTTAAAGATGTGGTTTGCGTAAGAGTTTAGGGGAGGTCATTTTATTAGCGAGAGACCTGTCGAACTTCTTTCTACCATTTTTTTTTCAACGGCGACAGTTGGATAGGGGAAATCGAGGAGATGAAGAATGCGCAGAAAAAGTAAAAACACTCTCATGCAATGTTTTTTCGAGAGGAACATCATGGGCGTAACAAAAATAATATTAAAGGGGTTTAAAAGGTATTTAAGAACCCGTTTGCTTGAGAGGTGAAGAGGTATTTACAATAAAATATACTGGTCGTGCATAAAATGTTGTATCTATTTCGGGCGTAGCTTGCTTTTATGGACCTAGGCGTGTTAATAGCCCCTTCTACGGTCCATAAAAGCCTATTTTACGCCCTTGATACATAAATAACTATTATGCTACAATGATTTCCAGGCGATTGTCATTTGATTAGCTGGAAGCCTCACGAAATAGGGGCTGAAAATTAATTGGACATTTTGTCCTTGTCAGTGTCAGTGCCCGTTTGAAATGATTACCTACGTAACATGGAGGTATGAATTATAATGGGAATGATAAATAATATTCACGTAATCAACTATCGAGCAAAATGCTGATGCCTATTTGAATAGGTGAACGAATAAATTTAATCTGCAAGAGTAAATAAAAAGATTTCAACAGACGTTTCTTGGAATAAATCATTGGGAAATCAACGATCAACAACCGCAATAATTATTCCGATACTTTAATGTAAACAAACAAATGACTCAAGCAAATTTATTCACTTTGAGCGATTAAACTTTGAACGAGTTATGTAGTGTGTATGTAGTAAAAATGAATTATTACGCTGGTATGGTAACTAAAGTTTATAGGCAGTCAGTAAATCCGATAGAATATCGTTCTGTTTGAAGAAGTCGATAATTTTGTGCAATTTACCATTCATAGCACAAATATCTCTTGTATTAACGGTGTCGAAATTTACTCTATAATTTTCGAAAAATATATATTTTACGGACTCCACCTTGTAAAGACATGCGGTTTTGAGGAACTTACGTAGTTTGGCCTCCTGATCAATAAATTCTACCTAGTTTCGGAGATACGGCCCGCTTGTTCTTCACCAATTTCCGATCAAAATTGATCCTGCTTTTTACCAGCACACTGTACACACTCTAATTGAACGATTTCAACACATTTTCACAAATTATCCACTCGAATGAATGTACCAATTTTCAACTTCGCTCATACCAATCTGCTTATTTTTTTCCATAGAATCCATTTCTCCAATCAAAGAAATCGGAATCGAAATCATAGATAAAAATGTATCAAAGGGGGTACCCTTGGAAGTTTTTCGTATGCTTCAAAAAGCCTTAACTTCCGAAAGGATGGACCAATTTTCAACTTCGCTCATTTCAATCTGCTTGTTTTTTTCCATAGAATCCATTTCATTAATTGAAAAAACCGAAATCAAAAAATTTTTTTCTCGAATTCTTCAAATCGCCAACTTCCGAATGCTTGGACCAATTTTCAACTTCGCTCATACCAATCTGCTTATTTTTTTCCATAGAATCCATTTCTCCAATCAAAGAAATCGGAATCGAAATCATAGATAAAAATGTATCAAAGGGGGTACCCTTGGAAGTTTTTCGTATGCTTCAAAAAGCCTTAACTTCCGAAAGGATGGACCAATTTTCAACTTCGCTCATTCCAATCTGCTTGTTTTTTTCCATAGAATCCATTTCATTAATTGAAAAAACCGAAATCAAAAAATTTTTTTCTCGAATTCTTCAAATCGCCAACTTCCGAACGGATGGACCAATTTTTAACTTCGCTCATACCAATCTGCTTATTTTTTTCCATAGAATCCATTTCTCCAATCAAAGAAATCGGAATCGAAATCATAGATAAAAATGTATCAAAGGGGGTACCCTTGGAAGTTTTTCGTATGCTTCAAAAAGCCTTAACTTCCGAAAGGATGGACCAATTTTCAACTTCGCTCATTCCAATCTGCTTGTTTTTTTCCATAGAATCCATTTCATTAATTGAAAAAACCGAAATCAAAAAATTTTTTTCTCGAATTCTTCAAATCGCCAACTTCCGAATGCTTGGACCAATTTTCAACTTCGCTCATACCAATCTGCTTATTTTTTTCCATAGAATCCATTTCTCCAATCAAAGAAATCGGAATCGAAATCATAGATAAAAATGTATCAAAGGGGGTACCCTTGGAAGTTTTTCGTATGCTTCAAAAAGCCTTAACTTCCGAAAGGATGGACCAATTTTCAACTTCGCTCATTCCAATCTGCTTGTTTTTTTCCATAGAATCCATTTCATTAATTGAAAAAACCGAAATCAACAAATTTTTTTCTCGAATTCTTCAAATCGCCAACTTCCGAATGCTTGGACCAATTTTCAACTTCGCTCATACCAATCTGCTTATTTTTTTCCATAGAATCCATTTCTCCAATCAAAGAAATCGGAATCGAAATCATAGATAAAAATGTATCAAAGGGGGTACCCTTGGAAGTTTTTCGTATGCTTCAAAAAGCCTTAACTTCCGAAAGGATGGACCAATTTTCAACTTCGCTCATTCCAATCTGCTTGTTTTTTTCCATAGAATCCATTTCATTAATTGAAAAAACCGAAATCAAAAAATTTTTTTCTCGAATTCTTCAAATCGCCAACTTCCGAACGCTTGGACCAATTTTCAACTTCGCTCATACCAATCTGCTTATTTTTTTCCATAGAATCCATTTCTCCAATCAAAGAAATCGGAATCGAAATCATAGATAAAAATGTATCAAAGGGGGTACCCTTGGAAGTTTTTCGTATGCTTCAAAAAGCCTTAACTTCCGAAAGGATGGACCAATTTTCAACTTCGCTCATTCCAATCTGCTTGTTTTTTTCCATAGAATCCATTTCATTAATCGAAAAAACCGAAATCAAAAAATTTTTTTCTCGAATTCTTCAAATCGCCAACTTCCGAACGCTTGGACCAATTTTCAACTTCGCTCATACCAATCTGCTTGTTTTTTTCCATAGAATCCATTTCATTAATTGAAAAAACCGAAATCAAAAAATTTTTTTCTCGAATTCTTCAAATCGCCAACTTCCGAATGCTTGGACCAATTTTCAACTTCGCTCATACCAATCTGCTTATTTTTTTCCATAGAATCCATTTCTCCAATCTAAGAAATCGGAATCGAAATCATAGATAAAAATGTATCAAAGGGGGTACCCTTGGAAGTTTTTCGTATGCTTCAAAAAGCCTTAACTTCCGAAAGGATGGACCAATTTTCAACTTCGCTCATACCAATCTGCTTGTTTTTTTCTATAATATCCATTTCATTAATCGAAAAAACCGAAATCAAAAAAAATTTTTTCTCATATTCTTCAAATCGCCAACTTCCGAACGGATGGACCAATTTTCAACTTCGCTCATACCAATCTGCTTGTGTCAAAATTCATAATTTTCATGCAAGAAGAATGGATGATTTTTGTTATTTCACGAGTGAATTATTTGTGAAAATGTGTTGGAATTGTTCAATTAGAGTGTGTACAGTGTGCTGGTAAAAAGCAGGAGCAATTTTGATCGGAAATTGGTGGAGAACAAGCGGGCAGAACATATTCCTGAAACCCATCTTTGGGGGGTCGTATCTCCGAAACTAGGTAGAATTTATTGATCAGGAGGCCAAACTACGTAAGTTCCCCAAACCGCTTGTCTGTACAAGGTGGAGTCCGTAAACTATATATTTACCTAATTTTCATTTGTAAAGAAACACATTCCCAATATGTGAAATTGGAAAAATCTACGATGTTCCTCCCCTCTTCAACAACAATACATCGATAATAGTTGAAGTCAGTTTGAAAACCTAATCCCGAGAGAAAATGGTGCAATGACGACTGTGGGAAACTTTCATAATTACATAACGTTTGCTTTGTAAAACCAACATTCTTCCGACGTTGTATGTGTGTGTGTGATATCCAAAGAAATAACCAGTCGAGTGAACGTCGAGGACTCTCTCTGTTCATGGACTTCATTATTATACTTATGCAACAGGTAGAACTGAAACCAAAACAAATTATGCCGGCCGGTAAGAGTATGTCTCCAGAGGCGTGCATAAAAAAAATCGAAATGATCTGAGAACCCCTTAATTTTCAAAATAGTACATATGAAAACATATGACCTACTCTAATTCCATCAATTCATCTTACAGTGGAGTTTCACCAAAGGGCGCAAATCTTGCTTTTTATTTTTAATTTTTTTATGATATTATAAAATTGCAATGTATGAGGGTGCGCCTTTGTGAAGATGTGGAGCTTCTGATAGAGACATCTTGTGAAGACACCAGTCAATATTTTAATCTGATTTTGTATGTGTGGAAAGATGAAGACTCGATCTAGGAAGGCTACTAGACATAGTACCTATCCTCTCTAGATTGAACCTTCAAGATGAAGTCAAAAAACAAAAATGTTGATTGGTTTTCAAATGAGAAGTCAAGAGTCAGAGTGTCAGTATTTGGTATCGAACTATATCAGCTAAATATACTCGTGAACTCAAGACATAACTATTTATTTGAAAACAGAAGTACAAGATCTTGAAGCAAAATGTTATGAAAATATAGACGAAATCGTACATATGGAATATACTACTAATAAAGGTCGAAATATACAAATGGAAAACCTGTATAATCAATTGAATTCAACTGTGAACTGGGATATTCGATAATATCGACCTTGAATTGTAATATAATCAAAAAGTTTCAGAGCATCTTAAGAGAATATGAAAGTTAAATTTTTAACCTTAAAAAAATGTTGCCTACGCTTTTGTGATTTCTGATTTCTCGGATTCCAATCAACCTTATAAGGTGGTCTTTTACACAGGACCGGAACGGAATATGACCCATAAAAAAGGTTCGATATATATCGTGGTGATGATAATTATTATAAGGGTATCAGTTTTATTACGTCTAGACGAAATGGCAGACTGTAAAAAAAGTACCTACGCTGAAGTTTTGGGGGGAACTGTCTGGAATATTATTTGAGGTTCGCAGTAACAAAGGGCTTGTCATTTTTTTATTTCGTTCATTTAATAGCCACTTCTAACACTGAGCTTTTTTTTCAGGTAAGTGCCGATGCTTCTTGAGTGCCTGGTCGTATCATTTTGGATTATGGTGAGCCGATATTATATCACACAGTATATTTTTGCTATAAATTAATACAAAGGGAAAGGATCGCTCTTGTGAATAGTTCCATCATGCCAACAGTATAATAAGGGGAAGGAAAAAGAAGAAATAGTTATTTGTGTATTAAGGGAATTATGAGGGCCTTAATTACCGATGCAAAGTTGCCAGAGATTATTAAGGCTCTATAATTCCCGTGGTACCTAGATAATTTTATTTTTGACCGATTTTCATAACAATATGTCCATATTTAGAACGCAATAAATGTTTAAAAAATTCATAACCTTTCTGGTATATTTGAATTAGGTAGCGTTGATTGTAGCATTGTTGGTTGTTGCTAGGTTGTCGCTATGTTACATGTTTATAAGCAAACTTTCTTTATCAATCAATGTTTTTCCGTTAAAAATGTGTTTATTTTTTACCACAAATCGACGATCTTTTTCTGATATAAATGTACAACTCAGCCAATTGGAAAAAATATGTTTGGCAAAATTCCCAGCAAAATCGCAATGTATTTAGGATTGCCAAACCCACTAACCTATACGGGACATTGCCTTCGTCGCACTTCTGCTACTGCCCTAGCCAATGCAGGAGCAACTATGAACTTAAAAAGACACGGAGTTTGGAGAAGTTCCACGGTGGCAGAGGGGTATCTGGAGGACAGTATTGAATTGAGAAATAAAACGGCGCGTATGCTGTCTACTTTGCCATCAGAAGAGGCAGGCACCTCGACTGTAGTGAACAGCAACAGCACCACCCATAAAAAAGAAGAAATTGTTTCCAGCGGCGGAAGTAATTTTCAGGGAACATTTGAAAATTGTACATTTATTATTTGTAATGACGTGAATAAGGAAAATATGTCTTAGTTTTCATTACATATAAACGTTTATAAGCATTTCTTGTATCATTTTCACCTGTAAAAGGTAAGAGGGAGTTTTTGAACCTTAATATCCCAAGGGAGTTATGACCCTCATTATAGATATCGTAACTATGACGATATAAGCTTATAATGTCACTGTCAGAAATAAATATATTTTCACTTCATTGAATTGGAGAGTTATTACCTACTTCAAGAAAAAGCAAACCAGTGAAACTGATAGAACAGGATGTTAACCCTGAAATAAAGGTTGAGTGGAAGATTTTATTCTTCTTCCTATAAATCCAACCTATAAATAAGGTCAATCCTATATTTGTACTTATTGTTGATCTCTTTGAATTTTTCGAAACCCCTCAGTCCATGACGAAACTCTCGTCTAATGTTTGTTATTACTGTATTCACCGAAAATCACGTGATAATTTTGACCTTGTAACAAGTGAGGCCGGTCCTGGAATCGAACCATCGTCGAGAATGCTGAGGTGGTATCGCCTTGGGCCAAGGTGGCCCACTGGGAAGCATCACGACATACATTTTGTACAGGGTGGCTCACCCAAAACGGGTGCATCGCTTAGGAAATTTCAAAATCACATAAAAAAGTGGCAACATTATTTTTTTCTCTCGAGCATAAACAAAAAATTGGCCCCTCACTCTCAATACTGAATGAATATACACCACCCATCTCTGAAACATTTCAATTGGAAGTTGAAAAGACGATGGATAATATTATAAAACAAGAAGATTTCCAAATAATGTTGAGTACGTCATGCGTATAATATTGGATGAAAAAATGAAACTTTGATTAAACATTCTTCTGTTTTCGATTGAAATAGGTTTCAAAGATTATTTGATGAAAATCTAACTAGTGGGAGAATGTAAAATTTCCATTTTTTTTCTGCGTATTGATAGTAAATTTTTGATTGGCCAACAAGATTGCCAGATTTAACCCCTTTGGATTATTTTCTCCGAAGTTATTCGAATGAAAGGATTCGTCAAGAAATCGGCTCAGAGATGGTGAAGAATACCAAAAATGTTCTATCGATATAAAATAATTTCGGGCCACCCAGTACGTATACCCTCGCAGACGGGTCTATGACACACCCTGCGGTGTTATTAAAGCCTCCATTATGACTATCTGTGCCGCGACAAGGGCTGGAATAAACGATTCGTCGGCCCTTTGGCCCTTTGCCCGCTATTAGTTTAAGTTCCGAACGTGCCAAGATGATCACTCGGGGTGTTTCACACGTTAAAGTCGGTCATGTTTGACGAGGCAGTAATTGCGGTTGTTATTATGCCGGGAGGTTAATGTCATTTTATTGTAGGTTGTCTCTTTTTTCTTTGCCCCCCTTAACGAGTAATCTTCAAATTTCAACGGTTTCAGCATAATAGAAGATCGCAAATTTTACTTAAAAAAAAGATACATCAAATCGATCTTTTTAAATTCAAGAATATGATATGTTTATATATACTCGAATAAATATAAGCTCAATTGAAGAAATTCATAATGATCTGAATATGCTTCAACCAAGCTCATCGACTACTTGCAATAAGAAATCAAGAATGTATTCCATGGAGATATTGATAAAGTTATTCCAAGATTGTAGTGATTTCACCTAACATTTTCGACCAATCAAAAGCCTATATTTAGTATCGTTACCATAGCAACTAGAACGATTTCCAAAAATGTTTCTCTTTTCCTTAGGGAAAGTAACAAGGTATTACACTGATGGAAATTTTTTGACGTTTATAGGTTGAATAATAATAATAATAATAATAAATGCTTTTATTGACTGCAATCATGGTTACATAAAGATGTAGCATATGTAATATATCATGTGCAGTCAAAAGGCAGAGTTAACGCTTATTCATTCACATTTACCTAACTTCAAAATACTAATAGCGTTTTCCATTTGTGAAACTGGTGCGCATTCGGTGTAAATAAATTTCCACTAACTTCAAATCAATGGTTCAGAGTTTTCTGCCGTGATTATTCAATGTATTTCAGACGGTATCGGTAAATAATGATGAACTGAATTTTTGATTCACAATTTACGGTTATATTTCAAAATAATCTATACTGATTTGGTGGCTAGTGGACCAGTAGCGGCTGACTATAAAAACTGTCAAGTGTATCTCGTCAAAGTTGTATTTTATTTTACTGTTTATACACAGCCGTACGGTCAACTGACCACTTGTATGCCTGGCGTCTTAGAACAATGAGAAACGAGGTCAAACCTTCCATATCCCTTCAACGCACAGACTTCAATAATGTTTCGGTGGTAAATTTTCTTACTGAATACCATTCTAACTTCAGTTAAAAACTGTAATTTTTTTCTCCAACACGAATATTTTGTAGAAAATTCGTGTTGTCGAGAAATGTTCAGTAATTATTGAACCTCTATAAGTGAAAACATACCTATATAGTATCTTGAACCAACAATAATTTTTCTTCATGAGGAATATTTCTTATAGTCTTGGGTCGACTGCTAATGAATCACTTTCTCTATTACTTTTTAAATTCTCTCGAGTTACTCTCAGATACAAGCAGGAAGTGTCCCCATCTAGTGATAATATTACAAACAGGTTAATTAAATTGAGCCAAGTAAACGATGTTGTTTTCACTCTGAAACTATTTAGTGGGTTCTTCCAACATTATGAATTACTCAACCTAAAAAGTTGGTCTCCTCGAAACTTACTATTGTATTGTAAAATCAAGTGAATATCTTGAAAAAAACCATATCCTATAATTCCTATATTAGATGAATAAAATACTTTAAAATTGGGAAGTTCTTCAGATGAAGTAGACGTATTACATAAAAAATGTGAAGGATATCAGTTCAAATGAATAGCCTTTTGAAGGCAAACAGACTGATTGTTACTTTTATCCCATCATGAGTAGTTTGGAACATGATGGGCTAAATCTTCATATTTTGGTGTTCACTATCTGTATAGTTCAGAGCTTGCCAATTTTCTATGAATCGCCCTGTATAATAGTACTTTCTAGAAATATATCACCTTGCTGTGCTTTTCTCTATCGTACCTCAATCAGCCACAGTTCGTCAATGGAGGCCAGGTATACAATGGACAAAGGAATTTCACAGGTTCATGTTATTTACGCTTTTCACAATGAAAGAGTGATGTTTTAGAACGAATGAATCGTGTCACAATATATCAAAATGGACATCGTACATCCTGGTCAAAGTAGATAGACTTCCGCTCAATTGTTGAATTATCTATACATTTCACTTCCCCATCAGTAATGATGGTGGTTTATTTTTATCACATCGATATTACTTCAATTCATTTTTCTGCGGGAGGATTCAACATCAGGTTATTTTTATCCAAGATACAGAGTAAAAGTGTCAAATGCAGTAAATACGACAAAGAAAAGTTTAGTGACGACTAGAAATTGAAGGATTTGCAACTGTTATCCAAATAACAAATTTTGTAATTTTGTGATTCTTTGGTCTTGTCTTGTTAGTTAAATTTGATAAGTAATTCTTGGATATAGCGATCGATATATATTCCAGATATCTACAAGATTTCACAATGGGGAATATTCCTCAATTCGGTTTATCACAGCAAATGCAAGTATGAACTTATTGATTATGAGTTTCATTCAGGAATTTATAGAATTCGTTGCGGAAACTATCTAAATTAATTTTTCAAATCGATTTGTTTCTAGTTCACAAATTGGCAACAGCGCCTAGTAAGCTAGAAGGACAACAACTCACATTTGGCTACACTTTCATCATGTAGACTTGATGTCAATGCATAATTCAGGAATCAAACTGCTAATGTAAAGCAAATAACCAGTCAAAACATGAATTTCAGTCCAACAATAACACAAATCCATCCACAAGGCAAATATAAACATAACCTTCAAAACTGAGTAGCATATCTTTCGAGGAGCATGGAACAGAAATAAGCAGAATGGCACCTAACCCACAGAACTTATTGGTAGTATAAGTTCTGTGTTCTAACCTGTTCAAAATATGGCCATCTTTATTCACCTAATCATCAACGTAATGGATTTGTTGTCCTTTATTATTTATGAAATATGCAGTCGATGTTGCCAAATGGTGAAATAGGAACAAGGTGCTTTAAATTTTGAATCCCCATATCAATTTTTTTTAAGCACTTTCAACGTTTTTTTTTTTTGGAAAAAGGTTGAAATGGTGAGTTTGAAATGCGACGTTTTGAAGATATTCAATGAGAATTAGTTCTTTATCGTCCGAAGGAGAATTTTCCAGTAGGAAATCAAATAAAATCTTAGTTGTTTACTATATCTTACAATATTTCAAACCCATTTTATTTTCAAAATACACTTTTTAATATTTTATGATGCGGCCAAACTATGACATAAATATCATCTAGAATGAATTTAGATATCATACGTTTCATAACCCAATCAACTCACTCTAAGAAAAAACCATGGTCTTAGATGATATTTTTGTAGAAGTATATAACATATAAAATGTTAATAATTCACGATATCTTATCGCAGAGTTCATTACATTCGAGTTTTCTCGGATATCTAGAAGAAATTAAAAGCATGGCAACATTGTAGGTACCCACGCTAAATCGCTATTTGTTTCTGTGTGAACTCGGTTTCTCACTTGTTGCGTCATCATAATGGTGAAGGAGCCATGGAATCAAAATAAATTTGATCGCACAGAAAAATGAAAATACGTAGGTATGTGATAATTTTATCAGAATTGGAGAAAGATAAATCACGATTTTGGAAACCTTCCCATTATTATGACTTTTAATGGAGCTGTCTAGAATACCATAATTTATCCTGTGATTTCCGCAATAAATTGTCACATTCACTAATGAATTTTTTTAATAATAATAATGGATTTATTTACGTACAAAATAATAATCACCCACCTACTTAGAATGAATAAAAGAAGAATTGATCTGGTGAAAGAGAAAAAAACTCCGCACACGCATAAATTCCACAATCCAATCCCGTTGCCAAATCTTGTATTCCCATGGGCGAACTCCAATACGATGCAAATAAGGTATTTAAAGGCCCTACGTGCTAAACCCGAATTCTCTCGCCTCTGCAAAATCGCAGAACAGTTAATTGAGCCCTGTCAGACTTGAACCCAATCGAGTTGTTTTTGTGTAAGACAATCTTTTTCCGTCTTTTTTTTTGGGCTAAGTATCCGGTTGCTTGTTAAAACACACGTATAGCCTGCTCGGATTTTACTCACGAAAAATTATAGGTCTTTTTGAAATACGACGCCAGCGCTTTTGCACGTTTTTATGCGGAATGACTTCTTATTTTTCGCCCGAATATGATACTTTTCTTTGTCACCTAGTCTTCACCTTGGAAAATTTAAGTATCTATAGCTGATCAAGTGGGGTGGACCGAGTAGAAAGTTATTGATTCATCGACAATTTTCTCATAGACCTAAGCAAAGTTTACAGAATTAAAAATATACTTTCTCTACAACCGGTTAAGAAAGTAGCTATCAAATTTCAACACAGAATTGACGTTTCTCGACAATTATCATAAAGTGACAGCATTTGCGCTCGTGAGCGGAAATATTGAAAAAAACGCCCGCCTCCACCGTAGGTATATTGTTGAAAAAGAACTCATATTCTCAAGTGCAAACCGAGGTGCAAACATTGTAAATTTGAACCCCCTACCAGAGAAATCGAGAAAAAGTATGAATCATTATGATATGTTGCTTGAAATGTTGTCCGTTGGGTTGAAGCAAAAATAATATTTATGCACGACCGGGCGTAAAATGACACTTTATCGCCCGGTTGTGCGGGCGTAAACTTCACTGCCCTCGGACTACTTTACCGCCAGCCGGGCGTAAAATTGCACTTTACCGCCCGCCGGACAATAAATTATTAATTATTCGCATCCTCAGCTGCTTTATTGATTTCTGGTGGAGTAGGTACAATTCACACGTTCTTCGTCACTGGAATGCATTTTGTAATGACTATTGTCTGTATTGACAGCAAATATGGCTACTAGCCTATTTATTCACCCACCCAGTCTGGAACATGAGCAAATTGTAAACCCTCAATAACTCCCTTATTATAAGAGATAGAGAAAAAGTTAAAACAATCTCATGTAATGGAACATCATGGGCGTAGCAAGAATTATTTTGAAGGGGTTTGAAAGGTATTTAGGAACCGTTTTATTCCTATTGTCACGTCTCAAATCTGGCGCCTCCACCATATGTCACGACCTGGGGTTGCTATCCCTTTGTCGGACTTTAGTTAAGGGGGTTATGCTTGGCAGCAAGAGGTTAACTGACTACTACTTGTGAAAGAAGACATGAACATAGTGGATTAAACAGTTTATTAAATATAAAACAAAGTGAATTTAAAATAAAGTGAACAACTTGATAAAAGAACGTGAATAGTGATTGCAGTGAATAAAAACTAGTGATTAAACAACAAGTGGCTTTATGTCCAGGAAAACAAGTGGATAATCATCTGGTGAGTTATAAATTGATTATAATTACATTCCTGGATTATCCATTTATAATTGTGGCCAATCGGCCCAAAAGAAACATGGGGGTAAGCAAGACGACAAACAAATGTACCTTCTTTTCACGACAAATTCTGATCATTTGGTACTTACATTGATATTATTGTGAACAAGGCTCCCCAGGATGAGGAGATGTGTCGGCTAGAAGTGACCATGGCTGGGGTGGCTTCCCTAGTTCTTTCACTCGCGAATAGTTACCGGCTAAAGGGCTGAAGGCCTGAATGAATTCAGTGACGAGATGATAATGACTCGAACGCAGAGATCGTAATAATAATTAATCCTAGTGCGATTGATATTTATGGGTAATTCGTGCAAGATTGCAGAATCGGCAACTTCATTGTTCATATAACTCGCACGACGTTGAACTCTATGTTATAGATATTCCGATTGTGCCGATTTTGAGTTTTCAATAAATAGTATGTTTTCAACTTAAACTCGGTTTCCTGTCCATGTAACCGACATGAACTGTGTAACCTGAGCTAGGGTTGAATTACACATGAATGGTTATTTCCTAGAGGTGAATGATTTTTACGATTATCAGAAATATGAATTGACTTGACTTTTAGAATATATGAATACGCACGTGGACTTTATAACCGGATGATTTTATTATACTGGGCATTTCCATTTGTGACACTATCATACTTGAGAAATGAAGAAGTATTTACAATAAAATAAACTGGTCGTGCATAAAATGTTTCAAGCGTAACTTTTTTTATGGACCTAGGTGTGTTAATAGCCCTCGCTATCGCTCAGGCTATTACTTAAACGCTGCGATCCATAAAAGCCTATTTTACGCCCTCGATACATAAATAACTATTACTGATAAAGGTAAATTTCAATTATACTCTATGGTAGTTTGAGAAGCATCAGTAGTAATAGTGATAAAGTATCGAGTTTTTCTGTCTAGGAACTGCGTTTTTAGAAAAAATACCGTGTGCATGTATTTCCAACGGAAAGTGTCTTGTCGCGATAAATACACAAATCTTTGAAAATAATAGTTTCTCAAAGATATCGGGCAATCTGTAGTCATTGACTCATGATGTATCCCGAGATGTATCCTGAGTTGAGGTTTGAAATTAGTGAAAAAAATACCTACAATTTTCATCAATTCATTGAACATGAAAAAAATATGGTAATTCCTATTTTTCTTTCGATAAATTGCGCTGCACTCATTCAACTGGATTCAGAATCGAATAAGTAGAAACATCGTGAACTCGCACTTGAAATGACAAAGTAGGCACCGACTTTCGGCACACCCTGTATGGATGGAGGACCGACATTATTTCGATAAGAATCACCCCGTATAATCAATTGTCCCGTCGGATGGATGGATGTCTCTGAAGAGACACAGGTGCCTGTCAATCTACAAATTCAAGGTCAACTACTACCGGGGGGGGGGGGGGTTATTTCGTGGACCGTTAATGAGGTATACAGTGGCAGGTGCTACGAAAACAATTTGAAGTAACATGTTTTCTTGCCGCCGTAAAAATTTGTCCCAACACGGAATTTTGTAATAAATGGGAAACAAGGTCGACTGCTTTCTAGACCGTTCGGTGCCCAGACGTTTAGAAATGTTGAGGAATTGGTTTTTTGTAATTTGTTCGCAATCGGTCAAGCGACTATCACTTGTAATCTCCCTAGCAGTAGAATTATTACTGATAATTTTTTCAAGGTCACGAATGTTTTTGTTGTTGATAGAAAATTATCCCGAGTCGAAGACGAGGGAAAAATTTTTTTAAACAAAAACATGAGTGAAACTGAGAACAAAATTATAGGGAATTAATTCTGCTGCGTGGGAGATTCGGTAAGAAAATTTCATAAATTGGAGTTGCTGTTAATATTATGAGAAGATGAACCCTATATGGCCTATTCTGCGTAGATACTGTAGATAGTAACTGATGTTGATTTCTAATATTTCAGGAACATTCAAAACAGTAATCCGTTGTCAATCATAACATCTAATATCACATGTCTACCCAGATTTTATTCTGAGTGACGTTTTTAAATAAATATAAGGCGCTTCATTTTTGACAGAAAAATTATCACTTATTAATTCCATCAATAGGAACTTACAAAATTATCGCATGTAATACAACAAGTGTATTGATGATTATCGAAACACAAATTCCTTCGATTTTGAGAAACAAATCATGTTGCTTGGAAACTACACGAGCGCACAGCGTGAATGTGGTTTCCCAAAGCAACATGATTTTTTTCGAAAAAGAGAAGGAATTTTCGATAATCATCAAAAACACAAGTTGTATTTGTTCAGATCATTTCATGAATAAAATCAAAGCCATTTCGATGATTTTCTATTTTAAACGTACAGTTTATGGAATTAATTATTTTGATTATGCATTGTAGTTCGACACAAGATTCGTTATGCAACCAACAATACATTTATGCCATTGTATGATGTAGGCAAGATTACCTATGCACTAGGTACTACTGAGCTAAGTTCATTATGATTGTTGTCACAATTTGTGTGGTTAGGTTACATTAGATTAATATTCTAATATTTCTTATTCTATTAATGCTGAAATTGTCTAAAATTTGTGGAAAATGAAGTGGATACATATTAATAGTGTGTGTTTATCATGGTTCAGACGAAAATTTGTTGTAGTGGCATTCATTTATTTACCAGGGAATCGGAAAATACTATGACAGATTGCAACTAGTAAGTCGTTGTTTAATTAAACTACCCTACTGCCTTACTGCCTACGAATCAGAAAGCGAAATACAGAAACGAAAACACAGCATGTAGATATCCAATAGCCAATCAGGAGCCGAAATACAAAATCGAAAACATGGTGTTATTGCTTATCGACACAATCATTTCAACCAATCAAAAACGTGTATTTCAGCATGAATGAAATAATCACAGTAATCGCCCGTTGCTATAAGCAACGTAAACAAAAAAGAACATTCTAATTGGTTTAAAATAAATTTATGAAATTTTCAGTGAAATACACTTCCATGTCGTCAGAAATGACGTTGATAAATATGTTGAATAATAGTGGGCCCAGATTGGACCCCTGTGGTACCCTAGAAGTCGCCAGGGGTCATCATAGTTATGTGCAACAAATAAAAAATATAAACATCGTTGCTTCGTGTATATTTTCGAACTGGTACAACAAAAACCAAAATGGAGACATTCCTGCCTAATCCCAGGGTTCTAAGTGAAAGATAAAAATCGTTTCACGAGGTTTGTTTGACATTTACCCCGGCTCACACTCACCCTTAAAGTTAAACAAGCATGAAGGCTCGATACAGGTTAGGTAAACCCTTTTTGTACATAGAAAATAAACAACGGCTTATGTTTGCTATTCCCGGTATCAACTTGAAAAACTCCGATGAGTGTCGAATTGCCAGACAGATTGGGTGATTATGAAATTTGAGCGCTTTATTCGAGACTTTAGTACAGTGAAATAATTTTCAGATAAGTATAGTTATTGAAAGAAATCATTAATAAGAGAATATCGAAATTATGACACTTGACCAAATAATTCAATGAAAATTGTATTTTGTTGATTATCATGAATCACTGCTATCCCGTTGATCGACAAAAATGCTCCTCATAAAAGAAAACTCTCGGGATTCGAGGAACATGATTTTGACGGTGAGTTCTTCACTAAAAAAGAGTAACCTCAATACGAGTTTACCATCTCAATGAAATATTTCGTCGTAATATATCTGGCATGTTCAAAGAAGCCGAGGTTTCGGTCATAATTTTTATTTCACAGCAGCAGCTGCCAGCAACTTTCGAGACGTTTGTTGTGGTATATGAATCAATCACCATTCCATTATTCACAGTGAGGTAATAACTTAATTTATATCGCGATGAAATATTCAAAACAAAAATCTATAGAGACGTTTATGAGTTTTCATGCAGACCAACCAAAAATTCAGAGGACCATTCTCGGGACTATTATTTTAAAGTTGTTTGAAAAAGATCTGGAAAATGATTTACAGTGATCGGATAGGAAACAACCACCCTTCAACTATAATCTCAATTAATATCATGTTATCTCACTTGTAGTGTAATTGCATTGCATGTCTGCGGAAACCGGAACTAGAAAAACAGAAGGGCTGTTGGGTTTACCACTTCCAGCCGATGTTATATAACCGTCGCTTCGTGAAGGTTACAGTGTTGCCATTTTACGCAGGACGTGAAAAACCCATGGAGAACTTAGACTGATATTGACATTTTCTCGCGGCTTTCAACAAACACAACTGAGTCTTGAAATGAGAGAAATCGTGCACGTTCTTTCGTCTGAAGAAAACCTTAATACTTCCAGAGACATACTAAAGAAGCTAGCAAAGCCACACACGAATTTCGACTCGGGATGGATCACATAATTTTAGGCTCATTTCAGGCTATTTTATTACCCTATTCCCAAATTTTTTGCTCTTCTCTTTGATAGAAAAAACTGTGGCTTCGCTAGCTTCGGGCGAACTCAGCAGAGCCATTTTTGATAATCCACTTTTTTTGCAATTCAATATAACGATATTCAAGTACTAATTTTAGGCTAATTAATTACCCCAATTTGATTTTTTTTGCTCCACCCATTACAGAAAAAAAACAAGATTTTTCGATTTTCGCCAAGTCGATGATGCAATCATTTCAAATTATAATTTTTTGACGATTTAACTTGTCAAACCGAAGATACCCATCGCTGGATCAATAAAATGTCCATGTTGGAATGTTTTATTCGACGTTTTTCAAAAAAAAACTGTGGCTTTGCTGGCTTCGGGCGAACTCAGCAGAGCAATTTTTTCAAAAACATTATTTTTCTGTTATTTGATATTTGGATATTTCAAGAAGGATGAGTTCGACTAATGAATGGTATTGCTATGTTGCCGATTCATTTGGAGCACGTGATCTAGATGAAATAGATGTTTTCGACTATTCCGATGCATCGCAGGATATCAGAAATGGAATTTTATTTGGCGGAAAGTGCATCATTTAAGATATATGCCTGAAGCTATAATAATCGGAAATCGCTTAATCTAACCTTTTTTTTTTGTAATGCGTGGTACAGAAAAAATTGAATAAGGGTAATTTATAAGCCTAAAATTAGTCTTGATCTATATCAAATAACATATTATTTTTTCTAAAAAACGTCGAATAAAACATTCCAACATGGACATTTTATTGATCCAGCGATGGGTATCATCGGTTTGACAAGTTAAATCGTCAAAAAATTATAATTTGAATTGATTGCATCAACGACTTGGCGAAAATCGAAAAATCCTGTTTTTCTCTGTAATGAGTGAAGCAAAAAAAATCAAATTGGGGTAATTAATTAGCCTAAAATTAGTACTTGAATATCGTTATATTGAATTGCAAAAAAAAAGTGGTTTATCAAAAATGGCTCTGCTGAGTTCGCCCGAAGCTAGCAAAGCCACAAGTTTTTCTATTAAGGGAGGGAGCAAAAAAAATGGGAATAGGGTAATAAATTAGCCTAAAATAAGCTCTACAATTTGGCTATTTCAAAACACCAAAATTATTTTTTTTCAAAAATGGCTCTGCTGAGTTCGGCCGACGCTAGCGAAGCCACAGTTTTTTCTGTCAAAGAGAAGAGCAAAAAATTTGGGAATAGGGTAATAAAATAGCCTAAAATAAGCCTAAAATTATGTGATCTATCCCGAGTCGAAATTCGTGTGTGGCTTTGCTAGCTTCTTTAGTATTCCAGAGACGATCTGGCAGCAGCGCAGAAAGCGCTAATACGAGGGGTGTGTAAAAAAGCATCCCGGTCACGTGGTGCTGAAGCAGCTGATAGGAAGTAGTATAAATATAAAAGACAGGCCAGGCCGTGTTTGCTCAACGTTCTTGGTTTTGGAATCGTAAAGGAATAAGTAATGCTTGATTATATATTTAATCAGACTATGTGACAGGGCGTTGACTGATAAAAGTGGAAGGTATGGTACAGTGACGTGTACACTGAGAAAAAAAAATAGTTGGCCTGTTTCGCGTATTTTCAGATCCTCCCAGTAAAAATTCTAGCCTACGCTAGTCGTGACTCCATCAACGTAATAAGGAAATTGACTCCAGTTACCATCCGAGACCGATGAAGTTAATTAGATTATAATTATTATCAACGAGAAAACACATGATATCATTCATAATACCGAGTGTATGACCCTTCATACTCCAATAATAATTATATCAATTACACTGACCGGATATATGTGTTTCAACTGATTTGCTTTTGCTCTCACCATAATAAGAGACAGGAGATGCGTCTGCTGATGATGCTTTGTGACAAGCCCAGATTATCTTTTTTTTTTGTCTGGTCATCATTAGATAATGATGTGTGGAATGATTGGCTATTAGCTGGACGTCGTTTTGTTGATATTTCATTCAATCTTCTGAGTCTGTTGACGGTGAGGTTGACGGTTAAACCGAGGGTTAAACACACAAAAATAATAATTTTATAGAAGAGACGATTTGATGACACCCATTTGAAAATGAAACTAAGTTATAAAACGTATTTTGTCGGGACAAACTACTATTATTTTCCAATGTTAAAATTTCAAATTGATTTATATCAAAATTATCTCGAATATTTCCATCGTATGTTAAAAATCCCATATGAAGCGGAACATTTTCGTTCAAATACAGCGATAAATTCCCGGCGGGACATTTTCGGGCTGGTAAATACTCGGTAGGTATCGAAAAATACCCGCTCGGTGTGTATCTATAGTAACGATTGTTAAAATGCGAGTTAAAATGTACATTTGTCATCTTGACAGGCATACATTTTTGTTTTAACTCCGGAAATATTCTACCGAATTACAATCGTGCATCAAAATAAACCTGATAATTTTCGATTCAAGCATGTTGTCAGTAAAAAAACTGCATTCGGTTATTTTCATATTTTGCTAAAAGAGCCCTCCTCCTTCGGAGTCGGCCTCTTTCGACAAAATATGAAAATAAACTCATGCAGTTTTTAGACAACATGCTTTCATGGAAAATTATTGGTAATTTTGAAGTACTCGAGAACTTACTATTCGTCAAAATTCTGAATACTTGAGGAAGTTTCAGTTTATCACTGATCACAATTAGATCGAAATCTGTTGGTCAATTGAAAAGTTATAAAAGAATTCGAAAAAATGTCATGAAAAATCAACAAAATCCGAGGCAAAATCACAACTAAGTAAAAATCGAAGTAAAAATGTTTTCGACTGAAATACCACTTTCTATTCAATCCAAATGAAAATAATATTTCCTTATATTTCAATGTACTCAATAAACGCGATATTTGCGTTCCTTATCTTAGAATATTGCAATCATCAAGGTGCGGACCTGTTTAAGCCAAAAAACATGACATGGTAAACTTTCGATTTTTTCAAAAGATATCAGATAAATTATACTTGGAATAGTTGGAATATAGGTACCTGCATGAATAATGAAAATTCCATCGGAATGCAAACAAATCGGTGAACATGATCGCTCATGTCAGCGTACATAAACAAAACTTATGTTAGTTATCAAATAACGTGAATCGTGTGTCACGTAGTTCACTCATAAAATGCTGTGTTGAAATTTTTGGCTTTTCAGGATTGAGAACTGCCGAACCTCTCTCTACCAGAATTCTTTTTTCTATCGAATAGCGAAGTTATCCATCACCTAGTGAAGTCTATCCCGATATAAAGACTACACATTTGCATGAAGCAGAGTTTGCAGCATAATGTTGAATTTTCATGTCGTACTTTTCAGATTTTTTCATTGCTCTGAACGAGTTTGTGCGCTCAATCGAGCGTTGTATTTCAATTCAAACTGGAATCCTAACGACCTTGTCTGTTCGAATGCCTAGACGTGAAATGCAGAAAAAAAAAAGGAGATTTCCATGGCCAGTCAAGGTAAACATTGTGGAAGACGATCTTATGTTCGGAATAGTTATTAGGAACTACAAGTTTTTCATATTTTGCTTCAACTTTCTTTCAGTTCCATGCAGATGTATATTCAATAATTTTTAACAAATTCGGGGTAATTTGCAGGGATTTCAGTTGCACATTATTTATAACACTGAGAAATTCAAAGAGTGGGTATAATAGTTATTTATGTATTAAGGGAATTATGAGGGCCTTAATTACCGATGGCAAAGTTTGCGTCCCGAGGGCCTCTGGCCCGAGGGACAGCAATTGCCAGAGGTTATTAAGGCTCTATAATTCCCGTGGTACATAGATAATTTTATTTTTGACCGATTTTCATAACAATATGTCCATATTTAGAACGCAATAAATGTTTAAATTCATAACCTTTCTGGTATATTTGAATTAGGTAGCGTTGATTGTAGCATTGTTGGTTGTTGCTAGGTTGTCGCTATGTTACATGTTTATAAGCAAACTTTCTTTATCAATCAATGTTTTTCCGTTAAAAACGTGTTTATTTTTTACCACAAATCGACTATCTTTTTCTGATATAATGGAGGATATTATAAAAAAAGCGGAAAAAGCAAGACAATCATTACTTCCATCGAAAAGTGAAGCCCTATATCAAAAAGAATACAACTTATATTTGAAGTGACTGACACAGATAAATGTTATGTCAAAAGATGCCAACGAAACTGTATTTCTGGCATATTTTCAAGAACTGGTAAAGTATTTTCAGTATTTTCTGGTAGATTTGGTAATAATTGTATTTATTCGTTGCAGTCAGAAACGTTTAGCCCAAATTCGTTATGGACTAAATGGTCAATGCTCAAATCGATGGTGACCATATATGAGAAAAGAGATATCACCAAGTTCAACGAACTAGAGGCTTTTTTGAAACGGAAAAGTAAGGAGTATAAGCCGAAAAAGTCTGCTGTCTTATCTCCTAAAGATGTCATCAAATTTCTAAAGGACGCCCCTAATGAAATTCATTTATTGCATAAGGTAATTGTTCTAATTATGGGTTATTTTGGAAGATGCAGAACTCAGGAACTTCTAAATATGAGTATAGCAGATATAGAGGACCGGGATACTGTTATGGTAGTGAACGTACAGGAAAGTAAAACTGGTGTATCGAAGAAATTTACAGTTGTGGATGAAAAAGAGTTCTCTGCTTTGCCTTTATTGAGACTTTATATGTCCTTGCGCCCTGAAGGTACAAAACGATTTTTTTTGAGCTTCCGACAAAATAAATGTACAACTCAGCCAATTGGAAAGAATATGTTTGGCAAAATTCCCAGCAAAATCGCAATGTATTTAGGATTGCCAAACCCACTAACCTATACGGGACATTGCCTTCGTCGCACTTCTGCTACTGCCCTAGCCAATGCAGGAGCAACTATGACAAACTTAAAAAGACACGGAGGTTGGAGAAGTTCCACGGTGGCAGAGGGGTATCTGGAGGACAGTATTGAATTGAGAAATAAAACGGCGCGTATGCTGTCTACTTTGCCATCAGAAGAGGCAGGCACCTCGACTGTAGTGAACAGCAACAGCACCACCCATAAAAAAGAAGAAATTGTTTCCAGCGGCGGAAGTAATTTTCAGGGAACATTTGAAAATTGTACATTTATTATTTGTAATGACGTGAATAAGGAAAATATGTCTTAGTTTTCATTACATATAAACGTTTATAAGCATTTCTTGTATCATTTTCACCTGTAAAAGGTAAGAGAGAGTTTTTGAACCTTAATATCTCAAGGGAGTTATGACCCTCATTATAGATATCGTAACTATGACGATATAAGCTTATAATGTCACTGTCAGAAATAAAAATATGTTCAAGAAATTCCAAATGTTCAAGGAGCTTCAAGAATCCAAATGGAATTATTCCAATCCAAAAAATTTCAGTTGTTTTTGTACCCGACTGGTGTACATCGAAAACATCATTCCACAAGGAACTTCAATGGTATTCAACTACATACCCAGTTGTCTATATACACCAAGTCTAAACAATTTTGAGGACAATTACCTCTACATACGAGCTCTCAAGAGACAAGTTCGTTCATCACGAGACTTTATCCAAGCTACATTAACTGAAATGTCATTTCTTATGTGCTGTCGAAGTACCTTTTCCATTATTCAATTCATTTTATTGTCAGATTATTGCGCGTTTTAATGACGTCTCTTCAAAGACGAAGAGAACCTGTATTGTTCGGTGCTTGATGCTGAATTGAAACGTGGGTACAGCACTGGTATAAATCATCAAAGAAGAAGTTGTTCTTTTATTTTGAATTCTTGCATGCACCACAGCTTAGTGCATGAGGTAAGGAGTGCTCGGAAATTACGCGATGATGTAATATTTATATAGTATTTTCAACTGTGATGCTGGTATTTTTTTAGTTTTCTGATGTTTTCGGCTTCATACATTTTGCGGCTAGTTTTTTGAAAATTTAAGTTCCACCCTCATTGGTAAGAGTAGAAAAACATATCTTTGTCGAATTTCTCATTCACCCTGTATGCAAAGGAGTGCTTTAGAAGAGAAAACAAAAGCTCTTCGACTGCTATGAAGGCAGAGAAAAGGGAACAAACAAGGAGGCTGTATAATCGCATTGTAATGGTTGATGATGAAGGGTGTGATTAATGGGTGAGGTCCCTCCCAGGTAAATTTTCTAAAGAAAACAATGAAGAATGTGAGGAAATATTCAGGTCGCTAAAGTACCTAACTCTTCTTTGATTTTTCGAAAGGTATTCTCACTATTAACTAATCTTCCCAGTGCTTGAAGCAGCTTTAACAATTATTTGTACCGTGCTCTATAGTTCGAAAGACCTTGAGAATTTGTCGCTTGTGATTTTTTTAAGTCCTTTGCCAAAGAATTTGACCAAACATTCTTGAGGTCTGGAGGCAAACATAAGCTATTCGAGTGAGAGTAGAAGAAACTTTGGTAGAAGTGTGAGAAATTTGGTGAGAAACAACCCCTAACAAGTAGTGCGTTGGTATTTCTGATGTTTTTTTCAGAAATTATTTAATTCCTACTAAAAATGTTCCTTCATAAATTTACTATACAAAAAGGAAGTGATATTTAAATATTTATTTTGTTTTATTCAATGGATTTCGGGCAACGAGTGATCGAATTTAGGGGTTGATTTCAGCGTACCGAGGGTTAATACTTAATGTTTGAATTCCAATGTTTTCTATTGAACAGAAACAATTTTCCAGGAGGATATTTTTCCTTGCTTTTTTGAATTTGTAGCTATTGATATAATTTAAAATGTTTGGCAGGTTGTTATAAAGAGATATATGCCATTGTGAAAGTTAAAGTTTCTAAATGTTGCTGTTTCATGTTTTGGTTTGTCCAACATGAATGATGACTTCCCAACACTTTGAAGTGTGAAATGTTGCTTTTCACGAGCGTTACAACACATTTAAAAAAAAATCAAAATGGAATGGAAGGTACAATATAGTGGTTGAAGACAGACCTACATATTTCCTTATATTTCAAAACGTCAGATCATATAATAGTCCGTAATATTCTAATTCTTTTTTTAAGAGATAATGACTTTAATATTCAGTTTCATTGTGTTTTGATAAATGTTAATGCAAACAATTCTTTCTGGTCCAAAATGGGTTTGTTGTCAAGTGAGAGGAGAAACTAAGGTCAGATTCAAGAATTGCATTGGATAAAATGCGAGATAAAATGGAATAATGAAAGAAACTTTTTTTGGAGACAATTTTATAGGGAGCATTTTTATTAGGAATGAAATTTTCAGTGCAACCAATGGGTTCTAAAAAAAACGAGAGAAACCACCGCAATGCTTGTTATGGGTGGTTTTTGGAGGTGAAGCTGACACTTTCAAAATAAGAATTCTTTTTTGATTTCGGAAGCTCTGCCTTTGTAGGGCATGATCTCCAAGTGGCAAAACTTGCTGTTTCACGCCAACACATCATCAATGAATTCTAAAAACACTGCATGTCCAATTTGGAAACACGACAACAAATCAATGACATCCGATCAAAACTCAAGAATACCACATCAAAATCGGTACTCACGCACTGCGACCTCCTTGGGATCGAACCCCTCGACGCGCTCCTCCAGCCGCCGAATCCTCCCCCGCACCACGTCCGCCCTCTCGCGGATGCTGCCCAGCTGCCCCCCCAGCTCCTCGAAGATGCCGCCGGCCAGCGCCGCCAGCGAGGCCAGCTGCCGCAACGCGTTGCACAGCGTACCGTTGGTGACGGCCTCCAACTCGCCATCACGCACCCGGGGATGGCCGTCGTCGCCGAAGAGCCGCGTCCGACCTAGACGTCGCGGTTCGACGCGTCTCTGCACGAACGGCATCGCGCAGCACACACAACTGTCACATTTTCCGCGTGCCGCGGTCGAGAGAGTGGCAGGTCCGCTCGGCTCGGCGGCTGATGGTCGAATGACGGGATTGGAGCGCGCGAGGGTTGGCGCGGTGGTGGGGGGTTCCCGCTCTCACGGTGAGACGCGCGGGCCTGCGCGGGATTGGCCCAGCGGCTACCTGGCGGCACCTGTGGCACTGAATTGGGGCGAGCGGGGAGGGTAACTCTCGTGCGCGAGGGGACGGTTGGCAAAGAGTTGTTGAATATCCGGTTTATTTGAAAACAACACTTTTCAGGAATATATTACAGGACATCGGATTCATATGAGAAAAAAAGTAAAACGTAGAGAAAGTAGCAACATAGTGAACTCTAGAACAGAACTAGAAATAACCCAAACGACTCAAAAATATTCATCCGTAAGGTGGCGTTGCTCTAAAATACCCAAAAACTAGATGAATAATAACCCTGGTTCAATCCCCAAAAAATAAATGTTTTGCCGTTGATTGATATATTGCTTCTTGTTCTCATCATAATAATATTATGAAGATAATGTTTCTGACCTCTTTCTTGAGGGACGTAGACTCTCAAAAAGGTGAATGGACAACTAACTTTCGAATATTGGAAAGAATATTTCATTCTGGTTTTCATCTAAAATTATATTTTTGCTTTTTCGTATAAAAATTCCTTTCGCATCTATTGGCTATCGGTACCTGAGTCACAGAATATAATATTTTCGCAAGGGTAACTCTATATAGCAGCATTTTAGGAGGTAGGTATTTAGGTAATATACCGTTTTTTTTTCATTAAAAAATTTCTTTGATGCAATATCTATAAAAATTGCATATTGTTCTCAAGACCTCTCTTCCGATTGGTTGGTTCTTATCTCTGGTACAGGTGATTCATATAAATTGAAAGCTCACCTATAAAACATGTTTTCCAAACGATTAGCACGTTTTTTCATTAGATATACATCTGTATAGGCATTACCAGACCAACAATTTTCATGAATGAGTTTAATTTTCAAGGGGACTATTATTTGAAAATGTTAATAATCGCTAAAAATATAATCGCTAAAAATATAATTCACGAAGCCTCGGAACTTTATCAAAATCTGTTCATCAATTAAAACATTATAAAGGAATACAATTTTAAGTAGGAATGTCATTAAATTTGCCATTGGATCCTGAATAATATTCACCGGAACTTCATTAGAATAAAATTATTCATATAAGAGTTATGATGATGGGATACCAGATTCCATTCACTCTCAATCGAATGCAAAATTTATGTTTGGACTGGTGAATTTATAAACTCAACCAAACTAAGAATTTAATTAACAACTAAGAAGATGGTCATTTTTCATCTTTTCAACAAAAAATTAAAAATTATGAATTCAACGCATGCGCATAAGGCATATTTGAACACAGAACCATTAGTTGTTGTAAATGTTAATTATTAATTGTTAATCCGCATTCTTCGTTTAGTAATTGAGTTTATAAATTCACCAATTGAGGATCCTTTTTCATACCGCGTAATCTGACATTAATGCGAATGCAGAGACACCTTTGTATGAGTAGCTGAAATATTCACAGAGGATAATGTGGACATGAAGGTATCTAAACGAATTCGGAAATATACAAGTGTTGCCTTCATTATTTTTCAACAGATGACGAAAAATCTATCCCATCAGTTTGGTGAAAATTCATCAGGTTCAGGTATCCATTTCTGCAAACCTCTTAACTGTTTGGCAAGTCCACCATTCAAGATATTTGAATATTTAGAAACTCTCTTCGAATATTGAAATAGTTATATTTCATTACGAGTCTGGAAATAAGGATTTTTCCATGAATGTGTGAAGAATTCGGGAAGTCTACAAGCACGGAAAAATCATTTGTGGGCGTGTAATGAACGATATTTTTTTATTATACTTCGTTGAAAATTAAAACATAAGACATAAAAGAAACTTGGGTAAAACTTCGTTTATCGCACTCCTATGAGTTCGGAAAATTTCTTTGGTGGAACTTACGTATTTTGACCTCCTGATCACGAATCTGAAGTCAAAACGCGGCGGTCTCAAGTATTTTCGGAGATACGGCCCCATTTTGTCTCAAAAATGCACCATTTCAAATCTCCATTTTCTGATATTAAAAACACACAAAATTAATCCTTCTTTGAGCCAAAACATCACACATGCTCACATTCACTTGTTTCCAACACTTTTTTGCATAAAAAACTGTTATTTTCACAAAAATTCGGCCTTCTTCAAAAAGTAAACAAAACATCTTTTTTCACTGATTTTCTGGTTATTTTCATTTGAGATGTTGGCAACGTCTTACCATGAGCCAAACAATCACGTTGCCAACATCATAAATACAAATTACCAGAAAATCAGTGTAAAAAGGTTGTTTTGTTTACATTTCAAAGAAGGGTGAATTTTTTGGAAAATAATAGTTTTTTTCTGCTGAGAAGGTTTGGAAACAAGTAAATATATGCGTGTATTGTGTTTTGGTTCAAAGAAGGGTGAATTTCGTGTATTCCTAATAGCAAAAATTTAACATGTCAAATGGTGCATTTTTGAGACAAAATGGGGCCGTATCTCCGAAAATACTTGAGACCGCCGCGTTTTGACTTCAGATTCGTGATCAGGAGGTCAAAATACATAAGTTCCACCAAAAATTTTTTCCGAACTCATAGGAGTGCGACAAACGAAGTTTTACCGAAACTTGGAACATTTTTATTTCCACAGTTGTAGAAATGGGAACTACTATAGAGTAAAAATATTGAAAATCAACTAACTATAACTTACTATGCTATCAAAGCAGCATTAACAGATACTTTTTTTGGAATATATCCTACAGCTTGACGCTTCAGGAAAGCAATAGTTTTTGGATATTTGTTGATGTCATTATCTTTAATGGCCAAACAACTCTTTAGCATTGAGAATCGACTCCATATAACGTGGAAGACTTCATAGATTCAGCTTTTTCGACACTCACTTACAGTCTTGATTTTGTTCAGATTTCGCCATTATGTAAAAAGTTGATATTCGTGTTCATATCTCGATCTGGATTTTACTGGTAATAAATTCGCGGTCGCTTGTGCCGCTTGCTCTAGGATATTATCGGGAATTTCGGGATTTTCTTCTGAGTTCATTTTGTTGGCATGAATTCGATTGACAGGGAATAAACAATGCTGACAATACAGTGTTTGACATGTATGATTTGTTTCCATGATTATTCTCAAAGTTTTTTCGTGCGCTAGCCCGAAAAAGCCCATCTTACAAAATTACTAATATAGATGAAAATAAAGTAATTTCAATTAGATAAAACAGTCCGAACTAGAAACGAAATTTGAAAGCTCCGTCATGTGTCCTTCTTGAAGTTCACATCAACTCTAGTTCCAGCTGATTTACGTTGTTTATACCCGGGAAGCATGAAAATTAGGAGTATAAGAACAAGCTCAAAAGACATGTTGGCGTACCTATAGCAAATTCCATGTTCCATGCTTAGTTCTCAGGTCGGGTTCAACGGGTTCTATTCTGTCTACACAAATTCCGATTTTTTTGCATTGCACCTCTCAACACTGTTGTGAAATCTCAATTGCTTGGCAGAAGGAATGGTGGTCCGCATTCCTCGGATTGTTATAGCCCGCATTCATCCCAAACAATGCTCTTTGTATGAGGGAAACATGACTTGGAAACGGTTCTGATGGACTGTTCGTAATCTGTCTCGGAAGTCGAAACCTCATCTCAAGCATAAAACTCGTAACTAATGTATTTTTTTATACAGTGACCAGCAGAAAGTGACGCAGTATATTATATTAATAAATTTTGAAAAATATCTATCGATATGCGCAATCGATTATTCTGCATCGATTAAATTCCGTTTTCGATTCAAAAAAGTTTTGTTGGTGATGCTAGCAGTGTTTTTTTATTTGAATTGACCAATTAAAAGAATAACAACATAGCATTTTTCACCGCTGGTATCGCAAAAATCAAAATCGCTCAACAGTAAACTGATGGGCTTGTGCGTCAGATTTCAAATATTATTATTTTATTTTAGTTATTTATCGATATTATATCAATTTCTTTCAATAAAAAGACTTCATATTAATGCAAAATAGAAAAATTCACTTTGCTCGTCGTACTCCAAAAAACGCGTGCGACAAAATCACAGCCAACTATACGCAAAAAATCACATTTTTATTGAAAATTGATCGTAGTACTTGATTGTGAAAGATTCGTGTTATTTAATTATATTGATGCATTGCATAATCATACTGGATGATAGTTTTTTAGTAAGTAGTAAAAATTCAAACCATCCTCAACAAACCCCGATATTTTGCCGGAGATGTATGAAATACTGTATACAGGGTGACCAAGATGAAAATGAACTGGATGGGAATATTGGATTGCCTTGGAGGTAGTGGAAGCTATAGACATTTCCCTATGTGTAAAACCATCAGACTTGTAAAACATCTTAAAGGTCGTTTAAAAAAAATAAAGGTAGTTCATTCTTGATCAACATCAATTAATTTTTCGGACACCGTTTGGAAATTTTTAAATTTGATATCTCAAATAGAACATTTTCGAAATGTACCTACCTCTTTTCATCGACAATAAAATTATTTGATGGCTGTGCACCATCAATGAGTTAATATCTAATAATTCAGCTCTGAGAATGAAATTAGACCCATGAGTGACGTATCATTTATCAGGTACATCAAACTATCACACAACAATCAATGTTTGGAATGGCGCGGGTATAAATCTGTTTATATTCCGAGTAAATAATAATGCCAATACTCTCTAAATCACATAGTCTCCTGTTACTCGAACGGTTTCAGTGTTACTAGATATAATAACAACAATCATTCCAAATTAATTGATTCTGGGTTTAGGTGGTTTGTTAATCTGCTGGACTCATCAGTACATCAGTAATAAATAAAAAAATAAAATATCTTGTGGATTAGTCTGGACGTGTGTGAATCGGCAAAATGCTTCTAGAGGGTCGTCATTGGATACAGCTAGCTGAAACTAGTTGGAAAATATCGAAGTAATTAACTGCTAAACACAATGAACTTTGTAATTCCAGCAGATCAACGGGGTTTTTGTTTTGAGCTAGCAAAATTCACTTATCTTCAAAATGTTATTCAGCTTCATTCACGCTTACTTTCCTTTCCATCTAATACTCACAATGATTGTGTTTGATTAATTGGACGCACTTCAGTGAGCCAATTAAAATAAATCATAATGATTATACTAATTCAGTAAACCCAACTTTTGCTATCAGGGAAACATGAGCGTCTATCGTATATCCTTTCAACCTGCCTTATTATTATAGGCCCTGTAGGATAATATATAATCTGAGCTTTTAGATCATCATACTCACCATTCAACTAGCTTTCGAGGCAGGTACGATAAACTACAATATCTAGGAAAATTCGATATTTTCGTTTTTGAATTATTCGGTAGAAACTGATTTTCCGGGATATCGATTTTATTTTGTCCTGAACAGATCTGAAGGACGTTTCGTCATTCTTTTTTGTTATATTTTTGTGGGCTAGCCGTTTAGTAGCGAACATCGTAGTGCATTCATAAAGTAACCTGTGGAATATAACTCATTACCTACGAGTACTGATGATGATAATGAAAAAAAATGGAAAACAGACACCCAAGTTTGACCATTTGCATTGATGAAATCGACTCTTTCTTTTTCGTTCGTTTTGAAACGAAAACACAAATTTTGGTTTTTTAATAACATGAGAAGCAAAAAATGATTCTAAGCTCCATGAACTCGCTTTATTTTTTTTTTCATCTCAGCATTTTTCGGTGTCGATCGTGGTTAGATTAAACCTATTCGTCATCAGGATACCATAAAAGGCTAGGAGACATTTCACGTATCAGATCCGCAATAGGTTGAATTAACACGATCAATTTATTCCAACCAAAACAAACTTTCATTTTATGCAGCTTATTTTGTTTATATTTATTATTTTTCCTACTGATATTGAATATAATTTGTATCCACACAGTATATACATGAACAGGATAGCATGAGTATGGAGAAGCAGTAGCAGCAGCAGAATCAAAGTGTAGACTTGTGTAGTTTGTGTTCAAATGCATTGGAACACTTTGGGTTCATTAATTTTTGATAGGTTTGACATTCACTTGTATTCACTGTCAAACTATATTGTTTATTTCCTAGTGATATGAAGTTTTCAAATTCGAAATTTCAACATCAAACATGTTGTAAACCTTTCAATTCGACTAAATGTTGGCTTATCTACTATTCTGATCATTTTCTTACCACTTGTGCCAACCATTTTATCACTTGTAGTGAAATGATGCCAGCAAACTCTAGGATCTCTAGAAATATTCTCTTCTATGATCATGTTTTTCCATATATCCACTAACTTTTTATCTCTGGGAAACCCGAGAATGTTTTCAAATTACCACAAATTGTTCTGCATATTAGGATGGGTAAATAATGTTCATACAACGAATGATACGACACTGAGTAAGTCTCCAGTGGAATGTTGTGTTCTGGTCACCACTTCTAAATTGTCTTTTATACGTCTCACAGCGTTTCACCATCCTTTAAATTCAAATTAAACAGAATAAACAATGTTTCTGAGTTGAATCTTATTCAAATTTAGACACAAAACTGGAAATATTTCATTTAATGAACCATCAAACACTGTCAGCGTTCGTTTATTACCAGATGAACCAAAATAGCGGAGTTGGCGCATTCACCAAAAATTTCACAATTTCCAGAAATACGTGTTACTTATAAATCACTTATATTTGAATGAGTCACTGTCTTTCACATAGATCTTATTGCTTACGCTAGATCCGGCATCCTGTAGGAATTTTTTGGTCTAGAGGGGTCTGCAAACAACAATAGATCCGGTATCCAGGTTATTTGAAAGTACTAGGCCATTAATTGGTCGTTTTCATTTTTGTCCATACATGTGTTGTACCACGTGATCATGTAGTACCTACTTTCTTGCAGACCCCTCTAGACCAAAAAATTACCACAGGATGCCGAATCTAGCGTAAGCAATAAGATCTATGGTCTTACATGTCGCAGATTGAATAAACAGCTTGTGATGCACTTACCTGATTCATATAAGTACCTACTGAAAGATATATATTTTTGGAAAACTTAAAAAGTGTGATCAAGGGATGATGATTATCACTCTGTGGTGGAAAAACATTAGAATATGAATTTCACGTTGGCCTCAGACAATTTTTGGCTATTTTCAAGTTACGTCCTAGACGTATCACTTTCGCGACACTTCCATCTGAAGGTTTTCTGATCTGTGGCTGTATAGTGTATCTTGCAGTGTTGTTCCTGGATTCTTTTTTTTTGTGCGTTATTTCTCGTTGAAAAGTGCACTTCAGATGCCAATAGTGCACATTTTTTGTAATAGATTTGCAGTATTATTTCATGAACTTTCTACGCTAGCGCAGCAAAATTTACAGTGATGACGGATGACAGACTGCTTGAGGAAGGATACCTATTATTATTTTAAAAATGTATATTGATTCACTATGTCAACAAAAAAGCAAACTCAAACAGAACTCAACAAGAAATTGGATTTACACAAGCATATTCGAGAGCATATTGAACAAATATCAATCTGATGCATTTTCAGAATTTATGGTTCGTGAAAAATTTCGGGTAAAATTTCACATTTTATTACAACGCCATTCTAGTGAAACCCTAATACTATCTTATATAAACAAGATAAATGTAGAATTTGGTATTCTTTGATAAAAAAACTTATACAAGTTGAAAATTTTGAAATTCACAACAAAACTGTCAAGTGTCATTGACATCAAGCTGACATCCGATAATCGAAATTATTTGAATTTCTTCCACTTCTCATCAATGACATTCAACCAATATTATTTATAGATCATTGCATTCAACAGATTATTATAGCAAATTTCAATGAAAATGAAAAGGTGCACTTTTTGTATGAAATAAGGAAAGTGGTGCCGCAGTGCGCACTTAGTTAAAAAAGGGCATCAAAGTGCACAATAATTATGCAGCCAGAAACAACACTACTGTATCTCCATAGTCCATATCCCCACAAAATCATGTTTTCCGCATCGAAAACGCGTCATTCTAGCTTGCTCAATAAAGAAAAAGCTTGCCCGAGATCAGCAGACGAAAAATCAAACACGACCACCAGTAACTCCACTGACTCTCCTCTAGCTCCTGCTGTCCTGCTACGGCACTCACATTTTCAGCACATTTGGCTACTTCTGGGACAGCACAAGGTGAAAAACGCAGCTCGCATGGTCAATGCTCGAATTTCGAGAAAATCGCAGGCTGATAGGACAATTCGGCGAGCGGCCCACCTTATTTTCTGGTCCCCTGATGTGATGGTCACGTTTCCAGTATATTTGGACGGGGCATGGAGAAATGGCGGAAGGCCACAAAAATCGTTTCATCGATTTCGTTTCTACAGGAATCTACCTCAACGCTAGGCTTATCGGCTAGGAGAACCGTTGATCTAGAACGCTTCAGTACGGAATCTTTACTGGAATGGATCCATACCATTTTGTTTAGTTTCCCGATAGAGGTCATCACTGTCGTCGTCTCTTTGAACTTAGCACGAATATGAAATTTATTTCACTTACATCAAATTTCACCCTTTTCCTGTTGTCGCTAGTAGGCAACCAGGAATACAGCAGTGCGTATTGACATCAACCGAGAAATATAAGTTCGTGTCAAATGGAAAGTTATGTGATAAAGTTGTAGTAGAAACAGTTCCAATCACCTATAATTTTCATCTAAGCGAATTCAGAGGTTAGTCTCATTGAGACATCGAGATTAGTTACTTTTACATTTCAAACATGGTCCTTGAAATAATAAATCTCGGACCAGAAACATAATGAAGTGTGGAGTGAAGATGTTTTCAAATGATGTAACAAAATATTTAATTGGCATGTATGATGAGTACTTTCATCCTTTCAATCTTAACGAAATATTTCGATTAGTATTTGTTGAGGAACATTTTTTGTTAATCAATATCCACAAAAAGGGTCTCCAATTAATATAAAACACTAAGTAATTGCACAAATTTATTAACAAAGCAACATCGCCTTACATTAACATTGATGTGTACGGTTTGGTTTTCATGCAGTCAATAATCTGTTCAAACAGTTTTGAAAAAAAAAATTGTTCCCTTGCATATTACAATAGTTTTCAGTTATTCCATTTAAGCATCAAATATAGAAATGGTGTCAATTTTGGATCATCTATCAAAATATAGTTTTTTTAGCGACCTATGATTATTGATGTTGAATAAAGAAGAGTGATATGCTTCATAGATAATTTATTCGACAGGAGACATCCTGTATAACAATTTGAAGGAATTTTTGGGGATTATTCCCATCATTCCTATTCAGAGTATTATTTTTGTATTGTAACTAATAGTAACGATATTTTTTGATCTGGTATTTTTACAACAGTAATAAATAATATTCATTGCACATATAACAAATGCATTTGATATATAACATTCATAGAATATATACAGGTTGGATTGATTATATTATAACTTCGCCCTTTTATATTTAGAGGCTCGTGATATATAATGCTGGTAGCAAAATATTGGGTATACGTATAAGATGGCAATAAAAACAGTCTTACAAAAAATAAGGAAATATACTGGTTTCTCCTTTCAAAAATTGAAATACTACGTCAAAAAATACAAAATTTGAAATTGCCATCAATATATATGCACTAAAAATTTGGCTACCGCATGTTGAGGGTTATCCGATATATCTTTATTTTTATTGATGCCTAAAAATGAGCAAAAAAAAATCATATCCTTTCAGTAGTCCAGTATAAAGATTTATTATTCACTACAACAATTAATTCTCATAGTAGTATTCAGAAATTTTACGAGAATATGAAAAAAAAATGTAGGTGGTAATTGGTCAAAATTTCATATTACTTGGACTACTACTTCGAAGTTATGAATAAAAAACGTTAGACAGGGTGTTTGGCCCACATTGAAGGTTTTCCAGACAATAGTGTCAACACATCAAGGGATTATAGATTTCCTCATACACACGAAAAAATCAATCTCAAACATATTCTTGGAAATGACGGAAGCGAACAAAAAATAAGAGAAAAATAAGATTTATCAGTCTTGAGTGGCAAAAATATATATAATTCATGTACAATAAGTTTTGATGCTCAGGATTTCTCATTCTGAAAACTGACCACAGGGTGTCAAAGTTATCATAGGTGTATTATGTCACAGCCAACCAAAGGTGGGAGCCGTTATGGAAAAATGATTTGTTTCTGTTCGCTGAAGCTGTTTTTTGTCATTTGTTTTCTTTCACTTTCCTTTCTCGTTTGATAACTGATACACCTTGGATAAGAGCAGCAAAAAATATACAAACATATAGAGCTGTGAGCACATTCATATTTATTTTATACATATAATATACCCTATCACAACCAACATACTTCATCAAAATGAAGTGGCAATGCCTGTATCGCTTATTTCAAGTACACTTTCTCTATATTTGAACATTTGAATCGATTTCCACATTTTTTATTGTGAATTCAGACTTCTTTGAGTACCACTGAAAGCCTTCTAAAAAACATTGATGACAAATATGACTTTGTAGGTAAAATATTGGGCACGATCAACAAAGTACCAAAAAAGCAAGTTAAATTTTTTTTGTGGACAGAGATAGTAAGAATAGCCACAAGAGCAAGAAATGTAGAGTATAAAAATTATATTTCAAATAAAAATGTAGAAAGATGGCAAAAGTATAAAGAAGCAAGAAATAAGGCAGTTAGTGTGATGACAGGAAAAAAAAACTATTTTGAGATTAAGATAGATTTCAATAAAGGTAATTCGGTGGAAATGTGGAAAGCATTGAAGTCTTTCATTCCCAAAGATAATGTTTCCAAAATTATTACAGATATTGAGTTTGACGATGATTTCATAGAAATAAATGATTCAAGTATACCAAATGCTCTAAATTACTATTATGTGAAAAGTATAGAAAACATTTCAGATCAGTTATCTCAGTATCAAAATAGCAGTCCATGAGGAATGATCGTTGATATTTCAGAAGAGCATCGGCCATGAAAATATCTATAAAATAGAGATAAATCGCCAAATTTTCTACGGTGTTCCAGAGAAGTGAGCGAGTTTGTAAGCGATGCATCACCGACTAGACGAATTGCCCTTTTTTGGACAGAATCCAATAGTATTAGGATATGTTTAGGTGCCGCACTACCTACAAATATGGGAACAGTATCCCAGGACAGGTCGGATCTGTGCCTTATAGATCATAAGCAGCTGCCTGGGAGTGAAATAGCTCTTGGCTTGAAACAGAAAACCAAGTTTTTGGAATGCACTTTTGGACCTCACGTGATTTTCCCAAGAAAGGTTATTATCCATATTTATTTTGTTAACATTTCTTCCTCGTTCATTTCTGGATTGACGGGCCGATATAGAAGCCCTGGAAGAGAAAGCGGTATAGAGGGTACTATCATCCGCGAAGCTGTGTATAGGACATGAAGTTGCTCCCAACAAATCGTTGATGTAAAGTAGAAATAGTGTTGGTGCTAAAATTGATCCCTGCGGAACACCAGCATTTATGAGTAGAGTATCAGATGAAACTCCAACGTAGTGACGCCGTGTTATGATAACAAAAGTTTGTGTTTCCCAGACGAACAATTGTCTCTGTGAAACTGAGTTTAATAGGTTCGAAGCATCACAATACCCATCGTGTCGGGAAAGTTTAGTACGATTTGACATGAACGACTAGCTAATCTTTTGTCGAGCATTATACGATTGTAGAAATTGTTTGGTCAGTGTTCGAGTAGTACGTAGTTGCTTCTACAAAATTTCGGTCAAATTATTTCATACAGTGCTGGAAGTTACTTTATAATAGCATTGCCACTTCTTATTTGATGTTTGATTTTGGTAATGGCAGTGAATCGTTTTTTTTATTTTCACGTTCTACCAACTGGATTCGATACTCATCTTTGATTACGGAATATCAATTACAGACTAAATACATCGGTAAGGGGCAGGGGCTATATCTTCCACTTCTTCTCCTGAAAAAAAATCTTCAAGTTTTACTATACATTCAACTGTACTGTAATCCAATCGTTTGATTTTTGTGCGCTATATGCGGCCTTATAGAAATTTTTGAAATAAGGAAAATAATTGTATATTGGAATTATTTCAACTCAAGGGTTCAACTATACGATCCATTGCTCTTTTATTTCCAACCTGGTATGTAGGACAAACTAGCAAACCTATCAACACAAGTTCAGAGGAACATCTTGCCAAAAGGTTATGGTTTCCAATTCTTTGATTCTTGTAGGTACCTATAGGTCAGAGGGTTTTTACGATGTGGTTTTTGAAAATGAAAGAGTTCTATAATTTGGAATGCCCCTCCCTGTGCAGAAAAGTTGCAGTCATTTCGAATACCACGAACCAGTTTTTCTGACAGAAAGAAGGTTATAGAAGATATAGTCCCATTGGAGGTGAATCGCTTTTCTCAAATATACAACTATTCAGCGATATTATGTTACAGACAGCTATATAGGGTATTCAGACATATACAATTATTCAACTTCAATAGTTTCAACAATATAACAATTCACGGAACAATCGGAAATCGCCGATAGTCAATCCGACAGACACTGTCATAATTAGACACTTTTCTTGCTAGCAGCTCTTTATTATCGTTTGCACAGGATGATTGTCGGCAGCTTCAAAATCTGACGCTTTGCCGACGAAATGTCACCTGTACAAAATAAAAGTCCCATTTTTCAATTCGGAATCAGACATGAGAAAGTTTGCCAATTCCAAGTACTGACCTATGAGAAAGACCTGGGCTATGCATCGGACTCATGACACACCTCCATGTAATCAGGATGCAGCAGAATGTCCTTGATCATGTATTTCAACATCGAGTATCGCACAACCATCGGGTATATTTTTGCGTTCGTGTACTCCGTCTGAAAATAACAACGCACGGGTTATGTAACACGAAATTCGTTGATGTCACCATTAGTCAGGCAACCCAGAATACAGTAGTGAAATCATATTGACAGTAACCAAGGATATTGTTACGCGCTGTGCTTCCAAGAAGACCGGAAGTCATTATCTCGGCAGGCCGTGATTTATGGCCTCGCGATATCAATTAGAGCGAATGATTTATTACCAGTAATTCTACGAAGTTCCTGTAATTTACCTGGAGAATGAGAGATTTCGCTAGAATAATGTTTGTACTTATATAAGTCAGTTTCAGTTTGGAAAGAGTTCAGTTCAGAAATAAAGCTAGTATTGTGAACATTGAGATTTGTAAAGCGAATACCGTTGTGATTTAACTATGAGTGTTCATTGAGTTGTATTTCTAGTGTTTAGTGAAATATCCCAAACACTAAAACTGCTTTTGGTAGTGGATATTTTTCATCTGGAGCTTCACATAAAAATGTTGTTACTTGTTCTGCTGTCAAAACTTTGGACTTCTTTGGAATATATCCTGCAGCTGAACGCTTCAGGAAAGCAATAGTTTTTGGATATTCGTTGATGTAATTATCTTTAATGGCCAAACAACTCTTTAGCATTGAGAATCGACTCCATATAACGTGGAAGATTTCATAGATTTAGCTTTTTCGACAAAATAAACTAGAAGAATATCTTCACTTACAGTTTTGATTTTGTTCAGATTTCGCCATTCTGTAAAAAGTTGATATTCGTGTTCATATCTCGATCTGGATTTTACTGGTAATAAATTCGCGGTCGCTTGTGCCGCTTGCTCTAGGATATTATCGGGAATTTCGGGATTTTCTTCTGAGTTCATTTTGTTGGCATGAATTCGATTGACAGGGAATAAACAATGCTGACAATACAGTGTTTGAAATGTATGATTTCTTTCCATGGTTATTCTCAAGGTGGATATAGGATGGTGAAACAGCTTCCTATTAACAATCACTAGAATAAACTGTAGACCTTTGCCTACTTGATTTCATACCGTAGTAATATTTCCTGAAATTAACAGAGATGGCGACATACCTTGTGTCGGTAAAACAGAAACTGTGCTTCTGTCATCTTTTTATCAGTTTCATCTGTTCTAGATGAAAAATGACTGAGAAGAGCCGGAAAAATGCCACTTTCTCAAAAAAAAATTGCCGAAAAAATATATTGTTTAATGTCGTTTTAAGTCACGTCTGTCAGATGCGAACCACAGAAATACGTAAGCAACAGAAATCTTCTTCGATAATCGATCTTACCGCCATCTTCATTCAAGTCGTGGAAATTTTAGTACCTTCTCAAACGGTCTACAAGTTTTTCGCAGAAAAAATTGAAGAGCTGTTTCACCATCCTATATCCACCTTGGTTATTCTCAAAGTTTTTTTGTGCGCTAGCCCGAAAAAGCCCATCTTACAATATTACTAATATACTTGAAAATAAAGTGATTTCAAAGAAGTATAACAAAAATATGTTTGTGTGTGTATTGAGGTGTTTCTCAGTGACATTCATTGACCGAAAAAAAGTTTTACAAATTGGCGCCCGAGCAGGGACTTCAAGTAGGTAATGAAGGTTCATCAAAACGGAAGGTGCAAACATGTGTGGAGCAATAAGTAATTATTTGGTCGCTTCAAAGTAACAGCAGTGTGTTTTATGACGCTGTCATGTTATGAAAAAAGTTGAGACAAGAAATCAATGAAATATTCATCCAATTTTTATATGACCTCTGCTTCTAAGCATTTGATATTATGTTGGTAGGTGGCAGACATCTTCTGCAATAATAAATGATATGCTGGGAGTCTCCTATCTCGGTTTTTTTTCTGGTAGCCTCTCATTGTATGTTTGCGATATTCACAGTTCGCTGTTTGGATTTGGTGGTTTCGGTTTCTTCAGATAACTGCGGATGGTTCTACCGGGTCTAGAGTAAATTTGTGAAAATGATTCAGTCAGTGCCTCAGTTCCTGTTTACTGATTAGCTTCAAATATCACTATCTGAAATAGTCTCTGATAGTATTCGAACTCAATGTTTAATCGAATATTGTGGAATTTGTGCTGAGCTAGCTGGTAAATGGCGTGTCATATTCCGGCTGAAACTCCGTGGACCGATTTTCGAAGGTAATTAATCGCTTAATTTCCAGTTTCAGTCGGCCGACTATTCAGGAAGTGATCCTTTTTGGCCCTAATTGGTTTCCGGGACATCATCGGGCCCTTATCTAACGATATACGGAGTGTCGCATTGCAACAAACGGTCTTGTAAAAATTTTAACGAACATATTTACTCACTTCAAAAGAAAATGACAATCAACATACTTTCTACCTAAATAGTACCTACACCATAAAAACCTCTAAAAAATAATATCAAATACTTCACCTTCAACTGTCGGATGAGATTTCTCAACCCGGAATATTTCTTAATCAGCCTATAGAGGTCGTTCGTCAACTGAGTGTTTTCCAACTCAATCTGGGAAGTCGTCATGTCTGAAAGAAAAAATCGAAATGTCAAGTCTCTGGAAAAGATTGAAGAAAAAATGTCTCAATATGGAATAATAACTGTAAGCATAAAATTTTGACAACGTCGAAATATATAATGGTGTATTTCGTAAATGGAATGGATTGGAAAGATGACAAAGTCAATTCCAGATTCCAGCGCTTAAAATATCTGAAATTTTTTTTGTCCAATTTATGACTAATCCATTTTTTCAATTATTAAGTTTAGTCGAGCTCTTAGCCACTTCCAAGTTCTGTAAAACTTGGGAGATTCGTTTCTGGAGTGTCTCTTCTGCCGTATGATGTCGCCACTTCCAATTGTCTGTTGGAACGCGGCTCTGTGCGGTCAAATAGACGCGACGAAAATGCATTGGGACAGGCAACGCTTCGAGTGGAGATCTTACGGTCTCTACTCGGATAAATACCCTGCACTGATGAGGGCCAATAAGCCCGAAACCGGTCTGTAGGTTGTTAGGCGTGCCTGTCTCGATGTGAATTTGTCACGTCTTAGGAAGAAAGAAACATTTGCGATCTGCAGTGTGAATCGTTGCATGGACTATGGACTATGAACAGATATAATTCAATGTTCTGCGTGGTATTTACCAGAAAAGTAGTTGTTTTCTGCTCGTAGTCTACCAGACATTCATTTCAAACTATGTTTGATATTATGAATTGGATAGACTATTTATCTCTTTCAAAAAAAAAAACTTAAAATATCTGTTTCTGACAATTCTAAATATAGAAATCTCTTGATGAAAAACCAGATCAGCGTCACACAGACCTTCTAATCTCTCTATCCGCTCTCTCTTATCTTGCGCTTCCTCCGCCATCTTGGCCGAAGTTTTGACGCTCTCTCCGGATTTTTGAGTTTTTTCCATTATGGCGCACGCTCTCAGGACAAAAGCAGGCACAGTCTCCTGCTTTTCCTGCTTCGGTATGTCCACTAGCGTCCAATACTGCGTTTCTAGCCGGATTACTTCCTGAAAGATGAAAACAAATAGTATATCCTTCAATTAGTGTTAAATGGTTATCATTCTCTGAGATGAATTTTTATCATCCGACAGAATAATAGTCATTGAACGCGAGTAGAAGACTATACTTTCTATACGACTATAGCAGAAACATGTCCAGTTGAGACTTATGCAACCTGTATTATATGAAAAGTATCTAAAAAACATAACTCGACGATATTATGCGCTATTCATACATATAAACGATGCAAAGCATGGAAAAAGATAAAAAAATTGATATTACACATTTTATCAATCTTGTGTCGCAAATCGTGTGACAGTTCATCAGATTGAAGATGACATTATCGATCGTGATAACCGAGTGTGGGGAGCAGAGCCACTTCGGAATTTTTTTTTCATTACAGCTTCGTCATTTGCTTCAGCCTGTTGGATTCTGAAGTTGAATATCGTTGAAAATCCAACATGTATTACGAATCATCTACATTTGTCAATAGAAAACGCATATGTAATTGATGAAATATCCACTAGTCGTAGAGAAAATACATTTTCAGATGAAAAATCAAGAACATGGTATGTTTTTGTGTGGACCTTCTGGGGACACCCTGTATTTCGCATTACAATCCCAGGTTACTCGATTTATCGGCGGGCCATGATACCGTGCCAAGGTCGACCGCAACATCCATTAAAACCGTTCTAGATAGAGATAATAATGGCGGTCTCATGTCGATGGAACATTTCCTAACGGAACCGATGAGTGGTCATCCTGGTCCCCAAAGAGACAGTCCGATTGTTGCTATAATTTGCACCCATCGACAGTGCTGCTAATCAGGAGATTCATTACATGAGGCAGGAGAAATGGACTGAAAATTACCCGCTGAAATCTAGACCGAGATTGGGTTTGATGCTTTCCATTTCTATTCAATGCTGAGTTGCGGAAACTTTTCGCGGAAAAGCTTTCTGCTGAAGGGGTTCATTAAATGGCCCTTGTTTTCTTAGGACTACGTGAAGGTCTTTGTGAAGATGACAGGTTTCAGGCGACAGTTATTCTCAGAGATTTATACCGGTACGGAAGTCAGAATGTTATCGAGGTTTATATAATCCTCTGGATTTTTTTCAATAATAAGCTCCAAACGCTTCAGAAGCAAAGAGCTCAATGGTTGAGCAAGAATAAATACATTTTGAAGATGCCAGAACACTTGAGATACTGTTTCTAAAGTGACCACATAAATGCAGAAACTCGAAATACTTGGTAGGTTCCAAACCCGCCAGACAAAACTCAATGGTTTTGAAGAAGAAAGATATATTGGCTCTGTTTGAACCAAGCAGAACATGTGAGACTGAATAGACGGCTGACATTCTGAAGCAAAGAAGAGTTGATGATACTCGAAAGGCTTCAAAGGCTTGATGAAGCACACAAGAAAAGTTGCTGGGCATCCATAAGCCTCCAGAGGAGAGATGTTTGATGGTTTCTGAAAAGACTCTCGACTCTCTTTGAAGGAAGTAGAGGATACAAGAAACGTTGATCATACGAAACGGCTACAAACCCTCCAGAAAAGACTGAGACTTCAATGAGAAAAGTATATTGACTCCGTTTGAAGGAAGTAGAAAATACTAGAAAAGTTGATCCTGAGGAATGAGAAAGCCTCAAACTATACTTGGCATCTATAGGCTCCAAAGTCTCTAGAGAGAGAAGTAAGAGATTGAGACTCCAATAAGAAAAGTAAATTGACTCCATTCCAAGGAAGTAGAGAATACAAGAAACGTTGATCCTGAGGAATGAAATACTGAGCCTCAAAATACTTGGCATCCATAGGCTCCAAACCCTCTAGAGAGAGAAGTAAGAGACTGAGACTCCAATAAGAAAAGTATATCGTCTCTGTCTTGAGGAAGCAGAGAAAACAATAAACGTTGATCTTGAGCAATGCAATACTGAGCCTCAAAATACTTGGCATCCATAGGCTCCAAACCCTCTAGAGAGAGAAGTGAGAGACTGAGACTCCAATAAGAAAAAATGAATAGACTCCGTTTCAAGGAAGTAGAGAATACAAGAAACGTTGATCCTGAGGAATGAAATACTGAGCCTCAAAATACTTGGCATCCATAGGCTCCAAACCCTCTAGAGAGAGAGAAGTAAGAGACTGATACTCCAATAAGAAAAGTATATCGTCTCTGTCTTGAGGAAGCAGAGAAAATAATAAACGTTGATCTTGAGCAATGCAATACTGAGCCTCAAAATACTCGGCATCCATAGGCTCCAAACCCTCTAGAGAGAGAAGTGAGAGACTGAGACTCCAATAAGAAAAAGTGAATAGACTACATTCCAAGGAAGTAGAGAATACAAGAATCGTTGATCCTGAGGAATGAAATACTGATTCTCAAAATACTTGGCATCCATAGGCTCCAAACCCTATAGAGAGAGAAGTAAGAGACTGAGACTCCAATGAGAAAAGTATATCGTCTCTGTCTTGAGGAAGCAGAGAAAACAATAAACGTTGATCTTGAGCAATGCAATACTGAGCCTCAAAATACTTGGCATCCATAGGCTCCAAACCCTCTAGAGAGAGAAGTGAGAGACTGAGACTCCAATAAGAAAAAGTGAATAGACTACATTCCAAGGAAGTAGAGAATACAAGAATCGTTGATCCTGAGGAATGAAATACTGAGCCTCAAAATACTTGACATCCATAGGCTCCAAACCCTCTAGAGAGAAAAGTGAGAGACTGAGACTCCAATAAGAAAAAGTGAATAGTCTCCGTTTCAAGGAAGTAGAGAATACAAGAAACGTTGATCCTGAGGAATGAAATACTGAGCCTCAAAATACTTGGCATCCATAGGCTCCAAACCCTCTAGAGAGAGAAGTGAGAGACTGAGACTCCAATAAGAAAAAGTGAATAGACTCCGTTTAAAGGAAGTAGAGAATACAAGAAACATTGATCCTGAGGAATGAAATGATGAGCCTCAAAATACTTGGCATCCATAGGCTCCAAACCCTCTAGAGAGAGAAGTAAGAGACTGAGACTCCAATAAGAAAAGTATATCGTCTCTGTCTTGAGGAAGCAGAGAAAACAATAAACGTTGATCTTGAGCAATGCAATACTGAGCCTCAAAATACTTGGCATCCATAGGCTCCAAACCCTCTAGAGAGAGAAGTGAGAGACTGAGACTCCAATAAGAAAAAGTGAATAGACTCCGTTTCAAGGAAGTAGAGAATACAAGAAACATTGATCCTGAGGAATGAAATAATGAGCCTCAAATAATTGGCATCTTCAACACCTCAAAGTGGAAGACTTAGTGACCCCAGAAAAAGAGGACGGACTTGTTAGACAGCACCAGAGTATACTGACCTTGATCATGCCCTTGAGCAGATTGTAGCGCTGGAAGATGTTGTGCACGTTTTTACTGAGGTTGTATCTCTCCATGAGTCCAACCAGCGCCTTCTTGGCCGTGTCGTAAGACTCGTCCATGCGCACTCGCACGGCTCGCAGCCTCTCGTTGGTATCGATGACCTCTTCCTTGGTGGCGCCCGTCGCCGTACCCTCGTCCTTCACGTCCTGGACTATCCTGCGAACGCTCTGCGTGAATTTGCCCACCAGGTTAGTCGAGCCTTAAATAGAAATAGGGTCGGTTTATTGTGGTTTGATGTCGACAATCTTGTGTTGTTGCTACGAGTATGTGGTTTTGTTGTCGTAAGTGCGTGGAATTGTATAATGTCTGGTTACTACGAGTATATGGTTTTGTTGTCGCTAATGAGAGAATGGAAATGGTTACTATATACGTCTGGTTACTACGAGTATGTGGTTTCGTTATCGTTAGTGCGTGGAATTGTATAATGGTTACTATACGTCTGGTTACTACGAGTATATGGTTTTGTTGTCGCTAATGAGAGAATGGAAATGGTAACTATATACGTCTGGTTACTACGAGTATGTGTTTTTGTTATCGTAAGTGCGTGGAATTGTATAATGGTTACTATACGTCTGGTTACTACGAGTATATGGTTTTGTTGTCGCTAATGAGAGAATGGAAATGGTTACTATATACGTCTGGTTACTACGAGTATGTGTTTTTGTTATCATAAGTGAGTGGAATTGTATAATGGTTACTATACATCTGGTTACTACGAGTATATGGTTTTGTTGTCGTTAATGAGAGAATGGTAATGGTTACTATATACGTCTGGTTACTACGAGTATGTGTTTTTGTTATCGTAAGTGCGTGAAATTGTATAATGGTTACTATACGTCTGGTTACTACGAGTATATGGTTTTGTTGTCGCTAATGAGAGAATGGTAATGGTTACTATATACGTCTGGTTACTACGAGTATGTGTTTTTGTTATCGTAAGTGCGTGGAATTGTATAATGGTTACTATACATCTGGTTACTACGAGTATATGGTTTTGTTGTCGTTAATGAGAGAATGGTAATGGTTACTATATACGTCTGGTTACTACGAGTATGTGGTTTCGTTATCGTTAGTGCGTGGAATTGTATAATGGTTACTATACGTCTGGTTACTACGAGTATATGGTTTTGTTGTCGCTAATGAGAGAATGGTAATGGTTACTATATACGTCTGGTTACTACGAGTATGTGGTTTCGTTATCGTTAGTGCGTGGAATTGTATAATGGTTACTATACGTCTGGTTACTACGAGTATATGGTTTTGTTGTCGCTAATGAGAGAATGGAAATGGTTACTATATACGTCTGGTTACTACGAGTATGTGGTTTCGTTATCGTTAGTGCGTGGAATTTTATAATGGTTACTATACGTCTGGTTACTACGAGTATATGGTTTTGTTGTCGCTAATGAGAGAATGGAAATGGTTACTATATACGTCTGGTTACTACGAGTATGTGTTTTTGTTATCGTAAGTGCGTGGAATTGTATAATGGTTACTATACATCTGGTTACTACGAGTATATGGTTTTGTTGTCGTTAATGAGAGAATGGTAATGGTTACTATATACGTCTGGTTACTACGAGTATGTGGTTTCGTTATCGTTAGTGCGTGGAATTGTATAATGGTTACTATACGTCTGGTTACTACGAGTATATGGTTTTGTTGTCGCTAATGAGAGAATGGAAATGGTTACTATATACGTCTGGTTACTACGAGTATGTGGTTTCGTTATCGTTAGTGCGTGGAATTGTATAATGGTTACTATACGTCTGGTTACTACGAGTATATGGTTTTGTTGTCGCTAATGAGAGAATGGAAATGGTTACTATATACGTCTGGTTACTACGAGTATGTGTTTTTGTTATCGTAAGTGCGTGGAATTGTATAATGGTTACTATACATCTGGTTACTACGAGTATATGGTTTTGTTGTCGTTAATGAGAGAATGGTAATGGTTACTATATACGTCTGGTTACTACGAGTATGTGGTTTCGTTATCGTTAGTGCGTGGAATTGTATAATGGTTACTATACGTCTGGTTACTACGAGTATATGGTTTTGTTGTCGCTAATGAGAGAATGGAAATGGTTACTATATACGACTGGTTACTACGAGTATGTGTTTTTGTTATCGTTAGTGCGTGGAATTGTATAATGATTACTATACATCTGGTTACTACGAGTATATGGTTTTGTTGTCGCTAATGAGAGAATGGAAATGGTTACTATATACGTCTGGTTACTACGAGTATGTGGTTTCGTTATCGTTAGTGCGTGGAATTTTATAATGGTTACTATACGTCTGGTTACTACGAGTATATGGTTTTGTTGTCGCTAATGAGAGAATGGAAATGGTTACTATATACGTCTGGTTACTACGAGTATGTGTTTTTGTTATCGTAAGTGCGTGGAATTGTATAATGGTTACTATACATCTGGTTACTACGAGTATATGGTTTTGTTGTCGTTAATGAGAGAATGGTAATGGTTACTATATACGTCTGGTTACTACGAGTATGTGGTTTCGTTATCGTTAGTGCGTGGAATTGTATAATGGTTACTATACGTCTGGTTACTACGAGTATATGGTTTTGTTGTCGCTAATGAGAGAATGGAAATGGTTACTATATACGTCTGGTTACTACGAGTATGTGGTTTCGTTATCGTTAGTGCGTGGAATTGTATAATGGTTACTATACGTCTGGTTACTACGAGTATATGGTTTTGTTGTCGCTAATGAGAGAATGGAAATGGTTACTATATACGTCTGGTTACTACGAGTATGTGTTTTTGTTATCGTAAGTGCGTGGAATTGTATAATGGTTACTATACATCTGGTTACTACGAGTATATGGTTTTGTTGTCGTTAATGAGAGAATGGTAATGGTTACTATATACGTCTGGTTACTACGAGTATGTGGTTTCGTTATCGTTAGTGCGTGGAATTGTATAATGGTTACTATACGTCTGGTTACTACGAGTATATGGTTTTGTTGTCGCTAATGAGAGAATGGAAATGGTTACTATATACGTCTGGTTACTACGAGTATGTGTTTTTGTTATCGTTAGTGCGTGGAATTGTATAATGATTACTATACATCTGGTTACTACGAGTATATGGTTTTGTTGTCGTTAATGAGAGAATGGTTATGGTTACTATATACGTCTGGTTACTACGAGTATGTGTTTTTGTTATCGTAAGTGCGTGGAATTGTATAATGGTTACTATACGTCTGGTTACTACGAGTATATGGTTTTGTTGTCGCTAATGAGAGAATGGTAATGGTTACTATATACGTCTGGTTACTACGAGTATGTGTTTTTGTTATCGTAAGTGCGTGGAATTGTATAATGGTTACTATACGTCTGGTTACTATGAGTATATGGTTTTGTTGTCGTTAATGAGAGAATGGTAATGGTTACTATATACGTCTGGTTACTACGAGTATGTGTTTTTGTTATCGTAAGTGCGTGGAATTGTATAATGGTTACTATACGTCTGGTTACTATGAGTATATGGTTTTTTTGTCGTTAATGAGAGAATGGTAATGGTTACTATATACGTCTGGTTACTACGAGTATGTGGTTTTGTTATCGTAAGTGCGTGGAATTGTATAATGGTTACTATACGTCTGGTTACTATGAGTATATGGTTTTGTTGTCGTTAATGAGAGAATGGTAATGGTTACTATATACGTCTGGTTACTACGAGTATGTGTTTTTGTTATCGTAAGTGCGTGGAATTGTATAATGGTTACTATACGTCTGGTTACTATGAGTATATGGTTTTGTTGTCGTTAATGAGAGAATGATAATGGTTACTATATACGTCTGGTTACTACGAGTATGTGGTTTTGTTATCGTAAGTAGTAGTAGTAATGCTTTATTTATCAAAGATAATGTTTACAACAAGGGACAATGCCAAGCCAATAAAAAAATATATAAATAGCAACATAGTGTAAAAATAAATAAATAAATAAACAAATATACAAGTATGTAAATATAAAAATGTATGTAAATAGGTACAGATTTCCAAATAAGAATGAATATAGGACCACTAAATCCCTGTCGGATTATTTTTCAGATGAGCAATCAGTGATTTTTTGAATACATTTTCGTTCTTACTATTTTTTATATATTGCGGTAGATGATTGAATTGTATTACTCCTTTATGAAATAAATTCCTCATTGAACTCATTTTATTGCTCGTTTTAACATAAAAATTCATCGAACATGCTAATCTTGTACCAATTTCATGTATTTGTGAAATGGGAACAAGTTGACACTGTAAGTATTGAGGTAGGATGTTATTCACGATTTTAAAAATAAATATCATGGTTTGTACATAAAGAAACTCATCGATCTTCAACCAATTTAAACAATTCGTCATCAATTCCACACTAGTATACTTATTACAACCCAAAATTACTCTCATAGCTTTATTCTGAATGACTTGTGTGAAGTGCGTGGAATTGTATAATGGTTACTATACGTCTGGTTACTACGAGTATATGGCTTTGTTGTCGTTAATGAGAATAATGGTAATGGTTACTATATACGTCTGGTTTCTACGAGTATGTGTTTTTTTTATCGTAAGTGCGTGGAATTGTATAATGGTTACTGTACGTCTGGTTACTACGAGTATATGGTTTTGTTGTCGTTGATAAGATTAATGTTAATGGTTACTATACGTCTGGCTACTACGAGTATATGGTTTTGTTGTCGTTAATGAGATAATGGTAATGGTTACTATATACGGCTGGTTACCTCGAGTATGTGGTTTTGTTATGTAGAATTGTGATGATTACTGTACAGGGTGGAACAGCTGAATGGAATGAATTCACTATCTCGAATATTGTGTTTTGTTGTCGCTAATGAGAGAATGGTAATGGTTACTATATACGTCTGGTTACTACGAGTATGTGGTTTCGTTATCGTTTGTGCGTGGAATTGTATAATGGTTACTATACGTCTGGTTACTACGAGTATATGGTTTTGTTGTCGCTAATGAGAGAATGGAAATGGTTACTATATACGTCTGGTTACTACGAGTATGTGGTTTCGTTATCGTTAGTGCGTGGAATTGTATAATGGTTACTATACGTCTGGTTACTACGAGTATATGGTTTTGTTGTCGCTAATGAGAGAATGGAAATGGTTACTATATACGTCTGGTTACTACGAGTATGTGGTTTCGTTATCGTTAGTGCGTGGAATTGTATAATGGTTACTATACGTCTGGCTACTACGAGTATATGGTTTTGTTGTCGTTAATGAGATAATGGTAATGGTTACTATATACGGCTGGTTACCTCGAGTATGTGGTTTTGTTATGTAGAATTGTGATGATTACTGTACAGGGTGGAACAGCTGAATGGAATGAATTCACTATCTCGAATATTGTGCATGTGAGGATACTGATGGAATAGAAAATTCAAGCCATTTGAATTTCAGTTGCGAACAAGGAATTTTCAAATGGGAAATGAGGTGCTTTCATTTTCATAAAAAATGCCTTGGTTTCATTGCAAAAATTGAGATTGAAGTATAATCATCATCATGTTTATATCCACTTGATTAATTTTGTGTATTCATGTTTAATATGTTTATTCTTGTAAACACATAAGCACAAAGGAATCATGATATGATGAATACATAATTCCAGAATGGAATGAAAGGTATCCTTTGTAAGCCTTGAGCAAAGACATGTCTGGCTTTGTACCCTTATCGGCCCTAGTTTGTATCATTCAGGGATTGTTGTTGAAGTTTGCTTTAATTCATCTCCGATTCCACAAATTACAATCTATCTACCTACGAATCCTTTGGTACGTTTCAAATTTTACGGCATAACTTATTATAGGATTCATAAGATTTTATGAATATTTCTCGAACGTTTGCTATTATAAATTGTGGAAATCATCCATGTTTCTCAAAGTGGTCCGGGGATTTTAAGAAGGAAAAACTTAAAAACAAACACAAAGTCGGTCGACCACCTGTATAATAAGGAGCAAATGAAAATTAGTAACCGGTTTCGGCTAACTTAGCCATCATCAGACTAAGTAATACTAAAAAAAAATTCGGATATAATAATATGGTGATTAGGATGAAGTATTGAATACATACCATTGTGAAAAAATACTTCTTTGAAAAAACGAATCAGTAAAACAAGTAAAATTAATAATTATATTGATAAATACATTCGAATTGGTGATACTGTCATAAATAAAGTCAATCCAGAGTGCAATGAAAAAACACTTTTTTCAATCAATATACGAATAAATTTCAGTTTTTTGCATGGACGTATAAAAATAATTATTATTTGGTGTAACAAGAGACAAGAACCTATTGGAAAATTACACGTGTAGAACGAAAGAAAAGCGAGTCTTGAGTATTTGCTTCCAAATCCATCTTGTTTTATGTAAAAGTGAAGTGTTGATTGAAATACTTTAAAATGTACATTGAGACTTGAATATCTTTAATCTATCATCATTTATAAAATTAAACAACTCTCCAAGTGTCTGACACGACTTCAATTATTGAAAAAAAAACAAAAATGGGCTCAACCGGGATTTGAACCCGGGACCTCTCGCACCCGAAGCGAGAATCATACCCCTAGACCATTGAGCCATCTACAAGATTTAATTTAGTTGTTTGTCACAAATGAAGAAGGTATGTTCATATTAAATGTATGCAACTGGTAGCACACTAATATGATGTACGTTTCAATTATTTGAAGCATTTGCTTTAGTTGCATGTTTGAACTCTCCCGCGATATTCAGGAAGGAATTACTCGAGCGTCAAGTATTATTAACAATGCCGGTTGGCTGACAAAAAAACAAGAAACCAGACATAACCATGACCGAATTCAAGGTAATCCGTACATAAAATACCATCCCCACCGGAAACAAGTGTGTGGCTTACTATGATCTGTCGTCTGCTTTCAGGTAGAAATTATTGTGTATTTCGGCGTGGCCAACGTAGAATTTGCGTTTCGTTCATCGGGGCTTGGAGTTCTTTGTGCTAAAAGGCAACAGGTAAGCGTCAGAAAATGACAGCAACAGGTGTCGCCCACGGTGTGGCCATTTTTTATTTAAGTATTGCTTGCTTCCCGCCCCCAAACTATGATGTAATGAAGAAGTCATTGCTCTGTGTCGGATGTTCTGTCATAAAACGTGCGTTTTGGTATGATGGCTGATACACACTCACTGGCAAAATAATCGATCCACTCAAAATATTTATGAAATTTTTGATTAATTTTTTCTTCATCTCGTACGTAAACTCATTGGGAATCTGTCACGAGGTTGAGATTTCAAGAATTAAGCCATTTCTCCAAATTGTACAGGGTGACACAAAGCGTGCATTTTTACTCTAAATTCAAAACAATCCCTGTCGAGTGACCAATAAGCTGTTACACATTTTATTTTTTTATTTGTTACGATAACTTAATTTTCCAGAAATTTACAAGATTTTTGATGATAAGATGAGAAATTACAGTGCAACAACTTGGTGACTCCAGAGATTATTTTGGAATTAAACTAAAAATGCAGTTTTTGTACCACCCTGTATACTTTGGAGATATGACTTATTTCTTGAAATTTCAAGCTCGTGCGAGATAATACCTTATGAGTTTACCTACGAAATGAAGAAAAAATTAATCAAATCAGACTTGAATTAACGAAGTTATTGTTGAGCAAATTTTAGCAATATTTTGAGTGAATCGATTAGTTTGCCGGTGAGTGTAGTTGAAAAACTCAGGCCAGGAATTTTCTCAAAAATATCAATAACCTCGTGAATAATTTTTTGAGAATAGTCGATTTAGGTCTGAAAACCCAGCAGGCCATGCATTTGGTCATCCTTGTCCTTGTCCAATACAACGATGGAGATAAACACCATGGAATAATAATTTTTTCAGTGGTTTTCCTCATCTAATCCTAATCGTTCAGATCGTCTCTTTTTCATTCAAGAGATGTGGGATTTTGAGATGAACTTCTTTTGTGAGTTGTGGTCTCATGATTTGTTTGAATGTTTTCAGTAGATATAAAGTATAATAAATTCCAAAATTCGGGAACTATTTTTTTACTCATCAACATTTTTAATTTTCGGGTATTTCTAGATTTCAATATCAAGATTATCAAAGAAACATTTACAGGTTCTTACTCTTTATACGAAAATATGTAAAAACAATATTGCGATGAAGAGCTTTCCCTCGAGCTTTCCAATGATGATTTATCACACATGGCCATTTAAACTTTTGAATGGGGAGCAACTATCAAACTTGACGTATGCCTTGTCGCAGCTTTTCAATCACAAAAGTGAAGTGTGGAGATATACATTCATTTATTTTTATACCGTGCATTTTATGAAAGTTTGTAATGAAAAAGTTGTGGATTTTCCTGCTCTATATTATTTCTCTGCTCCATATTCTCTCTTTACGGTCTCGGATAGTAATTCAATTCCAGTCTAACTGGAATCTACGAGCAAAGTTTTCGCACAACTTTGCAAGACAACCTGTTTAGGAGTAAAAAGTTCATGTTGATGTAAATTCGATTACGAATTAACATGAGATACTGAAAGAAAACCGCTCTTTGCTTTTTTTTATTATTCAGAAGTAGTGAAAAATATCAGCAGATTAAGATCACAGAGGGTGAATATGAAGTATACCGATTCCTACATCTTATATTCAATGTACAATGGAATAGAAAAGAGTAGATATAGTTTAATTATTTCTTTTTATTTGTGTTTTCAACAATACCTACATCGTCATCCATTGTTCCATTTTTATCCAACAAGCCCATATCGATTCCATAAAATTATTAACATATTAAAGCAAGCGACAGTCAGTCAGACATATACTTCAAGGAATTATTTATTAGCATTCGATCATTCCGATCAAGGTTAAATCATATCATTTTTATTGAATGGTTGATGTATCTTATGTGATGGCAACATCATATATAAGAGGTGATAGAAATTTGCACATACAATAAAAAGCTCAGTCCTGAAATGTTGTATTAATTTATTCTATTCGAATCAACCAGATAACCGTTGTTAAAAACGGTTCACTTTTCTCACAGTTTTCTACAAATTCAGACACAGAAAATGCAGTTTCGTCAGTTCTTTGAATATCGTATACATTCAAATTCAAGACGCGCTCTTTATTTACATTTCAGTATTCTAACATCAATTCGAATAAAGATGCGATCTTATATTTTATGCATATGAATAAACAGATGATATGGCTCATCCTTAAAGCCATATCCAGAAGATATTTCATCGTAAGATCAACTTAACATATGCTGTATGTGTTTATTCAATCGTTTTTATTATTTATTCATTAGTATATTACATAACAAGTGTGCAAAGTGGCGTATTTTGCACGAGTAGTCGTTTAGCAAGTGCAGGAAATGCACTACATACGAGTTTTACTCTATTTTTTGCGACAAAGCAGTGCTTCGATGACATTTTTATACAAGTCGTAGACGAATTTATATACAGGGTGCGGCACCGAAAACGAAACAGATCGAATATCTTATAGACACATGTGTTGTGAAAAAAATGCAAAAACACGTAGATTTGTAAACCAAGGGGGACATCTTTCTACCATAACCTCAACTGTCATACCTCTCTCTCCTCCCCTTGGTCACTATTACCCATACAATTTAAATAGGGAAAGTACTAAGTGTGACACATCACTGAAAAGGTAATTTGAAAAGGAATTCAGCCATGTGAGTGTTCGCTTCGTAACTTTTCATTTTGGCGCCCTCTTGCGGAAAAAAAAATTTATTCAAAGGTACGAATGTCGTCAAATAACTCCAGAAATGCTCCAAAACCTCAGACGTTTCGAGACTAACTTATACTCATGTATGGCAGTTAATGGAGAACACTTTGAGCAGTTATTGTGAATTATTGTAGTTTGGAATGATTGGAGTGAAATTTATGCAAGCCTTTCCAATTTTTAAGTTCATACACTGTTCATACACTGTCATTTGAGGTTATGGTAGAAAAATGTCTCCCTTGGTTTACAAATCGACGTATTTTTGCATTTTTTTCACAACACATGTGTCTATAAGATATTCGATCTGTTTCGTTTTCGGTGCCGCACCCTGTACATATCACTATCATTGTGCCTCGTTATCTGAGATTGTTTAAAACTAAAATGAATATTGTTGAATTGAATCAACTTGAAATATGCGAAAGATTTATGAACTGAGGGAATTCAACTACAGCTTAGCCGTTGGATTGGCTTTGTAGTGACCTCACCTTTTTCCTAAACCGTTGCATTATTTACACTTCTCACGGACCACGACCAAATTTCAATAATTTTGTGGATCATCAAGGTGATGCCACCTCAAAATTTATTCTTATACCAATGTCCTAGAATTACCTAATGATTTATACCTGTGGTTATCAAGAAACGTGTGGATAGGTAATGATTTCTTGGCTACAGTTTGATCCCACCAATTCCACACAATTATTTTGGTTCTATATTGACCTCAATATTTTTGAACAATAAAGACTCTTCTGTTGTGTCAAGGTTGCGTTGCGAAATTCCGAATATTCGGTTTCTTTATCGCCAAAACAAAGGAATGATTGAAAAAACCAAGTAGCATGAATTTAACACTGCGAGGTAAAGTCAACAACTGGGTCTCTACTTGAATCAGCTACTGCCAAAACGAAAGACTGGGCTGGTATCAAGGGGGGAAAGAGGTCATCTTCCAAGGATTTCTCACAGATAAACCATCAAATATTTACTTACTGTCTGGTATAAATGTGGATCCATGATTATCTTACGAAGAGATCTAGAGTTATGGCCTCCAAGGTCTCCTGATCCCAACAGCATCGATTTTTCTCATTTGGGATGTGTAACTGAGATTTTCGGGGTCAGGTCATGAATCCAAGATGACAGCTTAAAAATGGCGGATAAGAGTTTATATACTCACGTCTGGTTATGCACACGTGAGAATGATAAATCTGATGGAATCTGTAGAATATCCTCCATTATATTAGTAATTTTTTCATCATATCTGTTTTTATTTACCTAACGAAAAACATGCCTCGAATATGGAATGTTCCTGCAAATGTGAGATGGCCTAATCTATAGCTGAGTCAAATACATTTATTTATTTTTTTCGTACCTACGCATAGTGTTTATTTGGGTATTTCCACACGTTGGAATGTATCAATGGAAACATTCATTGCATTTTATGAGATAAACGATTCGAGGTACCATTGCATTCGGAAGAATCATTTCATGCTGATTTCATTACAAACATAGTTTTTTTTTACTATTATCCTTCGAAACCTTCTTTCGAGCAGAAGTACGTGCCGAGGAGTGCTTCGAAAGGGAACCTCGAAGGGCAAAAATCTATGTTCTATCAGATAGCCAAGCAGCACTAAAAGCTCTGAAGTCTGAGTCTAAACTGACATCGGACTGTAAACAATCCCTAAGTCAACTGGCAGCGAACAACCAGATCACTTTGATGTGGGTGCCAGGTCATAAGGGAGTTGAAGGCAACGAGGAAGCAGACTACCTTGCCAAAGAAGGGGCAAATACACAATTTCTCGGCCCAGAACCCTTCTGTGGACTATCCAAAGCCCACTTGAGAGAAGAGTTCCGACGCTGGGAAGCAGATGAAATGAAATCTCACTGGAACAAAGTGCCAGGACAAAGACAAGCGAAAAGGCTAGTGAGCCTCTCGCCGAGGAAAGCTAAACAGCTTCTCGAGTTGGACAAAAAAGACTTGAAACTGGTAGAGGGACTCCTCACTGGACACTGCCCTCTGAGGTATCCAGCAAATCAGCAGCACCAAAAGCTCTGATGAAGTCATACACCTGTGAGTCTAATAAGCTGACTTGGGACTGTTAACAATCCCTAAAACAACTGGCAGCGAACAACCAGGTCACTTTGATATGGGTGCCAGGTCATAAGGGAGTTAAAGGCAACGAGGAAGCAGACTGCCTTGCCAAAGAAGGGGCAAATACACGATTTCTCGGCCCAGAACTCTTCTGTGGACTTTCCAGAGCCCACCTGAGAGAAGAGTTCCGACGCTGGGAAGCAGATGAAATGAAATCTCACTGGAACAAAGTGCCAGGACAAAGACAAGCGAAAAGGCTAGTGAGCCTTTCGTCAAGGAAAGCTAAACAGCTTCTCAAGTTGGACAAAAAAGACTTGAAACTGGTAATGGGACTCCTCACTGGACACTGCCCTCTGAGGTATCACCTCAAAAAGATGGGTAAAACAAAGAGTGATAGTTGCCGTTACTACGAGAACTTCGCTGAAACTGCAGAACATTTGCTTTGCGAATGCCCAGCACTCTTCTACAAGAGGCTCAAGTTCCTGGAAGGGGCCTTCTTGGAGCCCTCCGATGCCAGGAAACTAGCTCCCAGGAAACTGATAAACTTTGCACGAAGTCTCGGAATCCCAGGCCTCGAATAGATTAAGGGTTATGCACAAAAGATCTAATAGGTCCAGGTGCTTGAGAGGCTGGACCCTCCCCTACAATCTACAATCCATCGAGAAAACGTAATTTTCGACTCATAAACAATGGATGGAAGGCAAGTAGTGACGTTCCCTTGCATTTTTGATGGTCCAAATTAGACTTGAATCCCAAATTCAAAGAGCCTCAACTACCATTGACCTTCAAAAAAGGCCCAGCATACCTTTTTCTCAAAAAAATTTCCCGAATTTCGGAGATGTACAATTGAAAAATATTCGAGGATGACCTATCCTATCACGATAAAATGGGGTATTTATGAGAAAACCCTACTCGAAAATCGGACATCCCGTACAGGATTCCTGTAATCCTTCTGCCACCCCTTCGACCGTTGATTACGTCATTGACTGATTGCATTTTCTGGTCCAATCAACATCAGCAGAGTCCACTGCGGATCCTCAGTTCATCCTGATGAAGGATTTGAAATTCAAAGTAGGCAACGGTCGATTCGCCTAGGTTGGAAAATGAGACGTTCTATCAACTATTATTCGAGAATGTGCGACGAGTTTATCAGGTGTTCGTTGCGAATGTATTCTTATTGGACTGGGAATTTGAGATCAGAGGCTTGGCTAACCTTATGCTTTACTGAAAGAAAGAAGAGTCTGATCCAATTGAAATATCAAACATAGTTTGAATTCGAATGCCTGGTAAACCACGAGCGGAAAACAACTACTTTCCTGGCAAATACCAAGCAAACATTGAGTTATAGCTGCTCGTTGTCAGGCCAGGCATTCAAAGTCAAACTATGTTTGGGATTAGATTCTTTCTTCTTTCAATTGTTCGTCATATTCATGGCTTTTCATTTCACATCATGCTTTACTGTTGAGATGATATTTCCGTTCGATGTTTATTTTATAGGTAGACATTATTTTTTCAGCAGAGGAACAAACAGAGGAAGCACAACAAGACTTACTTTTCACTGGTTTGTTGTTGTTTGGTTTACTACGTAGAGACATTCTGAAATGTTCAACTCTTTTTGCTTGGAATTGGCTAGAACTTTGTCTGTTGTTGGTGTGTGTAAGATGGTCTTTACTTTACTGGGCGTGGTTGTGTATTTTCTAAAAAAAAGAACACAAATTGAAGGTAAATTCTAAAATGTACAACACCAATTTTACGTAGTTTATACAGGTTACATGGTTTGAGATGCTGTGTGATGCAGCGTAATGTCGTATTAATGTATATCGTTTTTGATCGTGTTATATATTTTGGTATGGTGTATTGTATATCCGTGGTTTATTTGTGTCAGATGTTTCTAATGTTTATAGACATTCTCATACACACATATGCCATTCCAATAAATCAATGGACAATTTCCTGCTTATTGACCTCTAAAATATCCGTACTAAATGTTCGTTTGAAATAAATTCATGGTTATTGAGTCTCATGAATAAAAAGACCAATCTGTTAACAAGATTCAATATATTGTGTCATGGTACATTTTAGTTTAGGAACAAACAAATTTTCTATAGTTTCAGATAATCGTTTAGAACATTGAAAGGATCGTCTTGGAAGAATTATAAGAAAATATTTCTCATTCTGTTTGATATACCCGGTCTTTTCAATCTGAAATAAAGCTCATTATAAACCCCTTAGAAGTTCAATTTCGTATATGCCCGATCCCGAACCCACGTTAATTACTTTCCACAGAAATATTATTATACTTAATCGGCTTATCTTCAAGTACCCAAATAGGATAATTCTTGAAGAGGGCAATACAAGATAGACATAATAGGATTATGAACATCTTGAACTGTAAAAATAAGTCAAGTGTTTAATAATTAGAAGGCAGTGTGAATGAGAACCGTATTGCTTGGAATTGGAGATAAATAAGTGTGAGTGTGACAATTGTCACATTTCTTCAATTGTCTGCCTTGTTGAAAATCTTCTTGAAGATGCATACTGAAATACTCTCAGAAGTGACATCATCATTAACAATGGATTGCGGCTCTCCAACTTTTTTCTATCGACTACTTAATTGCCATTAATTATACCAATAATGGAAGGCGCCTTTGAAATTAAGATATTGATGATTAGCACAACATCCATCAGATTTTTCGTCATTGCCAATATTTTATTTGATTCTCCCCATTTCTCATCAACTATACAGGGCTGAGCTTCGGGTACAGCTCAATTTTATTGTGATCTATATAATCTATATAATACGTCACACGTAATAAATATTTTTAATGGGTTTTAAACACATCAGAGCGTGAAACAGGAAACATTCAAAACATGGCATTTATTATTGTTGAAATTATATTTCAGTCGAACAGAGAAACCTTGATGTTTCCTAATCTGATGATGTTGCTGGCAAATTGAAAATGCATGTTTTCATAATAGCCATTCAGTCAGAAACATCACGATTTTAAGTACTTCAGTGACGTTACAAGGGAGTTTATCAATGTAAACAAAATCAGATGCTGGTATTGGTCTATTTGGGAAAAATTCTGAAATAATAATAACAATAATAATAATAAATTTATTCCTTCGTTTGCACATACACAGAATATGAAGACATTACACGATGAAAATGTAACAAAGAAAACGTCATCATAAAGATAAAAACAAAAATGCACTATACATTACAATCCGAAAAAGATAAAATACATTCCGACATATATCTAATAATCTATAAATAAAAGAAAAAAAAACTCATCTACACTCATTTAAACTCATTAACAATAAGTTGTCTTTTTAGTCATGACTTAATTGCAGTGTAACAAAGGAACAACGTCATCCTGAAACGTACACGAAAGAATAAAAAAAGTGCATTCAACATGTAGAATATTATATAAAAAACTCATCTAGAGTGTAAAACATTTTATCAATAAGGTGTCTTTTCATCCGAGACTTGAAAATGTGTATATTGGAGGCTTATTTAATGTACTTGTTAAGCTTATTACACTCCTTACAACCCAAGAAAAGATGCAACTTCAAGCCAGCAATAGTCCTCACTGCGAATTTTTAAAGAACAAAATTGATACCAGTAGATAACCCCCAATTCAGTATGCTATATCTCTAGGTGACAGTGTATATTTGCATAGTATAGTATATTTGCATAGTAAAGAGTTAAAAAGTCATTCAACGATTCTACACCATTGCGGGTAAGCTCCATATACCATCTTGAGATGTAGCTAAAATCTTGAGATGGGACTTCGATGATAAAGTGAAAGATAGAGCAACCAAACATATAGCCTAATATGATGATTTTAGTCCTCAATATGCGTGCTTGGTTTTGCCATCAACAAAACCCTGATGAGAGATGATCTTGTAAGTAGGTCCAGTGCAAAAACTGCAAAGCACATAATTATTCAACCTGGCATGGGATTTTTGTGATTGAACATATCTTTTTGCAGAATATTAGAATGTGACGCTGATGCTTTTTAACATTTTCGTTTTCATGATTTCGACTGGGGCGCCTTTTTCGACTTTGTTGTTGCCTCATCATAATAATAGTTTATAAACATATTGGGCTCGACTCGAAAAACAAATAGGTAAGTCATGCTTGCCTCATAGTTAAATCATCGAGGTGTAAGTACATTTTTATCTCGCGCTATATCTCCAGATGTGAATTCATCATCGGGAATTTAATTCACTCATCTTATCACCCGGAGATTGGATTAATAATATATCCAGAATCAAATTTGAATTCCAGGACGGAAAAACCGACCGGTTATGACTCATTCGATAAATTAATTTCGCTCTAAATGTAACTATTTATAGTTTTTTTTGGGAGTGACTGATACAGGGGTGTTCCAAAGTGAAGCGCCATTATCGAAATACAAGTATCATCAATAATTTTTCATTCATAACTTCCACATTTTTGGAAATTATACAATTAAAATTGGAGGAATGTTTTTGTTCCATAAGTGCTTTATTTTGAAATGAAAATCACATTTTCAGTTGCCACCAGTGGCGTATAAGAAGGATATCGTGACACCTTTTATCCCCTATTTTTGACATCACTGGTGAAATCAGAAAAAATATTCATTTCAGAGTGAAAAAGACCATAAAAAAAAGAAATTTCAACAAAGTCGTGATCATGATCAAAAGTTTCTGAATGGCGTCGAAATCATCACATTGATTTCTGGTAATTCACCAGAATACGCGCTTACTTTTTTTTATCTTTTGACTGCACGGGAGGAAAATCTATATTCATTCCTTGTATTCATCTAAAAAATATCCTGCGGATTCTGAAAGGTACTCTACATACAGCATACAGCTAATGGGTAAACAAGAAAATAAACAGTGGTGCTATAAATACACATGATGAACATAATCCAGATAGCGATACAATCTACTTGATCGTTATTGACTATGAGGTGTTAGAGGAATTTCTAAATTTTGATTATTCAAAATCGGTACTCGACACTCGACCTATGATTACTTTTCATGTAGTTGTAATTCAAATATGTCTAATAATTATTACTATTTTCATCATTCGAACTCATATTTGAAGCATTCAAATCCAAACAGATCAAGTGATATGAAATCACGATACTTCAGCTGTAGGGGCGATGTATGAATCATCTAATTTTGGTGGCAATAATCATTCGGTAAGTATTGCATCCTGAAAACACCAGAGTTGATATAAATCGATAAAAAAATTGCATGTAGGCATCTGAATGGTGTGAATTTCATGCGCTCATATGTTTGATCCTGGAATCTCAGAAATTTTGCCCAAAGGTGGCACTGACGTCCTTCCTACTGTACCTGATTTCAATATTGAGCATGATATATTAGATGATTTTGATATGGATCAGTATCAATTGGCCTAGGCCCTAGCGCCACTCATCAGGATAAATGAGCAGAAACAGTTCGTCATCATCCGAATTGTCCCTAAGATTCTTCTGAGTCTAGTTTATCATCAGATGAATTATATTTCAATAGATGATCCAACTTGGTAAAAAACACCGGATGTGGTGAAGAAAAGCAATGATTCGCAGGCATGAACGCACTCATGATATGGTGTTCCTTCACACCAGAAATGTATACGCATGTACCTGATTAGTGTTTAAACGCACCGAAGAGAATTTCGTTGAGGTAGGATTCAACATCAAGAAAATTACAGAACGTGCATCACACCACTGCGGTGTCAAATCGCACTTTCGGAAATGCTTGAACAACACCAAGTGTTTATTCTGCAAAATTCAGCATTATAACACTATAGTGTTACTGACAACTCGGTTTGATTATTTTAAACACCTATGGAAAAGGTCGCACATAACACCTACAGTGTTGAATAATATGCCGGTGTTTAGCCGGTGTAATTTTTTTTCACTATTGCATTGCCAGAAAGAAAAAATGTTTTTCTATTTTGGTTGTATAATGAAGTGTTCGTGCAACGCAAATGCGTGTCGAAATAGCCTCTATTTCGATACGCATTTTTTATTATTCGGAGATTGGTACAATCGAACTGTCAAATGAAAGTCAGAAGAGTTAGGCCCAGTTTACTTCTGAGCGATTTGGATTTGGTGATATTAGCAGTGAAAAACTCAATGTTTTAATTGGTAAATTTCAATTCAGAGTGTAAATTGATTTAAATTGACGAATAAAAACAATAACAACATTGAATTTTTCACCGCTGGTATTGCAATAACCAAAATCGCTCGTAAACTGGGCTTTACGCTTTTTTGCGTCAGATTTTAATTATTTTATTTCTGACAGTGACATTATAAGCTTATATCGTCATAGTTACGATATCTATAATGAGGGTCATAACTCCCTTGGGCTATTAAGGTTCAAAAACTCCCTCTTACCTCTTACAGGTGAAAATAATACAAGAAATGCTTATAAACGTTTATATGTAATGAAAACATATTTTCCTCATTCACGTCATTACAAATAATAAATGTACAATTTTCAAATGTTCCCTGAAAATTACTTCCGCCGCTGGAAACAATTTCTTCTTTTTTATGGGTGGTGCTGTTGCTGTTCACTACAGTCGAGGTGCCTGCCTCTTCTGATGGCAAAGTAGACAGCATACGCGCCCGTTTTATTTCTCAATTCAATACTGTCCTCCAGATACCCCTCTGCCACCGTGGAACTTCTCCAACCTCCGTGTCTTTTTAAGTTTGTCATAGTTGCTCCTGCATTGGCTAGGGCAGTAGCAGAAGTGCGACGAAGGCAATGTCCCGTATAGGTTAGTGGGTTTGGCAATCCTAAATACATTGCGATTTTGCTGGGAATTTTGCCAAACATATTCTTTCCAATTGGCTGAGTTGTACATTTATTTTGTCGGAAGCTCAAAAAAAATCGTTTTGTACCTTCAGGACGTAAGGACATATAAAGTCTCAATAAAGGCAAAGCAGAGAACTCTTTTTCATCCACAACTGTAAATTTCTTCGATACACCAGTTTTACTTTCCGGTACGTTCACTACCATAACAGTATCCCGGTCCTCTATATCTGCTATACTCATATTTAGAAGTTCCTGAGTTCTGCATCCTCCAAAATAACCCATAATTAGAACAACCTATAACAAATAAAACGAAATAAACAAACAAAAAAGAAAATTATGAGAAAAAATTACCTTATGCAATAAATTAATTTCATTAGGGGCGTCCTTTAGAAATTTGATGACATCTTTAGGAGATAAGACAGCAGACTTTTTCGGCTTATACCCCTTACTTTTCCGTTTCAAAAAAGCCTCTAGTTCGTTGAACATGGTGATATCTCTTTTCTCATATATGGTCACCATCGATTTGAGCATTGTCCATTTAGTCCATAACGAATTTGGGCTAAACGTTTCTGACTGCAACGAATAAATACAATTATTACCAAATCTAACAGAAAATACTGAAAATACTTTACCAGTTCTTGAAAATATGCCAGAAAGACAGTTTCGTTGGCATCTTTTGACATAACATTTCTCTGTGTCAGCCACTTCAGATTTAAGTTGTATTCTTTTTGATATAGGGCTTCACTTTTCGATGGAAGTAATGATTGTCTTGCTTTTTCCGCTTTTTTTATAATATCCTCCATTATATCAGAAAAAGATCGTCGATTTTTGGTAAAAAATAAACACGTTTTTAACGGAAAAACATTGATTGATAAAGAAAGTTTGCTTATAAACATGTAACATAGCGACAACCTAGCAACAACCAACAATGCTACAATCAACGCTACCTAATTCAAATATACCAGAAAGGTTATGAATTTAAACATTTATTGCGTTCTAAATATGGACATATTGTTATGAAAATCGGTCAAAAATAAAATTATCTATGTACCACGGGAATTATAGAGCCTTAATAACCTCTGGCAATTGCTGTCCCTCGGGCCAGAGGCCCTCGGGACGCAAACTTTGTCATCGGTAATTAAGGCCCTCATAATTCCCTTAATACATAAATAACTATTAATGTCATCATTGTTACCAATCGAAGATGTTTCTATTATTTATCGATATAAAATCGATTTTTTTCTTCAAACCTGAGTGGTATCGGATCCCACTATAAAAGGTAAGGTCCCCGCTATCCTAACTCGTACAAGTTTACTCTGTAAACTTCTGAGGGTTGCTAAGGCAACTAGGATAGTGGTTAGAAAAAAAAAAAAAATCGAAATAGAAAAAATTGCTTATGACACACGTTTTATAAGACACGTTGTCGCACGTGTTCCCTTGGAGCACTTCTCGCAATCGCTCGTCGTACTCCAAACAACGCGTGCGACAAAATAGCGTCTTATAAAACTTGTGTCATAATATACTATTGTTTCCTCTTCACACGAATTATAAATTCCACTTGTTTTAGCCCAAACTAGATTATTTGGATTGAATTTGTGATTCTTGTGATTTGAATTATAAGGAAACAAGGTGACTAACGCAAAATTTTCAATGTTGCAATCTTTTAGTGAGGATTTCGCCATATTGTCATCATCATTGATCTCTCTGGGAAACATCCCGGAACGGCATAAATCAAAATCAGTCGAACTTCCAGATAATCGTGACACTTTAAAATTAGACGTGAATTTTTACTTGCGTCAGCCAGGCACGTTCAAAGTTTACTCTCCCGCCATATAATGGTGAACAGACACCCTGTGGCAAACATTCAGTCTGCCAGCGATCGTCGAGAGGTTGTTTGACTTATTTTGAGTGCGTGGGCGGCAAAAGTTCAGTTAAAAGTTTACTGGTTTTTTGGTTCGCACATTGAGGAAGGTAATTATTTTGCGAAACATTGGAATAATAACGGTATTTTTCGGGTGAAATGCTTTGAAAAAGGTTATTCTTGGGTCCATTTTGTGAAAAAATCTTCTGGATTGATTAAAGGTGAAAATAGGTAAAGAAAATTATTTCTTCAATTTCGTGCAACCTCATTATATAGAAACATCTAGATTTGATTCAAGTATGCAAGGTGTTTTGCAAAACATTGCCTTGAGTCAACTCCGAGTGGAATAATAACGGTATTTTTTGGGTGAAATACTCTAAAAAAGGTTATTATTGGGTCCATTTTGTGAAAAAACTTCTGAACGTCTTTACTTTTAAACCACAAGGTGCTGAAATTTTTGAAATTTTTTTTTACGTTGACTGATAATAGTATATTATGATACGTGTCTTATAGAACGTGTGTCATATAAAATTATTTCTATTTTGCATTAATTTGAAGTCTTTTATTGAAGGAAATTGAAACATGTTGTTTCTTATGTATAGCGAGATGCAAATGGATTAATTTTTTATGCGTAAATCATACGTCAAAAGAAAAAAAGGTTATTTGAGGTTAATTGAAGGGTGATTTATTACCGAGTTTATTATCATATCGCCTAATTTTTTGCTCTACGTATGTTTTGCTATAAATACCGGTGTCTGGCAGTGATGTAAAAATAACCATCAATCTATATAGAAAGCTTGAATTATGAAAAAAAAATCGATGAAAGCTCAATCCGGAAATGGATCCAAGACATTTTATAACCTACGGGTTGAAAAAAGTTGAAAGCAGATGTAGCAGTTTGAAAACTTAAATTAGTTTTCATGAAACCACAATTTGCATTCTTATATGATTTAATCAAAGGCAGGTTTGGCAAGTAAATCGAATATCAGTTTCTATATAACCATGATTTGAATTTTAGATTCGGCTTCTTAAACAAAGTTGGAGAAGATTTTCCTCCTGGGATTGAATTTAATTTTGAGAATGAAGGCATAATTTTATATCACGTTCATTCATTGCCAGGATATAAATGTTAATAAGTATACTAAAATAGCTATGGATATAGTTGATCTTATGTTTTTTAGAACCAATAATTTCATTTAGTTGATATCATAAATAATAATCACATCGCATTTTCAAATCGAAATACCTCAAAATGGGTTTACTTTTTCTGAGCAAAAATCTTCGAATTTCAATAATCAAATCAAATTTCAGAATTGAGGGAATTTTCATCCCAGTCATGCCCTGTTTGATACGCCTCTGAACGTATTTTCTAATTTATTTTCCCTCTGTGAAGTTCATCTTCAATAAACTAATCACATTGAAGAATTTCATGATCGTATGATTTTATCTTGATGCGTTTCGGGTGATGATAGAGGGTGATGCAAAACTCAAAATTTTGAACCACCCGTATTTGTTTCAATTAAATATCAATCGATAGTAAAAGGAGAGTTGAGATAGGGACATGTAAGCCGTTTTGAGCAAGAATGGATAGTTTCGGCACAAAAAATTCCTAAAGTTGAAAAATCTCGATTTTTCACACCCTATATCTCTGTAATCTTTCTCGCTACACCCCAAGTATGATAGATCGACGAAATCAGCTCTTCAGGAAGAATCTAAAAATGAAATAAAATACAGGGTGTTCCATTTGAAATAACAAAGTTGTTGCTACTTTTTGATAGAAGCGGCAACGCCGCAACGCTGAAAGTATTTTAGATCGATAGAACAAAACTGATTACCCAATAAACCAAATTTTCAGAATAATCCTACGTCCCGTTCTCCGTAAACGTCTAAGGTACCATCGACCGTGAGTGACCCTGTATATCATCGCTGTTTCATCTTCGAATTCACCTGCAGTCTCTCGTCTGATTTTCAGAGATCGGCGCCTTTTCTCAATTTGCTTCAAAGGGTCGCCATAAAATCATGTCGAACCTATTTAATCCTTCCGACAGGCTCAAGAGCCTAATCCTATGATTTCATTAACTTCTATTCTCTAAATAATCTTATTATAATTTAGTCTACCTGGCCTCTGTATATCATAAATACATTTGTCCACTGACTGCTGGTAGCATTTGGGCTTTGCAGTTGAAGTACTAGGTATAGCTTGGTTGAATTTGTGTCTGTGTTGGATTTTTCTTCAGAATAAGGTATGTTTCTGTATCTGGTTATTATTCAAATACAAGATATTCATACATTTCCTCAAGATTTGTTATGTTCGTCTCTGAAAATAAATAAGAAAATTCCTTTATCACTAGTACCAGTTTTATTTTCTCTGATTTGAAACGCGAGACTTATCAGAACGGTTACCTTTGAGAAAGTTTCTCTCGTTCAGTTTTGGGTGAGACGCTGAAAATTTTGAAATCATCACAATGAAAAAGTTGATGTGATTTTGATCATTGAAGATTCTTCGTTTTTGATGAAGTGATTTGTATTGAAATCCTGTTTATATCACTTGTGGTAAACGTAAGGAAAAGATAGACCCACTATTTCATGTCATGTTTTTGTTTTCTTTGAATCCATTGTTAGTACCAAATTTCGTCATTTAGACTGATGCACATAACTTTTCATTTTGAAAACTGTCTATCTTGATGATTCACATCACATTGTTCACCAAAAAAAATAAAACCCATGAATCACAAGTGTTCTCCCATCTTTCCTTGCCAATATAAAAAATGTATAATCATCTGCTTGAACATTCCGATGTTATAAGGGGTAACTACGAGAATCAAAATATAAGAAATCTCTTGGAGTGTTATGGTAATCATTCCGTCATACACAAAATATAACATCTCCTTTCTATTGTTATCGAACGTTTTATCTTGAGATCGTGCAATGATTACGTCACTGTTGCAGCACAATACTTCCTGCTACAAAAATATACAGCGGAGATTTTCAAAGCTACCCACCTTTTCTTCTGATGCATAAAATTTGAGCAATTCGAAGATATCCCGACATGAATCTTCCTGAAACCAATCTTTGTAATGCAACTCAACAGTCGATTTTTTCGTCTTATTCTTGTTTCTTTTATGAGCAGAATCAAAGTTACCGCCAATTTTCATGAGAAAGTACCGAGGAAAGTACACATTATTTTTCGAATGATAGTAAAACAACTTCATCCAGGAATAAACTGAGAACGAGTGATTTTTGTCAAATACCTCGACAACGAAACGTGAAAGGAAATCATAATATTAAATTCAGATACCAATATCTTGACCTCCCTCTGGGTTCAATTGAAAAACTATTGTTAATTTTCAACGCCCTTGAGTGGAGTAAAAAGCAGATTGTCTTATCAATTTGGCGATATAGAACCGGGACACCCTGTATATAGAAAATACCAATTTGTTGAACGAAATATGCAGGCTACCACAGTGAATCAGCAGAATAATAATAGTAATCAAAACAATCCAAACGGATATAAAATTTGTTCTGCAATATGAACTCGTGTTTATATTTAATTCACAGGCTCAAATTAATAGATCGAGATGAGCTTTGGAATTGATGATACCAAAAAATATTCTGCGAACGAGCATTGTGCTGCATCGGTTGAATGTTCGATCAGAATGTAATAGAAAATGTTTACAAAGTGTTCGTTGTGAGAGTAGCCTTTTTGAACTAAATTCTTAGCCTCTTGAAAACCAAATTAGATTTTTCTCGCTTTCTTCTGAAGTAGAAAAACCAGCAATCGATCATACTGAAAGGATTGTTTGAGGGAATGGTGGTTGCGTAAATAATGTTTTAAAACAGGCGGCATATAATTTGTTTGATATAAGACTCATGTTTTCAGATAACTGCCATTTCAAATTTAGGAAGTAAATTTAAATATAGACTACAAAGCTATTGTCTCACTAACATAACAATTGAATTTGGTTGAATTAAGTACTTATCTTCAAGATAAAAATGTCTGAGTGATACAACTCATGCATAAAGATTTTTATTTCAGTATAACCCAAAAACATTCGCAACTGAACCATAACGATATTTCAGTTAATTAGTGTTATTTTCGAATCAGTTACTCTATCTATTATATTATCTATTTCGGAATAACAAGAAAGGTGTCTCCGTGTTTATAACATTTTATACGAGTTCGTGTTTTGTTGTATGGTGGAAATAAGGTCAAAAATAATCATGTTTCAATGAGCCACCAGTTTGTCATGTGGGTATTAAGATTAGACAAGACCCGTAATTGGTATTTTACTGGATAGTCCTTGAACATCAGGGTATAGGTAACGTCATTTAAATTTTTTGGCACATAAACAAAAATTTTAATTTTTACAGCCATGTTGCAAGTCCTAATGCAAGTTTTTTGTAGAAAACTCGTCATCAACAATTCTTTTCCATTCTTTTTTTAATCTGTTTATTGAATCTAATAGAATTGCTCAATTTTGACAAAATAATCCTGAAATTTTGAATCGAATCGGACCATAATCGAAAATATCATTCGCCATATTGAAGTTGCGATTTTGAATTTTAGATTTCGACTATAGAATCATGATCTCCGACCCTGAAAATCCTCAGATATCAATTTTGAATCTAATCTGATCATAATCACAAATATCGTCCGCCATTTTGGAAACGCCATATTGAATTTCTCAATTTTGCACAAGAATCATAATCTCAGATCTCGAAAACTTCCACATACCAATTTTGAATCGAATCGGACTATAATCAAAAATCTTAGCCATCTTGAAGTTGCAATTTTGAATTTTTAATTTCGACTTTAGAATCCTAATCTCTGACCCTGAACATCCTCAGATACTAATTATGAATCTAATCGAACCATAATCACAAATCTCATCCGCCATTTTGAAGTCGCCATTTGTAATTCGCCATATTGAATTTCTCAATTTTGCACAAAAATCATAATCTCAGATCTCGAAAACCTCCACATACCAATTTTGAATGGAATCGGACCATTATCACGAAACTCGTCCGCCATATTGAAGCCGCCATTTTATTCTAATTTTTTTCTTGACAATTCCATAATACATTGTCACCGAAATCATTCACCCACACCAGCCAAATTTCAAATCAATCAAAGTGGGTCAAGACTCGCCCTCCCGATCAAAGGGGGTAGCATCCCTTGTTTAGCGAACCGCAATATCATCCCTGCCGATCTCGCATTACAGAATGAAAACCGAAAAGTCCATTTTGGCGACGCTAGCGCTCGCCACCCTCTTCTCTTTAGCATTCCCCTGGCCGGACGATCGATACCGAAGGTTGCCGAGCGCGGCCGAACGAACCGAGTCGCAGCAGGCCGAGCGATTACGTCACGCCTGGGGCGCGGCGGCGAGGTGGAAGAGGGGGTACTCGCCGTGGATGGTGGGGGGAGATCAGTTTGGGGGGTGAGTTTTTTTTCAGCGCACTCGCACGGATAAGTGTGGTGTTCGTAGATGCACAATTGTATGATTTTGTTAACCCAACAAAGTTGTATTGTTATTTTAACCATGCATTTGTTTCAATATTGCAATGTATGTTTTTGGTTACTCTAACAAAGTCATATTGTTATTGTAACCATGCATTTGTTGGCATGATAATGTTTATAGGTTAAATTAACAACCTTATCACAATTATTAAAAAATAATGAGATGACTTCGTTACCCAAACAAAGTTAAATTGTCATTTCACCCATACATTTATGTAGTATGACAATGTTTACGGGTTGAAGCAACGATATTAAAAAAAACATAACGACATGACTTCGTTACTTTAACGAGGTTAAATTGTCATTCCACTCATGATTTTTTTAGTATGACAATGTTCAGTAATGATTGTGACATAATCTTAGTTATTTCAACATACCTACATGATCTCGTTACCCTAACAAAGTTAAATTGTCATTTCACCCATAAATTTTCTAGTATGACACTGTTTATGTGTTGAAGTAACGATATGAAATCGTCAAGTTGACATATAATAATTATTAAAACATAACTACATGATTTCGTTACCTTAACAAAGTTAAATTGTCATTTTACAAATGAATTTTTGCAGTATGACAATGTTTAGGGGTTAAAGTAACGATATGAACTGGTCAAGTTGACAAAATCATAATACTTATCATCTCTCGGAACCCTTGAACAACCACCAAACTTTATAGCCTCGACAACTACCCCGAACGGCAGACAGAAGTAATCGGGCCCGTGTACGTCATCCCCTACTACCCCCCATCCCTCTCAAAAAAACGCCCCCACCATTCCCGTCGTCGACCAGCCGATGTCAACCCCGGAATACCGCCCGACAACCCCATCAAGGGGCCCTACCGGGGCCCCTCCTACCTTCCCCCACGAAAACCCACCCCCACTACCTCCACAACCACCAGCACCACTCCCAAACCCACCAACTCCACGGGGGGTGTTGAAACCGAGAGCAAGTTCGGTTACGTCGACGACAACGACAGGCCCGTCTGGGGTGGCTCAGAAGCCGCCCCAGCATCGGGGGTTGGGGTGGTTGTCCCCACAAGGCCACCTCCTCCTCCCATAGAGCTAGGGGAGCCGCCGCTGGTGCATATGTTGGGCATGAATCCGTTGTCTGTGGGCGACAAGGAGACATCTGAGGAGGTCCCACCACCACCTAGGTGAGTGTTTTTTGACTTTGGTTGATTGGAAAACGGGAATTTTTTGCACCAGGGAGAGAAAAGTTCACTTAACTCACTAGTTTGAAAAACAGTCGATTCAAATATCAGTGCTGGAGTTTAATATTCCACTCGACATTATGAGATATTTCATTTCTAGACGCAGAAAATATGAATTTTACGCAGGCAGGCGGGGGAATTTTAACTCACTAGTGATGGAAATCGAGATACTTTTCTTTATTGTTCTATCAAATCGTCCTCGTGACAAAACGGATGCTACTAACTATTGTGGAAAATTAGAGATTCAGTCACTAGTGCGAGAAATTATTAATTCGCTAACGAGTGCGCGAAACTCATATCGATTTTTTCATGAGATATTTATTTCCCTCACTCATTGGAGTCGTGTTGATCTTACTTCATTTCATTCTGTAGGTATTGCGATTAATCATAGTTTCACTGATCGGAAACGGCATAGTTTCGGGCACTAGTGTAGCAAACGGTAGTTTCATTCACTGGTGAAGAAATGGCCCGTTTCATTATCTAGTGATAAAAATGAGTATTTCACTCACTACTGCTCTGACGTATTTACACACCGATGCGAAAATATGTTGATTGGGTAAGAGTGGATAATATATTTCCTATTGTGGAATTTATTCACTTGTTCGTGAAATATTTATTTTTCTCACAAGTAATAATAACATACTCAGTTGCGGTAGTGCGAATGATTGTTATTGTTTTAGTAGTCGAAATCGGCAGTTTCTTGCACTAGTGTAATAAATGCTAATTACATCTACAGGTGCAGAAAATGTTCATTTCATGATCTAGTGTTAGATATGAGCATTTCACTCACTAATCCAAGGAATGAGAATTTTTCTTACTATTGCAAGAAACTAGCATTTCACTTACTAGTTTTAGTATAAAAAATGCAGTTTCTTGCACTAGTGTAATAAACACCGATTTCATCTACCGGTGTAGCAAATGACGAATCAATTGTCTAGTGCGATAAATGACTCGCTGGTGCATAAAATGCCGATTTATCACCCTAGTGCGAGAAACGACCATTCAACCATTCTTCATTCCTCGCAGTAAGGAGGGACCCGCCATCCCAACCAGGAGACCGCCCCCGATGTCCAACGGCCCCAGCAACTGCGTGTGGGCTGTCGTGTCGTGTTGCTCGGCGACATCTGTCGCCGTCACCGAGACGTGCTTCGAGCAACGCGGCTGCCCCGGCCCCTTTTGGGACAGCGGCCCATGCGACAGCGAGTTTGCCCGGGCGGCCGTTGCGTCCGCCCTCAACTACTACAATCAGTGAGAGGAGGGTGGCCTGTGACGTTTGAGACGGTGCGCGAGCATTGTTACGTCACGCGGAGAGCGTGACGGTGATTGGGTTATGTGGTGGTGACGTTTCGTTGTCGGATGAACGTCGGAAATGCATGCCTCATTTGTGTTACTGCTGAAATAGCCGAGTAGAAGACAAAATAATAGTTGAAGTTTTGCTGTTTGGAGATTATATGCAACGATGAAGGAGCTTGCAAAATCGAATGGATGAGTTGTGGAGTTGGAAGTGTGTGCTTGAATGTTCACCTCTAAAAAAGAAATACTACACTTTACAGGGTGCTTCAGGTTTTAAGGCACAAAACGAAATGGGTTATGGATCTCATTATTTTAATCAAAAAAGTTCATAAAAACATAAGTCCGATCTCGATCAGTAGCGGAGATACAGGGAGTTGAAGTTTAATATTTTTTTTCGATTAATCAGAATATCTCGCCGAATTTTAAAGATATCAATTTGAAATTTGATATGGGTAATACTTCCTGGAAGACCATCATGTTGAACAGTTTCAAGATTCTCAAAATCTACAGGGTGATAAGTCACCAAATTAGGTGGATCGTTCAATTTATAGGCTCTTTTGCTCAACAATTTTCTTCGAGAAACGAACCGTTGTCGAGATAAATAGACATATCCCTTCTAAAACAATTTAATTTTGCATATGTTTCGCTTAAATTTTATTCTTGGACAAAATTTGAAAATTTTTCGACATGTTAGGATGTATGCATAAACCATCCAACCAACTTCAAAAACGGAAAAAAAGCAATTTTAGAACATTGAATTTCATTTTTTTCAATTTTGTCCAAGAATAAAATTTTAGGGAAGGTAAAATTAACATGTATTAGAACGGATATGCTTATTCATCTCGAAAACGGTTCGTTTCTCGAAAAAAATTACAAGAGCAAAAAACCTCTAAATTGAACGATCCACCCACTTTGTTGACTGAAAGACTTCAGAGGCGTATTACGAAAAAGTTTGGGGGGGATAAAGAAGCCCCTACCCCTAGAAATGTATCGCCCTGTATATTTTGAATATGATTAAACTGCTCAAAATAATGATTATCTAAGAAGTGTCAACCACACCAAATTTCAGATTGATATCTTCAATAGTAGACGAGATATTTTGATAAATAGAAAAAAATTATTAAACTTTGACCTCCTGTAGCTCCGCTACTGATCAAGATCGGCCTTATGTTTACATGAAGTTTTTAAAATTAAAATGATGAGTTGTATTACCCATTTCAGTTTGTGCCTTAAAACCTGAAGCACCCTGTATATCTTTTGATCTGGAATACAGGGGCTCATGAAGGGCAGTTTATGCCCTTTGATTCCATTTGAATTTTGAGATGTCACGTTTGTGGAAAAAAACGTTTCTGATTCCACTTTCACCTTTTACAATCTCTTTATAACAACCAGCCGAATTTTATCAATAGTTAGCATTGGAATTCAATTGCTGAATGTTCATCAAGTTTAGTGACGAAATTAATGTGTAACTATGCATATTTTTCAACTGAATTTCATCCGATTGTGTCTTGTAACCTCAAACTTCTTACTCTCCGTCTGATGCATATAATTTCAATACATCAAAAATTCAATACTTTTTTTTCTGATTATGCTAATATCAATGGATTGAAGATGCTGAGACATTATAACTTTGTTATGGACTCGTAGTTGGATGATTCAGAATGAATAAATGATTTTGACATTGTTTGCACTCGTAAACATACATGATATGTACCTATAAAATTAAACAAAAACTTAAATGGGAGTTTTTAAGACCGTTTCAGTGAAATCGCCTGTATTTCGGAATTGTGAGCTTCCATAATTTTTTTCTATACTCCCAAAACATGTCGTTTTATGTGTATATCTTCCACCTACACCTTCTAAAGTATATTATATTTCTCATTCTTTTCGGAAAAAAATGCAATTTTTTTTGGTAAGTTTATGTATATCAAATGTGCGTGAAAGAGAAAATTCAAGATCATGTGACTAATATTAATATAATATGTTGGCGAATTACCTACTTTAACAATATCAGAAAAAAAACTTTGACCTTTTGTCTTCCGACTGTATGAATCAAGAGTTCCTTTTGTTGTTAATAAATATTGTGAATTCATCTTTTTATCGTGATAACAGTAGATTTAGCTTTTGTATTATTTCACCAATAATGAAGGTCGAATAAAAAAATCCACGAAATAGATACGTCATTCGCATTATTATAATTATTCCCATCACGATTTTATCGATATATCGATAGTTACCGATAATATCGATATTTTTTTGAGAAATAAATTATCGATTTATCGATAATATCGATAATTCCGATATTATCTATAAACCGATAATAAAGATAATTTCTTATTATCTTTAATCGATATTTCCAAATCGTTATCGTCCACCCCTGATTTTCTGAATCCTGTATCAATAGTTTTTACATTTCCACTAACACAATACAAGAAATTATTCGTATTTTCTATCTCAATAGCTTGTGAAGGATTGAAAAACATGGATTTATCAATGACATTGGTAAATCAGTCAAAAAAAAATATCGATAATATCGAAAATATCGATAATATCGAAAATATCGATAATATCGAAAATATCGATAATATCGAAAATATCGAAAATATCGATAATATCGAAAATATTAAAAATATCGATAATATCTGAAATGTCGAAAATATTGAAAATATCGAAAATATCGATAAACCGATAGTATCGAAAAATTCATAATCGATATTTCCAAATCATTATCGCCCACCCCAAGAACGAAAACATTTTTGTAATGATTACATATTTTATATCAACAATCAAGAATAAAAAAATGGGATTTTCAAGATGAAGGACGAATTTTGCGATCATATTCCGATTCTATTCGAAATTGGTACAAGAGGTCGAGGATTATGAATTGAAAATTTTCTGCGATTTATGAAAATACCAGAATGAACTTGACTGAAAATGATTATGACGGCACTGCATAGCTTATTTTTTTTTTCATTCATACGCTCTCCAGAAATTTAAGAAGAACACCAACTCCTACCTTATTTCCATTGGTTCTCACGATGTTCTCTAAACATGACAGGATATCCCTTTTCGTGAGAACCAGAACATGATAATAAAAAAATACTCTATGGCAGTTCGAATGTGTGCCTCGTAGATTATGAGAAGCTATTGATGAAATATTGTTGTTGTTGATGTCAAAACCAAGTACGGAGAGGTTAAAAAAATTGAGGCTCGCCTTCTTGACTCCAGTTTTGGTTGCTAAAATGTTCTTCCATTAGAGTTCCGATATTTCGATCCAAAGAAATCCACTTAGCCAGTTGTTGCCTCCTATCAGTGTTCACTCTCAACCCAGAAAAATTGAAATTTTATCATCCGCAACAGATCCCAATTTTGTCAGATACGCTTATCATCTCTAACAGGTCGCGTCTGAGAAACGGGAGATCAGTGAAGCTTGAAAATTGGTGATTTGATTGATCTATATCTGTGTCGTTTCAGTTCAGTTGTGACGTATCATGGAAAAATCAGTTTCTCTATGCAGAGGAAGTCTCGGAAAAAAATGATATTGGGAAGTGAACAACGTAGCTTTCCACGAGGTTGGAAAGGCAATGATGAAACTCAGAAAACTGATCAATATCAACCTGAAAGTAATTGAAACCTTCCTTCTAGATACTTTTTTATAGTATATTAATTGACCGCAGCCAATATTTTCTCGACTCCAGATTTTCGGTAATTTCACACTTATCATGCGATCTATATTTTGGTGAAAATTTTTGTTGGTGCTTATGTATTTTGACCTGAAAAAAACGAAACAAAAAAAGAGTATATTCAATATGGTGCTCGTGAAGAAAAAGAAGGGCAATTTTTGTGGTTCGTTGTGCATTATCTAAGGTTGTGCTGCCTGTACTATTGATGATTCTGTCTTATGATTCAGAGTGTATCATGCCGTTTTATAATGGTCGATTCGTATAGCATCAAGAATGATAAAAACGGTCAGTCAAATTTTGGTATATTTCGATGAGAAGACTGGAGAACAAAGAACTGTGTGGAATTGAAATCCAGTCCAATGAGCTGAATAAGCTTTCGTTTGGGTAGTTGGATTATTCTATCGAGATAGGTGGAATATGCTTTGTTTTATGTATTTTTATCTTTGTGATTATGTACCTACTGTAAGACATCTAAACTAAGGGGGCCAGGTAGCGTAGTGGTTAGAGCGTCAATCTCTCAATCTCTGCCCTGCCCGTCGTGAGTTCGATTCTCACCGACGGCGGAATTTTTCCGATGGCCACAAGAAAGTGGTATGGTAAGATACAAAAGGCCTCACGGCTTAAGTGTCGTCGCAAGGTCCTGATTTGCAGGGGCGAGCCATACCACGCGAGGTGGAGTGTTTAGTGGGTATGTCTGAGGATGTTCAGGACTCAGAAGACTCCCACACTACACTGTGAGAATAGGGTGCCCATAAAGGGTTTCAACCACCTCGTCAACCAAAAAAAAAAAAAAAGACATCTAAACTGGTTATGGAAAAAGTGGCAAATGAAAGTTTTCGTATTCCATGCTGGAGATTCTCAAACGGATGAGATTTTCGAAAAAAAAAATACAGTTCATGAAAAAACGTACAACACTTGTTTTCATATAAAAAACACAACACTCAACGCTTTCTGTAAAAACGAGATATCAGTAGCAGAATAATCTGAGTTTTATGATCCTAAACGCCACTGGCGAGAAAATTACGCAGTGAAATTCCCAACACGCTTCAGTGCCACTTTTCCCGGATTAAAATGGTTTGCGCTGAATGAAATGCTTTATATCCTCGCGTTTATTCCTGCGAAAGACTCTGCAAAGGCGATAATGAACGAGGGACTTCAATTCACCGCCAGTTTTGCTGTGAGTTGTTTGATACAAATGATTATTGTGAAAAGTTATTGGGAATATAGAAGCCAGCAACTACATAGTGAAAAAAAATCACACCAACTAACACCGTCTGGTGTTCCCTGAGGTCCTGATTGTTTTAGTGTCAGTAAACACCGGCACAACTGAAGGTGTGACCTTTCCAATAGGTGTTTTTGATAATCAAATCCAGTAGTGAAAAACATTAGTGTTAGTTATACATTTATGAAAGTACGATTTGACACCGCAGTGATGTGATGCACATTCTGTGATTTTCTTGATGCTGAATCCTATACCTCCACGAAATTCTCTTCGGTGCGTTTAAACACTGACTAGGGGGTGATCACGTGGGTAGTTTGGTGTACAGGCACAAGGAAGTTCGAAGGAAGTTCGGGGAAGTCTGAGGAAGTTCGAAGGAAGTTTGGGAAGTTCGAAGGAAGTTTGGTAAGTTCGAAGGAAGTTCAGGGAAGTTCGAAGGAAGTTCAGGGAAGTTCCAAGGAAGTTCGGGGAAGTCTGAGGAAGTTCGAAGGGAGTTCGAGGAAGTCTGATGGAATTCGTAGTCATATCGTTCATTGTCGTATATTTTCGAACTTCTATCCACCACAATTCTCTTTTCTATCGCATACCCACGTAGTATCCTTGAGTATTGAGACTGTGATATTCAGTTTGATTGAAAAATTAATTATTTCAAACCCAATAAATGTCTCGTTATAACAGGACATCAATTCTGTAAACTTTGACATAAGGAAAACAATATAATTCTAGTAGAAATTTGGTAAAAAAATTTACATCTTTAGCCACAATTAAAGGGTGAATTAGAAAGTAAAAAAATTGTTCGATTTTTGTTTGAAGTACTTGCTATTGTATGGAATTTCAGTCCTCAAGAAAATCTTAACTGTCGTGAATTACCTTCCTATCAAGTCGAGTATCAACTGGTCAATTATTTTGAGCTATACAGTGTGTTACAAAAAAAAAGATGCGCATCGAAGTTTTGTTTTCAAATGGAATAGGTACCCTGTATTTGATTGCATTTTCAGATTTTCATTGAAGATCTTATATCATCAATCCATCATACTTGATGTCTAGCTGAAATGATTACCAACATAGATATTATAAAGTGTGAGAATTCAAATTTTTCAAATTTAGAAAGTTTTTGTATCGGAACTATTCCTCATTGATAAAAACGGATTACGTATAATATGTTTTAAAATCTCGATATTTCAAATCATTCCCGCTTGACTCCAAGTGTGATAGATCGATGGAATCAGCTCTCTAATTATGGTAAGCAAGCAAGTCCATGGTCCCTTTTTTTCTAATTTTTGTTATGGTGAAAATAGAAAAAAATCATTCATATTCAAATTTTCTCATCATTGAATTCTGAATAATACTCGGAGTAATGGATGTAAACTTGTTTGAATCCAGAAAAAACAAGCGTTTTCAATATACATTTAAGAAAAATACATACATAATCAGACAATTGTTCGGAGATGAAGCGAATTTGCAATAGACTATATTTGAGAATGGATATCTTAGATTTCGAGGGGATCTTTCGTTTCGATTTGGCACAATAGTTTCGGAACACCATTCATAAAAATTGTACCCTGTATCGGGTTCGAGGAAGTTCGGGAAGTTCGAGGAAGTTTGGGAAGTTCGAGGAAGTCCGAGGAAGTTCGGGGAAGTCCGAGGAAGTTCGGGGAAGTCCGAGGAAGTTCGGGGAAGTCCGAGGAAGTTCGGGGAAGTTTGAGGAAGTTTGGGAAGTTCGAGGAAGTTCGGGGAAGTTTGGGAAGTTCGAGGAAGTTCGGGGAAGTTTGGGAAGTTCGGGCGCATAGGAAGTTTAGTGTACACGTTTTTTGGCCGTGATCACCCCCTCGAACACTGAGCAGGTACATGCAAATACTTTTCTGGTCTGCGTTCATGCCTGCGAATCAGTGCTTTTCTTCACCACATCCGGTGTTTTTTACCAAGTTGGATCATCTATTGAAATATAATTCATCTGATGATAAACTAGACTCAGAAGAATCTTAGGGACAATTCGGATGATGACGAACTGTTTCGGCTCATTTATCCTGATGAGTGGCGCTAGGGACTAGACCAATTGATACTGATCCATATCAAAATCATCTAATATATCATGCCCAATATTGAAATCAGGTAAGGTAGGAAGGACGTCAGTGCCACCTATTGGCAAAAGTTCTAAGGTTCTAAGATCGAACAGATGAGCGCATGAAATTCACACCATTCAGTTCCCTACATGCAATTTTTTTATCAATTTATATCAACTCTGGTGTTTTCAGGATGCGATACTTAACGAATGATTATCGCCACCAAATTATAAGATTCATACACCGCCTTTATTCCATCGTGATATGACACGGTGTAACTTGGAGTTAATTTGAAAATATTAAATTTCAACCATTTGGTGTTTCTTATGATTTTATGTTTCAGTATCGTTCCACTTCATCACATTCGTGTCATTTTTCACTACTAAGATCGGAATTAACACAACTCAACACTCAATTGTGAAATGTATAATAAAAAGGACACAACTTTGATTTTCAGGTGTTGTATTCGTCGGATTTTGCTCTGAGATCCATTTGATTGAAATTACACCCAAGTTTTTTTTTACTGTGTAGATAAGTTGCACCTGCGAATAATGTCGGTTCCAATATCGTTAACCCAAATAAATGATATGTTTATTTATTATATTATCCCAGTAAAGTTGTAGTTTTATTTTTGTACCATCCATTAATTCCCTTACCACACTCTTTCATCACACTATCAAAATTCTGTGGACGTTAGCGTTCATTACTTTCCTAGCTCTGATTTTTCCAAGTCAAGAACATCACGTGGTGTGTTGAGCGAAAACTTATTTATTGACTAGCTCTTTCTCATCCTCAGGGCAAGAGAGAGTTGCGGTCTCCTCCGGGAGTTTCTTTGCAATTTCCACAATGTACGGAAGTACGTGTTGGTGAAAAATTAACTGTTCCTGACAGCCCGATTGAATAAGACGAGATGCTGGAAATGTTTCGGCATGAATGCGAAATGCTTGAGGGTTTTTTAGAGAAGACATCTTACGTAACACGTTACGAAAAATGATATTCTTGTGAATACATTTTTTAGATGCGACTAATCTGAATATGGTTACGGCATTTTAATCCCCAATTATTTTAATGCACTAGAATTATTCGCCTCAGCTGAGTGAGAATAGTGTTTTATATTTTGTCCCATGGGGTTCAGATTTCAGGAAATAGACTATGGGAATCAAATATGTCGCAAAACAGATTTCACTTGGACTAGAATGACAGCAAAAATATGTGTGGTCATCTAGCTTTTTGAAGCCTAGCTGGTCTAAAATTGAAGCATTCTAAAATAGTAATTTACGTAACAAGTCCGGAAAATACTGTTTTTTTGGATGAGTGGACAAAATTCTAGGACGAACGTAGCGAGTCCTGGAAGTCTGCGAGTCCAAAAAAACTGTTTTCGGGCGTGTTGCATACACAATTTTTTCGGCAACCGTGTAGAATAACAAATCAAAGAAACACATTTCTTTATTAGAACAAAATTTCGAACATTTCAATTCTTATTTATATTAATATTTATATTAAAATTAGAACAATTGTTAATATTGAATGGATTCAATTTGTTTGAAATGCTTGGTATATTTAAGTGTCTTTTGTTGAAGTCAGAACAAGATGGTAAAGTTTCCGTTTCACATTGATTGTTTTCATCTGATAATTTTTGAATGTTAGCTAATTTTATGTCAGATAGCTGTCAGTCGTTATTTTGCTGCTATGGTAATGATCAACTGCATTTATCAAAACCATACTCCCAAGATTTTCATATTTACAATGACAACAACGATGTGATTCTTACCGGCCTAGTCCGGGAAGTACGTACTTCCCGGACTAGGCCGAAAAAATGCCACTTTCTCAAAAAAAAATCGTCTGGAAAGTACGTACTTTCCGGACGGTTGCCGAAAAAGGTATTTTTTCTATTTTGGTTCTATAATGAAGTCATTATGAAATAGCCTATGTTTCAATACGCAATTTTTATTATTCGGAGGTTGGTACAATCGAACTGTCAAATGAAAGTCAGAAGAGTTAGGCCTAGCTTACTTCTGAGCGATTTTGGATTTGGTGATACTAGCAGTGTGATTTTATTCAAATTGAAAAATAAAAACAATAACAGCATTGAATTTTTCACCGCTGGTATCGCAAAAATCAAAATCGCTCAACAGTATACTTACCGTTGATTGATATTTACGCTTGTGCGTCAGATTTTGAATATTTCAATTTTATCATTGTTAGCCATCGATATTAAATCTTTTCTTTCAATAAAAACTTCAAATTAATGTATAATAAAAAAAATTGTATGTTACACACGTTTTATAAGACACGTTGTCGCTTTACTCGTCGTACTCCAAACAACGCGAGCGATAAAATAGCGTCTTATAAAACTTGTATCATATTGTGATCTTCACATTCAGGGTATGGGTAACTGCCCACTAAGTCATCAGGAACCATCAACTAACATTTCAGAACTTTACCAGAACTATTATACACGAAGATCTTCGAGAGGAGTTATAACGTGTGATCAGAATTATTTTGTCATTAAGAAGTTTTTGAAGACCATTTTTTCGATACTCGTTGAGCCATTTTTGATAAATCACTCACCTGCGTCAGAACGCCTTTTATCTCCTTTTCCCATTGCTGCTCCTCTTGTACCTCCACCTAAAATAAAATCAGTTCTTATAGAAATTTTATTTGGAGTTTTCAAATCCATTAGGTAATTTTTTAAATTATTTTTTAAAATCAGATCTAAAATGATGAAGTTTTTTTTCATGAGATAGCCTAGCTTGTATTACTTCTGATAATGATCATCGTGGTGGTGTTTTCAGAGAAACCAATACACGTAACTTCTAGTTGAGTTCGGATAATGTTGAGAGCGTTGTATGGCTGATAGCTCTCGCTATCGATTTCGCGTTTGAAGTTCACTTCACAGATATTCTCGTCGGAAAAACATGCCGTGAAAATGGCGAGATAAAAACTGACATATCACTCAACTCGAGAGGGAATCAGCCCTTCAGATTGTAAATTACACTCCCTATGAGATGGAAATATTGAACATTACTCGAAATGTGTTCTTAGCTTGATAAAACAAAAATGATTCGCCGAAAAATATGCACCCTGTGCATATAAATTTTCTCATTTCGTTCAGGTTCTCATTATATTTCGCCCTGTCGACATCATTAAAGACGAACAAAGAAAGAACTAATTTCCATTTTATGCTTCGTTTTCTTTGTTCCATCAGATATTCCAGAGGGCAAATAAAGGAAACACAACACGCCAATTTGGCAGACTGTGACACTTCATCATCTCGAAAGTGGAAAAGAAAGGCCAGCGGCCAGAAAATTGACACAGCAAACAATTCCTCTCCTTTATGACGAAGGATTTACGATATTAAAAAATGGCAGGGGTTCATGCAAACATTTTTCCTGACTTGACCCTGTCCCAAAAATTTAAGTCAAATGCATGAAGAATGCTAACGAACATCTGCAAATGCTAGTCACGTTCTTGTGGGCGGGGCTTCAACCTGCCTGATGGCCTCTGATTGGTTGATTAGTGCGCGGTAGTGGGGGTGGTCTGGCGCAATGGTATCTCTACTAACTACGCTCGTGTCTCGGTATTTTTATTTTTCACTGTTCATCGCGATTCTGCTTCAACATAATCAAGATAGTAGATACAAAAAAAATAAATCTCCAACGGCGTAACATCATTTATTAGCGGAATCAAGTTTTATATATCGTGTAACCGAAGAAGAAATCTCCAGCCATATTTCATTTCCTCGTATTTCCTGCGATTTCACGCCATCTTGCCTTTCTTGTTTCCTTGGAGAGTTGCAATTCGAGAAAGTATGAGAAAAAGCAACCGCATCTGAAAGTTCTTTCATGTTCAGCAGCAGTTTTATTTTCTTCATAAAAGACCAGTTTTTCGTCCCAATCCGTGAAAATCGGCCTAGAGCCAACAGTGCTACAATTCGATTTCGAGTGGAAAGTCGTGGAATTCTCGGCAAATATTTCATCTCGTTGGATAGCCAGAATACAAGGCGGTCCAGAAACGGAAATTTTTTCCATATTTTCACTTATAATACCACTAGAGCTTCAATTATTACAGTTCTTAATTGAAACTAGAGTGGTATTCGGTAAGACAATTTCACACCGAAATATTATTGAAGTCTGTGCGTTGAATAGAGGGAAGGTTCGACTTCGTTTCCCATTAGTCTAGACGCCAGGCGAGCAAACAAGTGGTTAGTTGACCGTACGGCTGTGTATAAACAGTAAAATAAAATACAACTTTAACGAGACTGACTGGGAAAGGCCAGACACTTTGTCCAAATCCGGGACAGGGGGGTTTGGAGGAAACAGCAGTGGGCGGTTACCAAATCGTCATAAATCAACGGTTATCCTTCTTTAACGAACGATCTTCTCATCTAGTACGGGTGATATCGCGATTGACGTTTTTATTTGCATTGCTCGATAATCTAATATGCGAGTAATATTGAGATGCTGTCTCTCAGTTTTCGAGAAAACAAAACTGGCGTAGATCCAAATCAGACTTGCTGTGGATCTTCAACTAGATGATTGTGTATACCAAATCACTTTTTACGACATTTTCTCTAGGCCAAGGACTTTTTTATTCTGAAAAAAACCCAAAAAGTACGATTTTCCTGTAGAACACGTTTTTTATCGTTCCCACCGTTATATTTCTGGATATTATTTGAGCGATCGGACTGATTTTTTTTTCAAATAGAAGTATACATAATAGCGCTCCTTGCCATATACAATATTGGTGAAAAATTCATGTTCATCAGTTTCTAGAATTGTAGCAAATTTCAACTTGTTTTTTCGGAATGACAATTTTCAGTAATCGAGAAAAAAATTTATCTATGAAAATTTTTGTATACATGCTGCGAACAAAATTGAGCCAATAGAAGAAATAAGTTAACAGAATGAAAATTTTTCATTTCGGAAATCGTTCGAGTTGCTATGGTAACGATACTAAATGTAGAACTTTGATAGGTTTGAAAAATGGAAAAGCCATAAATTGGACAACAATTTTAGAAAGAGAAATTAGTCTATCCAATTAGAATATCAAACATAGTTTGAAATGAATGTCTGATAGACTACGAGCAGAAAACAACTACTTTCCTGGTAAATACCACGCAGAACATTGAATTATATCTGCTCGTAATCCATGCAACGATTCACACTGTGAATGCAGATCGCAAATGTTTCTTTCTTCCTAAGACGTGACAAATTCACATCGGGACAGGCACGTCTAACAACCTACAGACCGAAACCGATGTGAATTTGTCACGTCTTAGGAAGAAAGAAACATTTGCGATCTGCATTCACAGTGTGAATCGTTGCATGGATTACGAGCAGATATAATTCAATGTTCTGCGTGGTATTTACCAGGAAAGTAGTTGTTTTCTGCTCGTAGTCTATCAGACATTCATTTCAAACTATGTTTGATATTCTAATTGGATAGACTAATTTCTCTTTCTAAAATTTGATAGGTTTAAAATGTCAGGTAAGATATTTTCAATTGTATCCATTCGATAGAAATGAAAAGAGTTATGTTTTCGAAATGGTTTATTCCAATGGAAAGTTTATCTTAAAGCCGCAAGTGTTTCTGAAGTTCTGATGTCAACCAGTTTCATGACCAAACTTCCGCCAACTCCAGAACGTATCAACCTGTTGAGAACCTGTTGACTTCACTAATCAGTGGGTCGGTAAAAGCTTGGTGAAAATATGGCTGCCGTTTTCTTCTCTGTACTTGGAAAAAAATCGGTTTTATGCCCGATATCTAATCAAAATACTCTTATAAATTAATGAACAACATTTCGTACTTATCCCGATTCAAATACTATAGTTCTCCATCATAAATCTAACTGACATTTTTTCAAAAGCTTTCGTTAGTATCGAAAATCGACTTTTTGTCGCACAGTTGAATTATTCCCAATTCAAACACAGTGTTTCTAGTGACACTATAATCGTTTCAAAGACAAGTTCTCATTTTTTTTTTCAATGAAATTAATAAATTTTCAAGCTCTGAGAAAAAAATGCTTTTGGAACTAGAATGGTATAGTACCTAGAACTTTCGAAAATGTTACAAATTTTTTTATTGGGTGAGTATGCCCTTTCCACTGTGTTACAAACGTAGTCATCAGCAGTTATTTTAATGACATCAGATGAATTCCACAATTAAGCTTCCATCATCTGTCTCACAGTCAATCAAGTACTGTAGATTGACCTTTAGCGATTCGATCATTGAGATAAGGCCTAATTACAGCTTCAACATTGCGAATATTGTTTTTTCTGCCTAATTATATGATTCTCGATAAATGTCAAGGTAATTAGATGAGTCTTCTTGAATTGCGTGGTGTATTGCCGATTTAGCTTCACCTATCAGTCACTCGAAAAACTGACAACAGAAAAAATTGCTCGTCTCGGTCAAATTTTCTCTGATGAGGGTTGAGAGATATCCAACTATATAATTACGTAGCGGGTGCTTTAGCTACAAATGTTCGCCGACGGTCTTGGTATTAATCACGTAATATCAATTTTCGTAGTAAAATTGAATTGCAAATTCCGACAACCTTCGGCATGTGTTAACCCCGCCAGGGCCGTATTGAGAAATTTGGTGATGGCTCCTCACTTTAGACTAATATTGTTGCTACCCTCTAAACATAATTTAGAATCGAATAGAGTTCATTTTCAGTGATCATACAGGTACAGTTAGTCAGGCTTGTATTAATTAAACTTCTTAACGACTTTGACAAGTATAGTTTCAAAATTCGAACTTTGTTCGTCACAAATCCAATTTTTTGGAACACATTATAAACTGGTATATTTCTTCCTAGAAAAGCAAAGCCTCGTTAATCAACTCGATATCCAGATTGTGTCAGTATAATTTCGAATCTACCAGAATAGTTTTGAGGTGCGGTAGAATGACATAACTGAACGGCATTCTTTTTGAAAAATGCATGCGACTGCTATTTTTTTTTTTATTCTACAACTGTTGAACGTCCGTTGCCTTTCCTAGTTACTCTAACCTAACTAATACAATTCAATTAGGGAGAGTACCAATTATGTCACATTTACAAAAATTCAAGACACAACATGAGAAAAGTTTATGATTGTAGTTCGTATGAATTGAAAAAGTTTGCAGAGTTTGAACTGAAAATTACAAACTAGAAAATTACAGTAGATGCTCAAATTGTTAACCAATAACTGTCTACAGGGTGAGTCAATATAGTAGAATCCTTAGATAGTGGTCGACCCATCAGATATACAAAAAAAAAATTCGAATGCAAGAAAATCTTGAAATCCACGCAGCGAAATTCAGTAGGTAATAAGAACAGTTGATCAGTAACTCATTTGGTTTTTTAGAAAATCGCATAATGTATGTATACGAGGTGTCCCACAAACAAAATACTCAAAACACAATTCAACTTCAATCACAAATAAATCAAAATTTACCGATATATCTGATTGTTAATTAAATCATCTCCCAAATGAAGTATACGATGTAATTTATGTTACGTACTTTATTATCGGTAGAATGTGTTGAAATCTCTTGTATTGGTGAGGTTGATAGAAAGAAAGGGTGGGACCTTTTTTTGACTTGAAGCGTTTCAAAAAATCATAAAAAATACGTTAGACAACATCATATTTCACGTCATTCCCCCCCTAGCATTTTCCATTCTTATAAAACTCACCCAAAATGTACCAGGCGTCTTTGTCAACTCCAGAAGCACCAAACCTATCTCGAAATAGTTAGTGTCTCATTCATCAGATTGTCGCCAACTAACTCCTAACCGACCCACTCGAATTCCTTCGAAGGACTAGAAGGACCAAAAGGGCTCCAAGCTCCAGAGGGATGATAATCCTTCCACACTGTTGCGCAGCTTTGTGGGTGTCGTCATCTAGCGGCGAAAGCGCAAAGCAAAGCTCTCTGCCCGAGTGTTTTTGAATCGATGAATACCGTTGATTCTATTTCTCAGTCAACGTGAATACTACGATTGGTACAGAGTACTGTAAGTGCGGATTTGTTTGAATGAATTGACGAGAGGTGGCACTAGTGGGATCACAATAATTCGGGACTCCAATCAAAATTAACGCTTCAACTTTCCAGTTTTCAGAAATAGTGTTCTGTGCAACTAGTGCGGAAAATCGTATATGTCAAACGAGTATGAAATATCCAGTTTCCACACGAGTTGTACACTATACTTTTCCGACGACCTACATGAAAAACATGGGTATGTCGGATTTTAATTTCGCATGACTGTATTACCTACTCACAAATCATTTTTACAGGAAACCAATTCAATTGCCTGAAGAAGCATATAAGAAATAAGTATCACACAAAGAGAACAAATTGTATTGAACATATAACAAAAACATTTGGGTACATTTTGGTCTGTATATTTGAACAATTGTTCAGTACTAACGGAATACTATTATTTTCTTTTATCAAGCCTAAACGGAACGAATTCGTTGTTTGGAACAAAATTTTATAGCTATGAATGAGTTTTAATGAAATTCTCAGATCAGTTTTTTGCAAAAAAACAAAAGAAACAAAGAAACTCATCAGTATCGCCAACATTAAATGATATTTTATGAAAATTCGCATGCTATTTATGCTTTACACGAAGTTAATTTGAAATCAAATAATATTTTTCGTATGGCATAAAATTGTTTTTATACTCTTTTCCTCAGACTTTTCAGTTTTACATTTTCCAATTTCCTATCAAATAAACTACGCAACACTAATTACGTCGCACCCCGAAATTTTGCCCCTGTTGAGATTTGAATAACTTTTTTCTTCTTTGAACAATCCGAATTCTGTTTGCACTGTTCGCTAGCTCAGTCCTTCAGCTATAATCTCGTACTTCTTCGATACATAAGGTTATTTCCATAAAATTGCTACAGGATGTTTTTTGGAACTGTGCAAAATTTCGAAATTTTCAAAAGGATCCCAAATGAAGAAAAACAGTTTTTTTCCAACTTTAACAGCAGAGGCATGAAGATTATCTCATTACCTTTGGCCATTTCCAAAATTGTCTTCTCATCACTTTTCTTCACAATCTCAAAAAATCAATTTTTTGGTTTTGCAGTCATAACTTTTTTCCTCTTCAACCGATTCTCAAAATTTCAGGATCATTTTGAAGCTGAAACGTTAGATGAACAGACATGAAGATTAGAATTTACTAAAGATAAATATTGAAGATCAAGGGTTTCTGCAAAGGTGACCCAAATCTAAATCCCCCTCGAAATCCCGATTAAAAAAGAAAAATTTCCAAAACGGTGTTTGGTCGAAACGAAAATATCACCACCAAAAATACTGATGCAGAATTTTTTACCCCCTCCCCCCCAAAATTTTTTTTGCGGGTAAAATTTTTGCTGGTCAAACGGTTAGATATATCGGTAAACATATTTCACCTGACTCCCACATCGGGATCGGATATTGAAAAAAAATAAAATTATTTCGCCCCCCTTGCCCCCTTGGGGTACTTTGGGAACGAAAGAAGGGGAAGGAGATTCTTGTGATTTTTATACATATAATTTTCGTGAGTTTCGTACAAAACTACTAAGAATCGCCCAAACTCGAGTTCTCCAAGTATCATAGTTTGATGTACTGGGCGAAAAAAATTTATTTTTCAGAATCGAGACAAGCGGTACCCATAGCTGTGTTCAGCGGAAAAAGTTGATCAAAGTGATAAAAAAAATTGTTTCATAGGCGTACGTATAACATTTTTTTTGGGGTCTAAAAAATTAAATCCTTTGAAAAAAATCCAAAACATGATGGAAGACTTTGTATAGGGTGTGAGAAGGTTACCCTAATATTTTGTTGTATTCAGATTTTTTTTATTTTGAATTTTTTTAATGAAGTCCTATATCTTCAGAAAAGAAAGACCTACGAATAGTTTTTTCTGTCCTGGTCTTTATTTTCACGAGAACGTAATTTTCAACCTGTCTTGTCAGTCACTCATTATGATTTTTGTTACGTTGGTTACGGACCATGAATTTTTTTTGGGCTGATTTTTTTTCTAGAACATGGCGTTTCATTTCGGTTTTCTCACGCACAATTTTTGACTACTGAAAGAAAAAAAGATCTGGATGTGTCCAGAATGGAAGATTCTTCCGAAAACAAGTTGATTTTCATTTAATTCTCCTCCCAGTCGGGATTTACAGAGTGTTTCAGATTTGGGTCACCTTCGAGGAAACCCTCGATTCTGAATGTTCATCTTGAGTAAATTCTGATCTTTAAATCTTCTCATATGAGGTTTCAGCTTCAAAATGAGCCTGAGTTTTTGAAAATCGGTTGAAAAGGAAAAAAGTTATGACTGCAAAACCAAAAAATTGATTTTTTGAGATCACTCTGTGAAGAAAAGTGATAAGAAGACAAATTTGGAAATGGTCAAAGGTAATGAGATAATCCTAATGCCTCTGATGTTCTTCATTTGGGATCCTTTTGAAAATTTCGAAATTTTGCACAGTTCCAAAAAACATCCTGTAGCAATTTTATGGAAATAACCTCATGTATCAAAGAAGTACGAGATTATAGCTGAAGGACTGAGCTAGCGAACAGTGCAAACAGAATTCGAATTGTTCGAAGAAGAAAAAAGTTATTCAATATTAAACAGGGGCAAAATTATGGGGTGCGACGTAATTAGTGTTGCGTAGTTTAAGTGTTTAGAGACAAAATTTGTATTTTTTTTAAACTTGTCACTTTTGTTTCACCAGGATTAGGCATTGATAACTGGGAGTTTCTACTGGGGGACCAAAATATCGCAAAATTATTTCCCCGCCACATTATTTTAATCAAACAGACAATGCCACCACGTCAAAAGCGTCCTGCAAGATGAATTGGAACAAGTTCCTCTTGTCTGTTACGGAAGAACTTCCACTAAGAAATTATGAGGCGACAAATTCAATTAAGAACTCTTCGAATAGATTTCCATATTATCGCGTTGTCAAATGAAATTGAGTTCGAATAAGTAGACGGCACAGTTGAACACCTCCCAATTGGACCTTGCCAACTTTGCGAAGATTGAAATGAAAGTTCAAACTCCGGAAGAAAGTGGCTGGTGCTCATTTGGAGTCATAATCTAGTTAGTTTCCGGAGTTTTTAGAAAAGCGGTGATGATTCATGGAGCGTTTTAATTTTTTTCTGGCCATTGTCGCATTTTTCTGGCTACGAAATCTTCGGCCCACCATCAGCAACTTTATTTTTTAGAATACGTCTCTGGACTTTTTATTTTGGATTTCGGTGCCCTCATGGTTTTGTTTTATTGCAAAGATCGGAGAAGTTATTGATATGAGAAAAATTGACATTGTTTTGGTCTGTTTTTATCGCACCTGTTAGTTATCGTATTGAATATTTGCACTTAACGAATGTCAAAAAATTGGAGCACCAAAATGGAACCAAATCCAAAAATGTCTGCAGTCGTATAAATTAGACGATGATTGCTTGAAAACAAAACGTCGGATTTCCAATGTAACAAAAACGGAAATGTTGAACTGACATTTATTTCCACACATTCACGAAATTCCAATATTTTTCGAATATCTTCGGAATTATGAGGGAATAAAATTTGAAAAAAAAAACGATCAATCAACCCATCAGTTCAATTTTAGACCTTTAGTGGAAATTCTGATTACACCACCAGATTCCCGATGTCTCGGTTTATTATTGATCGGAATTTTATCGAAATCTGTTAATCGATTGAATAGTTATAAGTTAGTAATAAATATATTTTGTCTTTTTTGGTTCTATATTGAAGACATTATGAAAGACGAATGCGTATCGAAATAGCCTCTATTTCGATACGCATTTTTCATTATTCGGAGATTGGTACCAAGGTGGATATAGGATGGTGAAACAGCTCTTCAATTGTTTCTGCGAAAAACTTGTAGACCGTTTGAGAAGGTACTAATATTTCAGCTACTTGAATGAAGATGGCGATCAGATTGATTATCGAAGAAGATTTCTGTTGCTTACGTATTTCTGTGGTTCGCATCTGACAGACGTGACTTGAAACGACATTAAACAATATATTTTTTATAAATCTGGAATGAATATTGATATTTTGACTCTTCTCAGTCATTTTTTATCTAGAATAGATGAAACTGATAAAAAGATGACAGAAGCACAGTTTCTGTTTTACCGACACAAGGTATGTCGCCATCTCTGTTAATTTCAGGAAATATTACTACGGTATGAAATCAAGTAGGCAAAGGTCTACAGTTTATTCTAGTGCTTGTTAATAGGAAGCTGTTTCACCATCCTATATCCACCTTGATTGGTACAATCGAACTGTCAAATGAAAGTCAGAAGAGTTAGGCCCAGCTTACTTCTGAGTGATTTTGGATTTCGTGATACTAGCAGTGAAAAACTCATGTTTTTATTGGTAAATTCCAATTCAGAGTGTGATTTGATTTAAATTTACCAACAGAAACAATAACAACATTGAATTTTCACCGCTGGTATCGCAAAAATCAAAATAGCTTAGCAGTTAACTGGGCTTTACTTTTGTGTGACAGATTTTAAATATCTCAATGTCATTAATGTTACCAATCGAAGATGTTTCTGTTATTCATCAATATGAATTAATTTTTTTTCAATAAAATACTTCAAGTTAATTCAAAATAGAAAAAATTTTATATGACACACGTTTTATATAAGACACGTTGTCGCACTTGTTCACTTGGAGCACTCCTCGCTTCGCTTGTCGTACTCCAAACAACGCGTGCGACAAAATAGCGTCTTAACTTATATCATAATATTCAATGAATAATTAGCAAAATACTGCCACTGGAATCTGGGGTTAATATCAACTAAAATATGATTCAAATAAATTCACACCAATGAAGAATTTTTGGAAGAATCATATTTCGTTAAATTTTCAATACATTGTGGCAAAAAAAAATTCGAATAATTATTAAATTCCGAATGGAGAGTTTTTTCCAGTGGGTAGTTTATTATCGCCGTGAATAAAACCCGAAAACTCGATGCGATGCAAGCAAAAATAACTAACGAATTGACCGTGTAAAATTCCACTTTATATCTCTGTTATAATGGTTATCGTCTGCTCTATAAAGTGTATGGAGTGCGGAGCATGCGAAAACTTTCATATCAGCAGAACTAAAATCTGAAATATCGGTAGTTAAGGTGCATTTTATCAAATATAGTGTTTTATTGCCTTCCATGCAGGACAGAAGAGTAAGATCGTTTATAACAGGAAGAACTACTGCGCCCGATTTATGGCCTCAAGATTTTATTGTATTGGAATGTTATGGTCAAAGTTTGTAACATGGAAGTAACTTGATCAACTACATGGGAAGTATATTCTGTTGTCGCAGAAATGGACAAAGATATGATTCAATAAAAATGGATTGTTCCCAATATGAGCTTCATGCGAATTTGTGCAAAGAACCAAGTTTTTGCCAATCCCATAAAATGAGGCATTGAACGACTGGGAGCCACATAAAAATTCTCACAACCCTTCCAGAAAAAAAAAACGTTTTTTGCCTTAGATTTTCGAGAATCCCTTGGTGGATATGTTGAAAGCGTTTAGTAGGATTTAAACTTTTCAAGTCGCCGCTCGAGAGCTTGATGAAGTGGGAAAAAAGTTTTCCACAGTGAAAATTTAATAATTTCCACTGGAAGACAAGAATGGTAAACGAATGAAAAAAGTTATTGAATAATGGAAGGTAATGACAAAGGGAATTCAGCATATTAGGTACTTCATTAAATAACTCAAAGTCCTAACCTGCATGTTGGAAACTCTGTGAACTTTGAAGTGAGTGCTGAAAAGTTTCAAGCAATGCATAATTTCTTATTTGGTGAACTAAATATGGTTTTCGTTTGTTTTTCTAGTTAATTATAATACGTGGTTGATTTCATGCAGGTAATTAGGAAATTTCGAATATTGGAATATTAATATTTTTCATATGGATAATTCAAATACGAAGAACAGCACGATTACTATAGACCAAGGTGGATATAGGATGGTGAAACAGCTTCCTATTAACAAGCACTAGAATAAACTGTAGACCTTCGCCTACTTGATTTCATACCGTAGTAATATTTCCTGAAATCAACAGAGATGGCGACATACCTTGTGTCGGTAAAACATAATCTGTGCATCTGTCTGAGAAGAGTCAATATATCGATAATTATTCCAGATTCACTGAAAATATTGTGTTTTGATGTCATTTCAACTCATGTCTGTCAGATGCGAACCACAGAAATACATGAGCAACAGAAATCTTCTTCGATAATCGATCTCACCGCCATCTTCATTCAAGTCGTGGAAATATTAGTACCTTCTCAAACGGTCTACAAGTTTTTCGCAGAAACAATTGAAGAGCTGTTTCACCATCCTATATCCACCTTGCTATAGACTAAACTTACCAGGTTGGCGTAACTTAGGAACTGACAAATACAGTCACTCGAAGTTATTGAAGGGCAAATATCTACATATATTCTGTCAGATAGCCAAGCAGCACTAAAAGCTCTGAAGTCATACACTTGTGAGTCTAAGCTGACTTGGGACTGTAACAAATTCCTAAGACAACTGGCAGCGAACAACCAGGTCACTTTGATGTGGGTGCCAGGTCATAAGGGAGTTGAAGGCAACGAGGAAGCAGACTGCCTTGCCAAAGAAGGGGCAAATACACAATTTCTCGGCCCAGAACCCTTCTGTGGACTTTCCAAAGCCCACTTGTGAGAAGAGTTCCGACGCTGGGAAGCAGATGAAATGAAATCTCACTGGAATAAAGTGCCAGGACAAAGACAAGCGGAAAGGCTAGTGAGCTTTTCGCCAAGGAAAGCTAAACAGCTTCTCGAGTTGGACAAAAAAGACTTGAAACTGGTAGAGGGACTCCTCACTGGACACTGCCCTCTGAGGTATCCAGCAAATCAGCAGCACCAAAAGCTCTGAAGGCGTACACTTGTGAGTCTAAGCTGACTTGGGACTGTAACAAATCCCTAAGACAACTGGCAGCGAACAACCAGGTCACTTTGATGTGGGTGCCAGGTCATAAGGGAGTTGAAGGCAACGAGGAAGCAGACTGCCTTGCCAAAGAAGGAGCAAATACACAATTTCTCGGCCCAGAACCCTTCTGTGGACTATCCAAAGCCCACTTGAGAGAAGAGTTCCGACGCTGGGAAGCAGATGAAATTAAATCTCACTGGAATATAGTGCCAGGACAAAGACAAGCGGAAAGGCTAGTGAGCCTTTCGCCAAGGAAAGCTAAACAGCTTCTCGAGTTGGACAAAAAAGACTTGAAACTGATAACAGGTATCACCTCAAAAAGATGGGTAAAACAGAGAGTGATAGTTGCCGCTAGTTCGAGAACTTCGTTGAAACTGCAGAACATTTGCTTTGCGAATGCCCAGCAGGCTCAAGTTCCTGAAAGGGGCCTGCTTAGAGCCCTACGTTGTCAGGAACCTAGCTCCCAGGAAACTGATAAATTTAGCAAGAAACCTCGGAATCCCGGGCCTCGAATAGATTGAGGGTTTTATGCATCAAAAGATCTTATAGGTCGCGTTGCTTGAGAGGCTGCACAGCCTCAACGACACCCCTACAATCTATAATCTATTGAAGGGCGGAACACTCGAGGAGAAAAAATTAGGGAACCAGTTTTGTATATACTCCAAATTCGCTTATTGTGTCTAATTCATGTGCATGACATCACAGTCGTAAAAAATAATTACCTCAGTAGCCTTCAACCAACTTATATTTTTATTATCTAGAATAAAGAGTAATTAGAGAAGCGCGAAACAATGAGATTAATTTCTGTTATTGATTATAGTAAGTTTTCTCAACATGAATACGCTTTCAAAATGATTTACATTAAGCACAATCGACATGAAAGACGACTTAGATTAATTAGCGGGGATGAGAGGTTCAAAAAATTTTCTCAATAAAAATTCCTATGAAACCTCCGAAACCAAAATCAGAGTTCAGAAGAATCAGGGAGAAAATTGAAGGGGGTCGAGCAGTCGGTTAGTTAACAGTTCAGCAGTGTAGCAGTCAAAAATCCTCACTTCGTTATGGGCCAACTTGAATGAAACAGGGTTTCCTAACATATGAAATTGAAGAATTAATTTTGATTGATATCTACCATAAAGAACGTGGGAAAATAATTAGCTTTGAATATATCTCAAAAATGTAAAACTCCGTCGAATGTTTACTTATAAGGTCAAGTTTCAACATACGTAAACGAAACACCAGAAGAAGAAGAAGAAGAAAAATAAGAAGAAGAAGAAAGGAAATAAGAGGAAGAAGAAGAAGAAAAAGAAGAAGAAGAAGAAGAAGAAGAAGAAGAAGAAGAAGAAGAAGAAGAAGAAGAAGAGGAAGAACGTTAGATCCGAATCGGCCCATTAGGGCCATACAAAGACGCGATTTTTCAAGGCGTCGTCGAGGCCCAGAAAGAAAAGGCCCGTCGCAGGAGCCCTTTTGCATTGCTCTCTCCCAACGCTCCAGCCGGATTCATCCGTCACCGTCACTTCCGGTACAATAGCGGGCGTCGGGACGCTTTGTCCGACCGATGGATGCCGAATGCTCGGCCTTTCCAAATTAATCGACTAATTGAAAACTTGGGGAATTTTTTTGCCGCGGCTGCCGAGGGTGATTTATAATATCGAGACGATGTTCGAAGGCGGCGAGCCGGCGACAAATCGATGATTAATTCGGGGAATTAAGATTTTCCAATTTGGTAGGCGAGCGGCATGGGAAAACATGTTTTTTTCGAACCGTCGAGGATGATTTTGATCGACCTTTGTGGGCCAATCGACGTAGAAGATCCGATATCAGCTTCAACTATCCAAGAGTACCTGTCGGTACAGTTATTCATACTGAACCATACTGAGCCATACTGAGCCATACTTGAAAGGTACGCCTTCCTTCGAGTTCGAGGGAAGGACACCGAGTTTATATGAAAGGGTAAGGAATCAATCTTGATGTGGGCAACAAATAGCGGAGGCAGCATAACAAAAGCTAGATTTTCTCTTCAAGAAACAGCCTCACAACAGCCCTGTACCTATACTATATACAAACCACTCTCGATAATACTTCAAACCTGACGTCAGAAGAATGCGAGAGAGATTGTTTTATTTTTGAAATCCCTTATGAAAATCGGTATTAATAGTACATTAAGTATGGAGAACGGTAAGGGTTACCCTTAACGTTCGACATGCTTATAACGTTTTTTTTGCACGATGATACCATTATAAATGATAAAATTAAACATTTTCGTCATATTGACTAGTTTCATTCATTTTATCAAGATATATACTTTGGTTTTTAGGTAGTAACTAGGGTGCATAACAACAATGGAGAATTAAGGTTTTATTTAGTTGTCAATAATTTTAAGTACAATTTTGATTATTATAAATTAAAATATGAGCGAAAGTGAATTCGAAGAAATTGAACGGGCTTGGGAAGAAGGGTGTTCCGCAATTATTCCTGAAAAATCTTAAATTCGTTATCAAAATACCTACCAAAGTTTTAAAAAATGGTGCGAAGGCAAGAATTTAAGAATCGATGAAAAGACTCTATTGACATATTTCGTTCAAAGACATATGCAGTTGAAAGCTCCTGATGGAAGCCTCTTGGTAGAATATTCAATGATTAAATCCACCGTTTTTCTTTATGATGGCATTGATATTTCCAAGTTTTCAACTTTGATCGCGTATTTGAAGAGAAAAAATGTTGGCTATAGGCCTAAGAAAGCGAGCATTTTTACACGGGAGCAATTTGAAAAATTTCTGATGGAAGCACCGGATGAAGAATTTCTAATTCACAGGGTAATGTAAGCTAGTTTAGGTAAAAGAAATACTCTAATGAAGATTTTTTCATAATTTGTAGGTCGCAATGATATTGGGAATATCTGGTGCCTGTAGAAGAGAAGAATTATGTAATATTACTATGAATGACATCCAACAAACCGATGGTTTAATGATTGTAAAATTACCCAATACAAAAACGAACATCCAGCGTAATTTTACAGTCGTTAATAAACCAGACGATAAAATTCCATATTTAGAAATTCTGCAAAATAAATTAAAATTAAGAGATTTTTTAACTCGACGGTAAGTGAATTACTTAACGTCGAGTTGGATTACTTACCGTCGAGTTGCTAGTAAATGTCACCTACTGACGTAAAATCTGTCACGGTAAACAGTCAAAAATGATCAATCGTGCAAAAAAAATTATAACGCAAGATCGTTTCAATCGGTTCCACTTGGTGTACTCCAAGGTTCGATTTTATGCTTTCGCTTTTTGTTGATGATAATGTCTCACTCCTCATTATCCATGTTCTTCTGGAATTATGGAGGTAGGGTTCTGGAAGTTCAAGAAGGAGGACCCAAAGATAAGATATATACCAAAGATAAGATATATACACTGCTCTCCAGCAACCATGGATTTACCGTCATCCTTCCTTGATAGAGAAACTAAGGATACACTCATTGATAAATAGGAAAAGTAGAATTGATTCAATGTAAGCCATCACCCTATATATGTGCCTATGAGGTAAAAAATATACCTGTTTTTCCAACTGTGAAGTAGGTAATACAGAGAATGATCCCCATGGCTTTGTGGAATCTAGAAAACGCTTTATCGTTGGGTATTCACCAGATTTTTCGAGAATCACGTTCTGAATGGAACTTGCCAACACGTATAGATTATGGGATTAGGCAGGATTCAATGTAATTTCGAAAATGAATGTTTTACATACGTTGAAACACCGTGCAGATCCTGACTCATAGTTGAGTGATTTTTTTCTTCTACAAAATAACCGTCCCTGATTTTAGAACGGACGTTTCAGTTTTGGGTTCGCATCATCAGGTCACTATCTTCTGAATGCAGATATAAACGAATTTAAGATCATACTTTTCAGTGTTCAAATTTCTTATACATGTCGTCATCTATCCATTGTTGTTGGAAAATGTGTGGGAGTAAATAGTATTGGATCGAAAAAAGTTGTACTAATCCAATGAATATTGACTTGTACACATTGCATGAGATTACCGCATTTATTTATGGAGACTATGTGATAAATTACTTTTTTGATGAAATTAAAATAAAAAAAAGTTGGCAGCGGTGGGATTCGAACCCACGCCTCCGAAGAGACTGGTGCCTTAAACCAGCGCCTTAGACCGCTCGGCCACGCTACCTATAGAGATCTTTGAACCTCAACACCTACTAAAAAAAATCACTAGGGAGCAAAATGAAAAAACTTACCTATGTTGCCACAATAATGGTACTACGAGCTTTAATCGTACACAAATGTCTATGAATTCATTCAGATAATTCTTTAGAATGAAGATATCTACATGTTAATATTACTTTTGATTCATAATGATCGAGGAATTTTAAGACTAGTCACATTTTTCTTTTTATCCAAAAATGGATATCGCCACCGATGGATTTCGCAAAATCATTCAAATATACCCCATAACCAATGAACTGAATGACTTTTGCCTGGAATTGAAGATTCCCAAGTTTAGCTCACTTATGGAATACCTACAAATGGACGGTTTTTTATTTTCCAACTCAACACTCAGTAAAATGTTTCCTTCAGCTTGTAATCTCCCTAGCAGCAGAATTATTACCGATAATTTTTTTCAAGGTCACGAAAGTTTTTGTCTTCGACTCGGGATAATTTTCTATCAACAAAAACATGAGGGAAACCGAGAAAAAAATTATAGGGAATTAATTCTGCTGCGGGGAGATTCGGTAAGAAAATTTGATAAATTGGATAGTTGCTTTTAATATGATGAGAAGATGAACCCCATTCTGCGTAGATGCTGTAGATAGTAACTGATGTTTATTACTAATATTTCAGGAACATTAAAAACCGTTATCCGTTTTCACATGTCTACCCAGATTTTATTCTGAGTGACGTTTGTCAATAAATATAAGGCGCTTCACTTTTGACAGAAAAATTATCACTTATTCCGTCAAAAGGAACTAACAAAATCATCGGGAGTAATTACACAAGTGCTTCAAAATTATCAGGTTTATTTCGATGCACGAGTGTAATTTGGTAGAATATTTCCGGAGTTAAAATTCAGTATTTATGCCTGTCAAGATGACAAATGTACATTTTAACAATCGTTACTATAGATACACGGACGGAGCGGGTATTTTTCGATACCTATCGAGTATTTACCAGCCCGAAAATGTCCCGCCGGGAATTTATCGTTGTAATTGATCGAAAATTTCCCGCTTCATATGGGATTTCACGGTAATCGCCCGTTGCTATAAGTACTACAAAAAAAAGCCTTCTTATTGGTTGAAAATAAATTAATGAAATTTTCTATCTAATCAGAGAGCTACTCACCTGTGGATCGTTGTAGAGGTCGAATTTCGAAACACCTTGTATATCATCATGTTTTTCTCATCTAAGTATGTTCTCAGAGAATTTTCAAAGTACTTAGTCTATTCCCACATAACTTTTTTGACTCTAATTTTCAAAATTGGAAAATCGCGAGTTTTTTTTCATGTATTGTAATTGGAATTAGAATAGGAGATACTATTTTCATCGACTACTCTCTGAAATTGATGTATGTACTCGTATTCAAACACTTTTTCAAATGCACTGCTTATTGTGATATACCATAGACCTATTATACTCATTAGTATATCTACTCAGCTATGCTGTTTGTCCATATTATACTGTATGTCTTTATGTTTGTCTATTTGTCTGAATTTCTGGGGAATCGAATTAAAACAAACTCAACTGATTTTCCTCATTTATTTTTGTGAAACAGCAATATGTGAATCTATATCATATTCATATAATATTTTCTAAAAATTAGTATTTATAATATAATTAACGAATATAAAGAAAATTGAGGCACCCGAATAGCGGCTATCACTGTATAGTACACTCGTTGCTTGTGGTGCATATGCATTCGTACTTTTAATAAGTACTCTGTGTTTCTTCGTGGGAAAATAAAACCATAGATATGCACAATGCGTCCATTTCTATTCAGTTACAAATAAACTTCAAATGTACTCACTCTCGAAGTTTTCAAAGTCTCGCATACAAATATTCAGTTACAAATTTAAATTGACTCGTATCATTTTGTAAAAATTATAATTGACTAATTTCCAACGATCCATATTATCTAGAAATGATAGCACACATTAAAATCGTTTAAAATCTAAATAAAACAACATTATAACCAAGAACCAAGCCAAGAAATTGCTTAAATAAAACCGACAACAACTGCCCTTTCCTTTTTTATACATATTACGAAACTGAAAAATTCGAAAATTGAAACAAATGCCAACAGGCGCTCTTCTCTGAATTAAATTAATTTAACTAAAACCATAGGGGTGTCAGTTGGCATTCCGACATCAATACATCAAACACTTTACAAATATTACAGTAAAAAATTATTCTAAATGAAAATGAAATAAGAGTGCCCGAGCAGGCAACAAAAACAACTTAATGACCAGTACCGAGTGACGAGAATAAAATCAATATTTATAAAAATCCAAAATAATTCAACAAAAGGTACACGAAGCACCTCAGAAACTAAGACTACGATATTTACATGGGCATGGATGTTTCGATACAATAGGTAGGTAACCGATTATTTTGATTTTATTGTCCACTGCAATCTACTAAATATTCAGGGACCAGCAGAAATATCATATCGACAATTTTTCTACAAATCGCGATAGATTCTGCATCAAAAGGAACCCCAAAAGACGTACAGTGCTCTTCTTCAAAACTTGTACAGGGTGGCCATCAGATAATAATGCAAAGTGCAGTATCTCGGAAACTATTCGTCTAAGAGACTTGCGGTGAAAAATGTTTTGACTAAAGTTACCAAAAGAAAATCCTGGAAATGATTGTCATGCCATCTGAAACTTTTGAAATGAATTTTTTTCAAATGAACAGCTGTAACTCCTGAACGACTGAACGGATTTCAACAAACTTGGTATCGTTGGAAAAATCATTCATTGGTCGATCAATTTCATCTTATTCGTTATGTGTCTGATTTTAGAGCGAGTTTTTTGACATAATAACAAAAAATTGCAAAATTGAAAAATAAAATGCAATTATATGACTTTTTTCCATAAAAATGTAGAGGAATGATACTAACTTTAGTTATAACATTTTTCACCGCAAGTCTCTTAGACGAATAGTTTCCGAGATACTGCTCTTTGCATTCTTATCTGGCCACCCTGTACAAAGCCATAAAATATCGTTTTGAACAACTTTTCCAAATACATTTTAATCGATAGTTTTTGAGACATACTGTGTAATTATTGAATTAATAAATTTCCCGCCAAACATGAAAAGTCCAACGACACTGTTCAACGTCTTTAATCAGGGTTTCTAGTGGATGAACTTCAAATAAATACTTTGGTTATACTCAACAAATAAGTTTTATCTAGGAGTTAACGTGATCCGTATACAATTATAAAAGTAGACGTAAAAATGACTTGAAATTTTTAATTTATATAGACCACCCTGTACATACATTTGTTCACTGAATTGGCCAAGAAATAAATGGTTATCCATTAACATTGGTTCTTCAGAAAATGTTTCCTTTGAAAATCACATTAAAAATCCACGATCGGTATACGGGGGAAGTGGAAAGATTGCCATGATTCACGAAATATTCCAGAGATCGGACAGAAACATTTTCTAATCACCAAGGAAAACATGTTTTCTTTACATCGTGAAACTCCCAATGTATCGCCGGTATATTTGACTCTTTGCTGCTCTGCTGAAAAATTCTAGTATGTTCTTGCATCGAGACGTAGAATACAAACTTTCACAAAGTAACAGTGTATTTAATTTCAGGAGATTTGAGCTGCCAACTTATACCGGACCAAGAAATCCACTAACCCCCGATGAACTCAAGTGTAATAAAATGGCATCGAAAATAAATCAACTCTGCACCGGACGACTCAAAGGAATGGAATCCCGAAGTGAGTCATTGTGAATTTTAGTAGGTCGAAACACCTATCTGAATCGAAAATTTCACATTGTGAATAATTCCGAGAATCGAATGGTCATTTCCGATTTCTCCGTTATTTCTGTAAACTTGGCAACGTCGCCTCGGACACTGTATTGTGATCCCCAGAATGAGTATACATCTATGGTTACGATTTGACTGGTGTTTTTTTTTGACACTTCGAGCCGTCCAGCAGTAATAATTTCTTTGTAATATTAAGGACATAAAAAGCTTATTCATTTCTGTACAAACAAGTATTAATGAGCATAACACGAGATCATTATAACAAGATTACATTGTCAACATTTGCACAACAGATACAAAACAGCAGCGCTGGGACTACTCCACTCGAATCCATGGTCTGAAGAGGTAACCTGGAACAAAAAAAAACGATTGATTTTCCCAAATAAATTATGTTCGGTGAAAAGAATTATCAGCCAAGTAGAACTTGTACGCTTCAATACATCATTTGAAGACATGACGAATTCAACTAGCTTGCTTTGTGCTCACATGGGAATTGTGTTTTCTACAAAAGATAATCTGTAAACGGCTCATAAATCTCGATGGCAAAAATCGGCATGCATACATGATTGATTCGGGCATCAGAATGCGTCAGCCTTTATTATTCCATCTAGCGTAACTTATGACTACGACTCTCCGTAGTTTTCTTCATCCCACTTCTGAAATGCGGGGTTGCCGGATAATTTCCAAGGCGATAAAATATATAATGAAGACTGTACAGGCATTCAACGTGGATGAAATAGTGAACCATTGTTCACCCTGTATTTCGTCGAAAGCATATCACTGTAGAATCCAACAAGAAAATCTAAATCGTGAAAATAGTAATTTACGTAACAAGTCCGGAAAATACTGTTTTTTTGGATGAGTGGACAAAATTCTAGGACGAGCGTAGCGACTCCTGGAAGTCTGCGAGTCCAAAAAAACTGTTTTCGGGCGTGTTGCGTACACAATTTTTTCAGCAACCGTGTAGAATAACAAATCAAAGAAACACATTTCTTTCAAAAATTGAAATGTTAGCTAATTTTATGTCAGATAGCTGTCAGTCGTTATTTTGCTGCTATGGTAATAATCAACTGCATTTATCAAAACCATACTACCAAGATTTTCATATTTACAATGACTACAACGATGTGATTCTTCCCGGCCTAGTCCGGGAAGTACGTACTTCCCGGACTAGGCCTGAAAAATGCCACTTTCTCAAAAAAAAATCGTGTGGAAAGTACGTACTTTCCGGACGGTTGCCGAAAAAAGTATTCTTCTTCATAGAGGCAAGAGAAAGGTATACCCTTTTAACGCGGGGATATCATTTTGTTATTTTTTAACGTAGAATCCATTTCTCCAATCAAAAAAACCGATAAAGTAGTGATAGTTGAAGACTGTGGCTTGAGAGTATACAACAAATGAAAATATAACCCACAAACCACAAAATATTTGAGAAAAACCAAATACGTATTTCGTCAACTATGTTGCCATCTTCAGTGGAAACACCAATTAAAACTCCTAGGAAATGAGTTCCAAAGTATCGATGACAACTTGGTTGCCGAAGTACGTATTTGGTTTTCTCGAATATGTTGTTTTTGGGTTATATTTTCATGTGTTGTACAAAAAAACCGAAATCGAAAAGAAAATATTATTATGAAAAATGGGATATGATAATCTGTTTCTTAGTATCTAGTTGATATAGTTTGAATTGTTGTTAGTTTTATTGAAATAATGAGTTTCAATGACTGCTTTTTTCGACATTTGACATAACATAATGGAATGACAACTACCAGTAGACATTCGCTTTTTGTTTTATCGCCGCTTCGTCCAAAGCCCACTTGTTCAAAATGTGCGTTTCAAAGTCTACATGAAAAAAACTAAAAGTTGTGCATTTCGAAGATGATTCTAGCAAAAAAAAGTGCACATTTTCGAAATACATGCTGTGGCTTAGAAACGATTAGAGATATCGATATGCTGTTTTCACACCATTGAGTTTGTCATAAAAATTGACCCTCAGACACAGCCATCAGTTTTCATCTATCTAGTGTGAAAATAGGACTTTAACTTTCAAAGTGTCAAATTTCGCCCACCCTGTACAGGAGGAGCGTAGTTCCACAATCCACGTGCCCATCGCGAATAGTTTCCCCATACGGGGGAAAACCGTCACAGACTTGGCAACACCGCCCCGCATCCGTGCCTGAAAGTCGCGGTCGCATTAATCCCGGCTTGCCTCTGAAGCGTGCATTAAACAAATCGCAATGGCTGTGACTCGCAGACGATGCCGCATTCATCATGCGACTTGTCAGTGGAACTGCTACCAACGAGAATAGGGGGGGGGGACTTGGGGGACCGATATGTACATTATGCAAATGAACGATGCGATGACGTGTGGTGGGTACGCGAGAAATGTGGGGTTTTTCGAAACTGCATTCGATACTCGATGTGAATTCACTGATTCGCTATACAGGGGATCAGTTTGTGGTCTGTTCGCTTCGCGGAATTATTTTTTTTTTCGAATTATTTTTTTACGACTTCAAACTCGGAATGTCCGAGCCTATTGGGAAGTATCCGTAATCAAGATTTTTATTCCACGTTATAAATTGTGAAAATTCATTGAACACGTATTTTTATTTTTCTCGTACGATCAAATTAGACCAAGAAAAAATTCTCGATTATGTAGTTTTGGCACTTCCACCATTCTGATGACGTACTAGCGGGAAAAGTCTTGTTCACATAGCTAAAATGCTACCACTTTTCCGCTTGTACACAGTTTCTGGAAGTATCGATATGTCTATTATAGTCAGATATGCACAATGGAATTAAATAGAGATATTTATGATTGTGAAATAAATGGCCAGGTACAAGATAATTATGACACTGGTAATTTTTCTTTAAAGTTGATTATGCTACTCAAATACTCCATGTTTGAATAAATATTTCAGTTCATCCAAAAAATTAGTGATCTCAATCTGGCAATAGTGAAAGAATTATAACCAACAAATATCCCCAAATGTCACCATATCTAGGAAGTACGTCCTATAGTTTTCCGCCATACAAATTGTAAGTCACTGTATTAAGATACAATGGGCCATTAGGCCTAAGTGTCATCGGAGACTTCGGTCAGACGAGCCTACGAAGGGGGTGGAGTTTTAAGTGGGAAAAAAAAAAAAAAAAAAAAAAAAAAAAAAAAAAAAAAAAAAAAAAAAAAAAAAAGTCACTGTATTTTGAAGATTGAAATTATTTGGATAACTTCAGTAGTCATTATATAGACAGCAGTAATGTACCTGATTTTTTTTTATTCAAATAATAGTTTAATGAGAATTCGTTCGAAGGAAACTTCACCATTTCCGGATAAGAATTGATGATGCGCGCTGTATTATGACTAATTGAACAATTTTATTTCCCCATCTGATGACCATTTCCCTGCCACCATCCATCTGGCATCTAAATCGGTGACTTATGGTGACAACAGAGCAATATCGGAAATCAACGACGTTAAAAGATGAATGGTTTCGGATTTTAACGATATCTGCTGGGAATTATATGAGCATTGCGTTGCAGCACGCTAATAGATCGCTTTAGATCGTTTCATTTTAATTGCAGTTATTTTAGAATGCCGGGTAAATTTTCCGAACGCCCCCATATCGTGTTCAGAAAAACATAGATCCGACTCGAAAGACCAAATTAATGTTCTGGAAAATTTTAAATTATTTCAACTTGAATGGCAATACTGTTTCTATCAAGTAACTATCTTATGCAGAGCAAGTACCAATTTTTTGGTCCTATATATGAACTCTCTAAAGCCGCCACACATATTTTGTTCAGAAAAACATAGATCCGTCTCGAAGGACCAAATGTCTGACAAATTTCAAATTATTTTCACCCGGATGATGCTGATGCTATGAAAGTACTCATTTCTTGGTCGTATATATGAACCAACCCTCTAAAGCCGCCACACATATCTTTTTGAGAAAAACATAGATCCGTCTCGAAGGATCAAAATGTCTGACAAATTTCAAATTATTTTCAATTGGATAATGTTGATGCTATGAAAGTACTAATTTTTTTGTCGTATATATGAACCAACCCTCTAAAGCAGCCACACATATTTTGTTCAGAAAAACATAGATCCGTCTCGAAGGATCAAAATGTCTGACAAATTTCAAATTATTTTAACTTGGATGATGCTGATACTATGAAAGTACTCATTTTTTTTTTGTCGTATATGACCAACCCTCCAAAGCCACACATTTCGCCCCTTAATTATAACTCTCCCGGCGCTCGTCAACTTATCAGGGAGGGTCTGAATTGTCGTCTCTTTGAATTTTATATTCAATTTGGTCGCATAGAAATTGGATTATGAGGAACGTCTAGTGAGGAGCGCATTCTTTCGTTCTCTGTTTTGCCGGAAAAGTTGGTTTGACGAGTGGTGGAGGAATTAATTTGCCTCATTGGGCATTCAGTTTGGAATGCTGGAAAGTTATGAACGCCAAGTGGATGGTAATCAGGTGAAACAGTTGAGGGGCATTAGCATTACGGGTGATAAAGATTGGGAGATCCTTAGGTTCAGGAAATATTAGGCAAATGAAGAGGCTGATTATTATAATTTGGTTTCGTTAGAATAGTATATTATCATACAAGTTCTATAAAATGCTATTTTGTCGCACGCTCTGTTTGGAGTACTAAGAGCGAAGCGACAACGTGTCTTATAAAACGTGTGTTATAAACAATTTTTTCTATTTTGCAATAATTCGAAGTATTTTATTGAAAGAAATTGATTTGTTATCGATAAATAACAGAAACATCTATGATGATGACATTGAAATATTAGAAATCTGAAGCACAAGCGTAAAGCCCAGTTTACTGTTGAGCGATTTTGATTTTTGCGAAATTTTACTGCTATAGTATCACCAAATCCAAAACCGCTCAGAAGTAAGCTAGGCCCGACTTTCATTTGACAGTTTTATTGTACCAACCCCAAATAATAAAAAATGCGTATCGAAACCGAGGCTATATCGATACGCATTTGCGTTTCATGATGACTTCATTATAGAACCAAAATAGGAAAAAAACATTTTCGAAATTACTGCGTATATATTTTCCGAATCGGCGTGCCTATTGGATGTCCAGCAAAATTGCCAGATCTTACCCCGTTGGATTGTATTCTCTGAGGTTATTGAAAAGCTAAAGTTTATTTCAATATAACTGAAAATATAGGAAATCATCCATATCAGCTTTTCTCGTAAAATAACAGATTCGTGAAATTTCTTGTTTACCAAAAGAAATTAATACGATAAAAAAAGCTTTTGTTTTTTTTACTGTTGACAAATCAATATAATCGCGTTGAATCATCTATGATAACTAATGACAAACTATATCGAAGCATTCCATTTGAGTTCTCTAACCTAATAAATATCCTGGCAATGGCTCATTTTTCTGGAATTCGCTGTACCTAATCCGGGTCGAGAAGTCGCATCAAAGAAACATTTATTTCGGGAGTAGTCAAGCGAATGTTTACAAAGATTTAAACACCAGAACAGTGTAACAAGTTGTTGGCCGGCGTAATAGACCAGTTGCTTCGGCTGATGTACAAACAAAACAGAGAAAACAACAACAACAATGGGCAACCTATCATTGCGAAGAGAGTAGAGGCAGCTTGTTGATTCTCAGTTTGATCAGCGATTTTGTAACAGGACAATATTCTGGGACTTCACACGTACATTTTGAATTAATCGTTCGATTTTTGTTTTCAAAAGTTCCTTCATCACATCGAATGCAATATGAATTTTTTCTATTTTGGTTCTATAATGAAGTCATTATGAAACGCAAATGCGTATCGAAATAGCCTCTGTTTCGATATCCATTTTTTATTATTCGGAGGTTGGTACAATTGAGCTGTCAAATGAAAGTCAGAAGAGTTTGGCCCAGCTTACTTCTGAGCGTATTTGGATTTGGTAATACTAGCAGTGAAAAACGCAATGTTTCCATTGGTAAATTTCAAATCAGAGTGGGATTTGATTTAAATTGACCAATGAAAACAATAACAATGTTGCATTTTTCACCACTGGCATCGCAAAAATCAAAATCGCTCAACTGTAAACTGGGCTTTACGCTTGTGCGTCAGATTTTAAATATTTCAATGTCATCATTGTTACCAATCGAAGATGTTTCTGTTATTTATCGATATCAAATCAATTTTATTCCATAAAAAACTTCATCATATAATATTCTTGGCCTGTTGGGTATATGCATTATCTTTGATTGCATAACACCCACTACTGTGGTAGACCTTCGATTCTAATTTTAAGTTGCAGAATTATTACTCGGTACACTTATAATTCGTTCAAAAATAACCAATAACTGTACCACTAATCGCATCGAGTTTGAAAGACGCATTTCGTTCAGCCAATTCGGATAATATGACCCAAATTTGTAATAATTTGAATATTATACAACAAAGAGTAATTCAATCGAAAAACTTGGTAGAAATTCGAATCATTCGATTGCTTTTAACGAACTTATTCCATGAGAAGATGAAAGTTTGAAACTATCATTAAAACACGAAATTGTCTTCGAAATAGTGCTGAAAATTTGCTTACCGCAATAAGAAATTACAACAACTGTTTCCTTTCTCAGACATATAGCCAATAGGGACTCTTTAAACTGTAATATCGTGTTTTGATAGCTCCTATCGACCATCTAGTGACGTATTTCGAACTATTAAATGACCATTTCCAACAAATTTTGAATGGCTTTACTTGGTTGAGATTGCAACGATTTGCGGAATTTGGGCATTCTCAAGTCCTATTTGTTACGAAAATAAATCGAATTATCTTATTTTTATTCACTAATAATGGATAATCTCCTAAAAAAACAAGAACTTATTTCGAACTAACAACTGACGTATATACTCGTCACCATGACCAACTAGAATTGTGGGACTTTGGGATACTAAAGAAGCTAGCAAAGCCACACACGAATTTCGACTCGGGATAGATCACATAATTTTAGGCTCATTTTAGGCTAATTTATTACCCTATTCCCAAATTTTTTGCTCTTCTCTTTGACAGAAAAAACTGTGGCTTCGCTAGCTTCGGCCGAACTCAGCAGAGCCATTTTTGAAAAACAATAATTTTGGTGTTTTGAAATAGCCAAATTGTAGAGCTTATTTTAGGCTAATTTATTACCCTATTCCCATTTTTTTTGTTCCCTCCCTTAATAGAAAAATTTGTGGCTTTGCTAGCTTCGGGCGAACTCAGCAAAGCCATTTTTGAAAATTCACTTTTTTTTGCGATTCAATATAACGATATCCAAGTACTAATTTTAGGCTAATTAATTACCCTAATTTGATTTTTTTTGCTCCACGCATTACAGAAAAAAACAAGATTTTTCGATTTTCGCCAAGTCGATGATGCAATCATTTCAAATTATAATTTTTTGACGATTTAACTTGTCAAACCGATGATACTCATCGCTGGATCAATAAAATGTCCATGTTAGAATGTTTTATTTATGTAATTAATTAGCCTAAAATTAGTCTTAAAATGTCCAAATATCAAATGACAGAAAAATAATGTTTTTGAAAAAATTGCTCTGCTGAGTTCGCCCGAAGCCAGCAAAGCCACAGGTTTTTTTTAAAAAAACGTCGATAAAACATTCCAACATGGACATTTTATTGATCCAGCGATGAGTATCATCGGTTTGACAAGTTAAATCGTCAAAAAATTATAATTTGAAATGATTGCATCATCGACTTGGCGAAAATCGAAAAATCTTGTTTTTTTCTGTAATGCGTGGAGCAAAAAAAATCAAATTAGGGTAATTAATTAGCCTAAAATTAGTACTTGGATATCGTTATATTGAATCGCAAAAAAAAGTGAATTTTCAAAAATGGCTTTGCTGAGTTCGCCCGAAGCCAGCAAAGCCACAGGTTTTTTTAAAAAAAAACGTCGATAAAACATTCCAACATGGACATTTTATTGATCCAGCGATGAGTATCATCGGTTTGACAAGTTAAATCGTCAAAAAATTATAATTTGAAATGATTGCATCATCGACTTGGCGAAAATCGAAAAATCTTGTTTTTTTCTGTAATGCGTGGAGCAAAAAAAATCAAATTAGGGTAATTAATTAGCCTAAAATTAGTACTTGGATATCGTTATATTGAATCGCAAAAAAAAGTGAATTTTCAAAAATGGCTTTGCTGAGTTCGCCCGAAGCTAGCAAAGCCACAAATTTTTCTATTAAGGGAGGGAACAAAAAAAATGGGAATAGGGTAATAAATTAGCCTAAAATAAGCTCTACAATTTGGCTATTTCAAAACACCAAAATTATTGTTTTTCAAAAATGGCTCTGCTGAGTTCGGCCGAAGCTAGCGAAGCCACAGTTTTTTCTGTCAAAGAGAAGAGCAAAAAATTTGGGAATAGGGTAATAAATTAGCCTAAAATGAGCCTAAAATTATGTGATCTATCCCGAGTCGAAATTCGTGTGTGGCTTTGCTAGCTTCTTTAGTATGACTTTGGGTTCAATTTGCTGCATCCAAAATATTCGTCAATAGTTTTCAAGTGCCTGGAAAGTGAGTGAACGCCTGACGTATATATCCGTCACCGGATTGTGAATATATCCCAATGAAAATTCAAAACTAACATCAAGAAATCCTGCTCTTCAATACTCATAAATATCGGGCATCTGAAAAATGAGAGAAAACCTTGACGAATATACTCGTCATCAATAAAAACCAGAATTTTGGGGCTTTGCATTCAATTCACAGCTTCCAAAAATCATCCAACTGGGTTGAATCTGTCGATCTTGCTGGCCATTCAGTAGGTTTTCATTTACCAATTCATATAGGAGAGCACTGTATAAAAAATTTGTAATGATTGACAGCCCGCTAATGCGATTGGAATGTTAAAGTTCCTTCGACCTAGAAATGTGAATGGAACTGAGTAAGGGAGGAATTTGAACGGGTGGCGTATTGAGTGAATCATTGTGTAAAAACTGTCAAGATTAATTCAGTTGTATTCGTTGGAATGGAGTTGATAGATGAGTGAAAAATTCAGGAAGGAATGACTAGCAATTACCTTGTTTTATATTCAATGTGAAGTAGTTTTGTTGACTATGTATGAATACCATACGATTTGAATTTGAGAGATTACAGAGTGGCAGGTACTTAGGAAAAAGTACCGGGTTATTATTGGAAATATGTTTATGATTCTGGCAACAACATGAACAAGTATTTTCTCAATTACTTTTTATTTACTACCAAATACGATCAGAAACTCTGTTGAATATATCAGAAAAAATATAGTCCCTGTTTTTTCTTTTCAAATCGATGCCACGATTTGCTAGAACTATTGATAATTCTATTGAATCTACTTAGTTGTAAAGCAACCCTCGAAGTCTCATTTACGTCAAGTCTAAGCATGAAGTTATAATTTATATATCAATTTGAATTGCAAGATTTATTTCAAGGCATCAGCAAATATGGTACTTCAAAAAAATTTCTGGTCCCGTGTTTTCTGTCGCTCAAAAACTGATATTAATGATATCAATATCAGATATCAGATATCAGATCCAAATAAAGGGCTTTTTGCTGAGCATATCAGCTTAATTGATTCACCCAGACACTAAAGAACATCGAAACGTTTATATCACGAGAATATTGGCTGAAGCCATTCAAGAATTTCAATCTCGATATATATAGTGTCAGCAACTGAGAACGTAGTTTTGTCGATTAGAATTCTGACATACTTAAACAAATACATTTTCATGTAAATAATTTTTTTGAAAAAATGGATTAGCCATAAATTGGACTAAAATGATTTTTGAAAGAGAAAAATAGTCTATCCAATTCAAAATATCAAACATAGTTTGAAATGAATGTCTGGTAGACTACGAGCAGAAAACAACTACTTTCCTGGTAAATACCACGCAGAACATTGAATTATATCTGTTCGTGGTCCATGCAACGATTCACACTGTGAATGCAGATCGCAAATGTTTCTTTCTTCCTAAGACGTGACAAATTCACATCGAGACAGGCACGCCTAACAACCTACAGACCGGTTTCGGGCTTATTGGCCCTCATCAGTGCAGGGTAGTTATCCGAGTAGAGACCGTAAGATCTCCACTCGAAGCGTTGCCTGTCCCAATGCATTTTCGTCGTGTCTATTTGACCGCACAGAGCCGCGTTCCAACAGACAATTGGAAGTGGCGACATCATGCGACATCATGAGGCTTTCTTCTGCCATGTGAATCGTTGCATGGACCACGAACAGATATAATTCAATGTTCTGCGTGGTATTTACCAGGAAAGTAGTTGTTTTCTGCTCGTAGTCTACCAGACATTCATTTCAAACTATGTTTGATATTTTGAATTGGATAGACTATTTTTTTCTTTAAAAAAAAAATATTTTTTTTGCATTTTTTTTTGTGATGTCCAATCCAATTATGATTATCAACACTTTGTCAGCTATGAATTTCAAAACATAATCAAGAACAATGAAGAAAATCAAACTTATATTCCAAAACTCCAAGCAATGAGCAATATCTCTTATCAATATCAGCGTTTTTCATCGATATTTTCCGATAATACTATACTGATTATAATGCCTTCAATCATATTTTTGAGTAAATCATTTATTTATATATATAGTTCAGAAAGAAGTCGTTACTGGCTTGTAAGGAGTCAAACTCAAAAATAGTGGGGTATTGCACCAATAAAGTAAACGTGTACTCTGTTAAGTTTATGCAAGCTTTCGGAATTTAATATAATTCCATCATCAGGGAACTACAATTATAAATTATGATTACAGTGTAACTTGATAGATAGTGATATCTTACAGCTTACATGTGTCATCAAGTATTAGCAAGAGATTTTCTTTAATAAAATTGTTGCTTTGGTTTTCATTTTATGCTTTCGTGTTGATATATTTAGTTTATTTCACTTCTGATGTATATCTCGATGTAATTATTTTATTATTCACTATTCCGTTGACTCAGAAGCACTGAAGTTTCCCAACAGATTTATTATAATCATTTGGAATTTCGATTAATTCACTTCGGCTTAGGTACGTTGAAGCGTATAAAATATCAATTAAGAAAATTACGTTACATTCTCAACATGCATCTGAGGCAATATAAATCAGGCGGTGTTCTAACGACTCTTCAACGAATTTGAATATACAGTAGGTTAAAAGCAAGAAGTGTCTCTGATTCATTATAACAGGCATCTGTCAAATATCATTCAATACTTTGGACTAAAAAAGCATCTATCAAGAAACGACACGTGAGGTGATTATTTTGATGTTTAGCTGTGGCATGATTCACTTTTTATCAATTTATATTCGTGGATCGATACTGATTAATTAAAAAAATTTGTGTTGTGAACTGACTAATTTTCTTCATATTGGGCCAAAACCGCCTGCACAGAAATCGACAGCAAAGTTGAGAGGTTGCGGTTAGGTCAAGTTATTTATTAGTGAACTCACAGTATAGCGTTTGAAAACGGTTTTCGAGGCACACCAGCTTTCTATAACATTGTAAAACACGAAATTAACCTTCAAACGCATTTTCGCGCTGAAATATGAGAAGGAAAATCGATCGAATAAACAGGATGAAAATGATTGAATCACATTTCCATGGAGCTGTATAACGCATACGATCCCGGGAATGTCATAAAAATATCCCACCGAGAAGACTTTGAATTTATTCAGCATAATTCACATTATTGAAACCGAAACGCTCGAAAATAGTCTGCAAAGTTTTTTATAGACGCGAGAATGGTATTAGGGGGGCATGAAAATAGTAATTCGCACTAAATTGCTTTTACGTTTTTCACCCCCTTCTAGCCAAAATGTTCGAAAATTATTATTTTCTAAAACCGGTTAACAAAATAGCCTTCGATGCTTTCGAATCTCAACACAAAATTGTCGTTTTCCAAGGACTGTCATTAAGTGACAGCATTTGCGCACGTGAGCGGAAATATTAAAAAAACGCTCGCCCCTACTTGCCTCTACCATAGGTACATTTTTGAAAACGAACTCATATTTTCTTGCAAGATTGAAAATAGTGAATGTGAATTATCTAAGGCTAAGGCACTTCCTCATGTAGCAGAAAGAGCAAAAATCGTAAATTTCAACTTCTTACCAGAGAAATCGAGGAAAAGTACATGAAATGTTCTTCTTTCATAAAGTTTTCTTTTCTAGGAACTGCGATTGCAATCGAAACAAAATTACTCAGATCTATGTACAGCTGATAGAAAATATTCAAAACAGTTTCATCAGAAGAGATGTCACATAATTTAAAATTTAAATCAACTTGAGTTGCATGACAAAAACTTTTGAATTAATTTTCACCCAAATCCTATATTTTTCAAAATAAACATTCCCAATGGACGTCTGCCATATATCTGTCATGTAGCAAATCTACTTTCTGATGCGCCCCTGTATTTTATCTACTGGTTTCTTGGCGCCTCCACCATAGTTTGCATTATACGTTTTCACCGATTTTGGCGATTTGCCAATAACGCATAATCTAAGAGGATTTATCATTGCGACAGGGTTTACTCATATTCAATACAAAACGCTCAACTCCAGAGAAGTGTTGCGGTCCATGATATACTGGTTTGAATAATTTTTCTCAATCAGAATGGGCATATCACTGAAAAAATAATCATAATTCGAAAGAACAATCTTGATTGTGCATACGTTCTTCCGTGACGATCATATAAATATGCTTTTTCTATTTTAGTTCCATAATGAAGTCATTATGAAAAGCAAATGCGCGTATCGAAATAGCCTCTGTCTCGATACGCATTTTTTATTATTCGGAGGTTGGTACAATCGAACTGTCAGAGAGTCAGAAAAAAAAAACAATAGCAACATTGAATTTTTCACCGCTGGTATTGCAAAAATCAAAATTGCTCAACAGTTAACTGGGCGTTAGGTTATTATCAATATTATAATTAGCATTGAGGTAGATTAGTTTACTATCATTCACTTTGTAATCTGTATAGTAGGAAACGATATGAGATATCATTGTCTCAAACATGAGTACTTTGTTTTCAATGATTGTCAAGAATGTCTTGCTCTCTCAGCTTTTTTGTTGTTCGTCTGGTTAATACGTCATGACTTTAACAAATTTATAAACACATTATGGATTCTTTTTGCCCTTTTTTTCCGTTCGGAAGTGAATAAATAAAAAAAAACGACATCTAGATCCCTATTTTCGACACCTGATAATTTCTTCAATTCCGCAAATAAGGCTAATGACCTCAGAAGTGGATGCCTTGAACAAAAAAAAAACCGCAAATAATCGCGTCCATTCAAATTTAATCTCGAACGAAGTCCACCGGCAAACCAAAACCTAACCTCAAACAAGAAAACTTGGCCTGGTATCATCCGATGCCCTCTCGAACAAAAAAAGTTCAGACCGAAAAAAGCTGTCGAGCTTTCACTTCTGCTAGGCCGGCGTCCGTGCATTCGCCTCTTTGGCGCCGCGACGCTCACTCCGAAATATACGCCCCCCCTACCCCTCCCACCCCGAAGGAGACGGGGAAAACTACCCATTATTGCCTACGGTTATCTTAAGAAGCTCCAATAAAAGTGTCGTCGAGAAAGTGAGGCCGCCGTTAATAACAATTGCCGACCGTCAATTTACGGATGAATTATCTAGGAGGCGGCGATAAAATCTTTTCACTCGATAGTTTCGGGATATCCAGGAGCTCTTAGATCCTGGCGATTTTGTGGTGCCGTTTCCTTGTTTCCCATCGTAAAAAACAAGAAGGAAGGGAGGATTTTTCTCTTCTGGCATTCGGATTCATCTGAATAGGAATCTAGTTGGCATCTCAGTAGTTGTTCTGTATCAGATATGAGCAATTTGACGGTATAATGAAGAAATCATCTTGTACAAGAAAATATTTCAGATTTTTTTCTTTACTTTCCTTCCTCAAATATCTAATGTATCTATCTGCATGAGACCTTGCGATAAAATACAGTTTTTGGTTCAATAATCTACATCTTCTGAAACTCTTGCTTCACTTGAGATTTTTTTTCTAAGCAGAAAGTGGTTTAAAGACGAGCAGTCAGTCATGTATTGAATAAAGAATAGGGAGTATCATTCATCTCGGGGAATTGAGAGCGGCGTTTGGTGAAGAGTTTGGTGTTGTGTCTCGTATCCAGTTGACTTGAGGGTTAATATACAGTATAGTATCAGATTGTATGTGAATCGTAGTGAGTATTTTATATATATAAAGATATACATGCATGAATGTTATTCGTACTATTCTGTATCGTGTTCTTTATGACACTATAGTGAATAAAGATCATATCATTCTGTCTAATAATGTTTGTATCACTATATCACTATAGTGAATGGATAACTCAGAGCAGGATAAGCGTACATTCTTTCTTACTGAACCAATCATGGAGGTCCATGTACTACCACAGATAAGAAAACCTTACAGATGAGACACTCTGCTCATTTTGTTTGATGTACCGACATCCGTTTTCATTTAACTCGGACCTTTAAATTTTGCGCATCGCAGTTGCCGGTTAGTCGTTGTCACCGCTGAAACTACTGATGTGCAATGTTGCCACATTAGTAATGCATAATCAACACCAATATAATAGCTTACCTACGAGATTACCTATCTGAATGAATTTCGCGATGAAATTCGAATATTTTGATGTGGCTTCAGGAAAAATGAAACACGATTCAATTGACTCTGAATTTCTCAAATTGAAATGTGATATAGCAATATAGGTAAAGCAAAAATTGTGATATTCTCAATATCAGTTGGTAAGCATTTTTCCAATCCAGTTGACGACACGTTGCCTTCGATACTATCAAGGTCAACGTAGCTCCGTCGAAAATATTTGCCTGGACATCAATACGATCGCATAAGGTAAACCATCCCCCTGATTGCTTCCCTTCTACCCCTCCACCCTTCCACCAACCCGGTTGCCGAGCCGCGAGCAATTCATTACTGGAAAGTCGATGATGGAAAGAAACTTTTCATCGGACCTCGCGCGCCATGGCATTATGAATGATGACTGATGACACGTTGAGAGTCGATGCCGGACGATGTGTCTCAATCTAGAGAGGCCCCTATATATCTATAAATCAATTCTTGTGTGGGCGACCTGCGACTCGATATTAATCTACGAGAGTGGCAGAGAGAGGGTCTGGATGTAGCCTGATGGTCACCTTATTTCTTGGAAATAGTCTGGGGGTGGAAATACGCGATGGGATTGAAAATACCCCAGCAATAACGCGTTGCTGCATTTGTTGTTTAAAGTCTTCAGTAACTCCGAAGGTTTGAACTCTCTTGGAGCTGAAGAGAAGAGCGAGTTTCTGGTAAGAAGTGTTTGCGATGCACCATGACAGGGCATGGATATTGGGGGCTTTATAGGCAAAACCTTGCCTGACATCAATGAATTTGGTATTGTGATGCCCACCTCCTAAGGAGAAATACAAGCTTCACTTTTGGTTCTATTTAACCTTACAAGATCATCAGATAGCCACTGAGAAATTTCAACCAGATCTACGTTTACAGTATCAACCAGTCAGTGTCTTAAATCTCTGGCTTCGTTGGATAATATAAGCCAGGACATAGGCTGATGTGTAGCAGAAATAGTTGGTGCCAAAACTGACCCTTGTGGAACACCGGCTTTGATAGTTACTCTCGTAGTTACTCCTTAAGATGAGATGTCATCGAGTAAAAAATGGGGAGATATCTATTCGAAAGAAAACTTGATTGTAAAGAACACAGTTGTGTCGGCATATCGTAAGATGGAAGGTTCCAAAAGGAACTTCATAATTCAAGACTTCTTGAAGGCTGTTAATCAGGTCTTTAGGAATTAAAAATTCCAAAGCGGTTCTGCTAGCTCAAACGAAGGTCTCATAAAGCCTTATCGGAAACCTACCCTTGGTCAACAACCAGATCCAATCTTTGACCTGAAGTTCATTTACCCAGAACTGCAGTTTATGAACTATTATAAGTCTTCTTCTCTAGAGTTGAGTTACTAAAAACAAACCTAGATAACCGAACGTGCAGGTTAAGGAACGTGTCATCCTCAGAACAACAAACCCAGTAGAATAGTATCGCTCCAAATTGTCTGAAGCCAACATGAAATTCATATTCGTATGTTTTTCCCCCCACAGCGGTTGCCAATTCGTGACATTTGAAGTGATAATCATCCCATGAACAATTTTTTCAAGGTTCCCAAATATATATCCTTCAGTAGGTACTTATATGGATCAGATGATTGTATCAAAAGCTCGTTTGAATACATTGCGGTATTTTTGGTGAATGCGCCAACTCTGCTTATTTCGTTCAACCGATAATCAAGCGAACGCTGACAGTGACAGCGCGAAACGTCCCGTTTTCAAATCAAATTTTGTTTGATAGTTCCTTAAACTGCATATTACCAGTTTTTTGTGAACATTTTAATGAAATTCTACTCAAAAACTTAGTTTATTCTGTTTAATTCGAAATTAAAAGATGGTGAAACACTGTGAAATGTGTAAAAGACAATTTAGAAGTGGTGACCAGAACACAACATTTCACTGGTGAGTTACTCAGTGATGTATCATTTGTTGTATAAACATTATTCACCCATCCCAATATGCAAAACAATTTGTGGTAATTTGACAACATTATCGGGTTTCCTTGAGATGAAAAGGTAGTGGATATATGGAAAAATATGATCGGGAAAGAGAATATTTTACTAAAAGTGATGAAATGATTGGTCCAAGTGGTAAGAAAATGCTCGGAGTAGTAGATAAGCCTATATTTAGTGGAATTGCAAGGTTGTAACAACATGTTTGATGTTATATTTTCCAAGTTCGAAACTTGGAAACATTATATTACCAGAAAATGAACAATATAGTTTGACAGTGAATTGAATCTATTATCATTCGAGTAATGAATCTGAGATGTATATTTTCAGAAAACTTTGATATTACATTATTTTCATTCAGTCTTAGGAAGAATGGATACGAAAATTTTGTTAGTGAGTCAATTTATTCAAATTTAGAACCTTCCAAGATAACAAGACACTCGTACTGGTGGATTGTGTTGTTGCTATCCTTGTTTAAGAATGAGGTAATCCTAGTAACTGATCCAGATTTTGGCTTCAAACAACTACAGTGGCAAGAATTGTGCGTTTTTCATCTAATCTGTCATATCATCGAGGGTGTCATCCGAAAAGGTCTTATGGAGAAGTTTCAAAACCTCATTGGTATAAAGGTGAAGAAGCCTCACCTGAATCTCTTTCAATGCACCCAAGATGGCGTCGTCACCGCAGTGGAATAAGATGGCGGCACGCTATTCGTCTGACTGTTCGCCATCACAGAATGTCCCTCCACTTGCCCTGGCATCTCCTGCTGCTGCTGCTGCAGCTGCTGCTGCTGGTGGTGCTGCTGCTGATGGCTGGTGAAGTTAAAGTCGAGGCTGCCCTCGATATTGAGCTCGTGCTTGATCAGCTCCTCGACGTTGCAGTCGAAGCCACCTTGGAGCGACTCCACGTTGATGTTGAGGTCGTCCAAGATGGCGCTGTTGTTAAGCGAGCCGATGATTTGGCCCATCATGGTGCGCGGCCCGAGAAGAGGGGGTGGCTGGGGAGTGAGGGGGGGTGAGCTGGAAGGGGGCCGCGGCATCCTGTTGATGAGGTACTGGGCGGTCAGCGGGTCGGGGGAAGGTTCCGAGTGGGGGTAGGAGGGGGACATCCCCGCCGGCGATATGCTCTGGAAAATCGAGAAACTGCTCTTAGAAGAATCAATCAGGTAATCAGTTTGTTTTTCTTGTGACATTTACATGTGTGGTGTTACGATGTTTTTATTTGAGTTCGTTTAATTTGAACACCCAGAACAAAAACTGAACAGTTTATTCCACTAAACACTCGCTATACAAATCGATAAATTAAAATATTTAAATTCTGACGCACAAGCGTAGAGCCCAGTATATTGTTGAGCGATTGCGATACCAGCGGTGTAAAATGCAATGTTGTTATTGTTTTAATTCATCAATTTAGATCGAATCACACTCTGAATCAATAGAAACATGGAGTTTTCACTGCTAGTAACACCAAATCCAAAATCACTCAGAAGTAAGCTGGGCCTAACACTTCTATTTATATGAGTCATATGAGTATATTAAAAGCTATGTATTCAATGTTAGTCATATAATACAGTGCCTTATTTATATATTTTTGGTGAATGCGCCAACGCAGCTTATTTCGTTCAACCGATAATCAAACGAACGCTTACAGTGACAGCGCGAAACGTCTCGTTTTCAAATCATATTTTGTTCGATGGTTCATTGAACGGCATATTTCCAGTTTTGTGTAAAAATTTGAATTGGATTTTACTTTCAAATCGAATTTAAAATATAGTGACCAGAACACAACATTCCACTGGTGAGTTACTCAGTGTCGTATCATTCGTTGTATAAACATTATCCACCAACCCTCATATGCAAAACTATATTTGGTAATTTGAAAACATTCTCGGGTTTCCTCGAGATGAAAAAATGGTGAATATATGGAAAAATATGATCGGAAAAGAGAACATTTCTAGAGACGGTAGAGTATGCTAGCATTTCACTACAAGTGATAAATGGTTGGCCCAAGTGGTAAGAAATGCTCAGAGTAGTAGATAAGCCTATATTTAGTGGAATTGAGAAGTAATAACAACATGTTCGATGTTATATTTCTGAAGTTCGACACTTCGAAACTTCATTTTGACGCCAGAAAATGAACAATATAGTTGAGACAGTGAATTGAATCTATATTATCATTCGGGTGATAAATCAAAGATGTATATTTTCGGAAAACTTTGATATTACATTGTTTTCATTCAGTGTCAGGAAGAATGGATACGATAATTTTGTTAGTACATATGCCAATTCATTCAAATTCAGACCATTCCAAGATAGCAAGACGGTGCTGGAAGAATCTGTTGTTGCTATTCATGCTCAAGAACGAGGTAACCCTAGAGTAACTGATTTAGATGTTGGTTTCAAACAACTACTGTGTCAAGGATTGTGCGTTATTCATCTAGAATGTTATACGATCGAAGTTGAAAACCAATGATTGAACTTCTTACGACTCATAACTAAAAACTTACCACTTACAATTATTAAAGACTTGAAATTGCTGCATACATTTTCCATAAGTTGTATTGGGAGTAGTCAGTGAATTAATTATTCAATTTTTGTACTGAATGTTGAAAATTTACGAACCCAAGTGGCGAGATCGTAACAATACCATTACAATTTTCATCCAAGATTCACGCATCTGAATCGTAAATGGTTAATGAGATTCCAAAGGTTGCCACTCACCTCCACCTTGATAGGTGTCAAGCAGGAACACGTCTGGATGCGGTGAATGGGGCACTGGGTGAGTCCGTAGGGGGAAGCTGCGTGCAGCGTGTTCATATCCCTGCATCCGGGAAATTGTTCGTAGGGGGCAGTGTAGGGTGGTGGTGGCGGTTGAGACGTCTGACCGTTCATGTACCTGCAAATACATCAGCTGGGTTAGGCACCAAAAGAAAATTTCTCACCACGATCTGGAAATATTCCCCCTGTTCCTTGCCAGCATTGGTTTCAGCTGATTTAGCTCGCAAGTTTGGGGAAGGTTTTGTCTTTGGTCCCAAACGTACCAAGCGGTCTAAGGCTAGGCGCGTACATGCGTTTTTTTTTGTCGCGCGACAGAATGATCGTAATCGCCAAAATAGTTATTTGAAAATGACAACATGAATTTTACTGAAACCGCTTGCGTGGTAGCTTCATTATTATAACCTAAATCGGCGCAATAAGCAGAATTGGGCGTATCCAGCTGATGATAAGTCAAAGGCTGTTGAAAAACAATAAAATATATACAGTGTCACACATAAAGTTCGCGCATTATGGAAGTTTTTTTTATTAATAGATATACAGAAAATTTTACTTCGCAGTTAGTTTGTGCTTGAAAAATTAGTAAAATACAGCTTCATTCCTTCCTTCATGTGCTACTCTAAACCTGTCAAATTTGACATTTTCTTCGAAAATCCTCAAAGAAACAGTTCTTTTTTGGAAATTTCGAAAAATGCCAGAGAAAAAAGTTGCTCAGTTTCCAATTTTATACATGTGTTGCAAATTTTGACTCTACTGTTACTTCGACTTTTTTCCATTTTCTTTTTATTTTTCGTATCTTTCGCTCTATCGATTCGAACGAAACATAATTTTGATGAATATGAGACTTCAATATCATATCTTGCCCAGGAAAGACCCACATTGGCTTGTTACCAGAAATTAAAATAAATGCATCTCCAGAAATTCGTCTTTGTTGTTGCAAAGTTCATCTAGTTTTCTCATTTCATTGTTATACTGATGTGGATTTTCAATGTATGGACGTTAATACGTCAATTATCGAATAAACGAATTTCTCTTCATTCTTATTACACTCGTATTTCTTTTTTAATAGATTTTATCCAGTTTGATTATTTTTCTGACCAATAATTCAGTTACAAACAAACCCGAAATATCATACTTTTCTGTAAACTAAACAATGACCTACAGTTTCATAACTATTCAAAAGAATTTCGTTCAAGCGATTTGTACTAGACATGATATAAAATTTCGTGATTTTAAACAATACAAGGCTAATGCAACATCTCGGGATGAAAATAGTAGGTACTGATCAAATCGAAATACAATTTTCACTTCCAAATTTGGAACAAATGTATAAAATTGGAAACTGAGCAACTTTTTTCTCTGGCATTTTTCGAAATTTCCAGAAAAAACTGATTTTTTGAGGATTTTCGAAAAAAAATTGACAGGTTTAGAGTAGCACATGAAAAAAGGAAAGATGCTGCATTTTACTCATTTTTCAAACACAAACTAACTGCGAAGTCAAATTTTCTTTATATCTATTAATGAAAAAAACTTCCATATGTCGCGAACTTTATGTGTGACACTGTATATATACATACTTAAGAAACGTTCCTAGTAAATTTGTTCAAGACTATATGATGATTGTGAAGAGTTTTGATGAAATACTTCAAATAATAAGACCAAACATAACATATTGTTACGTGAATACCGGAAGTCATTATCTCGGCGGCTCGCGTCTAGGCTGTGATTTATGGCCTCGCGATGACATCATTCGCCGACATACCTAATTAGAGGACGACTCAACCGTCGCAGTTTCTCGAAAATGAACGGTATTTCACAAAACTTTATTGAATATTCAAGATTTTCCTAGAAGATGTTTTGAAGAAGAGTATTTTGTAACTATATAAAGGACTGCAGTATCGCGGACAGTCAGTTTGAGTTTAGAAAGAGTCAGTTTATTTGTGAAGCGAATATCGTAGTGATTTAATTAAGTGTTTATTGAGTTGTACTTTGTTCAGTTTTGTACTGAGTGTTTTAAATTCGCTAACCCAAGGAGAAATATCGTAACAATATCATTTTTGTTCGTTTGGCAACTCATTTTGAGCACTGCCAAAAAAATATTTCATATGCATAAGTACACAAAAAACGTTTAGACTTCGTCTGAAACTAAATAGCGATTGAACTGTCGAATTAATGCGTGTAGGTTCATGACTTTCCTTTTGACTTATTTATTTATTTGCGACAATCGCGTCGCTTCAGAAATGGTACTGGTTGCATCTTAGTCGTGGCGATTATTTTGTAGTATGCGAGCATTCGTAACTATGTCTTTCATTTTTGCGACTAAAGGATCGCGCGACAAAAAATCGCATGTGCGTGCCTAGCCTTAGATTTCCTAGACAGTAGAAGGATGTGCAGGAAGGAATAAAGGGAAAGGGATATCATAGATCAGTTAATGCAGCTCGTAGTTCATTTGTTGCATCTCAATATAATCCTGGATAGACTTCAAAGCGCATTTACTTGAATTGGCACTGTTTCAGCCTATATTCTAAACTAGTCAAGCAAGCTGTACAACTACTCAACTAATAATCATATGTATGGTTGAAATATGCTCTACTTATAATTTAGATACCAAGCAGATCAACCACAATCTAGATGTCTATTCCGAATTAGTGCTCATGCTGTGAGAAAAAACTAAATACTACTACATGCACCTTATACCCCTACTTGTTTTTTAAAACCAGTCGATTTTGTCGCCTCAGAGACAAAGTTCGTGTGTAATCCACCCTTGAAACCAGATTTTATTGAAGAATTACCTTTATAAGCCGTAGTAAGATCTCTTCAAACCACACCAATATATCCTTTATGTAGATTCTATGGGAGTTTTAGTAGGTTTCTATTCAAATGGGGAAGAGACAATCCACAAGTGCTTGGTAGATTTTTTTAGTTTGATCCAGCATACAGATCGAGTAGGATGAGAATTCTTGAAATGCACCTTTTTCAACCATACATAGGACAAGGTGTGGCAATTTGAAAATGAGATTGGTAAGATGGATGGCTCACCCCTCACCTAAAATATTACTTGACTGGCTTTCGTTTAAAGACCACACCTACTATTATAATATTCTAGATAATAATATTATTTTATTGCGAACAAGAAGTAGATGACAACTTCTCCAATTTCAAGCTCCATGCATCATTTACTTTATTCTCGAGATTTTTGCGAAATAATCCTACATCGAACGATACTTTGAACTTTTGATTACTGTCTCAATTACAAATTGCTTGATTACAATGTCATGTCCATCGATAAATTGCTGTCGATGGTTACTAGATTTCACATGCTACCTATATAATCATTTTTCCTATGATTAAATTTTTTTATGAAAACGGTGATACGCAAGACCCGAGGCAAAACCTTCAAGTGGGAGAAAATTTATGATTTTGGTTGCAAGATTTCGCCGTTCGGTACTCCCCTGGATTACTGTATTCAAAAATAAATAGACCCAAAATAAGTCTAGCTAGCAGAAAACCAATAAACTAAAAACTTTTCAAGGCTAAAAAATCGTTTATTTTTATCACCTTGTATCTCGATAACGAAGTCTTTACCTGTTGCTGTCAAAAATGTTATTTCATATGTTCCCATATTTATTGAAAACCTTATACAGGGTGGCCAACAATAACATGGGAATTTTGGTTACGCAATTTTAGTTTTTCTTCGATGAATGATGTATACTTTCTCATGACAACGTTTTGAGCTTTGAAAAATTGCTTTAACGAATTTCGATTCCAACGTTTCATATTCGAGAAATCACCATCAGAAATTTTTCGATCTTTGCGATGTACCACAAAGTCTGGTTTCAGGAAGATTTCATGCAGAAGAAAAGCTAAGAATATACAATTGACTTGGCCGTTACTTGATGAAAATCCATAAATCCGATAAATATTCATTTATCGTGAAAATCTTATCGTTTTTCGTTTGTTTACAAAAGCTAAGAAGCCTCAACAATCTCCGTGTCCACCCTGTATACAGGGTGTCCCAGAACAACGTTCGTATACTCCGGGAGGTCGATCTAGAGAAAAAAAATTATAAAATGAATTAGTGCGCAGGAAATTTTTCGTGTGAATGGTAAATGAGTAAATTGGGACATTTCCATTCCTCCAAACGATTTGTGAGATCAAATAACCTATAGGTACCAAATTTCGTGATTCTAGGATCAATGGTAGTAACAAAGATAATTGAAGAAAACTGCATTTAGCTGACTTCTGGCGACAACAGTTCACTATTGGTTCTGGTAGTGTGACTTTGTTTTCGAAACTACAAAAAGTTTTTTGTTTCTGTTTTTGAAACTGAAACCAGTCACAAGCGAGTCTGTTTGGTGAAAATCCGCCTTCAGAAAGCATTTTCAGACACATGCTGATAGGAAAATTTCTCCCTATTTTTGTCTGTAGATCGACCTCCCGGAGTATACGAACGTTATTCCGGGACACCCTGTATAATCATCCCAAGAATTTTCATCGCACCCACGATCGACCAATCCATGATAAAATTGCCACACCCCGTTTTACCCCCTTCCCCCCCCCCAATTTTTGGGCACCACATTCTGCTCACCCCATGTAAGCATCTGGCGCTTCCAGTTTCATCCCCTGCTGCAGATTACCGGCCAATTGGTCCGGGGAATAGTTTCCGCTCTGTACCATTTCCGGACTATAGTTCGAGGTGTACTGGCCAGGATCGGTCCAGTCTGGCTCGATTCCCCCCATCGACTGGATGGGGGACAATCTGCCACACGAGGAAGTGTTTGAGGAGGCTCTCGGTCTGAAATCCGGGCTCAGTTGGAAGCCACCGCTGGAGAAGAATAAAGCTCAATTTATAAACTCCACTGCCGTAGCTACAGTTGACGCTGACGTTCCAAAATGTATTGAGGAGATATCCGACGGCACATGCGTCAGCTGCGTAGTTTATAAACAGTAACTGCAGCGTCAACTGTAGCTACGGCAGTGGAGTTTATAAATCGAGCTTAAATGGTCGCTTACAGATTTAGGGGGGTGTGGGAGGAGGATGAGGGTTGATGGTGAAGTCCTCCGAACAATGAACCAACTGGAATGGTAACGCCGCGAATTGTCTGAAGCCAACATGAAATTCATGTTTGTGTGTGTTTTTTTTCTCCCACAGAGGTTGCCACATCGTAACATTTGAAAGTGATGATCATCCCATGACCACATTTTTTGAAGTTCCCAAATATATACATATATATATATATATCCTTCAGTAGGTACTTATATCAGTCAGATGAGTGTATCGAAAGCTATTTATTCAATCCTAGTCAGTGCCTCATTTAAATATAAGTGGTTTACATATAGCACGTCTTTCTGGAGATTGCGGCATTTTTTGGTGAATGCGCCAACACCGCTAATTCCGTTCAACCGATAATCGACCGGACGCTGACAGTGACACAGCGCGAAACGTCTCGTTTTCAAATCAAGTTTTGTTTGATGGTTCATTAAACGGCATATTTCCAGTTTTGTGTGAAAATTTGAATAATATTCTACCTAAAAATTTTTTTTATTCTGTTCAGTTCGAATTTAAAGAATGGTGCAATGCTGTGAAATGTGTAAAAGACAATTAAGAAGTGGTGACCAGAACACAACATTTCACTGGTGAGTCTCAGTGTCGTATCATTCGTTGTATAAACATTATTTTCCAATCCTAATTTGCAAAACAGTTTGTGGTAATTTGAAGACATTGTCGGGTTTCCCCGAGATGAAAAGTCAGTGGATATATTGAAAAATATTATCGGAAAACAAAATATTACTAGTCTAGAGACGCTAGAGTATGCTAGTATCATGTTACTACAAGTGATAAAATGGTTGGCACAAGTAGTAAGAAAATGCTCAAAGTAGTAGATGAGCCTTTATTTAGTGGAATTGAAAGGTAATAACATGTTTGATGTTATGTTTTTCAAGTTCGAAACTTGGAAACTTTATATTACCAGAAAATAAACCATATAGTTTGACAGTGCCTTAAATCTATTATCATTCGGGTAATAAATCTAAGATATATTTAGGTTCAGAAAACCGTGATTTTAGATTGTTTTCATAAACTTTCAAGAATAATAGAAATGATAATTCAGTTAGTAAGTCAATTTATTCAAATTTAGACCCTTTCAAGATAGCAAGACACTGATGCTGGGGGATTCTGTTGTTGCTATCCTTGTTTTAGAATGAAGTAAAACCCTAGTAACTGATTCAGATGTTGGCTTCAAACAACTACTTTGGTAAATATCGAGGTAAATATTGTGCGTTATTCATCTAGTCTGTTATGATGATCGAAGGTGAAGCCATTGTCGTTCTAAATGAAAACCTAGTAGGCTGGAACTATAATTGTTTGTTCACTTAAGTCCCAAACGTCAGCCAAAATGAAATCTTTCGATGGTCATTTGTTTCAGTCTTTTCTCTGCCAGCGACGCAATTTTAGATTGAAGTTATGTTCTTCTTTTTTTATTTAACTTCAGCACGTATTATGTATCTATCATAATCTGACATATTTTTATTTTCTTACATTATTTTACTCAAATAGGTCCAATACCAGTTTTTAGGAACAATAATAACGCACTCTAAGAAGAAGAAAGACATTTTGGCCTCCTGTACAAGAGTCCGAAGTCAAAACGCTATTATCCTGAACACATCATTTGACATATCACATTTCTGCTATTGAAATCGCAAAATTCGTCCTTTCAACTGAAACACCACACACGCTTACATTTACTTTTCAGCAGAAAAAAAATATTTTTTAAAAGAATGTATCCTTCTTCTAAATAACGAGACTTTGATCTGTCCACTTAACACTGTCACAAAGTTCATCTCCCGTCTTGCTCGTTTCTCGATGGGTTTTGTTAAATGTTTTGAAGGGCGAATTTTTTCAAATATTCCAGTTTTTTCTGGTGAAAATTGTTGAAAACAAGTAAATGTAAGTGTGTGTGATGTTCACTGACACTGACTGACGATGTTTTTTCTGTTTTTTTGAATATCTGAATCAATGATATCGAACAATTCTGTGCTTGGAACAGGAGATTCGCTGTGCTGAAAGGAGCGCGTAATTCAAAATGTAGATAAAAACTGTAGGTTATGCCCAGTATGGCACTCCAAGTTCGAAATAGTTCACGGTTATTATGAGAAGATGTTTCTGCATGCCTTACGGAGAAAGTGACGTCATTTTTTCCAGTGAAGAGACAATATTTATACCGTCTACTAGGTGTTCACTTATATCGACAATGGTGAAGCCTATAGAAGTAACGTCTGGCGGCCTGGCGGGTGAAGGGGGTCGGTGACGTCATAAACGTCATTGTTGTCAATGGTGTGTTACGTAGCAATAGACAATGATTGAAAAAATTTTCAACAATTCCAGGTGTGATTTACTAAACTCGAAATACAGGAGTAAAATGATATTGACATCAACCAAGAAAATGATGTGTAATGAAGTGTTTTATAGCGTTTTTTATTTACCAAAAAAAAATTTTGAATTTGGCGCCCGAGCAGGGATCTGAAGTAGGAAATGAAGGTAACTGAAACACTCAATTACAAGTTATGGCGTTCACCTTGAATGTAAAGTGAAGATATTTGTGGTGAAACCGTACTCTTTGGTAGCAAGTTGTGGATGATGTTACATTCACGATGAGTCCCTAATTTTCATCAAAGCGTATTTAGAGGGACAGAAACACTGATGAATATGAATTTGGGGTGAAAAATGCTTATAGTGACAGTGAATATCAACTGATAAGTATAAATATTTCTATCTACACAGTGTGTGCTTTTTTTTCAATGAGTTCTTTCGCAAACACGAAAACATGTAGAAAAATAATAAATTTAGACATATCACGAATGAATGGTACATTTTACTTGACAATAATGACGTTTTTAAAACTTCGTCCACCATTGAATGAACATGGCTTTTTCTGATTTGACGCTTCTTTCGATAGGAAAAATTGCATTATTGGTCGCTTTTCGAATTGAGACCGCCATGGACTGACGGTTATGTAAGTAGGTAACCTCTGGTACCTTTACTGCCCATGTCGCTTTTATTACTTTCTCACACACACACGATTTCTTCATTCGAGAGAATATGTCTCCAACGCCAACTCGATTTGAACCACTGAATGGCTAATTCTTGAGAAATAATCGAATCCGTTGAATAATCAAGGTTCATCAAGAAATATAAACTGAAATGAAATGAAAGGAATGCTTTACCTTCTAGATATAAGATAAACAGGAAAAGTTGTAGTGGCCGTTAAATTATTATGTCTCCCATTTACTGCTCTCTGCTGATGAGTTTCACAACACTGAAGAAGAAACAAATACAAAAGAGACTGTTTTTTCATTTCAAAATCAATGAATTTTTGCGACAATAATTTAGGACTTTTTTTTAATTTTTTCAAAGTATCACGAAGTAAGACACAGAAACAGTTTTCACTAATAGTGAAGTGCGGTAAATTAAAATTATATTTCAATATCCACCACGATGTTACATTATTTATGGACACCCTGTCATAGATCAATTCGAAATGATACTTTCACACTTCATTGTGAAAATAAATTATGAAAACATAATTTCTCGGAGTATTTAGGTAAACGCTCGCATTGTGTGGTGAAGCTTTCCACTTTTTTTGACCAGATGAAGGAAATGAAATGGTGAGACTGATGATGGAGACATAAAGAAATGACAGATAACAGAGTTCCAGAGGCATCATTAAAACGAAACAAATCGCTCAGTGTCAGATTTGGAAAAATCCGAAATAACTTACTCAATTATTCAATTAGTTGTTGACAATCGGAAAACTTGTTTATATCCTTCCATATGATGTATCACGAGTTATTTTCATGGAAAACTATATTTCGCCCGAGACTTGAATTTCAAAATGGATTATAAATTATGCAATTTTTTTGGAGGGGAATAAGGTTTCGCATATGTAGTAGAATAGTCACAATATACAGGGTGAATTACGTAGATATCCCATTGGTAACTTTTGAATTTCACATAATATATAAATGAAAATATTTCCAATCCCAAACCTATCTATTCTTAGTTGAAAGTTCAAATATAAAAGCATGCACTATGATTTCTACATTTTGTATTAAAATTAAATGATGCCGCTTTGGAATAAATTTATTTACACAGTATTTACACAGTAATAATAACAGCGTTATGCAAACAGGCTGAATTCTACAAAATTACTACAAAAAAAACTACCAAAAGTGACGCCCCCACCACGAAGCATATGTTTCTAGATGTTACTTCTCGATGCGAAATGGATGACACACGAAAAATATTGGGGGAAGATTTGTCACAAGAATTGAGACTGACCAAAATGGAGGAACATGTCCAAGTTGACTATATTTCCAGAAGTTCTGTACAGCCATAAATGAGATTTCAGGCAAAGTGTACCGCATTGGACCTTGTCCATTCCATTCATTTGTATCAGGTTTTTTTGTTTTTCGGGCTATGTTTCTATTTTGGTCAGACAACTTGCAGAGGCACTCAGAGCAACAACAAACGATGACATAGGAAAAAATAGTCGAACACGTCATTTTACTATTTACAAGTTCTTTCTAGGATAGGCACAGCAATACCATTTTGCCAATAAAGCGATGTTGAATTGTTGCCAAAACCACATTAATTGTTAATTTAGCAAAATTATGTTCGAGTAACGATACACGATTGTCAGGGTAACAATGATACAACAAAATGCTTCTTGTATCTGTTGCATCTTAATTTCAACGTCATATATCTCGAAATATATTAGTGATAACATAATGTATGTATATTTGAAATCAGAGGAATATATTTGGTGCCCTTAACTTTTGTTTAGATCTTCGACTGTTTTTTTTTTTGTTGAAATATTTGGAATCTACAGAAAAAATAACATGAGATCATGTTTTGAAGAATGACCTTGAATACCCTGTAGGTTACCAACATGACATCAATAGGTTGGCAAAATGGTCCGGCCGTACCCAACAAACTTCTACTGGCTCGCACAACATACGAACCTGTGTATGGGCGAATCCGGGAACATGTCGAGACTCTCTGACACTGAAGAACTGGGACTCGGCGTGGTATCTGGAAGACCGTTCCTCCCCAGCTCCCGAGTCAGCTCGACCTTTTTCTTCGCCCTGCCGCGCTTCTTCTCGAACTTGCTGGTCTCCATGGAGGCTGCGCGTCTGCGCACCGATTTGCCCGGCTTGGCGTCCGGATTGATGATCCACCACGAAGATTTTCCGGTGCCTTCGTTTTGCACCCGCATGAAGCGGTTGTGCAGCGACAGGTTGTGCCTTATCGAGTTCTGGAACGGAAATGGTCGCGTTAGGGGGTCGTCCGGAAGGTGGGGTATGTTGGGCAGACGTGGCGAGACATTGAGGGCAGAGTCAAGGAGCATTTCCGAGGTCATCAGGTGTTGTCCCAACATATTTATGAGCACCAACTGAGATCTAGGTCTTTCTATAGGTGGGTTCTAGAGTGAACTTTGGTATCGTACGTTACATTACCCTGAAAATGATGCCCAGTTCATATTATTATTGCTATTGATTTTGATATGAATCAAACGGAAAGCTCTTAAGTCATACACAGTCATACACTCGTGAGTCTAAGCTGACTTGGGACTGTAAACATAATCCCTGAGACACTAGAAGCTCTGAAGTCATACACTTGTGAGTCTAAGATGACTTGGGACTGTTAACAATCCCTAAAACAACTGGCAGCGAACAACCAGGTCACTTTGATGTGGGTGCCAGGTCATAAGGGAGTTGAAGGCAACGAGGAAGCAGACTGCCTTGCCAAAGAAGGGGCAAATACACAATTTCTCGGCCCAGAACTCTTCTGTGGACTTTCCAAAGCCCACTTGAGAGAAGAGTGCCGACGCTGGGAAGCAGATGAAATGAAATCTCACTGGAATAAAGTGTCAGGACAAAGACAAGCGAAAAGGCTAGTGAGCTTTTCGCCAAGGAAAGCTAAACAGCTTCTCGAGTTGGACAAAAAAGACTTGAAACTGGTAGAGGGACTCCTCACTGGACACTGCCCTCTGAGGTATCCAGCAAATCAGCAGCACCAAAAGCTCTGAAGGCGTACACTTGTGAGTCTAAGCTGACTTGGGACTGTTAACAATCCCTAAAACAACTGGCAGCGAACAACCAGGTCACTTTGATGTGGGTTCCAGGTCATAAGGGAGTTGAAGGCAACGAGGAAGCAGACTGCCTTGCCAAAGAAGGAGCAAAGACACAGTTTCCTGACCCAGAACCCTTCTGTGGACTCGCTAGGCCCACTTGAGAAAAGGGTTACGATGCTGGGAAGCAGATGAAATGAAATCTCACTGGAATAAATTGCCAGGACAAAGACAAGCGAAAAGGCTAGTGAGCATCTCGCCAAGGAAAGCTAAACAGCTTCTCGAGTTGGACAAAAAAGACTTGAAACTGGTAGAGGGACTCCTCACTGGACACTGCCCTCTGAGGTATCCAGCAAATCAGCAGCACCAAAAGCTCTGATGAAGTCATACACCTGTGAGTCTAATAAGCTGACTTGGGACTGTTAACAATCCCTAAAACAACTGGCAGCGAACAACCAGGTCACTTTGATGTGGGTGCTCAGATCATACAGGAGTTGAAGGCAACGAGGAAGCAGACTGCCTTGCCAAAGAAGGAGCAAAGACACAGTTTCCTGACCCAGAACCCTTCTGTGGACTCGCTAGGCCCACTTGAGAAAAGAGTTACGATGCTGGGAAGCAGATGAAATGAAATCTCACTGGAATAAATTGCCAGGACAAAGACAAGCGAAAAGGCTAGTGAGCATCTCGCCAAGGAAAGCTAAACAGCTTCTCGAGTTGGACAAAATATACTTGAAACTGGTAACGGGACTCCTCACTGGACACTGCCCCCTGAGATATCACCACAAAAAAAAGGATAAAACAGAGAGTGATAGTTGCCTCTACTGCGAGAACTTCCCTGAAACTGCAGAACATTTGCTTTGCGAATGCCCAGCACTCTTCTGCAAGAGGCTCAAGTTCCTGGAAGGGGCCTTCTTAGAGCCCTCCGATATCAGGAACCTAGTTCCCAGGAAACTGATAAACTTCGCACGAAGCCTCGGAATTCCGGGCCTCGAATAGATTAATGGTTATGGTGCTTGAGAGGCTGCACAGCCTTAACGACCTCATTCAATCTAATTACATCAAGATTTCGTCATCTAGGAAAAATTGAATCGCAGTTATTTTATGTGAGAACATCGTTTTACACTTGCTGCGTCATAAAAATGGTGAAGGAGCCAAAACAACTTTTTCAAATGCAGTCAAATTAGATAACAAAAAATACATACGTGCTAATTTAGTATAAACTATGGAAAAATAAAATTCTCAATATTGGAGACTTTCTCCATCACTAATTGCATTAGAATCATGTTTTCAATAACGAATAATAAATCAGAGTTTCAAAATACAGACAGAGTTAACAAATTGTCAGGGCTATCTTGTTCTGAAACATCCTTCTCAATTTCATGTAAAAAAGAGTCTATATTTTCCTACACTGGAAATGTCTGTTATCGTATGATTGATAATGCATCGAAAACATAGTGAATATTTCAGAAAAGGAATCTGATATGTATGTAAATTACTCCTCGACCAATCACGCCTATACTTAAAGATGATCTAGTGCTTGACCCTCGACATCAAAAGACACCGTGAATAATTCTACAACCGCTAGAAATCGAAGTAGGAGCATTGGTCGACATTCGATAGAGTTGTGCTCTGAATATTTCATGAAAAGGCCGTAGGGAATGAAAAATTTCAACAGATCACGTCAAAGCACGCTGTGGTGGCCTATAAACAGTTGAATACCGAATGATTTTCCATTGTTCTCCGTGATGAAATAATTATATTATGATGTCCATGTTTATTAGAAGTGAGAAACTGAAAAACATGCTGGACTCAACGTGATTCTGCTAATGATTCTAACTGATGAATGATATGCATAAGGAAAATCAATAGTCCCAATATAGATCCTTGTGGTACACCTAGATTGATTTTTCGACAAGCTTCCGACAGCAGGGAAACGCAAAGAAAAAAGCTCCGAACACACTAAACAGTTTCATTTTGCCAGAAAACCATGCAACCGCTTTACTTTCCAATCCTCTCAGCTTATAAAACTTGTTAACTACCCCGTGACTATTATCCTTTATGACATTCCTGCTCGATTCCCTCCAGCCCCAATTCAGACATTTAAAAATGTTATATATCGCCCCGTATTGAGTTATGAACGCATAAAACCGAAAAAGTTCAGGTTTGATTGGTATCACTAGAAACTTTCTCGAGCCAGTCGAAGTTTTACAGTCTCCGTTTGAATATAAAGCGTGGCAGTGATTCTAGAGAGCTCGCATAATCGCATGGGGGACTCACCTGTGAAGAAAAATAAGAAGAAGAGATGCCAAACGGCGCCTGTGAGACTGATTCGAGATCCATTGAAAATGAGGTCGCACTCACCTAACGATTCGAGTTGTGTCGCTCACTTCTACCATGATTTGAAATGATTTATGACAGTATCAACCCAATTCATGTGAGGGTCTTTGAAGGAGCTCATTCGCAGAAGATTGTCAAATTAACATTAACATAATTTTGGTTCTTCGAGCCGGATAACAAATCCAACGTTTTCTTTGATTTTGATCTCGGCACATCAATAATATTTTGGTTCTTCGAGCCATCAGATAACAAATCCATCGTTTTCCTTTATTTTTATCCCGACACATCAACTTAATCCTTCGAGCCGGATATCGAATCCAACGTTTTCCTTTATTTTTATCCCGACACATCAACTTAATCCTTCGAGCCGGATATCGAATCCAACGTTTTCCTCGATTCTGATGTCGACATATTAATTTGGGTTCTTCGAGCCGGATAACAAATCCAACGTTTTCCTTGATTTTTATCTCGACAAATAAACCTAATTTTGATCCTTCGAGCCGGATATCGAATCCAACGTTTTCCTCGATTTTGATCTCGACACATCACCAAAATTTTGGTTCTTCGAGCCGGATAACGAATCCAACGTTTTCCTTGATTTTTATCTCGACACATCAACTTAATTTTGATCCTTCGAGCCGGATATCAAATCCAACGTTTTCTTTGATTTTGATCTCGACACATCAACATAAGTTTGGTGCTACGAGCCGAATATCAAATCCAACATTTTCTTTGATTTTGATCTCGGCACATCAATAATATTTTGGTTCTTCGAGCCGGATAACAAATCCAACGTTTTCCTTGATTTTTATCTCGACAAAAAAAAACTAATTTTGATCCTTCGAGCCGGATATCGAATCCAACGTTTTCCTCGATTTTGATCTCGACACATCAATAATATTTTGGTTCTTCGAGCCATCAGATAACAAATCCATCGTTTTCCTTTATTTTTATCCCGACACATCAACTTAATCCTTCGAGCCGGATATCGAATCCAACGTTTTCCTCGATTCTGATGTCGACATATTAATTTGGGTTCTTCGAGCCGGATAACAAATCCAACGTTTTCCTTGATTTTTATCTCGACAAATAAACCTAATTTTGATCCTTCGAGCCGGATATCGAATCCAACGTTTTCCTCGATTTTGATCTCGACACATCACCAAAATTTTGGTTCTTCGAGCCGGATAACGAATCCAACGTTTTCCTTGATTTTTATCTCGACACATCAACTTAATTTTGATCCTTCGAGCCGGATATCAAATCCAACGTTTTCTTTGATTTTTATCTCGGCACATCAATAATATTTTGGTTCTTCGAGCCATCAGATAACAAATCCATCGTTTTCCTTTATTTTTATCCCGACACATCAACTTAATCCTTCGAGCCGGATATCGAATCCAACGTTTTCCTCGATTCTGATGTCGACATATTAATTTGGGTTCTTCGATCCGGATAACAAATCCATCGTTTTCCTTTATTTTTATCCCGACACATCAACTTAATCCTTCGAGCCGGATAACAAATCCAACGTTTTCCTTGATTTTTATCTCGACAAATAAACCTAATTTTGATCATTCGAGCCGGATATCGAATCCAACGTTTTCCTCGATTTTGATCTCGACACATCACCAAAATTTTGGTTCTTTGAGCCGGATAACGAATCCAACGTTTTCCTTGATTTTTATCTCGACACATCAACTTAATTTTGATCCTTCGAGCCGGATATCAAATCCAACGTTTCCTTTGATTTTGATATCGACACATCAACATAAGTTTGGTGCTACGAGCCGAATATCAAATCCAACATTTTCTTTGATTTTGATCTCGGCACATCAATAATATTTTGGTTCTTCGAGCCGGATAACAAATCCAACGTTTTCCTTGATTTTTATCTCGACAAAAAAAAATAATTTTGATCCTTCGAGCCGGATATCGAATCCAACGTTTTCCTCGATTTCGATCTCGACACATTAACATAATTTTGGTTCTTCGAGCCGGACATCAAATCCAACATTTTCTTTGATTTTGATCTCGGCACATCAATAATATTTTGGTTCTTCGAGCCGGATAACAAATCCAACGTTTTCCTCGATTTTGATCTCGACACATCACCAAAATTTTGGTTCTTTGAGCCGGATAACGAATCCAACGTTTTCCTTGATTTTTATCTCGACACATCAACTTAATTTTGATCCTTCGAGCCGGATATCAAATCCAACGTTTCCTTTGAATTTGATATCGACACATCAACATAAGTTTGGTGCTACGAGCCGGACATCAAATCCAACATTTTCTTTGATTTTGATCTCGGCACATCAATAATATTTTGGTTCTTCGAGCCGGATAACAAATCCAACGTTTTCTTCGATTTTGATCTCGACACATCACCAAAATTTTGGTTCTTTGAGCCGGATAACGAATCCAACGTTTTCCTTGATTTTTATCTCGACACATCAACTTAATTTTGATCCTTCGAGCCGGATATCAAATCCAACGTTTCCTTTGATTTTGATATCGACACATCAACATAAGTTTGGTGCTACGAGCCGAATATCAAATCCAACATTTTCTTTGATTTTGATCTCGGCACATCAATAATATTTTGGTTCTTCGAGCCGGATAACAAATCCAACGTTTTCCTTGATTTTTATCTCGACAAAAAAAAACTAATTTTGATCCTTCGAGCCAGATATCGAATCCAACGTTTTCCTCGATTTCGATCTCGACACATTAACATAATTTTGGTTCTTCGAGCCGGACATCAAATCCAACATTTTCTTTGATTTTGATCTCGGCACATCAATAATATTTTGGTTCTTCGAGCCGGATAACAAATCCAACGTTTTCCTCGATTTTGATCTCGACACATCACCAAAATTTTGGTTCTTTGAGCCGGATAACGAATCCAACGTGTTCCTTGATTTTTATCTCGACACATCAACTTAATTTTGATCCTTCGAGCTGGATATCAAATCCAACGTTTCCTTTGATTTTGATCTCGACACATCAACATAAGTTTGGTGCTACGAGCCGAATATAAAATCCAACATTTTCTTTGATTTTGATCTCGGCACATCAATAATATTTTGGTTCTTCGAGCCGGATAACAAATCCAACGTTTTCCTTGATTTTTATCTCGACAAAAAAAACTAATTTTGATCCTTCGAGCCGGATATCGAATCCAACGTTTTATTCGTTTTCGATCTCGACACATTAACATAATTTTGGTTCTTCGAGCCGGACATCAAATCCAACGTTTTCTTTGATTTTGATCTCGACACATCAACATAAGTTTGGTGCTACGAGCCGAATATCAAATCCAACATTTTCTTTGATTTTGATCTCGGCACATCAATAATATTTTGGTTTTTCGAGCCGGATAACAAATCCAACGTTTTCCTCGATTTTGATCTCGACAAATCACCAAAATGTTGGTTCTTTGAGCCGGATAACGAATCCAACGTTTTCCTTGATTTTTATTTCGACACATCAACTTAATTTTGATCCTTCGAGCCGGATATCAAATCCAACGTTTCCTTTGATTCTGATATCGACACATCAACATAAGTTTGGTGCTACGAGCCGAATATCAAATCCAACATTTTCTTTTATTTTGATCTCGGCACATCAATAATATTTTGGTTCTTCGAGCCGGATAACAAATCCAACGTTTTCCTCGATTTTTATCTCGACAAAAAAAAACTAATTTTGATCCTTCGAGCCAGATATCGAATCCAACGTTTTCCTCGATTTCGATCTCGACACATTAACATAATTTTGGTTCTTCGAGCCGGACATCAAATCCAACATTTTCTTTGATTTTGATCTCGGCACATCAATAATATTTTGGTTCTTCGAGCCGGATATCAAATCCAACGTTTCCTTTGATTTTGATATCGACACATCAACATAAGTTTGGTGCTACGAGCCGAATATCAAATCCAACATTTTCTTTGATTTTGATCTCGGCACATCAATAATATTTTGGTTCTTCGAGCCGGATAACAAATCCAACGTTTTCCTCGATTTTTATCTCGACAAAAAAAACTAATTTTGATCCTTCGAGCCGGATATCGAATCCAACGTTTTCCTCGATTTCGATCTCGACACACTAACATAATTCTGGTTCTTCGAGCCGGATAACAAATCCAACGTTTTCTTCGATTTTGATCTCGACACATCACCAAAATTTTGGTTCTTTGAGCCGGATAACGAATCCAACGTGTTCCTTGATTTTTATCTCGACACATCAACTTAATTTTGATCCTTCGAGCTGGATATCAAATCCAACGTTTCCTTTGATTTTGATCTCGACACATCAACATAAGTTTGGTGCTACGAGCCGAATATCAAATCCAACATTTTCTTTGATTTTGATCTCGGCACATCAATAATATTTTGGTTCTTCGAGCCGGATAACAAATCCAACGTTTTCCTTGATTTTTATCTCGACAAAAAAAAACTAATTTTGATCCTTCGAGCCAGATATCGAATCCAACGTTTTCCTCGATTTCGATCTCGACACATTAACATAATTTTGGTTCTTCGAGCCGGACATCAAATCCAACATTTTCTTTGATTTTGATCTCGGCACATCAATAATATTTTGGTTCTTCGAGCCGGATAACAAATCCAACGTTTTCCTCGATTTTGATCTCGACACATCACCAAAATTTTGGTTCTTTGAGCCGGATAACGAATCCAACGTTTTCCTTGATTTTCATCTCGACACATCAACTTAATTTTGATCCTTCGAGCCGGATATCAAATCCAACGTTTCCTTTGATTTTGATATCGACACATCAACATAAGTTTGGTGCTACGAGCCGAATATCAAATCCAACATTTTCTTTGATTTTGATCTCGGCACATCAATAATATTTTGGTTCTTCGAGCCGGATAACAAATCCAACGTTTTCTTCGATTTTGATCTCGACACATCTCCAAAATTTTGGTTCTTTGAGCCGGATAACGAATCCAACGTGTTCCTTGATTTTTATCTCGACACATCAACTTAATTTTGATCCTTCGAGCTGGATATCAAATCCAACGTTTCCTTTGATTTTGATCTCGACACATCAACATAAGTTTGGTGCTACGAGCCGAATATAAAATCCAACATTTTCTTTGATTTTGATCTCGGCACATCAATAATATTTTGGTTCTTCGAGCCGGATAACAAATCCAACGTTTTCCTTGATTTTTATCTCGACAAAAAAAACTAATTTTGATCCTTCGAGCCGGATATCGAATCCAACGTTTTATTCGTTTTCGATCTCGACACATTAACATAATTTTGGTTCTTCGAGCCGGACATCAAATCCAACGTTTTCTTTGATTTTGATCTCGACACATCAACATAAGTTTGGTGCTACGAGCCGAATATCAAATCCAACATTTTCTTTGATTTTGATCTCGGCACATCAATAATATTTTGGTTTTTCGAGCCGGATAACAAATCCAACGTTTTCCTCGATTTTGATCTCGACAAATCACCAAAATGTTGGTTCTTTGAGCCGGATAACGAATCCAACGTTTTCCTTGATTTTTATTTCGACACATCAACTTAATTTTGATCCTTCGAGCCGGATATCAAATCCAACGTTTCCTTTGATTCTGATATCGACACATCAACATAAGTTTGGTGCTACGAGCCGAATATCAAATCCAACATTTTCTTTTATTTTGATCTCGGCACATCAATAATATTTTGGTTCTTCGAGCCGGATAACAAATCCAACGTTTTCCTCGATTTTTATCTCGACAAAAAAAACTAATTTTGATCCTTCGAGCCGGATATCGAATCCAACGTTTTCCTCGATTTCGATCTCGACACACTAACATAATTCTGGTTCTTCGAGCCGGATAACAAATCCAACGTTTTCTTCGATTTTGATCTCGACACATCACCAAAATTTTGGTTCTTTGAGCCGGATAACGAATCCAACGTGTTCCTTGATTTTTATCTCGACACATCAACTTAATTTTGATCCTTCGAGCTGGATATCAAATCCAACGTTTCCTTTGATTTTGATCTCGACACATCAACATAAGTTTGGTGCTACGAGCCGAATATCAAATCCAACATTTTCTTTGATTTTGATCTCGGCACATCAATAATATTTTGGTTCTTCGAGCCGGATAACAAATCCAACGTTTTCCTTGATTTTTATCTCGACAAAAAAAAACTAATTTTGATCCTTCGAGCCGGATATCGAATCCAACGTTTTCCTCGATTTCGATCTCGACACATTAACATAATTTTGGTTCTTCGAGCCGGACATCAAATCCAACGTTTTCTTTGATTTTGATATCGACACATCAACATAAGTTTGGTGCTACGAGCCGAACATCAAATCCAACATTTTCTTTGATTTTGATCTCGGCACATCAATAATATTTTGGTTCTTCGAGCCGGATAACAAATCCAACGTTTTCCTTGATTTTTATCTCGACAAAAAAAAACTAATTTTGATCCTTCGAGCCGGATATCGAATCCAACGTTTTCCTCGATTTCGATCTCGACACATTAACATAATTTTGGTTCTTCGAGCCGGACATCAAATCCAACGTTTTCTTTGATTTTGATATCGACACATCAACATAAGTTTGGTGCTACGAGCCGAACATCAAATCCAACATTTTCTTTGATTTTGATCTCGGCACATCAATAATACTTTGGTTCTTCGAGCCGGATAACAAATCCAACGTTTTCCTCGATTTTGATCTCGACACATCACCAAAATTTTGGTTCTTTGAGCCGGATAACGAATCCAACGTTTTCCTTGATTTTCATCTCGACACATCAACTTAATTTTGATCCTTCGAGCCGGATATCAAATCCAACGTTTCCTTTGATTTTGATATCGACACATCAACATAAGTTTGGTGCTACGAGCCGAATATCAAATCCAACATTTTCTTTGATTTTGATCTCGGCACATCAATAATATTTTGGTTCTTCGAGCCGGATAACAAATCCAACGTTTTCTTCGATTTTGATCTCGACACATCTCCAAAATTTTGGTTCTTTGAGCCGGATAACGAATCCAACGTGTTCCTTGATTTTTATCTCGACACATCAACTTAATTTTGATCCTTCGAGCTGGATATCAAATCCAACGTTTCCTTTGATTTTGATCTCGACACATCAACATAAGTTTGGTGCTACGAGCCGAATATAAAATCCAACATTTTCTTTGATTTTGATCTCGGCACATAAATAATATTTTGGTTCTTCGAGCCGGATAACAAATCCAACGTTTTCCTTGATTTTTATCTCGACACATCAACTTAATTTTGATCCTTCGAGCCGGATAACGAATCCAACGTTTTCCTCGATTTCGATCTCGACACATTAACATAATTTTGGTTCTTCGAGCCGGACATCAAATCCAACGTTTTCTTTGATTTTGATATCGACACATCAACATAAGTTTGGTGCTACGAGCCGAACATCAAATCCAACATTTTCTTTGATTTTGATCTCGGCACATCAATAATACTTTGGTTCTTCGAGCCGGATAACAAATCCAACGATTTCCTTGATTTTTATCTCGACACATCAACTTAATTTTGATCCTTCGAGCCGGATATCAAATCCAACGTTTTCTTTGATTTTGATCTCGGCACATCAATAATATTTTGGTTCTTCGAGCCGGATAACAAATCCAACGATTTCCTTGATTTTTATCTCGACACATCAACTTAATTTTGATCCTTCGAGCCGGATATCAAATCCAACGTTTTCTTTGATTTTGATCTCGACACATCACCAAAATTTTGGTTCTTTGAGCCGGATAACGAATCCAACGTGTTCCTTGATTTTTATCTCGACACATCAACTTAATTTTGATCCTTCGAGCTGGATATCAAATCCAACGTTTCCTTTGATTTTGATATCGACACATCAACATAAGTTTGGTGCTACGAGCCGAATATCAAATCCAACATTTTCTTTGATTTTGATCTCGGCACATCAATAATATTTTGGTTCTTCGAGCCGGATAACAAATCCAACGTTTTCCTCGATTTTTATCTCGACAAAAAAAACTAATTTTGATCCTTCGAGCCGGATATCGAATCCAACGTTTTCCTCGATTTCGATCTCGACACATTAACATAATTTTGGTTCTTCGAGCCGGACATCAAATCCAACGTTTTCTTTGATTTTGATATCGACACATCAACATAAGTTTGGTGCTACGAGCCGAACATCAAATCCAACATTTTCTTTGATTTTGATCTCGGCACATCAATAATACTTTGGTTCTTCGAGCCGGATAACAAATCCAACGATTTCCTTGATTTTTATCTCGACACATCAACTTAATTTTGATCCTTCGAGCCGGATATCAAATCCAACGTTTTCTTTGATTTTGATCTCGGCACATCAATAATATTTTGGTTCTTCGAGCCAGATAACAAATCCAACTTTTTCCTTGATTTTTATCTCGACAAATAAACCTAATTTTGATCCTTCGAGCCGGATAACGAATCCAACGTTTTCCTCGATTTTGATCTCGACATATTAACATAATTTTGGTTCTTCGAGCCGGACATCAAATCCAACGTTTTCTTTGATTTTGATCTCGACACATCACCAAAATTTTGGTTCTTCGAGCCGGATAACAAATCAAACGTTTTCCTTGATTTTTATCTCGAACACATCAACTTAATTTTGATCCTTCGAGCCGAATATCAAATCCAACATTTTCTATGATTTTGTTCTCGACACTTTGAAATAATCTTGGTTCTTCGAGCTGGACATCAAATCCAACGTTTTCCTTGATTTTGATCCCGACACATCAACATAATTTTGGTCCTTCGAGCCGGATACCAAAAAAAATAGTTTGCGTCTGCGATGTTTCCCATCATGGCGAGATAGGATATCCAAGAGCTGCAGCATCCCGTTCGATTTCTCACCTGCGAGAAGGGGGAGACAAAGAGGCGGACTGGCGCCCGCCAGACGGCTCCGGGTGGCTCTCGGCTCCGGTATGAAGGGGACCCGGCTGACGCGCTTCCGGTCGCTTCCGGCAACGTGATGGAGAGCGCGCGGTCAGCGGTCAATCGCCCATTATGCGCCCTATCTGGCCCGACGTTGAGGGATGCTCGCCCCCCGCGTATCGCAGACGTGGCGACACGGAGATGGACAGAGCAACCCCGAATTCATCAGAGCCGTAAAAACTTTCCGGGAGCTGGATGGGTTCGAGGAATCACGAAAGTTTGTCCCTTCTGTGAAATGGCTTCGAAGTTTGCTCCAGGAGATCGCCATGGAGCATTTCACACCAACCGTTGAGAGGTCAGAACTTGATACTAGTTGAAGGACCTACTATGAAACCAGACTTTTTCCTGCTTAGTTTTCTGCTGTCCAAAGCTATGCCATTACACAAGGTGTTGCCTTATGAGAATGTTGCGATTCAGGTTTTGAGAAAGCTCTTTCCAGGAACTTGAACATCTTGCAGGAGAACTCTGGGCTGCAGTTCCAGCAAAGTTCTTGCAGTAGCAGCAATTATCCGTTATTCTTAAGGTGATACCTCAGAGGGTATTGTCCAGTGAGGAGTCCTGTCACCAGTTTTAAGTCTTTTTTGTCCAACTCGAGAAGCTGTTTAGCTTTCCTTGGCGAAAGGCTTACTAGCCTTTCCGCTTCTCTTCGTCCTGGCACTTTATTCCAGTGAGATTTCATTTCATCTGCTTCCCAGCATCATAACTCTTCTCTCAGGTGGGCTCTGGAAAGTCCACAGAAGAGTTCTGGGCCGAGAAATTGTGTATTTTCCCCTTCTTTGGCAAGGCAGTCTGCTTCCTCGTTGCCTTCAACTCCCTTATGACCTGGAACCCACATCAAAGTGACCTGGTTGTTCGCTGCCAGTTGTTTTAGGGATTGTTAACAGTCCCAAGTCAGCTTAGACTCACAAGTGTACGCCTTCAGAGCTTTCAGTGCTGCTGGTTTGCTGGATACCTCAGAGGGCAGTGTCCAGTGAGGAGTCCCTCTACCAGTTTTAAGTCTTTTTTGTCCAACTCGAGAAGCTTTTTAGCTTTCCTTGGCGAAAGGCTTACTAGCCTTTCCGCTTCTCTTCGTCCTGGCACTTTATTCCAGTGAGATTTCATTTCATCTGCTTCCCAGCATCATAACTCTTCTCTCAGGTGGGCTCTGGAAAGTCCACAGAAGAGTTCTGGGCCGAGAAATTGTGTATTTGCCCCTTCTTTGGCAAGGCAGTCTGCTTCCTCGTTGCCTTCAACTTCCTTATGACCTGGAACCCACATCAAAGTGACCTGGTTGTTCGCTGCCAGTTGTTTTAGGGATTGTTAACAGTCCCAAGTCAGCTTCGACTCACAAGTGTACGCCTTCAGAGCTTTTAGTGCTGCTGGTTTGCTGGATACCTCAGAGGGCAGTGTCCAGTGAGGAGTCCCTCTACCAGTTTCAAGTCTTTTTTGTCCAACTCGAGTAGCTGTTTAGCTCTCCTTGGCGAAAGGCTCACTAGCCTTTCCGCTTCTCTTTGTCCTGGCACTTTATTCCAGTGAGATTTCATTTCATCTGCTTCCCAGCGTCGGAACTCTTCTCTCAAGTGGGCTTTGGAAAGTCCACAGAAGGGTTCTGGGCCGAGAAATTGTGTAATTGCCACTTCTTTGGCAAGGCAGTCTGCTTCCTCGTTGCCTTCAACTCCCTTATGACCTGGCACCCACATCAAAGTGACCTGGTTGTTCGCTGCCAGTTGTCTTAGGGATCGTTCCCTAATCCCAAGTCAGCTTAGACTCACAAGTGTATGACTTCAGAGCTTTTTGTGCTGCTTGGCTATCTGACAGAATATATGTAGATCTATGCCCTTCAATAACTTCGAGTGACTGTATTCCTCATTTCCTAAGTTACGCCAACCTGGTAAGTTTAGTCTATAGTCATCGTGCTATTCTTCGTATTTGAATAATTCATATGAAAAATATCAATATTCCAATATTCGAAATGTATGTACTTACTGGTATTTTAGTGAGATGTCATTTGATCTGTTTCAAGCACTGCAACTCTTCTTTATTCTTCGGCTGCAATTACTCCAAAATAAAGCTATGAGAGTTATCCTAAGATGCAACAGATATACTCTCTATGTTTAAAACTCTAAGTTTCTTGAATGTCTGTCAACTCATTACCCAGTCATACTTGGTATCAATAATGTAAGACTGTTAATGAACAGGCTCCTGTATATTTAGGGGATCATCTTTTTAAAAGATCAGAGTTTGTGGATTATTATCTGAGATCTACAGATCATTACCATATACAAAAGTTCAACACTAGTGCCATGGATAAAACACTCTTTACCGTCAATAGTTAAGAAATCCCCAAATGTTTTAGTATTAAAAACTAGATTAAGGCAAATGTACTTGACTATTTCACGCAATTGTCAAATAAACCAATCAGGAGCTCTAGTCTAGTTCGGATTATCGATAACACAAACTTGACTCTGATTGGCCTGTCAAGTTCGGTGTTTTCAGCTTTGTGTATGTGACAGTTACGTCTGAAGAAAATATTCACGTTCTGCACACATTTCAGAATGAGGAGATTTGGGATAATTTTCATCGAATTAATCAATTTCAACCATTCAGTCTGTTTGTGAAATAGTCTAATAAAATTCCACTCGTGATTGAATTCATCTCATGTCTGTTTTTTTTTATTTCATAACTCAAATGAGTTGTTTGAAGGAAACACCACTCGTTCTGCGGACTCGTCATATTTACTTATCGCGAAAATCCTATCACTTGTGGTATTACTACTGACTATTCAATAACATTGTGTATACGTTCTTGAAATACCTTAATGAATTGTTAATGATATGTAATGCAAGGCAGTCTGCTTCCTTGTTGCCTCTAACTAACCTGTGACCTGGTTGTTTGCTATCAGTATACTCGGAGATTGTTTGCAGTCAACTAAGACTTAGGCACTTCTCTATAGAATGTACTTCTGCTCGAAAGATAGTTGGGGTGTTACCAAGGGGTTCTAACAGCCTAAAACTTGGCTCAGTTCAGGTTCTTTATCTGTGCAGATTTGGTGGTTGTTTATGGTTTTTGAAGTCGTACCTAACTGGCATGATATTTGTCGGTTCAGACATTGATGCTAGGGAAACGTTTAACAGAATCTTCAGATGTCCAATCCGATTTTCTGTTTTTAACTTTACTAAAGCAGTCTGAAGGCACTGATTGCTGCTTCTTTCATTACACATGTGCAATCGTGGAAAGTTCATCTTCTTATTGACTGTTATTTCCAGACTAGATGATGGAGGACATTTGAGGAAATAAATCTTCTTACATTAATAATGGTGTATGGAATTCGATACAGATCTTGATGATAACGATGTATTGTGTATTGAAATATACTCTATGGCTTAGAGAGGCGAGTGTATTCACCAATAAATTCGTTTAATGCCATTCGAAAAACCATCTCGCTATAAAGTTTCCTTTTATCGGATACCGAAACACAACCGGGCTAGTCATCTACGAAATATGATGTTCACAAATCAAGTTCCCCCATTCTATCGCCCGACGTATTCCCCCCAGAGGAAGCATTTCATGTAATGGATTAATTTCTTTACATCTCTCGGTATAATATGTCTTCGACGCTAGGCAGCGGAAGCAGTTGCCTAACGACTTTCCTGATTTTTTTTCGACTATCTAATTGACTCGAGATTTATTCGAGAGGAGCTTCAACCCTTTGTTGGAGGAAATCGCTAGCAGGGATGATGGGAACTATGTAGTTCTCCTAATTCCTTTTCTTAATCTAATATGGTATTCGCGAAAATCACGAACCAACAGATGGCGCTCGAGAAATGTCAAAAATTTGACATGAGGGTGATCAACAAACATTTGGTATATGTTTTCAATGGTAATATGTCAATTTTCAATTCGAATTTTAGGAAAGAAATAAATAATCCTGAGTATCCAAAAGGGGCGCTATTGATAGATTATCGTTTATAGAATTCAAAACAGGTATTTTTTGTGAGTTTCGTGGATTTATTATGTTTTTACAGGCTTTTCAAACCACCTTTGCAAAATCAATGGGGCCACTAAGGTATTTGTATTTCAATGATTTCTCTTTATTTCAAGATTGGCCAAGATTGAAATAAGTATCTAGAGTATATTGGAGATAAGAAGAAACCCTTAAAATAGCGAAAAGCATTATTCAAAGCTGGTCACATACTTTATGGGATAGATGTCAAACACATACTCGAACACATATAAATAAACTCCTGTTCACAAACTTCAGCTCTAGGTAGCTCTAATATGAAATTAAAATAGTTCCATTGAAAAATTAGCAGAGGAAGTGTGAATTTATCTGTAAACCTGTAATAATTTTGTCCTAACCCAAAAATAGATGATTAGCAAAATAAAAACAAAGAATTGTAGTCAGAATTAACTTTATTCTCTGAGAGAAGTAAGTATAGGGGTGCTTATATTGAGATACCTACCTATCTTAAATAGGCAACACAAGTTATTATTTTCATGTCAACAATAAAATGATAATTCATATAATAAAAATAATTATATAACATAGATGAGTAGGTAAGTTACAAGAATAACTCAAAAAGTTTGAGACCTTGTGGTCTACCAGTCATTCAAATTCATTTATTTCAATTGATACTTCATTCAATTCACAGCTTATTCATTTTGAATAAAGATTTGATTTCAATGTGATGACTTCCAGAAGTTTATTGAAGAAATTGCATTCTTTTTGAGCATATCTCTTGGTTTAATTCTCCTTGATGGTCCTAAAGTAAAATAAAGGTTTTCGTTACAAACAACAAGAGACACAACTACAGTTAAACCAGATCTTGTTTGATTCAACCTGAAAGACATACCTTCGCATTCACTTGAGAAATCCAGTTCTATATGAAGTGCTTACTACAAACGTAAATGTTTGTGGTGATAAGTTTTCCTATTTTCAACGTGATCATCCATTTTTCACACAATCCTGAAAGGAAATTCAGGATTTTGTGCCAAAGGAACGATGTCTGTACGGTAGGAGGAACGCTGAAATACTGAACAAATCTTTGTCGATTTCGTCTTCACGACCTTTTGAACTTGCTGCATGTTTCAATAATATTAGTAACTAGCTGATAAGCACAAAACAAGTCCGAAAACTATTCAAAACAATTCAATTTCATTAAAAATAATACGAAAGCCTATGCTATACAATGCTAAATTGCTTTGTTGATCACCCTCGGAAGGCTTAGAAAATTTGACACCAGAGGCCGCCCACTCCGTGATTTTCGCGAATATAGGGCGATACGCGTACCAGCAAAGCCAAAACTTCAGTCTGATTGAGTTTTTTTTCAATATTGTCAAGTAATGAGTCCAACAGAATATTGACATTTCTGGGGGTTGTCATCAAAAAAAGGCTATGACATAATTCCTTCCATTTCATTTGATGAAAATAAAACTAGACTGCTTGAAGCCGTCTTTTCCAGAAGACATCACATGATTTTTTGTGATAGAACTATTTTTGAATTCAGCTTTCCATGACGATTAAAAAAAATGGATGATTTACATACAGGGTCATATTCAAATAATATCGCAGACGTCATTACTCAAGACAATGTTGTTTGAAAATATACGCTGTTATAGCATAAATGATAATTCTCAATTCGTATGCAAAATTTCAAATATTCGGACTCAAACTCGTCCACAATCTTGAAGCTGCCATCTAGATTTAATTTAATAAAAAAAAAACTTATTCTCTGAACTCGAAAGGCGTGTAAAAATTATACATGTTTGGGATAATTCCCCACAACTTTTGCCGTATATATTCTCGTCGTATCCAGTGTTTGCAGCGGATTCATAATAATTCTCACAATTTCGTATTTTCCTACCAAGATTTATAATTTCACACGCGATAACTCGTGGCTGAGATTATCTACAATATACAGGTATGTCAAACGCAAAACCGATATTTTCACATAACAACCAGACCACAATTTCTGAAAAACAAGACTTTTACACTTGACAGTTGCGGTTAAGATTCTCAGGTCATCGTCAATAAATCTGGAGATATGGAGTGTGTGAACTAACTTTGTATCAGTTCCAAAGCGGTTTACCAGGACCTTCAGAAAGATAGCGAACTGAACATGTGTGAACCTGTCTGCTGTATGAATATCGAGATGGATGAATAATAATGTAGGATTTGATTTTTCAAAATATATTATCGTAGTTAACAATGATTTGTATACGTTCTTCTGTAGTAGGCATTTCAAACCCTGATGGATATAAATGATATTTTGAGAAGCATAAATTGAGGCCATATATTTCTCAAAAAATGCGAGCATTGCATGAAAATGGTCATAATCGACGAGTGAAGCTTTGTAATTTGTAAATGAACTTCGTCGTCGTAGGAAAAAAATGTTGGGAATGGTTCAGATTAAACCTTTGATATGCCATTCATGATAGATTGATAGGACCAATTTTTATGGTTGACGATCAATGTAATACTTAAATTTTACACCTCGTATTTACCATTAAAGAACATCCTGCATACATGATTTAATTAGTATCGATCAGGGTATGAATGTATCATAAATCGACATTTCCTATATGAAATAGGATGAAGAAGAATCACAGGAACAATGGGATTTCTGGATATCAAAGAAATCCCAAGCTGATATACTTAACTGGAAACAAAAGCATAGAGACGCTCGCAAGGTATATAGAGCCTCTTAGTATCCATATCCGGTTTTGACGTACTTAAGCTTTTATTTAGAACGGAGAATGCAGCTTGAAATGCCAATATTTCTGAGAGAGATACTTTTTGAGCATCTACATTGAGACCAGGGTCGATAATTTTTGAAACAAAAAAAATTTTAGTGGGATGAAACCGATTGGAAAAGGAGGAGAATATAACAAAAATGAGAGAAAAAATAATTTACGGGCGATCTGAGGTCAGGAGAAAAAGTTAAATGATAGATTTGTAGGTCATGAAAAGACAGCTAAATATATTGCTATTTTAACATAACTTACATACCTGAGTGACCTACAAGGAATTTTAGCCTATTAAAAGGTATAGAGAAATGTGGAAGAGGCTAGGAGGGTCTGGGCCTCACTAGCTATAATTTCGTTTTCGTTTTTTTGCATTTTCTGCGAAAATTTATTATGGTCGTATATTTATTCTTACACCATCAGGAAGTAGCAATTTCAACTACCAAAAATGCCACCAACTTTATCAAAAAAGCAGATATTTTGACGTGAGAATTTTCGATTGAATATTAGAGTGCTTTTTACTGTGTGTTTGGTACATAAAGAGGTAAGTTTTCACAAAATTTCGTGCCAAAAAAATATTTTTCAGCAACCGTCCGGAAAGTACGTACTTTCCAGACGATTTTTTTTTGAGAAAGTGGCATTTTTCCGGCCTAGTCCGGGAAGTACGTACTTCCCGGACTAGGCCGGGAAGAATCACATCGTTGTTGTCATTGTAAATATGAAAATCTTGGTAGTATGGTTTTGATAAATGCAGTTGATCATAACCATATCAGCAAAATAACGACTGACAGCTATCTGACATAAAATTAGCTAACATTCAAAAATTATCAGATGAAAACAATCAATGTGAAACGGAAACTTTACCTTCTTGTTCTGACTTCAACAAAAGGCACTTAAATATACCAAGCATTTCAAACAAATTGAATCCATTCAATATTAACAATTGTTCTAATTTTAATATAAATAAGAATTGAAATGTTCGAAATTTTGTTCTAATAAAGAAATGTGTTTCTTTGATTTGTTATTCTACACGGTTGCCGAAAAAATTGTGTACGCAACACGCCCGAAAACAGTTTTTTTGGACTCGCAGACTTCCAGGATTCGCTACGCTCGTCCTAGAATGTTGTCCACTCATCCAAAAAAACAGTATTTTCCGGACTTGTTACGTAAATTAATATTTTTGTAAAAGATGAAAATAAAAATCCAAAAACTTGGTTATTTGAATTTTTTTATGTGAAAAAAATGTTGACACAAAAGTTGTAAACCTTTTTATTACCTACAACTTTGCTATTCAACTTTCTTCCATAGAACGCGTAGTTTTCCGGAAATCGAGATAAACCGTTTATTATCCTTAAAAACCCAGGTCGATTCATTTTTTATTTCATTACATTACATCATCAGGGGTTGATTTGGGATGAAATGTAGGATATTCCATCATCCCAAGTGCTGATTGAAACTACCCCCATCACCCCCACCCTGTGCGACACACATCTCTCCATGGACAACCCCCCCAAATGCCGGTCAGAACATGACAATCCATTTTTGCTGAAAGCTTTTCGGTGAATTTCTTAGTGCACCCGCAAAATTCTGTATCTTATTTCCGATGCCGCCTATACAGCTGAGAGGGTGGAGATTCGAGGGTAGTTGAAATAGTGGTTATTATACGGAAGCTGCGGCCCTACGGGGGATGGATCGTTAGGGGTTGTCGGATCAATGAACTCGATGATTTATTTCTTGGTACGCCGTCTCTTGGATTGTTACAAGAAAATGTGATGGGGTTTTTTATAAGGAGAGGAAATAGTAATTTTCCTAACAAGTGTGGAAAGTGATGCTTTCCCGCACGCGACTGCCGTTAACCCGAACGACGCGGAGCAGAGTTCGGGTAAGCAGTCGAGTGCGGGAAAGACAATTTCCGCATGAGTTAGGAACAATACTTTTTCTACAAGCGTAGGAAACAAATTCATTTTTAATGAATGCAATTATTTTGTAAAATTTGCTAATATCCAAATTTTGCTTTACTTTGAATACACTCTTCAACATTGAATATCTTGCCCATAAAGTGTTCGGCTTCCATGTTTTAGACATTTCTAGAAAATAAGCCAAGAATACTTCTTCTTTATTTGGTTTTATGTGGTCATTTTTTTATTGTTGCACCATTCAATAAAACTCGTGTATTGCTTCTCATACCTTTGTTTAGATTTCGTTGGCAATAACTCTAAGTTCGCATCTGTAGCTGCTTGCACGATTTCTTGTGAAAGTTCTTCATCAGATGAATAATCCATTGTGGCAATTTCACTGAATCGAAAATTTTATATAAGTAACGCTTTGTCTGTCACTCTGACAATTACAAACAAATTTGTGTATTGATCGGCATGACAGCATCAATTGTTACCTACTCGTTATCAGATCAATCAAAGCCTATATACAGGGTGATTTTCATAACAATACATTTTTATTTATCAATATTTGTTAATTTTTTCAATAAACAGTGCAAAATGATGGATGATTTTGAACAAACTCACTTAGTATTGCAACAAGAAAGCTTGAACTTTCATATTTTGTCACCCACCACTTATATTTTACGAGGATATCATATAAATGTTTTTCCCGCACTAGTGTGGGAAAAAATTTCCCGCACTAGTGTGGGAAAATGACACTTTCCAAACTGGATTGCGTGCGGGTAGAGGGTGAATCACGCACGCTTGTAGGAAAAATATTTTTTCTATTTTGGTTGTATAATGTGCAACGCAAATGCGTGCCGAAATAGCCTCTATTTCGATAAGCATTTTTTATTATTCGGAGGTTGGTACAATCGAACTGTCAAATGAAAGTCAGAAGAGTTAAGGTCAGTTTCCAATGCAGCGTTTTTGCTTCTCACGTCGCGCGTCATGCACTCTGATTGGTGAAGCGGAATTTAGATAATATTGAAGCGAAAAAGTTGAATATTTTCAACTTTCTTGCGTCGCTAATCGCTGCTGGCATTGGTTAGGTTATTTATTCAACAGAAATGGAGGAACAAGAGCATGAGTATATCTTGATGAGAGTGAGTAAAATTATTGATGTTATCCTTAAATCATCTTATTGAGGTTTTCAAATAATTGCAGTATTATTGTGGATTAGGCAGCATATAACCCAGAATGAACGTATTTTACCATGTCTTCTACGTTTTCCTAGGAAATAAACTAATAATTTTCTTCGCTTTTGTTTTATTATGGCCTTCATCATTTCATTCATTCAACCGCACTTAATTATTTCATTGGGAACAATCAGAATAAACAAAAAGCAGCACAGCAGTTTAGAATTCCGCTTCACCAATCAGAGTGCATGACGCACGACGCGAGAAGCAAAAACGCTGCATTGGGAACTCACCTTTAGGCCCATCAGCTTACTTCTGAGCGATTTTGGATTTGGTAATACTAGCAGTGTAAAACTCAATGTTTTTATGGAAAATTTCAATTCAGAGTTTGATTTGATCCAAATTGACCAATAGAAACAGAAACAGCATTGAATTTTTCACCGCAGATACCTATCGCAAAAATCAAAATCGCTTAACAGTAAACTGGGCTTTACGCTTGTTAGTCAGATTTTGAATATTTCAATACCATCATTGTTACCAATAGAACATGTTTCTGGTATTTATCGATATTGATTAAAGTTTTTTCAACGAAATACTTCAAAATAATGCAAAATAGAAAAAAAATTATGTGACACGTTTTATAAGACACGTTGTCGCACTTGTTCACTTGGAGCACTCCTCGCTTCGCTCATCGTACTCCAAACAACGCGTGCGACAAAATAGCGTGTATATTAATATACTATTTTTTAATCCGATGAACCACCATGTTGCCCTTTAAAAAAATAGTCAATAAAGTTTTTATAATCAAACGTTAAATAGCTAAAACATTTTGACCGAAAATAATAAATTTTCACTTTTACAAACATTTTAGGACTGAAATTAGTTAATTAGACGTATCCGTGAAAATCTATTCAAAAAAAAATTAAAAACTGTTACAAATAGTAACAAATTACCTATACATGTTTGTATTCTAAATGTCATATGGAGGCAAAAAAACTGCAAATATACAGGTGTTCCATTTAAAAATCGAAAGTTTATGTCTCTCCCATTGAATCCGGAATTTGCATAAAGTTGAGTTACTTGTGTAAAAATGCAGTTTTATGCAACCTCCACATTTCATTCCATTATCTCCTAAAACAAAAAAGCTATAGTGGTGAGCCATCTTCCGTGAACACCCGATATAACATTTGTCACCAAAAATTCCAAAATCGAAAAACAACTTTTTATCATAGAAATCAGTTGTGTAATCGATATTGTAAAATCGTGAAATACATCCTCAAATTTGATCCATCCTCAACCGAGAAAGTTGTTTCTTATGTCCATGAGAATAGGTATTTGTTTTTTTTTTGTTTGTTATTGGAATATTATATCGATGTCAAGATGTAATCGTCTAATTTTTGAGGTTTTAGAATATAAATATCTTGGTATTTCAATGATACGTATCAGAGTCGTTGTTTATTTTCAAGGAAAATGTTTCAGAAAAAAAAAGAGTGATTTACAGATCTGTTTCCTAAAAACAACTTTTTTTGAATCACATACCTACATAAGAGCGTGTTCTTCGAACTTTCATTTTTCTTCACATGCTGAATTCCCGTCTACACAGTAAAAAAAACTTGGGTGCAATTTCAATCGAATCCGAATACAACACTTAACATCATAAGAAACACCAAATGATTGAAATTTAATATTCTCAATGGTGCTATCATTGACGTTAACGCATAAAAAACACCTATTATATGAAATTAACACCAAGGTACACCAAGTCATATCACGATGGAATCGCGAGTCGGTGTATGAAATTTGCATCATCCTGAAAACACCAGATTTGATAAAAATTAATAAAAATATTGCATGTAGGCATCTGAAAGGTGTGAATTTCATGCGCTCATCTGTTCGATCTTGGAACCTTAGAACTTTCGCCAATAGGTGGCACTGACGTTCTTCCTACTGTACCTGATTTCAATATTGGGCTAGATATATTAGATGGTTTTGATATAGAATAGTATCAATTGGCCTAGGCGCTAGTGCCACTGATCAGGATAAACGATCCGAAAAAGTGTAGTTTATCATCATGTGAATAATATCTCAATAGGTAATCCAACCTAGTTATAAAACACCGGAGGTGGTGAATAAAAGCACTGATTTGCCTGAACACACTCATGATATGGTGTTCCTTCACACCAGAAAAGTATTCACATGTACCTGCTCAGTGTTTAAACGCACCGAAGAGAATTTCATGGAGGTAGAATTCAGCATCAAGAAAATCACATAATGTGCATCACACCACTGCGGTGTCAAATCGCACTTTCGGAAATGCATAAAGAACACCACCAAAGTGTTCATTCTGCTGAACGCTAGTGTTACTGACAAGTGGGTTTGATTATTAAAAACACCAATGGGAAAGGTGCCGATGTTTACTGACAATAAAACAATCAGGACCTCAGGGGGACACCAGACGGTGTTAGCTGGTGTGAGGTGGTGTAATTTTTTTTCCACTGTGTAAAAGACATTTTGCCAGAAACAGCAATCGCCGACATCCCCACGGATTAATTAATATAATTTCGGGCGTCCTGAATCGACGCAGAGAGCGGTGATTAATTTTCAACGCGTACTTCGAGATTAAAAGATCAAGTGAGCAGTCAGAGGCAGGCGCCGCGACGTCAGGCGTCGCCGAGGCGTCGTGTATTCCCCCGCATCCCCCCGGCAGCGGGAGCTAGCTTTGGCACCTTTCGGGGTGTGAAACCCTTTCGCTGCTCGTATACAGGGTGGGAATTTTCAGACTCTTGGCGAATTCGCAGAATTAAAAAAAAAAACAAGATAGGCAGGGGCAATTTTTTTCGATATGCTACCCGAAGAATTGAAGGATAAACCAAACTTGTACAGATTCAAGTCTAGGCTGAAGTATTTTTTCATATATTCATGACACATTTTATGATGATATACTTACAAGAATTTACACTGTAGTGTCAGCGTCCTGCTGATTCTCTAAATACCTATGTTTTCCTATTTTGGTTCTATAATGGAGTCATTATGAAACGCAAATGCGTATCGAAATAGCCTCTGTTTCGATACGCATTTTTCATTATTCGGAGGTTGGTACAATCGAACTGTCAAATGATAATCAGAAAAGTTAGGCTCACCTTACTTCTAAGCGATTTTGAATTTGTTGATATTAGTATTGAAAAATTTCAATTCGAAGTGTGATTTAATTTAAATTGACCACCAATTGTCATCATTGTTACCAATCGAAGATGATCTTGTTATTTATTTATATTATATAAATTTTTTCAATAAAATACTTCAAATTAATACAAAATTGAAAAAATTGAATATAACACACGCTTCGTCGTATTCCAAACAACACGTGCGACCTAATAGCGTCTTATAAAACTCGTATCATAATATATTACTTTGTATTTTTTAACTTCATAATACGGAAAGAAATATATCGTAAAAGTAACACAGAAGCTGCCATTCGAAAATTCGATCCAGAAATAGCTTCATTCATCCTGAACAAATGAAGTTTATCATAATTTTCTAGTAAATTTAACGGTTTCTGAGAAAAAATATCGTACACGGTATGATTCGCATAGAGTGGAATTTTAATCGAAGTTGAATTTATCATTTATTTGATAGATCATTAATATTTCAATTGGAACGTTGTTGCTCGTATATCGTATATTTTAGTATCACCCATTTGAATATACATTAAAAACTACCTACCTTCCTGACCGCTATTTATCATTGAAATATTTCCTTTCACCCTGTATGATATGCCATAAATCACCAACGCTCTAAAACGTGATTTTTTTTTTCATCAAGATATACCCTTGAACCAAGCTATAAAATTAATCGCTACCCATTGATTTTGTAGGGTACAGCAAGAACAAATCCAATAAAATGCTCCTTGATCTATCACATTTTTCCTTGGACCAACTTCCTCATTTTCTAATAAGTGTTATGGGCATTTTATACTGGCTTGCGGGTACTCAATATTAATGAGTTACTAGATCTCTCGCTGAGATACTTGTTATCGATAATATCAACTGGGTATGATGAAATAATGTATGCTGAATTACGTAGATATGGTGCTAAGCAATTACTTATAGAGATATCCGACATTTATAAATATTGTCAGTCGCGGTATAGCCGATTTGAATAATAATAAATAGAGCTGAGACGGTATTAATTCACACAGGTAGAGGAGAATATCTTTACTAGAAAATTATGTCCTGCAGCTTCAGCTGATGAATACAGGGTCTTCTAAAAAAATGTCAATGCCAGATGTATGAAATAAAATTAGAGAGGTGCGCAGGCGCTGAAATGTTTGTTTTACACGATTCACGAAACAGTATTTTGGATGGGTTTATGTTCTTACAATGCATAACATATTTTTCATAACCTATTATTCAAAATGAAAAGTAATAAAGGTTTCGAAGATTATCACAGCACAGATTAAACAACCTGTGATCATAGGTATATATCTTCATTATCTGAAATGTGAATCAGGTACAATAATATGTTTATTGGCAATCATTACTGCGTATTCAGATTGCGAATTATCTTCAAATAAATCTGAGAATATCAAATTACATTGTTTTCCTAAGGACGAAAAACTATGAGTACTTATATTGAGTGATATTATTGACTTCAATCAAACTGCACATTTTAAGTTGAAGAATTTAGAAACTGATCATTTATTCGATAATTGAATCATGTTTTATTTTTCCTGATAACAATAAATGGGTTACATTCAAAATATTTGAATTTCATCTGCGATGCGCAAAATTTAAAGGTACGAGGTCAATGAAAACGGATGTCGGTACATCAAACAAAATGGGCGGAGTATCTCATCATCATTAAGGTTTTCTAATATGTGGTCAAGTTCACATTTGATCTTACTGTTATTGATTAATACCTTCTGGTCGTGAAGAAAGTACAGTCTGTTACTCGTTTAGTATGCATAAATCGATGAAAATGATATATTATTTATCATTATATTCAATAAGAGATTTGATATTTTTTTAATTCCTTGAAATCCAGTTATCTATTATTGCTATGTCTCAATTACTATTTTGTGCGATTTCCTTGTGCTTCCGGACTCTGAAATATTCAATCTCGTTGTAGTTACATGAGAAATTGATAAGTTGAGTACGTCGAATATCGACTCATCAATTGAGATCAATCAAGAGGTTAAATAGACGTAATGGTGGTTAGTGAAATGTGTAATTGACAAGTAGTGCCGGTAGATGTACAGCCGACCAAACGAGAAATGGCACGCCATAACTCATTCAATGTATACAGGGTCTTCACGTAGATTTTGAACACCCCATAACTTTTTCGTCTATTGTTCATTTTTTTCAAAATATATTCTTATGTAATTTTTTTGCAGATTTCATATAAGTATGTAAACAGAAAAACAGTTGAATATCTAAAAAAAGTTATGGGCACGAAATATATATTTATGATTTCAAATATATACATATATCATGTTATCTCTGACAGATTTCGAGATATCTGACGTTGAAATTCAGATATATATATATGGTATTCCATTCAAAAAGAATATATTTGGTGCCCATAATTTTTTTCAGTTTCTGTCTTCATTTTTTGAAAAAAAAATCAACAATAGATAAAAAGTTGAGGTTGGTTCAAGTTATACGTGCAGAACATGTACTTGTATAGTTAAAAATAGTGGAAGTAACCAAAAATTTTATGTTTGAAATGGAAATTGAGGAATCAAAAGAATGAACATTATTGGTACCATACAAAAAAATGTAGGGCAAACTAGTAGGTACATTCAAGCTAGGTTAACATATATTCTATTCAAGTTTGCTACATTAGAAAAATTTCGCAATCTATTCTATAAAATAGAAAATTGGAAATTAAATATACAATAACCTCGAGAACAACCAATTTGATTTCAGAATGCTAAGAAAATATTGAATTCTAACAGGTTATTGAAAGGAAAATACTGATATCAATGCTTATGTTACACAAAAAAACACAAGATGAACTCTTTTCGAAATCACAAAATCGAAAAATTACACTCGAAGAATCCGGAATTCATAAGATCACCAATGATGCTACCGAGTAAATGAACCTATTAGAACAAACTCAAAGGCATATATGAACTAGCCTTATTTCAATACATGTTCTTGGAACATCGTGCAAGCCAGAGGAAGGATATTGGAAGAGAATGAAGGCATTGGAATTTTCTTGCATCAAAGCTGTACGAGTACCAGTCAATCTCTCAAGGAGTTTTTCCCGCTGGTAGAACGTCATCATAGAAAGGGCATTGCTCCCGCATAGCAACCGATGAAACAAGTGCTATCGCATTAATCAGCGAGAGGAGAATTTCGGGACAAATTAGATGATTAATGGCCTTTCTGGGCCATTGATACCATTTCTTTCGTAAACTCGTGAATGCAAATATCGGCCAAACAGGTAGAACTTTTCGGACCAGACTTCAAGAACATTTCATATACATGTAATTGAGAAATCTAAATCCTCTTATAGCGATTTTTCTCAACATTGACAACAACTTGGACTACTATGACCTGAATCTACTAGATATTCTTGAAATAAATTCTGTTATGGAAGACATTATTGTTTTTTCACCCAATGAAAAAAATACAATTTGATTGCATGACACTTTTCAATGATGTTTCTTTGTTATCTGCCTTGGATATTGGCAACTTGTAACCCTTTATTCATTCAATAATATTTTTGTCAGTTCAACTTATCCTATATAAAAATGAATGATTTCTTCATTTTTTTGTTATTACTCAGAACATCAACACCAGTTTAGTCAACTTTGTCAACTAACACAAAAAAACCTGTATTTAGTCGAAATTCATTTGGAATAATAACCATTTAGAGAAAAACCAACCAATGAATCTTTCCTTCAATTCAATGAAATGATGAATTCGATTCAATGAGGGTAATACGTAATCTTCATTCGGACTCTAGGTTACTCTTTCCAATCATACATTTTATCATGTATACAGGGTGGTGGAGATAATAATGAACTGGATAGATATAGGAGACTAAAAAATGTCTCAGCTTTGATTCTGTTTAGAATATGAGCAATTTGAAACTTGAAACATTTCAAAGATCGTTATGGACCATATCTTTCGGTACAAGATTGATTTTTGTTTCCACACATAAGAAAAATCAAGGTTGATGATGCTTTCTCGAAAAGTTCGAAAAGTTGCAATAAGAAATTGAACATCAGTTTGCGATATCTACTAAAAAAGTCCAGAAATGAATAGAAACGAAAATTGCTACATTTGATTTTGTCAAATATTTTGAATACGGAAAAAAAGTTTCTTAGGTATATTGCACCAACTTTTCTCTCATTTAAATCATTTTTTCGACGAATTTGATTTCTCCCGAAGACTATTTGGAATTTCTTCAAACTCCAATCAGAGTTTCACCTAACTGAAATCCTTGTTGAAACTATTTGGAGTTTTTCCCCTGGAAATGTGATCGTAACTCATTTTTCGCGAAATGCTCAGCCCCATCGTCCTTGGTGAGAATAAACGTGGCAACACTGCCGTACCCGACCTACGTCAAAGCCTACGCGACGGAGTATACTCGAGGCACGCACGAGCCGAACGAAACTCCCAACTCCCAACTTCCACGGAGTTTGTCTCACAGTCGTATTCCGCAGCGCTGGCCTGACGGTTCATAGGGTTTCCCTAGGGATCAAGCCCTTTTCGCGCACCCCGTCAACGTATATACAGGGTGAGCGTTCTTTGGGGGCTGCTGTCGGTTTTTGAACTGTTCTGTTTTTTTTTCTCGGATTCGAATTTTTTATGTCGGAATTACACAGAAAACTAAGCATTTTTTAATAGAGCCGGCTTTTTTTAACTGAAATTCATGCTAGATAAAAAAATGGCGGCTCCAAGATGGCGGACGAACTATCCGAATAATTTGAAATTTTGCACAGGAATCAAGAACTGACGGCCATCAAATAAAAAGATAAAGGAAACGATTCCTATATTGAGAGTTCCGTCTCTATTCGATCACGTCGATTTGACTTGAAATTATGAAAAAAATACAGGGTGGGGCAGCTAATACGACAGAGATTTTTTCCGATTGGCTAGATGTTGAATCTTTATTATACACTATTATGAACTATTTTAAGCTATACAGGGTGTTACAGGAAAATTTACCTACCTATCCAAGTTATCGTTTTAGAAAAATTTAAAGATTTGTTGAAATGCATGATAACGAATAAAAGTTTTCATTTGCCTTTGTACTCAATTCCTAATCGCTGCGTCAGCCTTTATCGTGAAAATGAAAAATTAGTGTCATTGATATTTCAATGTTATACAGGGTGACACAAAAATATAGTTGGAAAATTTCGATACCCGAAGAACTTCGTTGTTACAAATGACACACCCTATACTTCATTGCATATTCTGGCGTAAAATCATACCTAATTCAATATTTTCTTGAATACCGGCGTTTCTATTTTTTTGTCATTTATAAATCAACCTGGCTATAATATGATTCAGAGTGAAAAAAAACTTCATTGTTCGTGTTTAGGTCGGTATTAAATGAAAAATCGACATGGACATGACACTCAAATTATCTCGGATTTAATTTTTCCTAATCCTATAGTTTTCCAAGAAAACCAATGGAAATGGCAAGAGCTAACTCCTGGCAAATGCTTCGTCTGTCACCATGTCTGACAAGCAGATAATTTGCGGCACGTTCTCAATTGAATTCTTGAATATTAATAAGCCAATCCTAAGAATTTTTTTATAACTTTGGTCAAGGTGAGGTTAGCGAACGCATTTTCAACTCCATCACGATATTTCAAGGCACATGCACTTTGATAATGAAAAAATTATATTATATGCACACGGTGTATCAGTTTAGGTATCCCCTGAATATTTATCAGTATGTATATGCACTTATCTGCATAGTTTGGGTGCTTGCCAAAAAGACCGTGTGCAACTTTAGTCGGATCAAAAATCTTGGCACGTGAAAAGTTTCCCATTTTAATTCATTCACGAGAAAATTGACATCAAAATATCAATCACTCTTCACTTAGGAATGAATATGTTGTATATCGTGTTGTATTAATGCCCCCCTTGTTTTGCTTAGCTTCACCCGATTTGCCTATTGAATATTCCACTCAGAAATTGTGAATCAATTCGCCTTTGGCTCCTTCTACGAAAAATTCGGTTTCGTACGCCCTGCTCTGGTTTTGATAGCCTGTAGATATACTCATACATATTTCAGACTGTCATATTTATTTTATATTATCCCGCACGTATCACGAGGGTTTCTTCTTCCTGATAAACCCTTCAAGATGTACTGACAGGATTCGTTAAATACGGACATGAGAAATACGTGATATCGATCGAGGCAGTGTCTTATGCAATGATATTTCGACTAGGGATATTATTTAATTCTCCTGACAGAGAGGACCTCAACTGGGAAGGGATGCATTAGTGTGGTATACTGATAGATCCAAGATGGATGAAAGGGCTGGAGTGGGTCAAAACCCCTTGGTAACACCCCAACCATCTTTCAAGCAGAAGTAAATGCTATAGAGATAATATGTGCCCAGGAGTGCCTCGAAAGGGACACGCGAAGGACAAAAATCTATGTTCTATCAGATAGAAAAGCAGCACTAAAAGCTCTGAAGTCATTCACTTGTGAGTATAAGCTGACTTGGGACTGTAAACAATCCCTAAAACAACTGGCAGCGAACAACCAGTTCACTTTGATGTGGGTGCCAGGTCATAAGGGAGTTGAAGGCAACGATGCAGCAGACTGCCTTGCCGAAGAATGGACAAATACACAATTTCTCGGATCAGAACCCTTCTGTGGATTTTCCAAGGCCCACTTGAGAGAAGAGGATCGACGTTGGGAAGCGGATGAAATGAAATCTCACTGGAATAAAGTGCCAGGACATAGACAGGTGGAAAGGCTAGTGAGCCTTTCGCCAAGGAAAGCTTAAAAGCTTCTCAAATTGGACAAAAAAGAAACTGGTAACGGGACTCCTCACTGGACACTGTCCTCTGAGGTATCACCTCAAAACGATGGGTAAAACCAAAGTTTACAGAATATACTATTGCGAGAACTTCGCTGAAACTGCAGAACATTTGCTTTGCGAATGCCCAGCACTCTTTTGCAAGAGGCTCAAGTTCCTGGAAGGGGCCTTCTTAGAGCCCTTCGATATCAGGAACCTAGTTCCCAGGAAACTGATAAACTTCGCAAGAAGTCTCGGAATCCTGGGCCTCGAATAGATTGAGGGTTATGCACAAAAGATCTAATAGGTCGAAGTGCTTGAGAGGCTGCACAGCCTTAACGACCCCCCCTAAAATCTACAAACTGAAATAGTCTGAGATTCGTGCGAAATTTTTCGGAATTTCCCTATTTAATATTCCTGAACTAGATGGCATTTTCTGATACCTCTTGGAACTATTTCAAGACTTCTTGAGAATATCCGAATCATCTGAAAACACTTGCAACTTCTTGTAAATTCTTCGAGATTTGTCTTGATCATTTTGAATTATCTAGAATTCTGGGAGTTATTTTTCAAAGGTTAAAATTGCCAAATTAAATAAGTCCTACAATGAGTAGAATTTCTGAAATTGTCAAATATTCCACGGCTTGATTCCTCAAGAAAAAAAACCAACACGCCGCCCATGTTTGCAATTCCACTTATCGTGTGGCCTGTCGCAAAGTCCATCCAGTAGGCTATGACTGATGAGGTCACAACATAACGACGACAGTTGACAGTTGCGATGGAATATGCCACACCCCCTCGTTCACCATAATGAGTTACAAGGTTCACCCCCTGTGAAACGTAGGCATTGCCAGTCCTCTTCAGAGAGCAAAAAAAATCAATGATAATAATGCGCAACAGTTTTTCGAATCAAAACAAAAAACGAACTGAAATAGTCAAATTGGTGTTTTCGTTAAATGTTCAATCCGATGTGGCCTCCGTGTTCACCCGATTCCATGCCAATTGATTTTTGTCTCCATACCTGCCGAACTTCCTTCCATCAGAACTATATTTTCCATCGAACGGGAAAGTTGTGGAACTAGTGAATCCTATAAAACCATCGAACTTTCAATTCCTTTATTCTCCTCCATTATTTATTGATAACATTATGGGTTTCTCTTTCGAAAACGCCCACACAAGCTAATTGGAGAAAGAAAAACCTATAGTCATCATTGAATTGTTGGAAATGAGCGGGGAAAACTACTTCTTGGAATTCGCATTCGTGTTTGATGGGCAAGCGTAGGAACCCTTAGGTAATTATAAAAATAATAGGGGGGACTGTGGAAGTTTTTTTTTACCCACTACAGAAAATCTAACTACTGCTTGCTGTGTTGGCGATTTCATTTATTCTCAGTATTCAATCGAATAAGAATACGAAGATGATCCTCTAAAAAGTGATTAAAAATAAATCAGCTAATGAAACAAAAACATTCGATGTAGACGTATTATCCATAACTCATCAGGTTCAATGTGCTGTTAAACAGCTTTCTCGCCAAAACATCAATAATGGTGGGAGACTTTGCAATTATATTGTTGATGTTGGTAAAATAATTCGCATTTGTCTGTTTTAGTCGATCAAATATTTGCACTACGTCATATATTATGATCCTTGTTGATACACCTGATGTGATACAAATTTATCTCGCCAAATCACTACAGCTCAAGCTTTGAAGGTCAATGTCGAACAAACAAACATAAGCTCAGCTCTGAAGGATGTGGATGGAAACTAAGGCGAAAATCAGAGGTATTTTCCAAACACCTGAGAAAATTTCATCGCGTACTTCGCAAGCAAATTGCGCTGATATTTCATCGATATTGATGAAATGCGATTCTTGTTAAAGAATTATGCTGCTTGTAATCAATTATTCAGATTTGAAGTGGTGAGCTTATGGGTATAAGCAGCATCAGGATTGGATTGCATGTATACAATAGTTTACCAGAAATAATTCATGTTTCATTGTGTCAGCCGAAATCTGTATATCAAAAGCCTTTGCTCTCTCTTTAACCCCTCGAGATTAGCTAGTGCATGTCAAAGGTTTCATTGTAATTGATCTCATTGATAGCCAAAATCCTCTTCAATTTCTAATAACGCGCAGTTGCATCAGATTATTATTAATGGAACAAAGCAACGAATAGCAGTCTCAGTGATTAATTTTCATGATAATTCGGCGGTTAATTAATTTGCTAGTGTACCAGAGAAGAATCAATCAAAATAGAAGGAACACCTTTTTTACAGAGATAGTCGAGGGCTTTGAACAGGGTAAACAAATAGGGGTAACATTATGTGACCTGAGCAAGGCTTTCGACTGTGTCTCTCACAATATCCTGGTGAATAAGCTCTCTCAATATGGAGTAAGAGGAGTATCTTTAAAACTAATTGAGTCTTATCTCCAAAATAGGAGACAATGTGTTACTATCAATGAAACAACCTCCCAGCTTAATCTGGTTAAAACAGGCGTACCCCAAGGCTCGGTTCTGGGGCCACTTCTATTCATAATTTATACCAATGATTTTTTTTGTCATATGTTGCCTCATTTAGGTATTGCTTTTGCTGATGATAGCTCTCTTATAAGCTCTGAAAACAGTTATGAGTCGCTATTAAATTCGATGAAATCAGCTGAAAACCTTGCCCAAGAATGGTTTACCCACAACTTATTAAAATTAAACAAAGATAAGACAAAACATATTATTTTTTCGACAAACAATAAAGTAACAGTAGGTGACCATGCTAAACTTTTAGGATTAACTATTGACGATAGTTTATGCTGGGAACCACACATCGAAAATACCTGTTCCAAATTGAGTACTCACAATTTCCTTCTGAGAAAACTGAAATCGTTTGTTGATAAAAATACCCTTCTTTCTGCGTACTTCGCTCTTATCCAATCATATATCAGCTATGGATTGACCCTTTGGGGAAATTCCTCTCACTCTGAGAAAGTATTTAGAATTCAAAAGCAATCCATTAGAATAATCTGTAGTGCGGGTTATAGGGATTCTTGTCGGCCATTATTCTGCCAACTCAGTATTATGCCTCTACAAACTCTGTTCATTTATCAGTCTCTGATCGAGATTCATGAAAACAAAAAAAAACTCCTGACTAACTCAAATTACCACGACTATAATACACGCAACGCGAATCTGATCAGGTCTCAAAGATTTAAATACAATAAGTCTCTCAAAAACTCAATAAATGTTGATCTTTACAATATTCTTCCTGACACACTAAAAAACAAAAACCAAGCTTCGTTTAAAAACTCTATCAAAGTGATACTGCAGAAAAAGTGTTACTACACTATCGCTGAGTACATGGCTGACCCACCACGGATGTGATTTGATCCAACTATTATAACACCATACTATGTGTATGGTATATCGTATGTCTACATATGTGACACGCAATATTTTATTCATATTGTATTTTAATTGTTAATTTTAATTGTGAATTTGTACATAATTATTTTCTGTATTTATTTACTTGCTACTGACTTGCTACAAATGTTTTTTAACATAACGTGGTTAAATAAAGATCTATCTATCTATCTATCTACACGACCAGTACTCATGTCAGATTCAAAATTACTTAGTCACCCTCAGCTGGTCTATTGTATATAAGAGTTTTATCTCCAGTTTTATTGTCTTTTCGTCTACTTTGCTTTATTCGAGATTTTTTACCAAATGACAATCAAATTTGAATTCGATTGAATGTATTTCAGGAGGATTGATACACAACTACATTATGAAGACATCCTGTACCAGTTTTTTCGATATTTTCCGACATTTTCTGAGGATCCTTGACCAAATCTTGCCATTTTGATATGACCTTGTATATATTAAGAAAATTCGAAAATAATCTGACAATTACAGTCGTTGAAGTATAGAATAATTGTGAATTCATGGTATAGTTGATCAAAAGCAAGGTTCATATTTATCAGTCATTAGGAAAGCTAGGTAGCTTTTTATCACATATAATGGGGAATATTCCTCAATTCGGCTCATTACAGTAAATGCGAGTATGAACTTATTGATTATGAGTTCCATTCAGGAATTTATCGAATTCGTTAAGGAAACTATCTAAATTAATTGTTCAAATATGGGGTTTTAAATTGCTTTGTTTCTAGTTCACATATTGGCAACAGCGCCTAGTAGGCTAGAAGAACAACAACTCACATTTGGCCACACTTTCATTTATGTACACTTGATGTCAATGAACAATTCAGGAATGAAACTGCTAATATTGAAAAATAATCAGTCAAAACATGAATTTCAGTATAACAAGTCAAATATAAACATAACCTCCAAAACTGAGTAGCACATCTTTTGAGGAGCATAAAACAGAAATAAGCAGAATGACAGCTAACCCACAGAACTTATTGGTAGTTTGAGTTATGTGTTCTAACATGATCAAAATTTGACCTAATCAACGTAATGGATTTGTTGTATTTTATTATTTATGAAATCTGCAGTCGATGTTGCCAAATGTTGAAATTGAAAAAACATGCTTTAAATTTTAAATCTTCATACCAAGTCTCTTTTTCAAGCACTTGATTTGTTTTTTTCGGCAAAAGGTTGAAATGGTAAGTTTGAAATGCGACGTTTTGAAGATAGTTAATAAGAAATACTTCATTATACTCCGAAGGAGAATTCTCCATTACACGAGAGCTTTTCTTGTAAAACTTGATTTTGTTGCCTGGCAATTTAACGAAAAAAATTGCCCCTGAAAAAATTAAGCGCAGTTTTTTTTGTCAGTTAAAAAAATCTAGAGGGCATGTAATTCGGTAAGACAATTTAATGAATTCACAGTATTGTGAGGCACATTATCGTTGATTGCTTTTTCAATTTCTCCAAATCGCGACATTTCCACAAATAAGATACATTTCTGACAACGCAAGTTTGAGAAAAATTCACATAACATCATCAAAAACTAGTTTTCTTCGAATCCGTAAAACATAGGTACCAGAACAAGAAAAAAAATGATGCCGTACATTTTCAATTCGGGAAATTTTTCACCCTTACATGAGAGGGTGCTGGGGGGTGAAGAAGCTCTTTGCCGCCCCCGGAAAACCCATCAATCGCGATCATCGATCACATAGGGCGCACTTCAAGGAAAGTTATTAATTATCATTTTCCTCCTTCCAAAGGCCGTCTGTCTCCCCATTCTTCTTCTCCCGGATCTTCCGAGTAGGTGCAAATTACCCCCGAAGAGGGATGCTTTTTGTCCGGCGCTTTTTTGCCCGTCACCGTCTCGGGGGGTGGTGAATTTTCCGCGGGGGGTGGCAACGATTGCGATAGTTGGGGGTAGTTGGGGGGTAAGGGAAAGCGCACTTTTATCTCGGGAGAGTGAAAACATCCATTGAAGAGTATGATGGGTGATTAATTATCGTTGCTTCCTTCGGCCGTTGATGGATTCAAAAATTGGTGTGAGAATTGAAAATTGGTGACTTTGGGGAAAGGAGTTCTCTGATATGTGTTGTCTTTCAGTGCTCGCACAGCCTTGAACCAATATTTCTCCAAAGAATTCAAATTGGGTACACTGGTAGTTTTCAAATAAGGATTTTAAAGAGTCCTGATGAATTCCAAGGGTTCTCAAAAATATTCCGAATTATGTTTTCAAGCATTTTGGGTTCACCCAACCATATTTTGAAAGAATTAGAAAATTTTTTTGAATAAAATGAACGTAAACAATATTTTTAGAAACAAGCTTTTACACAAATGCACTAGAAAAATGTATTTCAATGTTATACACACACACACACAGAATAACCTAGATCCTTGTAAAGAATCAAGTAAGTTTCAATTAAATTTCAAGACTCATTCAATTCAAAGTAATCTCAAGCAGTTCCAAATAATGAAATCGGATTTCAAGACGTTCAGCAATTCCAGAGAATTCAAAGTATTTTCAAGTAGTTGTTTGGATTACAAGGATATTATCAAGGGATTTAGAGAATTTTGTATCTAATCTAAGGGATTTTAGGTGATTTCAAGAAATTCTGCCGATTTTGATAACTTCAAGCAGTGACTTCATCTTATCACTTGAAATTTCAAGACTCATTCAATTTAGAGTAATCTCAAGCAGTTCCAAATAATGAAATCGGATTTCAAGACGTTCAGCAATTCCAGAGAATTCAAAGTATTTTCAAGTAGTTGTTTGGATATCAAGAATATTATCAAGGGATTTAGAGAACTTTTGATCAAATCTCTAAGGGATTTTAGATGATTTCAAGAAATTCTGCCGATCAATCTCGAAGTATTTTGATAAATTCAAGCAGTTACTTCATCTTATCACTTGAATTTTCAATACTCATTTAATTTAGATTCTCAAGCAGTTCCGAATTAATTCGATCCCAAGACGTTCTTCGAAACAATTCCAGAGGATTGCAAGTATTTTGAAATAGTTCTTTTTGGTTTCAATAACACTATTTAGACAATTTTCAAACAAAGCTAAGGGATTTCAGATGATTTCAAGGAGTTCTGATGCCGAATCCTGTAATTTCAAAGTAATATCAAGAAATTCCGAAGAGTTTCAAAAACTCCTAAAAAATTTCGAATGAGTTCTTGACTTCTCCAAAAATTCCACAGCCTGACCACCCCAACGATTGTTTCTGAGCAGCCCCTCCGCCATATTTTTTATCGGCAGAGCAAGAAAATCTACCCCCTCCCCTCCAACCCCCGCTATCCCCAATCCCCCGCTGTCGCGGAGGCGCCGTACAGACTCTGACTCCCGGATTAATGGATCATTTTTCTCCGGCTATACGACATCGTAACACCAAAGAAACCCCTCGGACCGCGTTCGGCCGGCGATTCCCGGAAACGGATGCCCTCCACCTGAAGAGGGTGCCGCCCCAGCCGCCCCCGCATAGTAACAGAATTGCTGGTGGGGCGGAAGGGAAACTCTCGGGGACATATGTCGGGCAGACATGTCGCAACATGTGCGTCAGATTCAAGGAGCATACAGGGAATGCTCGGGTGCAGCTATAAACTGAGGAAGGCTGTCCTCTTCATTTATTTCAGAATGAAAAAAATCAAGTTTGTGACCCCACAACTTCAACTTATTGTATTGGAAAAAAATGTGATTTCGATCGACTTTGCTGTATACGCGTATATTTTGTTTTATTATCGTCAATTTTAATTGAATTTGCCCACAACCACAAAACTCACTATATTGGAGCCGCCTTTTCCATTTCACGAATTTCGACTGGAGTATCATAATATTTGACCCCAAAAACCCTTGCATACATATTTTGAATATGATCGTAACGTTGAAAAACTCTTCCGTCATTTTGGTGAAGCCGCCATCTGGAATCCATAAATTAAAAAAAAAAAAACACAAAATCAGATATCGAAAACCCCCACATACTGATTTGTAATCGAATCATATCATAATCAAATAAAATCGTCCGCCATTTTGGAGCCGCCATCTTGAATTTTATAAATTTTGACAATGAATTCATGAATACCGACCCCAAAAACTGTCACATACCAATTTTGACTATAATTGGATCATTATCACTAAATTCGTCCGCCGTTTTTAAGCCGCCATCTTGAATGTTTCGATTTTGACAATGAATTCGTTATCTCCAATCCCAAATATTTTTACATACCAATTTTGAATATAATTGGACCATAATCACAAAACTAGTCCGCAATTTTGGAGCCGCCATTTTGAATTTAACCATTTTTTACAAAAAATCAAAATCTCCAGCTTCCAAAACCTCCACATACCAATTCTGAATCGAATCGGACCATATCTTAAAACTTGTCCGCCATATTGGGGCCGCCATTTTGATTCTTTCTCTAATATAATCACATAATGCATTGTCACCGGAATGAGGTACATACATTTATATTATACTCAGTTACAAGAGGAGCTAAAAAAACTATTTATAAAAAGTCTTAAAATAAAAGGTACTGATTTGTCTTCAATTGTTTCACAGCAACATTTTCAAACAATTACCTATGTGAGAATACTTTTTTTTTTCATCATATGACAAACAGTAGCATGATTTTACCAAGTAGCTGTTTCATTATTCTCTTCGAGTCCCTTCGATTGTGAGCTATTCTGTGCCCGTTATAGTCCGGGAGGTTTAACTGCAATTCGGGGCGTGGGCATCCGTAAACAATCTAGGTTTACGATGCTCGGGGGTGGTTTAAATGGTGCTTCAACTGTTCAGAATGGTCGTTTATTACGAGGAACCTCATCTTTTTTGAGTTCCGCCCTAGGTAAATTTTTCTGTGGTCGAACGAATAGAAATAATTCAAATAATTGAAGAAAACATTTCCTGGCCTATAACGTTACCTCATCCTAGACCAATCGGCCGAGATACGATACGATCCGCAATAAACCATCCCACTTGCGTTTCTTTATCTCCCCTTATTAAAAGTTTTCCTCATAAAAGTCAAATCGTCCGATTGACCAGATTCGGCTACCAATTGCCGAACTATCAATCCTCAGATCTCTGAGCTTATCTGAGCAGATCTAATTCTACTCTGCCATATCAGACTCCATTTCATTTTCAGGATGGAGCTTTTGGCGACGTGGAAATGTGAGATTTTATACGGAGTCGTTTGAAAGTATATGTGATAGGAAAATGCATTCTGATTCGATTATTTTGTTGATCTGAATGAATGAACATGGTGACTGTTGTCGCTATAGTCGTTGATTCTTTCTAGGAATTTTTCCACAAAAATAAAAAAATCGGGAATAGGTCATTGCTGAATTGAAACGAAAAAAAAATGCTAATTCTACCAACACTCAAATCAAAATAGTTTGAAAACCGGATTCCAAAATAATATCCGTACCACTGAATCACAAGTACCACTCAGTAATAGCCCGAATAGGAATCATTCAGAATACCTCTAGAGTAAGACATGAGTTCTACCAGATGTTTATACAAGGTTATGAGTCGGTTGAAAAAAATCATATCTTTACATAAGATCGACTTGCTTACTGGACCAGCAGTGCTCATTTTATCCGAAAATCAAGTTTTATTTAGTTTTTCTACCTGTTGACACAAAATATCCAGCCGCCACATCTGTTATATCGCTGATGCAGTCAAAATAGCCATTCTTATCTTTGGAATTAAATTCAATAATGATGCATTCGCGATAAAACAAGTCTAGACGATAATCGTTAAATGTGAAAAAATCTATTGAGCAACAATGGTGTGAGGATAATATCCAAAAGCACAGTTGATTATATTTAATTTTCAAACAATGACAGTACGGTGTTTCGACTTTTAGTTTTCATGTCATTGAAAATAACACTCTGTGTAGATATTAGTTTTCTTGATATTCGACTTCAAATGAAAATTTTGACAGCTATCAATTAGTTTGATAATAAAATGAATATATAGATATAATTTGCTAAGGTTGGGAATTATTACCCATAGAATTCGAGGAATCTCTTCGTAAATACGTTGAGGTCTTAAAAAATCGCTGTTAAATGAAAAAAAAATCATTTTGATACTACGGAAGCGTAGAAGGGCCATATTTTTTTAATTTTATTTTTCTCTACAATTCCAATTGCACTTTTCAACGAGTTTTGTACTGGACCAAACAATTTTTTAGCTCGCCTCTATAATTTCAGGTGGTATCGATTCGATATCACCGTATATCTCCATGTTTTAGGTAATAATTGAAAACTTTTTCCACATTTCCAGATGTGAATAATTACTGAATTGTCTTCGTTTGCACAAACGATTTCACTGATGGTATCTAATACAAAATGCCTGTTCGAATTTCACGAATATGAAGAAATCATGCAACTAGAAATAAATCAGCCTTCAGCCATCAGCAAGACATATTAACAAATATAAGTTGATGCTGAAAGGAAAAATAGTCTATCCAGTTAAAATTATCAAACATAGTTTGAACTTGAAATACCACACTCTGATGCGAATGAATATAGCAAATATTTATTTCTTCCTTAGACGTGAAAAACTCCACTACGTGATGTTTGCCAGGAAAGTAGTTGTTTTCTGCTCGTAGTCTACCATACACTAAAGTTCAAACTATATAACTTAATATTTGCGAAACCAGCGGTCAGCGCTACAAAATGAATGCAATGTTATTTTTGTTTTTATTGGTCAATTCAAATCAATTCACACTCAGATTTAAAATTTACAAATAAAAACATTCAGTGTTTCACTGCTAGCATCACCAAATCCAAAATCGCTCAGAAGTAAGCTGGGCCTAACTCTTCTGACTTTCATTTGACAGTTCGATTGTACCAACCTCCGAATAATAAAAAATGCGTATTAAAACAGAGGCTATTTCGATAGGCATTTGCGTTTCATAATGACTTTATTATAGAACCAAAATAGAAAAACATTTTTGAAAGCAATATTTTATACAAATGCACTAAAAAGGAAAAATTCATTCCAATGTTTGATCTAGGTTATTCTGTTTTGATTACTCACAGAACTCGCATCGAATCGTACAATAATTTTGAATAGAAAAGGACCATGTACACGATTCTCATCCGCCATTTTGGAGCCACCATATTGAATTTTTCGATTTTGCCAAGAGAATTATATTCTCCGGCCCTTAAATCATCTACGTACCAATTTCGAATCGAATCGAACCATTATCTCGAAAAACCGTCCGCCATATTGAAGCCGCCATTTTTTTCCTGGACAGGTAAAACCAAATGAAAGCTCGAAAAGACATGAATATATCCGAAAATCCGAGCATTAGGCACTCCCTTTCAAAGAGGGTGGGTTTAGCAGTAGGGTCAAGCCTGGGGCCCCCAAAAATCACCGCGGCCCCAGTACGTGCCTGTGCTCCTCCAACGTGAGATGCACTTGAACCGGCAATGGCGATGCTCCTCTCTCCTAATCAGGGCCCCCCATGCAATATGGCGTCGTGATCGTGACGCTTCTCAACTAACAAGCGAGCGGTCACTTTCGATCAAGGCTGCCGATGTTTGGTTTATTTTTACCCTTTGGATTGTCGTCGGTACCCGAAACAACCGCGAATCGACATTCGAACAATCACCACAGCAGACCCAGACTCCTATGACCTAAGACAACGCGAATAATTTCGAGAGGTAATTGGGCAGAGATTCGCGAGCCACGAGCGCCGCGAGAGCGGAATTTCCAAGGGGGGTGGACTCAAATCAGAAAAAAGTTTGGTAGCCGAACGTAATGAAACACCTTTCAACATTGAGCTAAAGAACTGGCAACAACAAAAGCCTCTGACTCCCTACATTTTGATCATGAGGGTGACACCTAAGATTTACCACTCACAAGATCTAAGACTCATCATGCACCTGAGACAGATGGAATATGAGAAAAGCATTGTTAATGTTATCAACACATTCAAGACTTATGATTTGACACCAAGGGCCAATTCAGTCAACTTTGTCTTCGTCTCAGTCTTTGTTCTAATATTAGTCTTTGAACCAAGTTGGTTCCAGGCAATTACGTAAGAGCTTTCATACAAAAATGTTTGGCATAGTCTCAAGTCTTCAGCTTAAAAACATGACCTTGAGAGTTCCTAGTTTTCGACTTTTATGTTTAGGACTAAGACAACAGAGTCAGTGCGCATACTTTCCATTTCAGTGTTTGCGAATTTAGAAATTTAGAGTAGTGCAATGAACACTTACATTCTCATCAAAAAATACACACACCATACCACAGTCCATACATATTTCCACTTTTTGAGTTGTATAAATGTCGAGACTGAAGACTGAGACTTGAGAACAAAGTCAAATAAGCCCTAAAGATTCAAGAAGATGACCAAGTTCCAACTTAAGAAATGGGTTTTAAATGGTTATAAATGAAAATAGGATATGCACTTTGCACGTGTGTTGTGATCGAAAATTACACCTTTGCAATTATTCAAAATTACTGTGATTTCATGGAATATTTTGAAACTAGAAACAATTCGATTGCTGCTGATTTGGATTCATAGTGGATTTCTGTTTTTGCTATAGGTATTATTACTCTAACTAGTTTTATCATGATTTCGGCTGCTTCTGGAATTTGTTTGAATCTTATTGAAAAGAAACAACACAACAGATAATACGAAGTAAGACCTGTAAAAAGACATTAGGAATATTCTGTTCCTGTTCAATCCAGTTCCTTGGGACAATCTTGAATCAGTCTCAAATGTTGAGTATTTTTTAACACAATCCACTATCATGTCTCAATTCTTAAGTGATAAATATCTAAATATTCTTAAGACCCAGCTTGGACAATCGCTCATAACATACGAGTGCTTTTGACTGACTTCCAAATGAATATGGTGGATTTCACCTACCAAACAGTTCGATTGCAGGCACTTTCAAAGGTGTCACCACCTTCACACCCAGTAGCACCAGTCCCATCCAGAATAAGTTCAAATGAATCCACTCCAACAGTGCGAATAAAGAAATAATTAAGATCGCTGGGGGGGGTATGTGCCCCCTTTGCCCCTCCCATCTTCTCCGCCCATGTTTTCGCGAATTCGCTGCACCGTCATCAGAGTGACTGCAAGCCCACTCTCGTCTGGTATTCGAAAGCGTTATGGATTTTGACAAGGTCACGGTCATGGGTGCGTTCATTTGTCATTCATTATCATTGGGATGTTTCTCATTGATTCGTCGATGAAATGATACTCACTGCGGTTTCTATTTCAGCGTCAGATTTTCGACTGTTCGCAGATGCGGCAGCCAACTCACCTGGAACAAGAGAGATTGATTGGTTTCAATTAGCAATACAGGGGAGCTCAAAAAGTATCAATACAGACAGCGAATAGGATATATCTGGTGATTGTAGTATTGTGGGAGGCTGATGCTTCCTAAACCAGAACCGAGCATGGTCTAGGATGTCATACTGGCTCCAGAAACCATTCTTTATTCTCGAAGGAAATGTATAATATCTAGACAGTATTTTTGTCCGAAGAAGAATGAAAAAAAATTTTTATGCATGCAATAAAAATCTCATAAGCCACGGTTTCTCACTTTTACAACAGTTTGCCCTAAGTTTTCCAGAGATGAACCGAGTGACTGGGCATTTCACATGACTAACAATGAGAGATCAGAAAGAGAGTGCAAAGAAGAAAACATATGTCGAGTAAGATAAATGACAGATATACTGGAACCATTAGCATGAGCACAGTTTCACTATACACCAAAACGATGTTCTTGTTATCTCGACACTTGTTTCGCTAACTATGTAAGCATCTTCAGATCTTCAAGGTTGCAATAAGAAGTGAACGAGTGAAATTGCCGTCAAAACTAAACAATTACTGAAATTCACGGGGCACAACAATCCTTTATCAAAATTTCATTTGGACCGAGAAATCATGAATCATAATTCCATTCAAGCATAAGTGAAATAACAAGAAGATTCTGAGCCTATAACCATTGTATTTTCAACAGCTGTATATTCTGTATCTTGAAATAAATGAAATAATATTTATAATTCGAGTATCCTTGCCTCTATGTAATTCTACTCAAAAAGTCCTACGGACTTGTCAAACAACCAAACTCTTATTGAAATAAAAAATTTACTTTACAGTTAACAAAAAAGCACTCGTGTAAAAATCTTTATAAAAATAGTATATTGCCTTTTGGCATGTGCAACGCACATGTGGGGCTGCATCTAACTTTTTTCTATAAAATAGTGAGACCACTAAAAACGGTTTATTTCTGATAAATTCACGACACAAGCAATCGATTATCGGAATGAAATGTGCAAACCTTAAAAAAATGCGAAGCTAAAAAAAAGCAATCCAGCCCATAAAAATTGTGAGCGATACGGTCCTGATCTATGGCAGCGTCAAAGGTTTAACAATTTCCAACTGCTCCGTTGTATATATTCAATGTGACCTTGCCGAATTCAAATATTTGTGTTGGCGCATAGTATAATTTTATTATTTTTAAAATTCACCTCCATCAACCTTCACACCTCGCTGATGAGGAGTTTTTATAATAAAAATAAAATATTACGACGGTACTTCACAAACTCGGTTATATAGATGAAATTGACAGCACCATCACGTGATGTCTAATAATGGTAATATCCTGCCTGTGGCATTCCTATTATAATAATTATCGTTTTTCCAGACTGAACTGAGCATAGAATTCTCGATAGAATTATTATAGTTGGAGTTATAAAGGAAGTTAGGATAGGTTAGGTGTAAAACGCTATCCGTATATGATTTTTTCTATTTTTGTACTATAATGAAGTCATTATGAAACGCAAATATCCTCTGTTTCGATGCGCATTTTTTATTATTTTATTAATCGAACTGTCAAATGACAGCTTACTTCTGCGAATTTTGGATTTGGTGATACTAGCAGTGGAAAACTCAATGTTTTCATTGGTAAATTTTAGTTCAGAGTGTGATTTGATTTAAATTTACCAATTAAAACAATAGAAACATTGTATTATTTATCGCTGATGTAGCAAAAATCAAAATCGCTCAATAGTAAACTGGGCTTTAGGCTTGTGCGTCAGATTTTAATCAATTTATTTCAATAACAGTCTCCAAAATCCAAAAACTTGTGTCATAATATACTATTATTTCTGACAGTGACATTATAAGCTTATATCGTCATCGTTACGATATCTATAATGAGGGTCATAACTCCCTTGGGATATTAAGGTTCAAAAACTCCCTCTTACCTTTTACAGGTGAAAATGATACAAGAAATGCTTATAAACGTTTATATGTAATGAAAACTAAGACATATTTTCCTTATTCACGTCATTACAAATAATAAATGTACAATTTTCAAATGTTCGTTGAACTTGGTGATATCTCTTTTCTCATATATGGTCACCATCGATTTGAGCATTGACCATTTAGTCCATAACGAATTTGGGCTAAACGTTTCTGACTGCAACGAATAAATACAATTATTAACAAATCTACCAGAAAATACTGAAAATACTTTACCAGTTCTTGAAAATATGCCAGAAAGACAGTTTCGTTGGCATCTTTTGACATAACATTTCTCTGTATCAGCCACTTCAGATATAAGTTGTATTCTTTTTGATATAGGGCTTCACTTTTCGATGGAAGTAATGATTGTCTTGCTTTTTCCGCTTTTTTTATAATATCCTCCATTATATCAGAAAAAGATCGTCGATTTGTGGTAAAAAATAAACACGTTTTTAACGGAAAAACATTGATTGATAATGAAAGTTTGCTTATAAACATGTAAAATAGCGACAACCTAGCAACAACCAACAATGCTACAATCAACGCTACCTAATTCAAATATACCAGAAAGGTTATGAATTTAAACATTTATTGCGTTCTAAATATGGACATATTGTTATGAAAATCGGTCAAAAATAAAATTATCTATGTACCACGGGAATTATAGAGCCTTAATAACCTCTGGCAATTGCTGTCCCTCGGGCCAGAGGCCCTCGGGACGCAAACTTTGCCATCGGTAATTAAGGCCCTCATAATTCCCTTAATACACAAATACCTATTCTAGTATTGGATATGAATGATATTGGGCACGATTGGGCTCCTAGATCGCCAGATTCAATTCCCATGGACTTTTCCACATGCGGTTAAGTTATGATTTCATATTTTTTGAGGCGGCAAACTATGACGTATCTTGCGAATCTAGAGAACTTGGGTCTCACAACTCAAAAGATAACACACAATGTTTTGTGTGGCATTAGCCAGGAAAGTAGAAATCTGCGTTTGGAATCTTTCAAGATAATGACCAACGAGCGCTGAAAAAAACGCTTCAAGATCAGACTCGGGACAAACAAGTCGTACATTACCTGGATCATTTCTGCTTAGCCAACGATTTATTTGCCCCGAAAGGTTGGCAGCATTGTGTGCAAAATAGCGACTACTCATTCAAGTAGGTGAACTTCGCATTTAGATAATGCGCGAACTATCAAATCGACCTTGAGTAGACATTATTTTTCGTTGAGTTGGTCGCTGTACGCTTTTTGTTAGTTACTTACCTATGTTACTATCGGCGTTGTTGGTGTAGCGATCTTTGCCCCACACATAATAATAATAATTGCGAAAAGGTCAATTGGGAATGTCCTTGGCAGTTTTTGAAATTTGCTCTGGTATTTTTAGAATCTCCGTCTCTCATATTCGATTCCAAATATATTACTTACGACCGTTTAGAAATAGGTTCAAGCATCCTATGTTGATCTGTTCCTAGAATAAATACCACTGATACCGAAACTGCATTCAGATTTTTGTAAATATTTTTCTGATTTGCCACTTCTACCCATGGAAACTATTTTATTATCATCATCGCTTGCAAGTCATTGAAAATGCGGTTTCGGACTTATTGGCCCTCTTCAGTGCAGGGCAACAAAGATGTTGAAATAAAAAATACGAAGATAGAAAACGAAGTCTATACATCAATTCATATACAGCGACTGACAGAAAATTCTTACCTGAATATTGGAATGGAAAGTTCTTTCATTGATAAATTTTTCAAATATTGGTACCTTCTGAATCAAAAAAACTTCGTTGTACAATGCCGTATACTTTTCGTGTTTGTCGAGAAATTAAAAAAAAAATCTAAATTATCTCTCAAAACACACTTATTTGAAAGAATATCGAAACAAATATTCTGGAAAGTTACGCAGAACAATACTTTATAACTATTTTAGTTTTGAAAGAATCTGAAACAAATAAATGAAAATCAATTTCTTGTTAAAAAAAAACTAATTTGGAAATAGTATATTTCATTACGAGTCTGGAAATAGGGATTTTTTCGTGCGAGTGTGACAAAGTCATGCAAGCAAGGAAAAATCATTTCTGGACGTGTAATGAACAATATTTTTTATCATACTTCGTTGAAAATGAAAACATAAGACACAAAAGAAACTTGGAACATTTTTATTTTCACAATTGTAGGCATGAAAAAACTTGGAAGTACTAGTGTAAGAATATTGAAAATCAACTAACTATAACTATACTATCAAAGCAGCTTTGGAATATATCCTACAGCTTGACGCTTTAGGAAAGCAATAGTTTTTGGATATTTGTTGATGTCATTATCTTCAATGGCCAAACAACTCTTTAGCATTGAGAATCGACTCCATAACGTGGAAGATTTCATAGATTTAGCTTTTTCAACAAAATAAACTAGAAGAATATCGTCACTTACATTTTTATTTTGTTCAAATTTTGACATTCTGTAGAAAGTTGATATTCGTGTTCATATCACGACCTGGATTTTACTGGTAATGAATTAGCGGTCGCTTGTGCTGCTTGCTCTAGGATATTATCGGGAATTTCGGGATTTTCTTCTGAGTTCATTTCGTTGGCATGAATTCGATTGACAGGGAATAAACAATGCTGACAATACAGTGTTTGGCATATATGATTTGTTCTCATGGTTTTTCCGTAAGCTAGCCCGAAAACGCCCATCTTATATTATTACAAATATAGATGAAAATAAAGTGATTTCAAAGAAGTGTAATAAAAATAAATACATTTCCGACTAAGAAATTCATCAGTGAAGCAAACAGTAATATTTTTAATAATATTTTGTTCAGATTCGCAAGCTATTTCTATTTTAATCCAAGAAATTTTTGAATCTGTGAATTTGCCAGAATAATTCTTTTTATTTCTGACAGTGACATTATAAGCTTATATCGTCATAGTTACGATATCTATAATGAGGGTCATAACTCCCTTGGGATATTAATGTTCAAAAACTCCCTCTTACCTTTTACAGGTGAAAATTATACAAGAAATGCTTATAAACGTTTATATGTAATGAAAACTAAGACATATTTTCATTGACCATTTAGTCCATAACGAATTTGGGCTAAACGTTTCTGACTGCAACGAATAAATACAATTATTACCAAATCTACCAGAAAATACTGAAAATACTTTACCAGTTCTTGAAAATATGCCAGAAAGACAGTTTCGTCGGCATCTTTTGACATAACATTTCTCTGTGTCAGCCACTTCAGATATAAGTTGTATTCTTTTTGATATAGGGCTTCACTTTTCGATGGAAGTAATGATTGTCTTGCTTTTTCCGCTTTTTTTATAATATCCTCCATTATATCAGAAAAAGATCGTCGATTTGTGGTGAAACATAAACACGTTTTTAACGGAAAAACATTGATTGATAAAGAAAGTTTGCTTATAAACATGTAACATAGCGAAAACCTAGCAACAACCAACAATGCTACAATCAACGCTACCTAATTCAAATATACCAGAAAGGTTATGAATTTAAACATTTATTGCGTTCTAAATATGGACATATTGTTATGAAAATCGGTCAAAAATAAAATTATCTATGTACCACGGGAATTATAGAGCCTTAATAACCTCTGGCAATTGCTGTCCCTCGGGCCAGAGGCCCTCGGGACGCAAACTTTGCCATCGGTAATTAAGGCCCTCATAATTCCCTTAATACATAAATAACTATTAGTTAGCTATTCAGTTATATGAGTATTTTAGTTTGAATTTCAAAAGGTACGTGAAATCTCAGCATGAACATACTGTTCACTGTACTAAAAACCGAGACTAAAACGTTTAGCGAAAAACATATTCCTTTTATATTATGTACGAACATTTCACTATTTACATCACCAGGCTAGACTAACTTGAGTAATAATTACGATGATAAATGTTGTAGTACATAAAAGGTAATGAAGCTATGGAAATTGAAGGTCAGAAAAAATGCTAATTGAAATAATAATCTCCACATGCTCAACCAAGAACTCACGAACTAGAATAATTATAGTTCGTCATTAACAATAGAAATGATTGGTTTTTCACCAAGATATCGGAAAAGATCTGGAAAATTCCATTCGGGATACTCCCACAAACAAAAATCGAGTGGTATCAGATCGGGAGGACGTGCAGGCTACACTCAATGCTCGAGGAGAAGCAAAAGTGGAGTTTTTTGTGTCACAAGTATGGAAAGTAAACCGGGCAAATACACAAAATGACCTACGAAAATCAAACATCAGCCATGATTGATGGGCTACATTAAAACAGAACCAGAGTTCACATTGTTAAGTACTCTTATTTCATTCGATTACTAGTGAATAAACAAACGGCCATTAAACAAAATATGAAATCTCATTAAACACGTGAATATGTTCATTTATGTTGAGGGTAGTCGAACACACGACATTGCTATTAACATTAAATATTCAAGCCCCATACTTTATGTGACAAATCATAGCTAACGATGCTAGATATTGGTCAAACTGGATGATTGAAATGGTTAATATTTTTCTATTCACGGAAAATATTGTAATTAGAGAAATAAGCGATCATATTAAATTGTCCGTACATGTTAATAAATCCAATATACGATTGTGAATCGAATGATTAGATATTACCAAACATTGTATACAGAGTGTCCCATCATATATAAGTCGGCCCCCCAGATAGGTACCTATACTTGTTCATCAGACAAAATTTTTATATTTCCAGATTTGACATTATAAGTTTACTGCCTCAAAAAATACGTTATAACAAAATGTATGGACCCATCAATCATACTATTCGAACCAGGTTTGATACATTTATATGTATATAATAGTTTTGTGTATAGACTGATACATTTCTTGGTGAATCAATCTTAGGAACAAGGAGAAGAGTAATTTGATTTTTTATGAGGTGCAAATGGCAGTTAATACCATTGAAGTAATCCATTTCGATGCTTGGCGTTACTATCAGCAATAACCTTTCTTGGGAAAATCACGTGAGGTCTATTGCCAAAAGTGCATCCCAAAAACTTGGATTTCTGTTTCGAGCCAAGAGCTATTTCACTCCTAGTCAGCTGCTTATGATGTTTAAGGCACAGATCCGACCTGTCCTGGAATACCTACTGTTCCCATATTTGTAGTGCGGCACCTAAACATATCCTGAAACTATTGGATTCTGTCAAAAAAAGGGCAATTCATCTCGTCGGTGATGCCTCGCTTACAAACTCGCTCACTTTTCTGGAACACCGTAGAAAAGTTGGCGATTTATCTCTATCTTATAGATATTTTCATAGGCGATGCTTTTCTTAAATATCAACAATCGTTCCTCCATTAGCAGTCTCTTCGAGATTAACCCGTCAAGTTCAGTCTTCACACTCCTTCGTGGTCACTTTGGAGACCTGCAGAACGTCCCTTTCCAAAGGCTCGTTCATCCAACGAACATCGAGACTTTGGAACTCATTGCCTAGGGAGGTGTTTCCCGAGGCATACCATCTCTAGAAATTTAAGAAAAACACCAACTCCTACCTTCTTTCCCTTGGTTCTCACGGTGTTCGTGTCGTGAGAACCAGAACATAAAAAAAAGTTAATTTAGAAGTTATATTTCGTGTAATTCATTTTTCATTGAATCGCAAAGCACTTTCGATCATCAGTGCTATACCTGCAAGTAAGTAACATTTTTTGAATGGTTAAACATTAGAGAATTAAAGAAAAACAAATTACCGATTCATAGTAAGCATTGTGAAGTCTACCGCCTTGGAAACATAGAAGCTCGAGTTTTGTTTATACATCAAACTCTATCCTATGTAGGCGGTATGAAGTGTACAATCACCCTCAAAGCTGTTGACGGGATCTTGATACGAAGTTATACTTATCTCGTAATTTGTATTTTTTCTCTATTCGTATAAACGTTCAGTAGGAGTCGTTTTTCTTCATCTCACTCTGTACATCAGGTTATGAAACAGCTCATATAGACGTCAAGGTGTTTCTGAATTACACCGCAAGGAGATCTAGTCATCAATTACCTTACGTCACAAAAATGTGTGGCTTGATGATGAAATCCGATAGGTATATATATAAGTATCAGGCAGGCATATAACATTTTACTAGAAGAATACGCTGGTAATAAGCGAAGAAGGTTGAGACAAAGCAAATTATAGTCAACAATTATTATCGTTATGGCAATAAAACTTCAATTGTGATGCGGAATTTATGGGTGGTCAATTAATTCCGAGTTCAAGATCAAGGAAAACATACAGAAATATCTTATTGAAGGAAACATTGACACTGTTAACAGGGTGGGTGAACATGTTTTCGTATTGGCATCGATACAGTTTTTTCCTTGGAAAAATCAGTCTCGAAAAATCCGAATTTGTCTCACTTTTCTAGGTAGAATGACTGGACTGATGAAAATTATGTAAAATACCACAGTTGCATCGAAAAAATACCTTTTTAATGAAGCCAAAATATTGGAACAAATGTATACGTGTGCAATGCGAATAGTTGTAGTTCAGTTAGTATTTTTTTATTATTTCACACATTGAGAAGAAATTAAACACGAAGAAACAAATTATTATATATATATAAATGCAAATTCAACACGTGTAATTCTCACAAATATGCCATATTGTCTTAATTATGTTGATGATTGTGATAAATATTATAGAAATAACTTTTGGCATTATTGTTTCAAATAGAATAACCCCTCGGACATCCGGTATATCCTTCCGCAATAGTGAAAAAAAATGTCATACATGTTACTATCGCCGATAAGCAGGCCATTAAGGACAATTAGGATATTTATATTTGATTCCAATAATATTATACCGGATCCAAACCGGCCATGTGACAAGGGGCGTTTTACTATAGCCCATGCATATTTAAGAGGAGCATTTACAAAGTAAAGGTAACAAGTCAGAACACCGATAATTGTATATATGCCATACAAATGGCATCAGATAAAGTGCAGTATTTATCTTACGGTTGTTCATAAATGTACAGAACCACTTCATTAGCCATACATTTCGAATAAATTGACCCTGCCAATCGGATTGAACCATATTAGCGTCAGCTTTGGTTCATGAATTATAGATATACATTACTTATATCATTGAGGTAGCAATTGGTACGTATAACAGTAATTTTTTAGTGAAAAATTGATCTGTGACTTAGGGAAACCTCAACGCTCTGTAGATGATACTTTTCAATACTCATTGCCCCTTGGAAGTTTATTAAAATCCTCAAAGTTCATTTTTATATAACCTCCCTTATAGAGAAGAAAAGATTGGAGACAACAATATCTGAACATTTTTTTAGGAAAAAACAAAATTGTAAAACGAGATATCGTAATAAATTATTATCAAATTGCTACAAAATGCCCTAATCTAGTGTAAACGACTTGTTGCATACTGAAGTGCATCATTCAATATTTCTTCAATGAATTTCATTGATTTTTCGCATTCGCCATGATTAAAAACGTTGCGCATTCACCATAATTAGTACTTATTTTGAACTCGAATTTTATATAATACCTATGTAAAACACAATAAACTGGTATCGATTTCAATTTTTTGCAATACAACCGTATCCTATGAAGTATAATCACTTTCTTGATATAATGGAAAGATTCATATCGCCCTGGAAAGATTCATATCGCCCTGTAAGATGCGTAGATTCTACGTTTTATAAGAATATCTTGGGTCGTATACCACTTATCATCAAAAAATATTTTTCAGAATGTACTTAGCCTGTAGTTTGGAAGTTTATACTTTTATGAAATTTTATGTTCATATAATAGTAGATTATGATACAAGTTTTATAAGACGCTATTTTGTCGCATGCGTTGTTTGGAGTACGAAAGAAATTATTAATATCGATAATAAACAGAAACATCGTCGATTGGTAACAATGATGACATTGAAATATTTGAAATCTGAAGCACAAGCGTAAAGCCCAGTTTACTATTGAGCGATTTTGATATTTGCGATACCAGCGGTGAAAAATGCAATGTTTTTTTTTGTTTTATTGGTCAATTTAAATCAAATCACACTGCTAGTGCTAGTATCACCAAAATCCAAAATCGCTCAGAAGTGAGCTGGGCCTAACTCTTGACTTTCAATTGACAGTTCGATTGTACCAACCTCCGAATAATAAAATTTCAAAATGACTTCATTATAGACCCAAAATAGAAAAAGTTATTTTCTCAAAATGTACTCAGTAACTGAGCTAGAAAATTTATAATCCTAACGTGTACACCTGTGTCGACTTTTTTTTTTCTTCTGAACCTATCAATGTTTCGCTCGAAATAAAAAATCCATCGGGTGCCTAGTTTTTATCAATTTATATAGATATCGCTGCCGATAACTGGTTTTCCGTGAAAGAGTCATCCGCCTTGTAGGATCCAAGGCAATTTCTTGCCTGACGTGGGAGACTGAATGGTCGAAAGACTTGAAAATGTTAATGTAAAGACCATAAGACCATTTGCATACATGTATATGGAATATTATATGCAACGCAAATTGATATGGATATCGCGAATGAATACTGAATTCAACTCATATGTCTGTTGATGATTATAAAAGATTTGATGTTTCAATCATCATTGTTTCATCATGACGTGAATGTATTACAGGGTGACGTTGCACAAGTCCACACACATCAGTGAAAAGTTGATGGAAATATACATACAATATCTTACTTGATTGAAAAGTAACTCCACGCATTTTTATAGAAAAATATGTGAACTTCTGTCATGTATCATCTCTCAACAAATAATTTAATAATACCTACCGTATAATTTCACCTTATTTCACTTCTTTACTTATGTTCTCTCTCATCAGAAAGCTATTCATGTCATCATGATCTGTTCGAATTTTCTATTCATGATTCTTGGGAGAACATTCAATTCCATTTGGGAAATTGGAAGTGGCAATGACATGAAGCTTATGAATCGGAAAATTCCAACCTGATTCGTATATGTTTCGTACTTCGTTTATTTTCAGCCACCCATTCAACCAAATTGCGTTCTCTATTCTGCGAGTTGTAAACGAAAACTTCTATTTATTCATCGAATTGTCCTTGATAATTGTCGATAATCGATCTGAATACAGGGTGGAGACGTTTTTCTTCCATTATTTTAGAAGGTGCCAAACTTGGCACTGAGAAGTCATCAAAATTAACTCTTGGCAGTTCTTTGAAACTGCGTTTTTCGAAACGGGGCCAGGGATTGTCCTGATGAGAATGCCGTCAACACACTGCTCATTTTGTTTACAACATTTTTTGTCCCTGGAGAAATATTCTAGCACAGCATAACTTCGAACAACCACTTAAACATCATAATAAAAAGCATCTACATATTAACCTCTGAAAGGCTTTCACTGAGAAAAATTATTGATCGTCTTTACTAATTTTTGTGCTGTGGTAGCCAACATTTTCTGTAACTTTAGGGCGTTCGATCTATTTATTGAACAAAATTGATTTAATATCGATAAATAACAAAAGAATCTTCGATTGGTATCAATGATGACATTGAAATATTTGAAATCTGACGCACAAGCGCAAAGCCCAGTTTACTGAGGCTTGATTAAAATTTGTTCAATCTAGTTTAGTTGGATGCACTATACAGGACGATAGCGAGGATAAGAATGGACAAGAGTCGTTATACAAAATTTCTTGTAAGAAAGATAAATGTTGATAAGATGAAATGTTAGACACGCCATTGTTTTGGCTACAACAGATGGAAAATCTTAGAACTACATTCCGTGTTTTTTCTCTGAATGTGCTTGGATCCACACGATTCTCTATGAATAAAAAATAATTGTCCAATTTCTATTCCGAGCTTGAGCCCCTATATAGGTACCAATGGGCGTTCAACCAATTATCATGGAAGAATATGTGGCCATTAATCAATAATTCAAGCATGATCCATATTGGATTTAATTCACATTATAGATAATGTATGCATGCGGGTGTGTTCGTAATAAAATACATATAAACGACATATTCACCTATATGGCAATGTATTTTGATTTGGGCTGATTAATGTTCGCAGGTTATTGATATTTTACTCAGATCAAGGGAGATGTATTGGCTTGTAGATTCATTCAAGCAACTGTGCATGGATTTATAGATCTGTACGGGTTTGGAAATGAATGATTATCCACCTCATATATATAGACATTACTCTTGGAGTCACATGAATGGTGAGTTATAGGAATATCAATCCCAATTTCGATGATGAAATGATAAACCGTAATCAAGTCTGTTCTGGTTGAGAATGAAATGTATTCGGGGCTCTTTCATTGTTTATCAAGCATCAGATTACTTTGAGAAGTACTCGTGTTTTTTTTTCTTTTTAAAATAATATCTATACATGAGAGTCTTAGATGAGACCGGGCTGTCCAAAAGTTATTAGGAGAACTTGATATTGGGTGTATTCATCATAAGTGTGTGTCTTCATATCTATTTCACATCAAAATCTACTCTTATATACCAATACTTGAATTGAAATTGGAAGCAGTATGTTATTCGGAAGATTTCAATATGTCGTAAATGATTTCTGCTGTGCTCCAATCATTTATAAGCTGACTAATTGTTATGATATTCTTTGTGATTGTGATATGTTCAGTTGATACCAATCAATAATGGCTTCGAGAATTATCAAGCTATCTGTTTTAAATTAATACTTTCAGGGTTATTCGATTTTGACGTTAATTATCGAGATACGAGGACGTACGTAAAATTGCAGAATTGCTCATTATTATATTGAATGTCAGACTAGGCAAAATGAACACTTTGGTGTTCTTTATGCATTTTGCGATTTGACACAGCAGTGGTGTGATGGACATTCTGTGATTTTCTTGATGAATTCTCTTCGGTGCGTTTAAACACTGAGCAGGTACATGCGAAAACTTTTCTGGTGTGAAGGAACACCATATCATGAGTGTGTGAGAATCAGTACTTTTCTTCACCACCTCCGGTGTTTTTTACTAGGTTTGATCACCTATTGAAATATCATTCATATGATGATTAACTATAGACTCGGAAGAATCTAGGGACCATTCGGATGATAACGAACTGTTTCGGCTTATTTATCCTGATCAGTGACACTAGGGACAAGGTCAATTGATGCTGATCCATATCAAAATCATCTAATATATCTAGCCCAATATCGAAATCAGGTACGGTAGGAAGGACGTCAGTGCCACCTGTTGGCAAAAGTTCTAAGGTTCTAAGATCGAACAGATGAGCGCATCCCTATTTTCATTTACACCCATTTGAAACTCATTTCCCAAGTTGAAAGTTGATGAACTTCTAAAATCTTAAGTGTAAAATCAAATGCTTTTCCCATATTCCGTATGTCTAAGGTTATGTTCACATGACAGCTTTCGCCTATCGCGGAAAACTTGAATAAAACATTGATACGCAATAATTTATAATAATGACGGTGATTTTGAGCTGAAAAGTGAAGAACATGAAAATCGGAGCTTCTTTTGAGCAAAAGTCGTATCGTAATAGACTTTTTGGCGGATGACCTTGATACGCGCTCATAAAGATCGGCCAATGGTAAGCCAAAACGCGAAAAGCCAGCATGTGAACGCGCCGTTAGATCTTAAATGATAAATATTATTAGTTGTAAATTTTTTTTATAATGTCACTCCGAAAAAAAACTGCGGGTAATGCCGAGGCAGCACTCGAAGCATCTTCCCGCCAAAACAGAGCCCGTGGAGATGTTGACCATCCTCCACCACGTCGTAATCCAAGCACGCTTCAAAGTGTAAACAAACAAACAAAACGCACGTTCCACTACCCTATTTCCTTTCTCTCTCATTCGACACGAGCCACGCCAGTCATTACGTAACAACGCAGAAGAGGAAGAGTCTCTTCTCTCTTCACCTCTACTGCCTTAACCCACTGACATCTTCGGAAGCCGTGACTTGAGGAGGTCACACGAAACACAGGTAGGATCTCCCGGTGAAGAGTGGGCGATCGGTGGTTGCGCTGGGCGAGTTGGGAAATTTCCTGCATTTCGATTTTTGTTCCACTTTGTAGTTTCGTGGAAATTCATCAAACACGTGTTTTTTGTTTGGTAATTGTGCACTTATCATCATGCGATGAATATAAAATTTTCGTTGGTACCTACGTATTTTGACCTGAAAAATACGAATTTCATAATATTATCTTAAACATATCTCATATTCTTTGTATGACATCAACTTTTGGGCAAGTATCTTCTAAGATCACAGGGTATTTACCATGGTTAATTATGACTTTCGTCTAAAAAAAACACCATGAATATGTGATTTTTCTATAATTTTCCTAATATATCACCAACTAGGCTATATAAACAACGGCCATTTTGAAAACCTCTGTGCGAATCTTGAGCGAATAAAGGTGGATTCATAGCTGCCTTATAGCAATACGAGTCAGTGATACAATACATGTCAAAAAAATATAGATATCAGTAAAAGAAGGTGGAATTTCGAACTTTGGCATCGATTATCTCGAAAACTAGAGATATATTCACGATAATATTATGAAATTCGTGTTTTTCAGGTCAAAGTAACAACGAAAATTTTCGCATGTAATACAACAAGTGTATTGAGCGCTGTGCGCTCGTGTAGTTTCAAAGCAACATGATTTGTTTCGAAAAAGAGAAGGAATTTTCGATAATCATCAATAACACGAGTTGTATTTGTTCAGATTATTCAATGAATAAAATCAAGCCATTCTGATGATTTCCTATTTATTGCTTAAATTAATATTAAACGTACAGTTTGTGAATTAGTTATTTTGATATGCTTTCTAGTTCGACACAAGAAAATCCGTTATGCAACCAACAATACATTAATGCCATTGTATGATGTAGGCAAGATTACCTATGCACTAGGTACTACTGAGCTAAATTCATTTTGATTGTTGTCACAATATGTGTGGTTAGGTTACATTAGATCAATGCTGAAATTATCCAGAATTTGTAAAAAATGAGGTTGATACATATTAATAGTGTGTGTTTATCATGGTTCAGACGGAAATTTGGTGTAGTGGCATTCATTTATTCACCAGGGAATCGGAAAATACTATGACCGATTGCAACTAGTAAGTCGTTGTTTAATTAAACTACCCTACTGCCTACAAATCAGAAAGCGAAATACAGAAACGAAAACACATCATGTAGGTATCCAATAGCCAATCAGGAGCTGAAATACAAAATCGAAAACATGGTGTTATTGCTTATCAACACAATAATTTCAACCAATCAAAAACGTGTATTTTAGCATGAATGAAATAATCATCATGATATTCATTGCATGATAAGGGCACAATTACCTTTTGTTTTTCTCCTGCGATCAAATTTGACTAGGAAAAAAATTGCCAAAAATATAGTCTCGGCTCCTCCACCATTCTGACGACGTACTTCCTTTTAGCAAGCACTAGAAAATACTGTAGACTTTCGCCATACCTTGTGTCGGTAAAACAGAAACTGTGCATCTATCAGTATCACCTATTCTAGGAGAGAAGAAAGACTGAGGAGACTCAAAATATCTATTTCAGATTTATTTGAAACACATTATTTTAATGTCGTGTCAATCCACGTCTGTCAGATGCGAACCACATAAATAGGTAAGCAACAGAAATCTTCGATAATCGATCTTACCGCCATCTTCATTCAAGTAGCTGAAATATTACTACCTTCTCAAATGGTCTACAAGTTTTACGCAGGAACAATTGAATAGTTGTTTCAACATCATATATACATACACCTTGACTACCTGGAAAAGCCTTCAAGCACGGATGAAATGCTAATTTGCTAAATTTTTGCGCCTGTACACACTTGATTATGAAATTATGGTCAGGTACAAAATAATTATGACAGTGTCAATTTTTCTTCGAAGTTACTCAAATATTCCATGTTTGATGAATATTCCAATTTATTCATGAAAACAGTAACTTCAATCTGACAATAGTGTAGGTAACAGCTTTCTACTTCTTCTTTTTTGAGTCCGTAGGCTCAACCGAATCAAGTTTAAAAACTTACAATCACCAAATCTGGGTAATATGTAAATCGCTGAATTTCAGAAATTGACCCTATTTGGATAATTTTTTAAAATTAGTTATTCTAACAATAATTTCAGTGTCCTTCGAATGGATTCTAAGGACACTTCCTCATTGAAAAAGTGGCTCTTGATTTTGCTCGATTGTACCAAGGTACCAATTTATATTCCAAATTGAGTTGCCTAGAGCGCGATTCACAACCGAACGTTTTGGGTTAAGCTTTTCACGTTGCGCCATCTGATTGGTGAAGCAAAATCAAACTGATGACGCAAAAATCTGAATACTCTCAGCTTCTGCATTGCGAATTGAGAAACGACAAGTGTGAAAGTTATGACGTGGTGGTGATGTTTTGACACCATGTTTATAATCAAGATTATTTGCCTCCATTAGTGATAATGGCCCGTATTCTTGAATTCTAGAGAATAAAAAACAGGGCGTCTATTTCACTTCTTCTCACTTTTCTATCAGTTTTTATATTCCTTGGAATTCAAGAATGGGGGCCATTATCTACTAAATGTAAAATACCCGAACTTTCAATATCAAGACGGATTTGTCTTTTGAAGTATAAAAGAAGAAGCAACGAATATCGCCCAGTTTCCTAGTTTTTCCCCAGTTTCCATAGGTAACAATCATTATATTATGGAGTCATTTAATGCTTTTTCGAGAGGAACATCATGGGTGTAGCAAAAATAATTTTGAAGGGGTTTAAAAGGTATTTAAGAACCATTTTATTCCTATCATTCTTGAGAGGTGAAGAGGTATTTACAATAAAATATACTGGTCGTGCATAAAATGTTGTATTTCGGGCGTAACTTCCTTTTATGGACCTAGGCGTGTTAATATCCTATTTCACGCCCTTGATACATAAACAACTATTATTTCAAAATTAGAAAACATGAAAAGATAATTTCTGAAAATGTTGAAAAATGAGCCCGTTGAGATTCAGAGTAGCTGTACAGCTCAACTGATTACCGCCCATGTATCGCGATTAACACGAAACCGGGGCAACCTGTTGATACTCCCCGAGATATTTCCTTTTGCAGGGCCGACTTTGATGAGGTCGAGTATTTACTCTAAATCTGTCTGATGCGCGGGATTTTCTAACGAGGATGTTCATCTGGGAACTGTTATTTTCGTAATGTAGGTCGCGCTTCGGGATTGATTTCCACCCCAATCGGAGTACAGGGGGTTATTCGTGAAGCAGGAATTGATATTTTCTACAACCGGTTAAATTTGAACACAAATTTGACTTTTTTTCGAGAAATGTCATTGAGTGACAGCATTTGCGCTCACGAGCGGAAATATTGAAAAAACGCTCGCCTCTACCATATATCTATTGTTCATTTTCTCATTTTCTCGTGTACCATTGGAAATAGTGACTGTCAATTATCTAAGGCCCCCTCATGTAGCAGAAAGAACAAAAATTGTAAATTTGAAATCGAGGAAAAATATGAATTATGATCTGATATATTCATGACATAGTGCCATGATATGCTTGAATGTTCAAGATATCGAAGTATCCTAAACTTTTCTCAAAAAACATCAGACCACTGAATATAAATAAAAAAAAATATTTTTTCGGCAACCGTCCGGAAAGTACGTACTTTCCAGACGATTTTTTTTGAGAAAGTGGCTTTATTCCGGCCTAGTCCGGGAAGTACGTACTTCCCGGACTAGGCCGGGAAGAATCACATCGTTGTTGTCATTGTAAATATGAAAATCTTGGTAGTATGGTTTTGATAAATGCAGTTGATCATTACCATATCAGCAAAATAACGACTGACAGCTATCTGACATAAAATTAGCTAACATTCAAAAATTATCAGATGAAAACAATCAATGTGAAACGGAAACTTTACCTTCTTGTTCTGACTTCAACAAAAGGCACTCAAATATACCAAGCATTTCAAACAAATTGAATCCATTCAATATTATAACAATTGTTCTAATTTTAATATAAATATTAATATAAATAAGAATTGAAATGTTCGAAATTTTGTTCTAATAAAGAAATGTGTTTCTTTGATTTGTTATTCTACACGGTTGCCGAAAAAATTGTGTATGCAACACGCCCGAAAACAGTTTTTTTGGACTCGCAAACTTCCAGGACTCGCTACGCTCGTCCTAGAATTTTGTCCACTCATCCAAAAAAACAGTATTTTCCGGACTTGTTACGTAAATTACTATACTGAAAAAGGTAAATTTCATACTCTATGATATTTTTTAGAAACACCATAAGTAGTAGAAGTATAGTAGTAGTATAATAAAGTATCGTGTTTTCTTGTCTATGAACTGCGTTTGTATAAAAAAAACTTGTATGTGTATTTCGAACGCAATAAAGTGTCTTGCCGCTCTCGAGAGATCAAGCAAGCGGTGATCTATCACTTTGAGATCTGAATACAAAAATAGCTAATCTTTGGAGTGCCCCAATCGGTTTTGTGTCTCCCTGTATGATTTCCATCGATGTGCTTTCAATGTTGGCGAGTTTTATCATCATCGAATAACCATACTTATGATTATTAATAATGAATATTTTATGGTTTTGTCACGTTGTGATATGTTATATGATTTTTCATATCGCACAGCTTATGATTTATACAGGTAATAATCTTAGTTAGTTTTTCTTCAATCATATAATTGAAGGTTAATTTGGTAACACTATTATAAGTATAATATGCAAATACCTGGTTATGTACACACATTATCTGTCTAGATGAATGATTGACATTTTCAGTTCCTCTGAATTATTTAATATTTAAAATGTCCATCCAACAATGGAGTGATTTAATTTTTGGCTGTTATCGTGGCCAACTGCGACCAATGTTATTGTCTCATTTTCGAAAAGTACTATTAGGGATCACTTGAAACACACCTGTACCGATTTTCATCATCATAAAACACATGATGTCCGAAAAATCGTTTTTTTTTCAATATTTCAACAAAAATATGTACTATTATGGTATTTTTGGTAAGGATGAATGATGAATTATCATTGAGGATGATTCACCTAATTCTCCAATACACTTTTCAATACATCGACGATTATTGTTCACTACTTTATTTCTTTTCCTCAAACACATTGTATATTTTAATGATAAAAATTGGAATAGGTATGTTTGAAGTAATCCTCAATGATAATTTGTCATTGATTCTTTTCAAAAGTACAACAATAGTACATTTTTAAAATGAAATATAAAAAAAGTTCGAACATCCTGTGTTTTATGATGATGAAAATCGGTACAGGTATGTTCGAGGGTATGTTTCAAGTGATCCTGATTCAGAATCCATCATTATTTTTCGTGTAAAAAAATCCCTTATATTACTTTTTGAAAAATGGTTCAATAAAATTGGTCGCAGTTGGCCACGACAACAGCCCAAAAATATAATCACTCTATTGTTGGATAGACATTTCAAATACCTATCCAACAAAAAAGAGTTTTTCGAAATCGATCAACGATTTTACAGGGGTGATAAGTCCTCAAGGTATGGACACACTGTAGAATAGATTTTTTTGATTCAAAATAATGGAATATGATATTTCGCCAGTGCCAGTGGAATCGAAAATAAAATGAAATTTTCGTATATATGTACTTAATTTTTCTACATTCAATTTTGTGTGGATGAGAATTTATATTTTTTATATATCGTTTTGATTGTTTCAATTATATGTATCAAGTTTGTTGCGTTTCTTTTAGTGGAATGAATTTTCTCTCCGTATTCCGATTTCCACATATTCTATCCCGAACGAAGAAAATAAAAGAAGGCGAATTGTTTATGTTCGCTATTCAAAGAATATGCGTCGTTTAAATATGACCGTCATACAACCTTTATATCGCATTCCTTTGTACAATGCGTATGTTATGTATATATTAATTTTTTCACCTGTTAAGGTCGAATAAGTAGGTTTAGAAATATTAATTCACTATATATCATGATCTCCTGTAGGTGTTTATCGTGATCTCTGCGTCTTTCAAATAATGATCTATCGTTGAAAGAATTATCGAGTTGACTTGACCTTATTTTGCCATAGGGTCACGTGTCCTCCAGTTATCAATTTATTATGATTGGAATGGATTGCAGTATAAAGAGATCATTGGATACACTGCTCGATGAACTCATTAGATGTAAAGAGAAGTCTAAAGCCTCTGAACAACAAATCTACTAGAATAGTAACACCCCGAATTGCCTGAAGCCAACATGAAATTTATATTCGTGTTTTTCCCCCACAGAGGTTGCCATTTTTCAAGGTTCCCAAATATATATATCCTTCTGTTGGTACTTATTTGAATCAGATGAGTGCATCAAAAGCTATTTATTTAATCCTTATCATATAATACAGTGCCTCATTCAAATATAAGTGCCTCATTCAAATATAAGTGGAGATTGCGGTATTTTTGGTGAATGCGCCAACCCCGCTAATTTCGTTCAACCGATAATCGACCGAAAACTGACAGTGACAGCGCGAAACGTCTCGTTTTCAAATAAATTTTTGTTAATGGTTCATTAATCGGCATATTTCCAGTTTTGTGTGAAAGTTTTAATAAGATTATACTTAAAAAATGTATTTATTCCGTTCAATTCGAATTTAAAGTATGGTGGAACGCTGTGAAACGTTTAAAAGACAATTTAGAAGTGGTGACCAGAACACAACATTTCACTGGTGAGTTACTCAGTGTCGTACCATTCGTAGTATAAACATTATTTATCCATTTTGTGGTAATTTGTGGTAATTTGACAACATTTTCGGGTTTCCTCAAGATGACAGTGTAGTGGATATATGGAAAAATATGATCGGAAAAGAGAATATTTCTAGAGACGATAGAGTATGCTCGCTTCATGTTACTACAAGTGATGATTTTAGATTGTTTTCATCTACTTTTAGGAAGAATGGGTATGATAATTTTGTTAGTAAGTCAATTTATTTAAATTCAGACTCTTTCAAGATAACAAGACACTTGTGCTGGGGGAATCTGTAGTAGCTATTCTTGTTTTAGAATGAGGTAACCCTAGTAACTGCTTCAGATGTTGGCTTCAAACAACTACTGTGGCAAGGATTGTACTTTATTCATCTAGTCTGTTATATGATTGAAGCTTCTGACTCTAGGCTATGCAGGCACATATACTTGAGAGTGTTCTGCTGTACTTTCCATTTCTATTCCGCACTGTATATTGGCCTGTACGCAGACATGGGGTAGCAACCCTCGCTTCCTTTTAACGGCATTAGCGGCCCAGCCAGTACAATAATTGAACGTTGATTAAGTAGAGAGTTACCATCTCTATTCGCACAAAGATAAATTAATTATCCGAGCCATATTCGCGCTAATTATTTCATCAATCGGAGGCAATCACGTTTTGGGGGGCGCTTGTTATCCACACACATATTTAATCTTGTCAAACTATTGGGGTTTAATTAGAAATAAGCGGCATTTTTAAGAATGTGAAATTTTTTTCGGCAACGTGGGAAAAACTGGAAGCACGGCAACATTGTTTGCTCAGAATGGTGGATGAGTCGAAACTAGATTTTCAAATATTTCTTGGGGTCATATTTGATTGCAAAGAAAAATAGATAAATACGAGTGTGACAAGTTTGTACAAACTTTATGAAAAAAAAAAATCCCAGTATTGAAAACGTCCACATTCTTAAAAACAGATCTCTCTCGTGTGGTTGTTTCTTGCTATATTATGCACATTAACATGTGATGTTAAAGAAATCGATGACTTGTTGATCATTGCACATTCTGATGAATAATCAAATCCATCATAGAAAAATAGGATTAAAAAATGGATCATCATTCTGCAGCATAAAGAAAATCAAAACTTTTCCTTTTCGTGCTAGACACATGACACGTGACAATCCATCATTGGTTTTGGGGTGAAAAGCTGTACATATTGCGATACATTATATAGTTGTCATGATATTTTGTGCAAGGGTTGAAAATACAAATGCATAATAATATGGAGCAGATGTCGGATTTCCTAGAATTTGCTTGGTACCAGGCCTTTGTATAACTGATTAGATATTTATGGGCCGCAGATCAAAAAGGTCTTACTGAGAACAGCTGCCATAAAATAGATTAGGTAATAAATATTATAATGAATGGTTTGAATATATATATTGTCTCATATGAATCAATAAAAGGGTAATTGTAGGTAAACATTTTTATAACGCAACTGTTTTTGGGGAATCCCGAAGATCCATAAATATTTTTAGCAATATGGAAGCCGTATCTCCCCCAAAAACAAATCAATATGATCCGCTCCTACCTAGCTTGAGTTTTTGGAATGGGTTTCTTTGAAATTGGTAGAATCTGAGCCTCATATCAAACATTTCATGATACATAATTTCGCTTGAATTGATTTCTGGCTTCCCAACTATGATTCACTCTGTGTTATTCACTGCCTATCTATGTTCGATGCACATTGAATCATGACAACTGCAATCGATGTCACCATAATTGAAAATCCATTTTGATTAGTAACCAAATTCAAATCGAATAGCGATAAGCATTTTTGATTCGGAATATGCCATTTGTCTGATATCTACACCCAGGATGTGATTTCTCAGTGGAAAACTGATAAAAATTACCTACTTGACTGTACAACACATATTTTTAACTTGTGGTCCTGATTACTTCTTGAATGAAAAGTGAAAGAAGATATTCGCGATAATCGATTTTTTTTTCTCTGCTTCGAAATTTCCAAAAATTGAGTGGTGTGAAATCGGGTAGACTTGGTGGCCATATAGCTGCTAATTTAAAGACCTGAACTGCCGCATTCAATGAACCATTTGAAGATGTCATTAAACATCTCAATTATCTATCTGTTAACTAATTGTGCTCGAAAGTCAAGTTCTCTTATCAAATTCAGAAGAGAATCTGCAGGAGAAATTATTCAAGATAATTTGTAACCAATTGAAAAAAAACTTGAGATTTGGTAGGTGTTCATAATTTAATCTTTTTTATAACTTTCGTAACTTTTGTTGAAGGTAAATTATTTCATTATTGGTAATTTTTCATTGTGTTCACGTTTTCTTGTCGATTCATCCCATTCTGAACGAATAATTAAAATAACCCTGGCACCGCAACGGGGTTGGAAATGTGGGTTACCGAACCAGGAGAGGGAGGAGCACCCCGTACAAACGTGAGAGCCGATCACCGATAAGAATCGAAAACCATTCATCACGGAAATATTCAGAAAAGTAGCATATATAAATTCGGAGTGTCCCACGCGGCACAATAGCTCTAGTCGGACATCTGCCCGCACAACAAAACCCCTTAGGAACAACCCTTCCACTCCCACGAACAGAGATTCCACAAAAACGAAGCTCTGAGATAAACACGGCAACAATGGGCAAATCGACATTCGGACGTTTTCCTTTGAGTTAATCCTTTTTCGCAAACGGTCAGATACGGTACTCTCGATAAGCCAAAACTTGGACGGGAACTACACCATTCCGCACTGAGGGGGTTGAAAAGAATACAGAGTCGAACCTTTTCTTACAAGTGAGCTTTGAAGAGGTTAGAAAATGTGTGTGGCAAGGCAGTCTGCTTCATCGTTCTCTCTAACTCCATTGCGATCTGGCACCAACATCAAAGGTGCTAAGCAATTCTAGACTCTCACCTCCAAATTATGTATGTTTTTCTACAAGCGGTTATAACAAAGTATTCGTTTTTGCCGCTTTCAAATCTGAACAAAGTAAGCAACTCGACCTATCAGATCATTTGTTCATGACCCTAGCCTAGGAGACTTTGTACAAAGTTCATCAGTTTTCTGGGAGTTAAGTTCCTGGCATCAGATGGCTCAAGAAGATCCCTTCCAGGTACTCAAGCCTATTGCAGAAAAGCGCTGGAGATTCCCGAAGCAACTTTCCCTCATTGGTGTTGACCAGTTTATTTTCGCATGCACGGAACGAGAAATAAACGATTTTAATTTAGCACATCTCAGATGCAGATGATGACGTCATGTGAACCACTGTCAGATGTCGAAAACAGACGAAAGGAATTTACGGAAAAAGACCAGCGCATATCCAGTTAGGTATAGGAGATAAACGTACAATTCAGGGTCGTTTCAGAGACTGACATTGACATTCCTAATGCCCCTCAAGATGGAAAATTAAATTGAGTACCTATCTAGGAAATATTGCGTGGTGTTCTCATGCTTATTTTTTACTCTTCTGAATCTCATTTCGACGTGTAAAAGCAAAAGCGATGAAAGGGAGAAAATCCCCTGTATGTACATAATTAGTCGCGTGTTACGATCTATATAGCACGTTTCGTATAAAAGGCAGAGATCTTTGGAGATGGAGCTCGTTATCACAGACGCGTAGCTCAGGATCTGCGAAATATTAGTTTTTCTTTCAATGGCTTGCACAATGTGATCCAAGTTTTCCTTCCGTCAGTCAAAGAATCTTCCGACGCTTATGAAAAGTCCTCACAAAAATCCTCATTCTCAACGATACCATTCAGAAATTGATGCGTATTGTCTAAACACCCCTCTTGAACAAGAAACGACACATCTTTGCGTGTGGGGAATGTACCCCCATTCCCATCTCAAACAGCCGCCACAGGTTGAGAGCTACGCAACAAGTTGTCTGATGCCCCGACAAGGTTATAATGCAACCGAATGAAATCCTTGAAGTTCCCATTTCACTTAAAAGTCCACAGCGTATTACGGACAAGTCGAGTGAACGAAGGACTTGCCAGGATTTGACCCACATTGCTCTGGATGAATTGTATCTGGGTTAGGTCCTCAAAACAAACTGGGAAGAAGACGGGAAAGTCAGCGGACTATGAATCGGTCAGTTATACACACGGAGAATTTGTGACTGAGGGGTTTTCTACACGGTTCATCGTGTTGTGTATCTCCTCAGATACATGGGGTTGTTTAGAGATACAAGAGAGTTAAAGCGTATTTCACAAACACGGTTGTATTGTGCATTGTAGGTAGAACTCCTATTTGAATCTGTCAATACGATGGGATGCCTCAACATCACCCCATCGTACTGTCATTATTACTCGATTCATCAAAGTAATGACTGTCATGAACTGTTGAGAATCGAGTAAGCAATGGATGATTTACTTGAGAGTTGTAGATAAAATATGTTACTAATATCAAAACACGAACTCAGGTAATGAATGTAAGCTGGTTTCGTGGTTCACACTGTATAATTCTAGAATGACATCTATTTTTAGATGAAAGGTCATGAGATAAATTCAGAGAGTATGGTTAATTTCCTAATACATGGTTGTCAGCCTCCCAGCTTATTTGTATTTATAATTATTATATCAGCTCCTAGTTACGTTGAGTATTAAAGCAATGACGCTATTGTAAATATCGATCCAGAATACTTCTTACCCACAATCTGAGGAACCCATACAACTGTTGTAGCGCTTACCTGTAACAAAAGATAATTTCTCTATAGTCTGTGGTGTAGTAATGAATTGAGGCAGGTCATAGGAGTTTGAAAAGGAAATTTTATTATTATAACCCCAATATATCATACATTATCCATCTTAATACAGTAGCAATTCTTACTGATGTTTCCCCACTTTCTGTTCAGAGGTGAGCTTCGATACCTCCGTTCCACTACGTTTTCAATAATTCAGAAGACAACGTAAAGCTCTTACACCATTATCTACTTCAACAGTTCCGTATAGAGACAGTCACATATTATGACTCTTTCTTAACTTCATTCGTTCCCTACCTCGAATAGGAAAACTTCGCTAGTGATCAACCATAAACCGACTTCTTCCAAATCAACACAAAACTTACTTCCAGTGAATTTTAACTGACTGAGTATTTTCTAGATAACTTGATAATGACCAATCAACTTCTAATTACTCTGAACTAGCTTTGAGTGATTTTCAAGTGACTTAATAAGAGTCAATTAATTTCTAGTGACTCTTAACTAACTTTGGGTGAAATTCAACTGATTCAGCGAGTGTCAAGTAACTTTTGTCCATTACAAACTGACTTTAAGTGATTTTAATCTGATTAAGTGATAATCAACTGATTTGTAGTGATTCTTGAGTGATTTTTTACTGTTTCAGCGAGTGTCAAGTAACTTTAGTCATAAATTGAGTTTAAGTGACTTCAAATTGATTAAGCGAATGACATTTGATGACTGGTTAAAGAGCTAACGAGTGACTTTCAATTGATTTGATAAGAGTCAATTAATTTCTCGTGACTCTATACTAACTTTGAGTGATTTTCAATTGACATAATAATAGTCAATTGATTTCTAGTAGATGATTTTCAATTGGATTAATAAGAGTCAATCACTTTTTACTGACTCAACTAACTTTGAGTGATTTTCAATTGACTCAATAAGAGTCAATAAATTTCTAGTGAATCTTAGGTGACTTTCAACTGATTGAATGACAGTCAACTAATTACAAGTGACTCTCAAACAACTCTGAGTAACTTCCAATGGATTTAATAAAAGTCAACCAATTTCTAGTGAATATCAATGAACTTTAAGTGATTTTCATTCAACTTAATAATATTTAGTCAATTTCTAGTGACTCTCAACTAACTTTAAGTGATTTCAAATTGACTTAACAAGGGTCAATCAATTTCTAGTGACTCTCAACTAACTTTAAGTGATTTAAAATTGACTTAACAAGGGTCAATCAATTTCTAGTGACTCTTAAGTGACTTTCAACTGATTGAGCGACAGTCAACTAATTCCAAGTGACTCCCAACCAACTCTGAGTGATTTTCGTATCCACCGAGCGACATCAGGCAGGAAAATTATCACCGTTCCGGGTGAAAGGGACGCCGTACAGCCACCGTCGGACGCTTTTGCCGCCGAATTTATCCACCGTCGCGATGCCGCGTCCCGCAAATTGCTTCCGACTAGGAGCGGAACGACGCTCTCCGGCAGTCGGCGCCAGGTATCCTTGGAGACGTCGGCCGCCGACGCCGTCGCCGACGTCGCCTGGCAACCGATGCGTCGTTACGAGACGTCGTCGGCGTCGGAACGTTCGTTTCCACCTGAGGAAAGCGAAACGCGCCGCGACGCGCCATAGTACGATGGGTGTACGGGGTGTCCGAATTTGGGGATTGCGTCGCGACGGTTGGATTTGGGAGTTGAAATATTTCTCGACGACCGTTTTTTTTTTTCGGTTTTGACTGAATTTACAAGGTTTTTCTAAGAATTCTAAGAATGGTTATATACAGGGTGCAGTCTCATCATTTTGATCAAAAGAGTTCATATAAACATAAGTCCGATCTCGATCAGTAGCGGAGATACAGGGTGTTGAAGTTTAATATTTTTTTTCTATTAATCAGAATATCTCGCCGAATTTTAAAGATATCAATTTGAAATTTGATATGGGTAATACTTCCTGGAAGACCATCATGTTGAACAGTTCGAAGATTCTCAAAATCTACAGGGCGATACATTTTTAGGGATGGAGGCTTCTTTATCCCCCTCCCCAAACTTTTCCGTAGTACGCCTCTGAAGTCTTTCAGTTACCAAATTGGGTGGATCGTTCAATTTAGAGACTTTTTTGCTCAACAATTTTCTTCGAGAAACGAACAGTTGTCGAGATAAATAATAACGATTATGTTGTCACCCGATATATTATTTCTCCCACTACAAGTATGTTTTTCTAAATAGTTGCATTTGGAAAAAATGATTTCCTACGACCATCCACGAAAACGTCATAAAGCACACTGTTTTGTTGTTTGGAAAGTCACCATGGCGTTGTTATTTGAAATAAAAAAGCACGCGTTTTTCGAACCACATTCATATTTATTAGAGTTTATAAGCATTATTCGTAACTAATTTCGATGTATAAATGAGACATAACCTCTAAATTAACTTTGATGAGAAGTAGGGCCAGGAACTATTTCTACTACATGGCTGATGATGTCGATAGCTGCGGGTGACTACGTTCACAACTTGTGATGTGAGAGTACGGCTTGCACCATAATTTTTTGCACTTTACATTTGACATGAACGCCCTAAATCGTAATCAAATGCTCAGTGACCTTCATTACCTACTTCAGGTCCCTGCTTGGGCGCCAATTTGTACAACTCTTTTTTCGGCAACCGTCCGGAAAGTACGTACTTTCCAGACGATTTTTTTTTGAGAAAGTGGCATTTTTCCGGCCTAGTCCGGGAAGTACGTACTTCCCGGACTAGGCCGGGAAGAATCACATCGTTGTTGTCATTGTAAATATGAAAATCTTGGTAGTATGGTTTTGATAAATGCAGTTGATCATTACCATAGCAGCAAAATAACGACTGACAGCTATCTGACATAAAATTAGCTAACATTCAAAAATTATCAGATGAAAACAATCAATGTGAAACGGAAACTTTACCTTCTTGTTCTGACTTCAACAAAAGGCACTTAAATATACCAAGCATTTCAAACAAATTGAATCCATTCAATATTAACAATTGTTCTAATTTTAATATAAATATTAATATAAATAAGAATTGAAATGTTCGAAATTTTGTTCTAATAAAGAAATGTGTTTCTTTGATTTGTTATTCTACACGGTTGCCGAAAAAATTGTGTACGCAACACGCCCGAAAACAGTTTTTTTGGACTCACTCATCCAAAAAAACAGTATTTTCCGGACTTGTTACGTAAATTACTATATAAAGATCGCTGAAAAACATTCGGTTGATGAGAATATATTTCACTCCTGTATTTAGGATTGCGTGACTGCGACAAATAATAGGTGAAAAGAAATAACTTAGATATTGCATCAGTAGGCGTATGATGTCAAATATCATTGAGAAAATTCGGTTATCCACATCAAGAATTTCATAAAAAGTGTACTATTACCTATAGCAAGTGTTTAAATGACCAATTATTCGCGAATATTTGACGTTATCAAGGTGCAAGTAAAAATCATCTAATCCTTTGAGAACTTATACTATATTTTTCTCGATTGAAACATGCTGACACGTGCCTCAATTAGGTAAAATGTGGCACCGATAAAAAAGTATGTTAATGGGGGAAAAAGTTGCACTCAGAACGAATCGAGATTAGAACTTTTTTGGGTCTTCTTGCCCCCCATCAGGTAATGGGCGTGCCTACTTATCACATTTCCTGTCCGAACTCCGAACGTACGGCGCCAGTAGTTCAGCAAAGTAATGGATTTGTGCTTCTTCCGATTTTACCCGCTTAATCGGATCAAGAAAGGAATTATTATCGTCTCTCTCTTCGAATCTGTTTCACGTTTTAAGGACAATGTAAAAGTTTGCCCGTCAAACATGATGCATGGCTCTCGGTTTGTGTTTCGAACACTTTCCTCAAAATTATTTCATCGAAGAAACCTCAGAAGATGCGTGGAAATATTAGAAATTAACGTGTCGCCGAATGAAATAAATTTAGTACCAATCTCAATAATTTTTTATGTTCTGGTTCTCACGAAAAGGGATATCCTGTAATGTTCAGAGAACACCGTGCATGAGAACCAAGGAAAAGAAGGTAGGAGTTGGTGTTCTTCTTAAATTTCTGGAGATCGTGAGTAGCGGGATTCTGAAAAGGGTGAAAGAAATTGGGGAATCATTCTGATACTTGACTTCATCTTGGTTATTTTCGATAGGACAACCCTGTTTCTGACAAAGTTTTTAGATTCCTCTCATGATTCTGAATCAAATTCACGCATTGTTTCATATACCCTATATAGAAAAAGTGACAAAAATGCCGCCTATATATCGAACATACGCCATCTTCATGTGTATGACAATTTCCCAAAGATAGATTGTAGATTGTAGGGAGATCTTTGAGGCTGTACAGCCTCTCAAGCACCTCGACCTATTAGATATTTTGTGCATAACCCTTAATCTATTCGAGGCCTGGGATTCCGAGGCTTCTTGCGAAGTTTATCAGTTTCCTGGGAGCTAGGTTCCTGACATCGGAGGGCTCTAAGAAGGCCCCTTCCAGGAACTTGAGCCTCTTGCAGAAGAGTGCTGGGCTTTCGCAAAGCAAATGTTCTACAGTTTCAGCGAAGTTCTCGCAGTAGAGGCAACTATCACTCTCTGTTTTACCCATCTTTTTGAGGTGATACCTCAGAGGGCAGTGTCCAGTGAGGAGTCCTGTTACCAGTTTCAAGTCTTTTTTGTCCAACTGTTCAGCTTTCCTTGGCGAAAGGCTCACTAGCCTTTTCGCTTGTCTTTGTCCTGGCACTTTATTCCAGTGAGATTTCTTTTCATCTGCTTCCCAGCGTCGGAACTCTTCTCTCAAGTGGGCTCTGGAAAGTCCACAAAAGGGTTCTGGGCCGTGAAATTGTGTAATTGCCACTTCTTTGGCAAGGCAATCTGCTTCCTCATTGCCATCAACTCCTTTATGACCTGGCACCCACATCAAAGTGACCTGGTTGTTCGCTGCCAGTTGTCTTAGGGATCGTTTACAGTCCCAAGTCAGCTTGGACTCTCAAATGTATGACTTCAGATTCCCAAGGATAAGCAGTGACCTAATAATGAATATTGAAGGTAGAACAGATCCTATGATCACATCCACTGCGAAAAAAAAAATTGGTCCAGAGAGTGAATGAGAAACTTTTTATTTTTAGGGAGAAAGATTATCTCTAAGTACTGATGGTAAAATTTTCACCATATCCATCATGCATTCTCGAAAAAAACGAAGTGAAGAAGGGAAACGCAGAAAAGGAAATAATGACACGCGTATTCGTATGCCGCTTGACGATCGGTCGTGTAATAATTTTCATTCAAGCTCATACTAAATAACTGTTTTTGATTCATACTTTGTGGTCGTGGACAAAAAACAGTAGACACTTTTTCATTCCGCTACATTGCTGCAATCACCTCTCCCACTTCGAACACCCTGTAGAAATGAAAACCCCGAAAACGCGTGTCTCGATATCAATGGTAACTACCATTATGGTACGAATGCGGTTAAAAGCCTGCAGCGATAATGATATAACGGTTCGCGTGAAGACTCGGTATTTTTTTTTCAGATGACCATTTTTGATCAGGCGACCTTCATCGTTTACGAGCCCGAATAAATCGACCTCGAATGCAGCGCGCTATCCAAGGCGCCGCATCCTCTCGTGGGGATTTTTTTTCCAAGGGTGAAAACTGACGCGTATATCGCAAGAGCGACAGGGTGGACCAAACTGGACGAATTCTAGCCATTTTTGAGGTGGGAAACGAAAAAAAAATTGCCTTACGAAAGTTGCATTGGGACACCCACCTGGTATTTGATGGTTTGATAATTTTGAGAGAGCTCAATGTTCAACATCTCAATTTTTCAAATGGGACACTATGTAGGTATTTGTATGCAATGTCCGCCATAAACTTGGCTACACTTAGTGACTAGAATAAATCGTGTAATCAAAAATGTATAATGTTTGTCAGTAAGGGTAGAGGAACAATAATTGTATTTTTGATTTTTATTTCAATCTGGTTTTAGTTATATGGGGTCCTCGTTGGATTACAAGCACATTTTCTCATTGAAATTTTTCGATATCTTGTCGATTTGACCCAGTTTTCGGGACCACTGACAACTTTTTTTAAATTCCCGCCACGTGGTATGAGTCGCCACGTATTTTTCAGTTGTTAGACATGCAGAAACGAACCGCCATCCGGGTTTTGCAGAATTTTCAGTAATAAACCTATTTCTCAAAATATGTAGCTAAGTTTATGGCGAACGCTGTAGAATGTGATAAAAATTTTCTACCACCGGTTAGCTTGCAAAACTCAACACAAAGTTGACGTTTTCCCAGGAATCCCAGGAATGTCATTGAGTGACAGCTTTTGCGCTCGTGAGCGTAAATATTGAAAAAATGCTCGCTTCTAACATAGGTTTATTGTTGTAAACTCGTATTCTCTTGCATGATTGAAAATATTGAGTGTAAATCATATGAGGCACCTCCTCATGTAGCAGAAAGAGCAAAAATTGTAAATTTGAACCTCCTACAAGAGAAATCCAGCAAAAGTATGAATTATGATATGAAATGCTTCATTCTTACGGATATCAGAGTGAATATTCTCAACTTGACGTATTTTTCAAAAAACATCAGTCAGTTGAATATAAAGCAAAAATTATATTTACGAGAAGTACCAATAGTAGTAGTTATAGTAGTAATAAAGGATAAAGTTTCCTTGTTTGGGAATTGCGTTTGTAGAAAAAATCTTGTGTGTATTTCCAACGCTCTCGAAAGATCTTCAACTGTATTTTTCGAGTGGCAAATAGCTATGGTCTGAAGAACATGAAATAAAAAAAAAGTAAAATTTTGATGTCAATTTCATTACTTTGCTATTAGCATTTTTCAAAAGAACTTGGCTAGAACAAAATGGACCAGTAACTCATTTCAGTCCAATGGTGATAATTTGAACCGCCATTTTGAAGACAAATTGACTGGAAGAAGAAGTCCAGTTGCTTGGCGCCTGATGATATATCACCAAAATTAGCAAAGCTGGATCATTTATTATAGGATTATGCCAACATGGTGTTAAAGTTCATAAATTCTATCCATCAGAGGGGATTATCAAATATTATATAATTATTATCATACGACATTTTGGTCAGAGAGGCTAGCGGCCAATTCCTCAACGATAGAAATGGAAAGTTTTGTCTATAATTTGCACGGTTCCACACTTGGATAATTCTTCGATAAAATGCGGATTAGTCTGCAAAGAACAATTCATCTACAACCTTGAAGAATAAAAATTAGACATTTCCACGCCCAACAAACCCTCAGTTCCCCATCAGGCATATATTGCTAATTGCAATTAATTCACCATCCACTTCGTTAATTGACGCATTCAGTTACGTGGGTATAGGTGCATATGCATATTGCATGAATAAGCCAGGCGAATTAACCTGTTGAATCGTTAATAGGTTGGGAAGGACTTTTTTCGCGTTTTCCGATCTGGCAATAAATTATTCAAAATTATATGGCACAGAACGTTGACAGGCGGCGATAGAGTTGGAAAGCGTAGGATTTCACGAGACTATCGAAATTCGAGGGACACATTTTTTTTCCGAGATCGAGAAATTATTTTGAGATTTCTCGATCATGAAAAAATTTATGCGCTGCAATAACTCTCAGCTCTAAATACGTCAGAAAAGAAAACATGCTATATGAAATAATTTTAGTTCATTTCAAACAAAAATAACGAAGATAACAAAGCAAATAAAAAGGACAAAGGTAAAATAGTATATTATGATACAAGTTTTATAAGACGCTATTTTGTCGCACGCGTTGTTTGGAGTACGACGAGCGAAGAGAGGAGTGCTCCAAGTGAACAAGTGCGACAACGTGTCTTATAAAACGTGTGTCATATGCAATTTTTTCTATTTTGAATTGATTTGAAGAAAAAAATGGATTCAATATCGATAAATAACAGAAACATCTTCGATTGGTAACAATGATGACATTGAAATAATTAAAATCTGACGCACAAGCGTAAAGCCCAGTTTACAGTTGAGCGATTTTGATTATTTCAATACCAGCGGTGAAAAATTAAATGTTGTTATTGTTGTTATTGGTCAATTTAAATCAAATTACACTCTGAATTGAAATTTTCTAATTAAAACATTTAGTTTTTCACTGCTAATATCACAAAAACCAAATCGCTCAGAAGTAAAGTGGGCTTAACTCTTCTGACTTTCATTTGATAGTTCGATTGTACCAATCTCCGAAAAATAAAAAATGCGTATCGAAATAGAGGTTATTTCGACACGCATTTGCACATTGACTCCATTATACAACCAAAATAAAAAAATAAATATTTTCATATTCTTAAAGAACTTAAACGTCTCAAACTATTAAAAACTCAACACAAAAATTGATGAATGATTATCATTATATTTTTATTAGACTTAAAGAATAATTTTAAAGTCTTGTTCAATGCTATTTATATTTAATCATTAAAATAATTGAAAGATTATTATTATTACTCAAAAAATTGATTGATAGGAGACTATTCGGTCAGTATGACCTTTCAGGGTAAAGAAATACTATAAAGGGAAAGAGCCTCGGAAAAAGCCATAATTTTGCATAAATTTCACAATTTTTGCATAAATTTCACTATGCAGTACTGATACTTTCGTACCTAGGTAAATTTCAAATGTATGAATAAAAGATTAAATTAAAACATTCAGGATTCGTTTAATTTTTATTTTTTGGAACAATAATCTACATGAAAAAATGGATTAGCCATAAATTGGAAAAAAATTTTGAGAGAAAAATAGTCTATCCAATTAAAAATATCAAACATAGTTTGAAATGAGTGTCTGGTAGACTACGAGCAGAAAACAACTACTTTCCTGGTAAATACCACGCAGAACATTGAATTATATCTGTTCGTAGTCCATGCAACGATTCACACTGTGAATGCAGATCGCAAATGTTTCTTTCTTCCTAAGACGTGACAAATTCACATCGAGACAGGCACGCCTAACAACCTACAGACCGGTTTCGGGCTTATTGGCCCTCATCAGTGCAGGGTAGTTATCCGAGTAGAGACCGTAAGATCTCAACTCGAAGCGTTGCCTGTCCCAATGCATCTTTGTCGCGTCTATTTGACCGCACCGAGCCGCGTTCCAACAGATAATTGAAAGTGGCGACATCATGCGGCATGTTTCTTTCTTCTGCCGCATGATGTCGCCACTTTCAATTATCTGTTGGAACGCGGCTCGGTGCGGTCAAATAGACGCGACAAAGATGCATTGGGACAGGCAACGCTTCGAGTTGAGATCTTACGGTCTCTACTCGGATAACTACCCTGCACTGATGAGGGCCAATAAGCCCGAAACCGGTCTGTAGGTTGTTAGGCGTGCCTGTCTCGATGTGAATTTGTCACGTCTTAGGAAGAAAGAAACATTTGCGATCTGCATTCACAGTGTGAATCGTTGCATGGACTACGAACAGATATAATTCAATGTTCTGCGTGGTATTTACCAGGAAAGTAGTTGTTTTCTGCTCGTAGTCTACCAGACACTCATTTCAAACTATGTTTGATATTTTTAATTGGATAGACTATTTTTCTCTCAATAATCTACATTTTTGTGCTGACACTGGATAGTTTTTGTGTTTTACGTGTCATCTGTATTTTAACGTATTTTTTTATAGAAAAAATTCAATACCCTGTATTTCGGTGCAGCCTTGGCCTTGTGTTATACGTTATAACCTAAACAAAGCATTTATTAATAACATTCAGTTTTTTTTTATTTCGAGACTCTCGATTTCGAGAGATTTTTCGTATCGATGAAACTCTATTAGGAAAGCGCGCATTATAGGTATACGCTCTCGAGGAATGTTGAGTTCCTGATACGATATCTTCGTTGATTAGGGAATGCGAGTAATATTTCAAGAGTACGAAGCACGCGATGTGACAGATCAATCGGCTCACTCTCAAACAAGATCAATGGGATGATTGAATTCATATCTCTGGTATCAACGCAGATTCAAGATCATTTGGAACACGTGTTCTTGGAATTTCAACTCCAGATAACGCATACTAGAGATTAGTTTTCTACAAAAAAGAGCTGACACAAAACTCGCCATCTTGGAAATCTTGACTGAGAATTCTTAATCTGCGACCTTGAAAACCTCTATATACCCACCTACTTATTTCCAATAGGATCGGAACATGATCACAAAACTCTTGTAGAATAATCCATTCCTCGAATCAAAAAACCGAAATTGTCGAAACATTTTTTTCTTCAGAGTGAGAAAAAACAATCAAAGGGGGTACCAATAATGAAGGCATGACATATTATCGTATCATCCAATTAAAAATATCAAATACAGTTTGAATGTCCTTGGAACTTCTTCTCATCATGCTAATTTTTTTTTTTTACCTAATAATTCAGTTTTGTCATCGACAATTCCAAAATCGTACAATCTATTTTTTTCTTCCAAATTATTAAATCGCCATAACTTCCAAACGAATAGACCGATTTTCAACTTTGGGGATATCATTTTGCTTGTTTCTACTCATAGAGCTATTGAAAACAATTGAAATATTCATTCATTATAAATTTCAATTACATCTCGAAGATTATTGCGATATTGGCAATACTGTTAGCTTCTGCTTCTGCGTAAATTTCTTTCCTTATTTGGTGTGTACCTTCATGACCATGATTTATAAAAACTATCGAATTCTTCGCTTTCACAAGAAATCTCTCAACTACGCATTAAAACACACTCGCAACTTCTTACATAATTAGCTATTCTGTGGATTTGGCAATTAACATATCATTTCTGAGTGTCTCTAGTCAACAGAAAAAGTTGTGACTTATTGAATCAATGCACAGACAATATTATAACCTTAGGCATACTCTCTGCCGAATTCATTACACTAATTCAGCTAATTCAAGTTTTTGTTTCATCAGATAACACTCTTTCGCCTGGTTGTATCAAGTTTCACGCAACACGGTGTGAATTACTAGGCTAATAGAAAATTTAATACGCGCTAGCCAACTACACAGCACATCTGTAATTAATACTTTGTTAATGTTACACTAATCTCGTGATAAAAGTATATTAATTCCACGTTTGATGATGCTTTATTACAGCTCATCACACTTGGGTAACGTTTGTTATGCCAGACATTACATAAAAAGTTCGCTTCCCTTTTTTCATCTCGGAAAATCTAAAACGGATATACACGAGCTTCCAGCTCGATTGCAAATGTTTTTTAAAGGAAATAGTATATTATGATACAAGTTTAAGACTCTATTTTGTCATACGCGTTGTTTGGAGTACGACGAGCAAAGCGAGTGCGACAACGTGTCTTATAAAACGTGTGTCATATACAATTTTTTTCAATTTTGCATTAAATGAGAAAAAGTTATTTAATATCGATAAATATCAGAAACATCTTCGATTGGTTATAATGATGACATTGAAATATTTAAAATCTGACTGCGATACTACTGGTGGAAAATGCAATGTTGTTATTTTTTTTATGTTCTGGTTCTCACAAAAAGGGATATCCTGTAATGTTCAGAGAACATCGTGAGAACCAAGGGAAAGAAGTTGGGAGTTGGTGTTATTTTCAAATTTCTGGAGATCGTATGCCTCGGAGAACAACTCCCTAGGCAATGAGTTCCAAAGTATCGATGTTCGTTAGATGAACGAGTCTTTTAAAAGGGACGTTCTGCAGGTCTCTAAAGTGACCACGAAGGGGTGTGAAGACTGAACTTGACGGGTTAATCTCAAAGAGACTGCTAATGGAGGAACGATTGTTGATATTTCAGAAGAGCATCGCCCATGAAAATATCTATAAAATAGAGATAAATCGCCAACTTTTCTACGGTGTTCCAGAGAAGTGAGCGAGTTTTGACTTTCATTTGACAGTTCGATTGTACCAACCTCCGAACAATAAAAAATGCGCTCGTGCGTATCAAAACAGAGGCTATTTCGATACGCATTTGCGTTTCATTTCATATTATAGAACCAAAATAGAAAAACCATTTCAGACGAGGGGATAATAAGAAGACTGATTTTTTATTACTAGAAAACACAATCCGGGACCGTATTCAGAAAATTAGGAATCTCACCTTCATATGAACTGTTTTTCATTTTCTTCATTTTCGGTAGCAGAAGCTTCCTTTGAAATACTGTGCGCTATTTTGAATCAGTGACTTATATTTGTTCGAATTTTTTGAAAAACGACTAGTGAATCGAGCTGTACCGAGGATAAAAATTCCATTGAATGATTTCTATAAACTCCCATTGTATTTCGTATCAGATAAAAATGATGGGTGATATTAAATATTTGCTCGAACCTATCCGCTTAGAGCATTTTATCTGCTCTTATCACTGTGCAAATGTGTTTAATGATAGGATTTACTTACTGTTGAGATAACTAACTCGAAGATAGATATTCAAATTTGAACTTGAACAAATTTCGAAACGAACATTTGTTCCCTTGAAACGTCAAAAATCTTTTGAAGAGAGTGGGATGCTTTGAATTTTGCGAAAAAGAGCTAAGTTAATAATCATTTCAATGAATGCACCAAGTAGCGGATTATTTTGTCGAAAAACTTTTTTTATGACCCGCACCAGCTGCGGAAAAATCTGAATAGTAGCCTGAAATTTCATGTAGAAACCGATAAATCCTAGAAAAAAGTGTTACACCACGAAATATGTCAATTATATCAAATAACAAACTACTAAATCACCTAGAAGTAGCTGCTAGTTGACCATTACAGCGTGAAGAATTACCTCCCTAATTGCTTTCTGGGTCCTTGATTACCTGAAGAATTCTAATTGGAATATTCAAAAGCATTTCCACTACTCCGTTTGTACCCTTCAGATAGGCGCTTTAATGGCGGAACAACAAGAAAGTTGATTTTTATTGGATCTCATCACATGGACGGAAGTTCCAGCTACCGAAATAGAAAGAAACTTTTTGTGTTCTTTCCTCATTTGGATCGATTTATACGATCGTTTGTAACTCAGGTGATTGTGTTAATTACTGTGGAATTATAATAAGCAGAGCAGCACTGAGCATCAGTTGAAAATGCATGAAATTCAACAATCTTACCGGGGTTGATCAATGTTTAGAAAGTTGAAAATTTTAAATACCTAGATCATCTTTCACTCATCTGTGGAGTCACTTCTGGTTTAAGGCTGGGAAAGGCCAGACACTTTGTCCAAATCCGGGACAGGGGGGGTTTGGAGGAAACAGCAGTGGGCGGTTACCAAATCGTCATAAATCAACGGTTATCCTTGTTCAACGAACGATCTTCTCATCTAGTACGGGTGATATCGCGACTGACGTTTTTATTCGCATTGCTCGATAATCTAATATGCGAGTAATACTGGGATGCTGTCTCTCAGTTTTCGAGAAAACAAAACTGGCGTAGATTCAAATCAGACTTGCTGCGGATCTTCAACTTGATGATTGTGTATACCAAATCACTTTTTAATACATTTTCTCTAGGCCAAGAACTTTTTTATTCTGAAAAAACACAAAAAGTACGATTTTTCTGTAGAACACGTTTTTATCGTTCCTACCGTTATATTTCTGGATATTATTTGAGCGATCGGACTGATTTTTTTTTCAAATTGAAGTATACATGATAGCGCTTCTTGCCATATACAATATTGGTGAAAAATTCATGTTCATCAATTTCTAGAACTGTAGCAAATTTCAACTTGTTATTTTCGGAATGACAATTTTCAGTAATCGAGAAAAAATTTTATTTATGAAAATTTTTGTATACATGCTGCGAACAAAATTGAGCCAATAGATGAAATAAGTTTCCAGAATGAAAATTTTTCATGTAGCAGATATCTACATGTACTTATTTAATGAGACAATACTACATTATCGCGCGCTCGGCGCTCGGCTCTCTCCTCACACAGTCAGCCAACTGGTCTTTGTGTTCATAATGTGTAGTCGAGCTTTCATCAGTATATCAAATGAGAGGAAAATATACATTATTGGTATGAATAAAGTATCTACCTATTTAATGAGTTGGTATTGAATAACTCCATTCATTTTTTTATGTTGACAAAATAATAGTTGAACACATTGCTGCCTCATGATGGCATATTATGCCTTCTTCCAGTCCAATTCTGGCATCGTATAGGTTAGATAATTCTCCTTCGGTTAGGTATGCTATTATGTGAAATCTGTATAACTTCATAAAACATTGTGTATACTAAACGTTTGTGGTATACTTATCCGATTTATCATGAAAGTTTCATGGTATAATATAATGGAAATTGCATTGTAATTAAAAAATCAGACAAATGTTAATTGAAAAGAAAAAAACACGTAAGTTGCGATATAAAATTTTAAAGAATCAAGCATTGTCTTATATCACTCACTGAATATCGAATTTTTTCGTAAAACTGACAGATGCCACTCGGTAAACATTCAGAGGACAACTATTATGCTTCCGTGGAACAAACAAATCTCTCCGAAATATTCGACGAAAGTAGAAAAATGGCGTCTATACCTATTTGGAACTATGTCTAGTTGGGCAGTATCCCCTACCATCATTTTTTCAAAAAGTTCAAAAGGAGGTACCCATTAAAAATGAACTTATGAATTTCGTGATTTTATTTTCAATTTCTGAAAATTGAGATTCAGAAAATATTTTCCTGACTTCTTTAGGTTGGATTTCAAAAATGACATTGTTTAGATTTCGGGAATTCAATAATATTCCATTACTGGTATTACCGAAGTTTACACGAAACGGAAATTATTATGGTTGAAACGAGCAATTTGGAAAATCCATGTTAACGAGTTTTCAAAAAATACACGTTCAATGTATTACTGACACCCCTTCAATTGTTTATATTTTCAAACCATTTGTCGTCATTTAAATGCTACAAAGGATATTCAACAATTTATTTTTAATAAGCATTTTGCATGTTTGAAAAAAACCTGTGACTCCACACAGTCCCAAACAATGAGTGAGAGTAGATGCGATACATTCGCCTGCATGTGTGCGGAACGAGGATCGAACACTTTATCTGATAATCGACGGTATATTCACCAGTAGGTAGGTACCTATGATGAATATTTGTATTCTATAAACATTATGAAAAACCAGGGTTGCGACGTTTTGAATCGAATAATGAAAATATAAGTAATTGATTTGTGCATTATTTCCATATTTGAAAAATTATGAAAAATCAATATGAATAGAAAAAATCAATCTTTAAATCGAAAAAATCTTATTTTGTTGATTTGAAAAAAATCATGATGCTTCGCAACTCTTACAAAATTTGGATAATTCTGTATCTATTTATATGAACAGCTTTTCAAGAGTCATATAAATTACGAGGTATAACATTAAAATAGCCATACGGAGTGATTGGGAGATTGAGAGCTACTTTCAATAACGTTGATAAGTTATATTCTCGGTTATTATCAAAGACATTCAAATACAGGTTATTATGAATATTATTTATTTACGAATAATAATGAATAATGACTATATTTTCCTAAGGCCTTCATTCTTCTACTTTTTATTTCTTTGATTTTTGAGGACTGCTTTCACTACATATTTTGTATTTTGGATATTCATCTCCCGTTGGTCCCAATATATGTACCATTTTCAGAATCATATACATTCCACATGAGAATACAATATCATTTTCTTCTCCATTTGGATTTTTAGATCTCATTACACTTTTGAATTTCAAAATTTCAAGCTTTTTCTATGCAAATCCGCAAATTCATCATTAGTTGCACCAATAATTTCATAATACTTATTATGGTTCCATTTGAAAAGTGTTTTTTATTATTATTCGTCAAATTCGATATGTTCAGGAATATTTGTATACCTTTTGTATTTCATATTTTTGAAAATAAAATAGTATTTCCATTAGCGGGATCACTTATCTACTTGATGAAGTCAATAAGTCATGAAAATATTGATTACTTTACTTTATGACAAGTCTATAGAGAAAGAGTGCTATTCGTTATTGCTCACTTCTTCAGCACCCTCTACTTCAAAATTTAGACCTTTAGGATATTACATACAGTATGGTGGAAATGTATGGAATAAATTCATTATCTCTAACGTTTATGAATTCTAAGGAAAATCCCGAGACAGGTCGATTTTTATTTTCAAATTGACATCTCTTGATATACATACGGAGTATGTGACGTCATCCGCGTAGTTGTGGTTACGTCATCGATTATTTTTTTAAATTAGAACATACCCCGTCCATTTTTTTTTTCGGAAGGTATATTTATTATCTATCTGACGGTATACTAATATTAGGAAAATAAAGTAATACAGGGTGAGAAAAAATTATTTTATTTAATATTTACAACGGAAATCGTTACAATAAATAATCAAATTCGTGACGTTCTGCAAGAATACAATGTGATAGACAGAGAACAAATCATTCTCGAACTTCGCTATCGTTTCTGAATATATTTGTGAAATATTCACTCGTATTCGTTCTTTCAAATTATCTGATCTTTCCGGCTTCTTACATAAACTTTGCTCTTCAGATAACCTCAGAGGAAAAAATCGAGAGGAGTTGAATCAGGAGATCTAGTTGGCCATTCGATTTACCCTCTCCGACCTATTTAGGTAACTGTGTACATTGATAGCATAATTATTAGCTTGTAAATATAAAATAATTTTTTCTCACCCTGTATCACTTTATTTTCCTTATATTAGTATATGGTCAGATAGACAATGGAAACACCTTCCAGAAAAAAAATTGAACAGGGTGTCTTCCTATTTAAAAAATAATCGATGACGTCACCACAACTACGCGGATGACGTCACAAACTCCGTATGTATATCAAGAGATGTCAATTTGAAAATGAAAATCGACCTGTCTCAGGATTTCCCTTAAAATTCATATGCGTTAGAGACAATGAATTTATTCCATACATTTCCACCATACTGTATATATTTTTTTGAATAGATTTAAGAATTCCTATATTAAAATGCCATTAGGTAGCATCCTGTATATATAGTGTCAATACCCGATTGCAAATTATCATTCAGTTATACAATGTTAAATACAACACGGTTTCATATTTATACTGTTCCCTCTCTACTTTTACGTATTGAGATCTGTTCAACATTCAAATCATCGCAATGATAAATCCTAAATCGATCCCCGGTAAATAGAAGCGACCTTTGTCGATAGGTTTCTATTCATTCATATTGTATACCTTCTGGGTGTATATATAAATATTCTTATTTGAATATCATACATACCTATTCCTCATTATGTATGAGAATTTTTTCATTGTGAACAATTCAGAATATTTTTATTTTCCACGCAATGTATAATTATTTTATACATATAATATACCATATTTACTAGCAAACCTAGCAAACTGATTCATATAAATTTCTATTTCCTATTCTAATTTCATAATATCACCCGTACTATCGATTGTATCTTGTTTATAATCTACTTCGTTGAGTTTCACCAGGGGGCGCAAATATCATCGGATAAATCGTGCGTATTTCTGACGTTGTAGAGCCTCGGCTCTTGACTTCCTGTGACGATACTAATCCATATTTTGATCTGATTTTTTTTGTGTAGAAAGATGAAGGTTCGACCGAGGGAGGATGCTATCTCAAAATTGATTATTTGATGTAGAAATATTTTTTTTTGATTCGCCAAATTGGCTAAAAATTTGCTATGTTCAGATATATTTTTATATCTTTTCTTTTCGAAATTTCGAAAAAAGAGATAGTATCCTCCCTAGCTTGATCCTTTATCTACATGATGGGATCAAAAAATCATGAAAATATTGATTGGTTTTCAAATGAGAAGTCAAGAGCGGGAGTGCTGCATTCGGTATTCTGCGCGTCCCATTGCCCACTCTTAACCAGAAACAACTCTAACTTTCTTATTTCCTCGTTTATTTCTATTGGCATCCTGTATATTTTTTCAAATCCTACAATGTATGTTTTACACATTGTATTTTACACATTGTATTTTACATTGATTTCGATGTATCCTTTCTAGTTCTTGAATTATTGAACACAAACGTTTTGCAGTTTTCGTTATGATTTTTTCAAATACATCACTGAGGAACTTTTTTGCAATTCAAAGAATCACATCTAAGAAGAAATCGAGGAAGGAATAATACTCGATTACTATTTATGAGGAACTAAAAGAATTTTTTTTTAATTGAACCCTCCACTATTATTGATGAACTGAGAAGAAGAAGATCCATAACCACCTCTATTAGGACTGAGATAAGAAGATGAGGCATCTTGCCGAACTATATTCAGAATGTAAGAAAACCAGTTGAAATGTGTCTAGAAGTGGAACTTTGTTTCGTTTTGCGTTAAAAAAAAACTTCTAGCTCCTGATTCAAAATCTCATGCATAAACAAAATAATCATTCAATTCGATCGATACAATCCCACTTCTGAAAAAATGTCTTTACGGTGGTGCACCGAGCTAAATCGCTAATCGCGTTCCATGGAGGCGGGCATGCCGCCCCCGGGGGGCAACAGGTGGGCGGGCCCGCCCCCGCCGCAGCCGACTCGATCGAGAGTCCTTGGCAGCACGAAGTTTGGACCGATGCGGTGGCGGCGATTCCTTGCGATAGGAGAGAGGGGGGGGAGGTGGGCGAGTGGGGGTGGGTTCTGTTGTTTTTTTTTCGGAAATTTCCGACATGCACACTTGGTTAAAAATTTTCTATTGTTTTACTTCCATCGATTCTATGTGTTATAGTTCAAGATTATGACTAGTTTATAAATATTTCGAAATGAATATAAATTTTTTTAAATGGTAAGTATCTGTATATTCTTCAACTAGGCTTATGTATTGCTTGCAATATCAAATCAAAAATGTCTTCTAATGGAAACACCGTTGTCCATGTGAAATATATTTTTTTCTTACTGTCATTGGTTATTTTCAATCTTTTAGTATTTTTATTGATTCAAGGATCTCACCAGGTATCAAATACAATCATACCTTGTTTCTTCAGAGACTACAAGAGTTACTCAACTTCAATCATATTAGTAAGTACTTCTGCCCTCTGTCAATGAATCGTTTCCTCAATTAGTATTTTGACTTATCTCGAGCTACGTTCAGATACAAGCAGTAAGTGTCTCCATCTTGTGATAAAATTACAAACTTGAATGTACATATATTGTAAAATCAAGTGAATATTTTGAAGCAAACATATTCTGTATTAAAAAACCCCAATACTTTCACTTCGAGACAATTATTTCATAAGAAATAGTCGAATACTCTGTTGAAGCAATATACTCGTATTTTCTCGAATGAAGAAATAGTTTTCTTATGTTTGAAACATGATAAATGTTCCTTGAACCCAGTTTTGATAGAACTCCCAGTTTGCCCCATGTAAGCTCTCCATACAACAACATTCTGGTTCGAAAACGTATCATTTACACATTCGCTTACAATCTGAGCAAGGTATATATTCATATAGCAGGTTTTTTGCTTTTGCCTACTTGTACCGACTCCACAGATATGTTTAATTAGTTTTCCCGTCTCTAAATAGCGTTCCAGTCGATGTTTTATTCAACATTCATGTAAATTCTGTCAATTTACTGCAGATTGACTGATAATTGCACACACCTTATCCAGTAAGGGATTAGCGATATGTTTGGGCCATATTGGATTCGTTTCAAAGTGAGAGATTCTTCTTCAGAGCAATACGCCTACTTTTTTTTATGTTCTGGTTCTCACGAAAAGGGTTATCCTGTAATGTTCAGAGAACATCGTGGAACACCTCCCTAGGCAATGAGTTCCAAAGTCTCGATGTTCGTTGGATGAACGAGTCTTTGGAAAGGAACTTTCTGCAGGTCTCTAAAGTGACCACGAAGGGGTGTGAAGACTGAACTTGACGGGTTAATCTCGAAAAGACTGCTAATGGAGGAACGATTGGTGATATTTCAAAGGAGCATCGCCCATGAAAATATCTATAAAATAGAGATAAATCGCCAACTTTTCTACGGTGTTCCAGAGAAGTGAGCGAGTTTGTAAGCGAGGCATCACCGACGAGACGAATTGCCTTTTTTGGACAGAATCCAACAGTTTCAGGATATGTTTAGGTAGGTGCTGCACTCAAAATATGGGAACAGTATTCCAGGTCGGACAGGTCGGATCTGTGCCTTATAGATCATAAGCAGCTGACTAGGAGTGAAATAGCTCTTGGCTCGAAACAGCAATCCAAGTTTTTGGGCTGCACTTTTGGCAATGCACCTCACGTGATTTTCCCAAGAAAGGTTATTTCTGATAGTAACGCCAAGCATCGAAATGGATAACTTAAATGGTATGGTCACTCCTGACTGAATTTTGTTGGGATATATACGTAGGAATGTAACAATGAAAATCTAATATTCAAGATATAATAAAATTATTATTCACCAATTCTGATACGGAGTTTTTCTCAATTATGGATAAAATATAGTCCAAAAGTGTTGAAATATTTCAGTGATATTCAATAATAGTGACATTAAATAAATGAGAATGTTTTTCAATATGAACATAAATGAATAAATTCACAGAATCTCGTTAGGTTCGGTCAAGTTTGTTTATGTTTGTTTATTCTGAAGTATCTTGCTACAGCTGGATTCTAAAAGACAAAAAAAGCCTGATTCCGGCCCTGTTTTTCTGCTTGCATATAAAATGTATAGGAAGGCGTCCAATCTAGTTTCTTTGCTATAATCAGATCACTCACACTAATTTTGATGAAGAGTCAATCCCCCTGATCGGTAGTTCATTAAGTGATTTAGTGTAAATTAATTTGCCCTTAAATTGAGACGAACGCAGACCTATCTAAAAACAAACGGCTAATCACATGGACGGTGATCAAGTACCTGTCACGTGACAAGAAGAAGATTCTCGTAAATTACCTCCAGAAACGTATAGAATCCATCCAAACTCATGAATTTTTGACCAGTATACACGACTTCTTCAGACAAGATTCAAGAATAATTTCGAAAGACGCACTTGAACACAGAAAAAAAGGATCTCTTAAATCAAGTTATAACCGCATTAACTCAAGAGAATGGTAATCTTGAATAGGTCCAACCAAATATTAGTTTGATTTTTCGTCAGAATCCTCTTGACTACCTAGGAACAAAAAGTTTTGTGTCAAATGTACATTTCCTTGTTGAAAAATGTGGTTTGTTTGAGGCAAGAATATTTCAATGTTGTTGTGAAACAATTTTCTTGGATGAAGCTGATTTCTCAGCACATCTGACCAATTATCCTCTTCATTCAAAAGGAATCACTTTTGATTCATTTTCATTGACCTTCATTTGAGGATTGCAACTCTGATTCATGCCGATAATTCACAAACTGGAGCTGCAGTATTGATACAGCCATGAATTATTACTTCAAGCATATTAACATGACCTGACAACACAAAATTCAAGTATTCTCAACACCCAACATGGTGCCAGTGATACGATGCCATGTCCACATAATATGTTCCAGATTGTTTGCTTCCATGTTGAGTACTCGAGTTATAAATAATTCGCGAGCCTGCAATCTGCACTATAGGAACACAAGTACTACCAACAAAACTTCACTGTAACCTGGTAACAATGTATTTCCTTATAGTTGCGGCTACGGCGGTTTGTTGGCGTTGTCTAGCTGGTTCGGCGGACAGTGCTCGGACTGCGCATCTTCGCTTCGGGAGCTAATTCCATGCTCGTTCCCTATGCTTATTGGTCGAGCTGGTCACGTGTTACATGCTTCCGTCATCAAAACAATACTCATAAGAAACGATATTCTTGAGCTGAGAGAAATAAATGCTTGACTGACATTACTCACATTGTTTTCTGAGGAGAAGAGTGCGGATGATTCAGTTCAACCAAATTGATTTCAAGAAAATTCATGGAAACAAGCAAACAGCGCGATTAGTTGTGAAAAGAAACGTTTTGGTCCATCTGAGATTATTATTCTTATCGGAAGGTTATACAATTCAAGAATATATATATATTTGATTTAAGAGATCCGTTTTTTCTGTGAAGGCTTGATAGTTTTGGCTGAGACCAGTTTTATTTGTGAGAGTATCTTAAAAAACAATTTATATAATATGAAACTTTGCAGTGCAAACTTTTTCTCAATAGGTACAGAATCAAGCTTTGAAAATTTTTTCATTGAACACCCTCCTTGAGAATTTGTAGAGGTGCTCAGAAATTTGGGAGAATATCTAGAATCATTTTGACGTTTTCCACTTGATGCCAATTTATCCGAATTTCCTTGAATGGCTTCGCAAATGGGAAAGATGCTGTATAAGATCTGGTCCTTTGACACTCCTGATACGTATTCATTATTTATTTTGTGATGAAGCATGAGGGGAGCACGTTGAAAGCCCCCTTTTCATCGTGAAATTAAAAAGCGCACTCTACAAAGCGAATTACGAACATACGCAGAACGTATACAGTGTGATCTAAGTATATCCATACTTTGAAGAAGACATCATTCAGGTAATTGCTGTTCTGTTCATCAGGGTTCGGTCTCTTTCGAAAATCAACAAGTTTTCGGCGCAATTTATTGTTTTTGTAATATTATTTCAATCAAATTGAATATTGAGATCAACAAATATTTTTTTGAACAGAATCTCGATGATGTAAACAAATTTAAATAATGCCAAAAGTTGTTTCCGTTTATTTATTGAACTGAGAATGAATCGCATAATTCGTGTTTTGTTTCTTGTCTGTGAGGAAATTATCTTATGAAAATTCAAAGATTCACTGATAATCTGTAGTTTTAACTCTTGAAAAGTGTAGGTAGTTATTTTTCGCGAGAACAGCCATTTTGTTTCAATTCGAACAATTTCCTCATTCCACTCGCTTCACTACTTATTCTAAGATGAAAATAATGCAAGCATCATACTGCATTCATGAGGATTGGTCTGCTTCAAGAAAAATCAATTTCTTGAAACTTCTCTGAAGCAAAAACTGACTAGACATAGATGAAGACATATTTCAAGGTAGGTATAATAAATGCAGAAGGTCTCATTCGCTACATTGGCTGGATGAATTAATTATCGATTAATTTAACTCTAAAAATTAGTGAACATTAATAATTTCTTCGAATCAGATACCCCATGTCAACTGAATACGTTTTTCATGATATACTGACAATTTACATAATTCGGTCCACATCATCAGTATTTTTTTTCTATGTTCATCATCCCCATATGGAAATTCTCCACAACATAAATCAATAAAAATGCGCATGTAAACATAATTCATTAACGTATCTCAATTTAATTTATCATCATCAAAGATAGTACAAAGGTTAACATAATAATTATAATTGAATTTCGTGTAATGTTCGTATTCATACACATCAGGCCATCATCACAGCTAGCTTGAGAAATCAAAATTTGTGATGATGATCTCAAAGCTAAGCATTTAGTATGTTGAAGCTTAAAACAGAACGTGTGGTGTGAGCCTGTATCGATTTCCAAATTTCCCATCAGATTTTCACGAGGATTTTCATTGGATAGTCTTTGATCGCGCTAATCCCCAAAGTGATGGGTGTTAGAAATACTCTATACGGTTGATTTGCAAATGCCAGGATTGGCAGACATGACGATATACCGAATTCTAATTAAACACAAACCCCTTTTAATTGACAGTTTGATTAGATGACCACGTCGATCTTGTCAGTCATTTTATATCCCGGGAGATAGCCGGCAAATACGTTGAATATACCACCACCAACTTTGCTGCAACTTCAATTCTTCATTAGCAACACATTCGCTGGGGTATAAATCAAGCGGTGTCAAATCTGGTCGGCGAATGAGTCAATTCGGAAAACCTCGGGAAATGGTTAATTCTTTTTACGCAAATCGCTAGGAAATTTTGACATTCCTGTCAAAATTTCTTGAAGAAAAAGTCAGGACTTCCTTACTGTGAGGAAATGTCATTTCCTTACTGTAAGGAAATGATATTTCCGTACAGTTGTTAGTGTTCTACATAAATGATTGAAAACACATTGCTTATAAGGAATTAATTTATATTTTGAAAACATCAAGTCATTGCTGAATACATTTTTAAGATCAATTTGTTATATTTACAGTAATTTGACAGTTAGTACAATTATTGAACATTGGAGGAACACTGTTAGAACTATGAGAAACATTTTGGACAACATGCGGGGTGGTAGGGTTATTTTGTTGAATATTTTCTACTGTGAAAATTTTATTTGCCACCTCAACCTCATTGTTAAGCGATTCTTCGATATATCATTCAGCAACGTTTGATGACTTCCATCCGCCATGCCTCTTTAAACTAGTTATGTCGGCACCAGAGTCAACCAATATTTTTGCAGAAGACCGACGAAAGCAGTGACCAGTGTATTCTGTCGGATTTACCAAGTTCAAATAAGTAGCAACTATTTTGGGCATTTTTCTAAATTGATGAATTCCTACCACTTGTCTACAACCCTTTCCGCTTTGATATTTAAAGAAAAATCGGTCACTGTTCATATTTTCTGGTCTTAAAGAAACATACTCTCGATAAACATTCAAGTAGATCTGATTAATTACAAATGATCTTGGTTTGTTGGTTTTCGAATCAGGTATGCTGATTAAAAGCTTAGATTCTAGGTCTTCTATATCGTGTACAGTCATTCGGACTAACTCATCCATTCTACAGGCCCCAGAAATACCAAATATTACAGCCACCTAAAAAATAAATAAAGGTACAATCTAAATAGAAATTAAAACCTTGTAAATTACCTCAATCATTAAATTTTCTTTATCTGGAGCTTCCTGGATAAATTTTTCAATTTCTTCCTTCGTTAAAATCTTAGATTTCTTTGCCCTATAACCTTGAGCTTGCCGTTTCAATCAAGAACGAAGTTTTGAGTATGTAGATATATCTACATTGTGTTTAATTGCAAGGGTTGACTTCAGCATTGAATAATTGGCCCATAATGTTGAAGATTTCATCTTTAAACAAAGGTCTAGGAAGTATGCCATTACAACATTTTCTGAGAAAGAACTCGTATTTTTACTCATGCGATAATCCATAAAACGTCTGTATGTATTTTCGTACTTTTCTCTTGATTTCTTTGGCAATAATTCTAATGAAGCAGTATTCACTGCCTCAACCAGCTCTGGAGGAGTCCCAGGAATGGAAATTTTATCATCACTTATCATTTTACTTTCGAGAACACCAGCAATTAAATTTATAAGCGTCAAGTTTGACAATTCAACCTCAATACGTTTCCATAGTAGCCCAAGTAATATTTTATTAGGAATTTCAAAACACCATTTATTTGGGAATAAAATTATCGCGTTTTTTTTTAAATCAATCAATATCTGTCGAATTTTAAACAATTTGCGTAAAAATAGTATGTTTACCTCGTAGGAAAAGCCACATTCCTGGACTCTGTGTTGCTAAGTCTCGGCTTGCGCCTCGACTTAGCAATCTTCACAGTCGCCCAGGAATGTTAAGCTTTTCCTACCCGGTGAACAATGTACTATTATTTAATTCTGTTACAAGCTATATTTAGTACAGACTGGTGAATTACCAACATAATGTTGCAATAGCGATATCAAGTTATTTATGCTAATACGCCATACTCAAAACCGATAAGTTGCTAACCCATCACTGATACTGGAATAATATGCAGTCGTTAAAATAATCTTCAATCACATGAAAATTTAACAATGGTATACTGGGTGACGACGAATATACCTTCAAAGATAAAGCGTTGGTGATCTTCACCTTTAACATTTCATTAATTGAATTAAAATAAGCAGTTAACGAATTAATCGAAAAGCGACAAAATCCCCTTGATATCAAAAAATTCAAACATGATCCATTTTGCTACGATTTCGAATTCGAATAATTTCATCGCTTCATTTGAATGTTTCTTTCAGTCTGACCCAGTCTCATAAAAAATCAATGCACCTAGTTTCAAAGACGATTATGTTTTCTTTGACAGAAATAATAACAAAAATAGGAAATCAAAACAACTGTTCAGGCATTTGAACACGATCAGGTTGCCACACTAATTCCTGTTTATTTTATCGACCCAATAAAATATTCAAACATGGGCTTTTCCACTTCGTTCCACTTCGAAGAGCTGCAATATTGTTTACGTTTTTGGAAAAACTGTTTCTTTTACCAACACGACCTTTCCCATTCATCGATCGTGAAAAATGGAAATAATAAGATGTAGACGTAAGGTGTTTGTAAACAAGATCGCAGGAATCCATGGATAATTCATAAGGTTTCTCTGCTATAATAATGCTGGCTAATAAGGACCTCTCGATAAGGACGAATTATTAGTGATGGATTTGAGTTATGCTCCTCAAATCTATTTTCGATAGGACTGCCCGTTTGCCCCATATATGTAAAGATATGAATCGCCGATTAAATAGTATACGAGTACATAATATTTTCAATCAGATCCATACATCATCCAGAACATATGTTTGACTCCCTACATTAGCAGAACAGGGGAATGGAAAAAAACAAAGCAATTTGCGAATACATCAAGCTATAATTCTCGAATTAGATCCTTGGGTTAAATTGATGCCCAGGATTCTCAACTGGCATGCAAAGTAGTATTATTGCAAGCCCTTCACTCTGCATATTCGAAAATGCAATTGTATACAGGGTGTCCCATTGAAAAAACTCATCGTGAGCCGATATCATGCGTATATGTGGAATAATGAAACAGAAACCTAAACCATTGGCACTTTTTGTAAGACCTGACCTTGCCAACAACCAGGGAATATCTCAAAAACAACAATAAATTGAGTGTTCTCATCGTGATATTCTTTTAATTGGTTTGCTTCAATGCTATACCAGGTGAATATTGTGCTTCATGCTTATGCAGTTGATTATCATTCTATTATGTATTGTAGTTATAAACTTCCTCTGATATCACGGCTACAAAACTATCAACTTTGGACTGGAAATACCCGAACACAGTGTTATATTTCAGAGAATATGTGATTCACCACGATACGTATAGATATACTGAGTAGTTTCAAACTAAATGAGATCAGATGTTTTTCAATACGCGTAATAATAATATGATCAAATCACGTGATGCATAGGCAATCAACAGAGACTTTATACCATCTGAAAGGTTCCTCATTCATTCATAGATTGTTTTCACTCATTTCACTAGAAACTTTCGAATTTGTGATGTTTGCTCCCATAATTTTGGGACACCCCGTAGAATGATTCATATATGGTAATGTGGTAGCCATAATTAGAAAAATAATACATATTAGACTCCACTGTGGTTTACCACAATATTTACGGAGATATTTATATTCCACTCATCAAATCCTCAATTTATAAACACAGCATCAGGAAGTGAGAGTTAGTGGTTTTCTTAGAAACAATAACTAATTGATGTAACATTGGATGCTGATGAGATGAATTATTGATAATAAACTAGCAGAAGATGATGATTATCAGAATTCAATAAACTTATAATCATAAGTCATAAGTCATGAGTTTTCAGTAATAAATCCGAGTAAATCATAAGTCTCAAGAATATTCAAGCATTGACTTTCAATTAGAGTGTTTATGCCTCGGGTTATGCACATTATCACAAGTCTTACGTTTTGGCTAGTATTTTTCCTCGTTTTTCTTTAGACTCATGACTAAAAACTTATGACTTAAAATTGCTGCATGAATCCACCATTAGATATATACACAATACGTGATGTATACTCTTATTAAAATTCTATAGGATTACTGAATTGAAAAGGTTAAAAGAGTCAATTAATTATCTAATTTCAAATAATTCCATCTTTTAGCAAATTCGCAAATTCAATATTATCTAATTTGCATTGTCAACAAAAAGGACATGTCACTTCTATATGTTTATGCACGACCGGGCGTGAAATGGCACTTTATTGCCCAGTTGTGCGGGCGTAAAATAGCACTTTACCGCCCTCGGACTACTTTACCGCCCGCCGGACAATAAATTATCAATTATTCGCATCCTCAGCTGCTTTACTGATTTCTGGTGGAGTACAATTCACACTTTCTTCGTCACTGGAATGCATTTCGTAATGACTATTGTCTGTATTGACAGCAAATATGGCTACTAGACTATTTATTCACCCACACCAGTCTGGATCATGAGCAAATTGTAAACCCTTATTAAATCCCTTATTATAAGAGAGAAAAAGTAAAAACACTCTCATGCAATGCTTTTTCGAGAGGAACATCAAGGATGTAGCAAAAATTATTTTGAACGGGTTTGAAAGGTATTTAAGAACCGTTTTATTCCTATCATGCTTGAGAGGTGAAGAGGTATTTACAATAAAATATACTGGTCGTGCATAAAATGTTGTATGTATTTCGGGCTGCGGTCCATGAAAGCCTATTTTACGCCCTTGATACATAAATAACCATTAACGAGCTTATAGGAATCGTCATTAGAATTTCGAAATGATACTGTCTCAGTAATGTGCACTAGCATTTTAGCATAAATATATTTCGAGTGAGAGAACTATTATCGCGTTGACTTTTTCTTATTTCCAAACTGCTTTTTGTGCGTTCTAAATCTGAATATCTGCTGCGCCATCGACTTTGAACTATTGGACGTATGGAATCTGGCATAAAAGTTGCTGAGTTTATTTTTATATCTATTAATAAAACGCAGTGTAAGCACATGACACCACCTTCCCAACTGAGCCTTTGCCAACAAATTTTGGTGTAATGAAATACATTTCTGATGACATACCGTTATTGGGTGAATTTTTCAATTCAAAAATGAACGTCGAATTGATATTTGAAAATTTTTAATCATAACTTGATAAAGTCCCTGCTTGACTTGAGCCTCTCATAGGCAGTTTTAAAATAAAATCTTCCCCAAGTGCGAAAAATAATGTAAAGGGTGAATGCTAAAACTGGATCAAATTAGCAGTAATTCGCGACCGTTGGATTATGTCTACTAATAAGTTGGTCATCACACCGTTAATTTAGATATTATTATCTTGGCAACACACGAGTATATCAATAAATTTAGAAAAGTTGTATAACATATTACACAGTCAATTGGAATTCCCCGATATAATAATTATTAATAGGATACCTGCGAGTGGATTTGCTCAATAATATGTTCGGAATGTAATACGATACAGGGTGAAGAGGAAAAAAACGAGAAAGAGCCGCTCAATCTCTTCCACCATGTTAAGATCGTGCAATTGAACTTTCAGTTCTGCCGACATTATCTTATTAAACTAGGTACCCACCAATTTAAATTGTGAGGAGATGATGAATCAGATTGAATCAAAGATGGGATATATTTATTTGGAGGACCGAATTCACACACGGAAATGTTTTGGCGTCGCTTCGAATTATAAATTTTATACGATTCTGTATCAATGGGAATGTGAAATGACTTATTTGCGATAAGGAAAATTGAATAATTCTCAGAATGCGTTTCTGACTTGATGTATGGGCTATGCGTCGCATGAATTACAATGTATAACGCGCCTAATCGCATAGTTGTTCAGGAATGGCAAAATAAAATTGAGTATCCTGCTGCAGAAAAGATAAAAAAATCATTCGACTCGAAATGGATCCAAAAACTGTGAAGCAATGTATAGAAAGCTTGAAACTCTCGAATCTGAATAACTGATGGGTTTTTCCCCATTGAACTTATTCAAATAAATCTCGATGGATTCGAAGAGGCATTTGATCGAGTTTGGCACCAGGGACTCCTCGCCAAACTTCCATCTTATGGTTTGCCCCCTCAGCTGTGTTCTCTGCTTGCTAGTTTTCTCTCAAACAGGTCTCTCCATGTAGTCGTCGATGAAGTTTCATCTGATACTTTACTCATAAATGCTGGTGTTCCGCAGGGATCAATTTTAGCACCAACATTATTTCTACTTCACATCAACGATTTGTTGGAAGCAACTTCATGTCTTATACACAACTTCGCGGATGATAGTACCCTCCATACCGCTTTCTCTTCCAGGGCTCCTATATCGGCCAGTCAAACCAGAAATGAACGGGGAAGAAATGTCAACGAAATTAATATGGACTTAGCAACAATTCTCGAATGGGGATCTGATAACCAGGTAGAATTCAATGCAAACAAAACACAAGCATGTCTTTTCTCTAGAAAAGCCGATCTCACTGTGCCCAACATAATTCAGTCAGGAGTAACCATACCATTGAAGTCATCCATTTCGATGCTTGGCGTTACTATCAGCAATAACCTTTCTTGGGAAAATCACGTGAGGTCTATTGCCAAAAGTGCATCTCAAAAACTTGGATTTCTGTTTCGAGCCAAGAGCTATTTCACTCCCAGTCAGCTGCTTATGATGTTTAAGGCACAGATCCGACCTGTCCTGGAATACTGTTCCCATATCTTGAGTGCAGCACCTACCTAAACATATCCTGAAACTGTTGGATTCTGTCAAAAAAAGGGCAATTCGTCTCGTCGGTGATGCCTCGCTTACAAACTCGCTCACTTCTCTGGAACACCGTAGAAAAGTTGGCGATTTGTCTCTATTTTATAGATATTTTCATGGGCGATGCTCTTTTGAAATATCAACAATCGTTCCTCCATTAGCAGTCTCTTCGAGATTAACCCGTCAAGTTCAGTCTTCACACCCCTTCGTGGTCACTTTAGAGACCTGCAGAAAGTTCCTTTCCAAAGACTCGTTCATCCAACGAACATCGAGACTTTGGAACTCATTGCCTAGGAAGGTGTTCCCCGAGGCATACCATCCCCAGAAATTCAAGAAGAACACCAACTTCTACTTTCTTTTCCTTGGTTCTCACGATGTCTCGCACGATGTTCTCCGAACATTACAGGATAACCCTTTTCGTGAGAACCTGAACATCTTTTGATGAAGTCTTGGAATCCGGAAATTCAAGAAACTTCAATAAAATAATTCCATCCCTATAGATGTTTTTGGTGGGACGACTTCATGATTGGTATACCAGCTGGATTGGAACAGGTAGGGTGGCCAAGTTAAAAATGAACTGAATATGTATCTTGGGGATTGTAATAGCTTATCAGATTTTCTTCTGCATGAAATATATGATGAATTTGACGATATAATAAAGGAAATATTCCTGAAACCTATATTGAGACATTTCTCGTGATATACAAGGTGTATTTTTGTTTCTACTCCTTGAGAGATAGCAGAGCTGAAATTCTTAAACGCCATTTTTTTAAGCTCAAAAAGATTCAACAATAAAGGACACATTGATAACTAGGTGCTGAAACAACTCCAGAAAAAAATAAAATTGCGAAATAAGATATCTTCAAATATCTCGAAAACTAGAGAAGATAAACAGTAGGTATCCGAAACATAGATTACATGACAAAATAATGATAAATAAATCTATCTATACCTTCTGTCTCAAAGTGAAAGGATTGGAAAGTCAATATTGAAGAAGATTATTTTATTAGGTGAAGATATTCATTCTCATGACCCAAGATACGATTTCAGAATGAAAACTCCTCTGTTTCAAATGAAGAATGTGACAATAAAGAATATTTCACATGATCTTGGATTAAGATTCTATATGAATTCACTCAAAATATGTAAGTCAATCTTTTCCCATTAGGCTCTGCTATTCAAGGAAAGCTGTGAAAATAGCTGAGCCGTTCGAAATCGAGCTGAAAATTACTACTGAATTTTTCTCAACCTCGTATAACTCGTTGAGAAATCCCGCTGTAATGAGGACGTCACACAACGTTTTTATTCGAATCATTATTATAAGCCGATGTTCCTATAGACTGCAATCGACTTTCATTCTTATCTTCCCAATGCTGACTTGGCAACAGGGGGCAACCGATTGTGCGATAACCCAGCTTTTCAGATAAGATATCTGCCCGATTCCCACTGTTTGGGCTACGTATTGAGTATCCAATGATACTGAACGATGTACAGGAGGATCAAACTTTAACGCTTCATCAGAGATGAATATTCATTCTCTTATATTTCTCGCTAGATAACTTTCTTCTCCTGATGATGAATAAATAGCGCGAGTTGAATGAGATAAATTAGGTCAGTTCGTTATACCAATCCTGACCGGATAAAAATAATGTGGAATCGCTAGAGTGGAATGTCAAATTGGGTGTCGTCAAGAATAAGATGAACGCAGTATCAGAGATATTTGTTTTTGCTGTTGCTTGTAAAATTCTTTCGCTGCTGAGTAATTTCGAAGGTATCTGAGGGATTTTGACATTTAGGAGTTCTGATACCCAGAAAATCTTCAAAATTGAACATTCGGAAATTAATAATGATCAACATTTTTCAGAAATTGGACTAGTTTCGAGAAGTTCTGGGGAACGTCAAGAATAAGAAATAATTCCAAGATATCAGGAAATAGGAATTGTAGGGAACTTTGGATTCCCAAGGAAATCTGAAAATAATACATTGATGAATCGCAGCCATAATTTTGTGGACCGAATCACAATTTGTGTTATCTTCTCGGTTTAGTCTTACTGAATTCAAGAAAAAATGAAAAACCCAGAAATTTCGATGGTCTGAGCTCGGATCAAATGAAGAATGTGACAATAAAGAATATTTCACATGAATAAAGATGTTTCTTGGATCAAGATTCTATATGAATTCACTCAAAATATGTAAGTCAATCTTTTCCCATTATGTGACGAAGATTTTTCTTCTAAAGAACTTTCAATTAAAAAATATTTTAGGAATTCCAAAATAAAATATACAGTGTTGAACATCTATCAAGAAATCCAAGGAAGTCCAAGAAATTTTAAATGTCTACAAGAATATTCGATGAATTGTGAAGAAATTGAAGCCAGTTCTGACGTAATTCAAGGCACAAGGAAGGATTCCAAGGAATATAGTGGAATTTCAAGAATTCTTCTTCTAAGAAACCTCAATGTGGTTCAAAAAATTCCAAGGAATTTTAAATATTTTATAGAATATTCGATAAGTTCTGACGAAATTAGAAGAAATTTTGTCATTGAAACTTTGACACAAATAAATATTTTCCGTGACATTTAGCTCGATATGCAAAGCATTCGATATGAAAAAATACGAAGATCCTTGTTATCATCCATCTTATGTTGCTATCCTTTGAAACTGATCGCTCATACGTAAAATTCTCGTAAAATTCTAGTGAAATCCCGTCCACAATACGGAATTTGTTATGCTGTTATTTCAGCAAAACGGACTCGGCACTCGTCAGGATTCAACTCGTACTATATTTAATCGTAATTACACGCGTATAATATCAATATCCTCTTTCGTGTGAGGACAAGTCAATTATAGCAGGATTGTTTACAAACAGAGCGATACGCAAAACCAGGCGCTCACAACTACGACAACAATATCCACAACCAACGCAGACATACAGACAGACAGTTCGAATATCGTGTTCGTTTATATATTTGAATTTTTTTTTTTTTTAGAAATTTCGAAGTTGCGACTTTTTTCACTCTCTTCTACAAATTTTGACATGGTTACCAAAATTTCGATTTCTGACATTTCCTGGAAAATTTCGTCTTGCCCTACAAAATTTCGATTTTTTTGTTGGATTTGGCTTTTTTTCACAAATAAAATTGATCTTTCATCAAATATTCCAAGCTCGATTTCAACACATAGTTTTTCAATAGTTCGACTTCATCCAAATAAATTTCGTCTTCTTCCAAATAAAATACGTAATCATCCAAATAAATTTCAACTTCAATCCCGGAATTTTGATTTTTGTGTCGGAATTTTAGCTTTATTCGACTATTTTCTTGAAAAATCGACATTTCTCTCATGATTTTGACATTTTGACACTTTTATCGGAATTTCATTGAGGAGTAATTCTTCAAAAATACAAGCGAGCATATTATGTTCTAAGCATTTTAAAGATTTTTCGTTTACTTCTACATTTTCCATGATAATCACTCTTGGTGATTTTTCAAATAACCCACAGGGGGTACTCTTTTTCAGGGTCATGCCTTGAGTAACCCTCCAAATATTTTGTTTTACCGACACTGTCGGATTTTTCAATATACAGCGTATCTCCATTTTTCCTGAAGTTTTTCATTTATTTGTACAGTTCAGAGCTCGGTTCAGAGAACATAATAATGAAAGGATGAATGCAAATGTATTTTTTTCTATTTTCGTTCTATAATCAAGTCATTATGAAACGCAAATGCGTATCGAAATAGCATATGTATAATAGATACTAGCAGTGAAAAACTCAATGTTTTTATTGGTAAATTTCAATTTAGAGTGTGATTTCATTCAAATTGATCAATAAAAACAATAACAACATTACATTTTACACCGCTGGTATTGCAAAAATCAAAATCGCTCCACATTAAATTGGGCTTTACGCTTGTGCGTCAGATTTTAAATATTTCAATGTCATTATTGTTCTTCAAATTAATGCAAAATAGAAAAAATTGTATATGACACACGTTTTATAAGACACGTTGTCGCACTTGTTCACTTGGAGCACTCCTCGCTTCGCTCGTCGTACTCCAAACAACGTGTGCGACAAAATAGCATCTTATATCATTATCTACTAATTTCAGGTGCTCGTTTAGAGAGAATACTGTGATCATGTTGAAAACGAAAATGATTTGGACATAATTATGTTAATTCAAAGGATCACCTCTCTAAATTTGTTACTTAATTGGGGATTCACCATGTAATTCCTACTACTACCACCACGTTTCAATTATTAGTGATAGCAAGAATATAAGTCCAGCTATCATTTCGTTTTTTCAGTTGAGTCTTTTTTCCCACTTCTGATTCTCCCAAGGTTTTTTGTTGAATTACGAAGGAAATTCCTCATTTCAAGCCGAAGCACATCACCAGTTGCACATCCCGAAATCTCCATCGCAGCGTCCCTCATAAACCCCATATTATTGTCCCCCTGCGGCGTCCAATATCCCCAAATTTGCCCCGAACAGCCACCTTGTTCAACTTTTTGTTTTCACTCAGACCAATATTCCCTCTGAGGCCGCTCCCATCCAATTCATTTAGCCGCCGGATGAATTTGTTTTCTCCTGAGTTATCCTGCATGAAATGTCACCCTCCTTATGGATTGGGCCGATATGTCATCGCAGATATGGGGGCATTTTCCCGTCTTGCAGTCCTCATACGACTCACCTGTCTCGCATCATGGCAGCTTCTGGGAATACGTCAATTCTTCGGATATTTTATTGTCTCGAGGATTTTTTTTTTGGTAAATATATAATTTACGGACTCCACCTTGAACATACATGCGGTTTTCGGAAACTTACTCAACTAAACTACGCAACACTAATTACGTCGCACCCCGAAATTTTGCCCCTGTTTAAATTTGAATAACTTTTTTCTTCTTCGAACAATTTGAATTCTGTTTGCACTGTTCGCTAGCTCAGTCCTTCAGCTAAAATCTTGTACTTCTTCGATACATAAGGTTATTTCCATAAAATTACTACAGGATGTTTTTTGGAACTGTGCAAAATTTCGAAATTTTCAACAGGATCCCAAATGAAGAAAAACAGTTTTTTTTTCAACTTTAACAGCAGATGCATGAAGATTATCTCATTACCTTTGGCCATTTCCAAAATTGTCACTTTCCTTTACAGAGTGATCTCAAAAAATCAATTTTTTGGTTTTGCAGTCATAACTTTTTTCCTCATCAACCGATTTTCAAAATATCAGGCTCATTTTGAAGCTGAAACCTCATATGAGAAGATTTGAAGATCAGAAATAACTCAAGATGAACATTTAAGATCGAGGGTTTCCTCAAAGGTGACCCAAATCTGAAACACTCTGTAAATCCCGACTGGGAGGAGAATTAAATGAAAATCAACTTGTGATCTTTTTTTCTTTCAGTAGTCAAAAGTTGTGCGTGAGAAAACCGAACTGAAACGCCATGTTGTAAAAAAAAATCAGCCCAAAAAAAAGACATGGTCCGTAACCAACGTAACAAGAATCATAATGAGTGACTGACAAGACAGGTTGAAACTTACGTTCTCGTGAAAATAAAGATCAGGACAGAAAACATTATTCGGAGGTATTTCTTTTCTGAAGATATAAGACTTCATAAAAAAATTAAAAAAAAAAATTCTGAATACAACAAAATTTCAGGGTAACCTTCTCACCCCCTATACAAAGTCTTCAATCATGTTTTGGATTTTGTTCAAAGAATTTAATTTTTCAGACCCCCCAAAAAAATTTATACGTACGCCTATGAAATAATTTTTTTTATCTCTTTGATAAACTTTTTCCGCTAAACACAGCTATGGGTACCGCTTGTCTCGATTCTGAAAAATAACTTTTTTTCGCCCTGTAAATCAAACTATGATAATTGGAGTACCCGAGTTTGGGCGATTCTTAGTAGTTTTGTACGAAACTCACGAGAATAATATGTGAAAAAATCACAAAAAATCTCCTTCCCCTTCATCCGTGCCCAAAGTACCCCAAGGGGGGAAGGGGGGTGAAAGAATTCATTTTTTCTTAATCTTCGATCCCGATGTTGGGGTCATGTGAAATATGTTCACCGATATATCTAACCGTTTGACCAGCATAAATTTTACCCGCAAATAAAATTTGGGGGGGAGAAGGAGGAGGTCAAATCTTTTTAGTAGTGATATTTTCGTTTCGTTAAAACAACGTTTTGGATAATTTTCTTTTTTAATCGGGATTTCGAAGGGGAATTAGGTTTGGGTCACTTTTGCAGAAACCCTTGATCTTTAATATTTATTTTTAGCCAATTCTAATCTTCGTGTCTGTTCATCTAACGTTTCAGCTTCAACATGATTCTGAGATTTTGAAAATCGGTTGAAGAGGAAAAAAGTTATGTCTGCAAAACCAAAAAATTGATATTTTGAGGTCACTCTGTAAATAAAAGAGATAAGAAGACAATTCTGGAGATGGCTCAAGTTAATGAGATTCCCTTTATGCCTCTGCTGTTGAAGTTGAAAAAAAACTGTTTTTCTTTATTTGGGATCCTTTTGAAAATTCCGAAATTTTGCACAGTTTCAAAAAACATCATATAGCAATTTTATGGAAATAACCTCATTTATCGAAGAAGTACGAGATTTAAGCTGAAGGACTGAGCTAGCGAACAGTGCAAACAGAATTCAAATTGTTCAAAGAAGAAAAAAGTTATTAAAATTTAAACAGGGGCAAAATTTCGGGGTGCGACGTAATTAGTGTTGCGTAGTTTAGTTTCGGAGATACGGCCCCCCAAAGAAGAAGGATGATTTTTGTTATTTTACGAGTGAATTATTTGTGAAAATGTGTTGAAATCGTTCAATTCTCGCGTTATGCGAAATCGAAGATGATAGAAAATATAAATACACCTAATTCAAGGCTCATTCGAGGCTTTGAAAAAATTGGCTAGGTTAGACACACATATAAAATGATTTCTTCATTTGAGAATGGAGTAAGGTGAGCGAGCGTGTCTTATAAAACGAGTGTCAAAAACAATTTTCTCTATTTGGCATTAATTTGAAGTCTTTTAATGAAAGAAATTGATTTGATATCGATAAATAACAAAAACATGTTCGATTGGTAACAATGATGACATTGATATATTTAAAATCTGACGCACAAGCGTAAAGCCCAGTTTACAGTTGAGCGATTTTGATTATTGCAATACCAGCGGTGAAAACTTCAATGTTGTTATTGTTTTTATTGGTCAATTTAAATCAAATTACACTCTGAATTGAAATTTACCAATTACCACTTGGAGTTTTTCACTGCTAATATCACCAAATCCAAATCGCTCAGGGCCTAACTCTTCTGACTTTCATTTGACAGTTCGATTGTACCGAGGAATTTACCAATCTCCGAATAATAAAAAACGCGCATTTGCGTTTCATAATGACTTCATTATGGAACCAAAATGGAAAAAATATATTTTTTCAACTCGAATTGCTTCAACAAAGTATTCGTCTACTTCTGAAGTAATTGTCTCAAAGTGAAAATATTGGAGTTTTCTGAATATATTTACTAACTATACGATTTCAGAATGAAAAATATGTAGTTTTGAAGCTATTTCCTTGGCTCTACAATTACATGACCAGTTTGTAATGGTATCACAAGATGGAGACACTAACTGCTCGTATCTGAACGTAGCTCGAGAGAAATTAAATACTTGCTGAAAAAAATGATCTATTGGCAGAGGGCGAAGTATTTCTAATAGGATTATAAAGTTTTATATATTCTTTTAGTTTCCGAAGAAAGATCCTCGAATCAATAAATACATGAAGATTGAAAATAACCAAAGACAATCAAAAATATTTCTCAGAAAGAAATAAGTTTCTTAGATCAAGATATTAGGTATGCATTCACTCAAAATAACCATATTCTCAATATTGTAATGATGAAGGACATTTTTGATTTGATATTGCGGGCAATCCATAAGCTTTAGCAACTAGTTAAAAAGAGATTATTATTTTCACCGAAATATGGGGTTTTTTTAGAGTTTTAGTTTTTTCTCTTATAAGTTCCCACACGGAGGACCCATTTTCCTGATTTTTGAACTAATCAGAAATTATAAATCTTCCGGGCACAGCAGAAGCACCCAGTGGCGTAGATTTCGAAGTCACATCTCACATTTTATCCCACAAATAAATTCTGAATGGGTGATTTTTAGTTTTCTCAGATTACCATAAAAATATGGTACACCAATCAAGTTTTGATAGGACGCACTTTTTCAGGAGCGAAATTAAAACAGACTCCAACCAGTGTTGTTCCAGGATCGTTTTTTTTCGTGCGTAATTTGTCAGATGAAAAGTGCACTTCAGATGGCAATAGTGCACATTTTGTGTAATAGATTTATAGTACTAGTTCAGGAACTTTCCACGCATGCGCAGGGAAATTTACAGTGATGACAGTAATGACAGATAGTTTATCATCCTTGATGACAGATGACAGACTGCTTGAGGAAGGATATTATTTTATTAATTTATTTTGTCATAGAAATAGGTATGATTTATGATTATGATTTGCTAAAAATGTATGCTGATTCACTGTATTTCAATAATCATGCAACAAAAAGCAAATTCAAACAGAACTCAAGAAGAAACTGGATTTACACAAGCATATTCGAGAGCATATTGAAACAAATATCCAATCTTTTTCAGAATTTATGGTTTGTAGGAAATTTCGGGTAAAATTTCACATTTTATTACGCCATTCTAGTGACTCCTTATTACTATCTTATATAAACAAGATCAATGTGTAATTTGGTAGAATCCTTGGAGTCTTGAAGAATAGAGATAAAAAAATCATATACGAGTTGAAATGTGGTTGAAATTTATACTATCCTTGGTTGAAATTCACAACAAAACTGTCAATGGTAATCAAGCCACAGAACTAAAACAGAACTAAAACCGTGTTTAAGTTCTGTGCATCAAACTGACATTAGTGACATCCGACAATCGAAATTTTTTGAATTTCTTCCACTTCTCAGTTCTCATCAATGACATTCAACCAATATTATTATTAGATCATTGCATTCAACAGATTTTAAGCAATATTTGGAAACCATTGTAGCAAATTTCAATAAAAATGAAAAGGTGCACTTTTTGAAGGAAATAAGGAAAGTGGTGCCGCAGGACGCACTTAGTTGAAAAAGGGCGTCAAAGTGCACAATTGTGCAGCCAGGAACAACATTGACTCCAACAGTCTCTCCGGTTTTTTATTACTCTATTATTATTTAATCCCCACTTCCAATTCCACCATGTGCGCAGTAGATTTCAATGAACCTCTCATCAACAAAACGATGCAACCGGCATTTTTGCTTATCGCTCTGAATTCTGGGAAGTGGAATTTAATCTGAGTGTACGGAAATGACCATCGCAACATTCTTTTTCCCTTAGGTCATGCCCAGGAGCAAAGGTAGGTGATGATGATGGCATGATCAGTAAGCAGTTCCGATATACTTACAGCCATAAACATGTTTTGCCATTGTATGAAATTTGCGCTTTACGAAATGCGGCAACATCGCATGCAACAACAAGCATTTGATATGATAAGAGGCGTGAAAACGAAGAAACTGGGACGAGTTATTTTGATGTGTAGGGCACGTACCAGCTGGATTTGATTGGATTTTGTTCGCAAAGCGCGTGGAAAAATATGCGCTGTTAGCTGTTGCTTTCGATTTTTTTTTACGGTGGGAAAGAAAGTGTTGAATCAAGGAAAATTTGTTTCGATCAAGCTAGGTATTAGTAATTTTACTAACAAGTGCGGAAAGCATCACTTTCCGCACTTGTTAGGAACAATACTTTTTCTACAAGCGTAGGAAACAAATTTATTTTTTCAATTATTTGTCAATAATCCATTGTGGCGATTTCACTGAATCGAAAATTTTATATAAGTAACGCTTTGTCTGTCACTCTGACAATTACAAACAAATTTGTGTATTGATCGGCATGACAGCATCAATTGTTACCTACTCACCTTGCCTACTCGTTATCAGATCAATCAAAGCCTATATACAGGGTGATTTTCATAACAATACATTTTTATTTATCAATATTTGTTCATTTTTTCAATAAATAGTGCAAAATGATGGATGATTTTGAACAAACTGACTTAGTATTGCAACAAAAAAGCTTGAACATTCATATTTTGTCACCCACCACTTATATTTTACGAGGATATCATATAAATGTTTTTCCCGCACTAGTGTGGGAAAAAATTTCCCGCACTAGTGTGGGAAAATGACACTTTCCAAACTGAATTGCGTGCGGGTAGAGGGTGAATCGCGCACGCTTGTAGGAAAAATAATTTTCATATAGGAGTAGGTACCAATGATGATTGGTATACATAGTTTGAAATGAATGTCTGGTAGACTACGAGCAGAAAACAACTACTTTCCTGTCAAATACCACGCAGAACATTGAATTATATCCGCTCGTAGTCCATGCAACGATTCACACTATGAATGCAGATCGCAAATGTTTCTTTCTTCCTAAGACGTGACAAATTCACATCGGGAAAGGCACGTTTAACAACCTACAGACCGGTTTCGGGCTTATTGGCCCTCATCAGTGCATAGGTAGTTATTCGAGTAGAGACCGTAAGATCTCCACTCGAAGCGTTGCCTGTCCCAATGCATTTTCGTCGCGTCTACCACACATTCATTTCAAACTATGTTTGATATTTTTAATTGGATGAACTAATTTCTCTTTAAAAAATTTTTGTCCAATTCATGGGTTTTCCATTTTTCATTTATTAGCTTATTAGTCGAGCTCTCAGCCAGTTCCAAGTTATGTAACTTGGGAGATTTGTTTCTTGAGTGTTTCTTTCCTCTGTCGCATGGTGTCGCCACTTCCAACTGTCTCTTGGAACGCGGCTCAGTGCGGTCAAATAGACGCGACGCTATTTTGTCGCATGCGTTGTTCGGAGTACGACAAGCGATGCGAGGAGTGCTCCAAGGGAACAAGTGTGACAACGTATGTCATATTTTTTTTGCATTAATTTCAAGTCTTTTATTGAAAAAAATTGATTTAATATCGATAAATAACAGAAACATCTTCGATTGGTAACAATGATGACATTGAAATATTTAAAATCTGAGGCACAAGCGTAAAGCCCAGTTTACTATTGAGCGATTTTGATGCTTGCGATGCCAGCGGTGAAAAATGCAATGTTGTTTTTGTTTTAATTGGTCAATTTGAATCAAATCACACTCTGAATTGAAATTAACCAATAGAAACATCGAGTTTTTCACTGCTAGTATCACCGAAACCAAAATCGCTCATGAGTTCGATTGTACCAACCTCCGAATAATAAAAAATGCGTATCGAAACCGAGGCTATTTCGATACGCATTATAGAACCAAAATAGGAAAACCTAATTTTTATTCTTGCTATTTGGATTAATACTAAAAATGTAGATGCCAAAATAAGAAAATTTGATCAATGTCAGTTTGTAGGTCATAAAAAGTGTCCCAGTGACAATGTTGAATTGTTTTTTTGTCTCCTAATAAAATAAGTAAAAAATTAAAATGAAAAAGCGTGAATCACCCTTAATAACTTTCAACGATTATATTGATGTCTTGTTTCCTAACGAATTCAAAATTTGGTTAGAGTAAATATCAATGCAATGAATTGAACCAATCGACATTTCTAAACCAATCAAACATGCATAAATTGCTCTGGAATAAATATCAAAATATTTGTTCGAAGAAGTATTTTCGAGAGTATTTTCGTATTCAGATTTGTCAATTGATTTTGATTGAGAAAAATAAAGATAACTCATTTGTCACGTAACCTATGAAAACAACTATTATAACTTTCATCTACTTGCTCGACGAATAGGAATTATCATAGATGATGATAAAAATATCAACAGTTGTAAGTGAAATTCTTCATTATGATTCGGATATCAACAAAGATACAGGGTGAAACATGGTCCCCTATAATCGCCCTGTATACATCCCAAGAATCCTTTAAACGAGTCCCCGAGATGTGGATATTACGCCTAATTAAAATTTAAAATGGTTTCCGACTTCCCAACATTTCTCAATTCATCGTATCGTATGAATATTTATTGAGGTCATGTGAGCTTCACATATTTTATTTCGTCACTATACTCGACGAACACATTCGAATAATTCACGACACCCGAATTTTCCATTGAACTGGACGTTTCTGAATCGGATTTTCTGGCAGCAACTGCACCACCCTGTACAACACTTTTCACCTCGCTCATATAACTAATTCTCAGCATCAAAAGCAATAATTAGTATATAACAGAGACTGGGAGAACGTAATAACTATGCTTGTCACATTCGCTTGTGCAATAGTCACATTTCGAACACTAATCGTGAGTAAATATCTTTAAAAAAAAATACAATGACTTACTAAAAAGACCGATGCTCGCCAAAAACGAGCAATGCGTGAAGCAAGGTTGAGAATGAATCCGTGACGAAGAATATGACATTGAATGGCGCTTTAATAATAGTATAAGTATTACGAATGGATTGCGTAACTGACGTAAAAACTGTTTCCTACTCGTTCACGAATCACGATATACTTGGTGCTACAAGGTTTATTGCCTTCCGAGTTCAATTAGTCAAGAACGCACTCCTTCAAGCACGTTTTGATATAAGTTATCCCATCATGAAACTCGATCGAATAAAAATATCAGGTATGTTTGATGTCTGTCAATGTTTCTAATTAAGGTCGTCGACAAATTGTTCTTGAAAAAATTTACCGACTTATCCAAGTGTCGAACCATCCAAACTAGGTTCATGGGTCAGTGCTTTGAAATAAAATCGTTGGAAGTGATTGGAAATTATTGTGCCTATGTAAGTCGATGAGAATCACCAGAAGTCACTAAAAGGTGCCCATGTGAATTGTCGAAAATCCGTGCAAAAACCGAGAGTTAGGGTGACTATATAAAAGAATTCAACACCTATAAGATTTATCACTTGAGATGAGAGAAGCGTTGTTAATGTTATAAAAACATTTATTTCTGACAGTGACATTAAAAGCTTATATCATCATAGTTACGATATCTATAATGAGGGTCCTAACTCCCTTGGGATATTAAGGTTCAAAAACTCCCTCTTACCTTTTACAGGTGAAAATGATACAAGAAATGCTTATAAACGTTTATATGTAATGAAAACTAAGACATATTTTCCTTATTCACGTCATTACAAATAATAAATGTACAATTTTCAAATGTTTCCTGAAAATTACTTCCGCCGCTGGAAACAATTTCTTCTTTTTTATGGGTGGTGCTGTTGCTGTTCACTACAGTCGAGGTGCCTGCCTCTTCTGATGGCAAAGTAGACAGCATACGCGCCGTTTTATTTCTCAATTCAATACTGTCCTCCAGATACCCCTCTGCCACCGTGGAACTTCTCCAACCTCCGTGTCTTTTTAAGTTTGTCATAGTTGCTCCTGCATTGGCTAGGGCAGTAGCAGAAGTGCGACGAAGGCAATGTCCCGTATAGGTTAGTGGGTTTGGCAATCCTAAATACATTGCGATTTTGCTGGGAATTTTTCCAAACATATTCTTTCCAATTGGCTGAGTTGTACATTTATTTAGTCGGATAATATCCTCCATTATATCAGAAAAAGATCGTCGATTTGTGGTAAAAAATATATAAAAATGTAACATAGCGACAACCTAGCAACAACCAACAATGCTAAAATCAACGCTACCTAATTCAAATATACCAGAAAGGTTATGAATTTAAACATTTATTGCGTTTTAAATATGGACATATTGTTATGAAAATCGGTCAAAAATAAAATTATCTATGTACCACGGGAATTATAGAGCCTTAATAACCTCTGGCAATTTGCCATCGGTTATTAAGGCCCTCATAATTCCCTTAATACATAAATAACTATTAAGGCTTGATTATATACACTTAAGATTCAATAAGATTACTGAATTTCAACTCAAAAAATGAGTTTCAAATGGGTTTAAATGAAAATAGGATTAGCGCATGTTTTGTCATCGAAAATGACACCCTGAAAATTTTGAAGATAGAAACAATTTGATTGCTGCTGATTTGGATTCATAGTGGATTTGTGTTTGTGCTATGGATATTATTACTCTAACAGCATAGTTTTATCCTCGGTTTTATCATGATTTCGGCTTCTGAAGTTTATTAAAATCTTATTGAAAAGAAACAACATTGGCATTTAATGTAACCAGATTATTATGCGATTTATCCGCCAAATTTATCCAACGTATTATTCGAAATAAAACCTATAAATATAGGCATAGACAATAGTACATTGTGCAACTAGTGCGGAAAATAGGATATTTCATACGAGTTTGACAAGATGATGAACCACAAGCCGTAGGCGAGGCGCACGAGTTGTACACTATACTTTTCCGACGACCTACATGAAAAAGCGAGTGAAAATCATAGGTATGTCGGATTTCAATTTCGTATGACTGTATTACCTACTTACAAATCTTTTTTACAGGAAATCAATTCAATTGCCTGAAGAAGCATAAAAGAAAGATGTATCACACAAAGAGAACAAATTTTATTGAACATTTAACAAAAATATTTGGGTACATTTTGGTTTGGAAACATAATTATTGATGGAAATATTTGAATTGTTCAGTACTAACGGAATACTATTATTTTTTTATCAAACCTGAATTGCATACTTCTGGAGGAGTTGAATCTACCATTTCATCGTCGGACGACATTGCAGCAAAAAAACTGAACAAAATATACGATTCGGTGCCTATTCGGTACCTTTGAGTAAAAATCAGAGTATATTTAACTATATTAGGTAATCGCACCAGTCACAGAGCGTGGAGATGAATATTTCATTTCGCACTAGTGCGAAATATCTTATTTTGTGTACTAGTTTATAGTGCGAAATGATACGTATTCCAGGTAGGTCGTCAGAAAACTCTATTCCAGTTCAATCAGCTCCTTTTTTATCGAGTTTTTTTTATTTTCATCTATATTGGAGAATATGGGATAAAATCAAATCAGTCTTGATTGTTGAGTATTTTTTTAACTCAATATAATATCAAGTCTCAATTCTCAAGTGATAAATGTCAAATGCTCGAAAATTTTATAAATCCACCCTTATTCAGAGGCTTTAAGGAAAAATTCAAAACAATTATGTCATTGGGAACTATTTACAGCCGTTGGTAGTGATTGAAACCCGGATTAGAAGCATTCTTGTGCCATTGAGAGTTACCTAAAATATCCTGAAAATTATCATCAACAAATTTTGATTTCTAGCAGATCCCAAGGTCAATCGTGGAAATATTATACTGGAGCAATTGTTTTGGTTAGAACTCCTAAAATAGCGCGACACTGATAAAAGGAGATTTATTTCGGTTCAATTCTCATAAACAAAAAACAACTCCCGCCAAAGTTTTCCCAGAACTGCAGTGAATCATTGACTAATTTTTCACTTGGATGGTGAAAGGAGGTGGAAATTTTTCTTGTTTCCACTAATCGATGATGTGGATGACGTGAAAAACAATGTGTTTCTGTACGTCAGCGCATCAACCTATGACGTCAAATGATTCAGGATTGCAACGGAGCGCGTCTCAAAAACAAAACGTAAAAGTAATGCATGGACAAGTGTTCTCGAAAATCGAGGCAAAGAGAGTTTGGCTGAAAGAAAACCAGCTTGCGAGTAGATGCTAACTGTGTCACCGTGTCCCATACCAGCGTTCTCGATATAACGTCTAAATTTAAACTCCAACTGACTTTTTGGCTCACGTCTACACGGAAGCTTTCAAGAAGGAGGATTGGAATTGCAGAAACGCAACAATGGGCATATCTCGCAAAAATCATTTCATAATTTGATCGGGATCTAGTCCTCTACTTCCGATTTTTTCCTCAGACCTTCGTGGATTTGAAAAAAAAAATTATATTCACGAGGATATTTATTATATTTGGAACCAATTTTTTTTTAAATAATCCTATATCCCTTTCAAATCTAGTAGGCCATCAACTTTGGATCATCCTGTATTCGTCGAGAATTTGTTAGAAACACATCGAATGTGGTATAGGTAAACTGCGGTAAATTCAAAAACGTCGATTGCAAAATGCAAATGTTCTCACGACCAAAGATTTAGATAAATAGCGGAATAATTTTGTGGCAAATATCATGATGCCAGCTTGAATTCAAGGTCCAATTACAGAATATAATAAGTATCGCATACAGTTTTGGAGTTAATCGCAGTGAACAATATTCTTTCACCAAAATAATTCGTAGACGAAACAAAGTATTTACCTAATCATAAATACGTACATTGATACGTACGATATTCGAACAGTGAACTTGTTATTAAACTAATTCAACATTAGTAGTTATGGAAATATAATTTCACTGTTATCAGCATTCACTAGTAACCTCTGTTAACCCCATGGCAGAGCTACACTAACATTTTTTCAATTTTCCATTGAACAACACCGATAGCAACACCGTTTTTCTGAAAACACACTTTATATATTTTTGCCCCACTGTCTTGATGAATCAGGTTATTTCAATAAAATTTGGAATAATATTGTGAGATGATACCTCGGATGATACAGATATTGGAACGCAGCAGTCTTTGCGATTATCCCGAGGATTATTCTATGATAATTGTAATACCGAACATAGATATTGAGGACTTTTCAGGAAAACTCACGCCTGACATCATCATATTACGGACCTGACCTAGCATTGTGAGGTCAGGTCCGTATTCTTGCAGAATCTCGTGCAGAACACAAGCTATAGTTTTGGGTTATTTCAAAATTTTAAGTTAGAATATTCAGAGAGGCTCAATTAAGACATTGAAGAATGATCTGAGTGAATTCTCTAAAGGATTCAGACTCGGATTCAGATGACAGTGAAGCTTTCAAGAGCGAGGGTTGAATCCTTGGTTGAATCTCATTGAAAGTGAGATTTTTGTGGAGATTAACAGATTAACCCTCGTGATTAGACGTCGTTGGAAGTAACTGAGAGTCACTACATATTTTTGACATTTAGGCTGAGACTGTTCCACTCAAGTTATCAACATGGTTTTTGGCGTTTGAAAATATTTTTCGAGAATATCCACTCATCGTCGTTTAAAATAGCTGAAACTCTTTGGAAAAGTCATTGGAACATACTGAAAACTTTTGAGATAGGTATATGTACAAAGCTTTTGGAAGCCGACGGTGAAATTACTGAAAGTTTTTTTACGCAAAACGCAACTAGAAGACCTTGGAAATCACTGAACATTACTGAGAACTCAGAGAGACAATTAGAGAAGAACTGCGAGTCTTTGAAATAAAAGTGGTTGAGTTGTAATAGATGATGGTGGAATTATCCAAAGTAACCCATCAGAAATTTTAGAAGAAATTATTACAAACTTTTGAGTTATTGAAATTGTTTAACCAAAGACGATGAGGTTTTCGGAGTTTTTGGTCGCATTTCACCAGGTTTTTTTTATACTTTGGTAATCCCCGATAAAGTCCGCATATTATGTTATGACAGTGAGCATGGCTATCGAGTTGTAATCGTTGGTGCTGGAATCATCTGGCCTAACCCAGAAGTTTTGGAAGAAATCATCTCAGATGACAGTCACTGAAAACTTTCGAGTTACTGAGAGCGTTCAACAGGGACGATGTTCTTTTCGTTTTCGGTTGTCTCTCACGCAAAAAAGTTGACGTCGCTTGTGAAGATCATACCTTCCACCCAGCAGAGCTGTTGCTATCCCCCTTATCCTTGAAGTACGGCACATTCTGCACCATCCACTCGTAAATCTGTGACAGCGTCAACCTTTGATCGGGCGACGTCTTGATCGCCTGCGTTATCAAATCCGCATAGCTGAGGTTACCCCAAGCGTTCCTCCGGCTCGAATTCTTTTTGGCAGGCGCCGCCGCCGCCGCTGCCGTAGGCACAGCCGGACACTTGTTGCCCGCCTCCTCCGTGGGCTCCACATAGTTCTCAGGCCTGGGCAACGGCCACGTGTTTGATCGCGCTCTGGTCTGCGGCTCGAAAGCATCCATCCCCTTGGGGGTGGGCCACCCGCCGTACATGTAGAACGCCCTGTGTGTGCGAGTCCGGCACTGATGTCGCGAACACTGCGCGACGCAATAATAATTCGAGTCGGTCCGGTCCGCCGTTCGGTCACCTAGGCACTGCGGACGATTGAAAGGCGCGCACACATCGCGTATTATTCCGGCCTAGCCTACCCTGATGCGCTCTCGGCAGCGGTCTAAGCGGTGTGAATGTGAAATTTCGCCTACTACTCAAACTCAAAGTCCGCGCGCGCGATCCAAGATCCAAGCAGGACTTGCACGCTTGCGCTTGCGTGATTGTAGCGGCGCCACGAACGCACACTTGATTGTGTAATTTGTCGCGGGCACACACGCATAGATCGCGGGATGTGTGGATTGTAATTCACGTTGTGGCGTACCTGGGCAGGGTGGTGGGTTTTGGCGAAGGAGGCTGCGGTTTTTTTTTTGCGGTGGTGTCTCGAGGACCGTGCGGCGGGCACTTATAATCTCCCTAGCAGCAGAATCATTAGCGATATTTTTTATCAAAGTCTTCGTCGTCTTCGACTGGAGATAATTTTCTATCAACAAGGAGAGTGGCTTTTGATATGATGATAAGGTTTATTACTGAAATTTCAGGAACGTTCAAAATATGTATTAATTCGTTTTCAGCCATAACATCTCTGACATTACATGTCAAAGTAGTTTCAAGTGAAACTTGAGAAAACATCATTCAGATGAGTTTAGTTGAATATGACGCACTATATTTTCACAGTGGAAGTTGATTTTACTTATTAGTAACTGAGGTTCATTACTTATTTTTATGGATGATTAAAACCAGTTATCCTCAGCCATAACATCTGATATCGCATGTCCACATAGTTTCGAATGAAACTTAAAAAGACATTATTTCCGATGATTTTAGAAAAATATAGCATATTGATGGATTTTCACAAGAGAATTAGACATTTAGTGACACTTTTTTGTTACTAAAATTTGAATATTAATTAATTAATTAGTTTTTCAACCCCCCATACCAACAGGACGAGTTGTATTCTCTTGCATTGGGATTGCCATTGAATTGATATTCCAAAACTTAACCAAAGGTTAGTAATCATACCACGAATTATATTCAGGACAATTTATTGATTTGAAATAAAGTTTTAATTCGAAGTAATTTACAGAAATCAAAATCAAAAACTAACAACGTGAACACTAAAGAGAAAAATTAGAGAAACTTCCACTAAATCATCTATGATTCCAATGGACATTTGTTCCCTACGATCGCTCATATTGGTAAATAAAAATAACTAGTCAAATGGCTGAATTAATTTAGGAGATTATCGGTGGATTTATGCAGAGGTTTTAGGTCGTAAGTTTTAAGTCTCAAGTTTGAGGTAATAAGTCATAAGAAGTTCATCCATTGGTTTTTAATGTAACCATTTATACAGCTGTCACAAGTTTTAAGTCCTAAGAAAAGTTGGCCAACATTTATCTCGTACGACTTAAGAAATTAAAACTCGATCTATTTGCGCATGCGTCTGATTTTGCAAAAGGGTATCGTAACAAACAGCAGGAGTTGAATACATCTAAAGCAAATAGATATGAATAAAAATAGCATTAAGGCTGGAAATTTGGATTGAATAGAAGAAAATGAGAAAAATAACACAAAATAACAGGATTGACACTATATTGACAGTCCTTAAAACTTCTTGCATAAATGGTTCATTTTTCGTTACGACTTAAAACTAACGACTTAAAACATAAGACTTAAAACTAACGACTTAAAACCTCTGCATAAATCCACCGTATATTATTGTCGCAGTAATCTCCCGTTGCTATAAGCAACGTATACAAAAAGGAGCCTTCTAATTGGTTGAAAATAGATTTATGAAATTTTCATTTGAATATTACATTTTTTCTGATGTAACAGTAGAAACGTTTGACGTCTCAAGAAATAAAATATCACTTTTCATGAAACTTTTTTTTCTCCCGGAAAAATTTTCCGCGGTTTAGCTGGCAATGATTTTTGTAGCGCTATTTTCGTTGATCTTGGATTACTTGAAAGGTTTCCTTGGCAACACAGGTCTAATTGTCGCTTTGAGTACATGGTGTCCCAAATTCGCTGGGTGATATGGGGAACTCAGTAATGGTTAGTGATAGTGATAATATGTTTCGTTATTCGAGGGCCGCCATACATTTTTTTTAAATGCGGACCTGGAATCTTCTCTTAATGTTTAATGGGTAGCTAAATTGCAATATTACAAATTCTATACTGCCAAGTTATGGCGTATTATTGCACCATAGAAATACGCATATTTTCCCTAATTTAACCAAGCCTTTATTTTCTCAACGTTGCCATGTTGGAGTGCGAATTCGGGACACCCTGTACAACAGTCTACCAGTTTGAATATTGAATTTTCTGACTCAAATATATTGTAATAATATGTGTTTCCAATATTTACGATTATCGAAGTGTAACGTCAACAAATTGTTTCTTACTTGATATTATCCTTCTTGAAATTCCATAACTTCACCTATATACATGCCTACATATAGTATTCATTGTGAATTCTTAGAAGTTCGATAGAATTTCTGAATTGGAAACAACAGACTAGCAAATTCTGAACGAGTAACAGACTCTTCCTCCACAACCAGAAAGTATGAACCAAAAACAATCATATTTGATGTGAACTCGACTGGAAATAATTCACATGCAAGAGTAACGCGACCGATCGTCAAGCAGCATGAGAACGAAAATACATGAAAAATACATAAGGAGCGATTGTATCTACTGTTTTTTTTTTCGAGGTTTTTTTCTTCAATACGCATAGAACGAGCTAATGAAAATCACTCGGAAAATCATTAGAATTTTGATTCAAAGAATCACCCTAAAAAAAGAAATTATATCTATGAAGTCAACCAGATAATAGACATTGATATCATTATGTTATATTATTTATTTGTACATCTCTTGTTCAATTTGTTTTTTGGTTTGACTGCTAGAAATCATTCATTCTGCTGCCATTCTGCATTGTTGTTTTTGATCTGATAACAGAGTGCGTGCTATTTTTTGATACAATCGAAAGCTCTTTTAATCTATAATTACCCAAGGGAAATTACCATATGCGATTCATTCATTTTCATCGGAAATACCGAATGTGTGAAAACCTTCGACAACGTATAATTGGTAGTGAATTGGAATCAAATACCATATACGCATTCTATTCTCGGAAACCTGTTGAAAAAATCGTATCGGAATAATATAAAGAAATTGATTTTGAAAGATAGGTTTATTAATGCGGAAATCTCAATCTTCAAAAGCTTTACCCAACGAAGCACTCCGCCCATTTTGTTTGTTGTACCGACATCCGTTTTCATTGACTTAGGACCTTTGAATTTTGCGCATCGCAGTTGCCGGGTAGTCGTTGTCACCGCTGGAACTACTGATGTGCAATGTTGCCATTTTAGTAATGCATAATAAACACCAATATAAAAGGTTACCTACTTCCGAGAAATTTATTATGGATAAGTGTCATCAGAAATTATTTTCTATCAAGAATAAGATGTATTCTGAATGAATTTTAGGATAAAATTCGAATATCTCGAATGCAGCCCAAATTAATTGTAATTAGGAAAAATAAAACACGATTCAGTCATCTAATCAATGATCAGACTTTTGATTCCTCAACTCGAAATGCGATGTAGCTGTTTAGTTATAGCAATAATGGTGATATTCTCATCAAATGGAAAAGTTTGATTGAAGTCAATAATATCACTCAATATGAGTACTCGCAATTTTTCGTCCTTTGGAAAAAAATGTAATTTGATATTCTCCGATTTACTTGAAGATGATTTCGAGGATGATTTGCATTCTTTATATACACAGTAATTATTGCCAATAAACATATCATTGTACCTAATTCACATTAAGATAATGAAGGTATATACCTATGATCAGCACACGTTGTTTAATCTGTGCTGTGATAATCCTCAAAACTTTTATTACTTTTTCTTTTGGATTACAGTCTATGTAAAATGTGTTATACATTTTATAACCAAATACTGGATCGTGAATGGTGTTAAACAAAAACATTCGTAACATAACAAACAAAATGATGACAACGATGTTAACAAAACTCGATCTAAATTTCAGCGCCTGCGCATATCTATGACTGGACCTTTAAATTTTGCGCTTTCGACATCTCTCTCTAATTGTATTCGCTCTGTCTGCCTATCTCATCTGTAAGGTTTCCTAATATGTGCCCACAGTATGTTTAGTCGTTTTTTGTAATAATGAATCTAAATAAAGAAAATGCTAAATTCCTTCTGGTTTTTGCTGAAGAAGACAAAAACCATGTTAGATTCGAAACGTACAGTCAACCGGGGCATCGACACTCGACACAAATTGGGCCGTAAATTGAATGTCGCTGACAATAAATCAGGACCTGCTAGGATTTCTGAGTTAGGACAAAAAGCTCTTCGTCCTTTTATGGATTAGGTTTTTGCGACGATAAATATTCAATCAATGTTAGTTAGTTTCCAACTATACAGAAACTAATAGCGAGTTCTCTTCAAGCTGAATTTCTTGGCAGTTTTTCCTTACCACATTGTGGATAAGTATGAATTTTTGATTGAACACTCAGTACATCATGTCATGAGGAGTAAAATAAATATTTCGATTCATTTTTGAGGGCACATGAGAGAGAAAATATCGAATGATTTTATTATTTCTGAGACCAAGGTCTATAAAATAATCAGGAATAAAGTTGAAATTTTGAAATAAAAGTAGAAATTTTTAGAAACATTCATTAGAAACATTACTAAGTTGAAATTTGTATGGATATTTTGGAGAAAATTCAAAATAAAGATGGAATTTTGTGAAATAGTTGAATGTTTAAACGAACTTATTTTGAAATGAAGTCTGAATTTCGGCATAAAAGTCAACATTTCTGAATGTGCGAGTTGAAATTTTGAGATAAAAGTCGACATTTTGAGGTAAAACTTGAAATTCAGAAAGGGAATTCGAAATTTCGAAATAAAAGACTGAAATTCCGAATTTCGTTATAATAACTCACTCAAGATAATATTCAGAATTTTTTAAACATTTGTGAATGAGAATTTAAATTTGGCGATAAATGTTAAAATGTCGAAGTTATCAGTCGAAATCTGAATATACTTAGTCAAAGTTTTTGAAAAAGACTCTTGTTCGAGATAAATGTCGAAACCTTAAGGTAAATCCTGAAATTTAGAAATAATTAGTTTAAATTCCCCGAAGCAACTCGAATTTGAGTCGAAATTCTAAAAATACTTATATTCTCAAATTTACTTTTCCGAAATTTTAAAAATTTTAAACTTTGACTTCATAGTCGAAGAAAAAAAAATCGAGATAAAAGATGAATCGGTATGAATAACCACAATTCCGATGAAATCGCGAAACTAGGAAAACCAAAAAAAATCTAATTTTCGAAAGAAAAAAACCAAACTATCCGCGACCTATAACTAACATTATAATATCAATCAACGAATCTTTCAATCGATGCTGAGAAAAAGGAAACCTGAAAGCCCTTTACCACCCCGGTGAGTAGATTAACAAGAGTCAAGTGGCGTTTCACACGATAATTTCAACCCCGTGAAATGATAATAGCCCCATCCTTCGGCATTGTGGTAGTATATGCCCTTAAGGGATTCGAAGGGATGTAATTAACGCGGATAGGGAACGGCGGCAAAAATTTATTGCGGCAGCGTTATCACGTGCCAAATTGTAGCACACACCATCCAACTTGCAAGCGTGTCTCTCAAGGCGGATTTTCATCAAACGGCCAAAACAGCAACAAAACAGCAACAAAACAGCAACAAAAAACAAACATTTTTGTTGTCAAAATAAAAAACATTTTGAAGACTTTTTGTTGCGAGTTGGTGTTTTCAAAGATCAAAAGGTTTCGGTGTTTTGTCTTTGTTTTTGTAAACAGAGTTCGCTATGTGGAAACTGCTGGCGACACAGTTTACAATTTCGTTATTGTAGTGGTATGTGACTTTGATGGCATGATGAAAACACTTCGTGTAGTATAAACGACAGAAAACATATTCAAAATAAAACACTCGATAGACTAATTTTTCGTTTGTTTGGTGGAATTCGAGGTTCTTGTTTCTGTTTTCGAAACTGAAACTAGTCGCAAGCGAGTCCGTTCGGTGGAAATCCGCCTTCAGATTCAGGAATGAACGACATCAACAACAATATTATAGATCTGATGAAATGTAGCCCCAAAATGGACCCCTGCGGTACTCCTATCCGATAAATACACGTGTCTGATGATTTATCGTTTCACCTTGTAAGTATAGAACCTATGTGGAATAGATATAACTTGTTCTAACTACTAGTTAGTGTTATCTAACATTAGAAATATATTTTGATAATTCTGATTATTTGTTATCAAACTGGTTGAGTAACTCGTTCATAAATATAGGAAAGGAATAGGTCAATTAAAATCGAAGTTATAATTATTGAATTCCTTTCTTCTTGCGATATTCATCACGTGTTATTATGATTAACACATTTTTTAGTTAATCACATGTTTTAACAACCCCCGTGAGTGAATATTTAGTGTTGAGGATCCCTTTGGGAATGAATCATGTTTTATTCAAATCATTCAATACATACAAATATAAAAATTAGAACTTGCGTCATATAAATTAAACGTTGATTCAAAACGATCCAATCTGTATAAGGATAATATAAAACTATAGGAGAACTCGTGAAAACATTAGTTCGATTTTTCGAATTTTAGACACATGTAAATGTAGTTACGAGGTAATACATTTCTTCTACAACTGGTTTACAAAGTAGCCTCTGACGATTTCCAATCTCAACACAACATTTACGTGTTTCGAGGAAGGTCATTAAGTGACAGCATTTTCGCTCGTGAGAGAAAATATTGTTTAAACGCGCGCCTCTACGTCTACCATAGATATACTGTTGAAAACTCATGTTCTCTTAGGCACGATTGAAAATAGTGACTGTGAATTATCTATGGCACCTCTTCTCAGGTAGCAGAAAGAGCAAAAATTATAAATTTGAACCTCTTATCAGAAAAAAAAAGAACAGTATGAATTATGATATGATATATTCGTAACGTGGTGCTATGAAATGTTTGAATGTTAAAGATACCAGAGTTAGTATCCTAAACTTGTCGCATTTCTCAAAAATCATTCTGTTGTATATAAAGTATCGAGTTTTCATGTCTAGAAACTGCGTTTGTAGCAAAAATCTTGTGTTTATTTCGAACGCAGTGTCTTGAAGATCATCTTGGCTGTGTTTTACGAGCGGCAATCTAACACTTAGCGGTCTAAATACACAAAAAGCTATTGCATTCTCAATATTGGGCAAGAAACTGCTTCACATTTCGGAATAAAAAAAAAGCTGATCAAAATACGAACTAGTGTCTTCACAAGATATCTACAGCCCTCAGACGAATAAAAAACATAGACTGGTATTATCCATCGTTTTCAACTTTTCATGATGCCAACACGACTGTCAAACCTAGGTAAGAATCTATCGTTCGGGCCTCGTCGGACTAACTCGCCATAGTCGTGTTTCGAACGAGTTTCTCAGATTTTTTACGATTCATGACGTGGTCATTCATGTTGTATTATCGTTCTCAAAGCGTTGATTTTTGCGTTTTTTATCGATTCATTCACTTAATATATTGTTCTTCACTTAAAATTGTGAAAAATTGTTTTATTTGTGGTTAACAGCAGGTTTCTGGAATTAAAGTGTCAATAGTGTCATTTCATTGATGAGTGCCATAGTTGTACGTTCGCGCGGGGATGGAATAATGTGGAATTTTGCATTGATATTTATTCCATTCAAGATAATTAATATCTTCAGTAGATCTAAATTGTATTTCACAGATTTCCTTAGAAATATAATACAAATTAACAATGATGAATATAATATGTTTCAAATGATCAATTCGTGTTATAATTCTGTGGTTTTATCCGTCTGAATATTTGCCTATATGAATTTCATTTCGCACAACTATTAACAAGAAGGGTCAACATTACCCCCCGTTCTCCTTCTTTCTCCCGGATACCAAGAGAGATAGTTAGATCTTGCTTTCAAACAATGTAATGCATTAGAGATAGTAACGGCCAGTCTATGTATTTTATTCGTCTGAGCTACAGCCTAAGCTCCACAACCTCACCCTGTGCTATTCAAGTGCAAGGACAAATAGTTATTTATGTATTAAGGGAATTATGAGGGCCTTAATTACCGATGGCAATTGCCAGAGGTTATTAAGGCTCTATAATTCCTGTGGTACATAGATAATTTTATTTTTGACCGATTTTCATAACAATATGTCCATATTTATAACGCAATAAATGTTTAAATTCATAACCTTTCTGGTATATTTGAATTAGGTAGCGTTGATTGTAGCATTGTTGGTTGTTGCTAGGTTGTCGCTATGTTACATGTTTATAAGCAAACTTTCTTTATCAATCAATGTTTTTCCGTTAAAAACGTGTTTATTTTTTACCACAAATCGACGATCTTTTTCTGATATAATGGAGGATATTATAAAAAAGCGGAAAAAGCAAGACAATTATTACTTCCATCGAAAAGTGAAGCCCTATATCAAAAACAATACAACTTATATCTGAAGTGGCTGACACAGAGAAATGTTATGTCAAAAGATGCCAACGAAACTGTCTTTCTGGCATATTTTCAAGAACTGGTAAAGTATTTTCAGTATTTTCTGTTAGATTTGGTAATAATTGTATTTATTCGTTGCAGTCAGAAACGTTTAGCCCAAATTCGTTATGGACTAAATGGACAATGCTCAAATCGATGGTGACCATATATGAGAAAAGAGATATCACCAAGTTCAATGAACTAGAGGCTTTTTTGAAACGGAAAAGTAAGGGGTATAAGCCGAAAAAGTCTGCTGTCTTATCTCCTAAAGATGTCATCAAATTTCTAAAGGACGCCCCTAATGAAATTCATTTATTGCATAAGGTAATTTTTTCTCATAATTTTCTTTTTTGTTTGTTTATTTCGTTTTATTTGTTATATGTTGTTCTAATTATGGGTTATTTTGGAGGATGCAGAACTCAGGAACTTCTAAATATGAGTATAGCAGATATAGAGGACCGGGATACTGTTATGGTAGTGAACGTACCGGAAAATAAAACTGGTGTATCGAAGAAATTTACAGTTGTTAATGAAAAAGAGTTCTCTGCTTTGCCTTTATTGAGACTTTATATGTCCTTGCGTCCTGAAGGTACAAAACGATTTTTTTTTGAGCTTCCGACAAAATAAATGTACAACTCAGTCAATTGGAAAGAATATGTTTGGCAAAATTCCCAGCAAAATCGCAATGTATTTAGGATTGCCAAACCCACTAACCTATACGGGACATTGCCTTCGTCGCACTTCTGCTACTGCCCTAGCCAATGCAGGAGCAACTATGACAAACTTAAAAAGACACGGAGGTTGGAGAAGTTCCACGGTGGCAGAGGGGTATCTGGAGGACAGTATTGAATTGAGAAATAAAACGGCGCGTATGCTGTCTACTTTGCCAACAGAAGAGGCAGGCACCTCGACTGTAGTAAACAGCAACAGCACCACCCATAAAAAAGAAGAAATTGTTTCCAGCGGCGGAAGTAATTTTCAGGGAACATTTGAAAATTGTACATTTATTATTTGTAATGACGTGAATAAGGAAAATATGTCTTAGTTTTCATTACATATAAACGTTTATAAGTATTTCTTGTATCATTTTCACCTGTAAAAGGTAAGAGGGAGTTTTTGAACCTTAATATCCCAAGGGAGTTATGACCCTCATTATAGATATCGTAACTATGACGATATAAGCTTATAATGTCACTGTCAGAAATAAACTTTTTAAATTCAACGTCAATACCTCACACCTCAGTTCGATTCAATTATCTATGCCAAATGCCCTTCGGATCGGTGTCCTTGTTTGTCCCACATTTGCAATCATTACGACCGATTCCATAAATTTCCGATTTTTCCGTTATGGTTTTTTTCTTGAAACAAATAGTCGTTATTTTCGATCCGGAATCGTGCATTTTTTTCAGCCTGCATTCCGTTAATACGTGTCGTAAGTGTTTTTGGACGTTGTTTTCGCCGGTCTATGTGTTATGAACGCGGTAACTGACCTTGGATAACGTTGGATACGTGCGTGTAAACAAGATTATATCCATGGATTCGTTATAGGTTTTTCGATTAGAATTTATCGTCTAGAACGTTGCCAATAATCAAATATACCAATACCTCGTCGGGAACGGCAGTAATATTGACATTCACACCGAAAAATCGTCGCAATTTTTTCATCATACAGGGTCCCAGATAGCACAAGTACGTCCCGAAGACGTCCTCAAACCGTACACGTCAGACCTCAACGACGTCCCGAGGATGTCCTATTTAGATACGGCGTACGTCCTCTGGACGTTTTGGGGACATACGATGTTACAAAATCGGAGGTCCCCAGGACGTACGAATTAGGGCCTCATTAGGTCTGAACAGGACAATTCAACATAAAAACCTTCTGTGACTTCTTCACAGAGTTATTGTTATTCTCCGAATGTTGTGAGAATACTTGAAAACTAATATGAAATAAAAATAAAATAAAAAAAACGCTATCACGAAGTCACCCATCCAAACCCTAACCGCGACTTTCGTTGCTTGACTTCTGTGATTGAACTTAATTCTTCATTGTATGCTCGCTATTCCGATTTGTTATTACTTGGATTACTCCAGTGTGAGTCGAACAAAAATTATTTTCAACAATTTATATTACTCAATAGGCCATTTTAGTGTTCCTGGCTGTCAATTCGGCATATTTTTAGTCCTCAAAATTGCATTAAAATCAGTAGACTAGATGTCAATAATTATGATCCACTTCTATCCAATGCATTAATGCATCATATTTTGAAAAGGTAGATATCATCTCTATAGTTGATATACATATTTCACAATAACATAAAGAAGTAAGAAAATAAAATGCAAATGCTGTTGCCGAAAATATTTGTCAAACCTCCATGCACAAATAATAACGTACCGAGTTGATTTTCAGAAAGTTCTCATGCACATAAAATATATAGGTATATAAAATACAGGTTCTTACTTTCGGAGGCACTGAATGACCCAAAACATCTATAAGTATAAAAAAATCTCTTGAAACCTTGAAAAGATGTCCTGAGGACGAATACAAATGGACGTCCTGGGGACGTCCACTAATGAACGTCCTGAGGACGTCCTATCAATAGCCAGGACGTTCGGACCAAAACACTCTGTAATTCAGATGAAAATACTACGTCAGTATAATACATGACTCTTGGCATTCAAAAAAATGCAAGAAAAAATACAGCTCCGTATTAGAAAATTAATAGTTGAGGGTGGCCCAATCTATACGATACCCTGTATATAATTTTAATTCAGATATTTGGAAACGCTACATAAACTTGCTAAGGCAAAGTGGCAAAATTTTGAAAAAATCTCTGTATAATAAAAAGATATAGGCAAAAGAAATTCTTAATTTTTCCTGTATAACTCCAGAACTGAAGAAGCTAGGTCAGATTTTTTCATCCATATAATTAACCTTTGAAATATGCTACTTTGCCCCCATTTAACCAACCCTCTATCTCTTATTACCGTTATCGAAATCCCCATGCATAGACTCGAATTTGAATAGCCCTGTATATGCGAAATGTCCAGTTATTGCAGATTCTCAGTAAATCAAGTCTTCGACAATGCTTCTGCTACTGTGCAACTAATATGCCTTATGCAACCAACAATACATTTGTATGGTGTTCTGTCATGTTCCGAACGAAAGCCATTTCACTATGTCACAATATTACTCAATAGTGCTGTCATTATTACATTATTACCAAAGCGATGACAAATATTAACGATTGAGAATTATTTTTTTCTGGATTTATCAATAAAATGAATATCTCAATAAAAGTACTACATTGATAAATATACCTATTAATAATCGGCCGAAGGAACGTCATTATGCCTATAATAGATGGCGGACAAAATATCATAAATATTGAAATATACCCATCAACAAATAACAATAAATAATACACTCAACAGGTGTGATAATACTTATCGAAGAATAAACATTATATGCGAGATAAAAAATTGAGTCGTCCCATCAACGATATTGAAATAAGCTGATGAAAATCTCGTTTACCTACTACGTAGTACTAACTTGACCTACCTCAACAATGCAATGATACCAAACAACGCAAAAACGTTATTTCATATCGTTTGTTTTGTTTCTAGCCTGGCGAATTCGTAAACCGTTTCAAGGTTTCCCAAATATCAAGTTTGCAAAATGAAGTGTATGTATACTTTGCATAGTTCCAAAGATAATTTGTCCGTTTGAACATTCGTTCCTCGCCTGGCGGACTCATGACCGCTGTATGCATTTTTTTTTCTAGACCATGTTATGATAGAATAACAAGTTATTCTGACTGACGTAGGTCGGGCTTCGCAAAACAGCTACAGGGAAGAATCACATTTTTTTATGATATGAGAAGCCTTTTACGCAAAAAAACACGTGTGTTTCTTTTTCCTCATATCCCAATTTATAACTTATCCTCTATAAGTCTAGTATTTTACCGATAATTATACATATTAGTATACAGGGTCAGTTAGTTTTTTGTAGCAGGACTTCAACTGCACAAAGAAGACTTTTTTCAAGATGAAAACCTTACATATATACATACATATATGAGTGGAAGCTTTATTTCTTAAGAGGATGTCACAAAGTTTTGATTATTTTTTGTTTTTCCTTACGATTTCAAAATGATGAATTGAAATTTGGTAACATTTACCAAGAGTTAATGAATACCTACAGGGTGATAAATTTTTCGAGGTAGTACCCATAATTAATGGGTCTCCTACATATCAGGGGTGCTATTTTCAAACTTGTACGAATATTTCTGTATGCGAGTTCTGCGGACATTCGTTCCACATGGCCATGCGTTGCATTTCAACCGAAATAAATCGCATTCGAAAAGTATTCATCCATTACAAAATACAGACACTATGATTTCACTCAAAAATTTGACATTTTGGTATGCGAAACTCATTCGCATGTGTTTGAAAATAGCACCCATGACATGTTGCAAGAAAGCTCTACCAACTCTCATGCACCATAGTTGAACTCTAAAGAATTCGCTTATGGTACGTCCACTATTCCTCTTATGTATGATCACGCATGGTTCAAATCTCCTGACAAGTACAAGTGCTACCGGCTCAAATGAGATATTAGTTCAATCGTTGAATAAGGGATGGCGCCACATGCGATAATGATCTGATTGATAATAATTGTCCAATATTCGAACTCCACTGATCTAAACGTTCTTATTATATCTTAATTTTCGTTGAATAAAAGCGTCAACGGTTTGGTATTTGCGATAGACGCTAGTCAATTAGAACGATAGTAGCGCATCTTCTGACATTCCTTCGAACTAAGACTTCGTATTGACAGCACTTATGATCTCTGGTCTGGCAATTTCAGCACACGTACACCGTCAATGTCATCAGTCAAGTGTCTGTGTGGTCTGTCAGCTGTCACTTGTCAGCTGTCGATAAATTTTCATTTTGGTTGTTTTCGAATTTTCAGACTGGAGTTTTGGAGTCGATGATCCATTTCCTCGATATTTGATACAGCAAACGTATTTCGGAGATTCTACAAAATGTCAACAAGCAAAAACAGAGAACCGGACAAGGACACCAAGTTCAATGCCTTCTACACAGAGGTTCGTAGTTTTTCATTGCCCCCACAGCTCTATGTAACGAACTATTTTGTTGTACCAGGTGAAGGAAATCGAAAAACGAGATTCAGTGCTGACACCGAAGCAGCAAATCGAAAGACTCCTTCGACCCGGTTCCACCTATTTCAACCTGAATCCCTTTGAAGTCCTCCAAGTAGAACCTGAAACGGAAATTGACGAGGTCAAAAAGAAATACAGGAGGCTATCCATTCTCGTTCATCCCGATAAAAACCAAGACGATGTGGAGAGAGCACAGCAAGCTTTTGAGGCAGTCAACAGGGCTTGGAAGACCCTGGAGAATGAGGAAACTAGAAAGAAATGTATGGATATTATTGAAGAGGCTGTTGGAAGAACTGACATAATGGTGAGTGTTCATTATCATGGCATAATTTTATTATACTGATTTGACACTTTGGCTATGCAACTGGGCTAAAATTGTGGTAGTGGCTTGTACAGTTTCATCTTAATTTGCTATAAATTGTGCTTCAGTCATAGTCAATATGTTGAAAAATGCAATATCTATTATAGTAATCCTTGCTACATCTACAGTGTCACCAGATGGTATTTTCTGTCCTTATTTTGACAGCAAAAAAAATTGTTGAAATAGTAAGAAGAATGTCAATTCATGTAGACTGTACTTGGGACACTGTATATACTGTAGAGTTATTACATACAGGATGTTATAAAATCTACTCAATAACTATATGAGTTAAAGGGGTGATTATTAATGTAAATTACTAAAAATTAGGTTTTTTTTTGTCCTGTTCCTGACATTCATAGCAGAAAAATGGTTCTTGTTCAAATATGTCCTCAAATATGCCTTATGCATATACATTGTATTGGATTCATAATTGTTAATTCTCAGTTGAGAAGATGATGGGTATCTCTTAGTTTTTAATTATTGATTCAATTCAAGATTCACATGTAATTTAAATTGAGAATATATGGTGTCCATGCAACATCAACTGAAAAAATTAAGAAATTCAGTCATCTGTCAAACTCTCACTGTATACAAATGTTGTTGTCATAAATCAATGAAAAGGTATTATAATGATGATATGCTGATGTAAACATTCTTAAAGAACTACAAACAAATTATTAAATGATAAAATCAATAAAAAGGAATCCTAGAATTTCAACCATTCTTCTGTCCTTTTATTGAATTGAATGAAAGAAATTGATATCTTAGTTGAATGTTGGCCATCTTACCAATTTTTAATATTGGATTATTGCTATGAATGCCCTCATTGCCTTATATGAGAATTTTCGAATTTACTTTTGAGTTAATTTAAGTATAAATTCTTAGTTGAGTTGAATTTATGAATTCACTATTAAAATGCAAAAAATGACATTTCAATGTGATGGCAACAATGGCCAAAAATTGTTACTTCCTGTATGGAATATATTGGGTTGAGAGTTAAAAAAATTAGATGAGTATATTATGAATGTGGGCAGATTTTTGCATTTTTAATCAGTATATAATCTCGCTATTGTATCATTGTCCCCCCTGGGTTTTTTTGTATTTACTTACTTTACAAGACTTTCTAGCTTGCAGAGAAGCGAAAAAAAGCTAAAAAAGATGGAAAAGATGGCATTCCAGAGGATGATCCTGCTAAATATAAACATGCCATTTATGTCCTCACAATGAAACTCTTTGCAGATATGGAACGGAAGAGACGTGATCTAGCAGAACGAGATCAAGAAGAGAGGAAAAGGAAGAGAGAATCTGAAATAGAAGAGGAGGAGAATGCTAAGGCACAGAAGGAGTGGCAAAAAAATTTTGAGGTTTGTACTTTGAATTTTGTGGTTGATTGTTTTTTTGCTTGGAAATAATTTTCTTCATTTAGTAATGAGAAAATATTGACAACCAGATAATAATCTGAAAATCATTGTGATGAATAATATAATGAATGAATAATTTTGATGAAATCATACACTTCTTTTCAGGAATCTAGACAAAACAGAGTGAATAGTTGGCAAAATTTCCAGTCTACATCGAAAACTAAGGATAAGAAGAAGATAAAATCCTTCAAACCGCCCAAGAATAAACCTGAATCGAGAGAAGCCAAGTAGAAATAGGAAAAAAATCGTATTATTTTTAGTCATAGGGTACCTATGTATTTTAAGTATAAGTTTCTAGTTCCTGTCAGTTTGAGTTTGATATGATCAAATTGTGATTGATTACGCGGAGCTGAATTATGATTAAATATAATATATTTTATTTTGAAGTTCTCAGTGTTCTCATTCTCCCCTCTTTGTCATAGGATCAGAAAATAATTTAATAATAAATTTGTGGTTAATGATACAATATTAAACGTAAAAAACATTTATTATATGAAAATATATCGGTTTGTTACAGCTTATATTTCCTTTGAAGGAATACATACATACATTAAATAACTAGTAATACAAACTCAATTCCACAATAAAATTCAATAATCGCAACATTACCCCCGATCGCCGGATACGTTCAACGAGTATTGTTAGGTGACACGAGCATCCAGGGACGGCCTCAAAGGCAGGCAACCCTCCACCCAGAAATTGGGCCTCTCCAACATATTCTTCCACAGACTGAGTTCTCTGCCGGTCGCATCCATCCAATCCACGCTCTTGCCATAGTGTTTGCCTGCAAACGAGAAAAATTTCAAACGGACCTCTTCAATTGTCGCGCAGTTTATTTTCCGATCAGAAAACACTATTCAACACTGCAAGTGTACACTTCGATTGTCGCGCAGTTTATTTTCCGAGCAGAAAACACTGCTCAGCACTGCAAGTGTACACTTTTGGGGCACTCACCTGTGCCCAGAGAGAACCGGACGCCCCCCAGAAACTCGTTGCTGGCCAGCCTGTCGTGGTCCCAGACTGTCAGTTCGAGACACCTCTCGGCAAGCTCTTGCAGCGTCACGTCGTCGTACACGAACTTGTAATTCCACACCGGATTGACCGTCTTCCGGGCCACCGGAGTTTTTTGTTTCGAGTTTCGTCCTTTGTCCGGAAGGAGGTAACTGATGAGGGACAGAGAAAAACGAGATTAGCAGGACGTCTTTGCAACATGGAGGTCTGATTCATGACCGAATCATGTCTTGGACTGGTTTTGGATATCCATAGGATGTCCGAAATTGGTCCGGAGGATATTGGATATCTTTTGTGCATGCATTTAAGTAATGAATGGACATTCAGTGGATATCCATTCAAAAAATCACTTAAGTTATTTTATGGATGTCCAATTCAAGCCCATATAATGTTGGAATATCGGACTAATTTGGGATATCCGTAAGATATTCGCAAGGGCGTCCATGATATTAATTATTATTGTTATGGATAATTTATAAATATGACAGGATGTAGCATCTGATTTCACATAGCATATTCTTAGAGCAAAAAAAGGACATTTATAGAATGTCCTCAATATGCTGGATGGATATTCATCAGATATCCATCAAAAACAACAACTTTACCTTTCCTATGGATTTCGAAATTATGTCAGAATATCCTTGGACTCGTTCTGGATATCTGTGGTGGATATCCTATGAATGTCCTACGAATATGACGTCCATGGGATTTCCTTAGAATAATGGAATGGAATCTAGATCATTTTGAACGAATATCTCTCGGATATCCGTCGAAAACAACTAGTTATTTTATGAATGTCCAATTTAAGTCCAAATCATGTCGGAATATCCTTGGACTAATTTTGGATATCCTTAAGATATTTGCATGGACATTCAAGGTGATTTGTCCATAATAGATTAATGGATATCTTATGAATATGACTGGTTTTAATCTTCAAATGTCCGATAGACATCCATAGCATATACTTTGAGCAATTATAGAACATTATTACATAATTTTGAATGAATATTCAACGAAAACAACAACTGTTGTTAATTATATAAGTCCAAATCATGTCGGAATATCCATAGACTAATTTTGGATATCTGTGAGATATTTTCATGAAGGATATCGAATGGATATCCTACGAATATGACGTCCACAGCATATCCATTGGACTAAAATAGGACATACATGATATCTAGAGTGAATATTCATTGAAAATCAGATGATTACCTTTTGCAGAAGGCGTCCGAAGAACCGTGCGCTTTCACAGCTGTCAGCGATTTCGCCTCCTTCACCAAAACATGAAGTGTCCCCCGGGATCTCTTCCCCTTCTTCTGGATCGTCATATCGGGCGGGACGAACTTCAGACAGACCAGCACGTCACCCTTGTACGAGGTGATCTCTTCGAAAGGCTCACTCTGTAATAGATTACTCATTTACTCGGTTGTTTCGTTTCTCGGTTGTATACAGGGTGTCCGTATTTCGAGCTCCAACACCATGGGGATCTCGGTTATTATAAGAGATACGAGGTCGGTTAAATTGGGTGATGCTGAACTCGAGAAAATTTGATGTGTCATTTGACACGTCTACAATTTCAGTTCGAAAATGGTCAATTGCATTTTCAAATAGTCATAAAATACATAATTTGATACATTTTGGAATTAAATTGATTGATTTGAAATACAATTGACGCATTTTGAAGTTGAATTGAACATTTTGAAATACATTTGATACTTTTTGAAAACAAAATGACTGATTTGAAATACAGTTGACGCATTTTGGAATTGAATTGATATTGAATTGATATAGATTCGATACATTTTGAAATTAAATTGACTGATTTGAAATTCAATTGACGCTACTTGAAGTTGAATTGATAATTTTGAAATACATTCGATACTTTTTGAAATTAAATTGACAGATTTGGAATAATTGACGTATTTTGGAATTGAATTGATAATTTCAAAATACAATCGTTACTTTTAATATCAACTTGACGCTTTTTGAACTACAATTGAAAAAGGTGTAGTTCTTTTGACTTTCGCTTGAAAAAATGTAAACAAACAATAAAAATTTCCGATTTTCTCCAACAACAATTCGAAAAATCGCCCCGCATAAAAACGATCCCAAAATGATCCCAACGAATCCACTCACCCTCTCCTGCAAATTGTAACACCCGGGGGCGGGATCGTCGAACACTTTGTCCTCCAAAGCGATGGTGACCTCCCCCAGGAAGTCGTTCCTGCCGAACATGTCCGAGTGCCACACAGTCAGCCACAGCGTCCTTGCCTCGAGGCCGTCGAGGGGCACGTGGAATTTGAGGCACTCGTCGAACACGGGGTTGAGGGTGTGTTTCTTCACCTTCGTCTTGCGCTTGCCGCTCTTCGATTTGTCGGGCAGCAGGTAAACCTGCAACGTGGGGGACACTTCGATTGGCGTGCAGGTTTTTTCACGAAAAGAAAACACTGGTCAACGTTGGAAGTGTACACTTTGATTGTCGCGTAGTTTATTTTTGTGGGAGGAAAACGCTGGTCAACACTGGAAGTGTACACTTCTAGGGTGGTGCAGGTTATTTTACTAGAAGAAAACACTGGTCAACGTTGGAAGTGTACACTTTGATTGTCGCGTAGTTTATTTTTGTGGGAGGAAAACGCTGGTCAACACTGGAAGTGTACACTTCTAGGGTGGTGCAGGTTATTTTACTAGAAGAAAACACTGGTCAACGTTGGAAGTGTACACTTTGATTGTCGCGTAGTTTATTTTTGTGGGAGGAAAACGCTGGTCAACACTGGAAGTGTACACTTCTAGGGTGGTGCAGGTTGTTTTACTAGAAGAAAACACTGGTCAACGTTGAACGTGTACACTTTGATTGGCGTGCGGGTTACTCGGCGAGAAAAAAATACTAGTCAACACTGGAAGTGTACACTTCGATTGGCGTGCAGGTTATTTCACGGAAAGAAAACACTGGTCAACACTGGAAGTATACACTTCTATGGTGGTGCAGGTTATTTTACGAGAAGAAAACGCTGGTCAACGTTGGAAGTGTACACTTCGATTGTCGTGCAGGTTATTTTACGAGAAGAAAACACTGGTCAACGTTGGAAGTGTACACTTTGATTGTCGCGTAGTTTATTTTTGTGGGAGGAAAACGCTGGTCAACACTGGAAGTGTACACTTCTAGGGAGGTGCAGGTTATTTTACTAGAAGAAAACACTGGTCAACGTTGGAAGTGTACACTTTGATTGTCGCGTAGTTTATTTTTGTGGGAGGAAAACGCTGGTCAACACTGGAAGTGTACACTTCTAGGGTGGTGCAGGTTATTTTACTAGAAGAAAACACTGGTCAACGTTGGAAGTGTACACTTTGATTGTCGCGTAGTTTATTTTTGTGGGAGGAAAACGCTGGTCAACACTGGAAGTGTACACTTCTAGGGTGGTGCAGGTTATTTTACTAGAAGAAAACACTGGTCAACGTTGGAAGTGTACACTTTGATTGTCGCGTAGTTTATTTTTGTGGGAGGAAAACGCTGGTCAACACTGGAAGTGTACACTTCTAGGGTGGTGCAGGTTGTTTTACTAGAAGAAAACACTGGTCAACGTTGAACGTGTACACTTTGATTGGCGTGCGGGTTACTCGGCGAGAAAAAAATACTAGTCAACACTGGAAGTGTACACTTCGATTGGCGTGCAGGTTATTTCACGGAAAGAAAACACTGGTCAACACTGGAAGTATACACTTCTATGGTGGTGCAGGTTATTTTACGAGAAGAAAACGCTGGTCAACGTTGGAAGTGTACACTTCGATTGTCGTGCAGGTTATTTTACGAGAAGAAAACACTGGTCAACGTTGAAAGTGTACACTTTGATTGTCGCGTAGTAAATTTGACGAGAAGAAAACACTAGTCAACACTGGAAGTGTACACCTCGATTGTTGCGTAGTTTATTGGACGAGAAGTAAACACTGGTCAACACTGGACTTTCAATTCGTTATGCTATTGAAACGAAACATGGTTTATTCTACAATATTGAAAGTTCAAACAGGCAGACATTTTAAAAATATTTTGATTGAAGTAATAATTTGTCCAACTAGATTTTTTCGATCCTATTTACAGAAGATCCGTGAATGCACAATGATTTATTTATTAAGTAAAACGGTATATTCAACAAAAAATGTTTGAATTGTGAAATATTGTATTGTTAATAAGTTCTGTTGAAAAATAAAAAAGGGAGTGCGTGTTACACTCTTTTGAGACATCACAACAAGATTATAAAAACAAATTCATATGTAGAAAAGGCCCAAAAAATTGTATTTCTATTTTTACTCAAATGACATAAGTGACTTCTCAATGACACCTGACAGGCTGGACTAGACAGGTAAACTCACCTTTACGTACGGATCCGATCTGTTCCGCTTCGCGTCAACTGGTGCCAGATCTTTGCACTGCTTGATTTGTATCTCCAAATCTCCCGCCTTGTAGTTGTACTGGAGACCAAACTCGATCTGGCCTCTCACAGCCACCGTACCGTATCTTCCCTCGCCTGCTCCTGAATAGACGCTTGCCATCGAGTCTGAACGCATCTGGAACGAAAGATCTTACATCAGAAATCATCCAACGTGTTCGGAAATCAAAATGAATGGAATCAAGATGGCGGATCCAAGATGGCGAATCCAATATGGCGGATCCAATATGGCGGATCCAAGATGGCAAACAAGTTTCGTGATTATGCTCCGATTCGATAAGAAACTGCACCTTTTTTCAATTGTAGTTCAAGATTAATCAATTTGATTTCAAAATTATCCATTACAATTTCAGAATCCATCATTTCAATTTCGAAACTAATAATTTTTATTTCGAAATCTGATATATGATAGGAACCGGAAGCGTTCCAATAACAGGGTGAATGAAAATATCACCCGAACACCCATCTAACTTTTGCCTGTGCTTTTTCAGTTTTAAAATTCAAATGATGCATTATGAATAGTATATTACATACAAGTGGGGAAAGTGACATATTTCACACGAGTAGTGGAAACCTAACGAGTGCAGGAAATGCACTTTTCAACGAGTTTTGTACGCTATTTTTCCTACGACTTCGAATACTTTCATTTCGCGGAAAGACTTGTCAAAAATGTAACTTGAGCTGTCTCTATAATTTCAGGTGGTTTTGATTCGATATCAAGTACTGTTTATTTCCATATTCAAGATGATATTTGAATACTACTTCGACAATTTCTTATTAGGTGAATTAATAATTGATTGAATTAGTTTTGTTTGGATAAACGATTTTATTGATATTTGACACCATACGCCCGCTAGCGCCAGTAATCACGCAACCAGGAATACATAACATAATAATAATAATAATAATAATCTTTATTTCTCAAATTGAAAAGTACAGTTGTTGCAATACTGTTACAATGTACAATAATTGAAGAAGAGTCGTCAAAAGCATATGTCGGCTATAAGTATAAATATAAAATTGTAAAGTCGGACAGAACTAACAAGTAATTAAGTACCTATATATAAAATTAATTGAGTAATTTATCATCATAGCATAGAAGATGATAAGTCAATATTTTGGATATGATTGAGCTTTTGCTCAGTCTATAATTTATAGTTGTTCGATAAATTCCTGAAAGGTATAGCAGTTCATTTGAAGCAGCAGTTTCTTCAGCCTATATTTGAAAACATGAGAACTGGGAGAAACCTTGATATCTTCAGGAAGAATATTGTAGAATTTACAGCCATTGAAATCTACACTTTTTTCATACAATGCTGTTCTATGAGCATTTGACACCAGAAGACCCTTGGAACGAGTATTGTGGTCATGTTGATATGGTTGAAAGATTGGTTTATGTCTAAAAACATATGCACAGGATTCTAATATATATGTGCTGGCGACTGTCAGAATATTCAGATCTTTGAATGCATTTCTGCATGACTCCCTGTATCCTAGTTGAGCAATTATTCTTATCACATATTTTTGAATTAGGAATACCCTTTGCACGGCTGCACCAGTACCCCAGTTCAGAATCCCATAACGAATGTGGGAATGAAAATTGGCGTGATATAATGTTTTCAATACATTGATACTAGAGTGATTAGACATGAACCTAATGGAGAAGCAACATTTTTTTAATTTAGTACAAAGTGCATCGATATGAGGGTGCCATGATAGTTTTCGGTCCAGAGTAATTCCCAGCATGTTTACTGTTTCCACTGGGCTTATCGTTTCATCATTTAAAGATAACTCCAAGTTGTTTAGACTGCGATTAGAAAATAAGACGATGTTAGTTTTGCCTTTGTTGAGTTTTAAGTTATTCTTTTCCGACCAAAGATTTATTTTGCTGTATATATCTGCTGTGGTTTTCCTGAGGCTTTCCATATTTTCTTCTATTATTAGTATGTTGGTGTCATCTGCGTAACTGGTAACAAATGTTGTGGTGTTATTGCTAATGAATGTTATAAGATCGTTAGCGAACACCAAGAAGAATAATGGACCCAGATTAGATCCTTGAGGTACTCCCTGGCCAATTTCAGATTCACTGCTGATACATTTGCCAATTTTTACTCTTTGTCTTCTTTCCTTAAGATATGACGTAACTAAATCATGTGGAACACCTCTTATACCTGATCTGAATAGTTTTGAGAGTAACAATTCATGATCTACACAGTCGAAGGCACGAGAGAAGTCTATAAATAGCCCTAGAACACACTTCCTTTGGTCCAGGGCATTGATAATTCTGGTTTGAAACTCACATAATGCTGATTCTGTGCTTTTGGACTTGGTGAACCCATGCTGCGATGTCGATAGAGTTTTATTTCTCTCAAAGAAGCTTGTTAATTGTCTTTTAATGTTTAGTTCAAATGGTTTAGAGAGACTTGATAGCAGACTTATTGCTCTGTAATTATCTAAATTGTTCCCATCACCTTTTTTATAGATAGGGCATACTGTTGCGAGTTTCAAATTGTTTGGGTAAATTCCCTTTGAAGATGATGAATTTATGAGGAAAGTTAAAGGGCTACAGAGTTCATACCGACATTTTTTCAACAGGTTGTTGGAAATATAGTCATACCCACATGCATTAGAGTTTTTTAGTTGGGCAATAAGCTCTATTACATCACTCTCACAAACGGCCGTCATGAAGAAACTATTTACGTTAGACGGTACATTGTCCCCAAGAAATTTCGAATCATTCGTATTTATTTCAACGAGTGTTCTCAAGAAATTTTCATTAAATTTTTCAGCTAGTATTGTATCTTCGAACCTAACCATAGAAGTACGTAGTGCGCAAGCGCGTACGTCCTTGACTCCTTGTCAAATGTAAATAGTGTAAACATCTGTGATACTGTGATATGATGCAACATGCAACTGATGCGAGCCGCGCATAAAACTGTAGCCGTACTCTTGAATAATCTCACCCGCTGTCATCAACATCATCAGACATGTATAGAAATAATTCCAGTCCTGACCCTGATTTTTATCAAAGTGAATTCAGAGGTTATGTATCATTGATACATTGAAATGAATAGATACCTAAAGAATTCTTGGTATAATTTGAAACGAGACAGACAATAAATAATATGAATTTGATTTGAGAACGCTTTTATATTGACAGTGCGTACCAACTAATATACCCAATTATTTCTATCAATTCAGGCGAGCGTGTGATATTTTTCATTTCATCAAGTGTGATTTTTTCTTTCAAATAAACAATACCATGGTGATATGAGCTACTTTCCAAATAACAAAAGTGTGCTATATGACGTTTTCATAAAGGGACGCAGAAAAAAGAATAAAAAAATAGTTCAAAACACTGAAAAACACGATTGCAAGCACCTCTCTTTTTTTAATTTCCTCATTTTTTTTTCTCATTATTTTTTTTAAATTTTATTATTATATTATGTATAATTTTTCCTCTCGATTTTCAACAAAAAAAAAACTCACCCCCAAGCCAGACAGGCCCGTCCTCGAGTGCACCCCCGCCACCCTGTCGTTGTTGTCTTCGTCGTGATGCCACTCGGGGCCACAGAGGGCGCCACCGGCGTTCCGCCTGCCTGCCCCCGCCACCGGGCTGGGGGTGGCGCTCTTGCCGCCCCCGCCCCGGGCGGCCAGCATGGGCGATGAGTGCGCCTCCGACAGCGTGGCGGTTTCATCTGGAACCAGAGAAGATATTTGGGGACTGGTGGTGGTGGCTTGAGAATATACGACAAATTAAAATGTAACCCAAAAACCGGGAAATATTCGAGAAAAACCAAATATGTATTTGGGCAACTATGTTGCCATAAGGGGTGGGCGAATTTATCGATATATCGATAGTTTTTGAAAAAAAGATTTATCGATTTATCGAAAATTATCTACACTTTCAGAGGGTTGCTTTGCATCAGAGTTGGCGGTAGAAAAAAAAAAGATAATCATCGATAATATCAATAATACCGATATTTATCGATAATCGATAATTCCAAATCTATCATTTTTGAGAAAAAAATAACGATTCATCGATAATTGTCGAGAATATTGATGACAACAAAAATAATTAATCGATTTATCGATAATTATCGATAATATCGATCGTCTTCCTATCTGATATAAGTCCTAGACTTTCAGAGGGTTGCTTTGCAACAGAGTTGGCGGTTGAAAGAAAAAACGATAATCAACGATAATATCAAAAATACCGATATTATCGATATGTGTCGATAGATATTTATCGATAAATAGATAGATTCTTATTATCGATAATCAATATTTCCAAATCGATAGTTTAAAAAAGTATCAATAAATAAGTGTTTCGAGTACCTATTGGTATATCTTCAATAACGAAGCAAAAAAGAAATGAAATTGATAATCCAAAAATTTTTCCAAAATATTTCAAGAAGTTATCGCGGATTACCTCCCACTTTGATAATAATGAGCATAAAATTCCGTAACTATGCCCCAATTTGAACTTCTTCTTGTCTTTTACGGTTTTCGATACCAAACTGATGAGCGTCGAATTCGAATAACCCTGTATAGAAAACGTATTTCTGCAACTAAGTTGCCATTTTCGGTATAAGCACCATTGATTGCAGAAATACGTATTTGTTTTTTTCGAATATTATTGTGGTTTTTATGGTTGAAATGATCGCGAAATGCCAGTGGATCAGGTATACTGGAACACCCGGTATACAGGGCGAAGCACATGCAAGTAATGACGTCAGCAATATATTTCTTCAATTGGACACCCTATGTAATATTGAAGTTTTGTTATCACCATGGGAAATTGAATTCGGAAATATATCTCACAGTTTTATCTGAATTCGGGCACTCGTTCGAATGGAAATGAGACATAGAGGGTGATTCGTCTAAGAGCAATGACGTGATCGATGTATTTTAACGCTTGTTTCTCATTACGGAACTCTTTGAGAATCCTCATGAAAAGTGATCTAGGGGTGTCAGATCTAGCAACCTAGCTGGTCACTCGGTTCTTCTCGAATCGAATGATATCCAAAGATATTACTCCTTTTAGCTCCACGCTAAAAAAATGCGGGCCAAGATTGTTTTGTCGACTATCTCGCTCCTCGTATTCACTTCATGGGAATTTTACAGCTATACACTTTATCTTCGGGATTGTTGTTTAGTTTTTGCGGATTTGGCGACGCTTAGCCAAACGTGTCATGATTTACTGATACGTGCACATCTAGCACTTCTAACAGACTAGAGCGAGAGAACCACGAAAATTACATATCATCATTTATCGTAAACAACGGTCTCAAAATGATCGCAATGTGACTGTCGAGTTGAAATATTTCCAATGCCTCGGTGCTCGGTGGTTCGAAAAATTGTGACAATTTATGGCGATTGATACGACTTGTCAGCGAATAACATGTTGGACATTGGTTCATGCAGATCTTCCAGCAATCATAAAATAATGTTAACGTAAATTCGTTCCGTTACTCGAGACTCACCCTGTATGAAATTGAGTCACATCTAAATCGTATATGTCGAAAATGCAATAATATATAGGGTGTTTCATTTCAAATAAAGAAGTTGGGAACCATTTCCGGTATAACCGTATGTTGCAGATAATCGAGAATATTTCAGTTGAAACAAGCTATTTCGATATACCCTGTATTCAAAAAAACTTGTCACCTTCCTAAGATATCTCTTTTATTTTCAATTAGAATCTCCTGATTTACATCTGAATTAGTCTAACGTACAGATCCGATTGTGAATTAGACTCAATACTTTTTCATGAGACTAATTAATAAGGACTGATTTACAGTTGCAACTGTGAAGTGATGGTGATTTACAGTTGCAGATGAAAATTAATGATAACTTACAGTTGCAACTGTGAAGTGATGGTAATTTACAGTTGCAGATGAAAATTAATGCTTATTTCCAGTCGCAACTGTAAATTAATGCTAACTCACAGTTGCAACTGTGAAGTGATGGTAATTTACAGTTGCAGATGAAAATTAATGCTAACTTACAGTTGCAACTGTGAAGTGATGGTAATTTACAGTTGCAGATGAAAATTAATGCTTATTTCCAGTCGCAACTGTAAATTAATGCTAACTCACAGTTGCAACTGTGAAGTGATGGTAATTTACAGTTGCAGATGAAAATTAATGCTAACTTACAGTTGCAACTGTGAAGTGATGGTAATTTACAGTTGCAGATGAAAATTAATGCTTATTTCCAGTCGCAACTGTAAATTAATGCTAACTCACAGTTGCAACTGTGAAGTGATGGTAATTTACAGTTGCAGATGAAAATTAATGCTAACTTACAGTTGCAACTGTGAAGTGATGGTAATTTACAGTTGCAGATGAAAATTAATGCTTATTTCCAGTCGCAACTGTAAATTAATGCTAACTCACAGTTGCAACTGTGAAGTGATGGTAATTTACAGTTGCAGATGAAAATTAATGCTAACTTACAGTTGCAACTGTGAAGTGATGGTAATTTACAGTTGCAGATGAAAATTAATGCTTATTTCCAGTCGCAACTGTAAATTAATGCTAACTCACAGTTGCAACTGTGAAGTGATGGTAATTTACAGTTGCAGATGAAAATTAATGCTAACTTACAGTTGCAACTGTGAAGTGATGGTAATTTACAGTTGCAGATGAAAATTAATGCTTATTTCCAGTCGCAACTGTAAATTAATGCTAACTCACAGTTGCAACTGTGAAGTGATGGTAATTTACAGTTGCAGATGAAAATTAATGCTAACTTACAGTTGCAACTGTGAAGTGATGGTAATTTACAGTTGCAGATGAAAATTAATGCTTATTTCCAGTCGCAACTGTAAATTAATGCTAACTCACAGTTGCAACTGTGAAGTGATGGTAATTTACAGTTGCAGATGAAAATTAATGCTAACTTACAGTTGCAACTGTGAATTAGGAAATTACTACCACAAAAAATAATTGTTTCAAATAGGGCAGTCGTAAAAACTACTAATGCAACATCTACGATTAAGTACATCCATTCAATAAAATATTACTCATACGTACATGCAAAAATCTATGTGTACAACTGTACCTACCCACGATATAATTTCCTGTCAATTGATTCCTAATTCACGTAATTAGGAATTGCTCCTCGTTGTTTGTACCTAATTATATGCCCATAATTATGTTATTAAGAATCGTGAAGACGAGACAGCGAAATAATTATCCGTTATTATATAAACAGAAGGCAAAGTGAAGTCCAACCGCCATGACACAATTCAAGATGGGTTTTGAAAGTTGTATAGCAGTCATTTGGTGAATAATGAGAAAGAATAATTCACTCAACATCCAACATGCAATTACACTTCCTTACTTATCTATTAGTTAATATTTGGTACGACAAAATATTGTGGATCTTCCTTTGGTTTGAGATTGGATACATACTTGAATCACTCTGTATAATAAGTATCAGGAAGTCAAGAAAACAGTATAGCGAAATAATATGGTGCGATGTATCTGAAACATGACTGAAATATTAATTTTGTCATCATTCATCCTTACTACTGTAAATTAGGATATATTCTGGTGGGATTATCATCTATATTACCACTAGAACTTCAATTATTACTGGAAATTGCTGGTATTCGGTAATTTCACACCGAAATATTATTGAAGTCTGTGCGTTGGAGATATAGGGAAGGTTCGACTTCGTTTCTCATTGGTCTGGACGCCAGGCAAGCATACAAGTGGTTAGTTGACCGTACGGCTGTGTATAAACAGTAAAATAAAATGCAACTTTGACGAGATTGACTGTTTAAGTCTCATTCCTATTATATTCACCGTGAGTTTCGTTAATCAAGATGTACAATTTCAATAATCGTAGGACACGAATTTGATTCTCATCAACACTTGAATCGGCTATTTTGAAATATTGTCGTGAATTGTGAAACAACAATTCTGTTCATCATTATTTAACGATGGTTACATTGAATAATCATGACATAAAACTCTGAACCACTGAGATAGAGTTGGTAGAAATACATATACACCAATGGAAAACGCTAGAAAAATTTCCGGAAATCGTTCTAGTTGCTATTTTTTCATGTTCTGGTTCTCCTGTAATGTTCAGGGAATATCGTGAGAACCAAGGGAAAGAAGGTGTTGTCCTTAAATTTCTGGAGATCGTATGTCTTGGGAACGATGAGTTCCAAAGTCTCGATGTTCGTTGGATGAACGAGTCTTTGGTAAGGGACGTTTTGTAGGTCTCTAAAGTGACCACGAAGGGGTGTGAAGACTGAACTTAACGGGTTAATCTCGAAAAGACATGCTTGTGTTTTGTTTGCATTGAATTCTACCAGGTTGTCAGATCCCAATCGAGAATTGTTGATATGGTAACGATACAAAATAAAGGCTTTTGATTTGTCAAAAATGTTAGGTGTGAAATTTTCTCAAAATATTCCATTAATCATAGGATGCGATGTAACCGAGATACCTTTCCCATAGAGAACCTGGCTCTGATCCTCTTCTTCTTCACCTGGACCAGAATTGTCTTCGTTTTCTTCGATAACTGACAGATCGGTGTTGCTACTTTTGCTACCGCTTCTAAAGACTAGCGTTCTCTTCAGCAAACTTTCAGTGGGTACGACTATTATTCGTTTGGTTTTGATGCCGTCTTGCGATGAAGAACGTAACTCCTAGAAAGTTTTCAATTTGTGTCGCGTGTGTATACAGGACGTTGTTGAGAATCGTAATTTTATGGTTCGCTCGGAGCATTACCTTGACATATTTTATGAGCGCAACGTCGATCTCATCCTCGGAATCGTTTTTGTCACTTGTGCCGAACCAACAATTTTTGCAACATAGATTAGAACACCAACGAGAGACACAAGAAGTTTTTATGGGTTCTGGGTACTCTTGGAAAGTGTTATAATGATTCTTTTCTTTCATTTCAAGGTGCAACCAACCAAAAATATGTAGTTAAATTGAGTTCATTGTGATAACTCATCAAATTCGGTTTCTGCTGTTTATATTAGTCTATACATGGTGTTAGGAAACTGTGCGCGAAAATTGACCTTTCTCGAAAATTTTCGTTGTTCTTCAATTGCACATCTTCAGAATTCAGACACAAGTTAGGTGTTAAGAGTCTAATTTGGTGCAAAGGAAGATCAGTTATGAGTGTACCAAATATGAAGAGAATCCGTTCACTATAGAAAAAAGTTATAAATAATGTTGATTTGCAAAAAAAATCTAATTTGAAGGCCTGTAACTTTTTTGGCCAGTTTTCAAAGAAATGTTGAAGTAACTTTTGGCACAATTTCCAGACACTTTGTATTACAGTTTTGAAGCAAAAAGATAAACACGCGTTTTACATAGAAAAATCGAGAGATTTGAAAGGAGCGGAAAAACTCGTTCAACAATCACAGAATGATTAATAAATTGAAAATATTTTGATCTTGAATCACCCTTTTTATTACACAACACCAGTTTTGATGCAAAAAGATAAACACGCGTTTTACATAGAAAAATCGAGAGATTTGAAAGGAGCGGAAAAACTCGTTCAACAATCACAGAATGATTAATAAATTGAAAATATTTTGATCTTGAATCACCCTTTTTATTACACAACACCAGTTTTGATGCAAAAACATAAACACGCGTTTTACATAGAAAAATCGAGAGATTTGAAAGGAGCGGAAAAACTCGTTCAACAATCACAGAATGATTAATAAATTGAAAATATTTTGATCTTGAATCACCCTTTTTATTACACAACACCAGTTTTGATGCAAAAACATAAACACGCGTTTTACATAGAAAAATCGAGAGATTTGAAAGGAGCGGAAAAACTCGTTCAACAATCACAGAATGATTAATAATTTGAAACTATTTTGATCTTGAATCACCCTTTTTATTACACAACACCAGTTTTGATGCAAAAAGATAAACACGCGTTATACATAGAAAAATCGAGAGATTTGAAAGGAGCGGAAAAACTCGTTCAACAATCACAGAATGATTAATAAATTGAAAATATTTTGATCTTGAATCACCCTTTTTATTACACAACACCAGTTTTGATGCAAAAAGATAAACACGCGTTTTACATAGAAAAATCGAGAGATTTGAAAGGAGCGGAAAATCTCGTTCAACAATCACAGAATGATTAATAAATTGAAAATATTTTGATCATGAATCACCCTTTTTATTACACAACACCAGTTTTGATGCAAAAACATAAACACGCGTTTTACATAGAAAAATCGAGAGATTTGAAAGGAGCGGAAAAACTCGTTCAACAATCACAGAATGATTAATAAATTGAAAATATTTTGATCTTGAATCACCCTTTTTATTACACAACACCAGTTTTGATGCAAAAAGATAAACACGCGTTTTACATAGAAAAATCGAGAGATTTGAAAGGAGCGGAAAAACTCGCTTAACAATCACAGAATGATTAATAAATTGAAAATATTTTGAGCTTGAATCACCCTTTTTATTACACAACACCAGTTTTGATGCAAAAAGATAAACACGCGTTTTACATAGAAAAATCGAGAGATTTGAAAGGAGCGGAAAAACTCGTTCAACAATCACAGAATGATTAATAATTTGAAACTATTTTGATCTTGAATCACCCTTTTTATTACACAACACCAGTTTTGATGCAAAAAGATAAACACGCGTTTTACATAGAAAAATCGAGAGATTTGAAAGGAGCGGAAAAAGTCGCTTAACAATCACAGAATGATTAATAAATTGAAAATATTTTGAGCTTGAATCACCCTTTTTATTACACAACACCAGTTTTGATGCAAAAAGATAAACACGCGTTTTACATAGAAAAATCGAGAGATTTGAAAGGAGCGGAAAAACTCGTTCAACAATCACAGAATGATTAATAAATTGAAAATATTTTGATCTTGAATCACCCTTTTTATTACACAACACCAGTTTTGATGCAAAAAGATAAACACGCGTTTTACATAGAAAAATCGAGAGATTTGAAAGGAGCGGAAAAACTCGTTCAACAATCACAGAATGATTAATAAATTGAAAATATTTTGATATTGAATCACCCTTTTTATTACACAACACCAGTTTTGATGCAAAAACATAAACACGCGTTTTACATAGAAAAATCGAGAGATTTGAAAGGAGCGGAAAACTCGTTCAACAATCACAGAATGATTAATAATTTGAAACTATTTTGATCTTGATACACCCTTTTTATTACACAACACCAGTTTTGATGCAAAAAGATAAACACGCGTTTTACATAGAAAAATCGAGAGATTCGAAAGGAGCGGAAAAACTCGTTCAACAATCACAGAATGATTAATAAATTGAAAATATTTTGATCTTGAATCACCCTTTTTATTACACAACACCAGTTTTGATGTAAAAACATAAACACGCGTTTTACATAGAAAAATCGAGAGATTTGAAAGGAGCGGAAAAACTCGTTCAACAATCACAGAATGATTAATAAATTGAAAATATTTTGATCTTGAATCACCCTTTTTATTACACAACACCAGTTTTGATGCAAAAAGATGAACACGCGTTTTACATAGAAAAATCGAGAGATTTGAAAGGAGCGGAAAAACTCGTTCAACAATCACAGAATGATTAATAAATTGAAAATATTTTGATCTTGAATCACCCTTTTTATTACACAACACCAGTTTTGATGCAAAAACATAAACACGCGTTTTACATAGAAAAATCGAGAGATTTGAAAGGAGCGGAAAAACTCGTTCAACAATCACAGAATGATTAATAATTTGAAACTATTTTGATCTTGAATCACCCTTTTTATTACACAACACCAGTTTTGATGCAAAAAGATAAACACGCGTTTTACATAAAAAAATCGAGAGATTTGAAAGGAGCGGAAAAACTCGCTTAACAATCACAGAATGATTAATAAATTGAAAATATTTTGAGCTTGAATCACCCTTTTTATTACACAACACCAGTTTTGATGCAAAAAGATAAACACGCGTTTTACATAGAAAAATCGAGAGATTTGAAAGGAGCGGAAAAACTCGTTCAACAATCACAGAATGATTAATAAATTGAAAATATTTTGATCTTGAATCACCCTCTTTATTACACAACACCAGTTTTGATGCAAAAAGATAAACACGCGTTTTACATAGAAAAATCGAGAGATTTGAAAGGAGCGGAAAAACTCGTTCAACAATCACAGAATGATTAATAAATTGAAAATATTTTGATCTTGAATCACCCTTTTTATTACACAACACCAGTTTTGATGCAAAAAGATAAACACGCGTTTTACATAGAAAAATCGAGAGATTTGAAAGGAGCGGAAAAACTCGTTCAACAATCACAGAATGATTAATAAATTGAAAATATTTTGATCTTGAATCACCCTTTTTATTACACAACACCAGTTTTGATGCAAAAAGATAAACACGCGTTTTACATAGAAAAATCGAGAGATTTGAAAGGAGCGGAAAAACTCGTTCAACAATCACAGAATGATTAATAATTTGAAAATATTTTGATCTTGAATCACCCTTTTTATTACACAACACCAGTTTTGACGCAAAAAGATAAACACGCGTTTTACAAAGAAAAATCGAGAGGTTTGAAAGGAGCGGAAAAACTCGTTCAACAATCACAGAATGATTAATAAATTGAAAATATTTTGATCTTGAATCACCCTTTTTATTACACAACACCAGTTTTGATGCAAAAAGATAAACACGCGTTTTACATAGAAAAATCGAGAGATTTGAAAGGAGCGGAAAAACTCGTTCAACAATCACAGAATGATTAATAAATTGAAAATATTTTGATCTTGAATCACCCTTTTTATTACACAACACCAGTTTTGACGCAAAAAGATAAACACGCGTTTTACAAAGAAAAATCGAGAGATTTGAAAGGAGCGGAAAAACTCGTTCAACAATCACAGAATGATTAATAATTTGAAACTATTTTGATCTTGAATCACCCTTTTTATTACACAACACCAGTTTTGATGCAAAAAGATAAACACGCGTTTTACATAAAAAAATCGAGAGATTTGAAAGGAGCGGAAAAACTCGTTCAACAATCACAGAATGATTAATAAATTGAAAATATTTTGATCTTGAATCACCCTTTTTATTACACAACACCAGTTTTGATGCAAAAAGATAAACACGCGTTTTACATAGAAAAATCGAGAGATTTGAAAGGAGCGGAAAAACTCGTTCAACAATCACAGAATGATTAATAAATTGAAAATATTTTGATCTTGAATCACCCTTTTTATTACACAACACCAGTTTTGATGCAAAAAGATAAACACGCGTTTTACATAGAAAAATCGAGAGATTTGAAAGGAGCGGAAAAACTCGTTCAACAATCACAGAATGATTAATAATTTGAAAATATTTTGATCTTGAATCACCCTTTTTATTACACAACACCAGTTTTGACGCAAAAAGATAAACACGCGTTTTACAAAGAAAAATCGAGAGGTTTGAAAGGAGCGGAAAAACTCGTTCAACAATCACAGAATGATTAATAAATTGAAAATATTTTGATCTTGAATCACCCTTTTTATTACACAACACCAGTTTTGATGCAAAAAGATAAACACGCGTTTTACATAGAAAAATCGAGAGATTTGAAAGGAGCGGAAAAACTCGTTCAACAATCACAGAATGATTAATAAATTGAAAATATTTTGATCTTGAATCACCCTTTTTATTACACAACACCAGTTTTGACGCAAAAAGATAAACACGCGTTTTACAAAGAAAAATCGAGAGATTTGAAAGGAGCGGAAAAACTCGTTCAACAATCACAGAATGATTAATAATTTGAAACTATTTTAATCTTGAATTTCCATATATCCAGATGGTAAACAAGGGTGCATGTAAAGGGTGAGGGTGACACCCCTTTTAACTAGCCCATTATAGGGTCAAAACTATAATATATCAAATGGTTTGTACTGTAGGTGTAGTAGGTTTTAACGAATCCCAACTTTATTATCAAGAACTCTGGTAAAACACTTTTTCAACACTCTGAACACCGAAAACTAAGTATTATTTCACGAATATAAACTTGTTGATACTAAAAATGCCACAACTAGTGGTATACATCAACATTCGAACTGAAACTTGACATTAATGGGGGTATTGAAAAATATTGCTATTGTCGAATTCCGGTGTTATTTCCGGTGATAAAGGTATACAGATAAAAATAATAATGCAATTGTTAGTTGAAAGATAAAGTTCGCCATAATAATAGAGTAATGTTTTGACGAAGCCAAAAACGTTACCTCATACAATGGTAGTGAATGTTTGGATACAAGAAAACATTGTTGAAGCGTCCATTGCAATGTTGATCGTAATTTTTTTATAACGCACACAGTTTAGTGGACTCTCTTATTGTGTATTTTTACACTTCTCAAGAAATGAGAGCGATCATATGATTCAGAAACTGGATAGAATGCGTCCTATTGGTCGGGAGTAGTTTAGAATGGCTGCTTGAATCGAAATGACTGCGTTTGCTAGAGAAAACTATTTCTTCAAGAATATAATATCAAAATTCCCGCATGATTGACTGCAACAATCAATAATTTAAAAACATCTTGATAAACACACAACGTATAATCTGTAACAGTCTCAACAGCATCCTTTTATGATTATACGTGAAATTTCTATACGAAAGTCCTTGACCCGGATATTGGCTCTTTCGCATAGTTTATTTGCCTTCTAAAGAACTACTTTCACTTCTTTCTATGTCGTTTTGTTTTTCAAGCGGATAATATTGCAGCTCCGATAATATGTATCAGGTATAAATAAATACGATCAGCGGAATTTGATTGGAAAAACTGGAATAAAAGCAGTTGATTTGTTTAGTTCGGTATATTCAGAAACCTATAAAACTGAACAGGATCTTGAGTTAAACCTGCAAAAACCAAATAAGGACTTGAATGGTCTCTTCAGAACCCGATAAAACTGAAAATTGATTGGAATAGAGTCTAGAAAAATTGAAAAGGAACTTCAATAAATGAGAACTTGAATCGTCTCTTCTAAAGCCTATTAGAAAACTGAAAAGGACTTGAATGATGCCTTGAAAAACTAAAAGAGAACTTAAATTGTATATCTGATATCTTCAAAAGCATAGAAAACTGTAAATAACTTAATGACGCCTATTAAACTAGAAAAAACTTGAACTGTATATCTGGATTCTTCAGAAGCCTATAAAACTGGAAAGGAAATGAATGAAGCATAAAAAACTGGAAAAAATTGGAAAAAAAAATTGAATGTAGCCTACAAAATTAAATGAGAACTTGAATCGTCTCTTCTGATGCCTATTAGAAAACAGAAAAAGACTTGAATGACGCCTTGAAAGAGTAAAAGAGAACTTGAATTGTATATCTGATATCTTCAAAAGCCTAGACAACTAAAAAAACTTCAATGAAACCTACAAAAACGAAAAAAGGACTTTGAAATTATGACGAATTCGATGAGCTTTCTGTAACAGAAACCATAAATCCAACCCCAACGTTTCGACAGTGTATTTTGTCATCATCAGGGCAATAAAAATAAGTATCTAGTATTGAGGACAGTTTAAACAATGAAAAAGTAGCCAAAACAGGACAATATGAAGAAAAAAAAAACAAAAAACGAAGGATTTCCTGTTGCTGATGAAGACCTAACAATCCAATAAACTCACAGAAAATACCTCATAAAAGTCATGATGATATTGATTTGTGTCTTATCGGAAGTTCACAATCCTACTTAAACATTGCAGGGTATTTTTTTTTCCTTACAGTTTTCAAATCGGCGAACCCGTAGAAAGTTTAACAAACCTCAACTCAACAGTCAGAGTTCATCCGTTCCTGCATATCGTATTCTAAGTTCTACTCGGACGAAATTCAATAGCGAAACCTGATGAAACACTGTCTAAGTGATATCGAGTTACCAGATCCAAAAGTTCATTTCAGACCGATTGTGTAACAGCTAGGTACAGGGTGGACCAGAAACAAATAGTAGGTAATCATAGTTTTGTCGAGGGCATATAATGTTAGTTTATACACATCGTCAAGTGAAGCAGTGAAAATAATAATGACTTTTGGTTGTCAGTGATCACCCTGTACGTTGTGAATTTTTAATTGTTGAGCGGTCGTTGGTTTCAAGAAGTACACTATTTTATGTCATTGTCAGTACCATAAATCATTCGGATATTCGTGGTTTCACAGAAAAAAGTGTACGAGTCTTTCTCCTCGACCGGTTTGTTATAACAGTATGAAACAATTTCACACTTTTTTCATATAGTTTCTCACGTAGTTGGTTGTTCTAGTACAAACCAAACCGCATATCCTGCATATTACAGTTACCGCACTCGTATAGGTAAAAATCTTGAGAAGTCAACACCAGCAGTTGCGATAATCAAACTTTTTATGACATCTTGAAATTGTCAGAAATTCATTTTTCTTTTATTTCTCACAGTTTTACGAATTGAAAAACTAAGATGTGACATTTGAATATTTTTTATAGAAAAAATGTTTTTATGATGTGAATGATTTTATAGAAACTCAGTCTTCGTGATGTATTTTGAATAATGTTCAACCATGGGGATCTCAGTTATTATGAGAGATACGAGGTCGGTTAAATTGGGGCAAAGTTGAGTGAAAGAAAATTTTATGGATCATTTTTAGTTTTTGAATTAATGGACAAAAAACTGAATTTTGTAAATTTAGACTTTATTTTTTTAAGCGAAAACCATGAGAACTGGACGTTTCTTACTAGGACGTTCTTTTTTAAGCCCTGTACTTTTTTTTTCATTTATTGACAAATTCAAAACATGTATACCATGTCAAAAAACCAAAATAAAGATTGATTGATTCAGATAGTGGAAATAAAATCAAACAGATACATGAAACGCAAAGTTTAAAAGGACGGTTGCGGAAAACGCAGGCATTCTTTTCATCAATAAAAAAAACATTTTTCTTGTTGCCTAGAGTTCATAATTCATCGGAAATCGCATCTAAATATTTTTTTTCACGCAACCCCACGCCACTGGTGAACACAGAAAAAGCAGGAATTAATCCTTGCAGTAGTTTCATAAATTATTTCCAGTTAGCTTAGCTTGTGAGTCGCTTGCATGTCCCGTTTAGCAGATGACATTTTTTTTTTCGCTTCATGAAATCCGTTGAACCGAACTGGTAATTATTTCTACAGGGTGTCCCCCTTTTGGCAGCTGCTCCCCTCGCATTTTCCCCAATATTCGCCTTGCATCAAGTAATCAACAATGATATTAGAACATACGTAGGAAATAATATGTTAGGTACAACTCTGAAAATGAACCACTCTGTATATCCGTGAATTTCTACAATAGGAGATACACGACTATATGCTTGAATCACTTATGATTACTTCTGCGAAGAAAACGTATTTAATACTTTGAAAACCGACCAACCAAGGTTTACTTTTGACGGTATAGAATCCATTTGCTTTGATTTATTCACAATGAATCATTCAAAAGTTAAATATTGTCGATGGAAATTTATGCTGGGTCATAAATAATGGAAAAAACAACGCATACAAGTTGTAGTTGGTGTGTTAAGTTAAGAATGTCGAAATGAACACGTGATTTGCAAAAATACAGGGCCAGTGCGCAAAAAAACACAAAATCTGACACCCTGTATATGCAATTCGAGCACAGGAAACTCTATTTTGACAAGGAAACAGTTTTTATCATAGGCGTTCTACGACTATTTTCTAAGGGGTCTGAGATCGGCAACGCCATTTCGAATATTTTTCTCAGGCTAAATAAAAAAAAAGCCTCGTGTCTCTAAAAAGTAGTTATGTTTACTATTATTTGTTTTCATTTTTTATTCACTTAATAACTGAGATTTTTTGTGATAGTTTGTTCTCCTTCTCTAAGAGTTATTGTTCTTTTAAAACTTTTTTATGTAGTTTACTGCTATTTTATTGTTTTTATTTTTCATCGTCAAGTTCGATAACTGAAGTTTTTTATTAATGTTTTTTATGTATTCCATGTTCTTCTTTTTCAAAACGATTTCTCTTCTTTTTGAACTGATTTTTTTGTATTTTTTAATATTTTTTAGCTGATACAGTTTCAACGATATATTTACTATTATTTGTTTTCAATTTTCATTCAGTTGATAACTAAAATTTTTTGTGATAGTTTGTTCTCCTTCTTCTCTAAGAGTTATTGTTCTTTTAAAACTTTTTTATGTATTTTACTGCTATTTTATTGTTTATATTTTTCATCTTTAAGTTCGATAACTAAAGTGTGTTATTAATGCTTTTTATGTATTCCATGTTCTTCTTTTTCAAAACGATTTCTCTTCTTTTTGAACTGATTTTTTTGTATTTTTTAATATTTTTTAGCTGATACAGTTTTAACGATAAATTTACTATTATTTGTTTTCAATTTTCATTCAGTTGATAACTAAAATTTTTTGTGATAGTTTGTTCTCCTTCTTCTCTAAGAGTTATTGTTCTTTTGAAACTTTTTTATGTATTTTACTGCTATTTTATTGTTTTTATTTTTCATCTTTAAGTTAAATAACTGAAGTTTTTTATCAATGCTTTTTATGTATTACATGCTCTTCTTTTGAAATGATTTCTGTTATTTTTGAACTGATTTTTTTGTATTTTTTTTTTATTTTTCAGCCGATAAATTTTTCTTCTGAACGATTAGTCTTTTTTATTTTTCAATTGATAACATAGATAAAACAAAATCTTTGATGCGCTACTGAATACATTCCAACCTGTAGGCATGTTTTTTGCGCCTGTTAAGAATTAACAAACCTAATTTTTTATGCAGTCCGATCGCAAAATAAAAACAAATCCCATCAAAACAATGGAACTACTCGCGAGAGCGATTCACTTACGTTTCTTAAGAAATAAAAGGAAGTGAAAATATTTAGTGGGCCATAACATTGGGCAAGATAACGCCCATAATGTTTTAATTGAACTAATTAAAGGTAAACTAGCTGCCAACTTTCTTAACATATGTGCCTGAGCAATTACAATAAAACGCATTCAAATAGCTTCACCGTTACAATATAATGCGCTGAGTACACTACAGGGTGAGACTAACTTCTAGGACAGGCCAATTCATTGTGGCAGAAAAACTGGAAATAATGCATCCTCAGTCAATCAGCTTGGGAAATTTGTAATCATCGAGTCGCTCAGAAAAATTTTTATTTTCTCAAGAGATGATTTGTAGACCTCCATTAAGCTAGCAGAACCACCTTGGATTTTTTGAGTTTTTATTCAGCCATAATTTGAGGCTAATTTAAGGCTAATTTATTACCCTATTGCCGAATTTTTTGCTCTTCGTTTTATACGAAAAATCTTGGGTTCTGCTAGCTTAACGTTAAGCTGGCAAAACCAAACATAAAATAAATAGTTTATAAAAAATCTTAACACACCATAATTTAAGGCCCATTTAAGGCTCTCATTGTAGCCTATTGCCGAATTTTTTGCTCTTTGTTTTTGGAACAAAAAATCGGACTTTGGTTCAGGTATGCAAGTGTCTGAGCTAAATGAATCGAACATTGGACAATGTTTATGGAAAATCTGAATATACCATAATTTAAGGCTTATTTTGAGCTCTTATTCCAGATCATAGGCGAATTTTTTGCTCTTCGTTTCTTCAAAAAAATCGAGGGTTTTGCTAGGCTTAACCGTCAAGCTATCAAAACCAAACATAAAAGATGAAGTTTATGAAAAATCTAAACACACTAATTTAAGGCCTATTTGAGGCTCTCATTGTAGCCCATTGCCGAAGTTTTTGTTCTTTTCATTTGGGGAAAAAATACTCTAATCTGAAATTATGAATCTGACAGAAATGGAATATGATTTCGCTTGTGATTGGTTGCCACTCACGGGTTGGTATTAAGAGCTCAATCTGGATTTCCGGGCGTTTTCGATGTTTAGAAATACACTCAATGGTAAAAAAAACGTCCAGAATTGATCACAATGTAACTTTTTTTAATTCTTGTCCGATTTTGTTGAAATTAGCATCAAATCGTAGATTTATTTATGTTTAGGAATGTTAGCCTGAATTGCAGTTCCCCTAAACCAAGGCCTGTATTTTTGTTCCAAAAACAAAGTGCAAAAAATTCGGCAATAGGCTACAATGAGAGCCTTAAATGGGCCTTAAATTATGGTGTGTTAAGATTTTTCATAAACTATTTTTTTTATGTTTGGTTTTGCTAGCTTAACGGTTAAGCTAGCATAACCCACGGTTTCTTTAAAAAAACGGAGAGTAAGAAAATCGACATTAGGCTAGGATTGGAGCCTTAAATGAGCCTTAAATTATGATGTTATCAGATCCTTCGAAAACTTCTTGTAGTAGAAGTGGTTTTGCCATCTCAACGTTAAGCTAGCAGAACCCAAGATTTTTCGTATAAACGATGAGCAAAAAATTTGGCAATAGGGTAATAAATTAGCCTTGAATCAGCCTTAAATTATGGCTGAATAAAAACTCAAAAAATCCAAGGTGGTTCTGCTAGCTTAATGGAGGTGATTTGTAGTTGGAGATAGAAAAATTCTGATTTTGTTGTGGTTGGTTGGGAGTGAGCTGGAATCACCCTGTATATGGTCGTACGTGCGCGCATACAGCATGGGTTCAAGGTCTGCATATTCATGATTTTCGAATATCAAAGTCGATGAATGGATTTCAAAGTTGTTCATGTTGCCTGCTGTCGTATATTTCACGTGAAAACATTGCGAAAAATGTGAGTCATCGTTTTTGTTATCCGCCTTCATAGTGGACAAATAATCTGGTCAAATGATGATTTTTTGTATCACCCGCTAGCTCATTTTTTATATCTTCTTACACATACTGTGAATCGCGGCCTGAATGTTTACCTACTTCAAACTTCGAAACTGAAAAATTTCAAGAAATTACGAAGAATCCTAAGAAACTACAAGGAATTCCAAGAAATCACAAGGCTTTCGAGAAATTACACCACATCTCAGAAAATTGTTGAAAATAACATAGGATTACAGAAAATCACCAAAGATTACCATGGATTATAGAAAAACACAAGAAACTGTAAAAAATTACGATTAACTACAGGGAAATTAAGAGAAATGCAGAGAATCGAAAAAAATATAGAAATATCGAGCAATATCTGAGGAATTCAAATATTACTGGAAATTCACAATAAATTAGCAGGAATTACAAGAATTTAACAGGGTTCCAAAGAATCACAAAATATTTCAAAAATTTATGATAGGTACGTGAAGGAATTATTAAGAACTTCAAAGATTATCAGAGATTCACAATAAATTACAAATAATTCAAGAATGAAACAAGATCACAAAGAATTCACGAAAAAATAAGAGGAATTATTCTGAATTCTAATTAGAAAAAATTCCAAAAAATTATAAAACGTCGAGGAATCTTCGGAAACTTAAAACTTGCGAAAAATTATAAGATTATAACAAGGAAATTCAAAAAATTGTTAGGAATTCCAAGGTGTTCTTGGCTTTGAAAAATAGTTGAGTCCTCTTGAAGATCTGGAATTCGATTGAATGATGTGCAAAAACTAATTTTTTCGAATGTGATTCTTGTATTTTCATGAAATTATCTGTAATTCTTAAAAATTACTAATAATTCATTTAAAATTGGTATAATTCCTTGAAATTCTTAATAATTCGTTGAATAATTCTTGAATATTTTGTGATTTGTTAGGATTATTGAAATTCCTGGCGAATTCTCAAATGATGTTGAATTGTGAAAAAACCGGCACAACATGGTGATTCTCAATTCTACTTGAATTTTTTTGAAATTCCTCGTGAATTCTCAGACAAATGATTACAGGGTGGTGTTCGTGACCCAAATTTGGTTTCGGAAAGATTAAATTATTGAATGGTTTGGTAGACAAAATTTCTAATTCGTTTAGAACTCTAGTTATGAGACAAGTGAAGCGACGTAATTTCACTGAATTACCCCATTATCTAGGTGAAAAAACTTGGCCTACTCATTCCCTCCCTAGTTTATGGAGGCACTTTCGCATTCTGAACGTACAGAAATGTTTCCACTCCTGTTAATAAACTGCCACTTGCACGGTGATAAATAGTTGTTTAAATATCAACTGTTTATGTAACTATTTGGGAAATTAATTCACAAATACACAAAAAATGAGTAAATAGTTTTGTGATTGATCAAATGGACGATGACAATATTTAGCGACGACCGATGATTCGGAAGATAAAAAAAAGACGAATTCCGTAATTTATGATGAATGGATGCGTATGAAAAGTGGTTTCTGAAGGCTCGGCACAAATAATTAACAAAAAGCAATTGACTCTTATTTCTTCGGTAGTTCTTTTTTGGTGTTTTTAGCTAGGCATCAGATTTGGTAGTTATTTATACTTCGTTTTCTATATATGGGAATACAAACGAATGCGAGAAGGAAACTGTGCAGATGCGTGTAAATACTTTTCGAACCTAAAACAAAAATATCTTACCGATGTTCATCATTCATTCATTCATTCATTTGTTTGTTGATATACAAGGCGATTCAGTGGCATGAGAAATAAATTAAAGTGCTTATAGACAAAGCTAAACTATGAAGAAAGTTCAAAAAGTTCAAATAAAGTTTGATAGGTTTTTTTTTTTCATGAAGCAAAACAATAATTGTTATTTTTTTCTGTTTTTTTTTTCTGAAATAAGCAGATATCGGAAAAGTTTCCAAGTACTACGAAAGAATCCAGTGGCGTAGATTCCGAGGTTACTTGACTTTTGTACCTCAAAAAAATAGTAGTTTTTGTTGTTTTCCTAATCATCTTATGTTTACCAGTGTTCCAAAACTGAATAGATAATATTTCAATCTTTTTTCTTTTGATCTTCTGAGAAACTATTGATTTTTTACTGACTAATAACTGATAAATAGCTTTCATTGAGCCCCAGAATTACTTGGGATTTCGAAAATACAAATACATTTTGTTCAGTGCTTTTCCAACGAACATTCCCCAACGATTCCAAAGTATCCGAAGAAAACATCATCAGAGACTTGCACCTTCAACATCCCGTATCTCGATATCGACTAACCACTGAAAGAATTGCTCGACCTCTATTTCCGATCTACTCGCAAAACCACATCGATACACAAACGAGTGTACAATAATTTATTGCCCACCTCGCCTTCTGAAAGCGCCATCCCCCCACTCAAATAATCTAGTTCACGTATCCTCGAAGAAAACGCTCAACCAAAACAACAGTGAACGCCAGCAAACCGCCAGCAAACCGCCAGCAAACCGTCAACAAAACCGACAGCAAACCGCCAGCAAACCGTCAACAAAACCGTCAACAAAACCGTCAACAAAACCGCCAGCAAACCGCCAGCAAACCGCCAGCAAACCGTCAACAAAACCGCCAGCAAACCGCCAGCAAACCGTCAACAAAACCGCCAGCAAACCGCCAGCAAACCGTTAACAAAACCGCCAGCAAACCTTCAACAAAACCGTCAACAAAACCGTCAACAAAACCGCCAGCAAACCGCCAGCAAACCGCCAGCAAACCGCCAGCAAACCGCCAGCAAACCGTTAACAAAACCGCCAGCAAATCTTCAACAAAACCGTCAACAAAACCGTCAACAAAACCGCCAGCAAACCGCCAGCAAACCGCCAGCAAACCGCCAGCAAACCGCCAGCAAACCGCCAGCAAACCGTTAACAAAACCGCCAGCAAATCTTCAACAAAACCGTCAACAAAACCGCCAGCAAACCGTCAACAAAACCGCCAGCAAACCGTCAACAAAACCGCCAGCAAACCTTCAACAAAACCGTCAACAAAACCGCCAGCAAACCGCCAGCAAACCGCCAGCAAACCGCCAGCAAACCGCCAGCAAACCGTCTACAAAACCGCCAGCAAACCGCCAGCAAACCGCCAGCAAACCGCCAGCAAACCGCCAGTAAACCGTCAACAAAACCGCCAGCAAACCGCCAGCAAACCGTCAACAAAACCGTCAACAAAACCGTCAACAAAACCGCCAGCAAACCGTCAACAAAACCGTCAACAAAACCGCCAGCAAACCGCCAGCAAACCGTCAACAAAACCGTCAACAAAACCGTCAACAAAACCGCCAGCAAACCGCCAGCAAACCGCCAGCAAACCGCCAGCAAACCGTTAACAAAACCGCCAGCAAACCTTCAACAAAACCGTCAACAAAACCGCCAGCAAACCGCCAGCAAACCGCCAGCAAACCGCCAGCAAACCGTTAACAAAACCGCCAGCAAATCTTCAACAAAACCGTCAACAAAACCGTCAACAAAACCGCCAGCAAACCGTCAACAAAACCGCCAGCAAATCTTCAACAAAACCGTCAACAAAACCGTCAACAAAACCGCCAGCAAACCGTCAACAAAACCGCCAGCAAACCTTCAACAAAACCGTCAACAAAACCGCCAGCAAACCGCCAGCAAACCGCCAGCAAACCGCCAGCAAACCGCCATCAAACCGTCAACAAAACCGCCAGCAAACCGCCAGCAAACCGCCAGCAAACCGCCAGTAAACCGTCAACAAAACCGCCAGCAAACCGCCAGCAAACCGTCAACAAAACCGTCAACAAAACCGCCAACAAACCGCCAGCAAACCGTCAACAAAACCGTCAACAAAACCGCCAGCAAACCGCCAGCAAACCGTCAACAAAACCGCCAGCAAACCGCCAGCAAACCGCCAGCAAACCGTCAACAAAACCGCCAGCAAACCTTCAACAAAACCGTCAACAAAACCGCCAGCAAACCGCCAGCAAACCGTCAACAAAACCGCCAGCAAACCGCCAGCAAACCGTCAACAAAACCGCCAGCAAACCGCCAGCAAACCGTCAACAAAACCGCCAGCAAACCGCCAGCAAACCGCCAGCAAACCGCCAGTAAACCGTCAACAAAACCGCCAGCAAACCACCAGCAAACCGTCAACAAAACCGTCAACAAAACCGCCAGCAAACCGCCAGCAAACCGTCAACAAAACCGCCAGCAAACCTTCAACAAAACCGTCAACAAAACCGTCAACAAAACCGCCAGCAAACCGCCAGCAAACCGCCAGCAAACCGCCAGCAAACCGTCAACAAAACCGCCAGCAAACCGCCAGCAAACCGCCAGCAAACCGCCAGCAAACCGTCAACAAAACCGCCAGCAAACCGCCAGCAAACCGCCAGCAAACCGCCAGCAAACCGCCAGCAAACCGCCAGCAAACCGTCAACAAAACCGCCAGCAAACCGTCAACAAAACCGCCACCACCAACAACCACCACCACCACGAGATCGTGGCCACTTACCACTCGGAAGACTCGCCTGCTGTGTTCGCCTGCCCCTCCGCTGGTGGGCGGGCTGCAGCCCGGGCGCGGAGGCGGCCCTTTTGGGCACCGCCGTCAGCCGGCAAAAGCCCGGTGGGCGAAACCTCGCGCTCTTCGCGTTCTGCTGCTGCTGCTGCTGCAGTGGTGGCGAGAACTGCTGCATGCTCTGGCTCTTCTGCATGCCACCGCCGCCACCGCCGCCGCTTGGCGTCGCGGCGTCTGTTGGCAGACGCGGCAGCGAGTTGGTGGTCGTTGGCGCGCCAGGCCGCAGTAAAAGGCCACGTGGCCGCGACACCGCCGCCGCCTCCTCGTCGTCCTCTTCTTCTTCGTCGTCTTCGCCGTCGGCGGACCCGCCCGAGCCGCAAGCCGAGTCCGGCACACTCGACCGCCGTCGGTTGGGCCGCGACGCCCACGAACGGTCCTCACCGGCAACGCCGCCGCCGATGCTGCCGCAGCTGCGCACTCTGTCGAGGCGCTCGCGGCTCGGGCTGCGGTGACGGCTGAAGAGTAGATCGCCGGCCGAGCGCCGCTTAGCCGCCAGCGCCGACGCCGACGTCGCCGCCGCCTCCGACAGCCGGTTACGCGAATCGGCCGCCACGAGGGCCGACTCGAAGCTGCCGCGCCAGCTGAATCGCTCGCCGTCGCTGGCCTCCTCGGCGGCCGCGGCGGTGGCGGCCGGCGTCGAGGCATCGCCCAGCAGAAGGTCGTGGGAGCGGCTGCGCGGCAACGGCGGCTCGGCCACCGGGAAATCGTCCTCCGTGGTGGTGCTCGACGCCGACGAGATCTTGTGCTGCAGCCGCCGGTGGTGGTAGTGTTTGGTGCGCGGCGACGCCGTGGGCGGGCGGTTGCCCTCACCGCCCGACACTTCGTGCATCAGCGCCACCAGCCGGCTGCCGATGTGGTGCATCACTTTGGCGATGAGCGGCGGCGAGCCGTGCGGCGCTACCACCACCTCCGTCTCCTGCCCACCGGCTGCCATCTTCTCGAACGACGCCACCAGCTTGTGGTAGAGCAATGGTGGCGCCTCCTCCGTCGTTATCCCGCCGTCACCCTCGTCGCCTTCGCCGTCGGCGGTCGCCGCGTCAAACACCTCGATGATTTGCTGGCAGCTGGCCGAGATCTGCTGCTGCAACGCCGACTTGGAGGTGGCGGTCGCCTCCAGGTCCGAGCTGGTGTAGTCCGACGAGTCGTACGAGTCGCTCCACGCGTCCTCGCTGCTCAGGTACTCGACAATCTCCTTCACCTGGTCGTCTCTCAGCCCCGGCACGGTCTTCATCAGCCGCGTCAGCTCGCTCTCAAAGTAAACGAGCTGCGGCGGCTTGCAGCGTCGCAAGCGTGGGCTCGGCGCCGGCGTCGTGGCGGTAGCCGACCTCGGCGCCTTCTGCGACCCACCGGCCACCATCGTCTTGAAGAACTGCCGCATCTTGCACATCATCAGGTTGGTCTCCTCGTCGGAGCTCCAGTTGTTGAAGCTGTCCTTTCTGGTGAGCGAGGTGGCTGGCGGGATGCTCGCCAACGGCGCTACCTTCTTCTCCTCCTCCTCCTCCTCCTTGGCTTCGGCGCCGTTTCCCACTCGGGGCGGCGACTCAGGCTCGCGCACCAGGTCGTCGCAGCTGCCGACGAAGCCGCTGTCCCTGCTCTGCTGGTTCGTCGCCGTCGTCAGGTTCGACGGCGTCGTCGACACCTCGGGCTGCGGCGTCTTGCGACCATCGTCGCCTTCACCGTCGGTCTCGTCTTCCGCCACCGGCGACGACGAAGACGCCGTCTTCTGCTTCTTGCCGCCGCCCTTCTTGCGCTTCACCGTGTCGAATTGGCCGTCGGGACGCTCGAAACTGCTCGCGTCGTCGTGACCGCCGTCGGAAGAATCCTCGGAGATGGTCGCCTGAGGCTCCCCATTGGTGGCCGGCTCGTTGTCGAGGTTGTCCAAGGAGGAGGAGGAGTGGGAGCGACCGGTGCCTCGGGCGCGCACTAATCGCTTCCGGCGCTGCTCCGGGCTGGGGCGGCCTTCCGAGTCGCTGCCGACGCTGCCGTCGGAGTCGCGACGCTCGAAGCCCATGAAGCCGCTGAGGAAGTACTTTTCGAGGCGCGAGGAGGAGAGGTCGGGGTCTTCGCGGGTTTCTTCGGTTGTTGTGGCAACGCCGCCTCCGCCGACTGCGGAGTCGGCGCCTTCGCTGCACACGCTGCTGGTCTCGGAACCGACGTCCTCCTTGAAAAAAATAAAGTCCAAGCATGAAAATCTTGTTGACAAAGCTGTTTAAATGAAATATTACATAAAATATTGGACGAAATACACAGGAGTTCATAAGTGATTTTATCTATTGTCAGATCATTGTCGATCTAAATAAACACCTAGTACACGGTCAATTTTTTTTTTGTAAGGTAGGGATATCATCTTCTGATAATATCCGTGAACTATTTTGAACTGTTTTGGACGAATGTGAAGCGCGTCCCTCTCAATTACTTTTTGTTTCGGAAAAACACATTTTGATAAGTTTTGACATCTCAAATTTCTGCTTTTGAAACACACAAAAATTCGTCCTTCTTCCAACTAAAACACCATCAGACACACTCACATTCACTTGTTTCCAACAATTTTCAGCAAAAAAGAATGTAGTGTATTTGAAAAAATTTGCCCTTCAAAACATTCAACAAAACCCATCGAGATCAAACATATCAAAGTCTCGTGTTTCGAGGAACGATAAATTTTTTGAAAAATATCAATATTTTACGTTAAAAATTGTTGTTCTAGTCAAAACATGATCGAATTTAGAAATCTGAGATGTCAAATGGTGTATTTAGGAAAAAAGTGTTTCGACTCCGGATTCTTGTTTAGAAGACCAAGATTCGTGAATACAGATTTTTTTCCCAATTGGATCGCTAACGGAGGAAAAACTTCAACAAATGAGCATCGAGTGACATCTATAAAGTATAACCACCTCATGTTGGCAAGTTTCCATTCAGAACGACAATAAAACCATAATATGCAGCTTTAGTAGTAGAAACTCCAAACCAAATTCTCTTTCAACAAAAAAATCCCACTTACCTTGTGGACACCATCCCCGAGGCCGAAGAAGAAGTACTTCTCCAGGTCCGTAGCCGACACCGGCCTTTCCCTGCCCCCATTAACCTCCACCTCCCCCTCCTCACAACTCTCCTCCACGATGGTGTGCAACGTGAAATCGATCGCCGAGCGGTGGTAGCCGCGGAGGTCCTCCTCCTGGTCCACGGCCGAAGAGCAGGTGAGCGTCACCTCGTCGCCCGATGAGGAAGACGAGCAGCTGGTGGCAAAGTCATCGTCGTCTTCGTCTTGGTCGTCATCGCCGTGGCTGAGATTCTCCACCCAGGAGTCGTCGTCGGCGAGGCCTTCTTCGAAGGCTGAGAGGGTGTCGCCGCCCGTGATGACGGTGACGGTTTCCTCTGGTTCGCTGGGTCGGGTGTCTGCAAGCAAGAGCGTGTCTGCATGCATGGCCGGGCACTGTGGCGAGGTGGTCGAGGTCAATGTGCCTGGTGGCTGGCTCGGTTTGTGCGATATACGTCGGGATGGGCTAGAGTCTGGTCTGGAGGAATTGAGGTGGGTTTTCCGTGTGATAAATTTCTTTTAGAAGGTGGAATTCAATACAGGGTTATTCAAATTCGACGCTCATCATTGGGATCTCGAGAACCGTATGAAATACAAAGAACTTTGAATTGGGGCAAAGTAGCGGAATTTTATGGTCATCAGTTTTCAAAATATTAGACAAAAACTGAATTTTTCAATAATCTATTTCATTTTATTTTTGCTTCATTACTGGAGATACAAAAAAACTGATAGCACTTCTTCATTGCCACATTTTGTGATCTTCAAATTATTATTCTTAGATTTCGAGTTCGATGTTTCGTCTTCTCATAAACTTTTATTTTTTAAATGCGAAGATTCATATTTTTCTATTTTTTTCACCACTTTCTGACCCCTGAAATACATTGACACTATCAAAGAATTTATTTATTTCATTTATGTGTTATTGACGACTTTCAATCACAATAGAGTTGTTGATCAGGTAACCATTAGTAATGTTGTATTTTAGGTGTCAGTTCATGGTGGAAAATACAAAGAAAGGTGCATATTCGTATTGAAAAAAAAGTTGATGATGCCCAAGAGAAGGCGAAACGTCGAACTCACAATCTCAGAATGCTATTTTGAAGATCGTAAAATTTGGCAATGAAGAAGTGCTTCCAGTTGTTTTGCATTTTCAGTAAAGAAGCAAGAATAAAATGAAACAGATAATTTAAAAATTCAAACATTTCGAAAACTAAGAGAGCTTTCATGAATTTTTTTTTACCATAATAATGAACATAAAATTTCGCCCCAGAATTTGAATAACCCAGTATACTCGGATTAATCTCGCGATCAATCATCGTCTGTATCAAAGTCAGTAGCACGATTGGGTTGGAGGGTGCATTTTCGAAATACATACAATATCACATATTACGAGAAACCATAAAAAAAAATCTGATTGTCATCCAAAAAACAAAATATGATAGTGATATACAGGGTGTTTCATAATAAATGCGCAGAACTTCAGGATATGATAGCTCTTTCAAGAATATGAAAAAAAGTTCCTATTGACTTACCCTCTAAAATGCACCATTTTCGACATACAGGGCGGACATTTCCAACACTTAATTTAACTTAGTATGATTTGTTTTTTTTATTTTGCAAATATTAAGTTAACGTTTGGTTTTGTTGTTTGTTCTAATGTTTAAATAAATTTTGTATAATTATGAAAAACATTATTTAAAGAAATTGACCATGTTTTTCAACATGAAAGTTGATTTTTCTTGAAAACGGTCAACTTTAGAGCTTAAGTACCTTTTTTGTGTAGAAAACATTGGCGGTTTAAATAGGTGGCTCAAAATTGTACTTTTTCCAGTGGCCTAAAAGTTGGAGGAAGTAACACCCACTACCCCTTCAAAATCTTCACCAATTATGAATTTTAAAAAATAACAAATCAGCCCAAAACATAGCTTATTATGAGTAGAAAATGCCTACATTGTGCGATAAACGGTTCCAGGAATATTCGCAAAAAACGATTTTTTTTAATTCAACGAACGTCGAAAATGGTGCATTTTAGAGGGTAAGTCAATAGGAACTTTTTTTCATATTCTTGAAAGAGCTATCATATCCTGAAGTCCTGCGCATTTATTATGAAACACCCTGTATAGAAAAAACTCTTTGGAAAATGGAGAACGTTGAAGGTGATAAAAAAATCATCAATTGAATATCAAAAAATAAACCCAAGTAAAAATGAAATACAAAAATGAAAATAATGAAAAACAGAATATTCAATAATTGCCAAACAAATGAGGGTAGAATACTAACAAAAACACTTGAAAATGATGAAAACTCTTGGAAAAGAACAATCGAAACTTGGTACTCAACTGAGAAAAATAGAAGAATAACAAGAAAATCCATGAAAAGAATACTTGAAAAAGAAAAAAATAATAAGGATGAGAAAAACAAATAACACAAGAAAGCAATCAGGAAATATCTTAGTCATCAAATAAGAAACAAGAAATGAAAAACATTGAAATGAAATCTACTGGGAAATCCACAAAGAAATTGGCATTTTTATTCATAAAATCTTCCACGTTACTGAATGTCTTTGTACAGGGTCATTCCTTATATTTAAACAGCTTCTACAGGGTCCATCAATGAAGATAGAAAAAAAATTCAAATGCAAAATTTATATGGTTTGTTCCAAGGTTTGTTCTAGATGAAACAAATAAATATCGCTGATATAAGAAATGGGTATCAACTTCGTTCTTTTTAATAGAACACCCAGTATATTTTTCGAAAAATATAAAAGAAATTCCCCTGATATATTGGTTATTGATATCTTTTGCATTTGAAGTTTTTTTTATTTCCAATGATGAATCCTGTAGAGTGTAGAAGCTGTTTAAATATACGGAATGACCCTGTAACGAAGAATTGTCAAATCTATTGCTTTCAGATATGTAAATAGTATTTTATTAACGAATTGGTGGAATATACAGAGTGGAAGAATCAAATTACGTTTATTGATAAAAATATCAGATTCATCTACCTACTAACTCAAACTTTGGTCAGGGTCAAAAAATAAATTGGCGTCCTCGTATATTATTTCGACAATAGTATTTGCGGAGCCTATAATTAATTCGTAAAACGATAGAGAGTGAAAAATATAGCGATAATACGAGATTATATACCTATATTTACTTTAATATCTGGAAGATAATAAAAATCAACTTGAAATACTTTATCGATATTTTATGACTTGAAAATCAGGTTGATGACTATAAGGAACTTTGTAGGTTTATTCATTGACTGGGTCTAGCTTGAAAGTCTCCAAGTCAAATATTATCGAGTAAGTGGCTATCATACAACTTTTACAATTAAAAATAATGGATTTTGATGAGCGTAAATATCCTGTGAATAAATCAATAATTTCCCCAAAAAACCATCAACTCATTTCAGTACTACTTAAAAAGTCACTGTCGATCGATTTTTATGTACGCCACTGACCGACGAACTCAAAGAAGTCTTCTTGAATCAAAGTGAAAGTAGTTGACAATCGTTCCTATTGTACGATACAAAACTCGATTTGAATTGAATATTCCTTGAATTTTTTAATTACTAATCTACTTCTCGTGAATTAAAAAAATAAAACAATAGATATCTATCACGAACATTAGATGCATGCATAATAATTGTACTATTCAGGATTTTTTGCGCAAATTGCGAAGTCTGTAACTTAAAGGGGGTGAATTTTGGGACACACGCTCATACGAAAAAAAAAAGTCTCAATTTGACACGAGGTATACGCCCTTAAAATGTTCGTGTTCAATTTTGTTACACCCTGTATGTCCCCGTTTTGTCGTCACTCGTGACTCCCCCTGTATAGTAAACATTATTTGGAGCCTATCCCAGTTATCACACGAGAATTTCAGTTCAAATTTGTCTTATTAGTCCGGGTGATTTTCTCGCTACACCCAAAAGGCAGCCATCAGAGTATGGAGAAAAAAATAGCGATGAAAGAAATCAGTGAAACGATCTCCTCATTAGGCGAAAAACACTTCTGAATCCACTCGAGATTAGCCGTTATAATTTCCACATAACGGTGATTAATTAAATGCAACTGAGAGCGTGACAGATAAACGATATTTATTTTCTAAAGTAGGACGAGCGAATAGCGATCATTTTTCTTTGATTCATCGGAACATGACACCATTGATAAATCCATCTGTATAAATCCATATTGCACAAATCAAGCGATCGCAACACCAACATGGCTGCTTTAGAATAGAAAAAAAACGAAAACAATAAAATGCCAAGGTGAAATCGAAGTCGTATAGGCCGGTCAAACTTGCGAATTTTCGGTCAGGCACGTTTCGGTCGACAGCTGCAAACTTAGTGGGTATTTTATTGTTGATCATCAATGAGCAATTTTCAACCACTCGCTTGTGAACAGTGAGCGAATGGTTGGAGTAAATACATTGAAATTTCTTAAAGAAATGTGAGCATGATCAATATACGTCATATTATGACCAATAACAATTCCCAAAATTATGTGCGTTTGAGGTTATCAAGTATTGTATTCTTGAATTCATTCCAGGATTATGAATTAGCTAATTAGCAACTTTGAGTCTTTTTCAGAATGCTTCTTCTGGTAGTGACATTTCTTCTCATCTAGCTGTTAGCTAGTAGATCCGAGGTTCGATTGATTGCAAATACTAGTGACGAATGTGAGAATAAAAATGACGTAGTGTCAGATAACAATAAAAATCACCCACATCTTTGTGGATGTGAAGATCGTCGTCATTTGTACATTTTCCAAAGTGACTCAGGTGCACATAATTGTTCAGCATATTTTTGACGCTGACTGAATATTTCACTGGAGGTTGATGAACATAAATATGTGGGAAATTTTGATGGAAGTTTGAGAAATAAAGTATACTTGTTTGAAAGTGTACAAATATGAGTACTAATGAAACACAATGAGTTCAATGAGGAATTTATTTCATAAAGGAGTAATACAATTCAATCATCTACCGCAATATATAAAAAATAGTAAGAACGAAAATGTATTCAAAAAATCACTGATTGCTCATCTGAAAAATAATCCGACAGGGATTTAGTGGTCCTATATTCATTCTTATTTGGAAATCTGTACCTATTTACATACATTTTTATATTTACATACTTGTATATTTGTTTATTTATTTATTTATTTATTTTTACACTATGTTGTTATTTATATATTTTTTTTTATTGGCTTGGCATTGTCCCCCTTGTTGTAAACATTATCTTTGATAAATAAAGCATTACTTACTTACTTACAATCAACCATAACTTTCATTATTTATGCTGGCCTTCACTTTTTCCTTGGGAATACGTAATCCATGATCAAAATTAAAATTTCCAAATGTCCAGATGGAAGACTCTGTTTTCACCTCGGTGAATAAACTATTATTCCGAGAGAGTATTTACTACTTTGAACTGATAGCTTAGTAACTCACGAAGCCAATATTAATTCGTATCAACAAAACATAATACCATCACCATCGTAAATGATATTTCAATATTTATCATAACGTGTCAACATGTCGGACATCGCACCACTGCAAAAATCATCTAGGATCTAGCTACTGAAATTGTTCGAAAAAAACTGATTTAAATTCCAATTTAGAGGATACATAGAAGCATATTTTTGTCTGGAATGTGGAAATCTCTAAGTTGAACCTCCATAGGACTCCGATGTTAAAAAAATTGAACATGGATCATCCACCAAGAAAGTGGGTAAATATATAGTTTAAGGACTCTACCTTGTACAGATATGCGGTTTTGGGGAATACACGTAGTTTGGCCTCCTGATCAATAATTTCAAATGACATTTTTGGCGCTCTCAACTAGTTTCGGAGATACGGACCCCCAAAGATGGGTTTCAGGCATATATTATGTTCTGCCCGCTTGGTCTCCACCAATTTCCGATCAAAATTGATCATGCTTTTTACCAGCACACTGTACACACTCTAATTGAATGATTTAAACACATTTTCACAAATTATTCACTCGTAAAATAACAAAAATCATCCTTCCTTCTTGCATGAAAATAATTATGAATTTTGACAAATTTGATATTTTAAACAATGTTCATGTTGTCACTAACTCAATACCAATCTTATTTACTACACCTTTTCCAGTTGTATTTCAGAAACCATCAAGTTTATTTCAGGAAGCGTCAATTGAATTTCAGAATAGTCACTTGTATTTCAGAAAGTATCACTTGTATTTCAGAATTGCGAGTTTAATTTCAGAAAGCGTCAACTGTATTTCAGAATAGTCAATTGAATTTCAGAATTCGTATTATCTGTATACAAATGATATATTCTGAAATTCAAATGACGAATTCTGAAATACAATTGATGCTTTCTGAAATCGAACTCGCTATTCTGAAATACAATTGATATTTTCTGATATACAAGTGACTCTTCTGAAATTAACTCGACGCTTTCTGAAATACAACTGGAAAAGGTGTAGAAGGATGATTTTTGTTATTTTATGAGTGAATTATTTGTGAAAATGTGTTGGAATTGTTCAATTAGAGTGTGTACAGTGTGCTGGTAAAAAGCAGGAGCAATTTTGATCGGAAATTGGTGGAGAACAAGCGGGCAGAACATATTCCTGAAACCCGTCTTTGGGGAGCCGTATCTCAAAAACTAGTTGAGAGCGCCAAAAATTTCATTAGAATTTATTGATCAGGAGGCCAAACTACGTAAGTCTCCCAAAACCGCATGTCTGTACAAGGTGGAGTCCGTAAACTATATATTCACCAGAAAGTGATATGTTTCCAACCAAACTAATACGGTTTATGTGATTGAAAAATAATTCCATAACAGTTCGAACATCGACCCAGCCAGTGCACTCATCCACCGAACCATCACCTGCTGGCCGCGCTCCCTTGACCAGCCTAACGAACCGCGACCCGCTCTCACTCACCATTCACCTCTCCTTCTCCTTCTCCTCCTTCTCCTTCTCCCCCCTCCTCCTCCTCCACCTTCCCGTCGTTCGTGTGCCGCACCACGACACCGTCCGCCACCAACGTCGTCGTCTCCGACGTAACGACGCTCACCTGCCGCTGCCGACACTCGACCGGCTGTTGCGTTATCATCACGAGACTGGTGTACCTCGGCGGTGAACGCGATCCTCCACAGCTCTCCTCCCCTCCTTCCCCTAGCTGCCTGACACGCGTCAACACCACCGCGCCATCGTCGTTTTCATCTTCGTCCTCGTCGGTACCGTCGTTCACCACGAAAACGCGCGAGAAGGGCTCCTCATCGTCGCTGGAGTCGCCGCCGCTCTCCTCGGCCGCCCGAGGTGCCGCCCGAGGTGCCATGCTGCCCCGCTGGCGGTCACCGTCGTTCTGCTGTTGCTGCTGCTGCGTTCGCCACAGGTGCGCGAGCAGCAGCGGCAACAGGTGGGCGGGGCCAGCGCTGCTCGCGTTGCCATGGTGATAGGGGGCCGCCCACGCTACCGGCACGGGAACGGGCACCGGCACGGGGATGTAGCGGGCGGCGGGCGGGCCGCCGCAGTGGCGGCACGGGCGTGGGGCGGCGCAAGGCAGCAGCGCCGTAGTAGAGGGGGCCGGGCTGTCGGATGAGGTGGTGGAGGCGGTGTCGAGGAGGGGGCGGGGGGAGGTGTCGTCGTCGGTGCCGGGGTCGGAGTAGTCGCGCAGCCGCCTGGAAATGGGGGTGGGGGTGTTTTTTTTTCGTGTGACGGTGGTGGCAGTCGTTGTGAATTTCGATGAGGAACGAGATGGCGAATTATAGAAAAACAGTGAAGGGAATCCAATTAAAGAAGTACAGGGTGTCCCAAAATCGCGGGCCAACATTTGAAACTCGGTTAGAGATACATAGTCAGATAAATAAGGGAAAATAGGTGTATTTACATGCGCCACAATATGCCGCCAAGAAATAATTGACAAGTTTTTCGATTTTTGAGATATTTCGAAAAACATATATTTTTTATTTTCATTTACTTTATTTCAATAAATACGAAAAAAGGAAGACACTTATTTCTTGTAGCTGTTTTTTATTCTCTATAACTTGGCAGTATAGAATTTTTAATACGACGTTTCGTCATTCGAGGGCAGCCTTCAACTTCTTGTTTTTTTCGAAATTTTCAAACTGCATTTTAGGTATAATCATCGGAATCTCCCGTAACTTCATTACTCTTGAAACTATCGGCATTAAAAACGAAAAAAAATATCCACTATTACATCATGAGCTTGAGAAAACCTTACATACAGGTTGTCACATTAAAAAAAATATTTTTGCTAGAATAAGTACGCCACTGTATTCTGCGTAAAAATGAATATATCAAGTCCCGTTTTCATCAATGTAACTACGTAAGATACAGGAAGTGTAAAATTTAATTTTTGCCGTGTATCACAAAAACAGGAAGGGCTATGAAAGTCTGGTTTCGACAATGTTCGTTCAAAAAACTTTCTATATCCAAAGACAACTGAGATATCATGAGCACCTCACAAAATCACGTAAAAATTTCAGGGTGGACTAGGCAGTTCGGTCCAAATCATAATATATTATCATTCCTTTTTTCTCTCTTTATTCTTTTTTTTAACAGATCTAAATATTATAATAATTGCTATATTCAGCAGATCTAATATGAATGAGATGTTTGTTTGAATTTGATCTTGCTTTTTGATTTTCTGTCTGAGTGAGTTTGTATTAAGTGTTATGTAATATGTATATCTTATATTCTTATAATTTTTATATTTAGTTTTATATGTAGATACCTATGTTACTCTTCTTTTTATATTTACCTCATGTCAGTTTATGTTATTGCTTTTTGTTAGTTGTCTCTCGAAACAAGTGTTACACACTTATCGAGTATTCATTTATTCACTTTTTATCTCATTTAAGATTGTACTTTTCACATGTATTTATATATAAGTGGTGAATAAACTTATTATTATTATTATTATTATTATTATTATTCCTAAAACAAACCATGTTTTACGCCACTGGAAATTCACGTGCGTGTACTTCTCTAATTGGCTTCACTCTACCTATATTTGCTGGATTAATTGAAGTAATACAATGACGGCTAGAAAATACGAATCACATGGGAAATTCTTTTATTGATACATTTTGACAAAAAATATCGATATGTATAATCATAATCGCTTCTGCATCAACAGAAGCCATTAAACACAACAGTGCCGTTCGTCTTTTCGTCTTTGGCAGGGAATTCAAAAACATTATAAATTATATCTCACTAAGAGATGGTTGCATAAAGACGCTTAAATATTTAATTTGTCTATAAACACGGCAACGCATGCCACGGGCTTTTATGCAACCGGCACTAATTATTTGTTCAAAGATTTCAAATTTTCTGTGAATAAAATAAAAATAACTGGCGAATTTTCAGTAATATATGAAATAGTACAGAAATGTATTTTTTCTGACGAACATTTTTCATAACCAGGAGTTGTTTTTTACTCAATTTTTCAGCTCAGATTCTTTTTAAAAATTCTACTCAGCCATAAAATGTCGTTTTGAACAACTTTTTCGAATAACATTTTTCGATATTCCTCGAAATTTTCCGCCAAATACAAAAAGCCGAACAGCTCTCTACGTCTTTTAGGATTTCTTTTGATGCAGAAATGATAACACGTACGGATAATTATCAAAATTTATCAATAAAAAAAACTTCCCATACGATGCGTATTCCGCTCACCGTATGAGGAATTAGGGAAAATTCAGAGGAAATGGAAAAATAAATGAGGATGGATTGTTGATTGAAAATAACATGAATGGAATATGTTTTTCCTTATGTTTTGACAACACGAGGGTGAATATTGGAAAATAATATAAATTGTTCAATTAACAATTGAAAACATTTCAACTGGACAATCCTTATAGGCTGGAAATATTTATATTCAATATACCCTGTAGATATCAAAAAAAATTGAGTGAAAGGCATCCGGCAAGACAATACCAGGTAACGGGTTCCACAACTTCACCATTCGATAGAAAAAATATTTTTGATAGAAAAATATTCAGCAGGTCTATAGAAACTGACGTCGAAACAAGGTTGGTGCCAAAACAGATCCCTGTGGAACACCCACATTGACAGTCACTTCTTCAGATGAGACGCCGTCAGACACTACACGGAGTGATCTATTTAAACGGAAAGCACATACAGAGGGAAATGAAAGGAATCAGGAATGATTCGGAACAATAGGAAGACTAAAAGAAGGATTTTTTTTTCAGATGAATAAACTACGCTACACTAATATCGTCGCACATCAAAATGTTGCCTCTTTTAAAATCTGAATAACTTTATTCTTCTTTGAACAATTTCAATTAAGTTGACACTATTCGCTAGCCCAGTCCTTCAGCTATAATTTCGTACTTTTTCAAAACCCAGGGTTTTACCTGAAACTGTGCAAAATTTCGAAAATTTCAAAACGATCGATCCAAAATGAAGAAAAACTTTTTTTCAAAACTTTGGCAGCGGATGCATGCATATGATCTCATCACATTGAGACATTTCACGAATTTATCTCATATATTTCATTTACGGGGTGACCTCAAAAATTTTGATATTTTGGTTTTGCAGTCATAACTTTTTCCCTCGTCAACCGATTTTCATAATCTTAGGATCATTTTGAAGCTGAAACTGTAGATGAAGAGAGAAAAAGGGACATTAAAATACAGGGTTTCCTCAAAAGTGATCTGAAGTGAAGTGAATCCTCGTTGGGAGGAGAATAATTTAATAAAAATCAACTTGTTTTCGGAAGAAACATCCATTCTGGAAACGTCTCGATCTTTCTTGCTTGCGGTAATCAAAAATTAGGCGTGAAAAAAATCCTATTGAAGCGGTATGTTCAAAAAAAATCCGCCCATTGTTCGTTTGAACATTGTGAACATCAGAAAAAAAAAACAGAAAAGAAAATATTCAGATTTTGACAGTGCAAGGAAATTAGTGCTGCGTAGTTCAGTAGGGACTAAAAAAAAATCGAAGAAATTTAGAGCCAACAAAATCAACGCACCTCCTGTACACGATAGGCGACCCAATGGGCGACTCTAGTGCCGCCCGCCTGCCCACCCTGGGCGAGCCCAAGGGCGGGGAGGACGCCCATCCCTGGGCGCGCCCACCAACGCCCCCCGCCCCCGGCTCGAAATAATCCCAGTCGCACTCGTCGAGTGGAAAACTCGACGCCGTCGAATTGCTGTCTTCGTCCTCCTCCTCCTCCTCCACCTCCTCCCCATCCTCCCTGGAGGAGGTCTCCTCCTTGGAGGAGCCGTCCGAGGTGTTGATGAACACCAGCTTGTAGTCGTTGCCATCGAGAGGCGGCACCACGTCCTCCGAAAGGTCGGTGTCGTGGTGACCTCTGCGCCAACCTGATTTCGGTCACATTGAGTTTTGGGTCGGGCGCGGGTTAGTGTTCGGAAGCCCACCACCAGGTTAATATACAAATCCTGCTGCGTTTTTTTTTTTTTTTTTTTTTTTTTTCTTTTTTTTTTTTTTTTTTTTTTTTTTTTTTTTTTTTTTTTTTTTTTTTTTTTTTTTTTCTTTTCTTCGATTCCGTCCACTTGTATATCATAGTAGGTCATATTTTTCGCACGATATAAATTTATATCACGTGACCACCAATATGGAGATAATTTTTGAAAATTTATCACGGTTGTGAAGAATGTGGAAATACTTTTGTTGATGATCTTGATAATCACGAAAAATAACTGAATAATTTCTTGAGAAAATAATGAAAATTATGTAGTTGAAGTAGAAAATGTCTCAAGAATGTATTTCATAAAATTCAATTGTGGTAATTTGGTCTATTCTGTATCACTGTTTGGAAAACAAACAGCGCAGTTATACAGGGTGTTTCATAGTGGGTGGAACATTAGAAGTACCTGGAGAACAGAAAAACCGATCATTTCGAAAATTTGTGGGCGTGGATAATCAGACTTGCTCTATCCGTCTAAAATATTTTCATCAATACAGTGTTGCCGCTTGTATCAGAAAGTAGTAGCTACTTTGTTATTTCAAATGGAACACCCTGTATTTTGTTAGATTTTTGAATTCTTCCTGAAAATCTGATTTTGTCGACCTATTATACTTGGGGTATAGCGAAAAAGATTACAGAGATATAGGGTGTGAAAAATCGAGATTTTTCAACTTTAGGAATTTTTTGTGTCGAAACTAATCATTTCTGCTGAAAACGGCTTACATGTCCCTATCTTATCTTTCCATTTACTATCTACTGACATTCAATAGAAACAAATAGAGGGTGATGCACAACTCAAAATTCTGAACCACCCGTATTCGTTTCAATTAAATATCAATCGACAGTAAATGAAAAGTTGAGATAGGGACATGTGAGCCGTTTTGAGCAGAAATGAATAGTTTCGACACAAAAAATTCCTAAAGTTGAAAAATCACGATTTTTCACACCCTATATCTCTGTTATCATTCACCCTAGACCACAAGTATAAGGCATTGATGTTATCATTCACCCTAGACCACAAGTATAAGGCATTGACGAAATCAGCTCTTCAGGGAGAATTCAAAAATCTAACAAAATACAGGGTGTTCTATTTGAAATAACAAAGTAGCTACTACTTTCTGATACAAGCGGCAACACTGTATTGTTGAAAATATTTCAGGCGGATAGAGCAAGTTTGATTACCCACGTCCACACATTTTCGAAATGATCTGTCTTTCTGTTCTCCAGATATACTTCTAATGTTCCATCCACTGTGAAACACCCGGTATAATATGAACCATTGCAAGGTCATACAGTTATTTTTTTTAATTCTGGACTAGTTCAATATTATTCTTACAGACTAGTTCAAAATTATTCTTACAAGTTATTCAAAACCGAGAAGAACAGCGTTTTCAGTCAACAAAAATCCTTGGAATATTGCAATTCTCAATAAATATTTCAGATAGATATTCTATATATTCGTTCAAAAATCCTTTCAAGAACGACTTTTTCAAAAAACTTTTCGCTATTTTTAAAAATAAGCACTTTTTGACCATTCAAAATGTGAAATCCGAAAAAACTACTGGTGTATGTAAAATGATACCCTAAATCTAAAAATGGAAAAATATACAGGGGGTTCCATTTGAAAAGCAAAAGTTGGGGTCACTTCCGGTTAGACCGGAAGTGATGGAATACAATTTTTCTCTTTCCAAAAATGAACAATATCATATAGTTGCTACCCACCAAATTTCAAATTTCGATCTCGAATGATTCAAAAGTTACAGCTCTGGCCGATTTTTGTGCACACCTCTGTATATGTTGCGAAGATTATGGTTCACGCTGTATATAATTTTATATGATGAATTTCTTTGTAAGAAGTTCTGAAAAAAATTAGGCCATCATCAATAATCCCTTAGCCGCAACATCTCAACAACCATATACAGGGCGATTCAGGTACACCTAGAATATTTTCGAATCTACAGCTATTCAGGGGGTGCTAAAACGTTCTTTAATTTTCTCATCAATGTTGTGGATGAAGGAAGTGGATAAAAATATACATATTTATAGAGAATATTAAGGAGCAAAATTTGATTATCTGGGAGAAAGTACGACGATTTGATTTTTTTTTATTCATCACATTGTACAAAAATTCAGTATAAAAATCTGCTATATAGGAATGAACATAAATACAGTGAACTCATTAAAAGTACACAGTTTTGCTTTCCCGCATCAATTTACAAACCAATCCAATCAAAAAGAAGTATTTTGATCTTAAAAGACCCCTGTATAAATAACGATGAAAATATATGCAAGTCATGAAAGTATAAAGGGTAGGTAGATACCTACTGTATTTTCAAGCAGAAATATCGCAATGCTCGATTAAAGATGACTCACTGTGAATGTATCATATTACCCACGTAAGATATATTTCAATGACCCATTGAAAAAATTCAGTGGGCTAGTTGGGAAATTGTCACCATATGCCGAGCGATTTTTTCAATATCTACCTCCCAACCACTGAAAAAATACACCCATATCAGCAGAATTCAGCGATTCAGCGTTTCTGTTGCAGGAATTCAAAACCACTACATATTCAACATTTTATTATCGTTCCAAGGAAAAAATAACAATCTAACTAATTAAAGAAAAGTCTGTGGCAAAAAAAAACTTTTGTTTTGATGCCAAACCACAAAAAAAAATTTATTATCGTAAGCCAAAAAAGGTGAGTACGAAAACGCGATAATATGAAGAATCGACGAGTTTCTCTCTCATATTTATTGAGTATTAATTATGGAAGAGTATTCATTTCCAGTATAAGGGTGAAATAATTTGGTAAGAATATTGAGAAAATCATCAATCCACAGCAAATTGGAAGTAAGAAGTGGAAAACTGATGATAAGCTGAATGTTTTATGTCGAGAAATATCGATTGCTTTCCTCTAGACAATTGTATAATAAAAGAGGGAGCTTTCGTTGAGAGATTACTTCAGTCTAGAAGCAATCAACTCTGATCCATTTTGTTGGTTTCCATTAAATCTCATCAGCGCTGTATTCTCATATCTTCTGGAGGAAAATTCAGTGAAAACAAAACTGTGGCAGAGTTTTCCTGCAATGAATCCAACGGTCAGGAGATTTCATCGATTCATAATATACTCTAATTAGTTTCAAGCTACAGAACAATCTGGCGACTTTGTCGAGATGATTTTTACGTTCGTCGGTTTGAACAATGATAATTCCCTTTTTTTTTGTGAGTATGGAAATCGTATAGTAGTTGATAAAAAATCGGATAAAATACGTTACCGTAGCAACACTAGCATTTATATGGTTCGTTTATCAAGCATTGCGCGTTGCATCAGTTTGACAATCTCTTAAATGTCAAAAACATAATTGAACAGTAAATAATATTCAATTGAGTATGTTGAGATTTGGAAATATTCATTCCTCTACTTGTTGTTCTTTCAGTTTGTTGAATGAAGTTCGATTGAATTGAGTTTTCTATTCATGGATTGTCTTACCAAATACCACGCGAACTCAGATTAAGCAGGATATTTTTACGGTAGTTTTCTTATAATTACTTTTATATAGGAAATTTAACTCGATCTACTCTGACAAAATCACTCGAGCTATGATCTCGTTAAATTGCCAATAAAAGTAGGTATTCGAAAATAACCACAAAAAATATCCGGCCAAAGCTGAGCTCTTGTAGTATCACCCCAAAAATTTTGTCGACGTTTATGGGTAAAAACTTCACATTCAACTTCAGATATTAAGTACCACTTCTGTAATAATTATTCAAAGTATCCAGACGGTATCGGTAAATAATGATGAACCGAATTGTTGATTCACAATTAACGATAATATTTCAAAATAGCCGATGCGGAATTGGTGGAACGATAGCGGCTGACTAAGAAAACTGTCAAGTGTAAATGAGAATCAAATTCGTGTTCTACGATTATTGAAATTGTTCATCTTGATTAACGGAAATCACAGTAAATATAATAGAAACAAGATTTAAACGGTCAATCTCGTCGAAGTTGTAATTTATTTTACTGTTTATACACAGCCGTACGGTCAACTAACCACTTGTATGCTTGCTTGGCGTCTAGACCAATAAGAAACGAGGTCGAACCTTCCCTATTTCAATAATATTTCGGTGTGATTTTTTCTTACCGCATACCACTCTAGCTTCAATTAAAACTGCAATATTTTTCTCCAACACGAATATTTTGTAGAAAATTCCCAAAATATTCGTGTTTTCGAAAAACATTTCCATTATCTATCGACGGTCACCCCAACTAAACTCACCCCTCACCCCCACGTCCCTTCTACCCCCAACTCCCTGCCAGCTGGCCAGCCGCATCGTTCGCCTTTTTTTCGCACTCGCACCGAACCTTCTCGAAAAACATTACACTAACAATTGAAGGCGAATAGCGACTGGTCCAGCAGCCAAGCCAACAATACGAAGAGATTTTGTCCTCCACCAATCGACTGACTGCCCACTCGGAAGGCATGGGCGGCGTTAGTGGGCAAGACAACTACGGGGGGGGGGGCGTCGATATGTTCGGGCTGAAGAAATGCTCCTTTATGGTGGATTTATGCAGCGATTTTAAGTCATAAGTCGTAAGAAGTTCAATCATTGCTTTTAAATGTTTCCATTCATACACTTGACATAAGTTTTAAGTTGCAAGTCATAAGTTTTAAGTCGTAAGAATGTTGGCCAACTTTCATCTCTTATGGCTTAAAACTTAAAACTGATGATCATATTTGCGCATGCGTTCGAAGTTTTCAATTCTGTGACGGTTTTTTATAGGTTATTGTCTTTGATTGTGTTGTTCATTCAAATTTATATCAAAATCATTAGATTATAAAAAGAAAAAATGAATATTGATGACCACTGACACAACCACAGAAATTGACCAATGGGAGAAGTTACCCTTAAGACATGACAGTCCTTAATAATTCCTGCATGAATGGTCCTTTTTTCTTTATGTCTTAAATCTTATTACTAAAAACTTACGACTTAAAACTTATGACTTGAAATTGCTGCATAAATCCACCATCAGTCAACACGATTCAAAATTGTGCTTATGTTAATGTTAAGGTCGAAAGTTGAACCTGTGATATCAAATGGGACGATTTTAACAATATTGAATTTATGCTAAAATCATGTGGCATTGAAATTTCCAACTTTGCTAAAAACATGGCGTGCGCGTCAAAGTTTCATGGGAGCTGTCAAGAACGATACTTGTTCCATGGTTAATGTTTTTGTCTTAGCATGGAAGGTTCATTTGGCTTAGAAATGACAACCGCTTGAAAAAGGTCTCAAGAAGAGCATACATTATAATTTTGTCCATAAAATTTATTGTCTTTTGTCGCTTTCAGTAACTGTCATTCTTAAAATTATGCTAAAATTAATACTTAGGTATAGGTTTCATGCAATATTATTTTTATGCTTATGTTTACGATGATGCTTATGCTAAAGTTGTGTTTAATCGAAAGATTCGTTTCGCTATCAGAGTTCGGTTTGCAGCCAGCCTTGGCGCGAGATGAGTCTGTAATGGACCGAAAAAGTGTGACGTCAAAGCTATGCTAAGTTGATTTGTCAAAATCGCTCAACAGTAAACTGGGCTTTACGCTTGTGCGTCCTATTTAAATTATTTCAATGTCATCATTGTTACCAATCGAAGGTGTTTCTGTTATTTATCGATATCAAATCAATTGTTTTCAATAAAAACTTGAAATTAATGCAATGCTAAACGCAATATTTATCTGTTGATTGTTTGCGTCGTTGTGGAATGTATCAAAGTACCCTCGTATACTTTCGCACCATGGCAATATTTATTGTTTTTGTGCATGGTACCGAGGCTCGTATTGACACCTGATACACTTTACCACATTTATAAATATTGCATGGTGGGACGTAACAACCGATTACCGAAGGAGATATAGATAATGTGGTGGGATTGTTCCAAAGAATGGAATAAGGATGGTGACTGCTATTGTGCGAATGAATCTCAAAAAACTATAATAATCCGTTCAGAACGTTTGTTTCAACAAGCTTACGGTTGTCCAGAAAGACGTGCTATCTATAAACGACCTAAATATAAAGCTCAATTTATAAACTCCACTGCGGTAGCTACAATTTTGACGCTGCCGTTACTGTTCGTTGATGGAATATGCTAAAAAATAAACATCTGTTCATAAACTACGCAGCTGACGCAGGTGCTGTCGGACATTTTCTCAATACATTTTGGAACGGCAACGTCAATTGTAGCTACGGCAGCAAAATTTATAAATTGAGCTCAAATCACTCATCTGACTCATATAAGTACCAACAGAAGGATATTATATATATTTGGGTTCCTAGTGGCTTTGTTGTTCGAAGGTTTCAATGATGTTTTGTAACATACAAGATGTCCTGTTATATTTCGACCCCTACCTACATCAGCTACATGTTTTGGAAAAAAATCTCAAATATAAAAGTTGTAGGCTTTCACCGGTACTATCTTTGGGCACTTCCAAAACAAACAAATGATAATAGCAAAATTGAAAAAAAAATTTTTTTTCTTAAATGCAACACCCCATATATTTTCATTTATTTTAAAAGACTTGTTTCTTCTGTTTCCAAATATATATAGTTTGCTTAAGTTCCCTCGAGCCGTTTTCTACTTGTTTAGCATAGAATATCTAATAAATATTACCAATAAAATTCAGATTGCCGTGAACGAAATAAAATTTCATAAAAATCAGGGGATCAACTGAAAAAAACACGATATTCTATTAGTCATTTTGATTCAATATTTTAAGCTGAATTAGTGCAAAACGGCTCGAAGGAAAATTAGCAAACTATATATATACTTATCTGTGAACGGAAGAAAACAATCTCACTATACATAGTTGAAATATACCATTCCATTTAAAAAAAATATATTTTGTAATGTTTTCAATTTTGCGATTCTCATTTGTTTGTTTTGGAAATGCCAAAAGATTTAGTACCGGTGAAACCCTACAACTTTTATATGCAATGTTATATTACAGGACACCCTGTACCTTCAAGGATCAAGCCTGTTTCGAACATGCTGTTTATCTTTTGGCGCTAGTTTATGCATCCGACTGTTTTGTCACTCGCTTTTTGGTCTCTTTGCTATTTTTATTTTATACGCTTTCCTTAATTTGGCGCTATTTTGTCAAACTTTCTTATTACACATTACTTGTCCAATGTTATTTCAGTCGCGCGATTATAAACCAGCAATGTTTTGTCACACGCTAGTTTATCTGTTTTTTTTTTCGACATTGTTCCATTGTCACTGCGCTTTTTTGTTGAACGCTTTCAAGACTCAAGTATTTGCAATGTTTTATCACATAATATTTTGTCTCAGCGCTGAATTTTATACACATTGCACATGATTTTCGTTTCTCAACGCTGTTTTGTTACACAATATTTTTCTTCATCGCACAATTATTATCTTCCTGATCTCTGCACTATTTTGATTGATTTTTTTTTCAGCGTTGTCCAATTTCTTTATCACTCTTTTGGTGTCGACACTGTTTCATCAACATGATTTCCCGACGCTGTTTCGTTGAACGATGTCTTGTCACATTATATTCAATTTCAGCGCTGATTTGTCATTTTCCTGGACTCAGCACTGTTAGTTAGTTAGCGTATTTTTAATTTCAGCGTTGTTTTGTTAATTTTTCCCGGTTTTGATATTGTCTCATTAGCATGATTTGTCTCGGCGCTATTTTGTAGAACACTTTTTAGTATTCGCGCTGTTTTATCCCAAATTTCAACTCAGCAAGTTTCTTGCATCAACACGGTTGTCTAGATACACTTTTTTTGTATCGATAATGTATGAAGTGTTAGCGCTGTTTTGTCACTTGATATTTTGTCTCAGCGCTGATTTTTGCCACTATTTTGTCTCAGCACTATTTTTGACACACTTAATATTTTGTTCCAGCGTTTCTTGTTGATTCTGGTCACAGCACTGTTTTAGTTGACGTTCTTTAGTTTCAGCGTTGTCTTGTTGCACTTTTTTGTTCGGCAGTGTTTCGCCGCTGTTTTGTAGAACGCTTTTTAGTATCTGCGCTAATTCATCACATATTTTATCTTAGCGATGATTCGCCAAGTTTCTTGCATCAACACGGTTGTCTAGATAAACTTTTTTTTGTATCGATAATGTATGATGTGTTAGCGCTGTTTTGTAACTTGATATTTTGTCTCAGCGCTGATTTTTGCCACTATTTTGTCTCAGCACTATTTTTGACATACATAATATTTTGTTCCAGCGTTTCTTGTTGTTCCTGGTCTCTGCACTGTTTTAGTTAACGTTCCTTAGTTTCAGCGTTGTCTTGTTGCACTTTTTTGTTCGGCAGTGTTTCGCCGCTGTTTTGTAGAACGCTTTTTAGTATCTGCGCTAATTCATCACATATTTTATCTTAGCGATGATTCGCCAAGTTTCTTGCATCAACACGGTTGTCTAGATAAACTTTTTCTTGTATCGATAATGTATGATGTGTTAGCGCTGTTTTGTAACTTGATATTTTGTCTCAGCGCTGATTTTTGCCACTATTTTGTCTCAGCACTATTTTTGACATACATAATATTTTGTTCCAGCGTTTCTTGTTGTTCCTGGTCTCTGCACTGTTTCAGTTAACGTTCTTTAGTTTCAGCGTTGTCTTGATGCACTTTTTTGTTCGGCAGTGTTTCGCCGCTGTTTTGTAGAACGCTTTTTAGTATCTGCGCTAATTCATCACATATTTTATCTTAGCGATGATTCGCCAAGTTTCTTGCATCAACACGGTTGTCTAGATAAACTTTTTTTTGTATCGATAATGTATGATGTGTTAGCGCTGTTTTGTAACTTGATATTTTGTCTCAGCGCTGATTTTTGCCACTATTTTGTCTCAGCACTATTTTTGACATACATAATATTTTGTTCCAGCGTTTCTTGTTGTTCCTGGTCTCTGCACTGTTTTAGTTAACGTTCCTTAGTTTCAGCGTTGTCTTGATGCACTTTTTTGTTCGGCAGTGTTTCGCCGCTGTTTTGTAGAACGCTTTTTAGTATCTGCGCTAATTCATCACATATTTTATCTTAGCGATGATTCGCCAAGTTTCTTGCATCAACACGGTTGTCTAGATAAACTTTTTTTTGTATCGATAATGTATGATGTGTTAGCGCTGTTTTGTAACTTGATATTTTGTCTCAGCGCTGATTTTTGCCACTATTTTGTCTCAGCACTATTTTTGACATACATAATATTTTGTTCCAGCGTTTCTTGTTGATTCTGGTCACAGCACTGTTTTAGTTGACGCTCTTTAGTTTCAGCGTTGTCTTGTTGCACTTTTTTGGTCGGCAGTGTTTCGCCGCTGTTTTGTAGAACGCTTATTAGTATCTGCGCTAATTCATCACATATTTCATCTTAGCGATGATTCGCCAAGTTTCTTGCATCAACACGGTTGTCTAGATACACTTTTTTTTGTATCGATAATGTATGATGTGTTAGCGCTGTTTTGTCACTTGATATTTTGTCTCAACGCTGATTTTTGCCACGATTTTGTCTCAGCACTATTTTTGACATACATAATATTTTGTTCCAGCGTTTCTTGTTGTTCCTGGTCTCTGCACTGTTTCAGTTAACGTTCTTTAGTTTCAGCGTTGTCTTGATGCACTTTTTTGTTCGGCAGTGTTTCGCCGCTGTTTTGTAGAACGCTTTTTAGTATCTGCGCTAATTCATCACATATTTCATCTAAGCGATGGTTTGTCAAGTTTCTTGCATCAACACGGTTGTCTAGATACACTTTTTTTTGTATCGATAATGTATGATGTGTTAGCGCTGTTTTGTCACTTGATATTTTGTCTCAACGCTGATTTTTGCAACTATTTTGTCTCAGCACTATTTTTGACATACATAATATTTTGTTCCAGCGTTTCTTGTTGTTCCTGGTCTCTGCACTGTTTTAGTTGACGCTCTTTAGTTTCAGCGTTGTCTTGTTGCACTTTTTTGTTCGGCAGTGTTTCGCCGCTGTTTTGTAGAACGCTTTTTAGTATCTGCGCTAATTCATCACATATTTTATCTTAGCGATGATTCGCCAAGTTTCTTGCATCAACACGGTTGTCTAGATAAACTTTTTCTTGTATCGATAATGTATGATGTGTTAGCGCTGTTTTGTAACTTGATATTTTGTCTCAGCGCTGATTTTTGCCACTATTTTGTCTCAGCACTATTTTTGACATACATAATATTTTGTTCCAGCGTTTCTTGTTGTTCCTGGTCTCTGCACTGTTTTAGTTAACGTTCCTTAGTTTCAGCGTTGTCTTGATGCACTTTTTTGTTCGGCAGTGTTTCGCCGCTGTTTTGTAGAACGCTTTTTAGTATCTGCGCTAATTCATCACATATTTTATCTTAGCGATGATTCGCCAAGTTTCTTGCATCAACACGGTTGTCTAGATAAACTTTTTTTTGTATCGATAATGTATGATGTGTTAGCGCTGTTTTGTAACTTGATATTTTGTCTCAGCGCTGATTTTTGCCACTATTTTGTCTCAGCACTATTTTTGACATACATAATATTTTGTTCCAGCGTTTCTTGTTGATTCTGGTCACAGCACTGTTTTAGTTGACGCTCTTTAGTTTCAGCGTTGTCTTGTTGCACTTTTTTGGTCGGCAGTGTTTCGCCGCTGTTTTGTAGAACGCTTATTAGTATCTGCGCTAATTCATCACATATTTCATCTTAGCGATGATTCGCCAAGTTTCTTGCATCAACACGGTTGTCTAGATACACTTTTTTTTGTATCGATAATGTATGATGTGTTAGCGCTGTTTTGTCACTTGATATTTTGTCTCAGCGCTGATTTTTGCCACTATTTTGTCTCAGCACTATTTTTGACATACATAATATTTTGTTCCAGCGTTTCTTGTTGATCCTGGTCTCTGCACTGTTTTAGTTAACGTTCTTTAGTTTCAGCGTTGTCTTGATGCACTTTTTTGTTCGGCAGTGTTTCGCCGCTGTTTTGTAGAACGCTTTTTAGTATCTGCGCTGTTGTGCCACATGATATTCATTCAACACAAATCACACCCTCACGTCACCCCAGCATGATTATTATTCACTTTTAGCTCATTTTTGTCGCGGCGCTATTTTGCAGCGAGCTTTTCAGTTGCGGCGCTATTTGGCGCGCTATTTCGTGCATCATTTTGGTTCGTGCAGCATGCATTGGAAAAAAGAAAACGAGCAACCACTCACCGCCTTCCGAGGAAGATGGCTGCTTTCGACGCACCGTGACCTTTCTGAAGACAGTGCCGCTGATCGGCTCGATGTCGCAGAGTTCCACAGGGTCCGGTGCGGGGGCCGTCTCCTCGCTGGCGTACTGCAGCTGAAACAGAACGGACGTTGCAGTATTTTTTGTGCGGTTAACAGGCTCGTAATAAGGAACACGTTACTTTGTAACCGAGGGGGAAACCGCGCTCAAAATTGTGTACACCAAACTTAAATTTTGCAAGGAATTCCAAGGAATTCCAAAGAATTTCAAGGAATTCCAAAGAATTCCAAATGTTCGTACATCAGAATCCAAGGAATTTCAAAAAATTCCAAAGAATTCCAAAGAATACCAAGGAATTTCATAGAATTCCAAAATATTCCAAGGAACTCCAAAGAATTCCAAGGAATTCCAAAGAATACCAAGGAATTTCTTAGAATTCCAAAATATTCCAAGGAACTCCAAAGAATTCCAAGGAATTCCAAAGAATTCCAAGGAATTCCAAAGAATTCCAAAGAATACCAAGGAATTTCATGGAATTCCAAAATATTTCAAGGAACTCCAAAGAATTCCAAGGAATTCCAATGAATTCTAAAGAATACCAAGGAATTTCATAGAATTCCAAAGAATTCCAAAGAATATCATGGAATTTCATAGAATTCCAAAATATTCCAAGGAACTCCAAAGAACTCCAAAGAATTCCAAAGAATTCCAAGGAATTTCAAAGAATTCCAAAGAATACCAAGGAATTTCATAGAATTCCAAAATATTCCAAGGAACTCCAATGAATTCCAAGGAATTCCAAAAAATTCCAAGGAATTCCAAAAAATTCCAAAGAATTCCAAAGAATACCAAGGAATTTCATAGAATTCCAAAATATTCCAAGGAACTCCAAAGAATACCAAGGAATTCCAAGGAATTCCAAAGAATTCCAGGGAATTTCAAATGTTCATACATCAGAATTCCAGAATTAGAATCCAAGGAAATTCAAAGAATTCCAAGGAATTCCAAAGATTTTCAAGGAGTTTCAAAGAATTCCAAAGAATTTCAAAGAGTTCCAAAAAATTTCAAGGAATTATAGGCAATTCCAAAGAATTCCAGGCAATTCCAAGGAATTATTTGGAATTCAAAATGTTCGTATATCAGAATTCCAAAATTAGAATCCAAGGAAATCCAATGAATTCCAGGAATTTCCAAGAAATTTCAAGGAATTCCAAAGGATTTCAAAGAATTCCAAGGAATTTCAGTGAATTTCAGGCAATTCCTCAAAATTCATAATGTTCGTATATCAGAATTTCAGGATTAGAATCCAAGGAATTTCAAAAAATTCCAAGGAATTCCAAAAAATTCCAAGGAATTCCAAAGAATTCCAAAGAATTCCGAAGACTTCCGAAAAATTCCAAAGAATACCAAGGAATTTCATAAAATTCCAAGGAACTCCAAAGAATTCCAAGGAATTACAAAGAATTCCAGGGAATTCCAAATGTTCGTACATCAGAATTCCAGAATTAGAATCCAAGGAAATTCAAAGAATTCCAAGGAATTCCAAGGACTTCTAAGGATTTTCAAAGAGTTTCAAAGAATTACAAAGAATTTCAAAGAGTTTCAAGGAGTTCCAAATAATTTCAAGGGATTTCAAAGAGTTCCAGGCAATTCCAAAGAATTCCAGGCAATTCCAAGGAATTATTTGGAATTCAAAATGTTCGTATATCAGAATTCCAAAATTAGAATACAAGGAAATCCAATGAATTCCAGAAATTTACAAGGAATTCCAAAGGATTTCAAAGAATTCCAAGGAATTCCAAGGAATTCCAAGGAATTCCAAAGATATCCAGGCAATTCCAAGGAATTCCTCAAAATTCAAAATGTTCGTATATCAAGGAAATCCAAAGAATTCCAGGAATTTTCAAGGAATATCGACCGATATTCAATAATTAATCGTTCCAGAGTGGAATAGTAGCTACTTTTCCTTTGGTCCTGATCACACTTTCCATTTCGAAGTTGAATTCATATTTTGTCACTTTTTTACCTCAGTGCTGTTTTGTCATTATATTTTCAGCGCTGTTTGGTACTATTTTACTTTTTCTTCATTTTTCTTTTCATTGAACTCTTTAGCAAAATTTCACTTGCAGGCGCTTTTTTGTAACACACTTTTTTACTTTCAGCGCTATTTTGTTTTTGGTGCCTCCCCGTTGCTAAATGATGATAAATACCTCGTTTATCGTGAAAGCTTTCTCCGAACAGGCAGATAAAGTCTGACTCCCCATCGGGGGATGATCTCCCCTTGACGAGCGAGAAGGGAAATCATCCCCCTCCACCATAGCGTCAGCTGTGCCACTCTCGAAGCTCACGATTTTTCTCGACATTTCCGGCGTCGGGGCGACTAAAAAAAAATCAAATTAAAGTCGAGAAACAAATCGAAGATCCGATTCTCACCTTTGGTGGTGCCCCCCTCCTCTTTCGAGCTCCCCTCCTCGCTGCTCCCCTCGCTCGGCATTCCTGATCGCCTCTGAGGCCTCTTCCCCTCCCTCGTTCGCTTCTGATCGGCGAGCCTCATCAAGGGGTTGACCCGCGTCTGGCTACGCGGGGATTTCTTCGCCTCCCTTTGGAGGTCCCCTGGAGATGATGTCGGTGGGGGGGTGTGGTACACGTCTTCAGATTGGGTTCTTCTGGCTGGCGATGTCTTTCTGATGGGTAGGATGAAATAGGTTTGTGAGTGCATCAATGTTGAAGCTTTGAAGTCGGAATTATATGTATTTTTTATTTTGGGAGCTGATATCAAAGAGTAGAGCGAAGCAGAGAGCAAATAAGAGAGCAAAGCAGGGAGCAAAGCAGAGAGCTAATGAGAGAGCAAAGCAAAGAGCAAAGCAAAGAGCAAAGCAAAGAGCAAAGCAAAGAGCAAAGCAAAGAGCAAAGCAAAGAGCAAAGCAAAGAGCAAAGCAAAGAGCAAAGCAAAGAGCAAAGCAAAGAGCAAAGCAAAGAGCAAAGCAAAGAGCAAAGCAAAGAGCAAAGCAAAGAGCAAAGCAAAGAGCAAAGCAAAGAGCAAAGCAAAGAGCAAAGCAAAGAGCAAAGCAAAGAGCAAAGCAAAGAGCAAAGCAAAGAGCAAAGCAAAGAGCAAAGCAAAGAGCAAAGCAAAGAGCAAAGCAAAGAGCAAAGCAAAGAGCAAAGCAAAGAGCAAAGCAAAGAGCAAAGCAAAGAGCAAAGCAAAGAGCAAAGCAAAGAGCAAAGCAAAGAGCAAAGAGCAAAGAGCAAAGAGCAAAGAGCAAAGAGCAAAGAGCAAAGAGCAAAGAGCAAAGAGCAAAGAGCAAAGAGCAAAGAGCAAAGAGCAAAGAGCAAAGAGCAAAGAGCAAAGAGCAAAGAGCAAAGAGCAAAGAGCAAAGAGCAAAGAGCAAAGAGCAAAGAGCAAAGAGCAAAGAGCAAAGAGCAAAGAGCAAAGAGCAAAGAGCAAAGAGCAAAGAGCAAAGAGCAAAGAGCAAAGAGCAAAGAGCAAAGAGCAAAGAGCAAAGAGCAAAGAGCAAAGAGCAAAGAGCAAAGAGCAAAGAGCAAAGAGCAAAGAGCAAAGAGCAAAGAGCAAAGAGCAAAGAGCAAAGAGCAAAGAGCAAAGAGTGTGAGAGCAAAGCAGTGAGAGAGCAAAGCAGTGAGAGAGCAAAGCAGTGAGAGAGCAAAGCAGTGAGAGAGCAAAGCAGTGAGAGAGCAAAGCAGTGAGAGAGCAAAGCAGTGAGAGAGCAAAGCAGTGAGAGAGCAAAGCAGTAAGAGAGCAAAGCAGTAAGAGAGCAAAGCAGTGAGAGAGCAAAGCAGTGAGAGAGCAAAGCAGTGAGAGAGCAAAGCAGTGAGAGAGCAAAGCAGTGAGAGAGCAAAGCAGTGAGAGAGCAAAGCAGTGAGAGAGCAAAGCAGTGAGAGAGCAAAGCAGTGAGAGAGCAAAGCAGTGAGAGAGCAAAGCAGTGAGAGAGCAAAGCAGTGAGAGAGCAAAGCAGTGAGAGAGCAAAGCAGTAAGAGAGCAAAGCAGTGAGAGAGCAAAGCAGTGAGAGAGCAAAGCAGTGAGAGAGCAAAGCAGTGAGAGAGCAAAGCAGTGAGAGAGCAAAGCAGTAAGAGAGCAAAGCAGTGAGAGAGCAAAGCAGTGAGAGAGCAAAGCAGTGAGAGAGCAAAGCAGTGAGAGAGCAAAGCAGTGAGAGAGCAAAGCAGTGAGAGAGCAAAGCAGTAAGAGAGCAAAGCAGTGAGAGAGCAAAGCAGTGAGAGAGCAAAGCAGTGAGAGAGCAAAGCAGTGAGAGAGCAAAGCAGTGAGAGAGCAAAGCAGTAAGAGAGCAAAGCAGTGAGAGAGCAAAGCAGTGAGAGAGCAAAGCAGTGAGAGAGCAAAGCAGTAAGAGAGCAAAGCAGTGAGAGAGCAAAGCAGAGAGGGGAGCAAAGCAGAGAGGGAGCAAAGCAGATCAATAAAGCAGAGCAATAAAGCAAAGCAATAAAGCAGAGCAATAAAGCAGAGCAATAAAGCAGAGCAATAAAGCAGAGCAATAAAGCAAAGAGGAAGCAGAAGGAGAGAGCAAAGCAGAGAGTGAGAGAGAGAGAGAGCAAAGCAGTGAGAGAGCAAAGCAGTGAGAGAGCAAAGCAGTGAGAGAGCAAAGCAGTGAGAGAGCAAAGCAGTGAGAGAGCAAAGCAGTGAGAGAGCAAAGCAGTGAGAGAGCAAAGCAGTGAGAGAGCAAAGCAGTGAGAGAGCAAAGCAGTGAGAGAGCAAAGCAGTGAGAGAGCAAAGCAGTAAGAGAGCAAAGCAGTGAGAGAGCAAAGCAGTGAGAGAGCAAAGCAGTGAGAGAGCAAAGCAGTGAGAGAGCAAAGCAGTGAGAGAGCAAAGCAGTAAGAGAGCAAAGCAGTGAGAGAGCAAAGCAGTGAGAGAGCAAAGCAGTGAGAGAGCAAAGCAGTGAGAGAGCAAAGCAGTGAGAGAGCAAAGCAGTGAGAGAGCAAAGCAGTAAGAGAGCAAAGCAGTGAGAGAGCAAAGCAGTGAGAGAGCAAAGCAGTGAGAGAGCAAAGCAGTGAGAGAGCAAAGCAGTGAGAGAGCAAAGCAGTAAGAGAGCAAAGCAGTAAGAGAGCAAAGCAGTGAGAGAGCAAAGCAGTGAGAGAGCAAAGCAGTGAGAGAGCAAAGCAGTGAGAGAGCAAAGCAGTGAGAGAGCAAAGCAGTGAGAGAGCAAAGCAGTAAGAGAGCAAAGCAGTGAGAGAGCAAAGCAGAGAGGGGAGCAAAGCAGAGAGGGAGCAAAGCAGATCAATAAAGCAGAGCAATAAAGCAAAGCAATAAAGCAGAGCAATAAAGCAGAGCAATAAAGCAGAGCAATAAAGCAGAGCAATAAAGCAAAGAGGAAGCAGAAGGAGAGAGCAAAGCAGAGAGTGAGAGAGAGAGAGAGCAAAGCAGAGAGAGAGCAAAGCAGTGAGAGAGCAAAGCAGTGAGAGAGCAAAGCAGTGAGAGAGCAAAGCAGAGAGGGGAGCAAAGCAGAGAGGGAGCAAAGCAGATCAATAAAGCAGAGCAATAAAGCAAAGCAATAAAGCAGAGAGGAAGCAGAAGGAGAGAGCAAAGCAGAGAGTGAGAGAGAGGGAGAGCAAAGCAGAGAGAGAGAGCAAAGCAGAGAGAGGGAGCAAAGCAGATACAGGGAGAGAGCAAAGCAGATACAAGGAGAGAGCAAAGCAGAGCGAGAGAGAGAGACCAGTGGCGCAAAAATTGTTTTGGTGCTGTATTAGTAGCCAACCCACAATTCATATCGATTCAAGCTAAAACAGTTCCAAGTTTCATCAGAGTTAAGCAGATTGCCGTCATATTGAAATAACTGCTGTTTGCGAGTAATGAAGATAAGTAATTTCGAAATTGCAACCTGTTGTACCCACCACTGCGTGAATCAGTGAATTTCGCAATCAATAGCTTTTTACGTAAGTAGCTATGAAACTTTTCCGCTCCCAAATAATCCGTTGTATCGAATGATACAAATAAATATTACTAATTACTTTAAATATCAAACCATCACAGCCCAGCTCATTAAACTTTCGAAAACATAATTAGCAAAACATGCTGATAGCACTGAATCATCCCAAATATCGCAATATCTTTTTAATAGATAAATAATCTATGAGGGGCGTGCAACTACAGTTCAAAGAGCATATTCTTTATCCCTGGAAAAGAACCTTTTGTTACCATCAGGGACCAGAAACTCTTGAAAAATAAAAGACAAAGAATCTTTTGTACCCAAGGATGAAAAATTCTTGAACAATAAAAGACAAAGAATCTTTTGTACCCAAGGATGAAAAACTATTGAACAACAAAAAGCAAAGAACCTTTTGTAACCATCAGGGATGAAAAACTCTTGAACAACAAAAGACAAAGAACCTTTTGTAACCATCAGGGATGAAAAACTCTTGAACAACAAAAGACAAAGAACCTTTTGTAACCATCAGGGATGAAAAACTCTTGAACAACAAAAGACAAAGAACCTTTTGTAACCATCAGGGATGAAAAACTCTGGAACAACAAAAGACAAAGAACCTTTTATAACCATCAGGGATGAAAAACTCTTGAACAACAAGAGACAAAGAACCTTTTATAACCATCAGGGATGAAAAACTCTTGAACAACAAAAGACAAAGAACCTTTTATAACCATCAGGGATGAAAAACTCTTGAACAACAAAAGACAAAGAATCTTTTGTACCCAGGGATGAAAAACTCGTGAACAACAAAAGACAAAGAACTTTTTCTAATCCAGGGATTAAAAAAAACTCTCGAACAAAAAGGACAAACAATCTTTGGAGTCCTCAAGTGAATGGAGGCCCACGGCTAGACACAACCACATCCAGAGAGGACCTCTTGCAAAACACTCCAACAACAAGACACAAAGAAGAAAAAATCCCCCTCCGGGTCAGGTTTACCCTGGAAACTCCTGACTAGACCGAGAATACTTCCCCCTGGAAACTCCTGACTAGAGGAGTGGGACGCCCAAATTATGCTCTTTAGAGGCTGCAGTAGCTGCCAATTGAACCAAAAAGGATGCTAGAAGGATTCAACCGCGGACAATAACTTGAAGATGGCACTTACCGTTGGCTGGGAGGGGTGGCAGGCGTTTGTTGGTTTCTAAGGTTGGCTTGGTGTAAGGCTAGAGAGGGATAGTCACTGGCAATTTGGCTGCGTGGAAGGCTGTTGTATGGTCTATGTTCCGGGGAGCATCTCAGACCTGTCCATCTAACGGTCGGATCTGGAAAAAACGTCGAAAATGGGGAGGTTGAGAAGTTGTCATCGTTATGCTGAGGTTATTTAATGTTGTGTCTGGTGTTCAGTTTGTTGAGGTGGATTTCCACCAAACGGACTGGCTTGCGACTAGTTTCAGTTTCAAAAACTGAAACAAACTTGTTGTAGTCCCGAAAACTCGAAACTAGAATTCCACCAAACAAAAAAAAATTGTTTGTCGCGTGTTTCGTTTAGAAGATGTTTTCCACCACACGAACAGTTTTCATCATGCCATCAAAGTCAAATACCACTACAAGAATAGAATGGTGAACTGTGTCGCCAGCAGTTTCCACATAGCGAACTCCGTTTACAAAAACAAAGACAAAACACCGAAACCTTTTGATCTTTGAAAACACCAACTCGCAACAAAAAGTCTTCAAAATGTTTTTTATTTTGACAACAACAGATGTTTTTGATTGCTGTTTTGTTGCGATTTTGTCCGTTTCGTGAAAATCCGTCTCTTGGAGATGCTCACAGACACAGAAATATGTTCAATTATTACTCGCAGCATTTCGATATAATCCAGTCTTTATCAGCCACATGGTTCCGCATAATGAGTATGATCAATTATCCGTGGGCAGTTTTAGTACTTGCCAGTTGATATTTTCGACTCAAATTTCATGAATTCACAATGTTTATGATTATACAAGGTGGCCCAGGGTTAAACCTCCAACTGTCTGGTAAAAGTAATACATGTTTTTCTACAAGCACTTGCTTCTCAGAGATACAGAGTGTCAAAGTTTTCAGGAAAATTAATGACTTGTGAATAACTGAGGAGATGACTTTACCTAGTTTCAACAAAAATAATTGCCTTCCCAACCCCTCCTGAGGAAAAAATCACTGTGAGTTGCTCTCTAGAGTCTATCTAGTTATTTTGCATCGACTGTGGAACCCTCATCAATAATTTCACCATACCTCATTCGATTGATTCTACGAAACCAATATGAAGTCCCAACATTCAATTAATTACCTAACTAACTGTATTTCAGGTAGCACTATTACGCTTCAGAGCTTCAAACATTTTCAGGAAAACAGAGGCGGGATTGACAAAAGGACTCGATTTTAGGTTATTAATTGAATGAACAACATCATTTGGAGCCTAACGACAAATCTAGCACAATCGCTCGAAGTAAACTCAATAGTTTTTTTGGAGCAAAAGTCCAAAACATAGACGCCGGAACTTCAAAATCCAAGAGGTCGCAACAAATTAGTGATGAATGCATTGACTTTTCTCAACTTGGCATCAAAAAAGGGTGATTCAAATTTCGGTAAATCATCGTTTATCGCGAATTTTTGGTGGAACTCACGTATTTTGACCTCCTGATCACGAATCTGAAGTCAAAACACGGCAGTCTCAAGTATTTCCGGAAATACGGCCCTATTTTGTCTCAAATATGTACCTTTTGACATCTCAAATTTCTGCTATTAAAAACACACAAAGTTCACCATTCTTTGAACCAAAACATCACACACGCTCACATTCATTTGTTTTCAATACTTTTATGCAGAAAAACTGTTATTTTTACAAAAATTCACGCTTCTTCCAAACTTGGTTATTTTTATTCGATATGTTGGCAACGTCTTACCATGATCCAAACTGTTACGTTGCCAACATCATAAATACAAATTACCAGAAAATCTGTGAAAAGAGGTTGTTTTGTTTACGTTTTGAAGAAGGTAAATTTTTAGAAAAATAATAGTTTTTTTCTGCTGAAAAGTGTTGGAAACAAGTAAATATATTATATAAATAAAAGAAATTTAAAAAAAAAGGTGCATTTTTGAGACAAAATGGGGCTGTATCTCCAAAAATATGTCATACTGCCGCGTTTTGACTACAAATTCGTGATCAGGGGATTAAAATACGTAATTTCCACCAAACATTTTTTTCAAATTCATAGGAGTGCAAAACGAAAATTTTCCCAAATTTCGATGTACTCCCCCAAAATTAGGTACACATGATTTTTGAAGCAAAAAATAAATAGAGTGTCTCAAAAAACGGTGGCATGTTAATTTTCAGAAGATTTCATTCGTTATTATAGTCACAATTTTAAATATTCGTTAATTTATGACGCAAATTACAGTAAATATACCTCATAGGGAGCTCATTTTGATTTCAAAGTCCTACCATATTGTGTTTTCGTCTATTTTCTCAGGTTTCTCCATGTGTAATGCGGCATTATTGAAGATAAAATATTTCAGAGTTTATTGCATTCATCCACAATGAGATATTATTGTATCGTATTGTAACATTTTTGGAATATTCTGGAATACCAAGATTTCCTAAGACGTGGCAACATTGCGTGCACCGTAAACTTTCGAAAGCCGGCAACTGCGAGGCGCAAAATTTAAAAAGACGAGCAGGTCAATTTCCAAGGTTTGATGTTTGGTTTCAGCTAGAACCCTAATAAAAAAAACTCACTGGATATGGTCCACGACCTCCGGATGGTCCTTTTGATGATATCAGCGGCGGGTAAATTTTCCCTTCTTCTGCTGGGCCGCCTCACGAACTCGTTCATCCACTCGCCGCTAGTCGCCTGAATCTCCCTAAAAAAACAGGTGAAGGCTATAGAACGGTCGAGGTACAGCTCTGCTCATAAAAAACTGATGGGTTAATTCAGGGGTACAGCTGTGCTCGTAAAAAACTGATGGGATAATTCAGGGGTACAGCTGTGCTCATAAAAAACTGATGGGGTATTTTAGGCGTACAGCTGTGCTCATTAGAAACGAAACGATCTATGTACAGCGCTCAGTGAATACGGAATAATTCCAGATGCTTTCGTCGAATCATATTGAATGTACTGAATTTTCAATCTGGGAAAAATATAATGTCCAAAATTCTCCAAATTGTTTCTTATTATGTAACATAAGGGCCTACATGTAATCAACAGCTTACCAGCTGATCTAAAAAGTTGTGGTAACCCTAATGAATTAAAAAAAAAACTTTGGAGATATTATATGTTGTCCGGATTTTGATTTTGTGGATTGCAATTTCCGACGATTTCTTCGAAATTCATGATTGTTTCATTCATACGTGCGTGTTTATAAATATATACTACCTAACATTATTTTTTATAAATAGTTACTTTTTCATCTGTATTGGTATGTAGCAATTAGCTAAATAAATATTATTATCAATATTAGTTTGGAAGTAGTTATGGAAATAACCTCGGGAATAACTAATGCTACCCGCCCATGTCCAAATATAGTGTCCAAGAACTCAAAACATAAATGATAAAATAAATATATTGTACTATATACAGAGATATCGATGTTGAGAAGTGTTGACGTACTAAAAATTTTTGTTAAAAATCAAGCGAAATTTCTGAGAACTGTGCCGATAGAATCAATAACAATGTCCACTGGAAATAGTAAATAAGAAGATAAGGATATTTTGACGAAAATACAGACACATATTTTATTTGTATCAGGACAACGGAATGCCCGATAAGATAGTTGTCCAGGAAGTGATTATGAAATAATGTGTAATATGTGGACAGACCAATGGATTTGTATCAGGTAGTGCCCAATCGTTATCACCTTCTTACCTTAATGTCATGAACATTAAACAAACGAATGGAGTAAATAACTTGAAATTTTCAACCGAGATGGATGAATTAATTATACGTAATTGGACCCATGGCAACTCTCAAAACTGGTTAAACATTTTGAGAAACTTCTAAAAACTGATCAAGTATTATATTATTGGATTCATTTCAGGATTATGAATTAGCAAATAAAATCACATAGAATAGAAAGAATACATCAACCAATAAAGTTAGACAAAAACAATCTTACTTTCAAGATTTTCATGACAAAGTGCTTACTTATTTTTTATGATAGAATACAGTTATCCGGCCCAAAGAAACGAAATCGTTTAATTTTCGAACTTTTCAAATCGCCATAACTTCCGAACGGATGGACCAATTTTCAACTTCGCTTATACCAATCTGCTTGTTTTTTTGCATAGAATCCATTTATTCAATCAAAACAACCGAAATCGAAACAAAAAAAATTTTCATTTTGGAAAAAAAATTAACACTTGGAACTTTATCGAATTCTTCAAATCGTCATAACTTCCGAACGGATGGACCAATTTTCAACTTCGCTTATACCAATCTGCTTGTTTTTTTCCATAGAATCCATTTACTCAATCAAAACAACCGAAATCGAAACAAAAAAATTTTTCATTTTGAAAAAAAATTAACAAAGGGGGTACCCTAGGAACTTTTTCGAATTCTTCAAATCGTCATAACTTCCGAACGCTTGGACCAATTTTCAACTTCGCTTATACCAATCTGCTTGTTTTTTTATAGAATCCATTTACTCAATCAAAACAACCGAAATCGAAAAAAAAAAAAATTTCATTTTGGAAAAAAAATAAACAAAGGGGGTACCCTAGGAACTTTTTCGAATTCTTCAAATCGTCATAACTTCTGAACGGATGGACCAATTTTCAACTTCGCTTATACCAATGTGCTTGTTTTTTCCATAGAATCCATTTCCCCAGTCGAAAAAACCGGAATCGAAAAAAATAATATTTCATTATAGAAGAAAATGTAGCATAGGGGAAACCATTGGAAATTTTTCGAATTTTTCAAATCAAGATAACTTCTTCAATTTCTTCTCTAGAATCTTCCATTAAAAATAAAATCGAAACCAAATAGATCATATACTGAAGATAAAAAGGAGGACGCATCACATCTTCCTCATCAATCTCGCACTTCCCAAAACCATCCAATTAGCTTCCCCTCACACCCTCCCCCCCCCCAGTGCCCCGCCTCTGCCCCAATCTCCCATTCAACCTCAACAAGACAACAAAAAGATTAAAAGCGTGTTTACGATCGCAAGACACAAAAAAGCGGCCGATTAGTCCTATCGCAATAATTCTCGTGCGTAGTTTGGATTCTGTGCGATAGCAGAAAAGTTTAGAGACTCAATTATCAATCAACGGCTGAAGAGAGGCTGGCAGATATGTTCAAGGCGGTCGTTTTGATTTGCGTCTTCCTGGCAGTGAGTGCCGAAATTGATCCCAAGAGAATCCGGGGGGTGCAGATCAAGAACCGGGGGCCGGAAAGGCTTTGGATCGAGATGACTGATGAGGACACTTTTGACCTACCGCCCGGTCAGACCGTGAGTTTTTTTTTTCTTGGGACATCTCGTATTGGAATTATTATGCTCTACTTTCATGGAATTATCACCCTAGCAAAGAATTTTTTTTGGATACCGGTTGTCCCAGTTGAGGAAATGCAAGTTTGAGGTGGTATTCTGAATGTGTATGAACCAAAATGTGCTCGCGAAGGACATTTTGATATCTAATCTCATGAAATTTTCAAAGACAAGTCACAAGGTTTCATGGGAAGTATCACTTGAAATTATTTTCATCGATATTGCATGAGTAAAGAATTAGTTGACGCTGTCTATGACAATTTTTTCATCAAATTCGTAAATATTTTTTTTATCGGGATTGTTCGTATTCGAATTATAATGCACCACTTCCACGGAATTGTCACCAGTAAAGAATTTTACTTGGATACCGGTTGTCCCAATTGAGAAAATTTTTATGAGAAATATTCCTTGTTCCAGGATCACACGGTATAAAAAACCAATAGGTGTTTTGATTTGAAGATTCGATTCGTCGAGTAGTGAAGCTTCAAAACAAAAACGTTCAACTTTAAATAAAAAGTAGTTCTCAAATTCGACTAAAACTAGTATGTACCTACGCAGTTTTTATCAGAATCCAGCTATCTGAAGAAATTTCTCCTTGAATGAAATTATTGTAATTTAGAATTTTAGAAAACGAGTGATCGCCTTTCCCACCTTGTAACTTGAATAATTTTGAGTTTTTTGAAGATTTCAAAAAAGAATGAAATAATTTTCCAGCGATTGTTAACTTTATTTTTCCAATTTTGAAATGAATTCAAAAAAAATTTCTATATACCTATAGTGTCTCAGTTTCCATGGAAGCGTTGATATTGGCTGTGGAATAAAATACCTAACACGAATGACCCTGTATATTTCCGTCAAATCCATGATAGAACGCTTTTATCGCCGTTTCGTCACACTTACGATATCAATTTTCTTTCGAATATTAACATAAATCCAATACTTATTGACGAGCGTATTGATCATTACTAATAATCAGTAGTGAATGCGCAATTTTTATATTTAAAAATATTGTTGTGAGGAAATTTGTTATTATACATGAACTGCATCACTCTCGTATTTTTTTCAGTCTATTTGGTCAACCTCTCCCAAAAAACTATTTTCAACATATACAGTGTGCGCATCTAAAAATTGAACCGTCCCCTTATTCAACTTCTTTGTTTTTTCGAATGAAACAACACTATGTATATTTTTTACAGATTGATGAGCATGGTTGGCCCTTGAAAAAATGTCTATGTAATTATTCACCACGATAAAGTTACATACAGGGTGATTTCTGTGGATTCCGAATATAGGAGCTCATTTACCAATAAATAAAATATTTTTTGAATTGCTATACCTTATAACTTTTTTATTGATGAATACATTAAAATCTTCATTGGTTTTTTCGAAACCTCGTGAATCGAGTGTTGTAGTCAGATTTTTTTATGTTATAAAATTCGCCATCATTTCGTGATTTTGGTAATTCTGCAAATATCATGCGATGAATATTTTGATGAAATTTTTTGGTGGTACTTGACTATTTTGACCTGAAAACACGAACTTCTTAATATTATCATAAACATATCTCTAGTTTTCGAGATAATCGATGTCAAAGGTCGGAATTTCACCTTCTTTTACTGATATCTGCTGATATCTATCTTTCTTTTTGACATATATTGAAGAGAGAAAACACATCACTGACTCGTGTTGGTATAAGGCAGCTATGAATTCACAAGATTCGCACAGAGGTTTTCAAAATGAAAAAATTCATATTAATGATGTTATACTTGGAAAAAAATCATAATTAACCATAGTAAATATGTCCTGGGATCTAAGAAGATACATTACTTGCCCAAAACTTGCTATACAAAGAAGGTGAAATTCGAACTTTGGCATCGATTATCTGGAAAACTAGAGATATGTCCACGATAATATTATGAATTCGTGTTTTTCAGGTCAAAATACGCAAGTACCAACAAAAATTTTCATCAAAATATAGATCGCATGATAAGTGCAAAATAACCGCGAAAAACCACAAATATTTTCGAAAAAAAAAAAACGTATTTCGGCATCTAAGTTGCCATCTTCAGTGGAAATACCAAAGAAACTGTTCATTTGGTCTTCGATTTTTCAATTGAAAATTACCCATCCAACACTTGATTGAGTGATAGCGACATTGAAACTGTGAACCAAAATGAAATTTGCAGGCATCCGTCCTGCTGGATTACAATTGGACAGGAACAATTGCAGGACGTACCGAGAAATGCGAAAACAAAAAATGCATCACCCCCGCCACCACCGCCAGATTGCTTTTTGGGGGTGAAAAGGGGGAGGACCATTACCACATCTCCTTGAAAAATGGATTCAACAGACCGATGAAGGTGAGATCGGACCCCATGGGATGGGATGAACTGCACATCTAATCCTGTCAACATTATCAAGTTGTTTTTGGTTTTCCATGTTGGAGAGGAAAATTTCCTCGGAAATGTTTCTCTTCCATTTTCAACGCTTTCTTATTATCATTATATAAAATTTTTCCAATTTTAGTTCGAAAGTGGTCAATTGTATTTCCAAATGATCATTTGGATTTCAAAAAGTACCATCAATTGTATTTCAAATTAGTCAATTTGATTTCAAATTGCATCAAATGTATTTGAAAATTATCAATCCAATTCCAAAAACTAACACTTCAAATTCCAAAATGGTCATTTTTATTTCCAAAAATATCAAATGTATTTCGTAATGCATCATTTGAATTTGCAATTGTATTACCAAATAGTCATTTGGAATTCAAGTTAGAAAATTCAATTTCAAAAAACTTCAATTGTATTTGGAAATTATCACATTAATTTCGAAAACTAACACTTCAAATTCCAAAATAGTCATTTGTATTTCCAAAAATATCAAATGTGTTTCGTAATGCATCATTTGAATTTCAGAACTGAAAAAGCACAGGGTGTTGGGTTATATTTTCATTCACCCTGTTATTGGAACGCTTCTGGATCCTGTCATATATGACATATTAGATTGTAGTTGACTGATTTTGAAATGAAAATAATTAGTTTTGAAATTCAAATGATGTTTTTTCAGATTCGAATGGAATTTTTTAAAATTATAATATCGATCAATTTAGAATAAAATTTAAGCATTTTGGAATTGAATTGATGATTTTGAAATACATTTGATGCTTTTTGAAATTAAATTGATTAATTTGAAATACAATTGACGCATTTTGGAGTTGAATTGATAATTTTGAAATACTTCGATACTTTTTGAAATTGAATTGACTGATTTGAAATACAATTCACGCATTTTGGAATTGAATTGATAATTTTGAAATACATTTGTTACTTTTTGAAATCAAAATGACTGATTTGAAATACAATTGACGCATTTTGGAATTGTATTGATGATTTTGAAATACATTTGATGCTTTTTGAAATTAAATTGATTAATTTGAAATACAATTGACGCATTTTGGAGTTGAATTGATAATTTTGAAATACTTCGATACTTTTTGAAATTGAATTGACTGATTTGAAATACAATTCACGCATTTTGGAATTGAATTGATAATTTTGAAATACATTTGTTACTTTTTGAAATCAAAATGACTGATTTGAAATACAATTGACGCATTTTGGAATTGAATTGATAATTTTGAAATACATTTGTTACTTTTTGAAATCAAAATGACTGATTTGAAATACAATTGACGCATTTTGGAATTGAATTGATGATTTTGAAATACATTTGATGCTTTTTGAAATTAAATTGATTAATTTGAAATACAATTGACGCATTTTGGAGTTGAATTGATAATTTTGAAATACTTTGATACTTTTTGAAATTGAATTGACTGATTTGAAATACAATTCACGCATTTTGGAATTTAATTGATAATTTTGAAATACATTTGTTACTTTTTGAAATCAAAATGACTGATTTGAAATACAATTGACGCATTTTGGAATTGAATTGATAATTTTGAAATACATTTGTTACTTTTTGAAATCAAAATGACTGATTTGAAATACAATTGACGCATTTTATAGTTGAATTGATGATTTTGAAATACATTTGATGCTTTTTGAAATTAAATTGATTAATTTGAAATACAATTGACGCATTTTGGAGTTGAATTGATGATTTTGAAATACTTTGATACTTTTTGAAATTGAATTGACTGATTTGAACTACAATTGACGCATTTTCGAGTTGAATTGATAATTTTGAAATACATTTGATACTTTTTCAAATCAAAATGACTGATTTGAAATACAGTTGATGCATTTTGGAATTGAATTGATAATTTTGAAATACATTTGATATTGTTCGAAATCAACTTGACGCTTTTTGAACTACAATTGGAAAAGGTGTAGTCTTCAGCTAGCTCTCGTTTGTCCAAATGCTCTTAAGGGGACACTCGAAAGGACATGATGTAGTTGAATCTCGTGTAATTTTTTTGTTTCCTCCCACATCTCCGTTATTTTTTTCAGATCGTGGCCACAGGACCAAACAACTTTTGCAAACCAGCCGTGTGCAACGCTAACATAAACGAACAATGTCCACCATCGCACCAAATCAAAGATGAGAATGACAAGGTGATGGCTTGCAAATCGGTGCCAAAGCTCTTCCACAAGCTTTGTCCTCAAGCGGTATCCGTAGAAGAGGACTATGGAAATAATATATCCTGCAGGACTTCACACACCTATTTTGTCTCCATCTGGTAGAGACATGACTTTTATTTCGAAGCACAATAGGGTATAGGCAGGTGGTGGGTTTTTTTTTTTATTATTAACTTTAGGTGATTGGATTTAGTTAATTCATTATTTAGGATAAGATAGCAGGACTATGGGAAGCAGGCAATGCTGCGGCTGTAGTTGGTATTCGCTTTATCAAACTCATGAAGCCTGAAGCTAAGTTTTCATTACAACAGAATCTGTCAAATTTTTTATGAAACATTCTTCAATTTCCGAGTTATTTTTCAAGAGATCTGAATGCGCTCGTGTGAAAAATTTCTGATGCGTAAACAATTTTGAAAATTTGAGTTGAAAAAACTTAGCCGGAAGAATATTTGGGCATCAGTAACCAACTACAGCAAAAAATCGAAAACATCACAGTTGTAAATCGAACTTATTTACAATATCTGAAGCTAAGTTTTCATTACAACAGAATCTGTCAAAATTTTTATGATACATTCTTCAATTTCCGAGTTTTTTTCCAAAAGAGATCTAAACGCGCTCGTGTGAAAAATTTCTAATGCGTAAACAATTTTGAAAATTTGAGTTGAAAAAACTTAGCCGGAAGAATATTTGGGCATCAGTAACCAACTACAGCAAAAAATCGAAAACATCACAGTTGTAAATCGAACTTATTTACAATATCTGAAGCTAAGTTTTCATTACAACAGAATCTGTCAAAATTTTTATGATACATTCTTCAATTTCCGAGTTATTTTTCAAGAGATCTGAATGCGCTCGTGTGAAAAATTTCTGATGCGTAAACAATTTTGAAAATTTGAGTTGAAAAAACTTAGCCGGAAGAATATTTGGGCATCAGTAACCAACTACAGCAAAAAATCGAAAACATCACAGTTGTAAATCGAACTTATTTACAATATCTGAAGCTAAGTTTTCATTACAACAGAATCTGTCAAAATTTTTATGATACATTCTTCAATTTCCGAGTTTTTTTCCAAAAGAGATCTAAACGCGCTCGTGTGAAAAATTTCTAATGCGTAAACAATTTTGGAAATTTGAGTTGAAAAAACTTAGCCGTAAGATTAATTGGGCATCAGTAACCAACTACAACAAAAAATCGAAAACATCACAGTTGTAAATCGAACTTATTTACAATATCTGAAGCTAAGTTTTCATTACAACAGAATCTGTCAAAATTTTTATGATACATTCTTCAATTTCCGAGTTTTTTTTTTTCAAAATAGATCTAAACGCGCTCGTGTGAAAAATTTCTAATGCGTAAACAATTTTGGAAATTTCAGTTGAAAAAACTTAGCCGTAAGATTAATTGGGCATCAGTAACCAACTACAACAAAAAATCGAAAACATCACAGTTGTAAATCGAACTTATTTACAATATCTGAAGCTAAGTTTTCATTACAACAGAATCTGTCAAAATTTTTATGATACATTCTTCAATTTCCGAGTTTTTTTTTCAAAATAGATCTAAACGCGCTCGTGTGAAAAATTTCTAATGCGTAAACAATTTTGGAAATTTGAGTTGAAAAAACTTAGCCGTAAGATTAATTGGGCATCAGTAACCAACTACAACAAAAAATCGAAAACATCACAGTTGTGAATCGAACTTATTTACAATATCTGAAGCTAAGTTTTCATTACAACCGAATCTGTCAAAATATTTATGATATATTCTTCAATTTCCGAGTTATTTTCCAAAAGAGATCTGAACGCGCTCGTGTGAAAACTTTTTAAGGCGTAGAAAATTTGAGTTGAAAAAACTTAGCAGTAAGAAAATTTAGGCATAAAAAACCAATTACAGCAAAAAATCAAAAACATCGCAGTTTTTAATCAAACTAACTGAAGCTAAGTTTTCATTAAAATAGAATCTGTCAAAATTTTTATGACATATTCTTCATTTTACGAGTTATTTTCCAAGATATCTAAACGCGCTCGTGTGAAAAATTTGGATATTTGAATCGAAAAAACTTAGCCTGAAAGCTGAATTCAATGAACATTTTGACGTCAATAACCAACTACATCGAAAAAATCACAGTTGTCAATCAAACTTCTTTACACTACCTGCAGCCAAGTTTTCATTAGAACAGAATCTGTCAAAAATACCACAATGAAATCGAGTATTTTTGTTCCAAGAAATCTGAACTCATTCGTTGAAAACTTTCTAGGCGTAGAAAAAAATTATAATTTCTGATTTTCGTAGAAAATTTTGAAAATTGTAACTAATAAAAATTTCACCGAAACCTAATTCAAAGAATATTTGGACATTAGCAACGAGCTGCAGAAAAAATCGAAAAAATTACAGTTGTTAGAATTGTTGTCATTAGATTCTGACGGAAAAAACTTGTTGGATCTAGATTCTCATCATTAACTAATGAAAAAATTGCTCAGCTTCTCAGAAACTTTGGACAGTTTCTAAAGTTTGCTACGTCTGATTACTTGTTTGCAATTCTACATTATTTACACCAAGCTTTCCTAAATGTAGTAAGTTTTGAGTGACATCATCTCCCATGCTTTCCCCAAAGTCCTGCACCAAATATGGTAACATACAGTATAAGATATGTTTTTACAAATAAGTTAATTATCTTTCTCATTCATCCTAATCCATATCAGTATTTTTTGATTTGTGTAGGTAGTTAGTGTTCGTATTTTTGTATTTTGGAACTCTTAATTTTAATTTGTGTGTGTTTTTACATTATTTGTATTTTTAAGCAATGACTGGAATTATGGTAATGATGATATTTTGTACTTGGACTTCTTTGATGATTATGCCACCCTATTAGCGGTTTTTTTAATAAATGATAACTTTGTCTCCGTTCTTTTCTTCGCTTTGGAATGCATTCTCGAAATAAATACATACAGGGTGTTTCATAATATGAGGGACCAACTTCTAAAGTTAAGGGTGAAAAAAAGGTGGTGAAACCCATAAATAAATATCTCCCTGTAGATTCTCAATATCATTCCAATAACCATGACCAATGATGACGTCGTGAGCCCTTCAGCATGACTTTTATTTCAAATTGTACCAGAATATTCTAAAAACTGCAGGAAATATAAGGTACAAACTGAAAAAATCTAGAAATTTTAACACCCTGTAACTTTGAAACGAGAGAGTTTTGTACATATGTTATAATTTTTTTGAGATGCTAGAAGTTTTTTCCACAAAATATTTTCAATTGATATTAAAATATTCTGTATTCACCATGTTTTTTGGGTACCCCCAATATTATAATCGAATTTTGGTGTTTAATCAGAAAATAATATAACAAAAGCAGGAAATCTTAATCAAATGGTTTCAATGTCTGAAATCTCTCCCAATCTAGTGAGCAATCAAGTACATTTTATTGGTGAGTATTTCTTTCGTATCAAAAAAACTGTAGAGTATTCAAAACTCAGAATTTTCAATTTCACCCTGTACATCAACCGCAACTCTCCATCTCCAAAAACCATCTGCAAAAAATCCAAAACCTTACACCCTGTATATAAAAAAAAATCAAACTCACATGTGTTTGTGGCAAACGGTGCACACCCAATCAGCGGTCTTGAACGGGCACTCCCTGCACCCCTTGCACACCCTCAGCCTGCACGCCTGGCAGACCGCGCCCCTGTTGATGACCCTGCCCAGTACGGCCCTGCATCGCCCGCACGATTTGTCCGGGTCCGGCCCTGCGCCCGGCTTGAGGGCGCCTTTGCGCCTCAGGCTTTGCAGTTCCGCCTTGAGGTGCCTGGAAAGGTTGATCGAGAATTTGAATACCTAAAGGATTTTTTTTTATTCATCAATTTGGTGAATGTCGTTAGCGAGCGTTTTAGAGTGCCTTTGGATTTTTTTATATTTGGCCCAGTTTGAAATAGTATATTACACAACAAGTGTGGAAAGTGACATATTTCACACGAGTAGTCGTTTAGCACGAGCCGCGTAGCGGTGAGTGCGGAAACGTAACGAGTGAAGGAAATGCACTTTCCAACTAGTTTTGTACACTATTTTTCCTACGACTCCGAATACTTTCATTTCGCGGGAGGTCTTGTCAAAAATTTAACTTGAGCGGTCTCTAAAATTTCAGGTGGTTTTGATTCGATATCAAGTATACTGTTTATTTCCATATTCAAGATGATATTTGAATACTTCTCCGACAATTCCTCATTATGTGAATTACTGATTGATTGAGTTAGTTTAATTTGGACAAATTTTATTGATATTGACACCAGCGTACATAAACAACCTTGACACCATTCACCTGCTAGCGCCAGTAATCACGCAACCAGGAATACAGAACCATAGAAGTATGTAGTTCGCAAGCGCGTACGTCCGTACGAGTTACTCGAGTTACTGCGTCCTTGACTCTTTGCAAACATCTGTGATACCAAACAATCTTCTAGATGGTGATACTATGATATCAAATTGATGCAAACAGCAAGCCGCGCATAAAACTGTAGCCGTACTCTTTTGAATGATCTCACCCGCTATCATCAACATCGAAATAGTTCCAGCAAAGAGTATAGATTCCAGTTTTAAAGTGAATTCAGAGGTTACGTATCAGACACATTGAAATTAATAGATAAAGAGTTCTCGGTATAATTCAAAACGAGACAGAAATTTCAATGAAAAATATGAATTTGATTTGAGAACGCTTATATTGACAGTGAGTACCACCAATATACCTAATAATTTCTATCAATTCATGCGACTGTTGTGATATTTTTCATATCAACACTAGTGCTTTTTTTCTTTCAAATAAACAATACCATGGTGATATGAGCTACTTTCTGAACAACAAAACAGTCTGATTATTGACGTTTTCATACGGGGTCGTAAGAAAAATCTATAAATTATGATCATACACTTATTTAGAGAAATATCGAAAAATGTTATTGAGAAAAGTAATTCATAACGATTTTTATGCACTTCAGGGATTGGAAGTACCCTTTAAATCCCCATTTTCGGGGAAAAAAGTGGTACTTAAAATCCCTAGGGAATTTCTCTGCAATAAAAGCTGAATTTAGAAATTTATCTTCAATTATTCCATTAGAAATATAACATGATATGGATGCAAAATTTTTTTTTCTATTTTGGTTGTATAATGAAGTCATTGTGCAACGCAAATGCGTGTCGATACGCATTTTTTTATTACTCGGAGGTTGCTACAATCGAACTGTCAAATGAAAGTCAGAAGAGTTAGGCCCAGTTTACTTCTGAGCGATTTGGATTTGCTGATATTAGCAGTGAAAAACTCCAAGTGGTAATTGGTAAATTTCAATTCAGAGTGTAATTTGATTTAAATTGACCAGTAAAAACAATAACAACATTGAATTTTTCACCGCTGGTATTGAAATAATCAAAATCGCTCAACTGTAAACTGGGCTTTACGCTTGTGTGTCAGATTTTAATTATTTCAATGTCATCATTGTTACCAATCGAAGATGTTTCTATTATTTATCGATATAAAATCGATTTTTTTCTTTAAATCAATTGAAAATAGAAAAAATTGCATATGACACACGTTTTATAAGACACGTTGTCGCACTCGCTTTGCTCGTCGTACTCCAAACAACGCGTGCGACAAAATAGCGTCTTATAAAACTTTTATCATAATATACTATTGTGTGTTTAGAACAATATCAAAGTATTAAAAACAACTTAATTTATATCAATATTAGCAAACATGGAGAATTCGTAGATTTAAAATTTTCTCCGAATAAAACAGAAATAGCTTGGGAATCTTCGAAAAATTACATTTTAATATATTTATTAGAGTTCCTGTACCACTTATATCAAGCGGTAAATAAATTTGCCGTTTCTGGAAATTTTTTTCGCACCCCTTGTTAAAAATGATCAACACATTCCACATTTTGTACTCCTAAGCTCGAAAACTACCCCTGTAACAGTAAAAATCGACTAGAAAACAAGAATTTGCCGTTTCTGGAAATTTCTTTCTCACCACATGTTTGAAATTGGCTGAAAGATCATGTGCACTCCATTCCATATTTTGTATCCATATATTAAGCTCGAAAACTACCCCTGTAACCAGGGGCGGCGAGTTTTGATTTGTCCAATGGGTGTTAAAATAAAGGGGTTAGGGCAAGCTAACAAAAAATACGACGCAGCCGAAAATTTTTTTATGGTTCACGGTCAAATGCCTTCAAATTAGAAGATAGATAGGAGTAATATTTATTTTTCATTACGTGCAAAATACCTCGACCAAAATGTAACTTTTTTTTAATCGGGTTTCAAAAGTCTAGTTCAATATTGATATTATTTAGACAAAGGTGAAAAAAATATAGAACTCATTTTTATCAGAATTTTTAATGGCAATGATTTCATAATTCACAATAATGTAACATTGCATTTTCTTTTCAGCCTTTTGACTCATCAAATAGCCTTTTTTATTAGCTCTGGTATTTTTACTATGCGCTATTTTTGGAAACTTTGCCTTATTGTTGGACACATATAGTATCAATATTTTGGCATATAATTGTCTCATATCAAATATCTTGCTCTCTTTGTGTAATAGTAAAGTGGAAAACCTATTATTTTTGTTGTACATTACCCTAATTACACGCCTTTGAATCCGTTCCATGTATATAAGCGTAGATTTGTTGCAAGCAAACCCCACACGATTTTTTAATTCCCTAGAATTCATAACATCTTTGAGTTTTTTGAATTTATAAATTAGCCTTCTAACTTTTTGAACTGTGTACTGTATATGCATGTCCCACCTCAAGTTAGAATCTATAATGATTCCAAGGTATTTTGTGCTCTTGAGTGGAAATCAAGAACATGGAAGCTTAGAAAATGGTGAAACTTGAAGGGAATCTCCGAGTAAAAAAAATCACTAGCAAGAAGAGGGATTTGAAAGGAGATCCAGGAACAGGAACATGTCTGGTGAACGAGAGGTGAGAGTGTCCGTGTCATATCAATGCAATTCGCACGTAGGCGTAATTTATTCATATCGTTGTCCATAATAATCATTTGAATATCTAAATATGTGTCTCTCTTCGTCGAACGGACCGTGTCTATATAACAGACACATCGTTTCCTAGCACTTGTATGGCCAAAAGGGGTTAATAACCTTTACGGATCCATAAAATATACCTGCTGTCAGCCTAGAGTTCACAAATCATTTCACGGTATACTCTGCCAAGACAACAAATCATGCGGGAGCGTAATGCAAGTTTTCAAACAGCAAGTTTGAGAGAAAAAAATGAGGTACCCACACGCCGAATGCACAGCTCGAGCTCACATTTACCTGATCTGCACCAAAGTATAATCCGGTCGTCTGCCAGTGCCAGCAAATCGAGAAAGTTCGATGGCTGGTGGGAACAGAAACTACTGATTTTCGCACAACACTGAACGATTTTAGCGCAACTTACACTGAAAATTGGTCTTCAAACTGGCGCTGGCACAACAACAAAAGTTTTCAGGGACCGCAGACGGGTTGACAAATGGGTTTTTGTTTTCGCACGGGTTCCACCGCCAACTGTATTGAGTACCCAACTTCTTGGAGATTGTAAAGAACGTCTCCAAGGTGTACCGGATGGCGCGTGCGCTTTCGTGAATCGTGTTAGTCAACTTCAAGCGAGACAGGTTTTACTATACAGAGTGTATGAAACAGCAACAGGTACTGATGGTATCTATGCAACAGGTGATGATGCATAGGTGACTTGACGAAGCCGGATATAGATGGATTTTTTGTAACCTATAATCATTTGACTTGGTGCAAAGACATCATAAATGTCATGTCACGTGGGTAGAGCGAAAGATATAGCCCACAAAGTAGGTGCAAACGCAATTTTCTAAGCTTTCATTCGACTCTTTTTCCCACTTTCTCACTGTTGAAAAATACATTGTGACCGTTTCTTCAGTGGATTTTCGTTTGGCCTAGTGCAACTATACTGATGATGAGGCTTGGTGAGCCGAAACAGACTGTCTTGCACCAGTTGACATTCCAGACACGAAACGAGATTCCTACAACTTTTTCTGATATATACAGTGTCCGCCATGAAGTTGTCTACGGTATGGGAAAAAATTAATATGACTATTTCTGAAAAACTCCAATGGCGGCTCGTTTCTGCATGTCTAACAACTTAAAAATCCGTTACGATTTATATCACGTGACCTTAGAGTTGGCGGAAATTTGAAAAAAAGTTACATGTGATGCCAAAAAAAATCGAATTTAGCAAATATAAGTAATGCATTATGCAAATATTTGATTAGTTTAATTAGTAAAATGTTTCTCAGTAAGGGTAGAGAAATAAAAATTGATATTTGGGGTCCTCGTTGGATTCCAAGCATATCTTTCCGATAAAATGTTTGTGATATCTTATCAATTTGACCCATTTTCGACACCACTGACAACTTTTTTCAACTTCTCGCCAAATCTGAGGTCACGTGATATTATAAGTCGTAACGGATTTTTTAATTGTCAAACATGCAGAAATAAAAAACCGCCATTAGAGTCTTTCAAATGCATCAATAAATATTTTTTTCTATATCTATTAATTGGAGTTAAAATCATGTATCGAATGCTTTTTCTTTATTGTGAAGCAATGAAGATCCATAGAACAGAATTTAGATAAAAAAATAACCTCTTTAGGACGTCGTATCGGTTAATTACCAATTGAATCGCAAATGGTCATTACATTTTACGTTGATAAATACCTGATAAAATGTCCGCTATCGCTTTTCTGCCTGTTTGAATATTAATTTCTTATTTTCCATTCGACTTACCATTTCTATAATAAAGATAATGAATATCAACATATTGGTGATAACGTTAAGCTTACTAAAGATATCACTGGTGGCAGTCAGTTTGAGTTTCACTTTTATGTTCAAACTTCAAATGGCAATTCTTCCATTATTTGTCATGTTTGGATAGATTATATGCGGTTGTTAGTAAGGAGCGCCATCTCTCGATTAGTTAATCAATCATTTTTATCGCACTGCAGATGGTATAATTTATTTTTGATTTGAGGCTTTCGGAAAACTTTTTTTTTAACAGGTGTTCTATAATAATACAACAATTTAGGTTTCTTACAGATTCCACAAAAATAAATGACACACGCAAAAAAATCCGAGCTGATAGTCGAAAAATCGACACCCTGTAGGTATGCGGGAAATGCGAGGAAAATATAGGATTTCAGGGCTTTTTAATAAAAGGGCTGGCACAAACAGATAAAATACAGTTAATTAAAGCTGTCACCAAAGTGAATCCCTGTGAAACTGTAAATAAAAATAAAAACGGGATACCTACAAACATTTTCGCAATCGCATCAAATTAATTATACAGAGTGCTTCAGGTTTTAAGGCACAAAATGAAATGGGTTATAGATCTCATCATTTCAATAAAAAAAGTTCTATAAACATAAATCCGATCTCGATCAGTAGCGGAGATACGGGTTAAAGTTTAATATTTTTTTTCTATTCATCAGAATATCTCGCCGACTTTTAAAGATGTTAATTCAAAATTTGATATATGTGATACTTCCCGAAATACCATCGTGTTGAACAGTTTGAAGATTCTTAAAATCTACAGGGTGATACATTTTTAGGGCTGAACTCTGGAGGCTTCTTTATCCCCCTCCAAACTTTTTCGTAGTACGCCTCTGAAGTCTTTCAGTCACCAAATTGGGTGGATCGTTCACTTTAGAGGCTTTTTTGCTCAACAATTTTCTTCGAAAACCGAACCTTTGTCGAGATAAATAAGCATATCCCTTCTAAAACATTTTAATTCTGCCCAATGTTTCGCTTAAATTTTATTCTTGGACAAAATTTTAAAATTTTTCGAAATGTTAGGATGTATGCATGAACCATCCAACCAACTTCAAAAACTGGAAAAAAAATTTAGTACATTGAATTCCATTTTTATTGAATTTTGCCTAAGAATAAAATTTTAGGAAGGTAAAATTAACATGCTTTAGAACGGATATGCTTATTTATCTCGAAAACGGTTCGTGTCTCGAAAAAAATTCAACAGCAAAAAAGCCTCTAAATTGAACAATCCACCCAATTTGGTGACTGAAAGACTTCAGAGGCGTACTACGAAAAAGTTTGGAGGGGGATAAAGAAGCCTCCACCCCTAAAAATGTATCGCCCTGTAGATTTTGAATATCATCAAACTGCGCAAAATGATGAATTTCTAAGAAGTATCAACTACACCTAATACGTAAGAGAATTTTTTTTTTTTCATCCTTGAAATCTCACGTTGATCGACATTGAATTGACCGAGAAAAAAAAATCCTTCAACTTCCAATCAGCAGTTCCTTCAACTCTCGACTATTCAATTTGATTTCAATTCTATCACAAGTCTCACCACAACATTGATTGGACTAATTCGATTTCAGCATAACCGTCTCGGTTTCGTTTCAATGAACATTCACAATACCAACATCATCGAGAATTGAATCGCAGCAGAGGAATAATAAGATGTCTGTTTGGATATTTCCTGCAGCATTTCATGCATAGATGTCCGAGAATCAGGTTGAGGTGAAGCGGGAAATCTATAACTGTGAATGAGGCGAAGCACTTCTCATTTCACCACTGACTATGGTGGTTTTGTAGGTGTTGCTGCGAAAAATGCGACTAATACTCGATAATCTCAATTTGCCTATTCCTTACTCATAAACTGTTGATAAAAATCACGTATTCTATGAAAATCCGTAGATCTACTGAAACTTTTAAGATTTGGCAACATTGCAATAATGTAACTTCTAATCACGTGTGGGATAAAATATGTCGCCTCTATTATTGTTTCATTGAAAATCCAAGAATCTAGCGAAATTTCTACAAGTTATGCAACCCTGTATACTGAAACACATTTGATTTCAACATTGCATACAGGAATAACTGCCGTTTCATTTGAAAATCAGATAAACCAAATTTGGCAACACTTTTCATAAAATCTGAAATCAGCTTCATTTTCTAAATCTACAAAAAAATCCATTTGGGAAACACTGCATTTAAACACATAAAAATAGTACATGAAAAGTTTTAATAAATATTTTTATTACTCGATAAAAAGTTAGGAAATCAGCGGAAATCTCCAGATTCGCGAAATAAATTCCAAGTTTGGCAACACTGTTTTCACATTTCCTCATAAAATCATCGAAAAATTATAGATTCAGGAAAGAATGTCTGATTTTGGCAACACTGTCTATAATGATATCGTGACTTTCGAAAAGTTTGTACGAAACCTTCAACTGTCTAAATTGTTATATCTTTTTCTAAATCAGCGTGAATCCCTAGATCACGAAAAAATCTTGAAGTTTATCAATACAAAACATTTATATAGGTACACACATCTTTATTTCTCGAAATCAAAAAATCAGCGGAAATCCCCAGATCCACGAATTAAATTACAATTGGCAACACTGTATTCACATTTTCTTCAAAACCAAGAAAATTTCTAGATCCACGGAAGAATCACTAATTTTGGCAACACTGTCATCGATGAAATCGTGACTTTTGAAAACTAAATCAGCGTGAATCCCTAGATCCACGAAAAAATTCTCAAGTTTGGCAATATTCTCATATTTTTTTCAATATATTGGCAACACTGGATTATTATATTCATATCATGAATGAAATCTATACTTCACAATAACGTGTACGAACCGTTCAATTTCTTCAATTTTCATTCCGCTAGAAACCAACGAAAATTCCTAGATCTACGGAAAAATCTGTAAGTGTGGCAACATTGCTGTAGACCATTTTATTTCCCACACCCACGGAAACCCTTAAACTTGGCAACATCGCACTCACATGACCTGCAGCTGCTGGTTCCTGCGGAGCAGCTCATCTCGTCCCAGCACGTCCAGGATGATCTCCCTCTCCTGGTCTGTGAGCCGGGTTGCTTCCACTGTTGCCGCTGCCACCACGGCGTGTGAACACGCTCTGTCCCCGCAACACGACATTTCTGTGTCCAAAACGACCGCTAGGTGGCGGCACCGGCGATTTGTTCACCTCGTCCTGAGAACCAAACATGAGATTGCAAAGGGTTGCCTTATTGACAACAATAAGATTACATTTGCAACCAGAGCCAACTCCCAACAGTGGTAGTTGATTCCAAGATTGAACGGATTTGCAATTTAAGATCAATAATCGAGATTGTAATCGAAATAATTTCCCCAATTAGCTAATCATCTAGTAATTATAGATAATCTGCGAATTGTATCTAATTTTGAAGGGTATTTATACAAGATTAAACTCACAACTACATCTAGATTAGGAACAAAACGACCGCTAGGTGGCGGCAACGGCGATTTGTTCACCTCTTCCTGAGAACCTAAGAATGAGATTGCAAAGGGTTGCCTGATTGACAACAATTAGATTTAATCTGCAACCAGAGCCAACTCGCAATAGTGGTAGTTAATTCCAAGATTGAACGGCTTTGCAATTTAAGATCAATAATCAAGATTGCAATCGAAATAATTTCCCCAATTGGCTAATCACCTAGTAATTAGATAATCTGCGAAATGTATGTAATTTTGAAGGGTATTTTTACAAGATTAAACTCACAACTACATCTAGATTAGGAACAAAACGTCCGCTAGGTGGCGGCACCGGCGATTCGTTCACCTCGTCCTGAGATACAAAAATGAGATTGCAAAGGGTTGCCTGATTGACAACAATTTGATTCAATCTGCAACCAGAGCCAACTCGCAATAGTGGTAGTTAATTCCAAGATTGAACGGCTTTGCAATTTAAGATCAATAATCAAGATTGTAATCTAAATAATTCACCCAATTAGCTAATCATCTAGTAATTAGATAATCTGCGAAATGTATCTTATTTTGAAGGGTATAATTACAAGATTGAACTCACAACTACATCTAGAGTAGGAAGAGATGTATTGCTGTAATTAACAATTATAGGGCGAGACTCTTATCGCACGAAGCTTATTTAACAGAACAGTATTGCAAAAAGAGCGTTTAATCATGTCTATCTATAGATTGTTCCTAGTCACAGATAAGTCTTGCACCAATATTATCTTGCAATTATGATAAATGCAAACCGTAATTGAATCATTGTGTATTGGTAATTGCAAGATCATTTATCTGCTGAGGCCATTTTGTTGATGAGAACGAAATCATTAACTGTAAGGTTGAACTCGCGATAAATCAATCAACCATCAAAACAGTGGGATTGATCGTGCAGATTGATTATTTTGCAATGCAAATGCAATAATCACAGAATTCTACTTTCAAATTGGAAGATTAAACTCTCATCGTGATTGCAAGATTAACCGACTGAAAATTAATGAACAATATTGCATCTACATTCATGTTGCAATTTGAATACAATAACCGCAGAATTTTACTTTCAATCAATTTTTCAATTTCAATCATCGTGTATGGGTGATTGCAAGATTAAACCTTCATTTATATTTAGATCATTTAGGTTTCATCAAGCAAATCATGAATTGATTACACTATTGAACTCCCAATTCAATCTTAGTTGAAAAATATACGGCTTGCAGTCGTTGCTAGTCTAGTATTACTAACTCCGATTGCAATTAGGATTTATTTGTTGATCTTGATTGACAGTAGAATTATGAGATTGAAGTTAAAAGCGTAACATTTATTAAGTTAATGATATTATCGATGAAAGTGTTTTAATTGTGTCGTAGAAGATCAATCTTTCAAATAGTCCTACACTGTTAGATTATTTTTACAATTAAAGGCTGGGAATTTTGAATTCGAAATCAAAGTATAATGGAGCAAATATAGTCTATCCTGAGAAAATAAGCTATACATTAACACTTTCAACAAGAATATCATCATCAACAACATTAGTCCGATGAACCCCGAAAAACGCGCCTTTTTCCCCACCGAAATCAACTCAAATCATCCCCTTTCACCCCCCGATAAAAAGCACCACTTTACCTCCACCCCCTGCCGCAACACGTGTCACCGGCGAGCCCTGCACGCGCCAATATGGATTTTCAGGAGGTTTTTTTTTTTTCAGCAGCAGCCCCGAACGACCGCGGTACTCGAAACCCGCCGATGACTGAGGCGGAAACTGAAAACCCACCGCCGCTTATCAAAGTGGAACGCGCTGCGTAGTCTGGAGGCGTATTGGCATTATACCTGAGAATTCGTTTTCGCTTTGCATTACATTTGCAAGGAGACTAGCCCAGTCAGACAACGTGTTGAAAACGTATATATATTTCAAGTCTCTTTGACGTCGTTACGTTTTGAGGCATATAAAAGACGTATTGAAAACGTACATTTAAAATGTCTTTGACAAAAATAAACGTCCTGTGAACGTGCGATTCAAGTCTTGAAACATCTACAAAATACGTCTTAAAGACACGTACATTTCAAGTATCTTTGACCCCGTTATAAAAAAAACGTCTCAAAAACGTAAAATTCAAGTCTCCTCGACGTATTTATGACTTGAGAACTTTATAAAAGACGAATCAAAGTCATTCATTTCAAGACTCTTTGACTTCGTTATGTTTTGAGGCATATAAAAGACATATTGAAAACGTACATTTAAAATGTCTTTGACGTCGTTATAAAAATAAACGTCCTGTGAACGTGCGATTCAAGTCTTGAAACATCTACAAAATACGTCTTAAAGACACGTACATTTCAAGTATCTTTGACCCCGTTATAAAAAAAAACGTCTTAAAAACGTAAAATTCAAGTCTCCTCGACGTATTTATGACTTGAGAACTTTATAAAAGACGAATCAAAGTCATTCATTTCAAGACTCTTTGACTTCGTTATGTTTTGAGGCATATAAAAGACATATTGAAAACGTATATTTAAAATGTCTTTGACGTCGTTATAAAAGTAAACGTCCTGTGAACGTGCGATTCAAGTCTTGAAACATCTACAAAATACGTCTTAAAGACACGTACATTCCAAGTATCTTTAGATAGATAGATAGATAGATAGATCCTTTATTTTCATAGACAATACATTTCAGCATCGTATAGAAATTGTCCAAAAAAAAAAAAAAAAAAAAAAAAAACTTACAACTAATATACAATTAGGTGATACAACATTGAAAATACCTTGAAAAGAGCATCTGACAATGAATAAAAAAAAATAAAAGAAAAACAGCCGATACGAAATACAGAACGATAAATTTACAAATACACTGTTTAAGTCATGAAGTCCGTTAAAACATAAAAACATTTGTCAAGTAGGTATTTTTTAAGATTTTTTTTAAAAAGTTCCTCGGACTGAATAGTTTTTAATTCTTCAGGCAACAGATTGAACATTTTTGGTCCCAAATATTTAGGTGTATTTTGTGTCACATTATATTTACAGAATGGAATATAAAAATTTGTATCCTGTCGAGTTGATTTCTCTCGTATGCAATTATTGGTCAGGAATAATTTTCTATTTTTAAATACATAAACAGACACTTCAAAAATAAATAGACATACCAGTGGCAAAATCTTGTATTCTCCAAACGAAGGTTTACAGGAGCTAAGTTGGGAGATACCAGCAATAATCCTCACAATTTTTTTTTGTGCTGTAAACACGTCAGTAGCCAAAGACGACTTTCCCCAAAATGGGAGACCATATCTCAAGCGAGACTCTACTTGAGCATAATATAGTATAACTTCTACTTGAGCATAATATAGTATAACTTTGACCCCGTTATAAAAAAAAACGTCTTAAAAACGTAAAATTCAAGTCTCCTCGACGTATTTATGACTTGAGAACTTTATAAAAGACGAATCAAAGTCGTTCATTTCAAGACTCTTTGACTTCGTTATGGTTTGAATAATAGACGTCTTGAAAACGTACATTTCAAATATCTTTGACGTCGTTATGAAAGTCGTCTTGAAAACGTACACTTCAAATACCTTTGACGTCGTTATAAAAATAAACGTCCTAATAACGTATGATTCAAGTTTCCTCGATGTAGTTAAGTCTTGAGACATTTACAAAAGACGTCATAGACGTACATTTCGAGTATCTTCAACCTCGATATAAAAATAAACGTCATTACGTCTTGAGGCATATAAAAGACGTCTTGAAGTGTTACATTTCACGTCTCTTTGACGTCGTTACGTCTTGAGGCATATTGAAGACGTTTCAAAGACGTACATTTCAAACCTCTTTGACGTCGATTACGTGTTGAGGTTTATTGAAGACGTCATATTTCAATTCACTTGAACTTGGTTTCGACTTGAGGCATATGAATGACGTTTTAAAGACGTACAATTCAAGTAACTTTGACGTCGTTACGTCTTGAGACATATTAAAGACGTCATAAGAATTACATTACATTATTAAGTCTCCTAGAGGTATTTTTGGTGCGGGAAATTCACACTGGCGGATTTGTGAACGATTCTGAGAATTTTATCAATTCGTTTAGGAACAGGAGGAGTGAAGAAAAACACATCAGATATGTGGAAAACGTCATTTAATTCACTGCGAACACATTCAACAAACACAAAATCAGGTGGAGGAGGAGCCAATTTTTTTACGGCTTCCAAAGCCTCACGAGTCCATCTTCGCTGTATGAACAAATCAAATTTTGGTGGGGGTGATGAGCTATACCGATTACATCCTTTTCGTGTATCTAAAAAAAATGTTAGAGTGAAGAAAAGTTGAATGATGATTCGATATCGATAAAGAGGCGATAAACTTACATTCAGTGTTCTTTCAAGTTTACCGGAATTTGTAGAAAAGCAATACAAAACCATGTCTTCGCCGACGCAGTAGATCCAATCACCCCTAGGTGAAACAGTTGAACAGACAAAATCACCACCTTCTCGTTTGCCACTAGCAAAAGATCTCACAATCTAAAAAAATAACAAATTTTATAACATTTCAAGGAATTCTAAGAAATTCGAAGGGTTTTTAAGGATTTTGAAGAAATTTGAAGTAATTTCATGGAATTCTAGAAAATTTCAAGGAATTCTAAGAAATATCAAGGAATTCTAAGAAATATCAAGGAATTATAAGAAATTTTAAGGAATTCTAAGCAATTTTGAGAAATGTTGATACTCAGAAAGTATTGAAAAATATGAGAAATTCCGAGGAATTATTATGAATATGGAGGAATTCCTACACATTTTAAAGACATTCCAAAGAATTTCAGTAAAGTTTAACACATTTCGAGAAATTTGAAGAATTTCAAGCAATTTGAAGAATTTCAAGCAATTTCCAGGGAATTCCAAGGGGAATTGAAGATGTTTTTGCACATCAAACTCGAATCTGTTTGAATCAATGAGGAATTGAAAGTTTTTTCAGGGGATTCTGATGAATTCCAACAAATTTTGAGGTAATCCAAAGAATTTCAGTTTATTTTAATACATTTCGAGGAATTTGAAGAATTTCAAGCAATTTCCATGGAATTCCAAGGAGGATTGAAGATGTTTTTGCACATCAAACTCGAATCTATTTGAATCAATGAGGAATCGAAAGTTTTTTCAGGGGATTTTGATAAATTCCAACAAATTTCAAGTTAATCCAAAGAATTTCAGGAAATTTCAATAAATTTCGAGGAATTTGAAGAAATTCAAGCAATTTTCAGAGAATTACAAGAAAAATTGAAGATCAGTTTTCTGCACATCATAATCGAATCAATTTGAATCAATGAGGAATTGAAGGTATTTTCGAGGGATTTTGATGAATTCCAAAAATTTTTGAGTTAATCCAAAGAATTTCAAGAAATTTTAATAAGTTTTGAGGAATTTGAAGAAAATCAAGCAATTTCCTGAAAATTACAAGGACAATTGAAGATCAGTTTTCTGCACATCATACTTGAATCTATTTGAATCAATAAGGAATTGAAAGTATTTTCGAGGGATTTTGATGAATTCCAAAAAATTTTGAGTCAATCCAAAGAATTTCAGGAAATTGTAATAAGTTTCGATGAATTTGAAGAAATTCAAGCAATTTCCTGAAAATTACAAGGACAATTGAAGATCAGTTTTCTACACATCATACTCGAATCTATTTGAATCAATGAGGAATTGAAAGTATTTTCGAGGGATTTTGATGAATGAATTTGAACAATTTTTGAGTTAATCCAAAGAATTTCAGGAAATTTTGATAAATTTCGAGGAATTTGAAGAAATTCAAGCAATTTCCTGAGAATTACAAGAAAAATTGAAGATCAGTTTTCTGCACATACTTGAATCTATTTGAATCAATAAGGTATTGAAAGTGTTTCTAAGGAATTCCAAGCAATTTTAAGAAATTTCAAGAAATATTTACCTGTCCTTGCAGATTTACTAGTGAAACTGTATTTGTCCTATTGCATACAACAAAATGTTCTGGATTCTTGGCAAAATTATGGATATTATTCACAGTTCTATCACTCGATCCCAACGATTTGAATGTACTTATACATTCAGTGGTTTTTATATTCCAAACTTTGACTGTACCATCAGATGAAGCACTAAAATCATTAAAAATTAGTTGTGGATTCCATAAAAAATAATGAAATTATGTTCCTCACCTCAGGATATTATGCCCATCTTGTGTGAAAATAACTTCATTTACAAAGGAAGTGTGCCCTCTGAATTCTTTCAGAGTTTTTCCAGATTTCAGCCCATGTATCCTGAAAAAAAAATTATACATCACACTGCTCGGATCATATTTATGTACAAGTGATAAATTTTCTCAAATCTCTAGTTTGATAAATACCTTATGGAGTGATCAAAAGAAGCACTCAAAACTTGGCTGTTATCCCTGGAAAACTGCAAACATGTGATACCTTTGGAATGTGCTTTCTCTATTTTCCTCAAACACTGTCCTGAACTGATTCTCCACACTTTGATTCTACCAGCTTGTGAACCGCTCACCAACATTTCACTGTCTCTGGAAAAAGCCATGCATAAAACTGCATGCTCCATCATCATGAAGTTTTCCTGAAAACAAAATGAAAAATTTGTTCAATGAGCTTATCTATTAGCTGTACCTTGAAATATGCAGTTTTTTCCACATGACGTAATGGGAGGTGTTTATTTACTCTGAATTTTGAAAAACTGATTTGTTATTCGTTATCGAGAACGTGATTTTAATATGTGAAATTGCAACTTTAATCTAGAAATTCCGACTTTCATCTTGGATTTGCAACTGTTATCTCTAAATTCTGATTTTTATCTTGGAATTGCAACTGTTATCTCTAATAAATTCTGACTTGAAGTCGAATTTCAGACTTGTATCTCAAAATGTCCACTGAAATTTCGATATTATGGCTGTTATTTCAGAATTCCGACTTGAGAATTCCGAGATGAAAGTCGAAATTCCGAGATAAAAGTCGGAATTTCGAGATAAAAGTCGGAATTTCGAAATTCCGAGATGAATGTCGGAATTTCGAGATAAAAGTCGAAATTTCGAGATAAAAGTCGAAATTTCGAGATTAAGGCTGAAATTTATAGATAAAAGTCGGAATTCCGAGACAGAAGTCGCAATTCCGAGATAGAAGTCGAAATTCCTAGATAAAAGTCGCAATTCCGAGATAGAAGTCGCAATTCCGAAATAGAAGTAGAATTTCGAGATAAAAGTCAAAATTCGGGATAAAAGTCAAAATTCGGGATAAAAGTCGATATTCCGAGATAAAAATCAAAATTCCGAGATGGAAGTTGAAATTCCGAGATAAAAGTCAGAATTTCGAAATTCCTAGATGAATGTCGGAATTTCGAGATAAAAGTCGAAATGTCGAGATAAAAGTCGAAATTTCGAGATAGAAGTCGAAATTCCGAGATAAAAGTCGAAATTCCGAGATAAAAGTCGAAATTCCGAAATAAAAGTCGAATTTTCGAGATAAAAGTCGAAATTCCAAGATAAAAATAAAAATTCTGAGATAAAAATCAAAATTCAGAGATAAAAGTTGAAATTCCTAGATAAAAGTTGAGATTCCGAGATAAAAGTTGAAATTTCGAAATAGAGGCTGAAATTTCGAAATAAAGGCTGAAATTCCTAGATAAAAGTCGCAATTCTGAGATAGAAGTCGCAATTCCGAAATAAAGTAGAATTCCGAGATAAAAGTCAAAATTCGGGATAAAAGTCGAAATTCCGAGATAAAAATCAAAATTCCGAGATAAAAGTTGAAATTCCGAGATAAGTCAAAATTTCGAAATAAAGGATAAAATTTCTAGATAAAAGTCGGAATTCCGAGATGAAAGTAAAAATTTCGATGTTGATTTTGAAATTGCTGATATTTATCTCGACTCGATAATCGGAATTTCGAAATGAAAGCCGGTATTCTAAGAAAAAGTGAGAATTCTAAAAGAAAGTCGAAATTCGAGATAGTTAAAATGTCGGAATCCTAAGAAAAGTTGGAATTTTGAGATAACAATCGCTATTCTGAGATAATAGTCGGAATTTCAATTAATCGATAGAATTATGTTGATAAAATTGAGAGTTTCTTCAATTATTGGTGTGTGCTGACGAAAAGAAAGAGGAATTTTGGGCGGAAAATCCGATAACCGTATATTTACCCCGGATCCGGGATTATATACCTACCAATTCCTATCAAGGATTACGGAAATGGAATTTTAATATCCTAATTAAATGACTTGAAAAGGATAACTGATGTTTGTATTGCATTCCCCTTATACCTGAACCAACCCTAAATATATTCAAAGCTTAAGTAGATACTTCGGTAGGTACTTAAACTTTTATAATTATATTTCTAGCTTCATGGGATACAAATGTCTTTGTAATTATCCATATACACATACCAAAAAATCCGAAATTAATAGGAAAGTGAAAAGCAATGAATTATGCTTTATTCTGTCTGCCTAATCTATGATTTTTTGTTATGGCAACGCTGTCTGGTGCATTATGACGTCACACTGTTACCCGCTCCCTCTAATCATTTGAATTCAGTGAATCATTTTGGCATTTCCAATCAATGAAATAAATACATTTATCGAGAAAAATGCAATATTCCGAAAACCGCCCACAAAGCGCCAAAACCACCTCAACCCACCTGCGCCTGGTACTTCAAATCCTTCCTGATCTTCCCCGTGGTGAAATTCCACACCTCGATGATGCCGTCCACACTGCCAGTGATCAAATACTGCCCGTCAGGGGAAAACCTGGCGCACTCGACGTGCGACTTTTGTCCGAACCTGATCTGCTTGGCCATCTGCGTGGGAAAGTCCTCTTCTTCCTGTTCGCGAACCGCCGCCTTGCCCCTGAACAGATCGATTGTGGTGCCGGGGGGCAGCAGGCCCTGGTGCTGCTGCCACTTGAGGGCCTGTCCGAGGAGGGCGAGCAGGCGTGACGAGGGCACCACGGAGACCTGGTTGGGTTCGGGGGGGGGGGTTTAGTCGGGAGAAAACGTTCTATTTGTTTCGTGAAATTGAAAATATTTCGGTGGCGCCCAACGTGGGGTAACAGGGAAAATTTTGTTGGCGCCCAACGTGGGGTAACAGGGAAAATTTTGTTGGCGCCCAACGTGGGGTCATAGGAAAAATTTCGGTGGCGCCCAACGTGGGGTCATAGGAAAAATTTCGGTGGCGCCCAACGTGGGGTCATAGGAAAAATTTCGGTGGCGCCCAACGTGGGGTAACAGGGAAAATTTTGTTGGCGCCCAACAAACAAGGGTTTTAGTCGGGAGGAAACGTTTATTTGTTTTAAGAAATATGGTCGAAATGAAAATTTAACTGGAACAAACTGAGTTAAACTGTATTCTTATTAATATTGAAAATATTTCGTTGGCGCCCAACGTGGGGAAACAGGAAAAATTTCATTGGCACCCAACGTGGGGTATCAGGTGAAAATGTCGATGAAAATCAATTATGTCATCCGAAGAATTGTCGACTCACATTATTCATCCGGTTCAAGAGGTACTCCAAGGTACTATCTTGAGCCCCCTGTTTTTTGTGATTCACGTAATATTTTGGCGCCCAACGTGTGGCACCAGAAAAAATTTCGTTGGCGCCCAACGTGGGGAAATGTCGATGTTTCTCTAAAACCGGTCAACAGCCTTTGACGCTTACAAATTTTAACACACAATTGACATTCTCCGAGGAATGTCATTGAGTGAGAGTATTTACGCTTGTGAAGAAGATGACCAACTTCCAACTTTCAAAATGGCTTTTAAATGGATATAAAATAAGATTTGCACATATTTTGTGATCTAAAATGACACCATTGTCTACCAAAATTATTGTGATTGCATGAAAAGATTTCAAAATAGAAAGGATTTGATTACTGCTGATTTGGATTCATAGTAGATTTGTGTTTGTGCTATGGAAATTATTACTCCAACCAGTTTCATCATTATAATTCTATGGGAGAACATGAAATAAACTTGAATCAGTCTTGAATGTTGAGTATTTTTTAACATTATTCACTTTCATGTCTCAATTCCTAAGTGATTAATGCTGAAAAGTTTTATAAGTCCACTCAAACCATGTGTTGCTTTGCTTTTGATGTTTGTTATTCATCTTGTTGTCAACCCATGTCTTCACCTTAGAAAATAAAACTATTATTATTATTATTCTCACCTCGCCAGAGAGCGCATGCGCTATAGCAGCACGCCGCTTCTCCTTGCTGCCCCCATCCGGATAGGCCTCCCTGGGGTCAAAGTAGGACCTCGCGAGCAAATTCTCCAAGTGAATATACCGCTCGGGCTCGTTCTGCTTCAGCATGATCATCGGGTCGGTCTGCCTGAGCAGCGACCTAGCTGCCCCCAGCTCGCGCAGCTCGATCAACTCCAGCACGATCTGCTCGTACAGATCGATCAGCTTCTTGTCGGGCAGCTTGAGGGACTGTATGGCCTTGAGGACGGTGTCCCAGTGGCCGTTGTTGATGTCAGCGCAGAAGCCGTCGACGCTGTCGACTGTGTTCAAAGTTACACCGGTTTCTTCCTGCGGGAAAATTCGATTTTGTGACTGATATCGATGGGAGAATCGCGCGGTTTGTGTTACCTGCAGAGCGTGTAGTGTCCTGAATAAATTGGACTCCTTCAGGTATTGCTGAATGAGACGAATAACGCTGCAAAGATAAACATTTTGAGAATAACGAGAAATACAACTTAAATGTTGATACTCACTCAGCTGATTCGATTTCAATTGACATTGCGAATGTATGAAGCCTTGACGATGATGCTGGTAAGGAATTAACTCACTCTTCGTTGAAATTTGATTATTTTTCGAGTAATAATAAACACATAACCTCTAATCACACCACAACAACTCAACAACACAAGCTGATTGACTGAACTGAACTGACAACTGACAGAAGTGATAGACAATGTTGCCAGTGTGTGCGGTAAACATAAGTGCGCTATTTGCGCATGCGTATCAGTTGATGATTTTTCGTTATAAACCCGTTAAAGTTAAAATACGTTGTCGTTACGTAAACGATATATTGACAAATGATATTTCTGACAATGGATCCCTGAAGCTTAACCAGAATCGTTGTTGTTAGGAAATAAACGAAGTTGAAAAGCAAGTTGAAAAGCGCAGTATTTGCGCTCTTGGCGCCTTATTGGCAACACTGCGGTTGACGAAGTTCTGTGGTTGACAATGTTCTGTGTCCACTCCATATGCCTGCCTGTCAACCATCAACCTGCCTGTCTCATTCTGTGGTTCCATCATGATCTGTGATCATGATTAATGTCAAGTCACTTGCAATGATTCATGTTTCATGAAGGTTTCATGTTCATTTATGCTCATGCAGGGTCGTAGAAGGTAAACATTTCAAATTGGAAAAACAGATTTATTGAAAATGCAACCAACACAGAAAAAATTCGACTTGAAAACAGTGAAAGAATGTCTAATATCCGAAAGCAAATTCATCCAAGATATCCTCTCGAGAGCAGGTGTACCAGAAAGAAAAGGTAAGACCATGTAGTGTGAAATAAGGCTAAAAAATAGGGCTAAGTACACCATGTGCTCTTTTAATCTTGAATATTTCAACACTTTTTCCATTATATTCATAAGAGCCATCGAGATATAATTTTTTCATTACCACCATAAAATTAATGCCTATAATATGCTTTACTCTTCCCTAAACTTCTATTAATTCAATAAAATTGATGTAATATGTCGGTTTTAGATGTCATTGATGAAAATGAAGAATATGCTGAATCCACTGAAGTTAATTTACCAGCAAATCATAAGAAAACATTGAGGGCAAAATCTCTGATGGAATTACAGCAGAGGTTAGAGGCTTACAACAGTAAGAAAAAGTTGTCTTACAAGGAGAAATTGACCAAGAAAGGTTTGAAAAATCGCATGAAGAAGAAAACACAAAGGTCAGAGAGAAATGCACAGGCCAAGTTGAAGACAGCAGTCAAGTTGACTGAAAATTCTGAAATAAAAACTGAAGAGAGCATCAAAAAAGAAAATAAAAGCATACCACATGAAAAACCAGTTTTCAATAAAGATGACAAAATGGTATTCTCCAAGATTGACTTTGACAAGCTTGGGAAACAAAAAAAGGTCAAGAAAGAAACAGACCTCAAAAAGATGTTACAGAAACTCAAAGAACAGGATGAACAAGTGGAAAAGATGAAACAAAGTGGGGAAATTGAAAAAGCAGTAGAAATTAAAGAAAAAGCTGCTTGGAAAAATGCATTAGCCAAGGCAAAAGGTCAGAAGGTAAAAGATGACCAAATTTTACTGAAGAAAAGTGTGAAGAAAAAGGAGCAGATACAAAGGTCCAGTAAGAAGAAATGGGAAAAAAGAATACAAGGTGTAGAAAAAGCTAAAGAAGAGAAACAGAAAAAACGCACAGAAAACATTCAGAAGAGGAAAAAAGACAAAAAAGTCAATAAAGCAAAGAAAGCTGTTAAAAGGGGCAAAGTTATCCCAGGATTTTAGTTATGAGTGGACATTGTAAAACTTTTTGTAAATACATGACTAACACAGTCAAAATGAGTATTATTTCTCAGGTCATTTCTCCATTAGGTGCAATGTCGAATTTTTTCAAAATTGTACTCACCTATTTTGGCCTCCTGATCTCGAATATGAAGTCACAAAGCGGCGGTCTCAAGTATTTTCGGAGATATGGAACCATTTTGTTTCTGAAATACACCATATGACACCTCAAATGTTTGCTATTTGAAACACGCAAAATGTTTCCTCTTATTTCAACATAAAATCCACACATGCTTAGATCTACTTGTTTTCAACAATTTTTAGCGAAAAAAATTCAAATTTTCACAAAAATTTGTCCTTCACTTTACAACGCAAACAAAACAGGATTTTTCGATCTTGCAACACCACAGCCACCCTTGATTCCTTGAACGGGTTACTTATCTCTGCCACAGCCAACCTGATTTCTGAATGTACGATTCTCGGCGGATTTTGGAGTTGTTTTCGTTTGGAAGAAGGTGCATTTTTTGAAAAATAAGTATAATGTAAGCGGGTCCAGTTATAAGAGTGACGAATTTTACGTTTTCAAATGCATACATTTGAAATGTTAAATTGTGTATTTCCGGAACAAAATGAGCCAAAATTTTCGAAAATACTTGAGTCCGCAGCGCTTTGACTTCAGATTCGAGGTCCTGAGGCCAAAATAAGCGAGTGCCGCCAAAAATTTTGAAAAAAATTTAAGCAGATTGATATCAGACAATTTGACACTACTGACTATTGACAGTGGTGACAGTTGACTGACTATTTCCGTGGTTCGTGGATTCCTTCCAAATATTGTTAAGATAAAATAGATATAGTTTATTATTGTGATATCATATGGGCTGGGCGGGCATGCATGTATTCATTAGATGATAATTTTCTATAAATTATGAAAATTTCCTAAAAATATAATGGGTAAGCAATATCTCTTCATCTGAAGTTATTGAACCCAAGCTGTGAAAAATGTTTGTTTTCTAGTAGAAGTTATTGTTGAATATGACTATACTGCTGCAGAACCAGACGAGTTAACTATAAAAAAAGGAGATATAATAAAAGATGTGACAAAAAAGCAAGAAGGGTGGTGGGAAGGTACCCTCAAAGGCAAGAAGGGGTTGTTTCCCGATAATTTCGTGAAACTACTGGGTAAAGACTCTTCCATAGTATTACGAAATAGAAAAGACGTCTCACGAATACGGCAATGCAGGGTCGTTTTTTCCTACAACCAAAACCATGAAGATGAATTGAACTTGAATGCTGGGGATATTATCAATATTTTGGGTGAAGAAGAGGAAGGTTGGTGGAGAGGGACAATTGGTGACAAGGAAGGGGTATTTCCTTCTAATTTTGTAGAAGAAATACCTTGGCAACCCCATCCATCTAGTAGGGATGATTTTGTCAACCTTGCTGGTGAGGTTGACTCAAAAGCTCCCAAATTACCTGCCAAACCAGGTTAGTTTTCCTTACCTTCAATTACATTTATTATTCAATAAGCTTGTAATCAAAAAAGAATATTTGCTTTCAGTTAAAGTTTTATGTGAAGCACAGTTTCCATATTCAGCTCAGAATGATGATGAGCTATCATTCAAAGAAGGTGATATTATAACTTTATTAAATAAAGATAGCCAAGATGAAGGGTGGTGGCAAGGAGAGTTGAATGGAAAAACTGGTGTTTTTCCTGATAATTTTGTAGCCCTCATAACCAATGATGGAAAAAATAAAAACAAAGAAGAAAACAAATCCCCTCAATTAACAACAGATGCAGGTGAGATAATTGATAAATTCCATTGTTGACTCTAGTCTGAAAACAAATCAAAAAATCTCTTCAAGGTGCCATCAAACCCAGTTCCATAGCATCCCAACGAAAATCCCTAGAATTTAAGAGCCTGAAACCAGAAAAACCAGTACCTGAGGCTCCTGTAGCATCTACCAAAACCACTCCACCTATCCCTGGAAAAAAACCAACATCCATAAAAAAATCCCCCTCCAGTACAGGCTCTGGCCTATTTTCTGAAATCAAGAAAAAACTGGTGGATGTGGTAGATGGTGCTACAGGAAGCAAAAATGTAACACCAAAGACTGACCTGGAAAATAATAATGAGAATGCTTTTGATCAAGTTGAGAGAAGACCACTTTTGACTGACATCAGAGCTACAAGAGCTAAAGCACCAGGTTAGTTTTGATTTAAATGGCTGAATGTTGTGTTATTTTCAGCTTTATTTGATGAAGGATATTTCCTGAGCATTGAAAAATTGTCCATTGAATTTTCCCATTTCATTCTGAAAATTTTCAAATTTCTATTCTATTCTTCAAAATACATTTAAATTCTCTATCTGAATAACTTGAAATTTTTGGCATTGATTACAATTTTTTGTTTTGGCCAAAGTAACTGTTCAAGAAATTTTAGATTTTGCAGTCCTCAACTTCAAAATGGATGAAGAATATTTAATGTTTTTTTTTAATAAAACAAATTATAAAACCATTACCCATAAGCTTGAAGTGCCAAATTCAAAAGTTACTTTAAATTATTATTTAATGTCCAAAATCTGATGTTATTGATGAAAAATATACCAGTTTTAGTCATCAACATATTAATTCATCTTCTGCTGTTCTACTATTGTATTTCTATTTTTATTGCTGTTGCAAAAGTTTGAATGTATGGTCATTCTTTATTATTACCCTAGTGACTCATATCTTATACTGGATCAATGACAAATTCAATTCATTAGAGATTATGAAATCATCATTGATGGTCCATAACAGATGAAAATATATGAAGCATTCACCTGGTTTTTGTGCTGTTCATCAGACGAATTTTTTTCAGCTAAATTCTTCCTGTTCCTATCCCGGTGTGTTTTTCAATATTATTTATGAAATAATCGGCGGGCATAATAAAAACAATTCATTATACTATCTTTAATACTTATCCTAATCCATACTTGAGTCTTAATATTCAAGGCTTTGATCTTACAATCTTTATTGGAGATGTAGAGATGCGGACTTAATTGCAAACATTAAATAATGTATTGCCTTGCTTATCACCCATCATATGAATTGAACCTTGAACTTGCATTGAGAAAAGTTCAACTATAGAATTAAATACTTCTTGGAACATTCATGTGATCAATATCGGTTCAAAGTTATTCCAGATAACCATTGACAGTTTCTTTTTTTTTTGCAAAATTATTGTTATTTATCTGTGCACATAGTCAAGTTTCCTTATTATCTCTGTCTTATCAAAAGATGATTGTGTGTGCTTGTAGCTCTAATTTACATTCCTTTGAATATTTGATTGATGGGAATACTATTTGCTTATTTATTTCCATGTAATGAGGAAAACATATAATGATGTAGTTTCTAGCTATTTTTCAGCCGAACTACATAATTACTCTACTACACACAATACTAATTATCAAATTATTCAATTCATTCGTTTTTTTATTTATTTTTTATAATTTATATTTTAATTTTCGATTGAATACAAAATCGTCACAATTATTTTTTTTACTATTCTGTGCGATCAAATTTAACTAAAGAAAAAAAACTAGTTTTGGTTAATTCACCTTCATGTTCACACAGAACAAACGGCGATTTTCAATAGGCGAGATCACAAATGCATAAATTTCAAACATGCTTGTAGTTGAAATATAGTAGTGAAATATCATGACTTTAGTTTTTCCTAGAAGATATGAATTAAACGCCGGTCCAACAAAGAGCATCATGGCTGCTTCTTGTGACGTCAAAAGTCCTCCAATAGGCGTATTCCTGTGTTGCCAGTTTCACTATTTCTCGGAACTTATGAGGAAATATTCAATTTCATTCCATTAATAAAAATAATTGTTTCAGCATTTATCATATTGAAATAGATACTTCGTGTTTGACTGCTGCTCATTCAGTTAATTTCGAATGACATGTTTGTATACTGAGTGTATGTCATTAGTTTTACGGCCTACTCATATTGTAAAAAATACGAACAAAATATTGTGAATAACGCTCAGCAATGCTGTGAAATGTCATTATTTAATGAGCTCGGGGCTAGTTCCGAACTCATTACGACATTGTTCCAACAAAAACTCTTTAGGAATTTATTTCGGAAAAACTAATGCGAAAAAAAAAACTCATCTCATCTTTTCGGACCGGAGGCTGTGGCATTTTTCCCTATCTCGCCTATCAACAGCGCATATGCTCCCTAAAACTCGCGGCGCCAGTCCGTCTAGTCTGCCCAATGTGTCCTCAGGTCGGAGGCTGCCCAAAACCGCCCACAAAGACGAAGACGCCGCGTCGCCGATACCAAACGGCGATACCGACGCTTCTGACGCGCCGACGCCGGCGTCGCTAGACGCCCCAGACGCAGACGGTGAGCGTCCGCGCGTGCGCGAATGGGAGAAGCACAAGGCGCCGTGGCTGGAGGAGATGAAGAAGAGCCAGGCGAAGAGGACGTCGACGTCGCCTGGGCCTGAGCACCGGCTCAAGCTGACGCCGACGTCCGACGCCGAGGAGGTCAAGTCGAATAAGGCGTCGCCCGCTGAGAGGGAGGTGAGGGAAACGGAAGGAAAAATTATTACAGCAAATGCAACTATAAACATATTGATTACGAGTTTCATTCATGCATTTTTCGAATTCGTTGCGGAAACTAAATTGACAAGTTCAGCCAGCGTTGAGAGAGAAAAAATATGTCTGCCCTAATGTTGTCTTAGTCATCAAGATTGGAACTTGAAATGATGAAAATGCTATGATTGGGACTAAAAAAGAAGAAGACTTACATAACCTGAATATAATTTAATTTCGAATATTTTGTGAGCATTGTAAGTTCACAACAATAGTTGAATAAATCCAAACAAATTTTCATAATTGTGATATTAATCTTCTCTTTTTTTACTTCACAATCATAACATTTTCATAATTTTAAGTTGCAATCTTGATGATATAAACAACACAAGGACTAGGGCAGACATATTTTTTATCTCTCAACGCTGGCTGAACTTGTCAATTAATTTTCCAAATATGGGGTTTCAAATTTTAAATTGATTTGTTTATTTGCTAATTTGATTTCTCCGTTGTCCTCGAACCAAGCGGACAACAAAATTACCAAAAACCCAAAAATTCCTCCGAAGGTGGACCCCCCCAGGTCGGTCGCCCCCAAGTCGCGCACCCCCACGGAGGAGCCGCCCACGCTGCGCGCCAAACCCGCCGCCCCGCCGGTCACCAGACCCACCACCGTGGGCGGCGCCGCCAAAGAGCCGGTGTCCCCCAGGTCGCCGCCAAAGGACGCCCTCCTCGGCGACGTGCTCGACAGGCTGCGTCACCTGGAGGCGACGGTGGAGCGCCAGGGCCGCACCATAGAGGAGCTGCGCAGCCGGCTGCAGGTCGAGAGCGAGCTGCGGATGCTGCTGCAGGAGAAGGTGATGCAGGACGTGCAGGTGTGAGGTCGAAACCCTCGATGAAGGCGGCACTTGTAGCGATGCTAACACCCCCCCCCCCTCGTTTGAATAACCAGCGTAGCTCTCTGGATTGTCAACCTCGAGTCTCTACTTTGATTGACCATATCCAACAGCTTTCGGTGGCAGCTTTTTGAGCATTCTTAGGTTGGCAAGAAAGAATCTGTCACCAACGTCAATAGTCATAAAAATGTCAGTTGACATTAATGATAGTTGACATTAATGACAGTTGACATTAATGACAGTTGACATTAATGACAGTTGACATTAATGACAGTTGACATTTATGACAGATTATAACCAACCCTAGAACGTCAAGAAGCTGCCACCAACAGCTATCGAAAATGGTCAATTGTCAATGATTCGATTTGTTTGTCCCGCTTGTGAAAGTCGATAGGTGCCACCTTGGAATTTGAATTTGTACTTTCTTTCTTGTCCTTGTCTTTGACAAGAATGACGGGTAAATGAGGGATCTAGCCAGCTGGGAGCTACCACTTGACAGCCCAATAGGAACGCAGTGTTGCTAGCGACGCTTGCGGCGATTCCAGAACTACTAAATCTGACAGTGTCTGATTCAACCTCGATATTTTGTGGGCGGCTGCAGAAGCGGATTTGGCGGTGGTTTATTTCATAATGAGATGGTTTATCCCAAGGATAACTCAAAACAGGATAGCTCATTTCCTATCTTAGTGCATTTCAACTTCACATGCGCGGATGTCGTCATCAGGTTACTTTAATGATGTGTCTGCCATAAGAAAGAGCCCGTGTATATTACTCGCATTTCACAACTAATTTTCTTTGTGAATGTAACATTTTTCCCTCGTTTTTTCAGAGCTTCTTGGTCTTCGTTACGAATATTTCGATTAAAGGTTGATTATGCTTGTGAGTTGAGAAACTAATAAATGACCCAGCAGAGGAGTTTGATAGTAAATAATTGATTATACCTTGATGAATAAAATATGCTTATGCATCCGCTATATCATCCATGAAATGCAAATATCTGAAAGGGAACAAAATACAGGAGTGTTTGAAGAAGAAGAAAATGTAATAACCCTAAAACACCTAAAACTACTAACAAGGTCTGCAACGTGAAAAGCGGGTAAGATTTCCAGATTTGACGTTACTCGTAAATTATACCTAACCTAAAAAAACTCGAAATAAAATGACTTAATGGACGTTTGGTGGCGCCATCAAACTGACAGCGGACAGACACTGAAGCTGACTATTGGAATGTCATGTCTAGACCACCAGGTGGCTAGATTTCTCATACAGCCGTCATTGGGGTTTGAATTTTCCATAAATTCGGCTGGTATTGAAGTATTCAGTCAATGCGAATCAACGTCAAGTTATTGTGGTCGTGGATGATCGAAAAGTGCGTGTATGGCATTCAGTTTTTGGATGATATAATTGTGAAGAATTGTGCAACTAAGATTACGCGGCCATTGCTATTTTATGATCCATTTTTTTACCATTCTAGCCTAATTTTTTTATACGTTAGAATAAGCTGAAAAATTAAAATTTGCTCATTATTTATTTTTCATTTTCGAAAAAAAAAATGTGATCATCATAGTATTATTTTTATACGATCACTTTTGATAGTATATTTTATTGATATTTTTAAAATTTCTTTTCAATTAGCATTTACTCATTTAATTCGTTTAATATCAAGCAAATTGTAACAAAGTAGGATCTTAATTAGAATTGAAAAATCAAGCAATCATTTCCTTTCCACCCAAAAACAGCAACTAAACCTAGATTAATATAGAGTGACCGGCAGAAGTTTGATCTCATGAGCAAAAATATACAAGGTGTTTTGCGGAAATCACCCCGACACTCTAGGTTGTGTGTGGAAAATTTTGAAGTTGATCTCTGCATTTGCGTCACCATCAGCGATATTTATGTTTCATTGTAATTTTAACTTTAAATTATATTTCGTGGTAAGTATTATGAACGAGGTGAAAGGTATTTATGTATATTTCGAAATTGTTTTGAAAATTTCCTTATGAAAATGTAACTAAAGCAACTCCTAACATTCCACTTGAATGGTGAATATTCATTAGGGAATACTTCAGGAATATAAAGCTACCACAGTGGTTCAGTTGGTATTAATAGAAAAACTGCGTTTAGAGAATCTTTTCCCTAATGAATTTTCATGTCTTGAGAAAACAAATGAAAATATTGTACTTATGCATATTTGTTGACTTAAAATAAATTATACAAGAATATATTATATTGAATTTATACTATTCGTTTCAGTGAATAATTCCCTGAAAATTTAGGGGACGGAGCTAGAAAATAAAAAAAAAGTCTGATTTCAAACTAGGAATGTTCAACATCAAGCTCGACCTCTGAGACTGATATTTTCATCTCATTTCGTTTTTTATTCGTTCGTTGTGTTACCTGTACTATTGATGATACTGACCTATGATTCAGAACGTATTACGCCGTTTCTTAGTCATCACGGTAACGGTCGATTGATATGGCAAAAATATATGAAAACTCGCAATACTTTATGATTTTTTTAAAAATATAAATAAAAAATTTGAGACACTCGATGGAAAAGTCCCAAGTATCAACAGTAACAACACACTTAAGACCCCTCCCGATGCATCAAAACGAAACTCAAACTCTAAACATTAATTTTTGGTTCCATTTTGTCGAAAACGATATCATAAATTTCCCCAAAATTCGCCACGAAGTGCACTTCCAACCCCTCCGTAATAAACTTGGGCAAGTCATCAAAGTCCTTCTTGTTCTCGTCGGGAAGAATGATGCATTTGACACCGGATCTCTTAGCCTGAAAAAAAAATGCTCACTAAATTGATGTGGAACAATACAAGATTTTTACTAAACGAGGTTTACAAACACATGGAGGCAAAAAAAGTGTCGTGGTTTGTAATCCCACGGAAAAAAGTTTGGTGAAGAGTTAAATGGCGGCTTTTGACAGCTGTCACTCCTTGTGTTTTATGCCCCGTGATGTACTTTTTAAATGGCGGACAGCTGTCATCTGGCGGAAATTACAATCCATTTTGATTTTTTATCCCATTTTAATGTTATGTCACAACTGTGAATTCATAGATCTAATATAGTTCATTAAGAACGATAATACGACAACAAGAATGATCACGTGATGAATTGTAAACAATCTGAGAGACTCGTTCGAAACACGAAACCGGCGAGTTGGTCCGACGAGGCCCGAATGATAGATTCTTATCGTGGAAACAAGAAGGTTTGACAGTTGTGTTGGCATCTGAGATGAATATGTACTCCCTCAAAGTGTATTACAAGAATCAAATAGTTATGGAATATTCATGAGACTAGGGAAATCAAAATGTATTGAAATTCCCGCAATAGGGTTGTACACTTTTTTTCAAAAATTATATATGTGAAACGCGGGTCTCCAGAGAATACGTCGATATTTTTTTGAAATTTTTGTTTTCAAGGGTTTTTCCAAAATCTGCAAAAATCGAAAATGCTCCATCCTTTTCTAAAAATGTGACGTCATCTGGTAGGTTGGTTTAGGTTCTGTTCCATTAATCGAAGTGGAAGACAATATCTGTCATCTTTGACAGATGACGGTAAAAATTACTGGGCGATTCTAATTCTTCCTGCGAAAATATATTCGGATGATTAAAGGTAAGTTACTATTGAGTTTTATTTCATTGTTCAGCGTTCATTATACCCCCCACTGACCACTTTTAGAAAGTTTAAGCATTCAAAAATCTATTGTGCTTCATGTAGCAACAAGAATGTGGATTCTCGAAATACATTGTACTCCAAGTGTTAATATGAGACAAACTTTGTGTTTTGCAGTAGGACAACAAATATCATCAGCTACATCTGCAGGTGATTGCTGTGAAGATAATTTTGATCTAAGTTAAAATTCTTATCCTTATTCTTTGAATCTTTGTTCATGTGAACATCATGAGAACCTGTGAAGTGGGAGCACAAAGTATTTTAGTAATAGGTATAAGCTAAAAAACCAAATCTTTATTGTCATGCACTTCTGTTAATAATAAATGTATTTTCCTAAATCCTCAGTTATTCTTAGTACATAATCTATCTATGATGTGAGTTTGTATATGAGATTTCTTCTTTACATTATATTGTGAATATGTAATTATAATATCAACTTGTGTTGTTTATTTAATATATTATCAGATGCACCACTACACTTACCTAAAGTAATTAATTGAATTAATTCTCCATTTTTATTTCTCTATTTTATAGTGTCTGAGTTCAATCGTCTCATTGTTTTCGCTGAGGTGGTATTGAAAATCCTATAAAAATATTATTAACTCATATAAAATAACTGACTTGCGTTATATAGATGATAAACAATCAATTAATGCGCCCTTTTTTGAATATTTTGAATCAGTTTCGTTATCGAAAAAAATTTGAATTAAAAATTGACACACATTGTCATTTGACTTATCTGCCATCACTTATGTCAAAAAATTCGTCTTCCCTATTATTTTCGATATTTTTACGTTACCATCCCGATCTACCAGGTGACGTCAGCAGAAATATGGTGCTGTCAAATAATTATTTTTGATTTGGATTTTCTCGAGCATAAAAGAATATTCCGATTTAATTTTGATGCCATATCGGTAGTAGTTTTGACAGCTGTTCAACACTAACTATATCACGGATCATAAAACACAAGAATAAGTGACAGCTGTCAAAGGCCGCAATTCAACTTTTTCCGTAGGATTGCCAAATGAGTGACAATATTGCAGTGTTCTACATTAGTGTAGTGTTCAATCATGGTTTTTTAATCAAATATCGGCCTCATCTCTTGAAAAAAAAAAAAGAAAAAACAGTTCACTCACTGCTATCGTCTTCTCCTTGATTCCCCCTACCGGGAGAACCTTCCCCATGAGGGATATTTCCCCCGTCATGGCGACGTCCTGCCTGATGGACTGGCCCTTGGCGAGCGAAAGCAGGGCCGTAACGATGGTGCAACCCGCGCTAGGGCCGTCTTTGGGGGTTGCCCCCTCGGGCACGTGGAGATGCAGGTGGCTGGAAAAAAAATTGAAATTGGCATGGTCGTTTTTTGGGGAGAAAGATCGAAACTCGCAGGTCTGGTGCTTGGGACTCGATTTTATGGATTTTGACAGGGGGGAAATTTGTCAGGAACACTCGAAGATATTTTTGGAACTCCAGGACATATTCTTGAAAATCACGATTTTTTCGTTATCATTATTGGAAATGCATTAAAATCACAATGGCAGATTTTTTTTGAAAAACAATTACTACGGGCGCGGTTACAGAAACTGTTATTTCCAGCGAAAAAATCAGAAATCCCAATTCTGTTGCTGAAGATTCGGGCAATTAGAAACTCTCATTTCTAATTTCGACAGGGGGAACATCTTTTTTCGAATTTCAAGAACACTCGCTAATATTTCTAGAACTCTAGAGAATATTCTTCAAATCCCAATAAATTCGTTATTATCATTGAAAATGCATTAAAAGCAGATTGACAGATTTTATCCAAAACATAATTTATTATGTTAAAACCAATTCGGATTCAGAAAAAAAAAAGAAAGCAGATGTTATATTCAATGTTACAAAAAATATTTATAAATCATATAATAAAAACAAGATTATTGGGCACTTCAGCCGAAAATCAATACGAAAGAAAGTCAAAACTGGAAGAAAATACCCCGAAAACAAGGTGTATACCGGAGTAACTTCCAAAACTTTTGAAAAAATTACACAAATTCACAAACTCCAATTTCCAAAACTTTTGACAAAAATACCCGAATTCACAAACCCCAATTTCAAAAACTTTTGAAAAAATTACCCAAATTCACAAATCCAATTTCCAAAACTTTTGAAAAAATTACCCAAATTCACAAACCCCAATTTCCAAAACTTTCGAAAAAAATACCCAAATTCACAAACCCCAATTTCCAAAACTCTTAAAATATTTCACAAACTCCAATTTCCAAAACTTTTGAAAAAATTACCCAAATTCACAAACCCCAGTTTCCAAAACTTTTGAAAAAACTACACAAATTCACAAACTCCAATTTCCAAAACTTTTGATAAAATTACCCGAATTTACAAACCCCAATTTCAAAAAGTATTGAAAAAATTACCCAAATTCACAAACTCCAATTTCCAAAACTTTTGAAGAAATTACCCAAATTCACAAACCCCAGTTTCCAAAACTTTTGACAAAATTACCCGAATTTACAAACCCCAATTTCAAAAACTTTTGAAAAAATTACCCAAATTCACAAACTCCAATTTCCAAAACTTTTGACAAAATTACCCGAATTCACAAACCCCAATTTCAAAAACTTTTGAAAAAATTACCCAAATTCACAAATCCAATTTCCAAAACTTTTGAAAAAATTACCCAAATTCACAAACCCCAATTTCCAAAACTTTCGAAAAAAATACCCAAATTCACAAACCCCAATTTCCAAAACTCTTAAAAAATTTCACAAACTCCAATTTCCAAAACTTTTGAAAAAAATACCCAAATTCACAAACCCCAGTTTCCAAAACTTTTGAAAAAACTACACAAATTCACAAACTCCAATTTCCAAAACTTTTGATAAAATTACCCGAATTTACAAACCCCAATTTCAAAAAGTATTGAAAAAATTACCCAAATTCTCAAACTCCAATTTCCAAAACTTTTGAAAAAATTACCCAAATTCACAAACCCCAGTTTCCAAAACTTTTGAAAAAATTACCCAAATTCACAAATCCCAATTCCCCAAACTTTTGAAAAAATTACCCAAATTCACAAACCCCAATTTCCAAATGTTTTAAAAAATTACCCAAACTCACAAACCCCAATTTCCAAAACTTTTGACAAAATTACCCAAATTAACAAACCCCAATTTCCAAAACTTTTGAAAAAATTACCCAAATTCACAAACCCTAATTTCCAAGTGTTTGAAAAAATTACCCAAATTCACAAACCCCAATTTCCAAAACTTTTGAAAAAATACTCAAATTCACAAACCCCAATTTCCAAAACTTTCGAAAAAAATACCCAAATTCACAAACCCCAATTTTCAAATTTCAAGTTCCAAAATCTCCCAAACTCCCAGGATACCCGATATTATCCAAGTCCTTCGATATTTTTGGCATGAAAAGATAAACTTTGAGGTTTAGACATGACTGGGACTTGTGATCCACCATTTTTATTTCAAAATTTTCGAAATATTTCTCCTTCCAAGACAAAAGAGCGCAGGTAAAATACACGCGTACTCACTTCGTTAACAAAAATTTGTTGCTAGGATCTCGCTTGTTCAAAAAATTCCTCGCCACCGTTAAGGCTATCTTGGCTGATTCTTTCATGACATCACCAAGATGTCCAGTGAGCTCCAAGGAACCATCTGTATCCTTTTCCGAAGGCAATCTTCGAGTCGTAGTTTCAATGTACAGGGTGGAACCACCTAGAAAACATCAGTTTAAGGTTCAATCTAGGGAGGAAAATTGGTTTGTTGATTTAGAAATATTTTTTCATCGCTCAACGCCTCTGAAGGTTTTTTCTCTTGAAATAAAAAATGTATTGGGAAGCCCTACCCATTGCTGTCCAAGCCAACCCCATGACTACGCCAGGGGGTGTCAGAGGGTACATCCTGTCGTGGGTAAATACTGGCTTGCCGACGAACTCTTGAAGGTTATTTCCGTCGACCTGCACGAAAGAGGTCTCGTCTTTGACCACCTTGTAGGCCACTTTGCGTACCACCTGAAATTTGAGTCTTTCACATCCATTCAATTTTCGGAATACAGCGATTTATGTTTTTTGAGGCGGCAAACTGAGACGTATCGTGTGAATGTTGAGCGAACTTAGGTTTTATATGTTTCATAACCCCATCAAGGATGATGCCAGAAACGAGCACATCAAATATATTTTTGTCTAATAAAAAAAATTAACCGAAGGGGGTAACGATGAACCGATTTTCATCCGAATAGCTTTTCGTGTATTTAGTGCGCAAAGTGAAAAATACAGTTATGATCTTACGAGATCAACAAGACACTTTACGTTCGAAATAATCACAAGATTTTTTCTACAAACGCAGTTCCTAGACAAGGAAACTCGATACTTTATTACTAATACTACTGATGGTGCTTCTCTCCGATTCATTTGCTCGATTATTTGCAATCTTTATATACACACAGTAATGATTGCCAATAAACATATCATTGTACCTGATTCACATTCCATACAATGAAGGTATATACCTATGATCACAGGTTGTTTAATCTGTGCTGTGATAATTCTCAAAACCTCTATTATACTTCTCCTTTAGAATTATAGTTCATGGAAAATTTGTTATACATTCGGTCTGATTCTCTAAGGAAGTGGTTATATCAACAACTGTCATTTGGGTGTCAAATAGGAAGGTCAGTTGTTATTTGAATCACTTTCCGAATCTTCAATTCTCTAACGTCAGAATGGAAAAAAATTTAACAACTTGTCGTTGGTTTACCACTGATAAAGTCACTAATTTATTCACCAGATTTTACTGGTGGAAATGAAAAAATAATTCATCATAAAGGTGATATATATTTGAAGAAGCAGTTATGAAGGAAATTTGTTACAGTTTTTAGGATTTGAGTCACTCAGGAAATAATCATATGGTAGGATAATCGATATTATTGAGAACCTATACCTTCCTACTGAAAAAAATATCATAAAAATATCTACATATATATGCTCAAGAAACAGATAGCATCCAATTATATAGAGCCTTATGAAATTATACAAACCAATTCAACATTATTGACCTAAAAATTTACCCAAAATATATCACATGCCAAGAACATTAATGTTAATGATGTCTCTGATAGAACCAATGATGTTCAACATGGTAGAATGTATTGCTAATAATGTAATAATATGCATTCCAGGATATATTAATACCTACCTCACTAAGTTCATTAACAAAACATATAATCATTATTCCTGCAATTATTCATGAAAAACTTGGCAGTCCCGGACACAGAAGACCCTGCCGATATTTTCTCTGTGCTTAATACTATATCGAATCTAAAAAATGAGGTTAAATTGACGTTGACATCGCAGAAAAACAGCAAACTATAATAAAAAAGAAGAGGAGTTACTAACTTTTCCGCATTTATTTACCACTGAATGGAAATGTAAGAAATTAGCAACCTTGATAAATTTAGTATTTGAAGAATACCACATATGAATAGTGGAAAATATAAAGTGGTTAAAAAAGTAGTTGTTAAAAACGTTACTAATTTATCCACTGTGTTAACCACTTTTTAAAGTATCGGACCGATTGTATGAACAAAAACGCATCCGAAATACTGGATCGTGAATTGTGTTAAACGACAACATTAGTAACCTAACCAACAAATCAATATTTTAGCGCCTGCGCATATCTATGACTGGATCTTCAAACTTTGCGCTTTCGACTTCTCTCCCTAATTTTATTCGCTCTGCCCGAAGGTCTTCCAATCTGCGCCAATATCCTCAAATACACAAACACTTCCTCAACCAGAAGCACATTTACCTTCTCGATGTGCTTCTGCAGATTCCTCACACCGCTCTCCCGACAGTAGCTCCTGATGAGGCTCGTCAGCGCCTCGTCCCCCACCTGGATGGTGTCGGCCTTGAGGCCGCTGTCGCGCATCGCCTGCGGCAGCAGGTACTGCTTGGCAATGGCCAGCTTCTCCTCGGCCACGTAGCCCGACATGTCGATCATCTCCATGCGGTCGCGCAACGGCTCGGGGATGGTGTCCACCACGTTGGCCGTGCAGATGAAGAGCACCTTGGAGAGGTCGACGGGCACGTCGAGGTAGTGGTCGAGGAAGTTGGCGTTCTGCTCGGGGTCGAGCAGCTCGAGGAGGGCGGAGCTGGGGTCGCCCGAGTAGCCCCTTGGGGGGTGAAGATGGTGACGGGGTTAGTTTTTCGTGTTTGGTAGGGGAGGGTTTCCGGAGCATTTTGGGGGTTTCTGGGAATTTTGAGGAAACGGGTGAATTTTTTGGGTGAAATGAGGAATGTTTTGAAAATTCTATGAATTTCAAGGAAATGGGAAATTTCGAGGAATTTTGAGGGAATGGAGACTTTCTAGAGATTTCTATGAATTACAAGGAAAATTGAGAATTCTTTTTGGACAATTTGGAGAAACTTTTGAAAATTCTAAGAATTTACAGAAATGGGAAATTTCGAGGAATTTTGAGGAAATGGAAACATTCTAGGGATTTCCAAGAATTTCAAGGAAATTGAGAAATTTTACTGGAGGAACTTTTGAAAATTCTATGAATTTACAGAAATGGGAAATTTCGAGGAATTCGGAGATTCTAGAGATTCCCAAGAATTTCAAGGAAAATTGATAATTCTTTTTGGACAATTTGGAGAAACTTGATAATTCTAAGAATTTACAGAAATGGGAAATTTCGAGGAATTTTGAGGAAATGGAGACATTCTAGGGATTTCCAAGAATTTCAAGGAAATTGAGAAATTTTAGTGAAGGGACTTTTGAAAATTCTATGAATTTACAGAAATGGGAAATTTCGAGGAATTTTGAGGAAATGGAGACTTTCTAGAGATTTCCAAGAATTTAAAGGAAAATTGATAATTCTTTTTGGACAATTTGGAGGAACTTTTGAAAATTCTATGAATTTACAGAAATGGGAAATTTCAAGGAATTTGGAGATTCTAGAGATTCCCAAGAATTTCAAGGAAAATTGATAATTCTTTTTGGACAATTTGGAGGAACTTTTGAAGATTCTATGAATTTACAGAAATGGGAGATTTCGAGGAATTTTGAGGAAATGGAGACTTTCTAGAGATTTCCAAGAATTTCAAGGAAATTCAGAAATTTTAGTGGAGGAACTTTTGAAAATTCTATGAATTTACAGAAATGAGAAATTTCGAGGAATTTTGAGGAAATGGAGACTTTCTAGAGATTTCCATGAATTACAAGGAAAATTGAGAATTCTTTTTGGACAATTTGGAGAATATTTTGAAAATTCCAAGAATTTCAAGGAAATGAAAGTTTCGAGGAATTTTGAGACATTTTAGGAATCTTGCTGGTTCACCATTTTTATAAAAATATTATTGAAATATTTCTCCATCGCAAATATCAAAATTGTAATGAAAACTATTTCGAAATTTGCGAGGCTCCCTGGAATGTTCAAGAATTACTACAAAAACGCTTAGAATTCAGTAGTGTCGACTGTCAGGATCGGAAACCTTTAAAAATCCCAAAAACCCCAGTTTCATGCCACAATGAAACAAAAATCATCATCCCTGATCTCCTCCCGGCACTCACTTCCCAATCTTATCCACCTCGTCGATGAGAACCAGCGGATTCTCGGTCCTCGTCTTCTTCAGACACTGGATGACCTTACCGGGCATGGCCCCCACGTAGGTCCGCCTGTGTCCCTTTATCTCAGCTACGTCAGTCATGCCCCCTACCGAGAACCGGAAGTACTCCCTATTCAGCGCCCTTGCAATGGATCGAGCTGAAAAGACACCATCCTGTAGGTCTTTTTTTCACCATGAAGCGATGGAGGGCAGTTCATAACCATATATCCATATATCTAATAATAACTATATAGGTAACATGGATACCAGAGCTGAAGCTGAGAAATACAAATGACAGTCTGCGGGACAAATCGTGAATATGCGCATGCGCAAGTTTGAATTAAGAATCGACATTCGCTTTCATCATGGAGGAGAGTAGCTTTGTAGTGAGCGACAAACGTATGATATCATAACATATATTTTTCAAATATTCATTTATCGATGGATTTTTGGACGAATTTGGATAATAGTTGATGATAGATGCAGAAATGGATGTGATCTACAAAGCGATACTTGCGATTTGCATAGAAACCTGTGCGATGAAGTCATCGGAACAAGATTCGTGGGCTAATTTTTGATCAATCACTGTTATCACTCACTAATCACTTCTGTAAACAACCAGTAAGTACATTAATAACTATATTAACGCTCTTTCACATAATTTGGGTTAACAAATATACCTAACCTATAAAATTCTAAAAACGTCAGTGGACTTCAACTCGTCAAAACCCGCGCATGCGCACAATTCATCATCAGCAAGCCAGACAGTCTTTTATTTATCCAAAACTGGCTTCACTTTCGCGTAAAGAGAAGAATAGGTGTTATCCATATAGTTGTTATTATATATATGTTCATAACATGGTGACAATTTATTCGCGCTGGATTTTGGAAATTTGATTTAGTATTCGATATCAAAAACATGACTTGAAGGAAGTACTTTAGCTTTTATAATGAATTTCGTTTTTAATTTTATGAATTATATTAATACAGATTTATGGAGTACAAAAGGAAATATCATTATCCATTAAAATAAACCTAAAAATCCAACACTAACAAGCAGATACTTAGAAATAGCAGACAGTTTTCTTCTTTCATTTCATGACATCAGGAATGTAAAAAAACAAGAGTTCAATACATAATTTTTGATCTGGCAACGCTGTCAGGTGCTCAGAAAATACGTACAACCAATCAACAACGCTCGCGCACTGACGTCACCAAGGTGGATATAGATGTGGTCAGGGCCGGATTAACGCTGTCGGGGCCCCAATAGGCAATGCATTTCTCGGGGCCCCTTTCCTTTACCGTTTTCTTACATTTCAAAATATATTTTTTCTATTACTAAAGTCAAGTCGATCAGATCGACTCCTGCTTTTTGCTTTCATTGAATGAAATGATTTTGATCACAAAAATATTTTCACAACCAAAGAAAATATTTTTGTGAAGTATGTACAACATAAGTTTAAATAGCAAATCTTGTAACATTTTAATTAAAAAATCGTTAAAATCATTTTGGAAGTTGACATATTTCAACACATCATTTTCAATTGTCATTATCGACAATGAATTCAAACGGTTCTGTGATATTGTTGAACGAAGACAGTTTTTTATTAATTTTATTTTGAAAAATTTCGTTCACCTGTGGCGTTTGATATCATCAGACTTTTATATATTGGCAATGAAAAAATTGATTTTACCATATTATAAAAAATCAATCCAAACGATGTTATCTATCCCCGCATCCATCATTTTTTCTATGTTGATATTACCGGATGTTAAAAATCGGAAATGCCACGAAGGAAACGTTTTTTTCTTGGCGAGTTCAACATCGACTATGCCCTCGTGGGCCCCTAGGCAGTTGCCTAATCCGCTTTATGGATAATCCGGCCCTGGATATGGTGGTACGAGTCCATTTCAGATGGGGAAGGAAAGATTTTTCCTCGCTTCTAATTGGTCTAGAAGCCAGGCAAGTTTAAAATATTGCGATATCGCAACAATGGAAGTAATTAGTTGCCCAGACGGCTGTGTATAAACAGTGAAATAAAATCCAAACTTGACTTATTTCTACTATTTTTACCGCGAGTTTTATCAAACGAAGAGTATTTTGAAGACAAACTTCAAGTCAACACCTGTGGGGACATTGACAGATATTTCAGTTTGGCAACACTGCATTACCGATGCTCGTCTTTCCCACGCCAGGCGGGCCGTGAAAGCACAATATCTTGCCCTGCGTGCTGCCCTTCAGCTGGCTGACGGCGATGAACTCCAAGATGCGCCGCTTGATGTCATCCATGCCGTAGTGATCTTGGTCCAGGATCTCGCTGGCCCGCTGCAGGTTGAGGTTCTCCTCGCTCTGAACACCCCACGGCAGGGAGGTCAGCCAGTCCAGGTAGTTTCTTGTCACACTTGAGGGGTGACAAAACTTGTCAGTATTTTTTTTGTCGCAGTCTTTTGACCAAAATAAATGCCGAAGAAAAGTTTCTGTTTGGACACTGTGGAAACCGCACCGAGATGTGACGTCACAAATTTCAATGTATCACAGAGGGCGCTAGAGAATGACGATTCACAGCGTTGGGTATTGTTGTGTATTTATGGGATGAGTTTGAATAAAATTTCCTCGGAAGTTCCGACAAATAGTGCAACTGGCAACACAGGAGCATGCATATCAGATGACTTGTGACGTCACAAGAAGCGGCCATGATGCTGTCGTTTGAATGTCTCGCTGGATAGCGGCGTTCATTCAAACATTACATAATATCTAAATACATATTTTTGGTAAATTTGGATACAGCTCCATCCAATATTTGGAGAGTTTTCACATCATCAATATACGCTGTTTTTAGAAGGTCTCGAATTTAATTTAGAAAATTGTGAAATAAAAAGGGTCATCAGGGACTCTTAATACATAAAAAGGTCACCTTGAAAGTTGTTTGAAGTGGAAGTTCAACTATGTGGGATAACCACATTGTTGAGGAATGGATTGTCAATAACAATAATCAATACCAATTACATACCATATTATCCACAGAAATGATTCAAACTCACTTGAATTCAGAGCTGTGACTCTCTAGGAAGCCCAACTTATTCAGTTCCTCATCAATCACAGCTGAGACAGCTTGTGGCAGAATTTTGTCTTTGATTCTCTCTCTGAACTTGTCACCAATAGCATCCTTATCCTCCTTCTCCAGACCAAGCTCCTTTTTGATAACCTGTAAAATAGTTATTCCTTCAACAATCCCATTAAACTTTCAATGTGTCTCACCTTCAACTGCTCTTGAAGAATATATTTCCTATGGTGTTGCTTGACCTTTTCCTCCACCTCCCTACCAATTTTTTGTTGCAACTTTGACAGTTCATACTCTTTCTTCAGCAAGGACAAGGATAACATCAATCTCTTGGGGATCTGCAATTCAAAAGGAAATTAAGAAAGTTTACATAAGACCATTTTTCTACAACTAACATCCATCTCTTCCAAAACCTCTTGGAGTTCTTTGCTTTCAGCTGCTGTCAGAGCAGCTCCCAGGTCACTCAAATAAACAGGATTATCTACAACTCTCTGACCTTGATGCATCATTTGCTGCAAACTGTCTCTGTACAAAGGATTCAAACTTATAATGTCTCTTATTGTTTTGATAACTTCTTGTGTGAGAGCCTTCACCTCTTCAGTTTGCCTAAATTTGTTGTGGACAAGGTTTTCCACTTCTGCAATCAAAAGGCCCTCCTTCAAGTCAGTTTTAGTTTTTTCCTTGGGTTCCTCCACAGGAGTGGTCTCAGGCACAATTTTTTTCATTCTACCATTTCTCAATTTTCGTCTCCTTTTGTCATTTTCTGTTTCTTCTGGAAATATGTGCAAGGTGGTTTTGAATAATGGAAATGTAAGTTTCATTGCTACAGTGGAATTAAACTGATGTAATTGCAATAATAACATTTTACATTCTTACCTTTGGGACCATCTTCAATGGTGGTATCCAAAATTTGGCCAGTGATTTGTATTCTTCTGTGAGCCATCACCACTAATCTCAATCTATCTCCCAGATCTTGCATCTCATGTATTTGAGCAAACACCCCAACATTATAAACATCATTTATACTGTTCACAACCTCAGACTCATTATCATCCTTTTTCTTCAAGAATATCCCACAATAGGGTTGATTTAGTTTGACCTTTCTTCTGATGAGCTCTATGAGTTGAGGGTTGGTGAGTTCTATCAGCTTTATAAACCTCGGGAAAACTATATTCTTATTTATAGCTATTACAGGAACATGTGGCCAAACTTCAGGAACAGCTACAGTTGCTGGCAGCTGAGGAGAAAATGTTTCTTCTTCAGCAGGTACATGACGGGTATCATCATCTGAACCATCGTTACTTTTAGTAGCATAATATTTAACACTAGATATAGCTCTTGAATCGATGAAACTTCTTTGAAATAATCTATTGGAAGTATTGGCATACTGTATTCCCCTGTTCAAACTAGTGTGCACAGTTTTTGATCCACCAGAAGTTAAGGTTAAGAAATCATTACTGCACACATTTTTGGCGCTTTTATGGATATTATATCTAGGAAATTTGCAAATCAATTGTGTTAATCGCGTAGATTTAGCGGAATGCATCATCATTGAGTCTTTTGATTTTAGAAAATATTCAAAATCGAAAACTCAAAAACTGCAATCTCCAGTTTCCACCAAGTTTTGACACGGAACACGAAATTCACGAATGCGACATATCGGTTGACATGACAGAAACGTCATACTACTGGAAATTATTTCAGTTCATTGGTTACAGGTGGCAGCACTAGAGGGAGTGACGTTTTGACGTTTATTATTGATTGGAGTCGGCAAACGCCATTTTGATTTTAGCTAATAGAATTGATAGTGGCAAAAAGTATTTAAAAAATCTGTGTTCATCCTCTCCAATTTAAGTAAATAAAGGTTTATTTCTTGTTATTCATTGTGAACCCATCTGAACGGACCAAGGTACGGTCAAATTTTCCTCTGATGGACTGCGAGAACTTTATACAATGCTTTCATTTTGATAGCGGAACAGAGGAAGTAGTGAACCGTTATGTCGGACAGTTCACCTTGTATTCCTGTAATCTAGTGAATCAAGTGTCCAGAAACAAGTGTATAGTGATTTTCGAAGTGATTATCTTGGAAAATTTTTGTGTGTTTCTTTCGATAATGCATTTTTGAGTACACTGGGTTGGGCTTTGATTTTTTAGTTGTCAATCCATTGTTCCTACCGATACGGATTAGAATCTGCATCTTGATTGAAAGTTTGCATTGAATATCTCGCCTCCATACTTTTTTGTTCATTTTTGATTTTCAATTTTCTAAGGTCAACATTCCTCTCACCAAATACATTGTATTTATTGCACTGTCAAACAAAACCAAACAATGGTGTTTTCTTGCTTCACTCAATGTACTCAACGCCTATCATGTTTATTTTAATTGATATTTTGATTAATATTGTATTGTTATTATAATCACAGTTCAAAAATTAGTCCATGCATCACTTGAGGAAAATGCACATTATTTTCCAAACATTCTGTGGCAATACTTCATTTGGATTTCCTTGTTTTAGCAATAAGGTTCGTTCACTGGGTCTTGTAGATCTAAATGGTTGTGTGCAGACAGCATGTCTACATTGCCAGGGCAAGCCTCCAAGGCGGAGAAAACTAAATCAAAATTTCAATCTTTGGATATAAACAGTTTATATAGAGTGAGCAGGGTGAGTACAAAAAATGCTATACATATTTGCTGTTACACTTCCCAGAAAATATTAGTTGTTTATTTTGTTACATGTTTGTAAAACTAGAAATTCGGTTCTTCAATCAATTTTTATCTTGAGTCAATTTAATATGATATATTTCTATTGCTTGTATTGCCTTTGCTTACAAATAGTGTATTTAAGATTTGTTTTCATGCTTGATGTAAACTTCTTAATGAAACCTTGAATAAAGTGAATGATAGCCCCTCTATGATTGAATGGAAAAAAACACTGCAAGTAATTATTACTATACCTGCTAGATGCATTTATTGACTTTTTCATTACCATAGTTTAAGTTAGATATATGTCTATAGATTTGAATTAATGTATATTTGATTTGGTGAATGATAATGATTCACAAACCAACAATTATTAATAAAAGTTACATAATTCCAGGTTATTTTGTTTCAGAAGGTTATATTTCATTAGCATTGATTTCTTGTTATGTATAATAGTGGCTTTATTCTCTGCTGTTGCATTCTATAAGCTACTGAATATTCAATTATATTGTGTTTCTATATCCATATTTTTGTGCTCTTTTTATGTACTCTCTGATTTTTGATAGTATATTGATGTCCAAATTATCTGAATTCTAGGCTGATATGAAGATCACAGAATTTCATGAAATTCTGATTTAGAGCTTCAAGATTTGTTTCAGCACTAAAAATTTAATGATTATTTGTTAAACTTGAGCATGATGCAATAAATGGAATGGTTTCTACTATTATTTTTTCTTCACTAAAGAAAATTTTATAACAATTGTTTATAACTCAGAAATTGAATAAAGATTGGATGAAATACACATTAATTATTTCTATGAGTAATGGTGTATTGAGCACTTCATTTGAAACAAGTGTTTCAGACATGTTTGAAATCTTGAATAAAAACTAACTTGTTGGTCACCCCATGTGCCAAAACTGAAATGTGATTCTCAAACAAAATATCAAATCATATCTGCTTGTACTTGAAAATAAACATGGAATTCTTCAAGGCGCTCCCACCCATAGTTTTCATTTTTTTTTGTGAATGAATGGGATTCCTGAATTAGAAACATCAAATAGGTCAATTATTTCATAACATCATTTCTTTGAGCAAATTCAATAAAAATGATAATCTTCATTCTTCATAAGATAATAATATGAATGTTATAGCAATATAAGTGTTTAAATGTGTAGTGTAAATAATAAAATTGTGAAATGCAGGTAGTTTATCCTGAATTTTGGCACAAAAAAATATTGCCAAAATTGCATAATATATTGTCAAAATGTTTTTTTAGAAACTCAACAATAAAAAACTTGTCATGAGTAATACACTCGGTAATACATCATAACACACCTCATTGAATAAACTTGATGATTTATTTTGTGTTTTTCTTGGAAACTGCTAATTTTATTGTGGACCTTTTACAAAATCAGATGAAAATATCAAGGAAAAAGTTATGTGCCTTTTTTGAAGGTCAAAGGCAGGTCTCTTTGGCTTTGAGGGACTTGAGTCTCATTTGAAACAAGGATGCAAAAGAAAATCAGTTCAGAGTGTACAAAGTTTGAAGAAAAAAGTAATGTTGACAATAATCCAACTTTTGGAATCACCTTCTTAGTTTTTTGCTCACAATTTCCGTACACAAGTCTCCAAACATTTTCCTATTCTGCCTAAAAAAAAGACAATCGCAGCACTATTTCATCCCTCCAGGGCGAAAACTTGGAGAAACAGCAGCAGAAGAGCTCCTCGGTCTACATCAAACATGGCATGCAATCGTTGGGGAAGGTCCCCAACGCCCGCCGCGCCCCTGCCAATCTGCCCTCTCTGAAGGCCGAGCACAGCGGATCTGACGCAGCGGTGCCTTTAGTGCCGCCCGGCGCCCAAGGATGGGGCAAGCAAGATGCGAGCGCCGCCGCCCCCCAGGCTACGGCGGCGGCGACGGCCCCTGCGCAGTCCCCAAGTCAGAGCACCGCGGCGCCGATGACGGCGGCGGTGGCAGGCGTTGGACAGACGCCGCCTCAGGGTGCTGCACAGATGAGCCCCCATCAAGCTGCGATTGCCCTGCCGGTCACGAATCCCGTGCCGCATCCACACAAACAGGTTGGTTAAGTCAACGGTTTTCAATGTGCTCGTCCATGTAATTTTACATAGGACTCAGTCCATGCATGGTCTAACAGCTATCCCATTTAATATTATTCGAATGCGCTCGTCCATGTAACTTTACTTAGGACTGTCCATAAAATAGTCCATTTTCTTGGTGTAAGTCCCATGTAAATTCCAATATGAATGCTCTAACAGCTAGCCCATGTAATTTTACTTAGAACTCAGTCCATGAAATGTTCATTCAATGTTGTCCTGTGTAATTATTGGTATGAATGGTCTAACAGCTATCCCATTTAATATTATTCGAATGCGCTCGTCCATGTAATTTTACTCAGGACTGTCCATAAAATAGTCCATTTTCTTGGTGTAAGTCCTATGTAAATTCCAATATGAATGCTCCAACAGCTAGCCCATGTAATTTTACCAAAGACTTAGTCCATGAAATGTTCGTCCAATGTTTTCCTATGTAATTATTGGTATGAATGGTCTAACAGCTATCCCATTTAATATTATTCGAATACGCTTGCCATGTAATTTTACTCAGGACTCCATAAAATAGTCCATTTTCTTGGTGTAAGTCCTATGTAAATTCCAATATGAATGATCTAACAACTAGCCCATGTAATTTTACTTAGGACTCAGTCCATGAAATGTTCGTCCAATGTTTTCCTATGTAATTATTGGTATGAATGGTCTAACAGCTATCCCATTTAATATTATTTGAATGCGCTCGTCCATGTAATTTTACTCAGGACTGTCCATAAAATAGTCCATTTTCTTGACGTAAGTCCTATGTGAATTTCAATATGAATGCTCCAACAGCTAGCCCATGTAATTTTACTTAGGACTCAGTCCATGAAATGTTCGTTCAATGTTGTCCTGTGTAATTATTGGTATGAATGGTCTAACAGCTATCCCATTTAATATTATTCGAATGCGCTCGTCCATGTAATTTTACTCAGGACTGTCCATAAAATAGTCCATTTGCTTGACGTAAGTCCTATGTAAATTCCAATATGAATGCTCTAACAACTAGCCCATGTAATTTTACTTATTTATGAATGAGTCAATTTTCTTAATATACGTCCCGTGTAATATAATATTACTTTGGACTCATTCCATGAAATATCTGCCCAATGTTGTCTTATGTATTGTAATGCTATTTGGATGCGCTCGTACATGTAATTTCGCTTATGAATTCAATTGTCTTAATATTCGTTTTTGTAATTAACTAGCAGCTAGTCCATGTAATTTTACATAGGACTCAGTCCGTGAAATATTTGTTTAATGTTATCTTTTGTATTTTTTATGTAATTTTGCAATATACAAGTTCATTTTCTTCTGTAAATTTTAATATGAATGCTCTAACAGCTAGTCCATGTAATTTTTTTTTTAAATTCAGTCTATAATTGTTTATTTATAATTGTTTATTTGTTCAATATACAATTCCAACTTCTTGATGTACGTCCTATGTAAATTTTATTATAAATGCTCTAAAATTAAGTCCATGTAAATTTACTTCTGATTCGGTTAATAAGTTCCTGTAATTATTTTTCCAATGCCCATGTCATTTGTTTCCAATGCGCGAGTCCATGTAATTCCTTGCAAAAGCGCTAATCCACGCATCTTCAAAACGCGGCCACCCTCCTAATTCGCGATGTCTTTCTTCCCCTCCCCCCAGCTGACACCTTCTGCGCAGCCTGCTCCAGTCGACAAGCTGTGGAGTTCGGTGATGAGCGGACAGGACGTCCCCCACCCGCCCCTCTACCACAGTCCGCAGTTCCAGCACGAGTTCCCAAGCTTGTCCGCTGGCGATGGCGGCCCCACACGTACTGGTTCCGATGCTCCACAATACCCTTCAGGACTAAGTCTCAGGCCGCAGACGGAAGGTGAGGGTCTGCTTGTTTGTTTCCTCACTAGGGGGCGGCGGAATATCCGGAAAAAATACGATAACCTCCAGAACGATGAAATCAGCAGTGGGATTTTTTTTTTCGGTTCGTTTTCGTGGGATTTTTTGCAAAATAAATTCCCAAAGATATGTTTCTGTTTGAATACTGGTGGCGGGATGTAACGTAACAAGTTCCCAAGCTTGTCAAATATCTGAAATTGCTGTAGCAAGACTTCATTCAATGAGGAAATTTTTCAATTCCCCCTCGAGCAGGTTCCTGGACGCAAGGCGGCACGAGTCCGGCGACGGGCGGCGACCCCGCAGGGCCGGGCCGGCCCAACTCGGTCCCCCCGGGTGCCCAGACGCAGCCCTCGGCCCAGGGCGGCCAGCAGCCCTTTCCGCCCCAGATGCGGGGCGTTATGCCGTCCTTTGTAAGTACCCCCAGCTTGAGGGTTTGGCAAATATCGAGGAATTTATTTATATATCAGAATATAATGAATTAATTTTAATAAAGAAGTTGACAATAGTGCAGACTAGGGGTGTGCAAAGATATCGATATATCAAATAACGATATTGTGAGGATAAAATATCGGTATATCGATATTTATCGATACATATAGATATTTATCGATATTTCTCGATACATCGATAGATATCGATATATTTATATTTATCGATACATATCGATGTATCGATATATACACGTTATTTATTTATACATTTTTGATAATGTCGATATATCGATACATATTGATATTTCGATATACTTATCGATATTTATCGATATATCAATATTGATATTTCGATATACTTATCGATATTTATCGATATATCAAATAACGATATTGTGGGAATAAAATATCGGTATATCGATATTTATCGATACATATCGATATTTATCGATACATATAGATATTTATCGATATTTCTCGATACATCGATAGATATCGATATATTTATATTTATCGATACATATCGATGTATCGATATATACACGTTATTTATTTATACATTTTTGATAATGTCGATATATCGATATATCAAATAACAATATTGTGAGGATAAAATATCGGTATATCGATATGTATCGATAAATCGACACATATCGATATATTGATACATATTCATATATCGAAAACATATCGACCTCTCGAGATGATGTGATTTGTTTATGAGGAATAATTCGAATGATTTTACATACCACCGACGTCGTGAATATACTCGATATTTATTTATACATTTTTGGTATTGTCGATTTATCAATACATATTGATATTTCGATATATCAATACTTATCGATGAATATCGATATTGATCGATATATATATATAGATAAGTATCGATAAATATCGATAAATCGATCAATATCGATATTAAAATGAGTATATCGATATCGTCTTTCCAATATAGCACACCCCTAGTGCAGACTTGATCACCCTGTATATTGAAGATATTGAAATTATATAGGGCTATCTCCAGAATATTCCTCCAGTTTACAGTTATACTTCAATGTTGATAACTGCTTAAGATGATGCTTCATTTCATTTATTGGATTTTTTTTCGAGAGTACCTGACAAATGATTGAAATTGTGTGTGACTGAGAATTCCATTCTCGTTGTGCGCAGATGTACAAAGGTAGCGGCTTCCAGCAGCAGCAGGCGCCGGGCGTGGGAGGGCAGGGCGCGCCGCCCACGAATGGGCGCGCCCACCACAGAGGCGGCGCCGACGGCCGCCCGCCCCGGCCGGGGGGGCCAGAAAGGGAGGCGGAAGAGGCGGTGCCGCGGCCCATCATCAAGGAGGAGGAGTTGACGCGCATGGACGAGATCGGCAAGGACATGGGGTGGGCCGAGTCGGATGAGATCGATTACAAGTTAGTCGTTTGATTTGAAATAATTGAATAAGTTGTATGAACAAAATCCAAAAAATCATGTACTTGAGTGATAAAATCGTACTGAAGTGCAGGCGTTTTCGGAAGGTGAGGTAGGCCATAAAACGTTGATGTTATCAGACATGATAAGTTTTTCTTTCAACTCGTTCGTCTTGGGCGTGTTTTGAGAAGGTATTTAATGATAATAATGTTACGATATTTCTACTTGGGTTCGTGAATTTAATACACTCAGTACAAAACTGAACAATTTATGTCACTGAACACTCTCAACTCAATAAACACTTAGTTAAATCACTATGATATTCGCTTTACAAATCTCAATGTTCACAAAAGTGAACCAAACTAAAATTGACTGTCCGCGCCACTGCGCTCCTCTTATATGGGTACAAAACACTCATTCTAGCAAAATCTTGAATATTCAATCGAGTTTAAAGAAATACCGTTCATTTTCGAGAAACTACGACGGTTATGAGTTGTCCTCTAATTAGGTACGTCGGCGACCGATGTTATCGCGAGGCCATAAATCACAACCTAGACCCGAGCCGCCGAGATAATGACTTCCGGTATTCTCGGAACGCAGCACAGTTCGTAACAATAACATTTATTTATTTCATACAAGTCTCTAAGATGTTCACAATACTAACTTTGGAACTGAACTTTCTTTCTGACTGACTGTCCACAACATTGCGCACCTTTGTATAGTGGCAATCAGAAGGTTCTCAAATCTTCCAGGAAATTTTTGCGGATATTCCCCTAATTCGTCGCCGGCTAAAGCGATTGTAAGAATGCTGATTGTGCCGGGCGTTTGTTTGATCTTATTGACGATGATTGACTTTGAAGGTAGGATTTGAAATTGATAAAAATACATTGTCTCAATCTGAAGAGATAGTCAATATCTTGTTTTATGTGGTTTAGAAGTTGATGCTCAAATTGAGTTTGTGAATACACATGATGGTTTTATTTTGAACAGATGTTGTGCAGTATCCCAGATTAATATCAAATATTGCATTTCAAATACTTGGGTGGTTTAATAGATTGTAATTTGTATTGTTTGCCAATAATTGAAGATATTTTTGAATATGTGCCAACCACGACATCTATGGTTAAATCTAGAGTTGTCCGGTTGCGTCTACGTCTTTTTGCCCACTTCGCCTTTGGAAAACGCTCCTGTACGTTGCACACAAATAACGAAATTAGTAAAACGAACCCATTCTAGCCAAAAGTTGGCGTTCAGCGACGACGAGACCGACAGAGGCGCGAAGAAAGACAACGCTAAGAGGCGCCCAACGGGGGGCCGCAGCGACCCTAAAGAAGAACGCCCCGTCGACCCACACCCCGCCGACGGCGGGCAGCCACAGCCGCGCCAGCGAGGCGGCCCGAGGTCGGGCGCCGCCCCCAGGTCAGCGCGATCCGCCGAAGAAGAGGACGTGTGGACGCAGCGCCGTAACCAGACCGACAAAGAGGTCGAGCTGGCCGTGCAGCGCGCCAAGCAGCGCAAGGAGGAGGAGGAGAAGCGCTTCCAGGAGGAGCGCAAGCAGGCGGCCGCCAAGAAGCTGATGGAGCTCGAGGAGAAGATTCAGAAGCGTGACAGGGATATATCCCACGAGGCGCCGCCGGAAAAGGAGGTTGACGGGGAAGACAAGGGCGGCAGTTCGTTCAGGCAGCTGACGCAGATCGAGGGCAAGAACTTTCCGCAGAGGAAGCACGCCAAGCCGGAAGGCGGCCGCGAATCGGGCGCGCCCTTTTCCAAGAACTTCCAGAACGATTTGCCGCCGAGGTTTCTCAAGCACCAGCGTGGCAACAACAACAACAACAGCTCTGGGCAGCAGCAGCAGCAGCCGCAGCATCAGTTTGACTCGCGCTGGTCCTCGCAGAACGCTCCCAAGCATCAGCAACAGGAGCACCAACAGCCGGCCGGCAACGAGAAGGCGGCAGCGGTGGCGGACCGAGGCAAAGACAAGGAGGAGGACACCAACACGAGGCGGCAGGCGAAGGAAAAGCCCGCCCCTGCGTCCGATTGGGGCGAGCAGCGTAGGGACAAGGGCCGTGAGCGCGAGGACTGGAGCGACCACCGGAACAAGGAGCGCGACCGGCGCGACTTTTTGTCCGCTTGGTCGGAACCGCCGTCGGCGTACGAGCACGTGGGCGAGGAGCAGAGGCGGCGCGAGGACAGACGCGCCGTGCCAGGGCCGATAACGCGAGAGCGCGTCGAGGCGGAGGACGCTCGTGGTGGTGGCGAGAAGCGCGGCTTGACACAGCTGCGGCGCGGCCAGCCGGTCGAGGTGCGCTCGGAGATTGCGAAGAGGCCCACCGAGGGGGCGGTGGAGCAGCCGGCTGCGTGGGCCGATTCGATACCGGCGGCCATCGAGGAGCAAGCCAAGAAGTTGGCTGAAGCGACGGCGGAGGCACAGCAGCAACAAAAGGTGGCGGTGGCGGCCGAGCCGGCTAAGAAGCAGCAGCAGCAAGAAAAGGCTGCCCCCAGCGAAGACTACAACCGTGGTAAGCCGTCGTACGGTCAGAAGAAGGGCTGGGGAGGCAACAGCGCCTCTGGTGGCGGTGGCGGCAGTGATTACCACCCGCCGAGGGGTGGGCAGCCGTGGCCCGGTAGGGGGCAGCATGGCAGGGGCCGGAGGGGCGGTGGTAATGATTCGGATGGTTCGCTGGATGACCGAGGGGAGAACAAGGCGGAGACTGTGGACCACCGTCAGAGGAGCCCGAAGTCTACGCGGCGCAACGACGGCGGTGGCAAGTTTGGTGGTGGCGGCGGCAAGCCGGCCGAGCGGCAGAGGGAGAACTACGTGCCGAGGGGAGAGCCCTCGAGGCACGGTAGGGGAGGCGGCAACTTCCGTAGCGGTCGCATGGCCAGTATGGGCAAGAAAATTGACGGGTACGGCCCACCCCCCGCCAAAAGTCCCTTCGGTGGTGGCCACCACCCCTTCGATGACAAGGAGAGGAGGACGGAAGGAGCGACCGCAGCCGTCGAGGGGGCGGCCACTACCACCCCCTCCACCGCAACCGTCGAGGACAAGATCAAGCAGAACCAGCAGGCGCTCGCCGCCGGCATCATAGGTAAAAGGGCGGACACCGACGGAGGTGGTAACAAGGCGGCGGCGCCTAGGTCGGCCAAGCCTGAGCCGCGCAAGAACGGCAACAACAAACCGAACAATGAGGTCGACGACGCTGCCCGAAGACCACCAGTGCAAGGAGGAAAAGTGCCCTCTGGTGGTGGCAGACCCGCGCCTGCCCCCAACAGGGGCGGCAGGGGTGAAAAGCCGAACTCCAAGCAATCGTCCGACGCGACACCATCAGAGGATGGTAAGAGCGAAGGCGGCGCCGCCGTCGGTGACTCGGAAGGCTTCCAGGAGGTCAAGAGCAAGAAGGCCGCTGTCAAAGAGCGCCAGAAATCCTCGGAGGACAAACCGAGGGCGGCCGCAGCTCCCAAGAACGACGCTACGGCGCCGGCGTCAGCTGCCCCGAAGGACTCGAGGCTCGGCGACAGAGAGCGTGGCAAGAGCGGCAAGCCGCAGCTGACGCCGCAACAAATCCAAAACATCCCCCCGCTGATGGCGACGCCCGTTAACCCGCCGCCCATGCTGCCCAAGGGCGGCTTCGACCGAGGCAGACAAACGTCGAAGCTGCCGCCGCGCTTCGCCAAGCAAAAGCTGCAAAAACAAGCCATGCAGCAGCAGCAGCAACAGCAGCACCTGTGCGGTGACCTCATCAGCGACCTCTCCAAGGGGGGCGGCGCTTTCCCCGCCCCGCCGCCCACCTGCGCTTGGGACAAACCACTGGGGTCGCAGCTGCGCGAAGCAGCTCCCGTGATTGGCGACGTCAAGGCGCCGGAGGCGGCTGACAAGCCGCTGCTCGACGGCAGCTCGGCGCCCGTCAACACCATCATCTTCGAGAACACCAACTTCAAGTCGGCGCCGGGGGCGCGCCCAAAGTCGGACGACGCCAATGGGCACATGGACGGCAATGGGTTCGGGAAGCCACCGCACGAGTTGCTGCAGCAGCAGCAGCAGCAGGGGAAGGTGGGTGAGGGGAAGGCGGCGGAGGCGGCGTCGATGCATCTGCCGCTGTTCAAGGCCGACGCGGCCAATATGAAGATTGATTTCTTCAGCGCCGATTTGCAGTTTGGTGATGATAAGGCGTCGAAGAATTTTGTGGCCAAGTCCATACACGCTATTACCAGCGGTAACAATACGGTTGATAGTTTGGACATCAAGATTGCGTCGGTGAAGAAGGTATATTTTACGTTATTATTTTACATTTCAATGATAAACTTTTTTTTTCAATATTGAGGCAACGGTGCGGGAATTTCTGTTGAAATCTTTTTGATATCTTCATCTTCCACATTTATGTAGATCAAAAAAAATCTCAAAAGATGGGTCGTCTAAAAAATCTCGAAAGATGGGTCGTCTAAAAAATCTCAAAAGATGGGTCGTCTACTATTATTCTTCCTATGAAAAACAAAAATTTCCCGGATTTTCAGAGTTCAATTTTGTTAAGAGTGGGCAATGGGACGCGCAGAATACCGAATGCAGCACTCCCGCTCTTGACTTCTCATTTGAACACCAATCAATATTTTCATGATTTTTTGATCCCATCATGTAGATAAAGGATCAAGCTAGGGAGGATACTATCTCTTTTTTCGAAATTTCGAAAAGAAAAGATATAAAAATATATCTGAACATAGCAAATTTTTAGCCAATTTGGCGAATCAAAAAAAAATATTTCTACATCAAATAATCAATTTTGAGATAGCATCCTCCCTCGGTCGAACCTTCATCTTTCTACACAAAAAAAATCAGATCAAAATATGGATTAGTATCGTCACAGGAAGTCAAGAGCCGAGGCTCTACAACGTCAGAAATACGCACGATTTATCCGATGATATTTGCGCCCCCTGGTGAAACTCAACGAAGTAGATTATAAACACGATACAATCGATAGTACGGGTGATATTATGAAATTAGAATAGGAAATAGAAATTTATATGAATCAGTTTGCTAGGTTTGCTAGTAAATATGGTATATTATATGTATAAAATAATTATACATTGCGTGGAAAATAAAAATATTCTGAATTGTTCACAATGAAAAAATTCTCATACATAATGAGGAATAGGTATGTATGATATTCAAATAAGAATATTTATATATACACCCAGAAGGTATACAATATGAATGAATAGAAACCTATCGACAAAGGTCGCTTCTATTTACCGGGGATCGATTTAGGATTTATCATTGCGATGATTTGAATGTTGAACAGATCTCAATACGTAAAAGTAGAGAGGGAACAGTATAAATATGAAACCGTGTTGTATTTAACATTGTATAACTGAATGATAATTTGCAATCGGGTATTGACACTATATATACAGGATGCTACCTAATGGCATTTTAATATAGGAATTCTTAACCCTTTCATTACGGGAGCCGCAAAAACGCGCTAATTGTTGACTGACGTATAGACGGAAGACGCATATTTACAATGAGCTTGGGATAGCTTTCAATACGGGATTTGCCCGCGTGCGACCATACACACGTGTTTCCCATTCCTTTGACTTCCTCTACAGTTGATTTGGCCATACAATAGCGCGCGTTTTTGCGACAATCTGGTATAGCGCAAATGGCTGTTTAGGTTATATTCACGTAATTTCATTGTAAGTTTTGGAGGAGTTCACATATAATTTGTTTGTTTGTTAGTAATGAAATGAGTCGTAAATATCTGACTGTGGCGAATAACTAGAAAAACTGTTGAATGAAGATGACGATTATCAACATCGTCGATTTTGATTATCATTCCGTGCTTCCAGAATTATCATAAAAAGAATGAATACTGGCGTTAGAACTGTCAGCATCCGAAGAGATTCTGAATATTTTTTACCTAATAAGAGGTTATTATTTCATTCATTATTTTCTTTCATTTATTTCAGATTTGTTGGACCTCATTTCGTGTCAATAATGACATTTTTTGATCAAAATGGAATTCTCCATTCCTTATATATTTCCTTTATATAGATGAAAAATTATGAATAACAACTCCCCATCAAGTGATACCTCAATTTGACAGTCCAAAGTTTTCAAAGTGACATCCAGTAAAAGCTTTAAGCACGGAAAACGCATTCTTTCGTGTAGCCTCAAAGTCGGGAAACGCAAGAATGCGCAAGTGCCCTTGACGGGAGACACACGCGTGCGCGAGGCTTCGGGACCCCCGTTCTGAGAGACCACTAAGCGAAAACAATGCCCGTAATGAAAGGGTTAAATCTATTCAAAAAAATATATACAGTATGGTGGAAATGTATGGAATAAATTCATTATCTCTAACGCATATTAATTTTAAGGGAAATCCTGAGACAGGTCGATTTTCATTTTCAAATTGACATCTCTTGATATACATACGGAGTTTGTGACGTCATCCGCGTAGTTGTGGTGACGTCATCGATTATTTTTTAAATAGGAAGACACCCTGTTCAATTTTTTTTCTGGAAGGTGTTTCCATTGTCTATCTGACCATATACGAATATTAGGAAAATAAAGTGATACAGGGTAAGAAAAAATTATTTTATATTTACAAGCTAATAATTATGCTATCAATGTACACAGTTACCTAAATAGGTCGGAGAGGGTAAATCGAATGGCCAACTAGATCTCCTGATTCAACTCCTCTCGATTTTTTCCTCAGAGGTTATTTGAAGAGAAAAGTTTATGTAAGAAGCCGGAAAGATCAGATAATTTGAAAGAACGAATACGAGTGAATATTTCACAAATATATTCAGAAACGATAGCAAAGTTCGAGAATGATTTGTTCTCTGTCTATCACATTGTATTCTTGCAGAACGTCACGAATTTGATTATTTATTGTAACGATTTCCGTTGTAAATATTAAATAAAATAATTTTTTCTCACCCTGTATTACTTTATTTTCCTAATATTAGTATACCGTCAGATAGATAATGAATATACCTTCCGAAAAAAAAATGGACGGGGTATGTTCTAATTTAAAAAAATAATCGATGACGTCACCACAACTACGCGGATGACGTCACATACTCCGTATGTATATCAAGAGATGTCAATTTGAAAATAAAAATCGACCTGTCTCGGGATTTTCCTTAAAATTCATAAACGTTAGAGATAATGAATTTATTCCATACATTTCCACCATACTGTATGTAATATCCTAAAGGTCTAAATTTTGAAGTAGAGGGTGCTGAAGAAGTGAGCAATAACGAATAGCACTCTTTCTCTATAGACTTGTCATAAAGTAAAGTAATCAATATTTTCATGACTTATTGACTTCATCAAGTAGATAGGTGATCCAGCTAATGGAAATACTATTTTATTTTCAAAAATATGAAATACAAAAGGTATACAAATATTCCTGAACATATCGAATTTGGCGAATAATAAAAAAAACACTTTTCAAATAGTATCGGACCTAGTTTGAATCCCTATCTTCCTACAGAAAAAAAATCACATCGAAATATGGACTGGTGTTTTCACAAGAAGTCCAGAGCGCGAATTGTCCGATGATATTTGCGCCCTCTGGTGATACTCCAAAATATGAAGATGAAAAAACGAGTCAGTCAACACAATATCATAGATTGGAACCATAATAAGTATTATGAAATTATTGGTGCAACTAATGATGAATTTGCGGATTTGCATAGGAAAAGCTTGAAATTTTGAAATTCAAAGGTGTAATGAGATCTAAAAATCCAAATGGAGAAGAAAATGATATTGTATTCTCATGTGGAATGTATATGATTCTGAAAATGGTACATATATTTGGACCAACGGGAGATGAATATCCAAAATACAAAATATGTAGTGAAAGCAGTCCTCAAAAATCAAAGAAATAAAAAGTAGAAGAATGAAGGCCTTAGGAAAATATAGTCATTATTCATTATTATTCGTAAATAAATAATATTCATAATAACCTGTATTTGAATGTCTTTGATAATAACCGAGAATATAACTTATCAACGTTATTGAAAGTAGCTCTCAATCTCCCAATCACTCCGTATGGCTATTTTAATGTTATACCTCGTAATTTATATGACTCTTGAAAAGCTGTTCATATAAATAGATACAGAATTATCCAAATTTTGTAAGAGTTGCGAAGCATCATGATTTTTTTCAAATCAACAAAATAAGATTTTTTCGATTTAAAGATTGATTTTTACTATTCATATTGATTTTTCATAATTTTTCAAATATGGAAATAATGCACAAATCAATTACTTATATTTTCATTATTCGATTCAAAACGTCGCAACCCTGGTTTTTCATAATGTTTATAGAATACAAATATTCATCATAGGTACCTACCTACTGGTGAATATACCGTCGATTATCAGATAAAGTGTTCGATCCTCGTTCCGCACACATGCAGGCGAATGTATCGCATCTACTCTCACTCATTGTTTGGGACTGTGTGGAGTCACAGGTTTTTTTCAAACATGCAAAATGCTTATTAAAAATAAATTGTTGAATATCCTTTGTAGCATTTAAATGACGACAAATGGTTTGAAAATATAAACAATTGAAGGGGTGTCAGTAATACATTGAACGTGTATTTTTTGAAAACTCGTTAACATGGATTTTCCAAATTGCTCGTTTCAACCATAATAATTTCCGTTTCGTGTAAACTTCGGTAATACCAGAAATGGAATATTATTGAATTCCCGAAATCTAAACAATGTCATTTTTGAAATCCAACCTAAAGAAGTCAGGAAAATATTTTCAGAATCTCAATTTTCAGAAATTGAAAATAAAATCACGAAATTCATAAGTTCATTTTTAATGGGTACCTCCTTTTGAACTTTTTGAAAAAATGATGGTAGGGGATACTGCCCAACTAGACATAGTTCCAAATAGGTATAGACGCCATTTTTCTACTTTCGTCGAATATTTCGGAGAGATTTGTTTGTTCCACGGAAGCATAGTAGTTGTCCTCTGAATGTTTACCGAGTGGCATCTGTCAGTTTTACGAAAAAATTCGATATTCAGTGAGTGATATAAGACAATGCTTGATTCTTTAAAATTTTATATCGCAACTTACGTGTTTTTTTCTTTTCAATTAACATTTGTCTGATTTTTTAATTACAATGCAATTTCCATTATATTATACCATGAAACTTTCATGATAAATCGGATAAGTATACCACAAACGTTTAGTATACACAATGTTTTATGAAGTTATACAGATTTCACATGATGGCATACCTAACCGAAGGAGAATTATCTAACCTATACGATGCCAGAATTGGACTGGAAGAAGGCATAATATGCCATCATGAGGCAGCAATGTGTTTAACTATTATTTTGTCAACATAAAAAAATGAATGGAGTTATTTAATACCAACTCATTAAATAGGTAGATACTTTATTCATACCAATAATGTATATTTTCCTCTCATTTGATATACTGATGAAAGCTCGACTACACATTATGAACACAAATACCAGTTGGCTGACTGTGTGAGGAGAGAGCCGAGCGCCGAGCGCGCGATAATGTAGTATTGTCTCATTAAATAAGTACATGTAGATATCTGCTACATGAAAAATTTTCATTCTGGAAACTTATTTCATCTATTGACTCAATTTTGTTCGCAGCATGTATACAAAAATTTTCATAAATAAAATTTTTTCTCGATTACTGAAAATTGTCATTCCGAAAATAACAAGTTGAAATTTGCTACAGTTCTAGAAATTGATGAACATGAATTTTTCACCAATATTGTATATGGCAAGAAGCGCTATCATGTATACTTCAATTTGAAAAAAAAATCAGTCCGATCGCTCAATTATTTCCAGAAATATAACGGTAGGAACGATAAAAAACGTGTTCTACAGAAAAATCGTACTTTTTGTGTTTTTTCAGAATAAAAAAGTTCTTGGCCTAGAGAAAATGTCTTAAAAAGTGATTTGGTATACACAATCATCAAGTTGAAGATCCGCAGCAAGTCTGATTTGAATCTACGCCAGTTTTGTTTTCTCGAAAACTGAGAGACAGCATCCCAGTATTACTCGCATATTAGATTATCGAGCAATGCGAATAAAAACGTCAGTCGCGATATCACCCGTACTAGATGAGAAGATCGTTCGTTGAACAAGGATAACCGTTGATTTATGACGATTTGGTAACCGCCCACTGCTGTTTCCTCCAAACCCCCCCTGTCCCGGATTTGGACAAAGTGTCTGGCCTTTCCCAGCCTTAAACACTCGATATTTACTCAATCTGACAATATTTTCATGTGCGAATATCGGGGATTTCTCCAACGATTCATTCATTTTAAAGTTTCCTAGAAGCTTTTCTCTAAATTTCCTGTTCATATATTTCAAATTTTAATGCATCTAGATATTCTTCACAAGTTTTGTGCCGGATTTCATTCAAAATAATTGCTTGTACAATACGTCACAAATAAGTGTTGGGATCTTCAAACCATAATTGAAACGATTTTGGAATAAAGGACTTCATCAAAATCAACCATTTGTTCATGCTCCTCCCCCCAACTCTCCTCTCTCGCGCCCCCAGGTATGGGACACTTCCGAGCAAGAAGGCGAGGACCACCAGCTGTCCTTTGGCGGGCCGCCGCTCGACTCGAACGTCTTCGGCCAGGGCAAAGACACCTCCGTCGAGGACGGCCACGACGGGCCGAACCAGTCGGCTCAGACAAATGTATGTAAGGTGAGTTCGGGAGAACGGGGCGCGCCCACTGGCCGGGACCGCGGCGACCCACCTCCACACCGATCCTCCCCCTCGGGAGGGAGGAGTCGCCCCATGGGGGCGGGACCTCCTGGCGGCGACGAGACCTCTAGTGGGTCGCACGCATGGAAATGTGATGGATGCTGGAACGCTTATCTGTCATATGTCATGTCAACCGTCATGTGTCATGTCAACTGTCGATTGGGAAGTGTTATATGTCGCTGTCATATTGGATGACGTCATCTTGACATGGAACCGGCCTAGGTCCTCTACTAATGGGCATAACGTTATTTCTTGTCACGTCGTTGCCAAGTTTTAACTCTTGGTAACTTTTGGATGATGTATCAAACCGCCCACGCCCACCCGATCGCCGTTCCAGTATTTATGACGTTTCTGTGGTCGCACGCGTCCCCGGCGCTCCAGTATCGACTGAACCCCCCTCATTACAGGTGAAACCCACGCAGCAGGTTTCTGGGGGTGGCCAATCGGCGATGGGTTCGGCGCACCAGCCGCACGCCGGCCTGGTGGCGGCCGGTCTCATGGGCAACCCGCTCTCGCCGCCGCCCATACCGCCCCAGCTGGGCGCCGCCGGCGTCGGAGTCGGCATGGGGCCGCAGTACACGGCTAACCAACACATGGGGTACCAGGTGGGTTTCTATACTTTTTTTTTCTCGATAAATCAATTCTACGATTAATGAAATTGTGAATTTAATACACATAAGATTTGAACAATCAATCTCGTCAAAGTTGTATTTTATTTTACTGTTTATACACAGCCGTACGGGCAACTAACCACTTGTATCTCGCCTGACGTATAGACCAATGTGAAACGAGGTCGAACCCTCCCTATAATTCAATTTATAAATGTTTTCTCGCAACACGAATATTTTGAAAAATCCTCCCGTTTCTCTATCCAGACGGGCCTATCGGGCAGCACCCAGTACGGCATCTCGGCCATCCCCTCCCCGCCCGCCGTCCCCCTCGTCTACAACTCTTCGCAGCAACAGCAGCTGCAGTCTGCCGTCCAGACGGCCGCCGGCCTCTACGGCGCCTTCCAGCTCGATCACCAGCTGGGCGGCCAGGGCCGCTCCCAATTCTCCCAGTACGCCGGCTACCACGGCCTCGGCCAGACGGCTACCAGTCCCTATTCGACGCCGAGCGTCTACCTGCCGACGCCGCCGCACCCGCCGCCGCCGGCCGCCCAACCGCCGCCACCCGAGCTCTACCAGAACATCGGCAACTTTCGGCTGTCGGCGACGACGCCCTTTGGGCAGAGCCAGCAGCTCAGCAATCCCAGTACGGTGCTCATCAGCTCGACCAGCAACAGTTTGATGTCGGCGTCGGTCAAGCCGAGCGGACAGCAGATCAGCGCCATTGGTGAGGCTATGAATCACACCTGACACGAATTTATTAATACACAAAAAATTCCTTGTATCATCTAACCGACATATATATTCTCAAGGAACTAAAGCAGGTGGCGTGGGGCAAGCCTACCAGCAGCAATCTCAGCAGGGCCAGCAGGTGTACATGACCTACGACCCGTCAATGCAAGCCAACTATTTGGCGTCCAACGCGGGAGTCATGCAGAGGCCGACCCAGAACAACGTCGTTCCGGGCTTGCAGCCTTCGTCCTCCTACTATTCCGGATCCACAGGTAGCTCTACCACTCTTCCTGATGAATTCGAAGCTGATATATCTCGTGGGAAGTCCCCCAAGGATCGGTTTCCATGCTCGATAATTTTTTTCAGGCGGCCAGACCGGCTTCTTCCAGCAACCCGGCAACTCCGCCCAGATGTCGCAGCACCAGGCCGGCTACGGCCTGCAGGGCAACGTGTTCGGCACGCACAACCAGTCGCACACCAACAACGCTCTGCAGAACTACAACTCGCACTTCCTCACCGCGCCCATGCAGGTGGCAGCCGCCCTCAGCGCGCAACAGCAGTTCCGGTCGAACCTGCCGGCCGCCGCCTACATGAAGGGCGTCGGTGACCAGTCGGGCAGGTCGCAGCAGCTGAAGAGCCCCAGCAGCCAGGAGGTGTTGTCGTCGGTGTTCAATTCAGGTTGGTTTTCCTAGATTATTTCGTCAACTTGTCGGATTGTTGAGTTTTTGTTACCTCTTCCACAATTGTTATGCTTACTATCGAAATTGTCCAATGAATAGGCGTGGCTGAGAGGCCGAGCCTCTGCACGATAATGGGCGTGGCTTCCTGTCCACTCCTCTAAAAATTATTCAACGCAGAGGCGTGGCTAAGTGGCCACGCCTTTGCGCAACTATAGGCGTGGCTTAATGGCCACGCCTTTGCTCAACTATAGGCGTGGCTTAATGGCCACGCCTTTTCATAACAATGATTGTGGCTGGTTGGTTACGCCTCTGCGCTTCGGTGGGCGTGGCTAGCTGGCCACGCCCCCTCGTGACTATTGAACGGTGGCAATAACTTGGAGATTGGTCGTTTTCAGGACCTCAGATCCCCTCTCCCAAGTCCAGGCAGAACATGAAGCACCCGCCGCAGCAGTCGAGCCCCACGTCACAGCACAAGTACAACATGTACCAGCAGGGGGTGGGCGGTCCACCGCCCAACATGAACGTGAGTGGTGACCGAAAAAATGACAAGTTCGCCCCGCCCTATCGAGGCTTCTCCTTTTTTTTTTCCAGATGCAACGCTACCCGACGCCCATCCAGAGGCCGATCAACTTCCAGCAGATGCAGCAGAACTCGGTGAACCAGAAGCACAGGAACAACCCCAACAGCAACAAGCCCTCGAATAATAGGTACTACGGCAACCAAAGTGAGTGAAGCGATGGTCCAGGGTGGTGGGGCAGTTTATAGGTAGATAGTTGCGTCATCATGTTGAAATGTGAGATGTGTCGGCTTCTATGAAATTGATCTTCTTAATGATGTATCTAAAAGGCTTTGATCGTCGGACATTTTGATATTTTTTTCTGCGAATCTTAGATGCTATTCTCGGGACGATTTTTTTTTTTGCATATCGAAAAATAATGGTGCACTTGATGCATTGAGAATATAAACAATTTCGGAGATAGGATTCATAATTTCTGATATTCAGTCAATCAAAGTAATTTTTTTATTGATGAACGCGCTTTGACATTGAAGAATAATATAATTGGCCTCGAAAATGATGATCCGTTTCTTCCTGCAACCATAAATATCTTTATTAATGTTGATTGCTGAATTCTTATTGTTTGCAAAAACATTTTAATTGAAACCATTCGCCTACTCGAATATAAAAATTCATTCAAATTTCACCCAATATATTTGTAATGTAGTGATTTTCAGCGATCATAATTACCGAAAGACAGAGTTTTACAAATTGGCCCCAAGCAGGGGATATACATCAGTTTTGATCACAAGATAATCGCATAAAAGGTTCGACATAACTTTGACATCAGCGTAAACTGTCACTAACTTGAATCAGAACCGCAAATTGAGACGTTCACTATTCGATCCTCAATTATTCACCGATAATGACGCAGCTCTAGCTAAGACGACCGTTTTTCCAGATCACTCGCTATCCAGTCAGAGTGAAAAGTGCGACGACGCAAAAATCGACGGTGGCGCCAACGCGACCGGCGCCGCGAAAAGCGCCGCGACGGGCGCCGACGTCGTCAAGGACAACCTGAAGGAGGAGACTGTCGCGCTCAAGGACTAGGAACTTTCCCCCCCACCCTCTAAGTCACTGTCTTACTTTAAGCTCCAAACGCAGTATCGAATCGGACGTTGTTTTCTCAGAGAAAAACAAATAATTCGGTCGACCCATTTTATTTATTTTTGTATCAATTGTGGGACTCGCGGGATTTTCTTCTTCGGCAGCTCTTCGATGTCGGGCCGGCCAAAAATTGACGAATAATTTTCGCTGGAAAATGCGGGAGAGAGGGAGGAAAATTCAGCACAGAGAATTGGACGACGGTGGGTCCGTGAATCGTGGTAAATTCCTGGGAATTTCGATCCTCGACGGTCTTAAATTTGAAATCCAGGCGTTTTCAGTGGGCGAAGTGGGCAACCACCGATGATTTATTGCCCACTTTGCCTACCGAAAACTCTGGCACTTGACGACAACCCGATGTGTGATAATTTGGTTCGTTCTGTGCCTGTTCATGTTCAAATTGAGGCTGATTATTTTTCCAATCAGGTGAACACTTTGAAATTAATAATAATGTTTCTTATTATCGGAAAATAATGGTAGCGAAATTGATATTACATTCCTTTTTCTTTTGTACATAGGTGAAGTGTTTCGTTTTCTGTGATGATCGTACGGTATGATTAACTTTTGATAGACTGTTAAAAAATTCATAAGTACTAACTAGTAGTTATTAAATAATATAAAAAAGAGTGGGACTATTAAGCGATTTTGTAGGCTATAATGTAAAGTATTATTTCCTGATGATTAATTGATTTCTCGACTATCAGATTTAATTTTGACAAGATAAAACGTATTCGTTTGTCTAGTTATATGTTTGTGTTTATATTTATATTTGAACGAATAAATGTTATCTTATCAAACCATAATTCAAATCTAAATCTAATTTTTCTATTGGTTTCAGAAGGCGTTTTGTTTTACTGATTTTCAATAATCTGTTTTTCGAATTTATATGTATCAAGTATGAAATTGGGCTTGAATAACCTCATAGATCAACAAAATATTGCTTTTTCACTCGATACATTTGATGAAAAATCATTATCAACATCTTTTTGCAAATCAACTGACATGATTTCCCATCTTATTGGAATTAGGTGGCAGTATTTCAATACCAAAACTATCACATGACCTGCGTAAGCTATAGTGAGAATAAATTTATCTAAATTGAGAATGAACCATTCGAATTGAGAATAAACCATTCGAATTGAGTATAAACCCTTCAAATTGATAATAAACACTCATCTAAATTTAGAATAAACCATTTGAATTGAGAATACACCATTCGAATTGAGAATAAACCCTTCAAATTGAGAATAAACCATTAAAATTTTTAATAACCACTCATTTAAATTGAGAATAAACCATTTAAATTGGGAATTAACCCTTCAAATTGATAATAAACACTTATCTAAATTGAGAATAAACCATTTTAATTGGGAATAAACCATTCGAATTGAGAATAAACCCTCAAAATCGAGAATAAACCATTGAAATTTTTAATAACCACTCATTTAAATTGAGAATAAACCATTAAAATTGGGAATAAACCCTTCAAATTGAGAATAAACCCTTCAAATTGAGAATAAACCCTTCAAATTGAGAAAAACCATTCGAATTGAGTATAAACCCTTCAAATTGATAATAAACACTCATCTAAATTTAGAATAAACCATTTGAATTGAGAATAAACCATTCGAATTGAGTATAAACCCTTCAAATTGATAATAAACACTCATCTAAATTTAGAATAAACCATTTGAATTGAGAATACACCATTCGAATTGAGAATAAACCCTTCAAATTGAGAATAAACCATTAAAATTTTTAATAACCACTCATTTAAATTGAGAATAAACCATTTAAATTGGGAATTAACCCTTCAAATTGATAATAAACACATCTAAATTGAGAATAAACCATTTTAATTGGGAATAAACCATTCGAATTGAGAATAAACCCTCAAAATCGAGAATAAACCATTGAAATTTTTAATAACCACTCATTTAAATTGAGAATAAACCATTAAAATTGGGAATAAACCCTTCAAATTGAGAATAAACCCTTCAAATTGAGAATAAACCCTTCAAATTGAGAAAAACCATTCGAATTGAGTATAAACCCTTCAAATTGATAATAAACACTCATCTAAATTTAGAATAAACCATTTGAATTGAGAATAAACCATTCGAATTGAGTATAAACCCTTCAAATTGATAATAAACACTCATCTAAATTTAGAATAAACCATTTGAATTGAGAATACACCATTCGAATTGAGAATAAACCCTTCAAATTGAGAATAAACCATTAAAATTTTTAATAACCACTCATTTAAATTGAGAATAAACCATTTAAATTGGGAATTAACCCTTCAAATTGATAATAAACACTTATCTAAATTGAGAATAAACCATTTTAATTGGGAATAAACCATTCGAATTGAGAATAAACCCTCAAAATCGAGAATAAACCATTGAAATTTTTAATAACCACTCATTTAAATTGAGAATAAACCATTAAAATTGGGAATAAACCCTTCAAATTGAGAATAAACCCTTCAAATTGAGAAAAACCATTCGAATTGAGTATAAACCCTTCAAATTGATAATAAACACTCATCTAAATTTAGAATAAACCATTTGAATTGAGAATAAACCATTCGAATTGAGTATAAACCCTTCAAATTGATAATAAACACTCATCTAAATTTAGAATAAACCATTTGAATTGAGAATACACCATTCGAATTGAGAATAAACCCTTCAAATTGAGAATAAACCATTAAAATTTTTAATAACCACTCATTTAAATTGAGAATAAACCATTTAAATTGGGAATTAACCCTTCAAATTGATAATAAACACTTATCTAAATTGAGAATAAACCATTTTAATTGGGAATAAACCATTCGAATTGAGAATAAACCCTCAAAATCGAGAATAAACCATTGAAATTTTTAATAACCACTCATTTAAATTGAGAATAAACCATTAAAATTGGGAATAAACCCTTCAAATTGAGAATAAACCCTTCAAATTGAGAAAAACCATTCGAATTGAGTATAAACCCTTCAAATTGATAATAAACACTCATCTAAATTTAGAATAAACCATTTGAATTGAGAATAAACCATTCGAATTGAGTATAAACCCTTCAAATTGATAATAAACACTCATCTAAATTTAGAATAAACCATTTGAATTGAGAATACACCATTCGAATTGAGAATAAACCCTTCAAATTGAGAATAAACCATTAAAATTTTTAATAACCACTCATTTAAATTGAGAATAAACCATTTAAATTGGGAATTAACCCTTCAAATTGATAATAAACACATCTAAATTGAGAATAAACCATTTTAATTGGGAATAAACCATTCGAATTGAGAATAAACCCTCAAAATCGAGAATAAACCATTGAAATTTTTAATAACCACTCATTTAAATTGAGAATAAACCATTAAAATTGGGAATAAACCCTTCAAATTGAGAATAAACCCTTCAAATTGAGAATAAACCCTTCAAATTGAGAAAAACCATTCGAATTGAGTATAAACCCTTCAAATTGATAATAAACACTCATCTAAATTTAGAATAAACCATTTGAATTGAGAATAAACCATTCGAATTGAGTATAAACCCTTCAAATTGATAATAAACACTCATCTAAATTTAGAATAAACCATTTGAATTGAGAATACACCATTCGAATTGAGAATAAACCCTTCAAATTGAGAATAAACCATTAAAATTTTTAATAACCACTCATTTAAATTGAGAATAAACCATTTAAATTGGGAATTAACCCTTCAAATTGATAATAAACACTTATCTAAATTGAGAATAAACCATTTTAATTGGGAATAAACCATTCGAATTGAGAATAAACCCTCAAAATCGAGAATAAACCATTGAAATTTTTAATAACCACTCATTTAAATTGAGAATAAACCATTAAAATTGGGAATAAACCCTTCAAATTGAGAATAAACCCTTCAAATTGAGAAAAACCATTCGAATTGAGTATAAACCCTTCAAATTGATAATAAACACTCATCTAAATTTAGAATAAACCATTTGAATTGAGAATAAACCATTCGAATTGAGTATAAACCCTTCAAATTGATAATAAACACTCATCTAAATTTAGAATAAACCATTTGAATTGAGAATACACCATTCGAATTGAGAATAAACCCTTCAAATTGAGAATAAACCATTAAAATTTTTAATAACCACTCATTTAAATTGAGAATAAACCATTTAAATTGGGAATTAACCCTTCAAATTGATAATAAACACTTATCTAAATTGAGAATAAACCATTTTAATTGGGAATAAACCATTCGAATTGAGAATAAACCCTCAAAATCGAGAATAAACCATTGAAATTTTTAATAACCACTCATTTAAATTGAGAATAAACCATTAAAATTGGGAATAAACCCTTCAAATTGAGAATAAACCCTTCAAATTGAGAAAAACCATTCAAATTGATAATAAACCATTCAAATTGATAATAAACACCTTTAAATTGAGAATAAACCATTCAAAATGGGGATGAACCATTCAAATTGAGAATAAATACTCATTAATTAATGAATATATTTACAATTTGAAAAAATTATTGATAATTTGAATTTTTTTTTGTTAATTCTAGTGTGTTTATTCGCTTATTCAACGAGTTATTCTGAATTTTAACTAATATTTTCACTATTTCAACGTTATTATCAATGTGGACGTTTTTATTCTAAATTTTTTTCAATGTAATTTTTAATTTGCTATAAATTGTACGCGATATTCTCAATTTGAACGAATATATCCAGTATTTGAGTGTTTATTCGCTATTCGAATAAGCTATTATCAACTTGAAAAAGTTTATCGGCAAATTAATTCACAATTTCGAAAGTGTTCATTCTAAATTTGTGTGTTCACAACCAAAAGTCTCAATTTGAAGAGATTAAAAACTGAAAATCGGTTGAAATATCTAATTCTTATAACGTCCCGAGGACATGAATTGAAAATTCACCGAATTTTAAAAGTACAGCTCCTCCAGTACTGTACAGGGTGTTCCAGTGATTGATATGGTGGTATTATTAATCTTTTCTGGGAAAATTGAATCGTAAAGAAAAAAAATCAATTTTCTGCTAATGAACTTGCTGGGACGTTTCCGAAGAAGATCCACTTGCACACCCTGTACATGACATTCGAAATTAATTCTCGCAGCGAAATTCCGTGGCCCGACGAGCGTTTCCCCGAGATATTCCAACCGGCCCGAGAGTATTTTTTAAATGTCGCACCCTGTATAAAGAGCTTTGCCGTATCTGCTGGCTTGATGTCTTGCACAGTCTCTTTAGGTCGTTTTAGTGGTAGGCGTTAGAATTTGTGTAGGAAAAATATTGTACATAGTGTCCTGACACAGTGCGAGTGGTTCGAAGACGTCGACATATTGTTTGATTGACAATTTTCGAAATTGGTTTGTGATGGACTCGAAAATGTATCGTGAAGTGTGAGACCGAAAGACGCTGAATCGTTTAGTATGCAACTGCAATTTTCGAAAAAAAAAAGTACTAAGTTCTTTCCAGAGTATTTAAATCTTCATTTACGATAATAAATGGTTTAAATATCATGCTTTGTGGTTTTATTTTCTTCGCTATGAAAACAGCAAGCAGAAATCCTGAGCTAGAAATTTTACTTACGTGAAATTTGGCACCCGCAGAAGAAACAGCCAAATGGACTCGCCCTGTAACTTCTTTATTTGTTGTCAGATTTCGGTGAAATTTATTTTCCCTGTATGATGATCAATCCATCAGCGCTTTTCTTGGGAAACAAAAATTTACGATTTGGCCTAAATTTATCAAAAATCCGAAACGCAGCAGTTTTAAGTCATAAGTTTTTTGTAATAAATCGTCTCTTAAGAATGTTCAGGCAATTACATTCAATTAAATTGTTTATGCACAGTGTCAAGTTTGGCTAGTATTATATTTGACACCTGATTGAAGGAATTTGCTATATTTTCATCCAAGGTGGATATAGGATGGTGAAACAGCTTCCTATTAACAAGCACTAGAATAAACTGTAGACCTTTGCCTACTTGATTTCATACCGTAGTAATATTTCCTGAAGTTATCAGAGATGGCGACATACCTTGTGTCGGTAAAACAGAAACTGTGCATCTGTCATCTTTTTATCAGTTTCATCTGTTCTAGATGAAAAATGACTGAGAACAGTCAAAATATCAATATTCATTCAAGATTTATCGAAAATATATTGTTTTAATGTCGTTTCAAGTCACGTCTGTCAGATGTGAACCACAGAAATACGTAAGCAGCAGAAATCTTCTTCGATAATCGATCTTACCGCCATCTTCAAACAAGTCGTGGAAATATTACTACCTTCTCAAACGGTCTACAAGTTTTTCGCACACATAAATGCTAGAAATTTTAAGGAAATTCAAATGATCTATAAAATCCTTTGCAAATTTGAAAATCAACGAGACTCGGTATATAGTATCGCCTCTCATCGACTTGGATACAATTGATTCATGCTCAAAAAAAGCAGTAAAAAGATAATAGTTCTTTCTTATCGTTTTTTGTTCTGATTCATATCAGTGGACAGTCATATACAACTTATATAATTGTTCATGAACCATATCGATAAGCTAGGATGATTTGTAGTATGTTCGCGTTGCTTGAACACTTTGGTTGTTCGGCAAAACGTAGATGATATATACGCCGGTGTCATCTTCATTGTCGTGACGGTATTGTATAGAAATATAAAGACAATCATCATCCCTCTAAGACATCGGAAGTGCGGTCTCCTTTACCCAATTAACTATTGTGGAAGTGTAAAGTGCGGATTATTCGGTTACCGTGTGTACTCTGCGGTTTATTATTCGGTTACCGTGTGCAGTGTTCTAAAATGTGAGGTGTCAAAAGAGCGGCATCATCATGGCATGGAGTTCCAGAAAAAAAAATGAAAATCACTATTCAAGCAGGGGTGGATTGAAGAATTGTTTCCAAATGGTGAGTGAATTTTCATTTTGCATGCATTAAGGCGGATTTATGCACACCGCTTTTTAATTAATCTATCATTTCTCGATCACTATCGTTTTCACTCATAGATCCTATTGCTTACACTAGATCCGGCATCCAGGCTACTTGAAATGAAAGTACTAATAAGCCATTGATTGGTCGTTTTCATTTTTGTCCATACATGTGTTGTACGTACCACGTGATCATGTAAATTACTACAGGTTGCCGGATCTAGCGTAAAAGCAATAAGATCTATGTTTTCACTAGAGATGTTGGAACTCATCAGTATTTACTTTTCACCAATTATGCACCCAAATGACCTCTTATCTTTAATTAACTATTCTATGAAAGATAACCAACTCTCATCTTTTAATGAAAAATAAAGTAAATATGTCATATGCGCTGACGCAATTCTGTCATACGGGTAATGTCTCAACGGAGTTTATTCTCGTTTATAAAAACGGGCCTTATTGTTTTTTATTAAAAACTCGGGAAAATGATATCGAAATACGAGTTAAATTTTTATCAATATCAGAATGAAAGAATCGATTTATAAAAGGAATATATATTTTTGTATGACAAATCGCAGAAGAATCACTGAACTCTATACACACTAAATGACGGTCGTGCATAAAAGTATCAAAATCCTTGAAGAAAAATATGGTCTAATGACAGTGAAACAAAGCAACAAATTAATGAAAAAGCGTTGTGCATAAATCCGTCTTTAGTTCCGGACGAGGCCCCCGTCGGAGCCTCCTGTCTGAGCCCCCTGTTGGGGCTCCCTGTTGAAGCTCCATATTGGGGTCCCATTGGGGCTTCCTGTTGGGGCTCCCTTTCGGGGCCTTATGTTGCGGCTTCCTGTTGGGGCTCCCTGTTGGGGCCCCATGTCGAGGCTCCCTGTTGGGGCCCCATGTCAAGGCTCCCTATTGGGGCCCCATGTTGAGGCTTCCTGTTGGGGCCCCATGTTGAGGCCTCCTGTTGGGGCCCCATGTTGATGCCTCCTGTTGGGGCCCCATGTCGGGGCTTCCTGTTGGGGCTTCATGTCCTGGCTCCCTATTGGAGCTCCCTGCCTGAAATCACTATTTAAGGTGGATTAAAGAATTGTTTCTCGAAGGTGAGTGAATTTTCATTTTGCATGCATTAGTTCCGGACGAGGCTCCCTGTCGGGGCCTCCTGTCGAGCCCCCTGTTGGGGCTTCCTGTTGGAGCTTCATGTCGGACCTCCCTGTTGGGGCTATATGTCGGGGCTCCTTGTTGGGGCACCCTGTTGGGGCTCCCTGTTGGGGCTCCCTTTCGGGGCCCCACGTCGGAAAAACTCCAAAATTTTTTCTGTTTTCATTGAAATTTAAGAATGAATTATGATAGTCAGCAGGTTGATCTATTTGAGTACTGCTGTTACAGGCATTCTCGGATTCAGATTAAGTGGATTTATTACTTGCCATTGTTTTCATTAAAATTTAAGAATGAATTATGATAGAGTCAGCAGGTTGATCTATTTGAAAACTGCTGTTACAGGAATTATCAGATTCAGATTAAGTGGATTTATTACTTGCTACTGTTTTTATTAAAATTTAAGAATTAATTATGATAGAGTCAGCAGGTTGATCTATTTGAGTACTGCTGCTACAGGAATTCTCGGATTTAAATTAAGTGGATTTATTACTTGCCACTGTTTTCATTAAAATTTAAGAATGAATTATGATAGAGTCAGCATGTTGATCTATTTGAGTACTGCTGTTACAGGCATTCGCGGATTCAGATTAAGTGGATTTATTACTTGCCACTGTTTTCATTGAAATTTCAGAATGAATTGTGATAGAGTCAGCAGGTTGATCTATTTGAGTACTGCTGCTACAGGAATTCTCGGATTTAAATTGAGTGGATTTATTACTTCCCACTGTTTTCATTAAAATTTAAGAATGAATTATGATAGAGTCAGCATGTTGATCTATTTGAGTACTGCTGTTACAGGCATTCGCGGATTCAGATTAAGTGGATTTATTACTTGCCACTGTTTTCATTGAAATTTCAGAATGAATTGTGATAGAGTCAGCAGGTTGATCTATTTGAGTACTGCTGCTACAGGAATTCGCGGATTCAGATTAAGTGGATTTATTACTTGCCACTGTTTTCATTGAAATTTCAGAATGAATTGTGATAGAGTCAGCAGGTTGATCTATTTGAGTACTGCTGCTACAGGAATTCTCGGATTTAAATTAAGTGGATTTATTACTTGCCACTGTTTTCATTAAAATTTAAGAATGAATTATGATAGAGTCAGCATGTTGATCTATTTGAGTACTGCTGTTACAGGCATTCGCGGATTCAGATTAAGTGGATTTATTACTTGCCACTGTTTTCATTGAAATTTCAGAATGAATTGTGATAGAGTCAGCAGGTTGATCTATTTGAGTACTGCTGCTACAGGAATTCTCGGATTTAAATTGAGTGGATTTATTACTTGCCACTGTTTTCATTAAAATTTAAGAATGAATTATGATAGAGTCAGCATGTTGATCTATTTGAGTACTGCTGTTACAGGCATTCGCGGATTCAGATTAAGTGGATTTATTACTTGCCACTGTTTTCATTGAAATTTCAGAATGAATTGTGATAGAGTCAGCAGGTTGATCTATTTGAGTACTGCTGCTACAGGAATTCTCGGATTTAAATTGAGTGGATTTATTACTTGCCACTGTTTTCATTAAAATTTAAGAATGAATTATGATAGAGTCAGCATGTTGATCTATTTGAGTACTGCTGTTACAGGCATTCGCGGATTCAGATTAAGTGGATTTATTACTTGCTACTGGTTTTATTAAAATTTAAGAATGAATTATGATAGAGTCAGCATGTTGATCTATTTGAGTACTGCTGTTACAGGAATTCTCGGATTTAAATTGAGTGGATTTATTACTTGCCACTGTTTTCATTAAAATTTAAGAATGAATTGTGATAGAGTCAGCAGGTTGATCTATTAGAGTACTGCTGTTATAGGCATTCTTGGATTCAGATTAAGTGGATTTATTACTTGCTACTGTTTTTATTAAAATTTAAGAATGAATTGTGATAGAGTCAGCAGGTTGATCTATTTGAGTACTGCTGCTACAGGAATTCTCGAATTTAAATTGAGTGGATTTATTACTTGCCACTGTTTTCATTAAAATTTAAGAATGAATTATGATAGAGTCAGCATGTTGATCTATTTGAGTACTGCTGTTACAGGCATTCGCGGATTCAGATTAAGTGGATTTATTACTTGCCACTGTTTTCATTGAAATTTCAGAATGAATTGTGATAGAGTCAGCAGGTTGATCTATTTGAGTACTGCTGCTACAGGAATTCTCGGATTTAAATTGAGTGGATTTATTACTTGCCACTGTTTTCATTAAAATTTAAGAATGAATTATGATAGAGTCAGCATGTTGATCTATTTGAGTACTGCTGTTACAGGCATTCGCGGATTCAGATTAAGTGGATTTATTACTTGCTACTGGTTTTATTAAAATTTAAGAATGAATTATGATAGAGTCAGCATGTTGATCTATTTGAGTACTGCTGTTACAGGAATTCTCGGATTTAAATTGAGTGGATTTATTACTTGCCACTGTTTTCATTAAAATTTAAGAATGAATTGTGATAGAGTCAGCAGGTTGATCTATTTGAGTACTGCTGCTACAGGAATTCTCGGATTTAAATTGAGTGGATTTATTACTTGCCATTGTTTTCATTAAAATTTAAGAATGAATTATGATAGAGTCAGCAGGTTGATCTATTTGAAAACTGCTGTTACAGGAATTATCAGATTCAGATTAAGTGGATTTATTACTTGCTACTGTTTTTATTAAAATTTAAGAATTAATTATGATAGAGTCAGCAGGTTGATCTATTTGAGTACTGCTGCTACAGGAATTCTCGGATTTAAATTAAGTGGATTTATTACTTGCCACTGTTTTCATTAAAATTTAAGAATGAATTATGATAGAGTCAGCATGTTGATCTATTTGAGTACTGCTGTTACAGGCATTCGCGGATTCAGATTAAGTGGATTTATTACTTGCCACTGTTTTCATTGAAATTTCAGAATGAATTGTGATAGAGTCAGCAGGTTGATCTATTTGAGTACTGCTGCTACAGGAATTCTCGGATTTAAATTGAGTGGATTTATTACTTCCCACTGTTTTCATTAAAATTTAAGAATGAATTATGATAGAGTCAGCATGTTGATCTATTTGAGTACTGCTGTTACAGGCATTCGCGGATTCAGATTAAGTGGATTTATTACTTGCCACTGTTTTCATTGAAATTTCAGAATGAATTGTGATAGAGTCAGCAGGTTGATCTATTTGAGTACTGCTGCTACAGGAATTCGCGGATTCAGATTAAGTGGATTTATTACTTGCCACTGTTTTCATTGAAATTTCAGAATGAATTGTGATAGAGTCAGCAGGTTGATCTATTTGAGTACTGCTGCTACAGGAATTCTCGGATTTAAATTAAGTGGATTTATTACTTGCCACTGTTTTCATTAAAATTTAAGAATGAATTATGATAGAGTCAGCATGTTGATCTATTTGAGTACTGCTGTTACAGGCATTCGCGGATTCAGATTAAGTGGATTTATTACTTGCCACTGTTTTCATTGAAATTTCAGAATGAATTGTGATAGAGTCAGCAGGTTGATCTATTTGAGTACTGCTGCTACAGGAATTCTCGGATTTAAATTGAGTGGATTTATTACTTGCCACTGTTTTCATTAAAATTTAAGAATGAATTATGATAGAGTCAGCATGTTGATCTATTTGAGTACTGCTGTTACAGGCATTCGCGGATTCAGATTAAGTGGATTTATTACTTGCCACTGTTTTCATTGAAATTTCAGAATGAATTGTGATAGAGTCAGCAGGTTGATCTATTTGAGTACTGCTGCTACAGGAATTCTCGGATTTAAATTGAGTGGATTTATTACTTGCCACTGTTTTCATTAAAATTTAAGAATGAATTATGATAGAGTCAGCATGTTGATCTATTTGAGTACTGCTGTTACAGGCATTCGCGGATTCAGATTAAGTGGATTTATTACTTGCTACTGGTTTTATTAAAATTTAAGAATGAATTATGATAGAGTCAGCATGTTGATCTATTTGAGTACTGCTGTTACAGGAATTCTCGGATTTAAATTGAGTGGATTTATTACTTGCCACTGTTTTCATTAAAATTTAAGAATGAATTGTGATAGAGTCAGCAGGTTGATCTATTAGAGTACTGCTGTTATAGGCATTCTTGGATTCAGATTAAGTGGATTTATTACTTGCTACTGTTTTTATTAAAATTTAAGAATGAATTGTGATAGAGTCAGCAGGTTGATCTATTTGAGTACTGCTGCTACAGGAATTCTCGAATTTAAATTGAGTGGATTTATTACTTGCCACTGTTTTCATTAAAATTTAAGAATGAATTATGATAGAGTCAGCATGTTGATCTATTTGAGTACTGCTGTTACAGGCATTCGCGGATTCAGATTAAGTGGATTTATTACTTGCCACTGTTTTCATTGAAATTTCAGAATGAATTGTGATAGAGTCAGCAGGTTGATCTATTTGAGTACTGCTGCTACAGGAATTCTCGGATTTAAATTGAGTGGATTTATTACTTGCCACTGTTTTCATTAAAATTTAAGAATGAATTATGATAGAGTCAGCATGTTGATCTATTTGAGTACTGCTGTTACAGGCATTCGCGGATTCAGATTAAGTGGATTTATTACTTGCTACTGGTTTTATTAAAATTTAAGAATGAATTATGATAGAGTCAGCATGTTGATCTATTTGAGTACTGCTGTTACAGGAATTCTCGGATTTAAATTGAGTGGATTTATTACTTGCCACTGTTTTCATTAAAATTTAAGAATGAATTGTGATAGAGTCAGCAGGTTGATCTATTAGAGTACTGCTGTTATAGGCATTCTCGGATTCAGATTAAGTGGATTTATTACTTGCTACTGTTTTTATTAAAATTTAAGAATGAATTGTGATAGAGTCAGCAGGTTGATCTATTTGAGTACTGCTGCTACAGGAATTCTCGGATTTAAATTAGGTGGATTTATTACTTGCCACTGTTTTCATTAAAATTTAAGAATGAATTATGATAGAGTCAGCATGTTGATCTATTTGAGTACTGCTGCTACAGGAATTCTCGGATTTAAATTAAGTGGATTTATTACTTGCCACTGTTTTCATTAAAATTTAAGAATGAACTATGATAGAGTCAGCAGGTTGATCTATTTGAGTACTGCTGTTACAGGCATTCGCGGATTCAGATCAAGTGGATTTATTACTTGCTTCTGTTTTTATTAAAATTTAAGAATTAATTATGATAGAGTCAGCAGGTTGATCTATTTGAGTACTGCTGCTACAGGAATCCTCGGATTTAAATTAAGTGGATTTATTACTTGCCACTGTTTCATCAAAATTTAAGAATGAATTATGATAGAGTCAGCATGTTAATCTATTTGAGTACTGCTGTTACAGGCATTCGCGGATTCAGATTAAGTGGATTTATTACTTGCCACTGTTTTCATTGAAATTTCAGAATGAATTGTGATAGAGTCAGCAGGTTGATCTATTTGAGTACTGCTGTTACAGGCATTCGCGGATTCAGATTAAGTGGATTTATTACTTGCTACTGTTTTTATTAAAATTTAAGAATTAATTATGATAGAGTCAGCAGGTTGATCTATTTGAGAACTGCTGCTACAGGAATTCTCGGATTCAGATTAAGTGGATTTATTACTTGCTTCTGTTTTTATTAAAATTTAAGAATGAATTATGATAGAGTCAGCATGTTGATCTATTTGAGTACTGCTGTTACAGGCATTCGCGGATTCAGATTCAGTGGATTTATTACTTGCCACTGTTTTCATTAAACTTTAAGAATGAATTATGATAGAGTCAGCAGGTTGATCTATTTGAGTATTGCTGTTACAGGCATTCTCGGATTCAGATTGAGTGGATTTATTACTTGCCACTGTTTTCATTGAAATTTAAGAATGAATTGTGATAGAGTCAGCATGTTGATCTATTTGAGTACTGCTGTTACAGGCATTCGCGGATTCAGATTAAGTGGATTTATTACTTGCTACTGTTTTTATTAAAATTTAAGAATGAATTGTGATAGAGTCAGCAGGTTGATCTATGTGAGTACTGCTGTTACAGGCATTCGCGGATTCAGATTCAGTGGATTTATTACTTGCCACTGTTTTCATTAAACTTTCAGAATGAATTATGATAGAGTCAGCAGGTTGATCTATTTGAGTACTGCTGTTACAGGCATTCTCGGATTCAGATTAAGTGGATTTATTACTTGCCACTGTTTTCATTGAAATTAAAGAATGAATTGTGATAGAGTCAGCATGTTGATCTATTTGAGTACTGCTGTTACAGGCATTCGCGGATTCAGATTAAGTGGATTTATTACTTGCTACTGTTTTTATTAAAATTTAAGAATGAATTGTGATAGTCAGCAGGTTGATCTATTTGAGTACTGCTGTTACAGGCATTCGCGGATTCAGATTAAGTGGATTTATTACTTGCCACTGTTTTCATTGAAATTTAAGAATGAATTATGATAGAGTCAGCTGGTTGATCTATTTGAGTACTGCTGTTACAGGCATTCTCGGATTCAGATTAAGTGGATTTATTACTTGCCACTGTTTTTATTAAAATTTAAGAATGAATTATGATAGAGTCAGCATGTTGATCTATTTGAGTACTGCTGTTACAGGCATTCTCGGATTCAGATTAAGTGGATTTATTACTTGCCATTGTTTTCATTAAAATTTAAGAATGAATTATGATAGAGTCAGCAGGTTGATCTATTTGAGTACTGCTGTTACAGGCATTCGCGGATTCAGATTAAGTGGATTTATTACTTGCTACTGTTTTTATTAAAATTTAAGAATTAATTATGATAGAGTCAGCAGGTTGATCTATTTGAGTACTGCTGCTACAGGAATTCTCGGATTTAAATTAAGTGGATTTATTACTTGCCACTGTTTTCATTGAAATTTTAGAATGAATTATGATAGAGTCAGCATGTTGATCTATTTGAGTACTGCTGTTACAGGCATTCGCGGATTCAGATTAAGTGGATTTATTACTTGCCACTGTTTTCATTAAAATTTAAGAATGAATTATGATAGAGTCAGCAGGTTGATCTATTTGAGTACTGCTGTTACAGGCATTCTCGGATTCAGATTAAGTGGATTTATTACTTGCCATTGTTTTCATTAAAATTTAAGAATGAATTATGATAGAGTCAGCAGGTTGATCTATTTGAGTACTGCTGTTACAGGCATTCGCGGATTCAAATTAAGTGGATTTATTACTTGCTACTGTTTTTATCAAAATTTAAGAATTAATTATGATAGAGTCAGCAGGTTGATCTATTTGAGTACTGCTGCTACAGGAATTCTCGGATTTAAATTAAGTGGATTTATTACTTGCCACTGTTTTCATTGAAATTTTAGAATGAATTATGATAGAGTCAGCAGGTTGATCTATTTGAGTATTGCTGCTACAGGAATTCTCGGATTTAAATTAAGTGGATTCATTACTTGCCACTGTTTTTATTGAAATTTAAGAATGAATTGTGATAGAGTCAGCATGTTGATCTATTTGAGTACTGCTGTTGCAGGCATTCGCGGATTCAGATTAAGTGGATTTATTACTTGTCACTGTTTTCATTGAAATTTAAGAATGAATTGTGATAGAGTCAGCATGTTGATCTATTTGAGTACTGCTGTTACAGGCATTCGCGGATTCAGATTAAGTGGATTTATTACTTGCTACTGTTTTTATTAAAATTTAGGAATGAATTGTGATAGTCAGCAGGTTGATCTATTTGAGTACTGCTGTTACAGGCATTCTCGGATTCAGATTAAGTGGATTTATTACTTGCCACTGTTTTCATTAAAATTTAAGAGTGGGCAATGGGACGCGCAGAATACCGAATGCAGCACTCCCGCTCTTGACTTCTCATTTGAAAACCAATCAATATTTTCATGATTTTTTGATCCCATCATGTAGATAAAGGATCAAGCTAGGGAGGATACTATCTCTTTTTTCGAAATTTCGAAAAGAAAAGATATAAAAATATATCTGAACATAGCAAATTTTTAGCCAATTTGGCGAATCAAAAAAAAATATTTCTACATCAAATAATCAATTTTGAGATAGCATCCTCCCTCGGTCGAACCTTCATCTTTCTACACAAAAAAAATCAGATCAAAATATGGATTAGTATCGTCACAGGAAGTCAAGAGCCGAGGCTCTACAACGTCAGAAATACGCACGATTTATCCGATGATATTTGCGCCCCCTGGTGAAACTCAACGAAGTAGATTATAAACACGATACAATCGATAGTACGGGTGATATTATGAAATTAGAATAGGAAATAGAAATTTATATGAATCAGTTTGCTAGGTTTGCTAATAAATATGGTATATTATATGTATAAAATAATTATACATTGCGTGGAAAATAAAAATATTCTGAATTGTTCACAATGAAAAAATTCTCATACATAATGAGGAATAGGTATGTATGATATTCAAATAAGAATATTTATATATACACCCAGAAGGTATACAATATGAATGAATAGAAACCTATCGACAAAGGTCGCTTCTATTTACCGGGGATCGATTTAGGATTTATCATTGCGATGATTTGAATGTTGAACAGATCTCAATACGTAAAAGCAGTAAAAGTAGAGAGGGAACAGTATAAATATGAAACCGTGTTGTATTTAACATTGTATAACTGAATGATAATTTGCAATCGGGTATTGACACTATATATACAGGATGCTACCTAATGGCATTTTAATATAGGAATTCTTAAATCTATTCAAAAAAATATATACAGTATGGTGGAAATGTATGGAATAAATTCATTATCTCTAACGCATATGAATTTTAAGGGAAATCCTGAGACAGGTCGATTTTCATTTTCAAATTGACATCTCTTGATATACATACGGAGTTTGTGACGTCATCCGCGAAGTTGTGGTGACGTCATCGATTATTTTTTAAATAGGAAGACACCCTGTTCAATTTTTTTTCTGGAATGTGTTTCCATTGTCTATCTGACCATATACTAATATTAAGACAATAAAGTGATACAGGGTGAGAAAAAATTATTTTATATTTACAAGCTAATAATTATGCTATCAATGTACACAGTTACCTAAATAGGTCGGAGAGGGTAAATCGAATGGCCAACTAGATCTCCTGATTCAACTCCTCTCGATTTTTTCCTCAGAGGTTATTTTAAGAGAAAAGTTTATGTAAGAAGCCGGAAAGATCAGATAATTTGAAAGAACGAATACGAGTGAATATTTCACAAATATATTCAGAAACGATAGCAAAGTTCGAGAATGATTTGTTCTCTGTCTATCACATTGTATTCTTGCAGAACGTCACGAATTTGATTATTTATTGTAACGATTTCCGTTGTAAATATTAAATAAAATAATTTTTTCTCACCCTGTATTACTTTATTTTCCTAATATTAGTATACCGTCAGATAGATAATGAATATACCTTCCGAAAAAAAAATGGACGGGGTATGTTCTAATTTAAAAAATAATCGATGACGTCACCACAACTACGCGGATGACGTCACATACTCCGTATGTATATCAAGAGATGTCAATTTGAAAATAAAAATCGACCTGTCTCGGGATTTTCCTTAAAATTCATAAACGTTAGAGATAATGAATTTATTCCATACATTTCCACCATACTGTATGTAATATCCTAAAGGTCTAAATTTTGAAGTAGAGGGTGCTGAAGAAGTGAGCAATAACGAATAGCACCCTTTCTCTATAGACTTGTCATAAAGTAAAGTAATCAATATTTTCATGACTTATTGACTTCATCAAGTAGATAAGTGATCCAGCTAATGGAAATACTATTTTATTTTCAAAAATATGAAATACAAAAGGTATACAAATATTCCTGAACATATCGAATTTGGCGAATAATAATAAAAAAAAACACTTTTCAAATAGTATCGGACCTAGTTTGAATCCCCATCTTCCTACAGAAAAAAAATCACATCGAAATATGGACTGGTGTTTTCACAAGAAGTCCAGAGCGCGAATTGTCCGATGATATTTGCGCCCTCTGGTGATACTCCAAAATATGAAGATGAAAAAACGAGTCAGTCAACACAATATCATAGATTGGAACCATAATAAGTATTATGAAATTATTGGTGCAACTAATGATGAATTTGCGGATTTGCATAGGAAAAGCTTGAAATTTTGAAATTCAAAGGTGTAATGAGATCTAAAAATCCAAATGGAGAAGAAAATGATATTGTATTCTCATGTGGAATGTATATGATTCTGAAAATGGTACATATATTGGGACCAACGGGAGATGAATATCCAAAATACAAAATATGTAGTGAAAGCAGTCCTCAAAAATCAAAGGAATAAAAAGTAGAAGAATGAAGACCTTAGGAAAATATAGTCATTATTCATTATTATTCGTAAATAAATAATATTCATAATAACCTGTATTTGAATGTCTTTGATAATAACCGAGAATATAACTTATCAACGTTATTGAAAGTAGCTCTCAATCTCCCAATCACTCCGTATGGCTATTTTAATGTTATACCTCGTAATTTATATGACTCTTGAAAAGCTTTTCATATAAATAGATACAGAATTATCCAAATTTTGTAAGAGTTGCGAAGCATCATGATTTTTTTCAGATCAACAAAATAAGATTGATTTTTTCTATTCATATTGATTTTTCATAATTTTTCAAATATGGAAATAATGCACAAATCAATTACTTATATTTTCATTATTCGATTCAAAACGTCGCAACCCTGATTTTTCATAATGTTTATAGAATACAAATATTCATCATAGGTACCTACCTACTGGTGAATATACCGTCGATTATCAGATAAAGTGTTCGATCCTCGTTCCGCACACATGCAGGCGAATGTATCGCATCTACTCTCACTCATTGTTTGGGACTGTGTGGAGTCACAGGTTTTTTTCAAACATGCAAAATGCTTATTAAAAATAAATTGTTGAATATCCTTTGTAGCATTTAAATGACGACAAATGGTTTGAAAATATAAACAATTGAAGGGGTGTCAGTAATACATTGAACGTGTATTTTTTGAAAACTCGTTAACATGGATTTTCCAAATTGCTCGTTTCAACCATAATAATTTCCGTAAACTTCGGTAATACCAGAAATGGAATATTATTGAATTCCCGAAATCTAAACAATGTCATTTTTGAAATCCAACCTAAAGAAGTCAGGAAAATATTTTCAGAATGTCAATTTTCAGAAATTGAAAATAAAATCACGAAATTCATAAGTTCATTTTTAATGGGTACCTCCTTTTGAACTTTTTGAAAAAATGATGGTAGGGGATACTGCCCAACTAGACATAGTTCCAAATAGGTATAGACGCCATTTTTCTACTTTCGTCGAATATTTCGGAGAGATTTGTTTGTTCCACGGAAGCATAATAGTTGTCCTCTGAATGTTTACCGAGTGGCATCTGTCAGTTTTACGAAAAAATTCGATATTCAGTGAGTGATATAAGACAATGCTTGATTCTTTAAAATTTTATATCGCAACTTACGTGTTTTTTTCTTTTCAATTAACATTTGTCTGATTTTTTAATTACAATGCAATTTCCATTATATTATACCATGAAACTTTCATGATAAATCGGATAAGTATACCACAAACATTTAGTATACACAATGTTTTATGAAGTTATACAGATTTCACATGATGGCATACCTAACCGAAGGAGAATTATCTAACCTATACGATGCCAGAATTGGACTGGAAGAAGGCATAATATGCCATCATGAGGCAGCAATGTGTTCAACTATTATTTTGTCAACATAAAAAAATGAATGGAGTTATTTAATACCAACTCATTAAATAGGTGGATACTTTATTCATACCAATAATGTATATTTTCCTCTCATTTGATATACTGATGAAAGCTCGACTACACATTATGAACACAAAGACCAGTTGGCTGACTGTGTGAGGAGAGAGCCGAGCGCCGAGCGCGCGATAATGTAGTATTGTCTCATTAAATAAGTACATGTAGATATCTGCTACATGAAAAATTTTCATTCAGGAAACTTATTTCATCTATTGGCTCAATTTTGTTCGCAGCATGTATACAAAAATTTTCATAAATAAAATTTTTTCTCGATTACTGAAAATTGTCATTCCGAAAATAACAAGTTGAAATTTGCTACAGTTCTAGAAATTGATGAACATGAATTTTTCACCAATATTGTATATGGCAAGAAGCGCTATCATGTATACTTCAATTTGAAAAAAAAATCAGTCCGATCGCTCAATTATTTCCAGAAATATAACGGTAGGAACGATAAAAAACGTGTTCTACAGAAAAATCGTACTTTTTGTGTTTTTTCAGAATAAAAAAGTTCTTGGCCTAGAGAAAATGTCGTAAAAAGTGATTTGGTATACACAATCATCAAGTTGAAGATCCGCAGCAAGTCTGATTTGAATCTACGCCAGTTTTGTTTTCTCGAAAACTGAGAGACAGCATCCCAGTATTACTCGCATATTAGATTATCGAGCAATGCGAATAAAAACGTCAGTCGCGATATCACCCGTACTAGATGAGAAGATCGTTCGTTGAACAAGGATAACCGTTGATTTATGACGATTTGGTAACCGCCCACTGCCGTTTCCTCCAAACCCCCCCTGTCCCGGATTTGGACAAAGTGTCTGGCCTTTCCCAGCCTTAAGAATGAATTATGATAGAGTCAGCAGGTTGATCTATTTGAGTACTGCTGTTACAGGCATTCTCGGATTCAGATTAAGTGGATTTATTACTTGCCACTGTTTTCATTAAAATTTAAGAATGAATTATGATAGAGTCAGCAGGTTGATCTATTTGAGTACTGCTGTTACAGGCATTCGCGGATTCAGATTAAGTGGATTTATTCCTTGCTACTGTTTTTATTAAAATTTAAGAATTAATTATGATAGAGTCAGCAGGTTGATCTATTTGAGTACTGCTGCTACAGGAATTCTCGGATTTAAATTAAGTGGATTTATTACTTGCCACTGTTTTCATTGAAATTTAAGAATGAATTATGATAGAGTCAGCATGTTGATCTATTTGAGTACTGCTGTTACAGGCATTCGCGGATTCAGATTAAGTGGATTTATTACTTGCCTCTCTTTTCATTGAAATTTCAGAATGAATTGTGATAGAGTCAGCAGGTTGATCTATTTGAGTACTGCTGCTACAGGAATTCTCGGATTTAAATTGAGTGGATTTATTACTTGCCACTGTTTTCATTAAAATTTAAGAATGATTTATGATAGAGTCAGCATGTTGATCTATTTGAGTACTGCTGTTACAGGCATTCGCGGATTCGAATTAAGTGGATTTATTACTTGCCACTGTTTTCATTGAAATTTATGAATGAATTATGATAGAGTCAGCTGGTTGATCTATTTGAGTACTGCTGTTATAGGCATTCTCGGATTCAGATTAAGTGGATTTATTACTTGCTACTGTTTTTATTAAAATTTAAGAATGAATTGTGAAAGAGTCAGCAGGTTGATCTATTTAAGTATTGCTGCTACAGGAATTCTCGGATTTAAATTAAGTGGATTTATTACTTGCCACTGTTTTCATTAAAATTTAAGAATGAATTATGATAGAGTCAGCATGTTGATCTATTTGAGTACTGCTGCTACAGGAATTCTCGGATTTAAATTAAGTGGATTTATTACTTGCCACTGTTTTCATTAAAATTAAAGAATGAATTATGATAGAGTCAGCAGGTTGATCTATTTGAGTACTGCTGTTACAGGCATTCGCGGATTCAGATCAAGTGGATTTATTACTTGCTACTGTTTTTATTAAAATTTAAGAATTAATTATGATAGAGTCAGCAGGTTGATCTATTTGAGTACTGCTGCTACAGGAATTCTCGGATTTAAATTAAGTGGATTTATTACTTGCCACTGTTTTCATCAAAATTTAAGAAAGAATTATGATAGAGTCAGCATGTTGATCTATTTGAGTATTGCTGTTACAGGCATTCGCATATTCAGATTAAGTGGATTTGTTACTTGCCACTGTTTTCATTGAAATTTCAGAATGAATTGTGATAGAGTCAGCAGGTTGATCTATTTGAGTACTGCTGTTACAGGCATTCGCGGATTCAGATTAAGTGGATTTATTACTTGCTACTGTTTTTATTAAAATTTAAGAATTAATTATGATAGAGTCAGCATGTTGATCTATTTGAGTACTGCTGTTGCAGGCATTCGCGGATTCAGATTAAGTGGATTTATTACTTGCCACTGTTTTTTATTAAAATTTAAGAATTAATTATGATAGAGTCAGCAGGTTGATCTATTTGAGTACTGCTGCTACAGGAATTCTCGGATTTAAATTAAGTGGATTTATTACTTGCCCCTGTTTTCATTAAAATTTAAGAATGAATTATGATAGAGTCAGCAGGTTGATCTATTTGAGTACTGCTGTTACAGGCATTTGCGGATTCAGATTAAGCGGATTTATTACTTGCTACTGTTTTTATTAAAATTTAAGAATTAATTATGATAGAGTCAGCATGTTGATCTATTTGAGTACTGCTGTTACAGGCATTCGCGGATTCAGATTAAGTGGATTTATTACTTGCTACTGTTTTTATTAAAATTTAAGAATTAATTATGATAGAGTCAGCAGGTTGATCTATTTGAGTACTGCTGCTACAGGAATTCTCGGATTTAAATTAAGTGGATTTATTACTTGCCCCTGTTTTCATTAAAATTTAAGAATGAATTATGATAGAGTCAGCATGTTGATCTATTTGAGTACTGCTGTTACAGGCATTCGCGGATTCAGATTAAGTGGATTTATTACTTGCCACTGTTTTCATTGAAATTTCAGAATGAATTATGATAGAGTCAGCAGGTTGATCTATTTGAGTACTGCTGTTATAGGCATTCTCGGATTCAGATTAAGTGGATTTATTACTTGCTACTGTTCTTATTAAAATTTAAGAATGAATTATGATAGAGTCAGCATGTTGATCTATTTGAGTACTGCTGCTACAGGAATTCTCGGATTCAGATTAAGTGGATTAATTACTTGCCACTGTTTTCATTGAAATTTCAGAATGAATTGTGATAGAGTCAGCAGGTTGATCTATTTGAGTACTGCTGTTACAGGCATTCGCGGATTTAAATTAAGTGGATTTATTACTTGCCACTGTTTTCATTAAAATTTAAGAATGAATTACGATAGAGTCAGCAGGTTGATCTATTTGAGTACTGCTGTAACAGGCATTCTTGGATTCAGATTAAGTGGATTTATTACTTGCCGCTGTTTTCATTAAAATTTATAAATGAATTATGATAGAGTCAGCAGGTTGATCTATTTAAGTACTGCTGTTACAGGCATTCGCGGATTCAGATTAAGTGGATTTATTACTTGCTACTGTTTTTATTAAAATTTAAGAATTAATTATGATAGAGTCAGCAGGTTGATCTATTTGAGTACTGCTGCTACAGGAATTCTCGGATTTAAATTAAGTGGATTTATTACTTGCCACTGTTTTCATTAAAATTTAAGAATGAATTATGATAGAGTCAGGATGTTGATCTATTTGAGTACTGCTGTTACAGACATTCGCGGATTCAGATTAAGTGGATTTATTACTTGCCACTGTTTTTATTAAAATTTAAGAATGAATTATGATAGAGTCAGCATGTTGATCCATTTGAGTACTGCTGTTACAGGCATTCGCGGATTCAGATTAAGTGGATTTATTACTTGCCACTGTTTTCATTGAAATTTCAGAATGAATTGTGATAGAGTCAGCAGGTTGATCTATTTGAGTACTGCTGCTACAGGAATTCTCGGATTTAAATTAAGTGGATTAATTACTTGCCACTGTTTTCATTAAAATTTAAGAATGAATTATGATATAGTCAGCATGTTGATCTATTTGGGTACTGCTGTTACAGGCATTCGCGGATTCAGATTAAGTGGATTTATTACTTGCTACTGTTTTCATTGAAATTTAAGAATGAATTATGATAGAGTCAGCATGTTGATGATCTATTTGAGTACTGCTGTTACAGACATTCTCGGATTCAGATTAAGTGGATTTATTACTTGCCACTGTTTTCATTAAAATTTAAGAATGAATTATGATAGAGTCAGCAGGTTGATCTATTTGAGTACTGCTGTTATAGGCATTCTCGGATTCAGATTAAGTGGATTTATTACTTACTACTGTTTTTATTAAAATTTAAGAATGAATTATGATAGAGTCAGCATGTTGATCTATTTGAGTACTGCTGCTACAGGAATTCTCGGATTCAGATTAAGTGGATTAATTACTTGCCACTGTTTTCATTGAAATTTCAGAATGAATTGTGATAGAGTCAGCAGGTTGATCTATTTGAGTACTGCTGTTACAGGCATTCGCGGATTTAAATCAAGTGGATTTATTACTTGCCACTGTTTTCATTAAAATTTAAGAATGAATTATGATAGAGTCAGCAGGTTGATCTATTTGAGTACTGCTGTAACAGGCATTCTTGGATTCAGATTAAGTGGATTTATTACTTGCCGCTGTTTTCATTAAAATTTATAAATGAATTATGATAGAGTCAGCAGGTTGATCTATTTAAGTACTGCTGTTACAGGCATTCGCGGATTCAGATTAAGTGGATTTATTACTTGCTACTGTTTTTATTGAAATTTAAGAATTAATTATGATAGAGTCAGCAGGTTGATCTATTTGAGTACTGCTGCTACAGGAATTCTCGGATTTAAATTAAGTGGATTTATTACTTGCCACTGTTTTCATTAAAATTTAAGAATGAATTATGATAGAGTCAGGATGTTGATCTATTTGAGTACTGCTGTTACAGACATTCGCGGATTCAGATTAAGTGGATTTATTACTTGCCACTGTTTTTATTAAAATTTAAGAATGAATTATGATAGAGTCAGCATGTTGATCTATTTGAGTACTGCTCTGTTACAGGCATTCGCGGATTCAGATTAAGTGGATTTATTACTTGCCACTGTTTTCATTGAAATTTCAGAATGAATTGTGATAGAGTCAGCAGGTTGATCTATTTGAGTACTGCTGTTACAGGCATTCGCGGATTCAGATTAAGTGGATTTATTACTTGCCACTGTTTTCATTGAAATTTAAGAATGAATTATGATAGAGTCAGCAGGTTGATCTATTTGAGTACTGCTGTTATAGGCATTCTCGGATTCAGATTAAGTGGATTTATTACTTGCTTCTGTTTTCATTAAAATTTAAGAATGAATTATGATAGAGTCAGCATGTTGATCTATTTGAGTACTGCTGTTACAGGCATTCGCGGATTCAGATTAAGTGGATTTATTACTTGCCACTGTTTTCATTGAAATTTCAGGATGAATTGTGATAGAGTCAGCAGGTTGATCTATTTGAGTACTGCTGTTACAGGCATTCGCGGATTTAAATTAAGTGGATTTATTACTTGCCACTGTTTTCATTAAAATTTAAGAATGAATTATGATAGAGTCAGCAGGTTGATCTATTTGAGTACTGCTGTTACAGGCATTCGCGGATTCAGATTAAGTGGATTTATTACTTGCTACTGTTTTTTATTAAAATTTGAGAATTAATTATGATAGAGTCAGCAGGTTGATCTATTTGAGTACTGCTGCTACAGGAATTCTCGGATTTAAATTAAATGGATTTATTACTTGCCACTGTTTTCATTAAAATTTAAGAATGAATTATGATAGAGTCAGCAGGTTGATCTATTTGAGTACTGCTGTTACAGGCATTCGCGGATTCAGATTAAGTGGATTTATTACTTGCTACTGTTTTTTATTAAAATTTGAGAATTAATTATGATAGAGTCAGCAGGTTGATCTATTTGAGTACTGCTGCTACAGGAATTCTCGGATTTAAATTAAGTGGAATTATTACTTGCCACTGTTTTCATTAAAATTTAAGAATGAATTATGATAGGGTCAGCAAGTTGATCTATTTGAGTACTGCTGTTACAGGCATTCGCGGATTCAGATTAAGTGGATTCATTACTTGCCACTGTTTTCATTGAAATTTCAGAATGAATTGTGATAGAGTCAGCAGGTTGATCTATTTGAGTACTGCTGTTACAGGCATTCGCGGATTCAGATTAAGTGGATTTATTACTTGCTACTGTTTTTATTAAAATTTAAGAATTAATTATGAAAGAGTCAGCAGGTTGATCTATTTGAGTACTGCTGCTACAGGAATTCTCGGATTTAAATTAAGTGGATTTATTACTCGCCACTGTTTTCATTAAAATTCAAGAATGAATTATGATAGAGTCAGCATGTTGATCTATTTGAGTACTGCTGTAACTGGCATTTGCGGATTCAGATTAAGTGGATTTATTACTTGCCACTGTTTTCATTGAAATTTCAGGATGAATTGTGATAGAGTCAGCAGGTTGATCTGTTTGAGTACTGCTGTTACAGGCATTCGCGGATTTAAATTAAGTGGATTTATTACTTGCCACTGTTTTCATTGAAATTTAAGAATGAATTATGATAGAGTCAGCAGGTTGATCTATTTGAGTACTGCTGTTACAGGCATTCGCGGATTCAGATTAAGTGGATTTATTACTTGCTACTGTTTTTATTAAAATTTAAGAATTAATTATGATAGAGTCAGCAGGTTGATCTATTTGAGTACTGCTGCTAAAGGAATTCTCGGATTTAAATTAAATGGATTTATTACTTGCCACTGTTTTCATTAAAATTTGAGAATGAATTATGATAGAGTCAGCAGGTTGATCTATTTGAGTATTGCTGTTACAGGCATTCGCGGATTCAGATTAAGTGGATTTATTACTTGCTACTGTTTTTATTAAAATTCAAGAATTAATTATGATAGAGTCAGCAGGTTGATCTAATTGAGTACTGCTGCTACAGGAATTCTCGGATTTAAATTAAGTGGATTTATTACTTGCCACTGTTTTCATTAAAATTCAAGAATGAATTATGATAGAGTCAGCATGTTGATCTATTTGAGTACTGCTGTTACAGGCATTCGCGGATTCAGATTAAGTGGATTTATTACTTGCTACTGTTTTTATTGAAATTTAAGAATGAATTATGATAGAGTCAGCATGTTGATCTATTTGAGTACTGCTGTTACAGGCATTCGCGGATTCAGATTAAGTGGATTTATTACTTGCCACTGTTTTCATTGAAATTTCAGAATGAATTGTGATAGAGTCAGCAGGTTGATCTATTTGAGTACTGCTGCTACAGGAATTCTCGGATTTAAATTAAGTGGATTTATTACTTGCCACTGTTTTCATTAAAATTTAAGAATGAATTATGATAGAGTCAGCATGTTGATCTATTTGAGTACTGCTGTTACAGGCATTCGCGGATTCAGATCAAGTGGATTTATTACTTGCTACTGTTTTCATTGAAATTTAAGAATGAATTATGATAGAGTCAGCAGGTTGATCTATTTGAGTACTGCTGTTATAGGCATTCTCGGATTCAGATTAAGTGGATTTATTACTTGCTTCTGTTTTTATTAAAATTTAAGAATGAATTATGATAGAGTCAGCATGTTGATCTATTTGAGTACTGCTGTTACAGGCATTCTCGGATTCAGATTAAGTGGATTTATTACTTGCCACTGTTTTCATCAAAATTTAAGAATGAATTATGATAGAGTCAGCAGGTTGATCTATTTGAGTACTGCTGTTATAGACATTCTCGGATTCAAATTAAGTGGATTTATTACTTGCTACTGTTTTTATTAAAATTTAAGAATGAATTATGATAGAGTCAGCATGTTGATCTATTTGAGTACTGCTGCTACAGGAATTCTCGGATTTAAATTAAGTGGATTTATTACTTGCCACTGTTTTCATCAAAATTTAAGAATGAATTATGATAGAGTCAGCATGTTGATCTATTTGAGTACTGCTGTTACAGGCATTCGCGGATTCAGATTGAGTGGATTTATTACTTGCCACTGTTTTCATTGAAATTTAAGAATGAATTATGATAGAGTCAGCAGGTTGATCTATTTGAGTACTGCTGTTATAGGCATTCTCGGATTCAGATTAAGTGGATTTATTACTTGCTACTGTTTTTATTAAAATTTAAGAATGAATTATGATAGAGTCAGCATGTTGATCTATTTGAGTACTGCTGCTACAGGAATTCTCGGATTTAAATTAAGTGGATTTATTACTTGCCACTGTTTTCATTAAAATTTAAGAATGAATTATGATAGAGTCAGCATGTTGATCTATTTGAGTACTGCTGTTACAGGCATTCGCGGATTCAGATTGAGTGGATTTATTACTTGCCACTGTTTTCATTGAAATTCAAGAATGAATTATGATAGAGTCAGCAGGTTGATCTATTTGAGTACTGCTGTTATAGGCATTCTCGGATTCAGATTAAGTGGATTTATTACTTGCTACTGTTTTTATTAAAATTTAAGAATGAATTATGATAGAGTCAGCAGGTTGATCTATTTGAGTACTGCTGTTACAGGCATTCGCGGATTCAGATTAAGTGGATTTACTACTTGCTACTGTTTTTATTAAAATTTAAGTATTAATTATGATAGAGTCAGCAGGTTGATCTATTTGAGTACTGCTGCTACAGGATTTCTCGGATTTAAATTAAATGGATTTATTACTTGCCACTGTTTTCATTAAAATTTAAGAATGAATTATGATAGAGTCAGGATGTTGATCTATTTGAGTACTGCTGTTACAGACATTCGCGGATTCAGATTAAGTGGATTTATTACTTGCCACTGTTTTTATTAAAATTTAAGAATGAATTATGATAGAGTCAGCATGTTGATCCATTTGAGTACTGCTGTTACAGGCATTCGCGGATTCAGATTAAGTGGATTTATTACTTGCCACTGTTTTCATTGAAATTTCAGAATGAATTGTGATAGAGTCAGCAGGTTGATCTATTTGAGTACTGCTGCTACAGGAATTCTCGGATTTAAATTAAGTGGATTTATTACTTGCCACTGTTTTCATTGAAATTTCAGAATGAATTGTGATAGAGTCAGCAGGTTGATCTATTTGAGTACTGCTGCTACAGGAATTCTCGGATTTAAATTAAGTGGATTTATTACTTGCCACTGTTTTCATTAAAATTTAAGAATGAATTATGATATAGTCAGCATGTTGATCTATTTGGGTACTGCTGTTACAGGCATTCGCGGATTCAGATTAAGTGGATTTATTACTTGCTACTGTTTTCATTGAAATTTAAGAATGAATTATGATAGAGTCAGCATGTTGATGATCTATTTGAGTACTGCTGTTACAGACATTCTCGGATTCAGATTAAGTGGATTTATTACTTGCCACTGTTTTCATTAAAATTTAAGAATGAATTATGATAGAGTCAGCAGGTTGATCTATTTGAGTACTGCTGTTATAGGCATTCTCGGATTCAGATTAAGTGGATTTATTACTTGCTACTGTTTTTATTAAAATTTAAGAATGAATTATGATAGAGTCAGCATGTTGATCTATTTGAGTACTGCTGCTACAGGAATTCTCGGATTCAGATTAAGTGGATTAATTACTTGCCACTGTTTTCATTGAAATTTCAGAATGAATTGTGATAGAGTCAGCAGGTTGATCTATTTGAGTACTGCTGTTACAGGCATTCGCGGATTTAAATTAAGTGGATTTATTACTTGCCACTGTTTTCATTAAAATTTAAGAATGAATTATGATAGAGTCAGCAGGTCGATCTATTTGAGTACTGCTGTAACAGGCATTCTTGGATTCAGATTAAGTGGATTTATTACTTGCCGCTGTTTTCATTAAAATTTATAAATGAATTATGATAGAGTCAGCAGGTTGATCTATTTAAGTACTGCTGTTACAGGCATTCGCGGATTCAGATTAAGTGGATTTATTACTTGCTACTGTTTTTATTGAAATTTAAGAATTAATTATGATAGAGTCAGCAGGTTGATCTATTTGAGTACTGCTGCTACAGGAATTCTCGGATTTAAATTAAGTGGATTTATTACTTGCCACTGTTTTCATTAAAATTTAAGAATGAATTATGATAGAGTCAGGATGTTGATCTATTTGAGTACTGCTGTTATAGGCATTCTCGGATTCAGATTAAGTGGATTTATTACTTGCTACTGTTTTTATTAAAATTTAAGAATGAATTATGATAGAGTCAGCATGTTGATCTATTTGAGTACTGCTGCTACAGGAATTCTCGGATTCAGATTAAGTGGATTAATTACTTGCCACTGTTTTCATTGAAATTTCAGAATGAATTGTGATAGAGTCAGCAGGTTGATCTATTTGAGTACTGCTGTTACAGGCATTCGCGGATTTAAATTAAGTGGATTTATTACTTGCTACTGTTTTTATTAAAATTTAAGAATGAATTATGATAGAGTCAGCAGGTTGATCTATTTGAGTACTGCTGCTACAGGAATTCTCGGATTTGAATTAAGTGGATTTATTACTTGCCACTGTTTTCATTAAAATTTAAGAATGAATTATGATAGAGTCAGCATGTTGATCTATTTGAGTACTGCTGTTACAGGCATTCGCGGATTCAGATTAAGTGGATTTATTACTTGCCACTGTTTTTATTAACATTTAAGAATTAATTATGATATAGTCAGCATGTTGATCTATTTGAGTACTGCTGCTACAGGAATTCTCGGATTTAAATTAAGTGGATTTATTACTTGACACTGTTTTCATTAAAATTTAAGAATGAATTATGATAGAGTCAGCATGTTGATCTATTTGAGTACTGCTGTTACAGGCATTCGCGGATTCAGATTAAGTGGATTTATTACTTGCCACTGTTTTCATTGAAATTTCAGAATGAATTGTGATAGAGTCAGCAGGTTGATCTATTTGAGTACTGCTGCTACAGGAATTCTCGGATTTAAATTAAGTGGATTTATTACTTGCCACTGTTTTCATTAAAATTTAAGAATGAATTATGATAGAGTCAGCATGTTGATCTATTTGAGTACTGCTGTGACAGGCATTCGCGGATTCAGATTAAGTGGATTTATTACTTGCTACTGTTTTCATTGAAATTTAAGAATGAATTATGATAGAGTCAGCAGGTTGATCTATTTGAGTACTGCTGTTATAGGCATTCTCGGATTCAGATTAAGTGGATTTATTACTTGCTTCTGTTTTTATTAAAATTTAAGAATGAATTATGATAGAGTCAGCATGTTGATCTATTTGAGTACTGCTGTTACTGGCATTCTCGGATTCAGATTAAGTGGATTTATTACTTGCCACTGTTTTCATCAAAATTTAAGAATGAATTATGATAGAGTCAGCAGATTGATCTATTTGAGTACTGCTGTTATAGGCATTCTCGGATTCAGATTAAGTGGATTTATTACTTGCTACTGTTTTTATTAAAATTTAAGAATGAATTATGATAGAGTCAGCATGTTGATCTATTTGAGTACTGCTGCTACAGGAATTCTCGGATTTAAATTAAGTGGATTTATTACTTGCCACTGTTTTCATCAAAATTTAAGAATGAATTATGATAGAGTCAGCATGTTGATCTATTTGAGTACTGCTGTTACAGGCATTCGCGGATTCAGATTGAGTGGATTTATTACTTGCCACTGTTTTCATTGAAATTTAAGAATGAATTATGATAGAGTCAGCAGGTTGATCTATTTGAGTACTGCTGTTATAGGCATTCTCGGATTCAGATTAAGTGGATTTATTACTTGCTACTGTTTTTATTAAAATTTAAGAATGAATTATGATAGAGTCAGCATGTTGATCTATTTGAGTACTGCTGCTACAGGAATTCTCGGATTTGAATTAAGTGGATTTATTACTTGCCACTGTTTTCATTAAAATTTAAGAATGAATTATGATAGAGTCAGCATGTTGATCTATTTGTGAGTACTGCTGTTACAGGCATTCGCGGATTCAGATTGAGTGGATTTATTACTTGCCACTGTTTTCATTGAAATTCAAGAATAAATTATGATAGAGTCAGCAGGTTGATCTATTTGAGTACTGCTGCTACAGGAATTCTCGGATTTAAATTAAGTGGATTTATTACTTGCCACTGTTTTCATTAAAATTTAAGAATGAATTATGATAGAGTCAGCATGTTGATCTATTCGAGTACTGCTGTTACAGGCATTCGCGGATTCAGATTGAGTGGATTTATTACTTGCCAATGTTTTCATTGAAATTCAAGAATGAATTATGATAGAGTCAGCAGGTTGATCTATTTGAGTACTGCTGCTACAGGAATTCTCGGATTTAAATTAAGTGGATGTATTACTTGCCACTGTTTTCATTAAAATTTAAGAATGAATTATGATAGAGTCAGCATGTTGATCTATTTGAGTACTGCTGTTTTAGGCATTCGCGGATTCAGATTGAGTGGATTTATTACTTGCCACTGTTTTCATTGAAATTCAAGAATGAATTATGATAGAGTCAGCAGGTTGATCTATTTGAGTACTGCTGCTACAGGAATTCTCGGATTTAAATTAAGTGGATTTATTACTTGCCACTGTTTTCATTAAAATTTAAGAATGAATTATGATAGAGTCAGCAGGTTGATCTATTTGAGTACTGCTGTTATAGGCATTCTCGGATTCAGATTAAGTGGATTTATTACTTGCTACTGTTTTTATTAAAATTTAAGAATGAATTATGATAGAGTCAGCATGTTGATCTATTTGAGTACTGTTGTTACAGGCATTCTCGGATTCAGATTCAGTGGATTTATTACTTGCCACTGTTTTCATTAAAATTTAAGAATGAATTATGATAGAATCAGCAGGTTGATCTATTTGAGTACTGCTGTTAGACAGGCATTCTCGGATTCAGATTGAGTGGATTTATTACTTGCCACTGTTTTTATTAAAATTTAAGAATGAATTATGATAGAGTCAGCATGTTGATCTATTTGAGTACTGCTGCTACAGGAATTCTCGGATTTAAATTAAGTGGATTTATTACTTGCCACTGTTTTCATCAAAATTTAAGAATGAATTATGATAGAGTCAGCATGTTGATCTATTTGAGTACTGCTGTTACAGGCATTCGCGGATTCAGATTGAGTGGATTTATTACTTGCCACTGTTTTCATTGAAATTCAAGAATGAATTATGATAGAGTCAGCAGGTTGATCTATTTGAGTACTGCTGTTATAGGCATTCTCGGATTCAGATTAAGTGGATTTATTACTTGCTACTGTTTTTATTAAAATTTAAGAATGAATTATGATAGAGTCAGCATGTTGATCTATTTGAGTACTGCTGCTACAGGAATTCTCGGATTTAAATTAAGTGGATTTATTACTTGCCACTGTTTTCATTAAAATTTAAGAATGAATTATGATAGAGTCAGCATGTTGATCTATTTGAGTACTGCTGTTACAGGCATTCGCGGATTCAGATTGAGTGGATTTATTACTTGCCACTGTTTTCATTGAAATTCAAGAATAAATTATGATAGAGTCAGCAGGTTGATCTATTTGAGTACTGCTGCTACAGGAATTCTCGGATTTAAATTAAGTGGATGTATTACTTGCCACTGTTTTCATTAAAATTTAAGAATGAATTATGATAGAGTCAGCATGTTGATCTATTTGAGTACTGCTGTTACAGGCATTCGCGGATTCAGATTGAGTGGATTTATTACTTGCCACTGTTTTCATTGAAATTCAAGAATGAATTATGATAGAGTCAGCAGGTTGATCTATTTGAGTACTGCTGCTACAGGAATTCTCGGATTTAAATTAAGTGGATTTATTACTTGCCACTGTTTTCATTAAAATTTAAGAATGAATTATGATAGAGTCAGCAGGTTGATCTATTTGAGTACTGCTGTTATAGGCATTCTCGGATTCAGATTAAGTGGATTTATTACTTGCTACTGTTTTTATTAAAATTTAAGAATGAATTATGATAGAGTCAGCATGTTGATCTATTTGAGTACTGCTGTTACAGGCATTCTCGGATTCAGATTCAGTGGATTTATTACTTGCCACTGTTTTCATTAAAATTTAAGAATGAATTATGATAGAATCAGCAGGTTGATCTATTTGAGTACTGCTGTTAGACAGGCATTCTCGGATTCAGATTGAGTGGATTTATTACTTGCCACTGTTTTCATTAAAATTTAAGAATGAATTATGATAGAGTCAGCATGTTGATCTATTTGAGTACTGCTGTTATAGGCATTCTCGGATTCAGATTCAGTGGATTTATTACTTGCCACTGTTTTCATTAAAATTTAAGAATGAATTATGATAGAGTCAGCATGTTGATCTATTTGAGTACTGCTGTTAGACAGGCATTCTCGGATTCAGATTGAGTGTATTTATTACTTGCCATCACTATTTTCATTAAAATTTAAGAATGAATTATGATAGAATCAGCAGGTTGATCTATTTGAGTAGTGCTGTTACAGGCATTCTCGGATTCAGATTAAGTGGATTTATCACTTGCTACTGTTTTTATTAAAATTTAAGAATGAATTGTGATAGAGTCAGCAGGTTGATCTATTTGAGTACTGCTGCTACAGGAATTCTCGGATTTAAATTAAGTGGATTTATTACTTGCCACTGTTTTCATTAAAATTTAAGAATGAATTATGATAGAGTCAGCAGGTTGATCTATTTGAGTACTGCTGTTATAGGCATTCTCGGATTCAGATTAAGTGGATTTATTACTTGCTACTGTTTTTATTAAAATTTAAGAATGAATTATGATAGAGTCAGCATGTTGATCTATTTTAGTACTGCTGTTACAGGCATTCTCGGATTCAGATTCAGTGGATTTATTACTTGCCACTGTTTTCATTAAAATTTTAGAATGAATTATGATAGAGTCAGCAGGTTGATCTATTTGAGTACTGCTGTTAGACAGGCATTCTCGGATTCAGATTGAGTGGATTTATTACTTGCCACTGTTTTCATTAAAATTTAAGAATGAATTATGATAGAGTCAGCATGTTGATCTATTTGAGTACTGCTGTTATAGGCATTATCGGATTCAGATTCAGTGGATTTATTACTTGCCACTGTTTTCATTAAAATTTAAGAATGAATTATGATAGAGTCAGCAGGTTGATCTATTTGAGTACTGCTGTTACAGGCATTCTCGGATTCAGATTCAGTGGATTTATTACTTGCCACTGTTTTCATTGAAATTTAAGAATGAATTATGATAGAGTCAGCAGGTTGATCTATTTGAGTACTGCTGTTAGACAGGCATTCTCGGATTCAGATTGAGTGGATTTATTACTTGCCACTGTTTTCATTAAAATTTAAGAATGAATTATGATAGAGTCAGCAGGTTGATCTATTTGAGTACTGCTGTTAGACAGGCATTCTCGGATTCAGATTGAGTGGATTTATTACTTGCCACTGTTTTCATTAAAATTTAAGAATGAATTATGATAGAGTCAGCAGGTTGATCTATTTGAGTACTGCTGTTATAGGCATTCTCGGATTCAGATTAAGTGGATTTATTACTTGTTACTGTTTTCATTAAAATTTAAGAATGAATTATGATAGAGTCAGCAGGTTGATCTATTTGAGTACTGCTGTTACAGGCATTCTCGGATTCAGATTCAGTGGATTTATTACTTGCCACTGTTTTCATTAAAATTTAAGAATGAATTATGATAGAGTCAGCAGGTTGATCTATTTGAGTACTGCTGTTAGACAGGCATTCTCGGATTCAGATTGAGTGGATTTATTACTTGCCACTGTTTTCATTAAAATTTAAGAATGAATTATGATAGAGTCAGCAGGTTGATCTATTTGAGTACTGCTGTTAGACAGGCATTCTCGGATTCAGATTGAGTGGATTTATTACTTGCCACTGTTTTCATTAAAATTTAAGAATGAATTATGATAGAGTCAGCAGGTTGATCTATTTGAGTACTGCTGTTATAGGCATTCTCGGATTCAGATTAAGTGGATTTATTACTTGTTACTGTTTTTATTAAAATTTAAGAATGAATTATGATAGAGTCAGCATGTTGATCTATTTGAGTACTGCTGTTACAGGCATTATCGGATTCAGATTCAGTGGATTTATTACTTGCCACTGTTTTCATTAAAATTTAAGAATGAATTATGATAGAGTCAGCAGGTTGATCTATTTGAGTACTGCTGTTAGACAGGCATTCTCGGATTCAGATTTAGTGGATTTATTACTTGCCACTGTTTTCATTAAAATTTAAGAATGAATTATGATAGAGTCAGCATGTTGATCTATTTGAAAACTGCTGTTATACAGGCATTCTCGGATTCAGATTCAGTGGATATAAAACTTGCGTTTATATTTTCAAAACTATTTACATTTGTGATATGATACCATATATATAATTATTTGTTCGAAATTCTACATGGAATCCATAATTGCAATGGTATACAAGAGTGCGCGAACTAGTGTGCAAACAAGTACGCGAACGAGTGCGTGAACGAGTCCGCAGACAGGCGAGCGAACGGGTGCGCGTACGGGTGCACGAACGGGTTCACGAACTTGTGAGCAAACTGGTCCGCGAACGGGTACCAAACCCAAACGGATGCGCGAAAGGGTTCACGAACTTGTGAGCCTCATCTTAGTCAGAACTATACCATATTGATGTGGGATGATAGGGCTACTGGCGAACGACCCACTAGAAAAAATGTAACGCTCCCATGTCAAAGTTGTTCTCAAATTTATTCAAATTACCAATGTGAAATGAAAAAGTCATGAATTCGACTATAAATTATAACGCAAAATAGTCTTATCCAATTAAAAATATCAAACAATAATCTTCGAATTTGAATGTCTCATAGACTACGAGCAGGAAACAACTACTTTCCTGGCATATACCACGCAGAACATTGAATTATGTCTGCTCGTAGTCCATGCAACGATTCACACTGTGAATGCAGATCGCAAATGTTTCTTTCTTCCTAAGACGTGACAAATTCACATCGAGACAGGCACGCTTAACAACCTAAAGACTGGTTTCGGGCTTATTGGCCCTCATTAGTGCAGGGATATGCGATCACTGTGTAAATCGTTGCTGCACTACGAGAAGATATAATTCAATATTCTGCGTGGTATTTACCAGGAAAGTAGTTGTTTTGTGCTCGTAGTCTACCAGTCATTTGAATTCAAAACTGTGTTTGATATTTTAGATTGTATAATGAGACTGCTTCAATTTAGATTATGGTCGCATTCAAAAAGAGATCAGCTTTGACAAGGCAATACCTCATGGGTGGGAGTGGAAATTTGCCATAGATATTTAATGAACACATCTGTCCTTTTTCACAGTTGTCCTTTTTTTTTTTCGCGGGCCAACATCGAAAACTCGGTAACTATAGGGTTAAGCTGTGTATTTATATGCGCAACAATATTCCTTAAATAAAAAGTTGAAAAGTTTATTGGTTTTTGAGATTAAAACGAAATGTTGTTTTTCATTCTCATAATCATTTGCTTTATTCTAATAGATACGAAAAAGTGGAAAACAATTTCTTGTAGCTGTAGCTGTATAACTTGGCAGTGAAGAATTTGTAATATTTTTCGTCTCTCGAGGGCCACCATCAACTTTTTTTTCCGAATAAAAAATCGAAAAGGAAAATCCAGGTCGGTTTGAAGAGAAATGTCATGATACGAATTTCAACAAATTTATAGAGCATGAAAAACAGTTTTGAAAGAGTATATTTTTCTTTCGTAGGTACCCATCGAAATGAAATCAATAAATAATAAAAAATTTGGTTTTTTGAAAATATCACTATTTCTTTGCGGCACATTGTTGCGCATATACCGCATATGAATACACAATTTTTCCTAATTTAATACTAATCTTGTTTCTCGAACCGTATCATACCGATTTTCCCATGTTTGCTCGCGAATTTGGGACACTCTGTATAGTCTGTATTACACGGTGCAGAAAATGGTACATTTACTGTATGAAAATGTGAAGGCAATATTTTTTGCATCGTGTATTACAGAAAAACTGAATATGAATATTCCATCCAAGAAATATAGGACAGGTTCTATTTTCGGACAGATTTTTTGTATGTGATCATGCGCAGTGTGATTATTGTTTTTGCGAATATTTGTGGGGTTAATTTTATTAATATCATCATATTTCGCGAATCGCCTCGAAATACAAATAAAAGTGAGAGTCTTTGGGCATAGTTAGGGCAATAGTGATATGAATTGGACAGCAGAACAAGTTTTGGCACTAATAGAAGGATACCGATTTTTGTATGCTAAAAAGTATTCTCGACAAGAAGTTCATTCTCAACCATATTAAGTACACCTCTGCCATTATCTCTCCTTCTCAGCAATGATCCTATCTATCCACCTCTTTCTCAGCCATTCGCGATTCCAAAGCCGTCCTTTCCTGCTATTATTTTGTCTCTCCATATAAATTTTCATTAATGTAAACATTATTAAAGCACTGCAAGATGAAGCTGACACAGTCAATGAATGATTTATTGGAGACATCCTTGTTTGTGTAGAAAATTTCCAAAAGCATCTCTCAACAAGTTAGGTTAAAATGAGGTTAAAATCCTCATAAAAGCCGTTTGGATTCACATATCGCGCATGCTTATGTGTTGAATTATTGATATCGTGTATTACCAAACAATATTTATTTGCAGAAAATTTGTCAATGTTTTCTGTACAAGAGTCTGTTTGAGAAAATGGAACATTTTCTGTATCAATTTCTGCACCATGTAATACGGACTTTATATAATAAAGTGAAATTGCCAAATAAGTTAATTATTTCTGAAAAAATATTGTAAAAAGCTCAATTCATAAGTATTCATGATTTTAGAGAAGTGTTTTGTGATTGGCTAGGAATAAATTCGGGCGACAGCATCATGTAAGCCAAAGTTCACGAAATATGTCATTTTGTGAAATTTGACATAGACAGAGTCAGATGACCCAACGACCAATCAAATCACATAACTCACATAACCATTTCATTCACAATGGTTATTTTTCCCTCTTCAAGGTCAATCGATACTATTTTACTATTTCATTAATAAATACGCTGAGTCGACTCTCTTGTTAGTAGAACTTATACTCTTTGACCTGAACCTCTGAAAAAATTCACTAGGTTTTGCCACAGATTTTGTTTGATGTATCGATATTCGTTTTCATTGACCTCGGACCTTTAAATTTTGCACATCGCAATTGCCGGATAGTCGTTGTCACTGCTGGAACTACTGATGTGCAAGGTTGCCATTTTAGTAATGGATAATCAGCACCAATATGAAAGTTTACCTACTTCTGAGTGATTCATTATAAATGAGTTTTCATCAGAAATAAGTTCCTATATCAGGAATAAGATGTATTCTGAATGAATTTTACGAAGAAATTTGAATATTTCGAATGTAGCCAATTTATGGTATAAAACACGATTCAATTATAAATGATCAGACTCTGCATTACTCAACTTGAAAAAATGCTGATATTCTCATCAAATGGAAAAGTTTTATTGAAGTCAGTAATATCACTCAAAGTTTTTCGTCCTTTGGAAAACAATATAATTTGATATTCTCCGATTTGCAATCTTTATATACACAATAATGATAACCAATACACATATCATTGTACCTGATTCACATTCCAGATAATGAAGGTATTTACCTATGATCACAGGTTGTTTAATCTGTGCTGTGATAATTCTCAAAACCTTTATTAGTTTTTCTTATGAATTATTATAGTTTATGGAAAATATGTTATGCATTGTAAGAACATAAACCCATCCGAAATACACTGGACCGTGAATCGTGTAAAACGAAAACATTTGTAACATAACCAACAAAATGATGAAAACAAAACTCGATCAATATTTTAGCGCTTGCGCATATCTATGACTGGACCTTTTAATTTTGCGCTTTCAACATGTCTCGATCTTTATTCGCTCTGTCTCATCTGTGAGGTTTTCTATTTTGCGGTTTTGCCGATAGGCACTCGAAACTTCAAAAATGAATTATTAAATTTATTTATTAGGATATCTCTACATAACTAATAACACATGATGCGTTCATTTCCAACAAGCTGTTCTTTGAGTTGATTAAGAAATATATAAAGTGTTCCTTATAATTTTATTTGCCCCTGCTACGACAATTTCGTACGTTTCCTATACAAGGTGGCTTCACTATGACCTGCATCTGAATCACGAAAATAAAAGTCCATCGCATCAACTCGCTATTTCAAACAAAAAAATCCCGCTCTTCATTTCTCCGCATGGCTCTTCTGAAACTCCTCCATGAACTGCACCAGCAGCTTCACATCACCCAGTGTAACCGCGTTGTACAAGCTGGCCCTGATACCCCCCACGGAGCGGTGCCCCTTGAGCTGGTGCATGCGCAGCTTCTCGGCCTCCTTGAGGAAGACCTCCTCCAGGTCCTCGTTGCCTCCGGCTATGCGGAAGGGCACGTTCATTCTGCTGCGCGCGTTCTCGTCTATGGGGCAGGTGTAGAAGCCGTTGGACTTGACCATGGCGTCGTAGAGGAGGCCCGATTTTTCCTTGGCTTGGGTTTCCATCGCTTCCAGGCCGCCGTTTTTCTTTATCCACTGCAGGACTTTTTCCATCACGTATACTCTGGAAAAATGCGGTTTTTGTTTGGGGTTTTTTTGCAAGCTAAAGTTGGTTAGTTAGCGCTAGATCCCTCGGTTGAAGGATGACAAATTTCAAATTTTTTACCCCACTCTCGACTGAATTTTTTATGGACCTGCTATATCAGAAAATATTGGAAATAATGGAAAACGGACCCAGCAAACACAACTGTTATATTAACGCAAAATCAATGTAATATCTTTATGTAAAATAGTAAAATGTAAATATTACATCTCATTTCTAAGATACGTAAACTATCTATGAATAATTATTGAGTATATTACTACCATGTGAAAATGTGATTCATCTTTATGTAAATAGTTGACATGAATATCCCTAATAGCACAAGATGTCCATTGGACATGCGTTTTGTGTCCAGTATATGTCCAAGGTGTCCATGGATATATTTTGGACATCCATAGGATATACACATGAAGATATCCAATGGACGTCCAGACAAGGTAGTCCATTTGGTGTCCATTTAATGACCTCTTCTTCAAAATATCGATAGCCATTGTCCAATCGATGTCCACATGGAGATGTCCATTGAACATATATTCAAGGTAGTCCATATGGCTTACAATTATAGACTATATATTGTCCATTTCAGGTCCACATTGATACGTTCATTGGATATTCAGAACATATGGCGTACATTCAATGTCCCCACGTTCACATTTCGAATTTTTTCCACACACATACATACATACTATATTGCATTCATAAAAAGTATTCAAAATTTACACCAGAAGAAACCCTCATGTTCAAGTAATATAAAACAATGGGAATTCTGTTAAATTACTTTACTCCTATAGAAGTGGTTCGGATTAGAGTATCAGCTGTTGGTCTCGCTTCTCTCCACCATGCACTAATTTGGCTAATTGGGCTCTCACAACATAGAAGTAGAGATATCAAAATACCACAACATTGTCTACTCCATCATCGTACAATACCTAAATTTTCTCTAAAATGAAAAATATGTCAAATTGACATCCAAGAATCAACACCAATGGAGTAATTTGAATCGTTCTCATTATTGACCAAATTTCATGGATTTAGTAATATAAATAAGAAGACAGCAGCAGCCACCATGCAAGGAAGGATGAATAACAGAGGTAAAGCGCAACGATAAGCGAAGTTAGAGTTTGGATGGGTGACCGCGCTTGAATGCTAGTAGCTTTTTTCATTTATTCGGCATAAAATGGACATCCTATGGATATTCCATGGATGTCCAAAGCGGTGAAAAGGCCATTGAACATCCATTTGTCCATACACGTTACCATATTGATGTCCATGATGGATACCGTATGGATAGTCAAAAAGTTGGAAATGCGACATCCTATGGATGTCCATACGTTATCCGGTGTACAAAAACTGGATGTCCAGTGGATGTCTGAGATGTCCTGAGGAGGACATCCATTGAACATCCATTGTACTGAGTTGTGCTATTAGGGATATGACATGGTTGAAACATAAAAACTTGCTATATCGATATCAAAAGCACATGAAAAACGTGTGAACTTTATGTTTATGTGAATATTTGACATTAATATTAAATATTTCATACATAAAATTGCTGTTACTTATCTGCTCTCTTAGCTTCTGCAGCTACACAATTTTTATTAGGTTAGTTTTCGTTGGACTAGGTTGGCTTTCGTTGGATCAGGTTAGGTTAGGTTTGGTTTCGTTGGATTAGGTTGGGTTTCGTTACGTTAGGTTGGGTTGATGGGTTAAATTAATCTATATATCATGGAAACCAAAGAAGATATTGGAAAATTGATACTATTAGCGTATTCTGAAGATGAAATGATATAGTTGGACAAATTTTCAACCATTTTTAATTTTGTATATTTCTCTTCAAATGCCCATATCTCGACAACTATTAGAGATAGAGTACAGATTCGTGTTCAGCAGGCCGAGAACACCCTGTATGCAAGTTTTCAGCTCAATCCGAGTCCTTCGAAAAATTTAAAAAAGTTCAAAAGTGTTAACATTCTTTCTTTTTTGGACCCAAAATCAACTGTGTCGTAGAAATTTCATGTACTTGTTGCGTTTTCGCTGGGACACTCTGTATATACGGTGCTTCCATATTATACTTACGAGAAGGTTGCTGGAGTGTTATGCACTGAATTTTCTTTGGCAATGTGAGTGAAGTCGAACACAGAAGGACAACATTTCATGGGATTTCCCAGAAGATCCTCCCTGATGATGACTACCACCACACCTGCTGGGCCGATGTTTTTTTGAGCTCCGGCAATGATAACACCGAACTAGAAAAAAAATTATTCGACCTCTAGAGACATTCGTCTTTTCCAATAATCACGATTCAATGATATTTTTTTGAAAGAGAAAATAGTCTATCCAATTGAAAATATCAAACATAGTTTGAAATAAATGTCTGATAGACTACGAGCAGAAAACAACTACTTTCCTGGTAAATACCACGCAGAACATTGAATGATTGTTATTCAAAAAACTTCGAATAAACTGTTCAGATTGAATATCGTTAAGGAAATGTCTTGTGAAAAAAATCGAATGCACAGCATAACAAAAAATAATGCGATGAATATACATTGAATGTACTTGATTCATCAAAAAACCTTGAGGAGCTCAAATAATAAAATTATTTATAGGATTGATCAAACTCATAAAAAACATATACTTTCTCAACAACAAATAAAGTCGATCATAACCATATTTTTAATAAAAACTAATGGAAGTTGATTACCTTTGAAATGTCCAGTTTTTTAGTCATTATACTTGAAGACATATCACTGACAAGAGGGATACCATTGGTTTCAGGAATGAATGGAAACTCAACACCTGAAAAAATATAATCTTATTTTTTTGAAACTAGTTAAGTATTGACAGATTTGTAGCCTTTGGTGAATTCTTCAATATTGGAAATTGGTGTTTCAATTGACTTTGCAAGAAACTATATCGGAGCTTGTGAATCTTTAGACTTTAAAGGGTATCTCTTTTGAATATATCGAGAAATCCTCAAATAAGTTTTATTTGGAAAAAACCAAGGAACATATGAATTTACCAAAGAAATTTGTTTTTTATATAAAAAAAAATCGGCAATAGAATGACAAATCTAAAATAATGAAAATTTCAACGTGGTTCAGCCAATTAATTGGGGAAAATTTTGCTTGATTCCTTAATTCTTTCACAGCCAGCCCGCGAAAATCTTGTATGAACGTTTCGAAAAATGAAACATCAAAATCTTTCCTCACCATCGACAGTTTCGTTATCGCAGTAGTAAACGTACGCCGCCTCGGGGTTCATCCGCCAAGTGCTCTGTTCCTGGACGCTGCCCGACTTTTTGTGTCGCGGATAGACCAGCCTGACCTCCCCGTATTTGGCCGCCTCCTGCGCCGCCTTTGCCGACCACGTGCCCGTGACGGCGTAGTCGGCCGAGCCGGTCCTGCCGATGAGGTTCATAGCGACGGCGGCGAAGGCGCCCATTCCGCCGCCCTGCATGAACAGCACCCTGTAGTTGTCGGGCACGCTCCTGCAACGAGACGGGCGTCACATTTTTGGCGCCCAACGTGGGGCAGACATTTCGTTGGCGCCCAACATGGGGTAGAATTTTTTTTGGCGCCCAACGTGGGGTAGAAATTTTGTTGGCGCCCGCCCACATTATCTATCGATTCAAGAGGCTCTATCTTGAGCCTTCTGATTGTGATCCGCCTAACGTGGGGCACCAGAAGAGATTTTGTTGGCGCCCAACGTGGGGTACCAGGAACAATTTCGTTGGCGCCCAACGTGGGGTATCAGATGTAAATATCGATGAAACTAATAAATTACGTCAAACGAAGAATCGTCGACCCACATTCGATTCAAGAGGCACTTCAAGGCTTTATCTTGAGCCTCCTACTTTTTGTGATTCGCTTTATCTTGGAGCCCAACGTGGGGCAAACATTTCGTTGGCGCCAAACGTGGGGTAGAATTTTTTTTTCGGCAACCGTCCGGAAAGTACGTACTTTCCAAACGATTTTTTTCTGAGAAAGTGGCATTTTTCCGGCCTAGTCCGGGAAGTATACGTACTTCCCGGACTAGGCCGGGAAGAATCACATCGTTGTTGTCATTGGAAATATGAGAATCTTGGTAGTATGGTTTTGATAAATGCAGTTGATCATTACCATAGCAGCAAAATAACGACTGACAGCTATCTGACATAAAATTAGCTAACATTCAAAAATTATCAGATGAAAACAATCAATGTGAAACGGAAACTTTACCTTCTTGTTCTGACTTCAACAAAAGGCACTTAAATATACCAAGCATTTCAAACAAATTGAATCCATTCAATATTAACAATTGTTCTAATTTTAATATAAATATTAATATGAAAAAGAATTGAAATGTTCGAAATTTTGTTCTAATAAAGAAATGTGTTTCTTTGATTTGTTATTCTACACGGTTGCCGAAAAAATTGTGTACGCAACACGCCCGAAAACAGTTTTTTTGGACTCGCAGACTTCCAGGACTCGCTACGCTCGTCCTAGAATTTTGTCCACTCATCCAAAAAAACAGTATTTTCCGGACTTGTTACGTAAATTACTATTTTGGCGCCCAACGTGGGGTAGAAATTTTGTTGGCGCCCGCCCACATTATCTATCGATTCAAGAGGCTCTATCTTGAGCCTTCTGATTGTGATTCGCCCAACGTGGGGCACCAGAAGAGATTATGTTGGCGCCCAACGTGGGGTACCAGGAACAATTTCGTTGGCGCCCAACGTGGGGTATCAGATGAAAATATCGATGAAACTAATAAATTACGTCAAACGAAGAATCGTCGACCCACATTCGATTCAAGAGGCACTTCAAGGCTTTATCTTGAGCCTCCTACTTTTTGTGATTCGCTTTATTTTGGCGCCCAACGTGGGGCAGACATTTCGTTGGCGCCAAACGTGGGGCAAAATTTTTTTTTCGGCAACCGTCCGGAAAGTACGTACTTTCCAGACGATTTTTTTTTTGAGAAAGTGGCATTTTCCCGGTCTAGTCAGGGAAGTACGTACTACCCGGACTAGGCCGGGAAGAATCACATCGTTGTTGTCATTGTAAATATGAAAATCTTGGTAGTATGGTTTTGATAAATGCAGTTGATCATTACCATAGCAGCAAAATAACGACTGACAGCTATCTGACATAAAATTAGCTAACATTCAAATATTATCAGATGAAAACAATCAATGTGAAACGGAAACTTTACCTTCTTGTTCTGACTTCAACAAAAGGCACTTAAATATTCCAAGCATTTCAAACAAATTGAATCCATTCAATATTAACAATTGTTCTAATTTTAATATAAATATTAATATAAATAAGAATTGAAATGTTCGAAATTTTGTTCTAATAAAGAAATGTTTTTCTTTGATTTGTTATTCTACACGGTTGCCGAAAAAATTGTGTACGCAACACGCCCGAAAACAGTTTTTTTGGACTCGCAGACTTCCAGGACTCGCTACGCTCGTCCTAGAATTTTGTCCACTCATTCAAAAAATCAGTAATTTCCGGACTTGTTACGTAAATTACTATTTTGGCGCCCAACGTGGGGTATCAGATGAAAATATCGATGAAACTAATAAATTACGTCAAACGAAGAATCGTAGGACCTTATTCGATTCAAGAGGCACTTCAAGGCTTTATCTTGAGCCTCCTACTTTTTGTGATTCGCTTTAATTTGGCGCCCAACGTGGGGCACCAGAAGAGATTTCGTTGGCGTCCAACGTGGGGCATCAAAAAAAAATTTCGTCGGTACCCAACGTGGGGTAGGAATTCTGTTGGCACCCAACGTCGACCCACATTTTCCAAAATGCGTTTGATGCAGTCCCTAATTGGCCTAATATTTTTGCTCACTTTACAGGAAGCCGGTGGCGGCAAACAATGTATTCGCAATTCGCCTTTTGAAAGCCGCCCATCGGTACGAGGTTATTTTTATTTATAGTCGGCGTTTTTTTCACACAGATAATTTTATGTAATGATTTTAGTGGGGTGATGTATTGGACAAAGTTCAGAGAATATTGTCTTTGACATTGTCTTTTAATCTACTTCAGTGATTCAGTTCGTTTCATGGTATCCAGTGTTTGTGTTTCATTGAAGCTCTCGTTGTTTATTTCAGAATTGATTTTTATTTTTAGTTATGTTAATGATTTGTTGAATTAAATTTTCATTATACATATACGTATTCTTTTTTGGAAATAAAACTGTTGAAAACATCAAATAGTTTGATTTAATATTCTATTGCATCAGCTTTCAGTTTGTTAATTCAATAAACTCCAATAGGGGCGCTACTCTGGGATTTGCACACTAGCAGACAAATCTGTAGAGCCTATTGTATTTTAGGAGATTTATTATAAGCTGACATGGAAATTTTAATCGAATATATTCTGATGATATGAACGATCTTGAATGTATGTCGAAACAATTCGAAATCTCATCACCAGTTTCTTCAGATTTTTTATGAAATGTTCCTCACTCTAGATACTAAAAAACGGTACTTACAATAGTTCTCTTACGATGCTCTGGGCGTCGTTATTGACTTTGGTGTATTCTTTTCCTCTATGACTCATTTCGATGAAACTCATGCCAGAGTCTTGATAGGAGAGAAATTCTTTTTGGACATCTTCGAGAACCTATCAACAAAAAAAAAATCATCAATATTCTCATTTGCTTATACCAACCAGTCTTGTAAAATCCTAAGTAATAGCTGAAATATAGGAAAGGCTAAATCATTTTGCTCGATCTCAAGCTTTTTGATAAGCTGTCTAAATTAAGAAAAAATCATACACTAGGGGTTTCTCAACTACTATGTAAATATGGGCTCAAACTATATATATAGGATGTTTCGAAAATCGGTACCTATACCAACTTTTTATTCATCCAAAATTTCGAAATACGAAACGTTTTTTGATGCACTGCCTAAGTAAATCACCCAGTATATACAGAGCTCTTAATTTGAGAAAATGTATCTCCAACCTATATTTTTATTGGGCCATCCCTATAGTATTAGTGAACTAGGCACAAAAAAGACGCGTTCCAGCGATTTTTGAAAAATTTCTCAACGCGGTCATGGAGTGATTATTCCACATAAAAGCAGAGCAATAAATCAAAATGAATTATGCCTGATATCAGCAACTAGAACAAAGTGAATTTATAAAAAGTTGAAAGGTCAAAGATGTCATCGAAATTTGATTAATATTGACCAGCTAGTAATCAGTTCCTAAATGTTTGTCATTTAGGCTGATTCCAGTATACAGATATATATATATATATGAAAATTGAGTTTAATTTTTGTTCCTTGTATATTTTGAAAAACTATAAAACATAAACAAATAAATAATCGTGATTATTCAAAATGGGAACCTACCAATAATCGTTATAATTCAGTGTTACCTGACTTGCCTGTGTCACATTGTTTTGTCATTATTGAAACTATGAAGGTAAAAATTTGATATTGCTACTGACAGTTTTCATACGCTACTCTAGATAGTTTTCATGATAATTGGTATTTTTAGTTTTTTTCGCTTCTTATCTGGAAGAAGAAATGATGTATTTCATTTTTTTTTGTTCTTCGGGAGAGTCGAGAAAAAATACGAATATCCAAGACATATATAAATTGATATTCTCGATATTGGAAACATTATTCATCATAAATATGATGAGACCTTATTTCATTAACAATTGATAAGTGTGAATTTCACCAAAAATCATAATAAATGATTTCTCTCGTTTTTACGCGGCATTCGCCAGGAAAGTAATAATTTTTTGTCCAACCAAGCATTCCCAATGCTACAGCAGGATTCCTTCTAAGCACGCTGAAATATTTGTCTCACCTCTCTGGGCAATTTTGCTGGTCCAGCGCCAAAATTCAAAGCTGATTGAGCACTACCCATTTCTCATAACCTTCAGACGTTCACGCAAAATAAATCACCGTTCACAATCACAACCAATTATCAAAACAATCTAGTTCTGTTCTAGTGGCTCGTTTATTGGACCAACGTTGAATGAGAGCGAATGGACGATTTGTAAAGTTTTATAAAGCAGCGTAAAGTATAACTGAGGCTGACGAAACCAGAAATCAGAAAGAAAACACTCGGGTTAAACCTGTTGTCTATGCGTTGATAGCATGTTGATAGCCTTTCATTTGTGTATGGTGGGGGATATACAGTTTGTTAACCGATTTGTACAATACAAGTTTTCCATCAGCTGATTGCCATACCCCTGGCTTGATTGAACGCGTCACTAGATAGGTCAGGTGACTATATACAGGGTAATCCACCATCAGTGACATGCGGTATATTCTTGGAAAACGAGTCAGATCGTTTGAATTTATGTGTCCAGTTGCTTTCTGTAAGAGGGAAGTCAGAGATTCAATATCGAGCTTCGAATTTTCATTAGTTTATGCTCCTTCTCTTGTCTGTTTCATTGAGAATATTCCTTCCTTCAACCCTAATTCAATGGTATTTGCTTCCTTTTCTTCTTTATTCAATGGTTTGACTCGATCTACTGTCTTTTGGAATTTATCATTCATTTTCTATTTTATTATGTAGTATGACTTTGATGGAAAAATCGAAAAGGGATAATATACGTGTATATTGTAGTGAGAATTATCTCAGAAATTAAAATATGTTACAATATACAGGGTGTTCCATTTAAAATTTCAAAACCGGAGCCATTTCCGGTGAAACCGGAAGCGATCGGAAGGTGAAAAATATGCGAAAACTTTAATCTTCACGTGCCATTCACCGATACCAAATCTCATTTTGATACACCTAATATTTAAGAAGTTATGACTTGTCTAATATATTCGTTGACACCCGGTATAGTAAAGGAACATCAAGAATTTTTATTTCGTAGGAATAGGAAAATACACCAACAAAATGTTGAAATGTTCGAAAAAATTGTTATTTATTGTTATTATGCCATTAATTGGTATTTTGTGCGTCAATTCTCCTTATTTTATAGTGAGATCTGCGTCAATTCTCATTATCGAATGATAAGAATTGACGCAATAAATATTATCTATATTTCATCTCCATTATTTTCCTTTCATTCATTCATTTCCTAATATGGAATTGTTGTTGTTGTTATACCTTTTTCAACAGGATACACATCAATAGATCTGAATTCTGTTTTGATTTTTATTTTTTATTGTGTACTGAAAGATCTTCCAGAAGTAGCTATAATCATTATCTGGATAATTATTACTGTTGAAATTTGAGAAATTACCAATAGGTATATTGTTTCAAGTTTGAAAATTTCATTCTCAGATTATAGCTATTTTGAAAATGCAAACGAATGGAAACTGGGCCAAAAGGTAATTCACATTTGCATAACATAAATGAAACAATATTTTTCAATTATAGAATCCATGACCTTGATGTTTTATCATCGGTCACGTCATATTCCCATAGAAACACAAGGTTTCCAATGAAGAAAACTGATACAAATAACTTGTACAATCTCGATTCTTGCATCATAATTCACATATCGCGAATATTTCAAAATGTTCTCCTTGCGAAACATTGATCAAAATATATTGCCAATTTCTGGAATTTATCATTTATCTCGGATCCTCAAATAAATAAAATTTAGCAATTTAGCTGACAGGATAATTTCATACACCACAAGAGTTTTTTTCTCAGGAAGTTCACATCAAATGACAATAAGCAATAAAGAAAATCAAGTTGAGCTAGTAAAATCTCATCTGGTAGGGAAATGTATGGGCCCTGTGTTTGAGATCCTATAGTTTTGCAGCTTATGCGTGATATCCAAATTACTAAATTATTGATACCCACATTAACTGATAAATCCCTCAGGTGAAAATCAAATATGGAAATATAAAAGTCAGCCACTTTCCTAAATTGAAACAAACATGGATCAACTTTCTAACGCTTGGTTTGTTCTTGACTTGATAAACAAGCTTGCTATGCCATTCGGTTTGAGTTTCCCTTTGGAGATAGGAAAGAAAACTACATCATGGACCAAAGAAAAGCGTAGGAAAATAACAAGCCTAGTCCTATTTGTTGTTGTCTGCATGAGCTTGCTCAGTATTCGAGACGTTTTCAAAAACAACAAAGCTTCTGTGATTCCCTCATTCATTATTGCCTCATCTACGTGTTGTCTAATCCTGGGAAAAAGGTATTCCAAGCTCCAAGACACCTCTTCTGTTCTGGAAACGATGTTGACAGTCAAATATCCCCAAGCCTTTCCGAGAGGCAGGACTCTTCTGCTAGAGATCTTCAAGAGGAACTGGGCGTTGTTGCTTAAGACCATATCTCTGCTCTCGATCATCTCAATGAAGATATACCTCAGTGCTACCCTCCACGGGATCTTCCGAACAATTTTGGACCTGATCCTTATCACAGAGTGTCTCCTTATCACCTGCATCCTGGACATAATTCACAAGCTCATTGAGTTTGTTGAGGCTAACGTAACACAACTCTACTCGGAATTCTACAAGGCCCCACCGGCTGAATTGAAGAAAACAGATAATGGCGACTTCATCCTGCTTGGATGGATAAATGCAGCACTAGCACAGAGGACGGATAGAACAGGTGTGGAATTCTTGGAGAATAATCTCATTGCCCTTGTGGGCTTGGCGGATGCTTTGGATGTTCTCAACGAAATATCTTCTTCTGCTGTTTCTGCGGTAATCCTGGTTGGCGTGGCTGATTTGGTGGAAAAAAGTTGTGAGGTTGTGGCCTTGACGAAAGATTCCCAGCATTTTATCGTTGACGTTGCAGTACAACTTCATCTCTGGGTGAGTTAAAGCCAAAAAAACCCTTTGATGATGATTTTGATTTTTGTGTGATTCCGTTTAAGGCTTGTCTTTGGGGTATCTTCTGGAAGTGTGGCAACATTGGAGACGGTATACGCTCGTTGGGCAATACGGCTTTCAAATTGTATGTGGACATACCTTCAAGAGTGTTCTTACTGGAGGAAGTTGAATTCAAGAATATTTTGTACCTCGTTTACGAATTTGCTATGAACGGAAGCTGGACTATCAGTTTGTTCAAAGCTATAGAAATAAATCCTAGAATGTATGTGAAAATACTGATGTCAATTTCATTATTATATTTTGTTGTTTCAATTATTCGTAAATATAGTTACTGAAATTTTTCGTTTTAGATTTGTCCAATAATCTCTTGGTACCTATTTATGTATAGGTATTTCTGTATTTTGATCTGTTTCTGGTAACAAAATAAATAGTGTTGCACTTATTTCTTGTATTATAATTATTATAAGCTACCTACCATTGAAAAATATATATAATTTATGTCGCAGAAAAACCACTAGGGTGTTAGGAAAAGCCTGTACGGTTAAAGAGAAAGGACAGACGATCTTGGAAAAGAGAAGCAAGAGAAGAGTTTCCACCAAAGGGTTCTGCGCATAAAATCGATATCAGCCATTGTCGATAAACCAGCAGTAGTTAGGTTCATGAATTAGAATCTCTGAGTTGAATAGTACGTAATTTTCATGTGTTAGTGTAAAAGTGTAAATGTGAGTATGATTGTGAGCTAGGAAAGTATATCATATATCAAAATGTCAGAGTATTATAGCCATCTATCATGTTGAACAGCACGAAGTAGTGTGCTGTAGGCCCTTCATATTTTGGCTCGATACTGTCTTTGGCACATTCATTCAACCTCAAATTTCAAAATTATTGTGAAATGGGATAATCCAACTTCTTTTACTATTTCAATTAATTTCTTCCCAATAGCTTTAGATATGTACCTTATTGTCACGTTTGTTTCTGAAGTTCAAATTGGTATGTGCAATAGGGCTAAAAGTTCATTGCCCCTAGTCACGTGACTTTGACTAATGACGTTCCCAAGTTTTTCACGACATATCAAATGAAAATTTGGCATAAACCCAAGCTGTTTTTATTGATATTCAGATGCCGAGGTCAGACACAACTTTTGGATATTCTTATCACCTGCCTTCAGGAGGATGGACTGCGAAATTGCGAAAAGCCCTGTCACAGTTTTCCGACATTTTCAGCGAATTTGACAAATACATTGCCCCTGCTTACCACCATGATCGCTGTGAAAGGTAACATTATTACAAATTGTTATTTTACGTCAATCTGTTGTTGGTTCAGAAAAGCAACTGTACAACGATTGATTTAGAATGATAATTGACCCCTTCATTCTATATTTCATCATTTGTTAACTATCAATACTATTGCAGATCTGTTCAGATGAGATTATACACCATGCACAAGAGAGAATTTGTGATGGTATTCCTCGCATTCTTCGCTTGTTTTGGTCTTGGAATATTTGTAGGCATCGCAGGTGAATATATACGCATTGTTCAAGTACTAAATGCACTTAGAAATCGCTGAAACAGAACATCAATTATATATCATTGAAATGATTCAAATATTTTGTTTGCCGAATGCTCCTCCTTTTCCTTCTTTTTTCAATGGTTATAGAACGCTCCTTCCTTTTTTCTTTATTCAATGAGTCTCGAAAGCATCGAGAATAATCAATCCCATTGAATAAATAAAAAAGAGAAGGAGCATTGAATGAAAAGACAAAGGAAGGAATTAAATATGAAAGGAAATCTGTTTCCAGGGCCACCGATAACTCTCAATACAGAGATAAATGGAGCAAGTCTGTTGCCCAAGAATAATAACACAAATACCAACGTTGCCAGAAAAGACATAGCAACTGGACCTTTTATAATGCGTACTCCAAAGATGTCAACATATTCACAGCAACTGTGGGTCATAGCAAAACTATCAACGGAAAATACAGACGGTACGTATTCAGAAGCATTGATCAATTCGCCAATCGAAAAATGTGTATGGTTTTCAGGTGAAATTATCGATAAGGTTTTCAAAGTATCGGTGGGCATATCAGGTTTGACTGAGGACCATAAACCTGTCAAAATACTAGATATTAGGAGCAACAACAGAACGAGACATCTGAGGTGCGAAAAACAGAGTTGTGATGAATTCATAGTGATGCACTTGGGTTATTTGGATTACACCCATTATATCATAACAGTCAATTTTTACGGACTAGAAGCCTTTCATTCGAGATACAACATAAACGAGTTGTTTTTGTATGTGAGTCCTCGCCATATCCATCAATTTTCCTTTGATTACAACCCTGTGTTTTAGTTTAAAACTTACAACCCCGAGTTCACCCAAATAGAAATATGGTTCAGATTCATATTCTTATTATTCACATTCACGGTTACGGTGAGTTATCTTCAATATTTCCAACAGATCACTTTCAGGGGATGAAAATCGTAATTTTCAGTGTTGGTTTCAACACAGCCTGAGGAAATATCCATCCTACGACTGGTCCATAGAACAAAAGTGGATGTCAATTTTATTACCACTCATGATGGCGTATGATAGTAAGATTCGTCTGAATTAATTTCCATATATCAACACTTGAAGCATCCAATAGATGTCCATTTCTCGTCCAACAGAATATATCCTATGAATTGGACATTCAGAAGCTACCTGTCACATCCATACGATATTCTTTATTAGCTTTTTTTTCATTATTTCTCATATGGACTTGCACTAATGTACACAGAACATGATTTGCTTAGTTTTGGTGGGCCCCAGATCGCTAGAATGTCTCTAATTTTCAGACCCAGTGTTCCCCATGTCATTCCTTGTCAATTCTTGGATACCTGGAATGGTAGATGCGTTGGCACAAGCCACTTTTTTGTGTGCCCTCTTACTGTTCTGGTTGTGCATTTACCACGGCTTGCGGCAAAACGACAGGCACATTTTGACGTTTTACCTGCCCAAAGTTTTCATCGTGGGCATGCTGTGGTTTCCCGCCATTATTTTGTCCACTTGGGAGAGAATCAATGAGCTGGAAGATCCTACTTATAATCACACTGTGGACACCTCAAACTATGAAGTAAGATTTAGTGTACGCTATGTGTATGTTTTATTCTCTTCTCCTGAAGCATCATGTGGAACTCTTGAATCGTATTGGTGTATACATAATTACATTTTGTTTCAGATTGTTAAGGCGTTTTTCTACATTTTTGTAGTGGTGTATTTGATATATCTTTGTATTTTGATATTGAGAGCTTATACTGAACTCAGATCAATGCCATTTTTCGGTGAGTTTTTTAATCTTCTATGTCCTTGAATACATCTTTTTCGCATGCCTATAAATTAGGAAAATTTCTTTTAATATGTTAGGTAATACTTTTTGAAAGAAGGTGTCGTTTACAGTAAAAGTTGATCAAATAGTCCATAGCCTACCTAGTAGATCACAGGGAATTTTCTCCTACAGTTCATACAACGCAAATATTTATCCTTCAACTGTTCTTCTCATTTCCTCGTTTGTTGAAAAAATTTTTTGAAAAAAAATTATTGTATTACTGTTTGTAGATTGCATTTAATGTATTTAAAACACGCGTGCGATACAAAGTTTTATCCAATACAATCACATCCATTGATTCTAGAGATTTATCAAGAACTTCAACAGGCACTATGCGTTCTGAAACCGAAACAACTAAAAGCTTATTATGGTTATTGTGTTATTATTGATAGAAACGAAGTGAATCGTGATAAAATAAAAATAATTAAATGTCTATCAATAGAAAATGTAATGTTGATATTGATGAAAAATAATCAAAATGTGATCAATCAAGATTATATTTTTCATTATTCCACTAGTGGAATAATGAAATATTATTTATCTGCTTATTTTTCAGGCCTGCGGCTGAAATTCCTAACCCTACTAATGTTAGTTGTTCTCGTCATCAGTTGTGTCATAACGGTCCTCAGATTTGGAGTGGGAGTTCTCGAAGACAACTTCGTAGCCCAACTGTCAACTCACTACAGCAATTCGTCGCAGTTCATGTCGTTCTATGGGCTGCTCAACTTTTACATCTACGCCATGGCGTACGTCTATTCCCCAGGAAATGCGAACGCACATGGTGAGTAGGCCCCTCTCGAGGCCTCCTAGACCGCCCGATTTCGGTCCACTGGACCACAGATCAGAAAACTTTACAGATGAGACACTTCGCCCATTTATAGTGTGGTGTACCGACTTCTGTTTTCATAAACCTCGCACCTTTAAATTTTGCAAATCGCAGTTGCCGGATGTCGTTGTCACCGCTGGAACTACTGATGTGCAATGTTGCCATTTTAGTAATGCATAATCAACACCAATATAAAAGGTTACCCATTTCCGAATGATTTATTATGAACAAGTTGTCATCAGAAATTAGTTTCTATCAGGATTGAGATGTATTCTGAATGAATTTTAGGATGAAATTCGAATATTTTGAATGTAGCACATTAATTGTCAACAGGAAAAATAAAGCACGAATCAATTATCTAATCAATCATCAGACTCTAAATTCATCAACTGGAAATGTGATGAAGCAGTATAATTATAGCAAAAATGGTAATATTCTCATCAAATCGAAAAGTTTGATTGAAGTCAATAATATATATCACTCACTGGTACTCGCAATTTTTCGTCCTTTGGAAAACAATGTAATTTGATATTCTCCGATTCACTTGAATGTGATTTGCAATAAGTAATGATTGCCAATAAACATATCATTGTACCTGATTCACATTCCAGATAATCACAGGTTGTTCAATCTGTGCTGTGATAATCCTCAAAACCTTTATTACTTTTCGTTTTGAGTTATAGTTCATGGAAAATATGTTATACATTGTAAGAACATAAACCCATCCGAAATACTGGATCGTGAATCGTGTAAAACGGAAACATGACAAAGATGTAAACAAATCTCGATCAACATTTCAGCGCCTGCGCATATCTATGACTGTACCTTTAAATTTTGCGCTCTCGACATCTCTCTCTAATTTAATTCGCTCTGTCTGACTGTCTCCTCTGTAAGGATTTCTAATCTGTGACTGGACTTTTCCGACTGTCGCGTCGCTTGTTCGCAGAAATCGGGATAACCAAAGATAACCCTGCGTTCTCGATGATCAATGATTCCGATGAAGATGTTGTCTATGGATCTGATGTGGAAAGTAGAAGACCTCTTACCAGGCCGAGAAATGACGATGACAGCGACTGAAGGGTCTTGCGAGATAAGGATTTGCATATCTTTATGTTTTTGGACTTCTAGGTCAGGTTTTTGCTGCTGATGGTGTTATGGTTGGAGTAACATATGGAGATGCGTGGACTTTTAGATGTTATGTCTGTAGCTATGTTACTTTTTTTACTGTTGATATGTGAAATAAAATGAATGTTGGATACACATTGGAAATCTCATTCCATGGTTCTCATGCATTGTGAACTGTTTCTCCCTCAAAACTCCGTGATTTTTTTCAGACGGACTTTCGTCTTTGGGGACATTCGGCCATTTTTCTTTTCGAGTTTTTAACAGTACTGCCGCAATCACAAAACGGAACCCTATTCAATAAATTATGCGCAGTTGTCATGTTCATGAACTAGTTTGTGTTATATTATGACCTTTAGAACATTTTTGTACCTATCGAATAATATTCTAGAGGAAATGTGAGTGTTTGGAACAGACGTTTATGACGATGCATTTATTGTAAGTGCAGAGTGATAATATAACCTGATGGACAGTGAATTACTGAAACATAAATGATCATGGGACGTGGGACTAGTTTGTACAGTGAAGACACCATGTAGCAGATTTTTGATATCAAGTATAGTATTTCACTTAGTTTCCATTCGTCAGACTTTCATCAATAAAAAACATTCGAAACAGATAAAACACTTTATTGAATCTGCATTCTTATACTTATACTCTTAATCCTATCACGACATTGTCTAACATTGAAAGACGAACATTGTTTCATTCAATAAAATGCATATGAATATTTTTTCAACACATGCCACGAGCTAAGTTTACAGAATCTTGTAAACTTTGCCACGAGTCACAATTATTGTATTTAAATTCGAATTCGGTAGTTATGTTATGTTTTATCCCACCAAAAAAGTATAGGAATATGAATTTACTTCAGAAATGAATTAGTTGCTGATGGACCAGATAAACTGTGTAAATTCAACAACTCAGAATTAAACTCCTTGGTATTACAGACTAGGAAAAAATGATTGTCGATTACACAGTCTGCTACTGTAAGTATAAACATTTATAAACATCTTTGTAAACATCCAATACACATTTTGATTCGTTCTTATTACATAATATATAATACAATGGAGGGTAGACACCATCATAATACATAGATATATATATTTGAAAATATGGAATTCCCATGACGTCAAAGATTGTTATATAATTGAATCATCCTGTAATTGAAAACAATTATCTTGTGAACGACAATTGGAAGGTCCTGTGACATTTTGATATGGGAGAATTTAGGACAATACAGGGTGATCATTGTGAATTGATTGATGTGACATTTGAGTATAATATATCTTATAGTCTTTATATGTATCACCCTGTCGAATAGTATTCTATTACATATGACATAGTTACGTACAATATATCTGCAACAACGATAATAATCATCTACAACAATCAACATTTATATATTTCATATTTACAAGTATTAGATTTGTTTTTGAACGCATCATATAGGAAGGAAGTTTCCGTATTAAAATTTATCCTTATATAAATTGTTATCGAATGTTCCTGATAAAAATTTCAGACTTTGGTGATTGTACTTGATATAGTATAACAATTAAGATATAGTTTCAATTTATCAGACGCTTTCACGTATATATATATACAGTGAGAGGGCTCAAGAATTCGAAAAATTTTTGGACCACCCTTTGTGCAGGAATATTATAACCATCGCGCCCTCACTGTATATGCAATTCCTATAAGTTGTTGTATTATAAAAATTTAGTTTTCGAACTAAAAATTGCTGTCCTAGATTATTTTCATGTGTTCCACATTTTTCTAAAACCGTCTGTTTAAAACTGGGGTGTTTATAATAACATCTGTTGCTGAATAATCTCAATCTGACGAGAGATATTTCCACTTATTGGTCTAGGTAGGTGAGATAAAAGAAAGAAATCGGGAGATTTATTAAATATGTCAGTCACTTGATTCGATGAACTCTCTCGAATCTTTGATAAATAAAGAATTCAATTCATATGACCGAAAAATATTTGCCAACAAAACAATAATATTTCTGTTTACTTATGTTTTGCACAGATTAATGAAGATGTAGAGTTATATAATATTTGTATCAACAAATTTGATTCAGATCACAAAATTTCGATAATCAGAACTTGCAATATAAATTATAAGATTGATTGACTTACCTGGTAGGAAAGATCAATCGAAATTTTTCGAGCTTAAAATTCCTTAAAACATCGTTCAATTATGAATAAACATCCAAAATATATATTTTTCAATTCACAGAAAAATTTTGATGAAATTTCTGGTCGGAATGAAAAAGATTCAAAAACGAGATTATTTTTGGATCTTTCTCTAAAAGTCACTAGGTTGGTAACTTAAATATGCCGAACAAAAATTGCTGGGGAATGGTTCTTCTGTCTATTGATGGAATTGATGAATGCCTCATTCTCTTTGCGTACTGTAAAATAAACATCAGATATTTATGATGATAGGGCTAAAAGTGCTAATAGGCTATTTTGATTCTTCCAGGAATCAAAAATCGCTCGGTTTTTCACCATCTGATATTATGATATTTACAGAAGACCACTTGTTATAGTCGACATCAGCAAGATTTTGATTATACAGTATGATTCACCTAGAATGTGATTCATAATGATCAAAATTCTGAGAAAAAAAATCGAGAAAAAAGTTATGGGACTCTTTTTGAAGTCAAGGGTTTTTTGGTTTTGAAGGATCAAAGTCTAATTTGTGCCACATTTGATGAAAATCCGTACGTACATTGAAAAAAATCAAATTGGAAGATTCCCGATGCACGGTTTACGTGAATCACACTGTATAGTAATTATACTATCCACGGGAAATATTATTTGAAATAATTCTGAATAATGGTGAACTGTAATTTGTATTGTTTAATTATCAAAAAGTACACTAAACTGTGTTAAAAGTACTCAACAACTCATATACAGGCATGCACTTATACAGGGCTATTCACATTTCAATTTATAAAATGGTAATATTCTAAAACCCCATTTCTTACAGTATTTTTTTAAATAAAATTTGAAAATTTCTATTAGATTATCATAATTTCACCTAATAACTAGGTAATAAATATTTCAGAAATGAGTGACAAGAGATTTCGTTATCAAGTGGAGTTACAGTGAACTTCATGAGCTACAAAAGATGCAACTTTATCTCTTTCTCTCAATATAACCATTCATTCTGGCAAGTTGACATTTTTTTTTGCTGGTAAGTAGTCTAGCGAGACTTTTTTCACGAAAACCGTAAGTCAAACGAAAAATATCCAGAGACCAGATTTGCTCATACATAAATGGAGATGCCAAAAATAATGTGTACCTCAACAAAAAGCAGGGCGTATCACTTCTCTTCTCAAAATGATTCACTGCAAATCCCAAAAAATTATGTTGTGAGGCAGGCAATACCTTTTGACGCATGAGTCATGCCAGAGTTATCATAAACAAACATGTTTATTGAGAACCACCCTGTACAGGTCCACCCACAGAACCGAAACAAACACTACTTTCCACGCCGCTATCTGGACGAAGTCAGCGTGATAACCACCGAAAGAACACTAATCAAAGTCAGCACTGAACAACACCCAGTCACTAAAAAAACAACCACCCTCCGTCTCGCAAACTTCCCCTCCTCCTCTGGCCCCACCCGAATCGAAGTGGAAACCGACTCCCTTCTGGAGCTCCTCACCGAACTCCTCCGGGAACTCCTCACCGAACTCCTCCGGGAGCTTCTCCTCGAGGTCCCCTGGGTGGTCCTCCTGGTCCGCTGACCTCTCTGGAAGCGCCTCCCAGGCTCCACCACGTCCTGCAGCGAGAGCGTTCTCCGCAGGGCCCGGGGCCTCTCGCTGCCTCTGCTGGACACCGAGTTGGACCTGCAGCTCAGCCTCTCCTCTGGATCGGGGATGCTGAGGAAGACTGAGACGTCGCTTCTTCTGTCTGCTCCGGTGCACATTTTGACCGGGGCGACCGAGCCGAACTGGCTAATTTCGTTTCGATTCTAGCGTGGATTGTTTATTGTTTCCCCCCGGTGTTCGGGTGTAAAAATAGAGGCGTGTGGATATATGCATCAGTGGATTATAAACAAACGTGTGTCGCGGGTGTTGTTTGGAGTTGGGTAATGTGAGTTTGGTTTGTCCCTGACTGGTCACTGTGGATGGTTCGTTCAGATTCTGGAGATCGAGTCGATTGACGCGTCACATTGGCCTATCGCTGACGCGAACCCATAAGTTTTGTCCGTCACCTAAACATTTCGTTGACGCGAAACCATAAGCTTATTTGTCCATCACATTGGCAACTCGCTGACGCGAACTCATAAGTTTTGTCCTTCACCCTTCACTTGAACATTTCGCTGACGCGAACCCATAAGTTTGGCTAACGCGAACGCTATAAGTTTTGTGCGTCACACGCAAGAGGCTGGAGTTCCTGGAAGGGGCCTTCTTGAAGCCCTCCCGATGTTATCAGGAAACTAGTTTCCAGGAAACTGATGAACTTTGTACGAAGTCTCGGAATCCAGGGCTTTGTACCCATAAGTTTTGTCCGTCATCTGAAAATTTAGCTGACGCGAACACATGAATTTTGTCCGTCACCTAAGCATTTCGTTGACGCGAAACCATAAGCTTATTTGTCCATCACATTGGCAACTCGCTGACGCGAACTCATAAGTTTTGTCCTTCACCCTTCACTTGAACATTTCGCTGACGCGTACCCATAAGTTTTATCCGTCACATTGGCAACTCGCTGACGCGAACTCATACGTTTTGTCCGTCACCTAAACATTTCGCTGACGCGAACCCATAAGTTTTATCCGTCACATTGGCAACTCGCTGACGCGAACTCATACGTTTTGTCCGTCATCTGAACATTTCGCTGAGCGAACCCATAAGTTTTATCCGTCACATTGGCAACTCGCTGACGCGAACTCATAAGGTTTGTCCGTCACCTAAACATTTCGCGAACCCATAAGTTTTATCCGTCACATTGGCAACTCGCTGACGCGAACTCATAAGGTTTGTCCGTCACCTAAACATTTCGCTGACGCGAACCCATAAGTTTTGTCCGTCACATTGGCAACTCGCTGACGCGAACTCATAAGGTTTGTCCGTCACCTAAACATTTCGCGAACCCATAAGTTTTATCCGTCACATTGGCAACTCGCTGACGCGAACTCATAAGGTTTGTCCGTCACCTAAACATTTCGCGAACCCATAAGTTTTATCCGTCACATTGGCAACTCGCTGACGCGAACTCATAAGGTTTGTCCGTCACCTAAACATTTCGCGAACCCATAAGTTTTATCCGTCACATTGGCAACTCGCTGACGCGAACTCATAAGGTTTGTCCGTCACCTAAACATTTCGCTGACGCGAACCCATAAGTTTTATCCGTCACATTGGCAACTCGCTGACGCGAACTCATAAGGTTTGTCCGTCACCTAAACATTTCGCTGACGCGAACCCATAAATTTTATCCGTCACATTGGCAACTCGCTGACGCGAACTCATACGTTTTGTTCGTCACCTAAACATTTCGCTGACGCGAACCCATAAGTTTTATCCGTCACATTGGCAACTCGCTGACGCGAACTCATACGTTTTGTCCGTCACCTAAACATTTCGCTGACGCGAACCCATAAGTTTTATCCGTCACATTGGCAACTCGCTGACGCGAACTCATACGTTTTGTCCGTCACATAAACATTTCGCTGACGCGAACTCATAAGTTTTATCCGTCACATTGGCAACTCGCTGACGCGAACTCATACGTTTTGTTCGTCACCTAAACATTTCGCTGACGCGAACCCATAAGTTTTATCCGTCACATTGGCAACTCGCTGACGCGAACTCATAAGGTTTGTCCGTCACCTAAACATTTCGCGAACTCATAAGTTTTATCCGTCACATTGGCAACTCGCTGACGCGAACTCATACGTTTTGTCCGTCACCTAAACATTTCGCTGACGCGAACCCATAAGTTTTATCCGTCACATTGGCAACTCGCTGACGCGAACTCATACGTTTTGTCCGTCACCTAAACATTTCGCTGACGCGAACTCATAAGTTTTATCCGTCACATTGGCAACTCGCTGACGCGAACTCATACGTTTTGTTCGTCACCTAAACATTTCGCTGACGCGAACCCATAAGTTTTATCCGTCACATTGGCAACTCGCTGACGCGAACTCATACGTTTTGTCCGTCACCTAAACATTTCGCTGACGCGAACCCATAAGTTTTATCCGTCACATTGGCAACTCGCTGACGCGAACTCATACGTTTTGTCCGTCACCTAAACATTTCGCTGACGCGAACTCATAAGTTTTATCCGTCACATTGGCAACTCGCTGACGCGAACTCATACGTTTTGTTCGTCACCTAAACATTTCGCTGACGCGAACCCATAAGTTTTATCCGTCACATTGGCAACTCGCTGACGCGAACTCATACGTTTTGTCCGTCACCTAAACATTTCGCTGACGCGAACTCATAAGTTTTATCCGTCACATTGGCAACTCGCTGACGCGAACTCATACGTTTTGTTCGTTACCTAACATTTCGCTGACGCGAACCCATAAGTTTTATCCGTCACATTGGCAACTCGCTGACGCGAACTCATACGTTTTGTCCGTCACCTAAACATTTCGCTGACGCGAACCCATAAGTTTTATCCGTCACATTGGCAACTCGCTGACGCGAACTCATACGTTTTGTCCGTCACCTAAACATTTCGCTGACGCGAACCCATAAGTTTTATCCGTCACATTGGCAACTCGCTGACGCGAACTCATACGTTTTGTCCGTCACCTAAACATTTCGCTGACGCGAACCCATAAGTTTTATCCGTCACATTGGCAACTCGCTGACGCGAACTCATACGTTTTGTCCGTCACCTAAACATTTCGCTGACGCGAACTCATAAGTTTTATCCGTCACATTGGCAACTCGCTGACGCGAACTCATACGTTTTGTTCGTCACCTAAACATTTCGCTGACGCGAACCCATAAGTTTTATCCGTCACATTGGCAACTCGCTGACGCGAACTCATAAGGTTTGTCCGTCACCTAAACATTTCGCGAACTCATAAGTTTTATCCGTCACATTGGCAACTCGCTGACGCGAACTCATACGTTTTGTCCGTCACCTAAACATTTCGCTGACGCGAACCCATAAGTTTTATCCGTCACATTGGCAACTCGCTGACGCGAACTCATACGTTTTGTCCGTCACATAAACATTTCGCTGACGCGAACTCATAAGTTTTATCCGTCACATTGGCAACTCGCTGACGCGAACTCATACGTTTTGTTCGTCACCTAAACATTTCGCTGACGCGAACCCATAAGTTTTATCCGTCACATTGGCAACTCGCTGACGCGAACTCATAAGGTTTGTCCGTCACCTAAACATTTCGCGAACTCATAAGTTTTATCCGTCACATTGGCAACTCGCTGACGCGAACTCATACGTTTTGTCCGTCACCTAAACATTTCGCTGACGCGAACCCATAAGTTTTATCCGTCACATTGGCAACTCGCTGACGCGAACTCATACGTTTTGTCCGTCACCTAAACATTTCGCTGACGCGAACTCATAAGTTTTATCCGTCACATTGGCAACTCGCTGACGCGAACTCATACGTTTTGTTCGTCACCTAAACATTTCGCTGACGCGAACCCATAAGTTTTATCCGTCACATTGGCAACTCGCTGACGCGAACTCATACGTTTTGTCCGTCACCTAAACATTTCGCTGACGCGAACCCATAAGTTTTATCCGTCACATTGGCAACTCGCTGACGCGAACTCATACGTTTTGTCCGTCACCTAAACATTTCGCTGACGCGAACTCATAAGTTTTATCCGTCACATTGGCAACTCGCTGACGCGAACTCATACGTTTTGTTCGTCACCTAAACATTTCGCTGACGCGAACCCATAAGTTTTATCCGTCACATTGGCAACTCGCTGACGCGAACTCATACGTTTTGTCCGTCACCTAAACATTTCGCTGACGCGAACTCATAAGTTTTATCCGTCACATTGGCAACTCGCTGACGCGAACTCATACGTTTTGTTCGTTACCTAACATTTCGCTGACGCGAACCCATAAGTTTTATCCGTCACATTGGCAACTCGCTGACGCGAACTCATACGTTTTGTCCGTCACCTAAACATTTCGCTGACGCGAACCCATAAGTTTTATCCGTCACATTGGCAACTCGCTGACGCGAACTCATACGTTTTGTCCGTCACCTAAACATTTCGCTGACGCGAACCCATAAGTTTTATCCGTCACATTGGCAACTCGCTGACGCGAACTCATACGTTTTGTCCGTCACCTAAACATTTCGCTGACACGAACCCATAAGTTTTATCCGTCACATTGGCAACTCGCTGACGCGAACTCATACGTTTTGTCCGTCACCTAAACATTTCGCTGACGCGAACTCATAAGTTTTATCCGTCACATTGGCAACTCGCTGACGCGAACTCATACGTTTTGTTCGTCACCTAAACATTTCGCTGACGCGAACCCATAAGTTTTATCCGTCACATTGGCAACTCGCTGACGCGAACTCATAAGGTTTGTCCGTCACCTAAACATTTCGCGAACTCATAAGTTTTATCCGTCACATTGGCAACTCGCTGACGCGAACTCATACGTTTTGTCCGTCACCTAAACATTTCGCTGACGCGAACCCATAAGTTTTATCCGTCACATTGGCAACTCGCTGACGCGAACTCATAAGTTTTGACAACAACCTGAGCATTTCGCTGACGCAACATAGGTTTTGTCTGTCACATTTAGCACGTCACTAACGCAAATCCATAAGTTTTCACTACAATAAATCTTTGAAATATTGTCCAGTATTAGTAATTTTTCTCTCTCTTGATCAGCTACGTCATCTTTCAAATATCCAAGAAAGCAAGTCGAATTTGGAGAACGTATCGAAAAAGAATAATCAGGAGTTTTCATCCAAGATGTCCGTACGCTGGATCGCAATTAATTTCTGGCGGTTTTCACTTGCTGCGTCATCAGAATGGTGATTGAATTTCATGCAAAAATAAGAATCTGAGCATTGATTACTTCCTCAATATTTCCTGGCAGTTGTCACTGAATTTTTGCATCTCGCAACTCGACCTTGGACTTTTATTTGCTGTGTGCCTGTCCACGAATCTAGGTGAGGGACACTCATCCCAAGGTCACCACCAAGGTTACTTCAAGGTCAACCAGGAGATGACAGGAGTTTTAGCTTCACATCTTGGTAATTGGGGCTTCACTTTCTTGTAGCAGCGTTGGTTTCAAGTCAGTTTCACGAGATCTCTCACACGAACGTTCAACCGAAAGAAATAAAATCTTACCTATTTCGTCAATGATGGGTGCCATCCTCAGCGTTATGCCGACCAGCAACAGGCACAAAAAGAGAAGGAGGCAGGCGGTGGCGATTATGGTCCACTTGGCCCTTCTGGAGAGTTCATCTTCGGTCAGATTCTTGTATCCCTCCGGAAGCTCAATGGGATCGACCAGATGGGCGTGGTGGGCTATGCGGTTCTTCATTCTTCGTTTTCTTCGTCTCCTCCTCTTCCGTCTGGAGTCTCGCAGGGCTTCGTCTAAAAGCATTGCTTCCGTTTCCACTTTAAGGGAGATGTAATCATCGTCGAAACTCATTCTGAAAAGACTCCATATTATATACGATAGAGGACGTTGACAGTTTCATAGAATTTTTTTTTCGAAAATTTCAAACCCTAACTGATGGACCGATTTTTCTCGCCTCATTAACTTTGTGTCAAAAAAAATCATATGTTATGTTATGTGGTTCACAGACGAGCAGTCAGTCATGTATTGAATATAGAGTAGGGAATATCATTCTTCTCAGGGAATCGAGAGTGGCGTTTCGCGAAGAGTTTGGTGTTGTATATCGTGTCCAGTAGAGTTAGTAGGCAGTATCATTCTTCTCAGGGAATTGAGAGTGGCGTTTGGTGAAGAGTTAGGTGTTGTGTTTCGAGTCCAGTTGAGTTTGTAGGCAGTATCTTCTCAGGGAATTGAGAATGGCGTATGGTGAAGAGTTTTGTGTTGTGTTTCGTGTCCAGTTGAGTTAATAGGCAGTATCATTCTTCTAAGGGAATTGAGAGTCGCGTTTTGCGAAGAGTTTGGTGTTGTGTATCGTGTCCAGTTGAGTACCTAACGGTTAATATACAGTATCTACTATTCTATCTAGTATCCTTTATGGTTTCGTTATTATGGTCTGATCATATTGAAAATGAGTATGATGTAGGGGATTTGAAATTATTAGTCAAACTTCATGAAATTGAAATGGCAGAAGAATTAAGACAGATAAGTAAAGAATACGGAGAAGAATATTTAGGAAGTCGTTTGGATTACTATGCAAAGACTGGTGCTTCCCTATAGTTATAGTAGTTATAGTAGTATAGTTCATACTCACATTTGTCCATCTTTATTGCAATAACATTTGGGCAGCTTATCCGCCCCTGATGAGCAATTATCATCGAAGTAAATATTTTCGTTGGCTGTATTCAGTGATTGGTGTCTCTCAGCCCCACTGTTAGAAGACACATCGCAACCACGCAATTCGCAATGACCAGAAGACATCACCAGAACGTCTTGCTTGAGGGCTGCAATTGAAATTCAAAAAAATCTTAGATTCCTGCTCGACTTCGAGTAAGTAAAGGTGACTCACGTGTTTTCTTGGGTGGCTCAATGTTCACCACGTGACCTCGACCTCTTTCCGATTCATCTCCTTTGGTGCTCTGACTGGAAGTGGAGGCCAGTCTTAGCCGGTTGAGGATCGATTTGGGCGAAGAATGACTGCTGGAGGTCTTGCGGCTGTCATTCTTCAGAGCCTCGACTTTAGTCTCCACCAGCGTTTGCAGGATGTCTTCTAAACGGGCCATTTCTGAGACCGCATTGGTGGTTACCACGCAGAGTCCGTCGGTGGACACTGACTTGTCGGTGGTTGACATTTTGGCGGATGATTCTGAAGAGGTGCTTTGAACGGGAATTATTTATGAGGATGGTATTCATGCTGTTTGAATGGAGTCAAAGTTACATAGACAGGAGGCCAACAAAATGCGTTTGAAAAAAGCGTATTTTTAACCGCCAACTTACTTGCAAAGCAACCCTCGAAGTCTATAGGACTTGTATGAGCAGTTAGGAAGATATTGAAAGTGTTTTTGACCACCAAATTAGTTGCAATGCAACCCTCGAAGTCTTATTGAGTAAGGAAGACTGTGACCTTAGCTTTTTGAGCGTCATCCGAAGCACTATATTGGTTTATAATTATTTTCCTTTAAAGTGTTCTTTTGGGCCTTCTTTAATTGTTTTTTATTTTCCTTCTCTTCTGAAACGTCTCTATTAAAGGTAGCAGATAATATTTGTTGCTTTCTACTACTTTTCTTATCATTGTGCGCTGATTTGAGGTAGAACGTCCAGAAACAAGTATATACCTAGATCATTATATCCAACCCAACATTGTTTGGAGTGTGTTTGATAAATTTTAGGGAAATGGCGTTCAAAGAACAAACGAATTCTGTATAGCAATCTTATTCCATCTGCCTTTTTATTTCCATCACACTGTAACATCAATAATACTTCATGACACGAACGCACTGTTTATATATAAGCCAAAAATACACTCTCACATATGTCATATACGAATCAAGATACATTCTGCACACTATTTTCATAATAGATCCATTTGATTCGATATTAAACGTTTTTATAGACTCGTTATAAGCTATTGAAAATCTAAAATTGTTGGCTGATACGTTGGTGAAAGAAAACTAACATGAAAAGGTGCAATAAGATGGAAGCCAAATAAATATAGCTATGATGGGGCATTGAGCTTTGCAGCCTTGGTTGAAATTATTTATTTCTTATTTGATACCAATCATTGTTTATTTTTTCTTTGCCTTAGACTTTAGAGCCTCGGATTAAAAAATAATCGTCTCTTTTGTGGTATAATCTCAGTGAAATGATATATTCCTATTGTTTCATTTGACTAATTGAATAATTCAAATGAACAACCATTCATCTTTCGAGATTCCAAATCATATTTTTGAACACCTCCTGCTCATTTTCATATAAATCCTTCTAAAAGGAAAATTCAATCCAATGCACCTGATCATATGGGACTCAAAATGTTTAACAAACTCCCACTAGAAATTAAAAATATTGGTGAACTGTATTCATTCAAACGTAAATTGGAATATTTTTTATTGGAAAAATGTTTTTATAGTGTTATGATTTTATAGAAACCCAGTCTTCGTGATATATTTTGAATGATGTGATATCTGTGCTTTTAACTTTTGAATGTAGTTTTTACCTATTTTATATTTACATTTCACTCTTCGAGTATAGTTTTTAAGAATAGTTTTTTAAGCGATTTACTTTTCATTTTAATTTTATTTATTGACAATTCCAAAACATGTAAACCATGTCAAGAAACGGAAATAAAGATTGATTGAATATGAATTGATATTCCCCATTCAAAATATTATCCTACCACTTACATATCGATCATCTAGGAAAAACAAACACTAGTTGCACCACCAAAGAACAACATAAAATAAAACAACATAAAGGTCATTGCCCAATATCCTGATTTCGATCCGGGAACGTGTCCAGACTCCGGGGCGATGCTGATGCTGGATGATTTACGAGATCCCCACTTCGATCCCGGGTGGCGCTGGATGAAAACAAAACACTGAAACTAGGGCGGAGATGTTTTTTATTGTATGATTTGGAGGGGTTAGAAGGGGTAGTGCCCCTCTGATGGTATAGTTAGGAGATAGGCTTGGTTATACGAAAGGTGGATATAGATCGGTATATATTTTTTAATCTTAGCTTCGTCTAGCGTGAAGAGTTTAGTATCCGTCGTAATTCATCTGATGCTAATCATCCATATTCAGCAGACATGTATATGTGTAATAAATTTACATAATGTTTTTTTATTTCAACGACTAGGTACAAAAACACTGCTGAATTCACCGCATCTGAAACTGGACCATCCTGTATAGAATTTTCTCTATTGGCCTGGATTAGCATTGCTTTTGGGGATGTAAAAGTAGATAAAGCTGATAGATCATATGTCAAAGAGAATCAACCCCTCATATATATCTCCTATACCAAATGTTCACAATGGCCTATTCGGAAAGTGAAGAAGAGAAAATACAATTGGCAAAATAAGAAATGGCTCGTCAATCTCACGAATTTCAAGGACCTTAAAAATTGAAATTGGTGATTGGTGGATATGTGCTATTAATTATTGAACTTTCCCTATATGAAAAAGACGATTCTGTGATAGATTCACAATGGCCTATTCAGAAAGTGAAGAAGAGAAAATACAATTGGCAAAATAAGAAATGGCTCGTCAATCTCACGAATTTCAAGGACCTTAAAAATTGAAATTGGTGGATCGCTATTTATGTGATTATGTGCTATTAATTATTGAACTTTCCCTATGTAAAAAAGACGATTCTGTGATAGATTCACAGGACGAAACGTTCTGTTATGTCATTTATATAAATGTCAATTGGTCAAACTAGCTTCAAACTAGTGTGTACCGTTAAGTAAGGTTATGTATTGTATTTTTTGAAATAATGTGTTATTTTTTGTGATAGAAGCTTTTATACGGTTATACATGATCTGATAGTTAGTGTGAATTATTTTTATAAAGCCAGTGATATGAGAGATTATACTGTTTTCATTTATCTACTAGTGAGTACTTATTCTAATTAATTTTTTTGTCTACAACTGCATTCATGTTCCAGTACTTAACATTCCATCTATCACAATGTACAGCCAAATCGAACAAAAAACTGATAGTGGACGACTTAGCTGACATAAAAGACTTCAAGAAAATATTAAGAACCAAAACCAATGTATTAGTATGTTATTACAATTCCTATAAAGAATCTCAAAATGTTATCAAGCTATTTAAAGAAGTTGCAAATAATATCAAAGGAGAAGGTACTATGGTTCTTGTTGATTGCTCAGGGTAAGTACCTATAATCATTTCAGCTCTTGTTGCAAAACTACTGTCCAATAAATTGTTTCAAGTAATGCTAAGAAAATGTGCAAGAAATTGAAGATTCCCAATGATCCCTATGTGATTAAGCACTACAAAGATGGAGATTTCAATAAAGATTATGATAGAAAAAATACTGTCAGTTCCATGACAAACTTCATGAGAGATCCCACAGGTGATATTCCTTGGGAAGAAGACAATTCTGCTACCAATATTGTTCATATCCCAGATGCAAATGTGAGTTTTCTACAACTCTATTACCTCTTTAGTATGCTATGATACTTCACCTCTATATGATGACAGATTATGTCAATCCCCAATGATGTTTTTTTCTTTCCAGACACTTGCAAAATTCATAAAAAAGGAAGCAAAGCCTTTACTTGTCATGTTTTATGCACCTTGGTGCGGATTCTGTAAAACTTTGAAGCCAGAATATGCAGAAGCTGCCAAAGAACTGGGAGATACAGCTGTTCTAGCTGCTATAGATGTAAACAGGCCAGAAAACACTGTTGTCAGGACTCATTACAATATTACAGGGTTTCCCACAATGTTATATTTCCAGTGAGTATTCTAATTTTCCTCTAGCAACCTATGCCAGTCAGGAAATGAATATAATATATGCTTTTGCAGAAATGGTAAAATGAAATACAGCTATGAGGGAGAGAACAAAAAACATGCCATTGTGTCCTTTATGCTCAATCCCACTGCCCCCCCTGTTAAAATTAAAGAACCAGAATGGTCAGATGTTGATAGTGAGGTGGTCCACCTCATATCAACAAATTTTGATCTGGTCATCAAAGAGGAAGCCTCTGTCCTGGTGATGTTCTATGCACCATGGTGTGGGCATTGTAAGAAAATGAAGCCAGAGTATGAAGCTGCAGCTGCTCAAATGAAAAATGAAGGGGTAGGTGATATTTGGTATCTCTGACATTTTCATCATTAAAGTGTATGTTACAAAGTCAGTTTTTGTACCTATGAAAACCACACCAGAGAAAATGATCATTTGAAAGCATAAAAAGCATAAAAACGCATATTGGAAATAGATGGTTATATTTTAGTGGAATAAACATTAACAACAGTTTAGCAAACAGAATAAGATGATCCACCAATCTTATAATAACAAAATTCAAGATTGAACTGACTGAATATATTTCATCAATTTGATATTTCCATATCGAATTTATTTCTCTTCGTTTTTTATTTTCGTGTCCCTCCATGTAGATCAATACTTCTTGGGACCAACAAATATTATTATTAATATCATCAGATACCTGGAATGTTAGCCGCAGTGGACGCCACTAAAGAACCCACCCTAGCCTCGAGGTTCTCCGTCAAAGGCTACCCCACCGTCATCTACTTCTCCTACGGCGAGCAAAGGTTTGACGTCAACGTCAGAGACGCCCCCAAGATCATCGAGTTCATGCGCAACCCCAAGGAGCCGCCGCCGCCCCCGCCGCCCGAGACGCCCTGGGCGGACGAGCCCTCTGACGTGGTGCACCTTGACGAGGAGACGTTCAAGCCCTTCCTGAAGAAGAAGAAGCACGTGCTGGTCATCTTCTATGCGCCCTGTAGGTCCGACTTCTCTTGCCCCGCCCACTGTGTAGTGGGCGGAGCAACTTTTCCGGTACTTAAGCACGTCCCGGTCATCCATGCGCCCTCTAGGTCCGCCTTCTCTTGCCTCGCCCAATGTGTAGTGGGCGGGGCAACTTTTCCGCTACCTAAGCACGTTCTGGGCATCTTCTATGCGCCCTTTAGGTCCGCCTTCTCTTGCCCCGCCCACGGTGTAGTGGGCGGGGCAACTTTTCCGGTATATAAGCACGTCCTAGTCATCTTATATGCACTGTGTAGTGGGCGGGGCTGATATTTCAAGATATTTTATTATTAATCCTCGAAACTCTCTCTTTTTATCCTCTACACGAAATATGACATGTGCATGAAGGTGGAAAAGAACATAACCTCAACCTGGATTTGGGTCGTTGACAATGAAAAAACTGACACAATGAACCTCAGATGACTTCGTTAGAGTAGCGACATCTTATGGGCAGACGTTTGAAATTTGAGTGAACAGGCGAGATCACAAACTCGTTAATTTGTTTCAAACGTGCGTGTAGTTGAAATATTGAGGTAAATGTCATGTATTTATGATTTTACCTAGAAGATATAATGTAATGTTCGAATAAACGCCGCTCTGACACCATCCAATTCAGCGAGACATTCAAACAACAGCATCATGGCCGCTACTTCTGACGTCACAAGTCCTCTGATAGGCATATTCCTGTGTTGCCAGTTCCACTTTTTTTCCGGAACTTCTGAGGAAATGTTATTCTATGCTATGTCATTACTTTTTCGGCATACTCATATTGTGAATATTATAAATAACGTCCGTCAACGCTGTAAAACGTCATTCTCAAACGCATTCGTTGATAGTACGGCATTTGTTACGTCGCAGTGCTCAAACAGCAATTTGAAATTGATTCGTTTTCCAGGGTGTGGACACTGCAAAAGGGCAAAACCGGAGTTTGCGCGAGCCGCCGAAAACTTCAAAGAAGACAGCAAAGTTGAATTCGCAGCCGTTGATTGCACCGTGCATCCTGCCATCTGTAGCGCTCACGACGTGAAGGGATATCCCACGATAAAATACTTCAGCTATTACTCCAAGAAAACCAAGACTTATACTGGAGGGAGAACGGTATGATCTTCCACCTAACCCTTCCAGGAGATTTTTCATTTAATCCATGTCGACTTGGCGTATACATAAAAAATAGTAATGGGCCAAGCATGGAGCCTTGCGGAACATAGCCAGTCCACGACAATTATGTTGTAGATATAGTGAAAATAGTCTTTTCCCGGTCTTCAAATTCGAAATTGCTCATAGAATCCCGAAATCTGAACTGATTTTAGGTTATTGAAATAGTTCTGCTACGAAATCTACTTAATAGCATACGGCGAATAAGGCCTTTGGTGTTCTTTTTCTTCAATCATTTTTCTCTCCTTTATCATTTCAATTCATTTTAAACTGTCATATGTCAACTCTGACTGACAGCAACGCGTGACATTGACAAATGTCAGTGAAGAATAGTAGACAAGCAGGGACTGATTAGACTTCTCTATTTCTCAATATAAAGCATTTTAGAAAACTTGACCTTGCCGCAACAAAATGGCGCCCAACAATGACGATAAAGTTGCTGATTCAGCAGATTTTCACCGATTATTTGGACTATGGTAGGTACCGGTAATTACCTGGATCCATTTTCTTCGTGATTCGCTAGGTATCTTAAAGAAGCTGAGGTAGTCCCAAGATAGTTTACTTTGACAGGCGACTGAATGACATCTCACAAAAACAATACGATTTGAACATTCAGATTTCGGCCAATCATACTACAGGAAAGTCTATAGGAATCAAATTGTCGTAAGAACCGATTTTCAACACTTTAAACAGACAAAATTCAATTTGCAACTGAATACTTGTACTCTGTACTCAAATGACAGCGCGGTTATCAAGTCTGCAGCAGACATGATATGAGAGCATTCTTAACAAGGTTAATTGCCTTTTTTTATTGAGGTCATTTCTTTAGCATCTCTTAGGACTCTAAGGTTAATTTCATTGGGGATTCAAGTTTGATTTTTGACTGATAGCAACGCGTGACATTGACATATGTCATTTCATTACTTTGACAGTTTATAATGCAACAGAACGATTCAAACATTCAGTATTCGGCAAATTTAGGCAGCATACCTATGAAAACTGCTCCTTAGCACTTGAAACAAAGAAAATTCAAGTAACGTGGTCATGTTTGCAACTGAAGTTCAGTTTATTGAGGAGACATTTTTGATTGTCGACTGACAGTGACGCGTGACACTGACATATGTCAGTGGCGAAAGTTAGACAAGGAGAACCCGATCTCGATAAAGACAAGCAACCCCCCAAGCCCCCAGTGTCTGTTCCAGGCGGCCGCCTTCATCGACTTCATGTCTGACCCGGAGCGTGTCCCGGAGCCGCCGGCCGCCGCCCCCGACCGCTGGACCTCGGACCCCTCGGTGCTGCGCCTAGACGACGGCAACTTCCGGGCGACGATCGACGCCAACGCCGTCGTGCTGGTGATGTTCTACGCGCCGTGGTGCGGCCACTGCAAGCGGCTGAAGCCGGCGTACGCGGCGGCCGCAGAAAAGCTGCAGGCGGAGGGTCATCCGAAGTGCCTGGCGGCTGTCGATTGCACCGAGAGTCCCGACGTTGCCGAGGAGTTCCAGATCGCCGGGTTCCCCACGTTGAAGTTGTTCCGGAACGGGAAGTACGTGGAGGATTACAAGGGCGGGAGGACGGCCGAGGATATCAGGAAGTTCGTGCTGGGCCACGTGGGGGGCGGGAAGGACGAGTTGTGAGAGGGGTTTTAGGTTTTTTTTAAGGTCCGGGTAGGCTCAGATGATGCTCTTTTGGTGTATGATGAATAATTTATTAAATATGTCTCGAATCAGTTATCGGATTTTTATTGAACCCCGCGTTGGGCGCCAAAAAGTTGACTTCCGGATACGAAATTGGGGTTTATTGTGGAAAATAATATGCAAGGGTATCACTACACGAACAATCCGGACGAAAACTTCGCAATATTTGTTATAGAAATGAGGCAATTGAAGGTTTTTATCAATACTTCATCATACTATTGGTAAACTCTAGAGGTGGGCGCCAAAAAGTTACAAATCATTGACTTTGAATGACTCTCCACAATTTGTAACTTACAACATTCAACCTAGATAATATATTTTCTTACCGAATTGGAATACTATTTTTTCATTTTCTCTACATTTAATTTTACTAGCTTGTAATCAAATACTCTTGTAATAAGAATTATTATTCTTTTTGTATACGATACTGATTGAATGATCGGAAAATTATTCTCAGAACAGTTTCTCGCGATTTGTGTTGAAGATTAGCTATTTTGAAAAAGTGTTCGACAGACTTGATCGATGATATTACGCAATTTTGCATCTTTACTTCCGGCGCTAGTATTTTTTGCAGGGTAATCTCACGTTGGGCGCCAAAAAGTGAGGTGCAATAATTTTGGTTTTGTTTGGAAAAGTATACTACATGAGATATGGGAACGAAATAAATTGAGATTTTGGTGGACATAAATCATTCATTTAATTCATATGAGAGATTTAATTATTTTCATCACACAAAAAAATACATAAATAAATTACATCCTTATCCTATCACGTGGGAGCTTGGTTGGTGACAACTTTTAATACTTCTGTAGAAACTTCACTCAACAGTCCTGAAAGAGATATTCAATTAGTATTCGTTGTCGGATGAATATTATGAATTCGAAAGTTCAACATCAACCGGCTTTTTAGAGTGAAGTGAGAATAATTTCGATGCTACCAAACTTCCAAATCCACGTCAGGCATTTTCATATCATTGTATTTACCCTTATCAGCAATACATACACAGCACAAAAATCAAGCAATACAGCAACTCCATCTAACCAACACATCGTATTAGTCTACTCGAAACCACATATTATTCACAATTAATATCCTGTGCATTAGAAAAAATAGGTTAGTAACATGCACAAAACACAATTTCCACGAATCCAATTGACCATATTCAACAGCTTTCGGTGGCAGCTTTTTGAGCATTCTTAAGTTGGCAATAATCTGTCATCAACGTCAATAGTCATAAATGTCAGTTGTGAATGAGTTCAGATAAGCCCATCAAGTCATCAATATTTTTCTATTCATAAACATGTTTGGTTATTTCATATTTATAATGAAATATAATATAAAACCAGGATATGAAAACGATCAAATTAAATGACAGTTGACATTAATGATAGTTGACATTGATGACAGTCGACATTTATGACAGATTAGTACCAACCCTAGAACGTTAAGAAGCTGCCACCAATATCTATTGGATATGGTCAATTGTATTTGGCTAAAATTCCTGAAAATTCCCAACACCTCTGGACTATTTCTTTGACTAAGATTTTTCAAGTGAATGTGATGAAAATTCCAGCATGCGATGATTTTTTTGCTATAATCTCGTTCCGATATGATTTTTAATGCTAATTGATTCTTCCTAGATGGCTTCAAAGTGATAAATATCATTTCATCTAGCAGTGAGTTTTCCGACAACAACCCCATTTGACGTTACGTTTCAAGCCCCCCAAACAAAACCAAAGCCCCAACACCAACAAATCTATTGACCACACTACATCGACAAGACCAAAACCGCTATCGTGTTGGCTTGCTTCAATTGCTGCATGGCGCCATGCAGATGCTCTGCACCTGGTCGGATACGTACACGATGCGCATGGTGTTGGTGAAGCCGGAGCCCTGCTTCCAGCCGGTGATCACCACCACCGGATCGCCGGTCTTGATGAATCCCTTCGACTTGCCGAACTTGATGCCCGTGTTGACCCTGGCGTCGACGTCCCTCAGCCAGTCGCTGGCGCGCTCGCCTGGAAGGTATTCATCTTCAATTACCAAAGGCCTCACGTTGGACGCCAAAAAGATTTCGCCTCACGTTGGGCGCCAAAAAGATTTTGCCTCACGTTGGACGCCAAAAAGATTTCGCCTCACGTTGGGCGCCAAAAAGATTTTGCCTCACGTTGGCGCCAAAAAGATGTTGCCTCACGTTGGGCGCCAAAAAGATGTTGCCTCACGTTGGGCGCCAAACATATTTTGCCTCACGTTGGGCGCCAAAAAGATTTTTGAAGGCTCACGTTGGGCGCCAAAATGATTTTTATAGGCTCACGTTTGGCGTCAAAGAGATATTTATAGGCTCACGTTGGGGATCCAAAAATATTTTTATAGCCTCTCGTTTGACACCAAAAAGATTTTGCCTCACGTTGGGCGCCAAAAAGATTTTGCCTCACGTTGGGCGCCAAAAAGATGTTGCCTCACGTTGGGCGCCAAACATATTTTGCCTCACGTTGGGCGCCAAAAAGATTTTTGAAGGCTCACGTTGGGCGCCAAAATGATTTTTATAGGCTCACGTTTGGCGTCAAAGAGATATTTATAGGCTCACGTTGGGGATTCAAAAATATTTTTATAGCCTCTCGTTTGACGCCAAAAAGATTTTGCCTCACGTTGGGCGCCAAAAAGATTTTGCCTCACGTTGGGCGCCAAAAAGATGTTGCCTCACGTTGGGACGCCAAAATTATTTAAATAAATATATTTTTCTATTTTGATTGTATAATGAGGTCATTGTGCAACGCGAATGCGTGTCGAAATAGCCTCTATTTCGATACGCATATTTTTATTATTCGGAGGTTGGTACAATCGAACTGTCAAATGAAAGTCAGAAGAGTTAGGCCCAGTTTACTTCGGAGCGATTTGGATTCGGTGATATTAGCAGTGAAAAACTCAATGTTTTAATTGATAAATTTCAATTCAGAGTAAAATTTGATTTCAATTGACCAATAAGAACAATAACAACATTGAATTTTTCACCGCTGGTATTGCAATAATCAAAATCGCTCAACTGTAAATTGAGCTTTACGCTTATGCGTCAGATTTTGATTATTTCAATGTCATCATTGATCATTGTTACCAATCGAAGATGTTTTTATTATTTATCGATGTTGAATCCATTTTTTTCTTAAAATCAATTCAAAATAGAAAAAATTGCATATGACACACGTTTTATAAGACACGTTGTCGCACTTGTTCACTAGGAGCACTCCTCTCTTCGCTCGTCGTACTCCAAACAACGCGTGCGACATAATATATATGGGCTCACGTTGAGGGGTCAAAAAGATTTGTATAGCCTCACGTTGGGCACCAAAAAGATTTTTAAACTCACGTTGGGCGCCGAAAAGATTTTGAAAGCCTCACGTTGGGCGCCAAAAAGATTTTTTATAGCCTCACGTTGGGCGCTAAAAAAATTTTAATAGCCTCACGTAGGGCACCAAAAATATTTTGCCTCACGTTGGACGCCAAAAAATTTTGCCTCACGTTGGGCACCAAAAAGATGTTGTCTCACGTTGGGCGCCAAACTTATTTTGCCTCACGTTGGGCGCCAAAAAGATTTTTAAAGACTCACGTTGGGCGCCAAAATGATTTTTATAGGCTCACGTTTGGCGTCAAGAAGATATTTATAGGCTCACGTTGGGGGGCCAAAAATATTTTTATAGCCTCACGTTGGGCGCTAATAAGTTTTTATACTCACGTTGGGCGCTAAAAAAATTTTCATAGCCTAACGTAGGGCACCAAAAAGATTTTTAAACTCACGTTGGGCGCCGAAAAGATTTTGAAAGCCTCACGTTGGGCGCCAAAAAGATTTTTTATAGCCTCACGTTGGGCGCCAAAAAGATTTTTTATAGCCTCACGTTGGGCGCTAAAAAAATTTTAATAGCCTCACGTAGGGCACCAAAAAGATTTTGCCTCACGTTGGACGCCAAACAAATTTTGCCTCACGTTGGGCACCAAAAAGATGTTGTCTCACGTTGGGCGCCAAACTTATTTTGCCTCACGTTGGGCGCCAAAAAGATTTTTAAAGACTCACGTTGGGCGCCAAAATGATTTTTATAGGCTCACGTTTGGCGTCAAGAAGATATTTATAGGCTCACGTTGGGGGTCCAAAAATATTTTTATAGCCTCACATTGGGCGCTAATAAAATTTTATACTCACGTTGGGCGCTAAAAAAATTTTCATAGCCTAACGTAGGGCACCAAAAAGATTTTTATACTCACGTTGGGCGCCGAAAAGATTTTGAAAGCCTCACGTTGGGCGCCAAAAAGATTTTTTATAGCCTCACGTTGGGCGCCAAAAAGTCATATATGTTTGAAAACTCTCGAGCAAAATATGATCTGAAAATCGGGAATCACTCACAGTCGTAGAACAACGGGAGAATTCCCCTGTAGAGGTGGGCCTGCCGGGCAGTGCGCACGTTACGCGTAACCGCGATAATGGGGCACTTCGGCTTGTACTTGGAGACGAGATGGGCCGATTTGCCGGAGGTGGTGATGACGATGATGGCGGCGGCGAGACTCTTCGTAGACGCCTCCACGGCCGAGATCGCCACCGTTTGGGCAATGTCCAAGGGGGTGCTCACCTGAAACAACCATTTCCCCATTCGAAAATTCATATTCGAGAGTCAAAGGTCGCGTCTGAACCTTAGGAGATTGACATTTTTCGTAACGAACGCAAGTTTTCTACGATTGAAAAGGAGTGTCTGGCCATTGTATTGGCTGTTGGAAAATTTCAAATATACTTATAAAAAATCTCACCTCGCTGGTAAGGTCTTGGAAGAGCTCCTTCTGCCAGATGGCCGCCTCGGCCTCCTTGCAGATGCTCGCCATCGTGGCCACACACTCGACGGGGTAGTCGCCCTTGGCCGTCTCCCCCGACAGCATGACGCAATCGGCGCCGTCTAGCACCGCATTGGCGACGTCGGAGCTTTCGGCGCGCGTCGGTCGCGGCTTCTTCACCATGGACTCGAGCATCTGCGTGGCGCAGATCACCGGCTTGCCGGCCTTGTTGCAGCGCGCTATCATCGCCTTCTGCGCCAAGAACACCTTCTCGGTGGGTATCTCGATGCCGAGGTCGCCGCGAGCCGCCATTATGCCGTCCGACGCCTCGATGATCTCGTCCAAGTTGGTCATGCCTGGGGAAGAATAGTATATTCTTCAACGAGCGTAAAAATCATCCTCACGTTGGGCGCCAAAAAGAATTTTATATCCTCACCTTGGGCGCCGAAAAGATTTTTATACTCACGTTGGGCGCCATAAAGATTTTCATAGACTCACGTTTGACGCCAAAAAGATTTTATAGCCTCACGTTGGACGCCAAAATGATTTTTATAGCCACGCGTTGGGTGCCAAACATATTTTTATAGGATCACGTTGGGACGCCAAAAAAATTTGTATAGCCTCACGTTGGGCGCCAAAAAGATTTTCATAGCCACGCGTTGGGTGCCAAAAATATTTTTATAGGATCACCTTGGGCGCCAAAAAGATTTTCATACTCACGTTGGGCGCCAGAAAGATTTTCATAGCCACGCGTTGGGTGCCAAAAATATTTTTATACTCACGTTGGGCGCCATAAAGATTTTCATAGCCTCACGTTTGACGCCAAAAAGATTTTATAGTCTCACGTTGGATGCCAAAATGATTTTTATAGCCACGCTTGGGTGCCAAAAACATTCTTATGGGAACAAGTTGGGCGCCAAAAAGATTTGTATTGCCTCACTTTGGGCGCCAAAAAGATTTTCATTGCCTCACGTTCGACGCCAAAATGATTTTTATAGCCACGCTTGGGTGCCAAAAATATTCTTATGGGAACAAATTGGGCGCCGAAAAGATTTGTATAGCCTCACTTTGGGCGCCAAAAAGATTTTCATAGCCTCAAGTTTGACGCCAAAAAGATTTTATAGCCTCACGTTGGACGCCAAAATGATTTTTATAGCCACGCGTTGGGTGCCAAAAAGATTTTCATAGCCACGCGTTGGGTGCCAAAAATATTTTTATAGGATCACCTTGGGCGCCAAAAAGATTTTCATACTCACGTTGGGCGCCAAAAAGATTTTCATAGACTCACGTTTGACGCCAAAAAGATGTTATAGCCTCACGTTGGACGCCAAAATGATTTTTATAGCCACGCGTTGGGTGCCAAAAAGATTTTCATAGCCACGCGTTGGGTGCCAAAAATATTTTATAGCCTCACGTTGGACCCCAAAATGATTTTTATAGCCACGCTTGGGTGCCAAAAATATTCTTATGGGAACAAATTGGGCGCCGAAAAGATTTGTATAGCCACACTTTGGGCGCCAAAAAGATTTTCATAGCCTCACGTTTGACGCCAAAAAGATTTTTATACTCACTATGGGCGCCATAAAGATTTTCATAGCCTTACGTTTGACGCCAAAAAGATTTTATAGCCTCACGTTGGACCCAAAAATGATTTTTATAGCGACGCGTGTGTACCAAAAATATTTTCAAGGGATCACGTTGGGCGCCAAAAAGATTTGTATAGCCCCACGTTGGGCGCCAAAAAGATTTGTATAGCCCCACGTTGGGCGCCAAAAAGATTTGTATAGCCTCACGTTGGGCATCATTCTCGAGGATGAAAGTTTCCAAACGAGCCGAAGGCTCCAAATACGTAATGATGTGACCGTTCTTTACCTTGTTGGTTCTCGATTTTCGAGATGATCAGGATTTTCTTGCCCTCATCGCCGAGGATGTTTCTGATCTCAGTCAGGGCGGCACCGTTTCTGATGAACGAGGCGAAGATCATGTCGACATCCTGTTCGACTCCGAATCTCAAATCGGACTTGTCCTTTTCCGACACGGCCGGCAAATCGACTGCGACGCCTGGAAGGTTGCAACCTACGAGAGAAACAACAAAAACACCACTTGAAGTAGATGATAATCTTTATTTTTTATGGAACATGCAATATGGAAGTTCTACATAGACATATAGATAGAATTGTTGTAGCCATATTTCCCAGGCATACTATAAAATATATATAAAAATATATTGAAAATAAAACATAATGCTCGTCCGTACTCTTTAATGGTTTCGGCAAACGAATCCTTGATCTATAATTGAATATCACTATTTATTTCCATATTATAGGTGATGATTGAAAACTTTTTCGACAATTCCAGATGTGAATTGAGTAAAATATTCGTAATCAAGTGTTTTTCAGCGATCTTTATTTACCGAAAAAGAGTTTTACAAATTGGCGCCCAAGCAGGGACCCGAAGTTTATAATGAAAGTCACTGAAAATCACAAGTGCGTTCATCTTCAATGTAAAGTGCAAAGATCTTTTTTGGTCACAAGTTGTAGAAGATGTAATCAACACTATCAGCCATGTGGTAGAAATAGTCCCCTCTTGGCAAAATCAATGTTTGCTATTGTAAACGATACAGACTTTAACCAGCAAATAGACGCATTTTCCAAGAACTTGGTTTCAAATTATCGCTGAAAGAAAAAAAGATGTCAATCACCTTTCCTGCTGCCGAGCATGCCGCCATTTTCAATGACGCAGGTGAGGAACGATCCCTGGATGTTCTCGACGATGAGGGAAATAAGACCGTCGTCGACGTAGATGCGGTTGCCGGGCTTCACAACCTTCTGGATGTTGTCGTAGTCGACGTAGACGCACTCCTTGGTGCCTTTAGATTCGTACGCCTTGTCCGTTGTCAGCTTGATTTTCTCGCCCCTCTTTAGCTCCACCTCGGCAGAGCCACCCTATGGGGAGGGTCGGTAGGATAATTTTTTTTTTGCTTTTTACGAGGAGTGATACGGAAAACGCAGCGGGATATTCCTTTTACAGCCAGAAGAATTAGGAAGTTTCCTTCGGATTCTCATGAAATTATCCTTCAAAATACCCCAAATACTTTACAATTTTTATGGCGGAACACTAAGACGAAAAAATAGAATTCTTTTTCTACTCAAACTAATGCAGAATATTCTTAGACATATCGATACTTTCGGTAACTGTATACAGGCGTAAAAGTGTTGACTTTTCAACCGTGCGTTCAGTGCTTCTCTGGGTAGTACCTGATCAGAATGAACTACATTTTTGTGATTTTGATTCCAAGAGAAAATTAACAATACTTCAATTCCGAATCAAATTTGACCATAATCACAAATCTCGTCCGCCATCTTGAATTCGTTGATTTTGAAAAAAAAAACATAATCTCTGATCCTGAAAACTTCCAAATGGCAATATTAAATCGAATGATAGTCACGAATATCGTCCGCCATCTTCAATTCATGAATTCTGATAAAAAAATCATAGTCTCCGACCTCGAAAACCTTCAGATACCAAGTTCGAATCGAATCATAATGACAACATGTGCCCGCCATCTTGAATTTATGAATTCTGACGAAAAATTCATAATCTCCGACCCCGAAAATCCCCTCATACCAATTTTGAATCGAATCGAACCATAATGACAAAATTCGTCCGCCATCTTGAGGCCGCCATCTTGGGGCCGCCGTCTCGAATTTCTGAATTCTGACAAGATATTTATAATCTTCGACCCCGAAAACCCCCTCATACCAATTTTGAATCGAATCGAACCATAATGACAAAATTTGTCCGCCATCTTGAGGTAGCCATCTTGGGGCCGCCTACTCGAATTTCTGAATTCTGACAAGATATTTATAATCTTCGACCCCGAAAACCCCCTCATACCAATTTTGAATCGAGCGGCCATATTTGAGCCGCCATCTTTATATTTTGGAATTTCCACAAAAAAATTCATAATCTCCCATCTCGAAACACGGACATACGAACGGAGCGAGTCGAATAAAATCTGTCAAAAAATCCCCCTTACGCCTTCGAGCAGTCCCGTCCTGATTTCGGGCCCCTTGGTGTCCAATGCGATGGCCAGCGGGTACGGCATGCCGATCTTTTTGCTGTAGTCCTCGACGGCAATGCGAATGTTCTTGATGGTCTCCCCGTGGTACTCGTGGGAACCATGGGAGAAGTTGAGGCGTGCAACGTTCATGCCGGCCTCCATCATTTTGACCAGCATCGGGGGGTCCCTCGAGGCCGGTCCTGGAATCAAACGGTAACGAGCGGTTGACTTGGGAAGGGGGTGGGGGGAAATTGGACAAATCGGGGAGATTTTTTGATCTTCCCAATACGTTGATTCTCAATGATATCGGTGTGAATTGATTTTTATAGGATCACCTTGGGCGCCAAAAAGATTTTCATACTCACGTTGGGCGCCACAAAGATTTTCATAGCCACGCGTTGGGTGCCAAAAATATTTTTATACTCACGTTGGGCGCCATAAAGATTTTCATAGCCTCACGTTTGACGCCAAAAAGATTTTATAGCCTCACGTTGGATGCCAAAATGATTTTTATAGCCACGCTTGGGTGCCAAAAACATTCTTATGGGAACAAGTTGGGCGCCAAAAAGATTTGTATTGCCTCACTTTGGGCGCCAAAAAGATTTTCATTGCCTCACGTTCGACGCCAAAAAGATTTTATAGCCTCACGTTGGATGCCAAAATGATTTTTATAGCCACGCTTGGGTGCCAAAAACATTCTTATGGGAACAAGTTGGGCGCCAAAAAGATTTGTATTGCCTCACGTTTGACGCCAAAAAGATTTTATAGCCTCACGTTGGATGCCAAAATGATTTTTATAGCCACGCTTGGGTGCCAAAAATATTCTTATGGGAACAAGTTGGGCGCCAAAAAGATTTGTATTGCCTCACTTTGGGCGCCAAAAAGATTTTCATAGCCTCACGTTTGACGCCAAAAAGATTTTATAGCCTCACGTTGGATGCCAAAATGATTTTTATAGCCACGCTTGGGTGCCAAAAATATTCTTAAGGGAACAAGTTGGGCGCCAAAAAGATTTGTATAGCCTCACTTTGGGCGCCAAAAAGATTTTTATAGCCTCACGTTTGACGCCAAAAAGATTTTATAGCCTCACGTTGGACCCCAAAAAATTTTTATACTCACTATGGGCGCCATAAAGATTTTCCCAATACGTTGATTCTCAATGATATCGGTGTGAATTGATGGTGGAGAATCGATTGAGGATGTGTCATGTGTCATTCTAGTTAGTATATCACATAATAAATGTGGAAAATGACGCGAGTCATGTCAAAGAAAAGCGATCTCTATAATATCAGGTGCTATCGACTCGATATTAGTCCATTTCTATATTTCAAGCAAAAATTGAACACTTTTCTGACAATTCCAGCTCTGAATTACTGAATTTTCTTCGTTTGCACAAACAATTTCATCGATATTCAAAACCACATTCCTACACGAATGTCACGCATATGAAAGTTACGGTAAGGTAAGGTACGCAACCAGGAATACAGCAGTTCGTATCAACCATTAAACGAGAAATATAGTTGTTGCGTAATCTCAAATGTAAATAGTGGAAACTTCGTACAATTCGGAAAGGTAGAAAATGCAATAAATATTGGATTTCTGATAATGATTCAAATAACAATGCTATACTTTCCAAATAACAAAACTTTTATACACTTTCATACATTGTCTTAAAAAAATATCATGCACGTTTGTTATGTTGTTTTTTGTACAGAAAATCAGTTGTTGAAGAAATCCACAAAAAAATTTGTTGTATATTCAACAATATATTTCAATAGCTGTGTTAACTCTATAATATGTTGAAAAAATCACAATAAGTCAACAATTTGTCCCAAAATGACAATTAGAAGAATACATTATAGATAAAAAAATGTATGAAATGTTGATTTCCCAGATGATATTGTTAGCAATTTTGTCAAAACAATCTAAATCATGAGAAATTGAATTCAGCAGGAAGGGGCAAAAATTTAACCTTGAAGTATATCATGAACTATTAATATTTGTTGTCACATGCACTAATGTGTACATTTTGTAATACTCAATAATACTTGACTCATAAATCAGAGAGGTTTATGATTTCTCATCATGAATTATCACTTTATTGAAACAAGATAATTTGAGAGATGAGAGGGAACATGCAAGGCAAAATTGGGATTCGAATTAACAGGAAGCAGGAGCATTTTTTGACAGCTCTTGCTAGGTTGGAAAATTTTTACAGAATTTCCAGCCCCAAAACAATTGAGCTAAACAAATTTGAGGCTTCAATGCATAGAATGATAATTATTTCACAACTTCAGTATGACTGAAAATAAACCCTAGGCTTACCAATGGTACAAATAATTCCAGATAGGCGAACATAGGAAGCTCTGGAATTAATATCCAGGGCACAAATGTGCTCCAAATGGTTGGCAGCTTCTGCAGCTTGGAGTTGGAAGGGCAAAACGTTGGCGCTCATCTGCAAAAAAAAACACCCTCACATAACCCCAACTCGCTGGGTATCGAAAAAATTACTTCTTTGTTAACGTTTTCATTCACGTTAGTGTCGTTGGTAGTTACCCACACCATATTTTTGGGTTGAAAGTGGAATTGTTTAACAAAATTTAGGCAGCTGTGTGTGAATCTGAATTTTGATCTTGAACTGCTCTTGCATAACAGCACCCCACCAACGCTAATAATCCTAACCCCCACCACTAACACAAAACACTAAAATAGAAATGTTTCTGTTTTGGTAGCCAATCAGATGTTTGAATGAAGAACTCTGTAAGTGAGGGCTCCTATTGATTTTTGAGCAAGGGGATGCAATCTGAAACCTCAGTATTGATTATGTCACTTGAGACTGAATTTTGCAGGAGAAACTGCAAGCTTACTGTAGCAACAGCAGAATGAGTGATGCAGGTAGGTGTTTATTTATTTTTAACTCAATTTTGAACGCACTTGTTATCTAATATACTGCACATTGCTCAATATAACTTCCTGTGCATGCTGAATCATTTTGTTGCAATATAATCTTTTGTTTATGTGGATGTTTGTTTTGAATCTCTGAATTTCCTCATTGGAAACATGATAATGTATCATTCATAAATGATTATGTCACCATGCCAGTTTTCTATAAATAATCTGTTCGGTATTGGCAAAATGAAAATAACCATTAGGTTAAAGAATGAATTGATTAATATGAATTCCCACACAGTTGATTCCACTTTCAAACAAATTTCTCACCATTCCAGAAATGGGTAGTCAAATCTTCAAATCTGAGAACTGCTGTTAGTGAAGTGTCAAAACTGACATGAATTTAAATCAAACATTCAGAGAGAAATTCATTGGATGTGCCAATTATTTCAATGTGTAGCATACCAGTGGAAATATTTGGCTAGGTCAGTTCTTTGATATTGATGTTCAATTTATGAATTATATTTGTAATGAGAATAAATCCCTTGAAAACCAAATATTCACTATATTCTAATCCATATTTCCTTTCTTACCTTTCAGGCAATTCTTAATAGGAGCTTTTCATCAGGAGAAGGAAATGATGATGAATGATACTACCAATTTTTGGTTGATTGGAGGACAAGAAAAATAAGTGGGGAATAATTAATCAAAAAGTCATTTCTGAAGATATTAGATTTTTTCATAAGATGGACTCATGCCCTAAAAACAGAGAAATTTGAGTTGCAAGACTTTTATCCCAAATGAGTCCAAATAATATGAATTGGATGTTGGAACATACAAAATATTCTTCACAACTGGCAACTCACAACTGAGGGTTCCTTCATATAATTAGAACATTTTGAGCATAGGCAATAATGTTAGGTATCTCAAATTTGAAAAAGCAGATACTGAAAATATAATATAATCATGTGGTCATATGATGCTAATAGGATGTTCAGGAAACAGAATATTACATAATTTTAGATGGGTTTTTGCGAGTGCCGGCTTTTGAATAAATAATTGGACCTACAGCCCATCTATCTGGAAATCTGTAATCTATACTGTGACTTACCTTGGCAGAACTGTAGAATTATGCAATTATGATATGAATCAATAAACCAATAGATTAAATACTTCAGGTGTATTGAACAAGAACAAGTGACAAATCAAATATAGCAAAAAATTACAATCAATGATCAATGTCAAAAAGGTCATTCTAGTAGAGATGAAGAGATGAACCACTATCGATATTTTGGTGACACCTCAATTGATCGATATGAACAGTATCGATAGTTTGAAAAATCAGTCACCTGTATTTGAAAATAGATGGAAGCGAAAAATTAACAAAATATCAACTCTTCTTCAGTCTGTTTCTAAAAATCTAAATTATCTTTCTTCGATTAACACTGCCAGCACTGACAGCACATCGAACATTTCAAATCCCCAGCTCAGTTGAAGTGAAACAAAATGGGCTAGTTAGAACAAACGATATTCAAGTTCTGTGGTTGACATTGACAATTTTACCAACCTTGTCGGCTTGTCGCCATTTTACCGTAAACTATTTTGAATTTCAACGGGATTTCGAATATGAAGTGAAAATAATAAGATTTCTGGTTTTGCTGTAGTGTTCGGATACCGTTTTTTCATTAACTTATTATGGTGCGAACGGTGACTGATTTGTTTCATTCAAAAGAATTAATTTACGTGCGTAAAAAGGTTTATTAACAGAATGCAGCGGCAGTGCCGAGGGCAGTGCCTTATCTCTTTCGAGAACCCAAATTAAAAGGTGAGTAAAATGTATATTTCAACATAAGTATTGCAAAGCTTTCCACTAAGTCGAGGAAAATTTTGCATTAAAAACGAGAGTTCATATGCTTTACGGACATGGGCGCCGCCAGGACAAAATTCTGATTGGGCACAGGAATTGAATTTTTTTATTGGGGGGGGGGGGAGACCACAAAATGTTGAAAGCATGAGGTTGGCTCAACCTTTTTTATGTTCACGTTTTTTATGATGCGTTTAAGTTGAAAATGATAATTGTATTTTCCTTCATTACTAGAAAACCACAAGAATACGCTGTTGAGATACACACAAATACAAATGTTCTATTTTGGTTCTATAATGAAATCATTATGAAACGTAAATGCGTATCGAAATATAGCCTCTGTTTCGATACGCCTTTTTTATTATTCGGAATTTGGTACAATCGAATAGTCAAATGAAAGTCAGATGATAGTTAGGCCCTATACTTTCTTCTGAGCTATTTTGGATTTGGTGTTAATAGCAGTGAAAAACTAAATGTTTTTATTGATAAATTTCAATTCAGAGTATGATTTGATTTAAATTTATCAATAAAAACAATAACAACATTGAATTTTTCACCGCTGGTATTGCAATAATCAAAATCGCTCAACTGTAAACCGGGCTTTACGCTTGTGCATCAGATTTTAAATATTTCATTGTCATCATTGTTACCAATCGAAGATGTTTCTGTTATTTATCGATATCAAATCAATTTATTTCAATGAAAGACTCCAGATTAATGCAAAATAGAAAAAATTGTAACACACGTTTTATAAGACACGTTGTCGCACTTGTTCCCTTGACAAATAGCGTCTTATAAAACTTGTATCCTAATGGTCATTCTTCCGACTAACCTTCTCGTTATTCCTTTCTAAGGCCTTCATTTCAATTCTAGAACTCACTATTAACACAGTATTATCGCCAAAAATAATTTCACTACTGGCAGATTCAACATTAATTTCTCGTATACTTAGATAACTATATGGAGGTTAAAGATCCAGGCTTTTATCGGTATCGACCTCGTGTTTCAATCATATCTTCACACGAGCTGGGCCATGCAGATCACATACATCACATGTATATTTTTAAACAGGGTGTCCATCTTCAAAGAAAAAAAATATCTACACCCGGTGAATTTTTAACTATCTCAAATAACTCCGTTTGTTACTTTTTGGCATTTATCATCCTAAAATTTTCAATTTCTGTGGCATGAATGGGTTGAAATTTTGAATCGAGTTGCCAGGGAAAAATGGTTTAGATCGAGATTCACTTTCTTTATACAGGTTCATTCAAAGTTTAAAAAATCTTTTCTCATTTTTTTTCGAATGGAACAAAGTTGGCTCATTAGGATATTTGAAAAGGGCATTTCAATTGTTACGAACAAATTCGATACCACACGATCGATATGAATAATCATTTGCTTAATGGAAATTTCAGGATGATTAACGCCAAAAAGCGACAAATGCGGTGTCATTTCACTCACAATGTGATTTTTACGAAAAATATGCTTGTTCCATAATGCTCTAACATACTCAACGCTTTGCACTTTGCATGAATTTCCTTCAAATTCTAAGCAGAAGATGGGCAGGATTTGGGAAAACCTAAATCCTAAGGCAAGTAGCCTAGAAATGGAAGATGATCTTGAAGATAGAGAAAGCTATCTCGGAATTTATGTTTGTAGCAAGCACTCATGATGATTGTTTCAGTGGTAAGTTCGATTTTTCATTATTGTTGTCACTATGCTACCACCTCTTCTCCACCTCATTTGGTTCATTTTAATCATTTTGTAATTTATTACAGGCTCAGGCAAATATCAAATAATCATATGCAGTTGGAGCAACATGGAAATGAACAAGTAGGGAAGATTTATAAAGAAGAGAGTTCCACTGTAAATACAAAACCAACAACAACCTATATGACACACAACAATAATGTTCCTGACAATTATATGAAGTTTTGGGTGATTCTGGTGTTGTGTATTATCATCTGCTTGCTTGGCAGTATTATTTGGATTTAGGAATTTAACATGTTCAAGAATGTTTATTATTGCATTTTTTATGAGTTGTAGTCTTTCTCAGTCTGAAGGGAATCTATTTCATTCACCAATGATTAAAAAATTTGAATACTGATTTGTTATTATTGTGTTACATTTCCCAAATTATTCTATTAAGAAAAACATATGACATGCTAAAGAAAGCCATTTACTCTTATTTACCCAATAAAACTATGTATTTTTTAAATCATTTATTTGAACACTTTCATTTCTTCTAAATGAGTTTATCAAAATCTCCACAGAATGATGAATCTATATCAACTGTCACTTCCTGGTAGTTTTTGCACTTCACTTTGTTCTAATAGGTATATCTATTTGAATACATTATCATATAATCTAGGTTCCTTAAAATAAAAACAAACCAACATAGAAAAGAAAACTGATAAGTCAAAAAGGTGGAGTTTATATGCTTCCAGTCAAAATGGCCAATAAATCTTTTCAAAATTGAATTATACAACATTAACAATACATCTGCTTTACAGGAACATTAAAATAAACCCATATCATATCTCATCTAGTTTCATGGTGATTTCATGTGAGCATTGTGGAGGATCTCAACACAAAACTTTTTATGATTTCTTCATTGAGGCCTTCAGTTCCAATATTGTGATTGCTGAAACACTTTCACTCCACATATAATATCCGAAATTGACATTTCGACTTTCACACAGGCATTTTAAAAAGAATTTCAGGAACTAGAACTGAAAAACTTCGAATAAAAACCGAAATTGATACCTGGACTTTGGTGGCATTTAACAAGAATCCAGTGACAATAAAACGGAAACGTCGACAACAAACCCTAGATACAACTTCAATCCAATATTCGAGTACAAAAAATCGACTTAAATCTCTGAGATAGCTGAAATTCTATTCAATAAAAACCTTGGTTTAACAAGAGATCAAATGACAGATTATTTGTTGTTCACCCCTCGATCCGACATTTTGACATTTACAGCGCCATCTGGCGTTTCGTGATTTTTCCCTATAATTCGTCAAAAAATGCTCATTTTTCATTATATCGATACACAGCAGAAACAAACAAGTTATATTTAGAATGGGGTCCACTTAGGGTTGATCCACTATTATTCGAGAAACACCCGGTATATCTCGTTATCAAAGTGATGGCTACTATTATATATAAATAATAAGCAACTTGTTCATATTATTTATCTTATCAAGTTGAAATAAATCAGTCATTGATGTTCCGTAATTTCTTGGATTAATTTGCAACTTTGAAATTACTTGAAATGTCCAGATATTGATTTTGAATTTGGGGTATAAATTGTCTTCAGAGTAGTTTTTTTTTTCTTTCATCGGTAACATGAATCGTGATTCGAAGTATCACCCTACATTTCAATATCTTCCAGGATACAAACATTTATTATTGTTTCCTGCTGCAGTATATGAATAATAAACCAAGTAATCCATTTTTCCTCATTTCACTATAATATCTTCTGGTGGCATGGCGCCTAGATCTGTCATGGCAGCTTTACGTTAGATTGATGAAACTGCATTCAATTTTATCACGTGGTGTCCTAGGAGCGAATATCTTATTACCCCCGACGTGTTAGTAGACGGGCGAGACTGTGAGTTACTGATAATAGGATTCGTGACTGGGTTCGCATTTTGTTTTGATTATGAGTTACTGAGTTAGTGGAGAGTTGCACTCTAGTTACACGAGGTGATGGTGTTCATAGTGGCAAACGCGTTCAACATCCCACAACTCTTTTATTTTCACCTGTAGAGAAATAAAAACGTGATCACAAGAATTTTTTCAAACACTTGAATCGGAGAAAATTATTTATTATTTATATATTATTTATATATTTTCTAAGACTTCTATTCAAGAGGTATTAATATTAACAAATTACAATGAGAATTTTGAAGAATCCCATAAAATTACAAGAAATTACAGAAAAATTCAAGAAATCACAGAGCATTTCTATGAAAACTTCCCTTGAGTGCACGTGTTTAGGTATTTATAGTACACATCAATTTTCAAACTACGACACCGGCTGAGCAAGCAAACTATTAGCAGTCGAAAAATAAAAAAAATATAATGTGGAAACAGAAAAATAATTGTTTGATATGATTGAATTTTTTAAATGTGTAAGTATATGGCCCATTAGCTCAGTTGGTTAGAGCGTCGTGCTAATAACGCGAAGGTCGCGGGTTCGATCCCCTCATGGGCCAATAATATTTTTCTTTTTTTTTTCAATTCCAATGAATTAACATAGATTTTGGCGGTTGTGTAGTATTTCAAGGCTTCTATCTGAAAAAATTAAAACATATCGTAACGAATTTTTTCATCACGAACTCTCTGTACAGGGTGGTCCAAATTTAACACTTTCGATGGGAACGCCAGATTATAGATTCTGACGGGAAAAATTGCATTGTTCCTTTTTTTACGGTTATTTTTGCTGCTAATAATATTTCGTCCTCCTCAATATTCGAATGAAATCATTCAAAATATGTTCTTATTCTATCCATGAAAACCAATTCCACATGCTTTTTGGGGAGTTTTTGTCATGGTGCAACAAGCGCTATAGTCTTTCTCCATACGGTCTACATCCCAATCCTATTATTACCCAGTCCTATTGGAAAATATCTCGGATCGATGCAGATAGCAGATTAGCAACATAGCCAAAGGGTCCCCAATTGTGTTTTCCCTTATTCAGCCGATATTGCATATTCTAAGGGCCTGGCATATTTTCATCATATGGAGTAGGAGTCCAGCCATCTTGAAGCGAATTTATTCATCGACATATTTTCATCGGACAGTATACGCATCAAGCTTTTGTGGATAAGTTTGGCTCGGTTAGATTTCTGAAAAATTTGTCCCAAAAAAACATTTATGCACGACCGGGCGTGAAATGGCACTTTATTGCCCGGTTGTGCGGGCGTAAAATAGCACTTTACCGCCCTCGGACTACTTTACCGCCCGCCGTACAATAAATTATCAATTATTCGCATCCTCAGCTGCTTTACTGATTTCTGGTGGAGTACAATTCACACTTTCTTCGTCACTGGAATGCATTTCGTAATTACTATTGTCTGTATTGACAGCAAATATGGCTACTAACCTATTTATTTAACCACCAGTCTGGAACATGAGCAAATCGTAAACCCTTAATAACTCGATCCCTTATTATAAGAGATAGAGAAATAGTACATTATATACCGCGGGACTGAAGTAGTACATTTAATCCTGAAGGTAAAGTTTATGGCCCGACCGCAGGGAGGGCCATAATTTACCTGAAGGATTAAATGTACTTCAGTCGCAAGGTATATACGATACTTTTCGTACTTCCGGTATGATTTTATTAATTATTTCAATAATTTCAATCAGTTTTTTCTCTCTTCAACTCATTTAATAAACTGTCTTTAAAATAAGTTACCATAGTAACATTGCGTTGTGACAGTTATAATTTAGAAACATTGTCATTACTAGTGTCATTGTAAAGAAACATTGTTATTGATAATTATTGGTATCATGAGTGAAGAAGGTGTATCTGATATTGATAAAAGAGCAGCCGAAGTAGGTGAAGAATTGTTACCACCGAAATCTAGAAAACTATACGAGCAGCAGTACGATGCTTTTAAAAAGTGGTGCCGCTTAAAAAATGTGAGACAACCTACTGAAAATGCGCTGTTAGTCTACTTCGATGATAAATCAAAAGCGGTTTGTGCCTCAACTCTCTGAGACTGGTCAATATGACGAACTGTCACAATATTAATTTGAATATTAACGTTAATTACCATTCTAATTAATTATATTTTTCAATAAAATATCCCTTAAATTCGTTTGTTTGTGATTTAATCGTTCCGGGAGTTTCGTCAATATTTAATCCCGGAGGGATTAAATGTGACACTTTAGTACCTGTCACAAGGGAGTGAAGTTGTCACTTTAGGCCCGGAAGTACGAAAAAGTAGAAACACTCCCATGTAATGCTTTTTCGAGAGTGACATCATGGGCGTAGCTAAAATTATTTTAAAGGGGTTTATTAGGGATTTCAGAACCGTTTTAATCCCATCATGCTTGATAGGTGAAGAAGTATTTACAATAAAATAAACTGGTCGTGCATAAAATGTTGTATGTATTTCGGGCGTAACTTGCTTTTATGTACCTAGACGTGTTAATTACTATTACTTACACGCTGCGGTCCATAAAAGCCTATTTTACGCCATTGGTGCATAAATAACTGTTATTCTTGTACATGAGTGATTCACGATGTTGCAAAAAAAAGCAGAAAGAAAGTAATCCGCAATAGATATTGAAGAAGTTGATTCATTAGTGTTGTTTTGTTTTAGCCTGACGACCCTCAGGACACTCTGCTCTAATTTTTTACAAAAAAATCTCAGAGACCTTCTTGTTTTTTAATTTAGTTACACAAACGCTTTTCAGCGTCCAACAAAGGCTTTTTTCGGCAACCGTCCGGAAAGTACGTACTTTCCAGACGATTTTTTTTTGAGAAAGTGGCATTATTCCGGCCTAGTCCGGGAAGTACGTACTTCCCGGACTAGGCCGGGAAGAATCACATCGTTGTTGTCATTTTAAATATGAAAATCTTGGTAGTATGGTTTTGATAAATGCAGTTGATCATTACCATAGCAGCAAAATAACGACTGACAGCTATCTGACATAAAATTAGCTAACATTCAAAAATTATCAGATGAAAACAATCAATGTGAAACGGAAACTTTACCTTCTTGTTCTGACTTCAACAAAAGGCACTTAAATATACCAAGCATTTCAAACAAATTGAATCCATTCAATATTAACAATTGTTCTAATTTTAATATAAATATTAATATAAATAAGAATTGAAATGTTCGAAATTTTGTTCTAATAAAGAAATGTGTTTCTTTGATTTGTTATTCTACACGGTTGCCGAAAAAATTGTGTACGCAACACGCCCGAAAACAGTTTTTTTGGACTCGCAGACTTCCAGGACTCGCTACGCTCGTCCTAGAATTTTGTCCACTCATCCAAAAAAACAGTATTTTCCGGACTTGTTACGTAAATTACTATTCTTTGATTTGTTATTCTACACGGTTGCCGAAAAAATTGTGTACGCAACACGCCCGAAAACAGTTTTTTTGGACTCGCAGACTTCCAGGACTCGCTACGCTAGTCCTAGAATTTTGTCCACTCATCCAAAAAAACAGTATTTTCCGGACTTGTTACGTAAATTACTATTGTTGCATCCTCTCACAGACATTTCACATAGAGTGTCAGTGGTGCTGAAGTAATTTCCTGATTTACTATTCTTTGTTTATCAGTCCCTTTCAATTTGTAACGGACGACAAAAACTCCCACATTTCAGGAAGCTACCTTTTCGTATTCCGCTCGTTTGCATTCTTCAGTTTCGTGAGATGGGCTGCATTGAAGCGGACACAAACAAATATTCGTGTACAGGGTGATCTCTGGTGATTTCGGATGAGACATCGTCACATGAAATTATTTTTTTTTCGAATCGATCGAATCGACGTTTTCCGAGGAATGTCATCAAGTGACAGCATTGCCGCTCGTGATCAAAAATATTGAAATAACGCTCGCATCTACCAAGACAATATCATTGAAAACGAAACTGATTGAAAATAGAATAAGGCACCTCCTCATGTAGCAAAAGAAAACAAATTAAGCAACCACTTAATTAAATTTTTCGCTAGAAATGGTTCCGAAATCATATTGTGTGACACATTGCTGTATTCACAATGAAAAATGGAGTCGTACACAGGGTATACTTTAGTTTCGGCCCATATAAAAATACAAAGTTGATGATGTTTTCAAAAAGACGAAACGTCGCAGAATAATTCTGCTTATGTTATCGTGTAGTCCTTAAAAAGTGGCCATGGCGAAGTGCTATTTGTTTTACATTTCCTCCGAAACATTTCTCCAAAACTACTTGGAATATTAAAACTTTCTAAATGTCATATTATTAGGCACATAAATGCGCTACTTTTCTCTAATTCAATCGACCCCGTATCACTTACCGTTTCCGATATCCCCATGCTGTTCATTCTTATCTTGGACACACTGTATATCCTGAATTTGTCGCATTTTCAAAAAATATCAGTCCGTTGAACATAAAGCAAAAATAATATTCACTGAAAAAGGAAAATTTCAATTATACTTCATACGCTATGGTAGTTTGAGAAGCATCATCAGTAGTATAGTATCGAGTGGTCTTGTCTAGGAACTGCGTTTGTTGAAAAAAATATTGTCGTATATATGTACTCGATGTTTTGATCAAAATGGATGCAAATGCATCAGTGTTAATCATCTCATCTCGATCGCCACAGGGTGTTTCGCTAATCCAGAATTGAGCAGCATAATTTTCCAATTAGGCGAACATTGCAGCATCCATCAGTGATGGATTCTCTCCAATTCTCCATTCTCTCAGTGGTGTTATTGAAATGAGTGCCGGAATCGGGCATATCGGACACACCAATCGAGATCGACCAATAGTCACGGGACCATCGAGGGGCTCATCAATTATTATCCGTCTATACAGCCGTTCGGTTCAAACTTCTATTTACAACTCGAAAACAAAAGACGGCAGCAAATTTTTGTTTTCGCCAGTGAATTTATCTCGAAAAAAGAGATCGAGGATGCGACCTCCATTTTTTTGTATCTCCTATAGTTACCGATGAGTTACCCTATGCAAACATTGAAATTTGCCTACCATGTACTGTAGGTCAGCCTTCAGGCACATATTGGAAAACCTTACAGATGAGACAGTCAGAGAGAGCGAATAAAATTAGAGAGAGATGTCGAAAGAGCAAAATTTAAAGGTCCAGTCATAGATATGCGCAGGTGCTGAAATGTTGCCGAGTTTTGTTTTCATCGTTGTCATCATTTTGTTGGTTATTTCACAAATGTTTTCGTTTTACATGATTCACGATCCAGTATTTCGGATGGGTTCATGTTCTTAAATTGTATAACATATTTTTCCATAAACTATAATTCAAAAGAAAAAGGAATACAAGTTTTGAGGATTATCACAGCACAGATTAAACAACCTGTGATCATAGGTACCTATACACTTTCATTATCTGGAATGTGAATCAGGTTCAATGATATGTTTATTGTTGATCATTACTATGTGTATATAAAGATTTGAAATCATCTTCAAATGAATCGGAGGATATCAAATTACATTGTTTTCCAAAGGACGAAAAACTGTGAATACTTATATTGAGTGGTATTATTGACTTCAATCAAACTTTTCCATTTGATGAGAATATCACCATTTTTGTTATACTTACCTATAGTGCTATATCACATTTCAAGTGGAGGAATTTAGATAATTTCTTATGACAACTTGTTCATAATAAATCAATCACAAGTAGGTAACCTTTCATCACAGATATTTTATATTGGTGTTGATTATGCATTACTAAAATGGCAACATTGCACATCAGTAGTTCCAGCGGTGACGACTATCCGGCAACTGCGATACGCAAAATTTAAAGGTCCGAGGTCAATGAAAACGGATGTCGGTACATCAAACAAAATGGGCGGAGTGTCTCATCTCTGAGGATTTTCAATCTGTGATTTAGGGTAGATCTGAATCTGTTTGAGGGTTTGGCATTATTCGGAGATTCAATGCTTTGAATTTGATTTGCATCGGAGGGAAATTAATCGAAAAATTCCAATTCACATGTCGATTTCGATTATAGTGATTTGTCTGTATTATCCGCTCTGGATTCTTTTTCGGCAAAAGAAGAAGGAATTTCATCTGAAATTTCATTCGAGAAGGTATATAAAAAAGCGAGATACCTTCGCTGTGCTGTGCTGGAAGATACGATCCTTCGTGATTCGATTTGTTTCGTTTTTCCATCATAGCTTCACACGCCCATGTTTCCGCTTCCTGTGAGATTCTTCTGTTCCGCTGTTTTTCATTATCGCTCGCACCGAACTACGGACTTGTGTTTGCTCAAAGAAACATTATTTTTTCTACGGCTGTAATGAAGAACCACTCTTATGCCTTAAATTTTATTTTTCTATTGATGTTGAACAAATAACACTGTTTTTATCTCATGGAAAGTATAGATCACGAGTTTTAAGGAAAAAAAAAATCGCAACAATCGCATGTATGGATATAAATAATCAGATAGCTTTATTAGTTGTTACTCATCACTGTCACCATAAGCGCTTTTATATTTATTGATGGATTTTATGCCTCTTTACGGATTGGGAGGAGAATTCTTAAATGATTTCAATGTGCCAATGAGGCATAATCTCTACATATACTTTGATAGAAAAGGAAATTAGTCAGGAACTATTTCTACAACATGTCTGATGATGTTGATGGCTGCGGAGAAAAATTTGTATGTATTTATTTATAGACGTACAGAAATGAAACATCGATTTCCACAGCTAGACACAACACCAAACTCTTCGCCAAAAGCCGCTCTCAATTCCCTGAGAAGAATGATACCCCCTACTCTATATTCAATACATGTCTGACTGCTCGTCTGTAAACCACTGCTTTCTCCACAGAAAAAAAATATATCATAATTTACCGCATAATCAAGAAATGAGCTATGTCACCAGTAGAATGACTATACGGTGTGATTCTTGCATACTGAACAGTACTTTTTACATATCTTGGATAAATTGATGAATGAATGGAGAACTTATCTTTTCAAAACAAACCTATAATATGGCTGAACATAATATATTTCCTAGGAAAAATCCAAAGCTTTTAAATCAAGTGAACGTGTTGGCTACTGTCAAATATGACAATCTCTGAATCAAATTGGTTGCTGCAGCTCATGAACACTTTCCCCTTCTGTTTCCACTTCTGAAACCTGTGGAAAATCAATTGGGAATCCGTGAAAACTGAATATTTTGATTTGGAATAAAATAAATGAAAAGGTAATCCCCCTCTTCTTCCTACCTCGCTATGCAGCCGCTATCTGGAATGACGTCAGCAGCGTTACCGGATGATTTCCCAAGTGAAATCCGGGGGTTGGCTAGGTCCACCTTTTCGGGATTCCCACCCCCTTACCCCTTCAACCCCTTTCCGTCGCAGCCAGATGCCAATCCGCACGTGCACACGCATCATCCCTCAAGGTGCAGCCACACGTGCAGCATTTCATACAGGGTGCCTCGATGTAAGGCGAGGATTTTCCAACATTGACACTTTTTGTGAATAGAAAACTCCGTTTTGTTTTGCTAGTAATATTATTCTGTGGTGACCACTTCTAATGCATTGCCTCCCTAGTTTTTGTAGAATCATTCAGGGGTGATCTGACGAATGCAGCGTTGCAAGGGTTTTATGGTTAGGTTTCGAGGACGTTGCAAGGTTTCATGGTTAGATTTCGGAGAGGCCCAGGGGATAAATCACAGCTTGGGAGGACATCAGTATTTTGACGAATGGATAATTTCGAGGTCATCGAATTAATTTTGAAATCATATCGGTTCTCATTGGGAAACCGTTTATATCATAGGATGACATTGCGAGGTTAAACAAGGAAATGCATGCATTGAAACAGTAGGAATATCTAAATATAACGTTTAATAATTTTCATTGAATACATACGATTATGAGCCGTCAGATATATTAAATTGGAAAAGAAAAACATATTAGTACAATTATACATACATTTACAACATATTCAACAGTAATTCATTTTATAAACATGTAAATTTTACATTCTATTAGAATAATTAGTCATTTGGTTTACAGTGAGCATTTCGGAACAAACGTGAATAAAAAATATAACCGTATAAATAAAATAGCTAAATAATCCAAAAGAGTTTAAAAAATCTTTATTGACATTTTTACTAGAGGCTAAAGATTTTGTACCTACATTATATTTACAGAACTCTGAGATTATAATAGCAAGTCGAGAGTTCGATTGCTGAAAAAATATACAGTATATAAAGTTTATCCCAAGTTTGAATATTTCAGTAAGCTTTGGAGCTTTCTTTTATCGATATACTCTATTTTCGATATAATTTTGAAAAAAAAGGGCATCTTAAATGCAGTCAAAAATCATAATGAATATTACTACAAGGTACATTATGATCTACAGGGTGTATGCCCAACATTAAATATTCGAAAAGTTTCGGCGAAATTCGACTTAATTTCGAGTTAAAAGTGCGAAATCTGATATCTTAAATTTCGATCAATAAATATCTACCTAATTCAATTAACTGAATCCTGGTAAGCAGGCAAAGAACTCCATAAAACTCAAATATTATGATAGTATGTGGACGATTTTGTCGATTTCATTCTGATGATTGTCAAACTACGAAAGAATTTCAAACCGATACAACTCTCCTTCAATCCAAACAAAAAAATCTCATAGGGTTCATGGGGTCAATGGAATTTGACCCCCATTTTTTTAAATATTGCAAATTTGAATTCGCGCGTGGACCGACTATCAGCTTTGGTTTGTGATGAAGGAACTTCATCAGAAGGTTTCGGTCACACCCTGTATGGTTGCAACAGAATATCCGAACTTGAAAGATACTATTATCATCTATTGTTTTGTCACCATGCATGGAAATCACAAAAAGTCATAATCATAGATATAATAGGGGAGAAGGTGCTGATATGGAATATGATCGTATTATGGAATAGTATCATTTCTAAGTTTGCTGTCTGGTAGAATTGTTTTTGTGAATCATGTGCTCTGAAAACAACTTTATAATGTATTCCATATTTATAATTTCTTCAAAGATCAAGTATGGTATCTTTCAAATTTATTTGAAGTCCGATAAACAATATGGTATTCCATATTTGCACCTCCTCCTCCAGTCAAGATGAGAAACATAAATCTGGAAGGCAAACTCTTATTTAGGTAGGGAAAATACATCAATCTACAAATAAATGTGCATCATATATTGTTGCCTCATACCAGTAAATTATTGAGGACGTTTCAAACTTTTTATTATCGTGATGATGACGTGGTCACTTAAAAAAAAAAACAGAGAAAATCTGAGAGTCAATTTAGAAAAATGTCCTTATTAATACGCGTCGTTGAAAATATTTATGAAATAGAGTGTATGGGCTTCGCCATATCTGAGTCACTTTCCGGTTAGTATCAACACGAAGTCTAAGAACTTCACACCGCGCCTGTCACACGTCAATTGTCTGCGCGCACTATACGGGTGATTGAATTTAACCGATAGACCTTTTCACTTGGTTGTTATTTTTAAACAATACAATCTCGAACTTAAAGCATTATCCGATATTCTGCAGAAAAGTTGATGCTATTGGCTATAATAGAAAACGGGTACTAAAAAAACACAAGGAATACAACTGTGCTTAGTGTGAAAAAGGTACTCCTTGATTATTATGATGTTTCAGTAGTTTATGCTGAAGAATCTTCATTGAAACTGCCTTCTCAAAAATTAGGGTACATAATTTAATGATGTTTTTCTCGAGAATCGAAACTCACGACTCAAATTGAATAATGACTTATTTATATTGAACTACGTTCAGGCAGTATTATGTTACATAACAAATTCTTGTATTGACACAAACACCGGCTGATCTTGACTTGGAGTCATGTTTCGTTTCGAATGTCAGCCATATATAAACTTTCGTTTTCAACAAACTGGTAAGCAGATGTAACAGGAAATAGTAGATGAACCAGGTGGATTCTGAGCTAGTTAGCCTAGGTGAGTCTCAGATCATTCATTCGCTGAAAAAAGTTGAAGAATTGCAAAAAAAAACGTGATCAAAACAAAACGCGTGGACCAAAAACGACGTCGAGAAGTATTGAAAATCATGAGAAATACGTGACGAAAAAGCAACCGTCCAACTGGGGCGATTTTGTCCGCATGACCCAGAACCGGCCTGGTTCATCTACTAGCCGTCACGTCCGGCTAAGCTCCCGCCACACCTACTCGCACCCCCCACGGAAAAGGTCTACGGCTACGCGGCGCGCCATACAGGGTGGTCGCCCGGCCTCTACCAGTTGAAGTACTCCTTGTTGCAGGAGCGCGCCGAGCCGCACCACTTGGTCTCAACTAGGGGTGGGCAGAGGCGGCCACCCCTGCGGGCGTGTTTCACCACCTCCCTGCGGCGCTGCATCTCGCCGATGCCGCAGGACTTGCTGCAAGCGCTCCACGTGGACCACTGGGAGACTCGGCAGTCGCGTGGCGGGCCTGCGAGAAAAAATTTTTAGGGGCGGGAGTGACGTCATCGCGGAGTCTCTTCGGTTTGCTTTTCATGAGAGCTGGTGGATTTTTGTCGGGTTTCTCGGTATTCAAGACTTATTCTTGTTGGTTTTTTGGTTTTCTGGTTGGTGTGTTACTTCACTCTCACTCTTTTTCTGTTGAACTGATGCTGAGCGAGTTTTAAACGTCCTTTTGGGATGAGGTACTTGTTTCTTGCGATTTCATTTCATTTGTGGAGCATTTTTCCTCAAAATTTGAGTGCGTTCTGATGAATTTGAATTTTACTGAGAGATTGTTGATTGTTCTTGCAAGAAATTATGGCAATTCTTCGTCAGCATTTTTAGAGAGTTATATTTGAAATGAATCGAAATGCAGATAAAAAAAAGAAATGTCAACATACACAGTCGATTCAACCTCCACTTATTCATGACAAACTGAGAAGTTTTCGGCAGTAGAAACATGAACAGTTGAAAAAACGAGAAAAAATTATACAAACATGAAGAGTATCCGCTGTGAAAAACGAGAAAAAAACACGGGCTAATAGGCAGATGCATCGTTCATGTTTCCTAGTGACGTCACATGACGATGAAGAGTATCCGCTGTGAAAAACGAGAAAAAAACACGGGCTAATAGGCAGATGCATCGTTCATGTTTCCTAGTGACGTCACATGACGATCAAATCCGCGCTTGTGCAGTTGAAATTTGGCCAATTTTTGAAGATAGGGAATGAGCTATCATCATGTGTAATCCGCTACATGACCTTATTCAGATGCGTCACCCAAAATGTATAGAGAAAAAATCTGACGTATCATGAAAATAAGTCAGTTCAGGAAAATTATCGTATAATTAAATCCACAATTTGACATGACTGATCAACCAAGAATAATTGATGATCATGCTAGACACCGTAGAAAGTGAACTCCAGGCGTTTCGGGAAGGTGTAGTAGGCAATAAAACGATGATGCAACCAGGTATAAACGTTTTTCTTCAGCTCATAATATTTTATCGTCTCTAACTCAGATACTTACGTATTTTTTTGTTCAGGCTTTTATTCATTTTGTGATATTTCTTGTGCTTCTTCTGCTTGTGGGCCAAATATGAGTCTGCGATGCTGTTCATGATGGCATTCTTATCTCCTCGCGGTACCACAGCTGGTAAGGATGCTGAAGTTGCCGTATCGGGAGCTTGGTCTCTGAGAGATAAAAAAAAGAAGGCCATCAACCATCATCTGAAGTACAGATTCTTCTTCATATTCGTGATTTGATTCTTCTTGTACGGCTTCAGCTTTCGAATTTTTGAGAATTTTCAAAATAGTTAAAAGAAATTGCCAAATGATTCAGTTATTAATTAAAAAATTCTTGATTTGGCTTAAATAATATCTGTTTTATAAGTCAATTCAGTACGATGAAAAAGTGAAAGATGAAAAATCTCTGTGGCAGAGAAGAGCATCAGTAAGCACATTTTCAGCAATAAACTGCGTATCATAAAATTCTTTGAGGATACATAAAACGGAATCGCTCAGTAAAAGAAAGATAAACCTAATTCCGTAATGAAAGCTTCACAGCTTTATTATGCAAAGTAATGAAATTCATAATCCCTTGAATTTCCAGAGATATTCCATCGGTTAGATATATATTTTGATAATCTCCCCAAACAAAAAAGGAGATATAGTGTTTTCCTACGACCTTGTATGGAAATTTCATAAAGCACATTGTTTTCGTTATTCGAAAAGTAGCTCATTTCATCATAAAAGCACAAACTCGCATGTATGAGTTTCTCTAACCACAATCTAGTTTCTGCCTCTTTCTGAATTAGAAGGAGATTTTCTAACTAATTTCAATGTGTAACATCTAGTTTCACTTTGATGCAAATTAGGAAATCATCGTGATGATGATGTTGATTGATGCGGGTGATATCAACTATGCATTTTACATTTGAGATGACATTTCATTACATACTTCAGGTACCTGCTCGGGCGCCAATTTGTAAAACTCTTTTTCGACAAATGAAGATTGTCATTATCCATACATTTCTCGGTGAATGTCAGTATCATTACTACTGATGATTTGGTTTGCAATCTTGTAGTGTTTTACATTAGTACATTGTTCAATATACTAACATTGCGTTGGACATCCTGTCTGCGGTGGTGTACCGACCGCTCCTCATAGGCGTCGTGGAGTAGGGCGTTGACAAGGTGAATGCCTTGAGAGGCCTTGGCCTCGGTCTCAGCCTTGACCTCCTATCGTGGACCTCCTGCTCCTCCCTCTCCTCCTCAATTGCCGTCTGGATGTCATTGTTGCCATTGAACACGTCTATGGCGTTGTGGGCGAGATGTTCCATCTTCAGCACCTCGTACTGGTGATCATCCTCGGAGTGGTGGAACACCTCCGACAGCTCGTATTCCTTCACCTGAGATGTATGTAAAGGTAGAACAACTATTTTACTGGCTAATGCCAATGGAAGTGGCTGATGGCTCGACTAAGCGATTCATTACGAACAAAAAGACATGAGTTGCAACGACTGAAAGTAAAAACAATTCACCTAAGATGTTTGAGCATCAATTTGATGACACTCTATATGCCAGGAATCTCAACGAGTATAACACACGTGTATCCCTTCTTTCGATAGTTTGCTTTCGAGGATTTTTATAGAGCCCGGAGTGGAGAACCAGCCTGTCAAAATAGATGAACACGACTTTCCTCTTTATTATATTGGAGGCTATAAGGCGAAAGGGAATGTTATTGAAGCATCGAGAAAATGGCAGATTCAACAGAAAGTGTGGATGGAGCGAGGGGGCGGAAAAATGTCTTCGGAAAATCATCATGATGGATTATCAAGAAGGCTGTATAATATCACGAAGAAAATTTTTTTGTAATAGTGAGAAGAGTTCTTGTTAGTATATAGGAATAAGAATATGGTCTTGTCACCCTAACAATGTGATATGGTTACCACAATTGAATTCATTGTCATGTAGGAATAGGAACTTGTTTCCATAATCATATGCATTGTCGTGTGAATAACATTATGGTTAGTATAATAATAGGAGTTACTACAAACATGCATTGTCAAGTTAACAGCATTATGATCAGTACAACAATAGGAAACTGGTACTACAATCATATACACTGTCATGTTAACAACATTATGATTAGTATAACAATAGGAAATTGTTACCATAATCATATGTATTGTCATGTTAACAGCATTATGATTAGTATAACAATAGGAGATTGTTGCCACACTCATATGCATTGTAATATTAACAACATTGTGGTGAGTATAACAAAAGGAAATTGTTACCACAATCACATGCATCGTCATGAATTGAATTGAATGTTTGAAAGTGTTAAAAACACTTTCAAACACTGTCATGTTAACAACATTATGATTAGTATAACAATAGGAAATTGTTACCATAATCATATGTATTGTCACGTTAACAGCATTATGATTAGTACAACAACAGGAGATTGTTGCCACACTCATATGCATTGTAATATTAACAACATTGTGGTTATTATAACAATAGCAGTTACTGCAGTCATATTTTGCATTGTCAAGTTCACAACATTGTGGTGAGTATAACAAAAGGAAATTGTTACCACAATCACATGCATCGTCATCATAACAAAACTATAGTCAGTATAACAATATGAAGTTGTTACTGTGCCAAAAACATTCAGACTCTCTTCTGCGTGCACTTCGACTCCACTCACCTTGATGAACTGAAATGTCCCAATGGGGGGCAGCCTCTTGAGGTAGGGGTAGAAGAAGGACCCCGCTGGATGGGAAGGGTAGTGCGCCGTGATTCTGTAGGCCTCCCCCTGGGGATCAGTTGGCCAATTGGGGGCCGTAAAAGTGAAGCCGTTGTCGGTGCCTGCGTCGATTGGGTCCACCTGGAAAAGGATCATCAGTGGATTGGGGCGCATGGGTTCGACCGGCAGACCGGCCGGACCTGACACCTATCGCTCGGGAGAAAGATTGGGCATATGGTGATATATAGGGTGTCCCAGAGAGAGAGAGATTGGTAATTTAGAGTTTCTGAAATGACCGCTAGAGGGCACATTCAGTATTATATAAGGAAACATTTGAATTTTCTTGTAAAACCGCTATATACAGATACTGTTTTAACAACTGAAATAAAAAAACATAGAGTTGCGCGTCAGCTCAATCTTGGTTAGGTATTTTACTTGTCTTCAATAATGGGGGTTGAAAAAAACATTGCTGTATCTTCCATACCCTTTATCCAAATTCAAACAACTTGGGCTTGTTTGGAAGATGATTTCACACTCATTCGAATGCCTGCTTTGATGATAGTCGCTTCTTCTTACCACGTCTTCTAGAGGGCGTTGTTTACACAAGGTTTGGATCTTTCAGTTTATTAATTTGCAAATAACTAATTTTAACGAAGAAAGTCAGAAACATTGTATCTTGCCGACCCCATATTGGGACACCCGGTACAGGGAGTTAGTGGAAACCTCACATATCTTCTCTCTTATTAATGCTGACTGAACTCCATTACATCCAAAAAGTGCCATGAATTTCAGTAATTTACACGAGCTATACTGTTATCCAAGAAGGGTAATTAAAATTTTGCCGGTAGCCTTTATGAGCGACTCCACCACCACTAATTAAAACGGCATACGTATCAACGTCAAAGCAATCGAACGATGCGAGGGAAAATATCCATCCAGTCACGTAACTATATACAGAGTGTGCGCGAAAATTGTCCCAACCACCATACTCGATTGATATCAATTCGCGCTCGCTCCCAGTGGCATAACGCCCTGTAGAATGGCATTTGATTCGCCTCTAGGGCATGGATTAGAGAACCTTCCTAGGGCCCATCAGCCCTAGCTGATCACTGAAGGGACACGCATTAATTACAGTGATTGATCCCATAATCATATAATTGTTTCAATACCCACCTCTATGGTGATGCTGTCCAGCCAGTTCCCATTGACACAGAGGTCGAAGCTGTCGATGCCTATGAACCAATCCGGTGAAGGTACGATCCTCGACATCAGCGACACCTGGAATTCAGACCGATAAGTGTCATTTTCATCCTAATATTATCAATCAATCAATCAAACAAATAATCGAGATATCCTTTATTGTCTGAATATTGATAAAGTATTTTTAAAAATCCAAATAAAACAAGTATATAAACAAATATGAACACCTTTCACGAAACAATCAATGCATAATGTGATATTTAAAATATAATATATACAGGGTAACCCTGAGTGCAAATAAGTATATGAAAATAAATCTCATACATACATGATTATAAAGATATTGGGTGAAAAAAATCGGGATTTTTCATCTTCAGGAATCCTTTGTGTCCCAACTATATTCAGTATTGGTTGAAACGGTTCTATTTATTATTAAATGGTAAATGATTGAAATAAATACAGGGTGGTTCATATTTCTGATTTTTTTAACCATGTTATGCTCTCCAATCATCATGATCAAAGAAACGGCTGTATTGAAAAATATAAAAAAAAATTAAATAAAAATATGCACTAGATATTGAAAATTACTCAGGATTTTCGAATCGTTAGTTTGAAATGTCAAGTTTTGAGTCGAAAATTGAATTGGAACTGAGATTTGATTTCAGACTCTAAATTATCTACTAATCATTCAGAAAGTTCGAGTTTGCAGTTTGAAATTCCTCTTGTTTGTACTGCAAATTGAATTTTCCACAACCAACTCGAAATTTCGAGTTTGACTGAAATTTTCATTATCTGGCTCAAAAATAAATTCCGACCACAAATTTAATGTTTCAATTGATAATATTTTTTTTGTTTTATTATTTTCAATGTCCAATTCGTCTAACATTGAGGGGGTGTAGACCCCCCAAGCCCCCATGGACCCGTCCCTGTGCATATGCGTGTGGAATTAAAGCCAAAAACGTTGTATTTCACTGTGAAGTTTAATCGGAATAAATCATCTAATTTCCAATCACATTAGGCTCTGAATAATTCTGAAATATCTGGATATATTCCATCAAATGTATTGGGTCGCTCTAAATATTTTACAATTTCATTTTATTGATGACATTCCATTGAAATCCTTTTCATTAGATAATCAATAGATTCCTATTTATTATACATCATACTGAAATGATCAGTGAATAACGTGTAAAGGCAATATGCTTTGTGTCGCTGTGATTGCAATTTTCTTTGATATTCCCAATAATTGAGAGCAGGATATTGGCACACAATGCCTGCAACAAACAAAATTGCCCATAGCAATTACTGACATTTTGATTCTACAGGATGCAATGAATACAATAAGAAATACGTCACAACTTTTGTCTATTATTGGTTCTTGAAACTACTTCGATCCAAAACTCATCGACTCAAAGCAAGTATAAACATCAAAAACATCCTTCATGCTGTTTACTGTCATAAATTTGCAGCGGGAAGTTTTTCATATTGCCGTAGATTAGGTTTTCTTCCCAAAACTCAAGTTCTTAGTGGACGCTTCGATATCAGAAAATCGGTCTGATTCTCTAAGGAAGTGGTTATCTCAGCAACAACTGTCATTTGGGTGGGTCACTTTGAATCACTTTCCGAATTTTCAATTCTCTAACGTCAAAATGGAAAAAAAATTAACAACTTGTCGTTGGTTTACCACTGATAAAGTGACTAATTTATCCACCAGATTTTACTGGTGGAAATGAAATAATAATCCATCATAAAAGTGATATATATTTGAAGAGGCAGTTATGAAGGAAATATGTTACAGTTATCAGGATTTGAGTCGCTCAGGAAATAATTATATGGTAGGATAATCGATATTATTGAGAACCTATACCATCCTCTGAAAAAAATATCATAAAATTATCTACATATATATGCTCAAGAAACAGATAGCATCCAATTATATAGAGCCTTATGAAATTATACAAACCAAGAATATTAATGTTAATGATGTCTCTGATAGAACCAATGATGTTCAACATGGTAGAATGTGTTGCTACTGAAAAATTAGATACCTAGCTGAAATCAATGAGTAATGATCCTGTGTAATAATATGCATTCCAGGATATATTTATACCTACCTCACTAGGTTCATTAACAAAACATATAATTATTATTCCTGCAATTATTCACGAAAAACTTGGCAGTCCCGGACACAGAAAACCAAAAAGTAATCTGTGTGCCGATATTTTCTATGTGCTACTACATCGAATCCAAAAAATGAGGTTAGATTGACGTTGAAATTGCAAAAAAACAGCAAACTATAATAAAAAAGAAGAGGAGTTACTAACTTGTACGCATTTATTTACCACTGAGTGGAAATGTAAGAAATTAGCAACCTTGATAAATTTCGTATTTGAAGAATACCACATATGAATAGTGGAAAATATAAAGTGGTTAAAAAAGTAGTTGTTAACAACGTTACTTATGTATCCACTGTGTTAACCACTTTTTAAAGAATCGGACCGAATGTGAATAGAAGAGAACAGAAATCGCGCCACTCCACTGGTTTCAATGAATGATGCGCCGGTCTTATCTGCTGAAAAGTGCATTCTTTGAAAGGATGGATGTCGATTTGAAGATTACGCTCAATTGAACTTACCCACTCATTCCGCGTAATCAGTCTGGAGTTATATTGTGCCGCAATTTTGCAGAAGTACGAGGTCATGATGTAGACGATCGAGAGCGACATAAAAAGTAGCAATAAAACTAAATAGCACGATATTCTTTTATGGAATTATTTTATTCGCGATAAATGAAAAACTGACAATCCTCGACGAACTTTCCAACAATCAATCTGTTCAATAATTGTACATACCTTGGAATGGTTTCCATCGACGAAAAATTCCGCCTCGGTACGACCGACGCCCGTCGGCACGGGCGGCGCGTTGAACTCGTCGTAGACGCCGCCCTCCCCTTGGCTCTGCTCCTCCAGGACGTCGGATCGGCCCGTCTCGGCGAACGCCTTCACACCGTCCGAGGATCGCTGCCCTAGTCGGAACAACGTGAAAGACTTGTCGTGGCTGCGACCTGCAACGAAAACAGAAATAAGGCCCACTCAGAAATAAGGCCCACTCAGAAATAAGGTTCACTCAGAAATAAAGCTCGCTCAAAAATAAGGTTCACTCATAAATAAGACCCGCTCAGAAATATAGTTTGTTCAGAAATAAGACCCACTCAGAAATAAGGCCCGCTCAGAAATGAGGTTCACTAAGAAATAAAGCTCGCTCAGAAATAAAGCTCGCTCAGAAATAAGACCCGTTCAGAAATAAGGCCCGCTCAGAAATATTGTTTGTTCAGAAATAAGGTTCACTGAGAAATAAAGCTCGCTCAGAAATAAGGCCCACTCAGAAATAAGGCTCACACAGAAATAAGGATCACTCAGAAATAAAGCTCGCTCAGAAATAAGAATCACTCAGAAATAAGACCCGCTCAGAAATATAGTTTGTTCAGAAATAATGCCCACTCAGAAATAAGGCCCGCTCAGAAATAAGGTCAACTAAGAAATGTTGTTTGTTCAGAAATAAGGCCCGCTCAGAAATAATGTCCACAAGAAATGTTGTTTGTTCAGAAATAAGGCCCACTTAGAAATAATGTTCACTCAGAAATAAAGCTCTCTCAGAAATAAGACACGCTCAGAAATATCGTTCGTTCAGATATAAAACCCACTCAGAAATAAGGCACACTCATTAATAAGGCTTGCTTCGAAATAAGGCCCACGAAGAAATATTGTTTGTTCAGGAATAAGGCCCATTCTGAAATAAGGTCTACCCAAAAATAATGCTTGCTAAGAAATAGGGCCCGCTCAGAAATAAGGCTCGCTCAGAAATAATACCCACTAGGAAATATAGTTTGTTCAGAAATAAAGCCCGCTCAGAAATAATGCCCACTAAAAATATCGTTTGTTCAGAAATAAGGCCCGCTCAGAAATAAGGTCAACTAAGAAATTTTGTTTGTTCAGAAATAAGACTCACTCAGAAATAAAGTTCACTTAGAAATAAAGCTCGTTCAGAAATAAGGATCACTCAGAAATAAGACCCGCTCAGAAATATCGTTTGTTTAGAAATAATGCCCACTCAGAAATAAGGCACATTCACAAATAAGGCCCACTTATAAATAAGGTTCGCCCAGCAATAAGGCCCACTCAAAATAATTCCGCTCCTAAGAATATAGATCACTCAGAAATAATAATAATAATAATAAATGCCTTTATTCGATATAAAGATAATGATACATCAACATATATACCGAAAAGGTGGAGACTCACTGTAAAGTGCTTTTCAGCTCAACCTAACTAACTTAAAACTAAATGAATATAGAATCCTAATAGACATAAAGAGTATCAGAAAAAAAATATAATGAAAATAATAAAGTATTCGTAACAAATTATCATGAATATCTAAAATATTTATTGATGAATGATTGGGGATTTCAACGTGTGTAAAATGCATAGCCAAGGTTTACAATGATATGGGCCTGTTATCATCAAATAAAATTGATTTCAATTTCTTTTTAAAATTGAGTAATGATAAATAAAATAGGGCCCAATCAAAAATGTGACTGAGAAATAATGCCCAGTAGGATATTAGACCTGCTCAGGAATACCCAGGAAAGACCCAGTTGCAAATAAGACAATCGAAAGTAATAATCGTTCAGAAATAAGGCATTCTCAAAAATAAAGCCCAGTAATAAATAAGACCCGCTTAGAAATAAAGTCCACTAGAAAATGATGCCGCCCAGAAATAAGGCCCGCTCATAAATAAGACTCAATAAGTAATAATGTTAGCTCAGAAATAAGGCCCGCTCAGAAATAATTATAATTAAAAATAATAAGAATGTAGATAACTTAGAATTAGGGCCCAATAAGAAATGTGACTCAGAAGTAATGCCCAGTTGGATATAAGACCCGCTCATGAATAAGGCCCAGTTACAAATGAAGTAAAGTAAAGTAGTAGTAAAGTAGTAAATGAGACATGCAGAAGTAATAACCGTTCAGAAATAGGACCTGCTCCGAAATAAGGCCCACTCATAAATAAGGCCCGCTCAGAAATAAGGCCCGCTTGGCAATAAGTCGCATTTAGAGATGGGGTGCTCGAAAATGATAACTTTGAGTTTGAGCAGGGATGAGGTCCGTACACGAAAAGAGGGTTAATACAGAAATGAAATCAACCCCGAATCCCGAAACCGCTGGCGGAGATGATTACAACATCGAGAGCTTGTTTGCTATCCATTATTCGGAGAACAAACAGACGAGGGGGGAACCGAAGCTGTGTCGGAAATTCCACAGTTCGAGCTCTTCGACCCTGGATTCACCTCACTCGACGTAAAACATTCTGTTCGGACAAGTTTCTGAGACCTACACTCTATCAATGCCACGTTATCTCAGGGACAACTTCTGTATCTCGATATAAATCGTGCAAGTTTGGCGAGAATTTTGACGTTCCGTATAGGAAGATATCAGATTGAGAGAAAAATGGAGATTTCCCGAACGAAATGGAAGGGTATTCGTTTATTTTGGGATTTGAAAGCGCCACTCAATGCAAGTTGCGAAAGCTGGAGGACAATACAAACAATCCGATTCTGAACCAAGTTGGGCAAATAAAGAAATTCAAGATAATTAAGAATCTCCAAACTTTCTGAACTTTTAATTGCAGTGCATTTTTAAATAGCTCCCTACTTTTTTTGTTCCATTCCAAACAGCCCGGAAACGTTTGTTGAAACTCAGTTTGATTATTTTAATTAACTGACGCCTTGACATATTAATTGATAGAATTGAGAAGGAAATGGCTTTGGAGTGAAATAAATCAAGCGAACCTACTGTTCGTTTCATCAGATTTATAAAGTGATGCTGATCTTGCATATCCAATTCTCCACTTCAAGCCGAGAGATATAACCATACTAAAAATGGGCATTGTTTTGTGGCTTGTTATTCTTTATCTTCTTCTGTAACTGTTGTTTCCTTCACTATTTGGTCATTTCGTCCCTATTCCATTTGTCATCACGGTTTTGTCCTATTACCATTTTCACAATTTTTATCATCTCTGTTTCGTCTTGTCTCTACTTCGTCTTGTCGTTGTTTTATCTCATCGTTGTTTTTCATATCGTTGTTGTTTAATCATATCGTTGTTATATGATATTGTTGTTTTGTCCTTCGAAAGTTTCGTCATTCTGCTCTTCTGTCCTATACTATTTTATTAGTATCATTGTTTTGTATCTCTGTTTCGTCTTGTCTCTACTTCGTCTTGTCGTTGTTTTATCTTATCGTTGTTTTTTCATATCGTTGTTGTTTAATCATATCGTTGTTATATGATATTGTTGTTTTGTCCTTCGAAAGATTCGTCTTTCTGCTCTTCTGTCCTATACTATTTTATTAGTATCATTGTTTTGTATCTCTGTTTCGTCTTGTCTCTACTTCGTCTTGTCGTTGTTTTATCTTATCGTTGTTTTTTCATATCGTTGTTGTTTAATCATATCGTTGTTATATGATATTGTTGTTTTGTCCTTCGAAAGTTTCGTCTTTCTGCTCTTCTGTCCTATACTATTTTATTAGTATCATTGTTTTGTATCTCTGTTTCGTCTTGTCTCTACTTCGTCTTGTCGTTGTTTTATCTTATCGTTGTTTTTTCATATCGTTGTTGTTTAATCATATCGTTGTTATATGATATTGTTGTTTTGTCCTTCGAAAGTTTCGTCTTTCTGCTCTTCTGTCCTATACTATTTTATTAGTATCATTGTTTTGTATCTCTGTTTCGTCTTGTCTCTACTTCGTCTTGTCGTTGTTTTATCTCATCGTTGTTTTTTCATATCGTTGTTGTTTAATCATATCGTTGTTATATGATATTGTTGTTTTGTCCTTCGAAAGTTTCGTCATTCTGCTCTTCTGTCCTATACTATTTTATTAGTATCATTGTTTTGTATCTCTGTTTCGTCTTGTCTCTACTTCGTCTTGTCGTTGTTTTATCTTATCGTTGTTTTTTCATATCGTTGTTGTTTAATCATATCGTTGTTATATGATATTGTTGTTTTGTCCTTCGAAAGTTTCGTCTTTCTGCTCTTCTGTCCTATACTATTTTATTAGTATCATTGTTTTGTATCTCTGTTTCGTCTTGTCTCTACTTCGTCTTGTCGTTGTTTTATCTTATCGTTGTTTTTTCATATCGTTGTTGTTTAATCATATCGTTGTTATATGATATTGTTGTTTTGTCCTTCGAAAGTTTCGTCTTTCTGCTCTTCTGTCCTATACTATTTTATTAGTATCATTGTTTTGTATCTCTGTTTCGTCTTGTCTCTACTTCGTCTTGTCGTTGTTTTATCTTATCGTTGTTTTTTCATATCGTTGTTGTTTAATCATATCGTTGTTTTGTGATATAAACGTCGCTATTTATTATATCGTTGTTTTGTTCTACCAGATCAATTCAATAGCTCTTATATCGTGAATGAATCCTGATCATGATCAGCTTAGTCGCGTTTTCCAGATTTTTCTGTCAATTTGGCTCAGATAATATGAGGTTATCATGTAAAAATAACATTTGCGATCTCGTTAATTTCGGATGTAATCAGCAGCCGATCCAATTAAGGAGATTAGATTTTCCTAATCGTTCCATCGGCCTTAATTAAACTGCTTTATCGTAGCATTTTACTCGGTCGAGATTAGTAGCGAACTTAAATTTCATCACTTGGGATTCGAGCGAAAAAATTGTCACACAAAATGTTCCTCATCCTGACATGCTGACACCGATATAGGATAGTAACAAAAATGCTTTTTTCTATTTTGGTTCTATAATAAAGTCATTATGAAACGCAAATGCGTATCGAAATAGCATTTTTTATTATTCGGAGGTTGGTAATTTTGCAATTTTGGATTTGGTGATACTAGCAGTGAAAAAGTCAATATCTATATTGATACATTTTAATTCGAATTGACCAATGAAAACAATAAAAAAAATTGCATTTTTCACCACTGGTATCGTAAAAATCAAAATTGCTCAACGTGTAATGAAAGATATCATTCATTATACTTCGTTGAAAATGAAAACATAAGACACAAAAGAAACTTGGAACATTTTTTTTACTTTTTCTGCTGTCAAAACTCTGAACTTTTTTGGAATATATCCTGCAGCTTGACGCCTCAGGAAAGCAATAAGTTTTTGAATATTTGTTGATGTCATCATCTTTAATGGCCAAACAACTCTTTAGCATTGAGAATCGACTCCATAACGTGGAAGATTTCATAGATTCAGCTTTTTCGACACTCACTTACAGTTTTGATTTTGTTCAGATTTCGCCATTCTGTAAAAAGTTGATATTCGTGTTCATATCTCGATCTGGATTTTACTGGTAATAAATTCGCGGTCGCTTGTGCCGCTTGCTCTAGGATATTATCGGGAATTTCGGGATTTTTTCTGAGTTAATTTTGTTGGCATAAATTTGATTGACAGAGAATAAACAATGCTGACAATACAGTGTTTGGCATGTATGATTTCTTTCCATGGTCCTTGGTTATTCTCAAAATTTTTCTCTGTGCTGTTTCCGTGAGCTAGCCCGAAAAAGCCCATCTTACAATATTACTAATATAGATGAAAATAAAGTGATTTCAAAGAATTATATATAATAAAAAAGATATACGAGAAAAAAACAAATTATAAAACCTTTAGTAGCAAGTAGTTTAGATGTTAGAACCTTTGGGACATGTGTTCACATGAAATTTTTTTCCCAATAATATTCTCAAATATTAGTGCAGTGCTATCAAGAAATACTCTGTATAATACTTATTATACAAAGTGTAAGACAAGGTGATTCGAGAGGAAGCATTGTTAGAGAAAATACGAATGGAAAAAGGCGATGGAACAATCTGGCGTTCCTGTTTGGTAAGCAGCATCATATTTTTCTCGAATTCCTGCACATACTTGTTACCTGCTAACGAGACCATCTGCCAGACTGGTAGCGCGATAAGTCGACCAGATACCGTAAAACAATCAGACGGAATCGATTCATAAATAATACCGGTACCGTTAGCCATTCTTCACTTTCGATGCTCGTCCATTCATTTTCATCCGAGAAGCTCGAATTGGGCGGAATTTCTTCTTTTTGTCGAGGCCCAAAAAAAGCAAGACTCACTCGCGATGCCAAACAGGTACGCTTGAATCAATGGACAAGAGAGTCGGCCGCCACGCCGACCAGATTTGACACCAATCGAGCTCCGAGACTTTGAGAACGAGACTTCGTCAACAGAAGCAGGTTGAGTGGAAATCGAGGGGTGTGAGATCGGGCGAAGTAGGAGGCTATCCAATATTCTATCTATGATATTTCCGGTTATTAAACTTCGCTTTGTGAGCATCAGTATGTTAGGATAGAGTTATAACTATTGGAATTTCTGAAAAGGATTTTATGAAATTTTTCTCTCACATATACCCATTGGGCTTATACGTAGTTTCTATATGTCTGAAGTACTTTCAAATTCTGGAAAATTGTTAGCAATACAATCTTGTTTTTTGACCTGCCGAACCGGATTCAGATTTTTCCTTTTCCACTGTATATATAGAAAACAGTAGACAAATCACTTATTCAATAAGATATTCCGTTTTCCATTGAATTTTGACAATTTCTGTTTCATACAGAAGAGATAAATTGATTTTGTAAGGGAGATTATAAATTTTTTTTAAAGAGAAAAATAGTCTATCCAATTAAAAATATCAAACATAGTTTGAAATGAATGTCTGGTAGACTACGAGCAGAAAACAACTACTTTCCTACTTTTCCTGGTAAATACCACCACCTGGTAAATACCAGAACATTGAATTATATCTGTTCGTAGTCCATGCAATGATTCACACTGTGAATGCAGATCGCAAATGTTTCTTTCTTCCTAAGACGTGACAAATTCACATCGGGACAAGCACGCCTAACAACCTACAGACCGGTTTCGGGCTTATTGGCCCTCATCAGTGCATATGTAGTTATCCGAGTAGAGACCGTAAGATCTCCACTCGAAGCGTTGCCTGTCCCAATGCATTTTGGTCGCGTCTATTTGACCGCACAGAGCCGCGTTCCAACAGACAATTGAAAGTGGCGACATCATGCGGCAGAAGAAAGAAACACTCCAGAAACGAATCTCCCAAGTTTTACTGAACTTGGAAGTGGCTAAGAGCTCGACTAAGCTTAATAAATGAAAAAATGGATTAGCCATTAATTGGACAAAAAAATGTCAAACTATGTTTGATATTTTTAATTAGATAGACTATTTTTCACTTTCAAAAAAATTTTTTGTCCAGTTTATGGCTAATCCATTTTTTCAGAGATTATAAATGACAAATAGTACTGGCCCCAAAATAGAACCTTGGAGAACTTCGTACATCACTCGAAGGTGTTTGAACATACAGTGTGGAACTACCAAGAGGCATGAATGCCGTGACTTTCAAATAATTTTAGAGTGACATCCTGCAATGTGCAGATTTAATCACCAAACCCCTCATTTGATATACGAATTATTCCAACAATCAACAGAAAATCACTCCCCACTTATGAACCATAGGTATAAACTTCTCTGATTGCTCTGAATAATGTAAACCTTCGTTAACGTATCCGCTGGGTAATACAGTATATCAGGCCTAATGAACAACTTTGTTGGGAACGACAATTAAAAGCTCTGTTCGCTGTTGCAGCAGCGCCTCATTTGTTTTTCATGGCACACTCTATATTACAAACAAGGTAGTTGATACCCTGTAGCATAGAGTAGTCATATTATATCCAATTGATTCCAGTATGGCCCAAAGCTGTCAGGGTTATACATGGTGAGAAGCAGTGGGCCTAAAATGGACCCTTGAGGTACCTCTTATAACAAACCAAATGTTACTATTGATTATATACTCGTATAGGAATTGTTGAAGGAAATTATCGAATATGGGATTTCTGAATTTGCTAGTAAGGGTATTTAATTAATTTTCGTTTGTATGGGAAAGGGGGTCAAATTGCTTGAGGACGGTCGCCATTTGCAGTAGTTCATTTCCAAGATGACTTCCGGTTGAGTTCCCATCCTGATGGGACTACGTTAATTAGGAAGTTGTTAGTATTTCTTGTTGAACGAGTTCTAGTCTGTATACCCTACGCGATAGACAAAGTTGATGGAAAGTAACAAGGAATAATTAACTAAGTGTCATGACTGTCATAAACAGTGGAACAAAGATGAACTGTTGAAACGATGCGTAGTTTTCCTTCAAGATAATTTGTTGATATTCCTCTTTTTAATGTATCACAAACTGACATCTAAATAGTAACCAAGCGATACGAGTATATCTTGAGGGTGTTCTATTTGAAATAGCATATATAACAAGCTCCCTTTGGAAGCCTTTTTCGACAAATCATCAGCAAAAAGACTATAGCTCGGTGGCACTAGAGGCTTTCATTAAGGAACTTTTCCACTCAATTAGCCTTATTATATAGCTTCCAGATGCGTCAAACCACTCCCTAGAAAGAAGATATGATTGAGCCGAGCAATTCTGTCTAATAAACTTTCGCCGATTATCATCGATATCGAGTAGGCATTGGGAAAGTTTGGAAATTGCTTTGGGGGGGGGGGAGCTTATCAAACGTCAACCACTTGTGAGAGTGATTATTATATGACATCGGCACCCTAATGATCTTTTTTAGCTCTTCTGATTGGGGTATTCATGTTTTTCGTTCGATACGACGATTCATCATTTTTATAAGATACGACAGGTGTGTGTGTCTCTCGAACTAAGAATTTTTCTTTAAATTTTGAGTACTGATGAATGAAGAATTTTAGGAGAATACCTTAATATACTAATATATAATAAGAGTGCTTTCATTTTAAATGGGTCACACTGTATAAAACACATATTTTTTCTACAGAGATATCCAATAAACAATAACATATATTTTACGATTCGGCTATAAAAATATATTATGAGCGCTGAGGAAAATATCATCAATATAATATTTTATGAGAATACAAAAGCAATAAACACTGTGACCCTCTGGTAGCAAATGGATTGGCTTACTCATAATAACTTGGAGGGTCCAGAATTGAAATCATATAATTTTTAATCATAATAGAAACCCGAATAATTATTATTCTCACAATTCATCAGAGCAAAATGGAAAATTCAATTGTAAAAATTCTTCGAGTTCATATTATCAGGGTCCATTTTGAGAAAGAAAGTGTTTTTAACTACAGGGTGCTGAGATTTAAGGAAGACATTTTTTTACGATTCTTTGTTATGAGCCTTGATATTTTTGTGGAAAGTAGTAGGCCTCTTTTAGCGTAGCTCAAAAGAAAAGAAAAATAATTTTCACTATTACATAAATATATCCAAGGTCAAACCGAAGTTATCATAAGAAAAACATTTTTTCAAGAAACCCTAGCATCCTGCAGTTGAGAAACTTTTTCTCACCCCATGTATATTTTATGCACAAAATAAGTTGTGTCAAGTTATCCTCGAGGAAACTGAACCTATACAATTTCCTTGGAGTCAAAGTACAGGTTCAGCGTAAGGAAATTTTTTAAAAACAAAATCTGTCACAAATATTATGCTCTAAAGTTTTCATGATGTCTACCTCATTGAAAAACTGATTTTTGTAACCTTTGACCCTGAATAACTTTCAATCCGGGGTGGACCCCTTCTTTTGCTTAAATGGCTGGATTATCTATATATATATATCACTTCAGGTTCTTGAAATCACAAACATTGTATCAATGCTACAAATTGATTCATTCAATTAATGTTGGCTCTGTACACACTCTCAGTAGTTCCCGTCTAAAGCTTCAGTCGCTTCTCAGATCGACTATATAATTTGGAATTGTTTGAATCTAATTTTACACTTCATCGTACGCTGCTCAAGTTTTAAATTAGATTGGTTAGGTGGTGTTGAAAGGTTGTTTGAACTGTGCAAACTATTACAAAGTATTCACATCGGATAATTCAACGGGAAATATGAGAGAAAGGAATAAATTGGTCCATATAGATTTCAGGCAGGTTTCAGTTATGTAGAATAACTGGAATTGTGTATCATAAAACACGAAGAAACAATTCTGATTCATTTGAGAAGTGAATCTGCCCTATCCAGTTTTTTGTGGCATTGGAGAGATCAATGATTATGACTCCACTGGACAATGTAATATTTATTCAATATTACAGCAACCCAACAATGCAAGGTTGTGAGGTTTGTCGCTACCTTACTGCAAGATTGCAGCAACCGCTGAAATTGTAACTTGCAATGCATTTGTTGAGGGATGGTTCATGTGATGTTGCAAGTGTAATGAAGTTACAAGGTTCAGGCAATATTACAAATAAAATTGAATCGAGAATTTAATTTATAACTTGCTATAAAATTGTTTATAGATTGTTTATAGAATGTTGCTAATGTAATGAAGATTTATAGTTGAGACAATATTGCAATTGAAACTCGATCAAAAGTTACTTTTGTAATTCACAAATTATTTTATAGTAGTTTTTCCTGTAATGATTTGGAATATAACATTACAAGAAACCTTATGCAATATTGTGATGCTATATTATACGGGAGCAAGCCGCACATAATGTTGTAGCAATATTTTGTAACATTGCATGTTCAGTGGGTCATTCTAGCCAGTTATGAAAAAAATCAACAATGGAAGAACAGAAATTGACATATAATTACTGTTCAAATTAACAACTTCTAGATTTTCATCCCCCATATAACCTCGTAGTTCTAGTTTCTAAAAGACACATCACCATCTTTCGATCATCCCCAAGCACAGTTCAACTTCCAGGCAATTTCGTCCAACCCCATACTGGGTGTTGACGTTGGTACGTCGATAAAATTAATAACACGTAATTAATATTGAGCTCTAGTCGAAACCGGGGGTTACATGACACATACATCCCCCGTTGACAATGGGAGATTCATAAGGCCATTATTATTAGGAACAAAGGGCCTTATGGGGGAGGAATTTTCAATATGTGAATGCTTTTGACAGGGCGTGATGATGTACGAGCCAGAATTTTCTCTAGGCACGGTTTTTGGATGCGAATGCAAATATTCGATTGAAGGTGCAAAGTTTGTATGATATAATATACTTGGGTTCATGTAGAAGTATTCTGTACTCCATAAACAAGAACGTAGACAATGTTTGCCATACTGTCGTCAAGGCTGTGTAGCCTCTCAAGCACCTCGACCTATCAGATCTTTTGTGCATAACCCTAAATCTATTCGAGGCCCGGGATTCCGAGGCTTCTTGCGAAATTTATCAGTTTCCTAGGAGCTGGGTTTTGAGGTGATACCCCAGAGGGTAGTGTCCACAAAGGAGTCCCGTTACCAGTTTCAAGTTTTTTTTTGTTCAACTCGCTGTTTAGCTTTCCTAGAGGCGAAAGGCTCACTAGCCTTTTCGCTTGTCTTTGTCTGGCACTTTATTCCAGTGAGATTTAATTTCATCTGCTTCCCAACGTCGAACCTCTTCTCTCAAGTGGGCCTTGGCGAGTCCACAGAATGGTTCTGGGTCGAGAAATTGTGTATTTGCCCCTTCTTTGGCAAGGTAGTCTTCTTCCTCGTTGCCTTCAACTCCTTTGTTACCTGGCATCCACATCAAAGTGACCTGGTTGTTCGCTGCCAGTTGTCTCAGGGATTGTTCACAGTCCCAAGTAAGCTTAGACTCACAGAGCTTTCAGTGCTGCTTGACTATCTGATAGAACATAGATTTTTGCCCTTCGAGTGTCCCTTTCGAGGCACTCCTGGGCACATATCTCTATAGCATGTATTTCTGCTTGAAATATGGTTGGGGTTGTACCATGGGGTTTTAAGAGCCTGAAATTTGGCCCTGTAACTCCCACTCCAGCCCTTTCATCCATCTTGGATCCATCAGTATACCACACTAATGCATCCCTTCCCAGTTGAGGTCCGTTCTCTGTGCAAATTTGGTGGTTGTTTATGATCACTTCAAACTGCATTTCGAAGTCGTACCTAACTGGAATTCGTTAGGCCTTTGGAATCTTTGAACCCAAATGGCAATTCAATGATATTTTTTCAGATAGTTCACCACTATACCATATCGACAGGAAACTGTATGGGAACACTTTCATTGTCATTCTGCGTGACTCATTGAAAACAGAGCTTACAATTCATCGTATGTGGGTGTATTGTGATAAACTTATATTTTTATCTCAGGTTCTCTACTATGGATATTTGAAATAAAACATCTCAGATATAAATATCTTCTATTGGATAAGGTATTCTGTAGACTGCTACACAAATCTAAATGGTTATGATTTATATCACTATCATATAATGTTATCCTAAACAACTTATGTATAATTATTGATATCAAACGATATATTTATATTTCATCAAGGTGAGCTGTCCTGGTCTACTTTTCGGTGTTCTAGTTTTATTGTTTAAAGTAACAACTTGTTATTATTTCGAACCACGAATTGCTATACCAGTACAGTATTATTTACGACTGGTTTTCAATAATAGGAGGTGTGGAGCAGGATGGATATTAATGGGACTGAGCACAGCCATTAGCGATAAGTTGTTCGAATTGAAATAATTATTCAATAGACCGTGGAGCTAGGAATCATCAATTACAACGAGAATTGACAGAACATCGAGTGTTATACCGAAATAAATATAACGTGGGCTTTGAGAGGGCAAACAAAACGACTAGATTGACGTCCGTTATTGGATTTGAACTGAAGTAACGAAAATGAATAATAAACGCATAATAGTCCAGACTGGACTGGTAACTGAAAATCGGAGATTACAGTTTTATAAGCAGTTTCATGAAAAAAAACTTTGGAACTCATAACTAGTCACGCGTCAGTATGAAAGCAGCTGAAAACAGTATTGTATCTTCTGAGATTTAAATTTTTTGTGGCCTTATATGCATCAATGCATCAATGCAACACTAGATTTTCTATCCACAATTTTGAGTTTTTTATTAGTTGAATCACTACCGATGATGTGAAAGTTCGATTAATGTGTGTCGTTTCCCTACATTTTAATGAAAGCTCGCTTTCTGAACAGTTGGGTTATTGTTTGATTTAAAAAATTGATGTATTGTACCCTATCCTATTGGAACTCGATGAATTCGAGCTGCCGATCCATTATGATAACATAAAACACAATACACTTGATTAACAGCTACCAATTCATCAGAGTAATAACGAGCGAACTTGTTAAGCTATCCTATTTTGTTATTTCATTCCATACAGGGTGAATCAATATTTAACAGCTTCAAAGTATAATTTTATTGTATTCAGAGGTAACTACGAATACATATTTGAATTGACGATTACAGCAAACTTGATAGAATTTATTCAATGATAACCTATACCTAGTTTACACATTAATCAAATGAAAACATAAAAAAAACAGAGAGATACAGGGTGTCCCAAAATTAGCGGCAATAATTCAACAACTGAAAGAGGATTTTATATTAATATATATATAGGACGAAAAATTAAATCCAGTATTATACGAGTTTGTGATGGTTACGATGTTCCCAAAGAAAGAAAGATTTCCTCAATATGAAAGTCTTGAATCACATATTCGACGGATATAGATTACAAATTCTGATTTTTTCCCTTGAAATAAGTGCCATTTTACGGAAATTCTATATACCTATTCATTCAATGGGAATTTCCAGATTCTAGTATCAGCCTGGAAAGTAATCGTTGAATCAGTAATCCTCAGAAATAGAGCAATATTTTTCAACAATGAAATTATCTCGAACGATTCAAACGTTTGAAGAGCCACTCGGTTCTGATAGAAACCGATACCGCTATTAAATTTAACACGAAATATAATAACAACTCATCGGATAAATGGTTCCTGTATGTGGAAATCCGATCACCGAATGAAATATGTTATTACCTTAATCTGATGTGGAATTCGACATGGACATATTCATTCAATTTTAAAATCATGTATGGTTTTTGTGATACCACCGATTTCTAGATAGGTAACAAAATTATCGGTGGCTTCATTATTTAAAAACAACATTTTCTGCGACTGAATACATAGAGCTCAATGAAGAATTTCCCCGCGTTTATCATAATTCGGAATAAAATTAATGTTGATTTTTTTTAATCCACGAAGCTCTGAGCAAAAAACGGTTTCAAGTAGTGAACTAGATGCGACCATTCTTTGACGATCTCACAAATAAAAGATATTGAATTAATTAGTTTAAAAATAGTCTAGAGAAATATTTCATTAAAATGTTGTTTGTCAGAATTTATATTTGTTGATTCATTGAATCTTCGATCATAAAACAGACTAGAAGAATAACGCACAATCCTTGTCACCACAGTAGTTGTTTGAAACCAAAATCTAAATCAGTTACTAGGGTTACCTCATTCTTAAACAAGGTTAGCAACAACAGATTCCCCTAGCATCAGTACCTTATTGCTATCTTGAAAGGTTCTGAATTTGAATAAATTGACCTACTCACAAAATTATCGTATCCATTCTTCCTGAGACTGAAGGAAAACATTGTACCTAATATCGAAGTTTTCTGAAAATATACATATTTGATTCATTACTCGAATGATATTAGATTTAATTCACTGTCACAACTATATTGTTTATTTTCTGGCAATATAAAGTTTCAAGAAGTCGAACTTGAGAAATATAATATCAAACATGTTGTTATTACTTTTCAATTCCACTAAATATAGGCTTATCTACTATTCTAATCATTTTCTTAGCCCAACCATTTTATCACTTGTAGCGAAATGATGCGAGCAAACTCTAGCGTCTCTTGAAATATTCTGTTTCTTGATCATATTTTTACATATATCGACTAACTTTTCATCTCGGGGAAACCCGAGAATGTTTTCAAATTACCAAAAATCGTTTTGCATATGAGGGGGGGTGAATAATGTTTATACAACGAATGATACGACACTGGGTAACTCAGTTTTAAATCGTCTCTTACACATTCAACAGCATTTCACCATCCTTTAAGTTCGATTTGAACAGCATAGACAAGATTTCTAAGTAAAATCCTATTCATATTTTCACACAAAACTGGAAATATGCCTTTCAATGAACCATCAAACAAAATTTGATTTGAAAACGAGACATTTCGCGCTCTCACTGTCAGCGTTCGGTTGATTATCGGTTGAACGAAATTAGCGGTATTGGCGCATTCACCAAAAATGTCGCAATCTCCAGAAAGACGTGCTATCTATTAACCACTTATATATAAATGAGGCACTATATTATATGACGAACATTGAATAAATAGTTTTTCTATTTTGGTTGTATAATGAAGTCATTGTGCAACGCAAATGCGTGCCTCTATTTCGATACGCATTTTTTATTATTCGGAGATTGGTACAATCGAACTGTCAAATGGAAGTCAGAAGAGTTAGGCCCAGCTTACTTCTGAGCGATTTGGATTTGGTGATACTATAGCAGTGAAAAACTCAATGTTTTAATTGGTAAATTTCAATTCAGAGTGTAATTTGATTTAAATTGACAAATAAAAACAATAACAACATTGAATTTTCCACCGCTGATGGTATCGCAAAAATAAAAATCGCTCAACTGTAAACTGGGCTTTACGCTTGTGTGTCAGATTTTAATTATTTCAATGTCATCATTGTTACCAATCGAAGATGTTTCTGTAATTCATCGATTTTAAATTAACTTTTTTTTCAAAATAGAAGAAATTACATATGATACACGTTTTATAAGACACGTTGTCGCACTTGTTCACTTGGAGCACTCTTCAGTCGCTTCGCTCGTCGTACTCCAAAAAACGCGTGCGACAAAATAGCGTCTCATAAAACTTGTATCATAATATACTATTTTGATACACATAATGAATCATATAAGTACCAACAGAAGGATATATTATATGTTTGGGAACCTTGAAAAAATGTGGTCTTGGGATGATTATCACTTTCAAATGTTACGATGTGGCAACCTCTGTAGGGGAAAAACATATTAATATGAATTTCATGTTGGCTTCAGGCAACTTGGGGTGTTCTACTACACTATTCAATCAATCAATCAATCAATCAATTCATTTATTGTTTAAGCAAAACATACAGTTTCATAAACAAGGAATTCGGCTATTAAGTGAAGTAAGTATTATGATATAAGATAGAAACAGAGAGAGAGAAAAAAGTCTGAACCAAATCAGATAACATAAGCAGCTATAAAAATAAGAAAAAAAAAACATTAACCATATCTCTAGTTAAGTATAAATATTCCACCACCTACACATGTATTTTTCCAGTTATATTTATATAATTTCTCTATAAGTATGCAACAGACCAAATAACATCGATGTAATAAAAAAATTAAAGCTCCATTGAGGGCACTTTCCAAAGAAGATTGCATCTCTTCGCTATTTCACTCGAAGCTTCTGCGACGTCTAAGCTTCGCGCAAAACAAAAACGGAACACATTGCGAGAACTCGTCCTGCGGTTATTTCCTTTCAGGGATTTTCATTCCGTTTGTTGTGCCAGGCGATTTGATTCGGAATGGTGAGTTTTCATTTCAAGTTGGAATCTAAAGGCGGAATAATTTCGCTGATGTTGCTGGTTAGAGTGGTTAGACCACGAAAAATGGGATTTTTTTTTCTGTTCGGATCGCCGAGAAACTAGATCTTTATTTGGATTTACATCAACAGATGGGTAATATAGGAGTTCTGGCGCATTTTGAACACATTTCCCGTGTTGTTCTTTCTTGATGATATTTCAGATCAGAATAGAAAATAACGTCAAATTGACGCGAAGAGAAATATTTTGAGAAACCGTGATAAAATTTCTACTTAGCAATCTTTGCCAGAATATGCGCGTATAAAGGGTGGGAGAAGAACATGATTTGGAAAATTCATTTTTTCTATTTTGGTTGTATAATGAAGTCATTGTGCAACGCAAATGCGTGTCGAAATAGCCTCTATTTCGATACGCATTTTTTTATTATTCGGAGATTGGTACAATCGAACTGTCAAATGAAAGTCAGAAGAGTTAGACACAGCTTACGTTCTGAGCTTTTTTGGATTTGGTGATACTAGCAGTGAAAAACTCAATGTTTTTATTGGTAAATTTCAATTCAGAGTGTAATTTGATATAAATTGACCAATAAAACGAATAACAACATTTAATTTTTCACCGCTGATATTGCAATAATCAAAATCGCTGTAAACTGGGCTCAACGCTTGTGCGTCAGATTTCAATTATTTCAATGTTTTTTCATCATTGTTACCAATCGAAGATGTTTCTGTTATTTATCGATATTAAATCCATTTTTTTTTCTTCAAATCAATGCAAAATAGAAAAAAATTGCATATGACACACGTTTTATAAGACACGATGTCGCACTTGTTCACCAACAAACAACACGTGCGAAAAATAGCGTCTTACAAAAATTGTATCATAATATACTATTTTCTACAACTTTTTAACAAAGCTTTCAAATCTCATGACAAAGAAACATGTTCATAAAAACGTGCGTCATAATATCCGGGCTTTCTATTTAGCATTTGAAGTTTTTCATTGAAAACAAGTATTAAATATCGATGAATAGCAGACATATCTTCGATTGGAAACAATGATGAAATTTAAATAAGTATTCGAAATTTGACGCGCAAGCTTAAAGCCCAGTTTACTGCTAAGCGATTTTGGTATTTGCGATACCAACGTCGAAAAATTCAATGTTATTATTGTTGATAGTGGCCAACTCAGATATAATCACAATCTAAATTGAAATTTATCAAGAACGACATTGCATTTTCCACTGCTAGTATCACCAAATGCAAAATCGCTTAGCAGTAAACTAGTTCTAACTCTTCTGCCTATTATTTGACAGTTCGTTTGTATATACCAACCTCCGAATAATAAAAAAGCGAATCAAAACAGAGGCTATTTCTATATGCATTTTTTATTATTCGGAGGTTGGTACAATCGAACTGTCAAATCAGAAGTCAGAAGAGTTAGCTGATCGATTTTGAGTTTGGTAATACTTACAGTAACAAACATAATGTTCTTATTTTATTTGATTTGAATTGATCAATGAAAACAATAATAAAATCGCATTTTCCATCGCTGGTATCGCAAAAATATAAATCGCTCCACAGTAAACTGGGCTTTAGGCTTGTCAGATAATAAATATTTCAATGTCATCATTGTCACCAATTGAAGATGTTTCTGTTATTTATCGATGTAAAATATTTTTTTTTAATTCATCACACGATCGCAACTAAATTTGTTGAATATTTCCAATATTTTTTCAAGTACGAAATAAGTCAATTTTTCTTTCCATATATTGAGTCCTATAGGGAATTTGCAACAATCTTATAATAAAACAATGGGTAAATCTTCGTTTATCGCCAATGAATTTGAAAAAAATTTTTGGTGGAACTTACGTATTTTGACCTCCTGATCACGAATCTGAAATCAAAAGTTGGCGGTCTCAAGTATTTTCGAAAATACGGACTCATTTTGTCTCAAAAATGTACCATTTGACATCTCCAATTTGTACTATTGAAAATAAACAAAATTCACCCTTCTTTGAACCAAAATATCACATACGCTTGCATTTGTTTCCAACACTTTTTTGCATAAAAAACTGTTATTAAATACAAAAATTCACCCTTCTTTAAAACGTACACAAATGATCTTTTTCCACTGATTTTCTGGTTATTTTTATTTATGATGTTGGCAACGTCTTACTATGAGATGAGCCAAACAATTACATTGCCAACATAAATCACACAAATTACCAGAGAATCAGTTGTTTTGTTTACGTTTTGAATAAGGGTACATTTTTAGAAAAATAATAGTTTTTCCTGCTGAAAAGTGTTGGAAACAAGTAAATATATGCGTGCATAGTGTTTTTCGAGACAAAATGGGGCCGTTTCTCCGAAAATACTCGAGACCGCCTCGTTTTGACTTCAGATTCGTGTACAGGGGGTCAAAAAACGTAAGTGCCACCAAACATTTTTTTCAAATTCATAGGAGACTATTTGCGACTTTTGCTCTTTTCATTCGGCCACATCTCGCTTGGCGCTTTTTGCCCATGCCCGCCCTATATCTCCCTTGAGGGCTCTCATTTTCTGCAACTCGCCCATGATCTGACACCGTGAAATGCACACGTAGTACGTATTTCTGTGCCATCGACATGAATCGACAACGAGCAAAGCGAATGCGGTTGCCCGCCGAATAATTCACGATCCGCGCGCGGAATTTTCCGGTGATTTGGCCGGACGTGTCGCCTCCCGGAGTCCGGAAAGCTCGATCCGGGTGGCGGTTTGTTCCGGGGTGGACGTGGATATGGGAAAGTTTCCTTCGAACTGATTTTCATGAAATTATCGCATGTAATACAACAAGTGTATTAATGATTATCGAAACAAAAATTCCATCGATTTAGAGAAACAAATCATGTTGCTTGGAAACTACACGAGCGCACAGCGCGAGTGTGGTTTCCCAAAGCAACATGATTTGTTTCGAAAAAGAGAAGGAATTTTCGATAATCATCAATAACACAAGTTGTATTTGTTCAGATTATTTCATGAATAAAATCAAAGCCATTTCGATGATTTTCTATTTTAAACGTACAGTTTATGGAATTAATTATTTTGATTATGCATTGCAGTTCGACACAAGATTCGTTATGCAACCAACAATACATTTATGCCATTGTATGATGTAGGCAAGATTACCTATGCACTAGGTACTACTGAGCTAAGTTCATTATGATTGTTGTCACAATTTGTGTGGTTAGGTTACATTAGATTAATATTCTAATATTTCTAATTCTATTAATGCTGAAATTGTCTAAAATTTGTGGAAAATGAAGTGGATACATATTAATAGTGTGTGTTTATCATGGTTCAGACGAAAATTTGGTGTAGTGGCATTCATTTATTCACCAGGGAATCGAAAAATACTATGACAGATTGCAACTAGTGAGTCGTTGTTTAATTAAAACCCTACTGCCTTACTGCCTACGAATCAGAAAGCGAAATACAGAAACGAAAACACAGCATGTAGGTATCCAATAGCCAATCAGGAGCCGAAATACAAAATCGAAAACATGGTGTTATTGCTTATCAACACAATCATTTCAACCAATCAAAAATGTGTATTTCAGCATGAATGAAATAATCGTTTCAATAACAAGTATTATGTTTCTGCTACACAGAAAAAAAGGATCTCTTGAATCAAAGTGTAACCGCATTCACTCAAGAGATTGGTAATCTTGAATAGGTCCAACAAAATCTTCTTGACTACTTAGGATCAGAAAGTTTTGTGTCAAATGTACACTTTCTTATTGAAAAATGTGGTTTGGTTGAGGCAAGAATTTTTTAATGTTGTTGTGAAACAATTTTCTTCGACCTCTCAAGGAGTGTTATGTGTATTGAAATGTGTTTTTGACTGCCAACTTAGTTGCAGAGCAACCCTCGAAGTCTCATGAAGACTTGTATGAGTAAGACAGACGGGGACCTCAGCTTTTTAAGTGTCATCCTAAGCACTACTCGGTTGGTTATCGTTGAGAGTCCGAAGGATTGTAATCTAGGTACCAAAAATGTTCCGTTGGCCACACCTATCTTCTGCCGCTAAACGATGCTACAGAGATAAATAAAATTTCCAAAAACCGGATTCGAAACCGGATTCGAACCGGGACTCTCTGTACCCAAAGGGCAGCGCCTCAACGCACTCAACCACCAGACCACTATTGTTGAAGATTGTACACAGAAAAAAAAGGATCTCTTAAATCGAGTTGTAACCGCATTAACCCAAGAGATTTGTAATCTTGAATAGGTCCAACCAAATATCAGTTTGATTTTTCGACAAAATCCTCTTAGGATCAAAAAGTTTTGTGTCAAATGTACACTTTCAATGTTGTTGTGAAACAATTTTCTTGGATGAAGCTGATTTCTCAGCACATCTGAACAATGATCCTCTTGATTCAAGAGGAATCACTTTTGATCCATTCTTATTGACCTTTGAAGGATTGCATGCCGATAATTGAAAATGCTTGTCAATCTTAATCAAACTTCTTATCGACTTTGACAAGTAGGGTCAAAATTAAAACTATTTAGGTATATATCTTGTTGTTTCTTCATGTCAATTATTGCGATTTGGAAAATTCAAAATTTCAATTCAATAATGTACTTTGTAATATAAGTTTCATCAGTTTTATCATTTTTAATTTGCATTTTGTTTTCAATAAATGAATATATGTTTTGTTATAATATTCGAATATGCTTTTCACAAATAAATACGTTTCAAGATTTTGAAGTTTTTTGTTTTCTTGACAAGAAATCTTGGTATTGATATAAAGTTTCTTGTCTTGTCTGAAATCAAAATTAGTTCTTGCCTTGATCTTTTTATGATTTCAAGAGATCTTGAAAATTTCGAGAACTTGGCGATCCCTACGACGCACAGCACGTGACCTCATATTTGGCGGGAATTTGAAAAAAGTTGTCAGTGGTGCCAAAAAATGGGTGAAATTGACAAGATATCATATAGGAAAAATATGCTTGGAATCCAACAAGGACCCCAAATATCAAGTTTGGAGAAAAAATCAAAAATATAATTTTTATTCCTCTACCCTAACTGAGAAACATTATATTTTTGTTTTATCTGAAAACAGCTTCAATAACCTGAATAACATAAGGTTGGGTCAAACTAATCACATATTTTTGGAATAGACATTTTGCAGAAGGTTAACATAAATGGTACCTATATAATTACATGAAAATTACAAGGTATTTGATCCTAACATGAGGATTTTTTTAAATTCGAAAGGATTGAGTATACATGCTGACTAATGATGAAATAAACGTTAAAAATATTCTCATAAGATTTTATGCAATTTTACTAAAAAGTGGAATTAATTTTTTTCATTGTTTATTGATAAATTTGAAAGCTTTTGCCACTTAATATTACCTATTTTATATCCGCGGCTTTCTTTTGAATTCGTTACTCACGAGAAAACTTTGATCAAGCAACGAAATACATTATTTTTTGTACAATTGGTTAACAAAGTAGCCTTTAACGCAAAATTCACGTTTTCCGAGGAAAAGTGAAAGCATTTGCGCTCGTGAGCGAAAATGTTGAAAAAAAAACACTCGCCTCTACCATTTTGTAATTTTAATCATTATAACTTCGTTCTATAAATTTCTGTCCTAATATTTCCAATTTTGAATTGAATTTGCCCATACTCATCAAACTCACCATTTTAATTTCAAATTTTGACAAAGGTACTTATTTTCAATAGGATGGAACCATAATTACAAAACTCGTCAGCCATATTGAAGCCACCATCTTGGATTTTTCACTTTAGACCAAATAACTTTATAATCCCCGAAGAGATTAAGGAGGATGGATTCTCGAGGAATTCTCGGTATTTTCTGAAATCAATAAATTAACTACCAATTAGAGCGAACCGACTCCGCTCGAAGGCATGTTTCGGTAACTAATGGGATAAGTATACGGGGTGACCAGTAATTACCCGATTTACGAGCTCAAATACCTACATCGTATTAATGGATTAAGACTATCTATCGGGTCAGCTATCTATTACTTTATATCGATCGACAGGCCAGAGACCAATTAACCGACTATATTGTACTGGGTAGGTAATCGACAAACACAGGGTGTACCAGAGAACACAGGTCAATTTGAAGGCATTTCTTGTTGACATCTTTTTTTTATGGTTGTGGTTATCACGAAAAGGGATATCCTGTTATGTTCAGAAAACATCGTGTGAACCAAGGGAAAGAAGGTAGGAGTTTGTGTTTTTCTTAAATTTCTGGAGATCGTATGCCTCTGGGAATACCTCCCTAGGCAATGAGTTCCAAAGTCTCGATGTTCGTTGGATGAACGAGTCTTTGGAAAGGAACGTTCTGCAGGTCTCTAAAGTGACCACGAAGGGGTGTGAAGACTGAACTTGACGGGTTAATCTCGAAGAGGCTGCTAATGGAGGAATGATTGTTGATATTTCAGAAGAGCATCGCCCATGAAAATATCTATAAAAAAGAGATAAATCGCCAACTTTTCTACGGTGTTCCAGAGAAGTGAGCGAGTTTGTAAGCGAGGCATCACCGACGAGACGAATTGCCTTTTTTGGACAGAATCCAACAGTTTCAGGATATGTTTAGGTAGGTGCTGCACTCAAAATATGGGAACAGGAACTAGGAGTGAAATAGCCTCGGAAATAACTCTTGGGTCGAAACAGAAAACCACCCTAGAAGCCTCTGAAGGTCACCAAAATAGTTGAAAATCGAAGTTTTATTGCTTACAAATAGAATGAAACAACAGCTATGAAAACTCTTCACGAAGGTTTTTCAGCTCCAACTCGAGATCAAATGCATTTGCTCAACACTGCATGATAGATTGTAACCGATTTCACCGACTCTATGATTTGTTTATTACCGAATTTATGACTCCATTCAATTGTTTCAAAGAGCAGTTATTTCATCGCACATAAACATGAGTTATTTCGCAATACCACGAAGAAACTTCCTGTGTATTCAAATAAACACAAATCGCATATAGCAGTCTGAACGTGCTTTAAATTTCCCAAAACAGGAAGATAAAATAAATCTAGCATGACTTATATGACGGCATTCCATCCCAATATTTTTTGGTAGTTTGGAGCTCTAGTTCTTTTTTGATAGATCCGAATGCGAGTAATAGCTTATGGGGAGAAGCGCTCAAATAGGGAAGGTTCGACCTCGTTTCTCATTGGTATAGACGCCAGGCAAGTGGTAAGTTGACCGTACGGCTGTGTATAAACAGTAAAATAAAATATAGCTTTGACGAGATTGACTGTTCAAGTCTCATTTCTATTATATTCACTGTGAGTTCCATTTATGAAGATGTACAATTCCGATAATCGTAGGACACGATTTTGATTCTCAGTAACACTTTTTTTAACAAGTTTTCATATGCAGCCGTTACCGGTCCACTAGCCACCAAATCCGTATCGGCTATTTTGAAATATCGTAAATTGTGAATCAACAATTCAGTTCATCATTATTTACCGATACATTGAATAATCATGACAGAAAACTCTCACTGTCATTGAAACTATAAACGGCAAAAAATTTCCAGTGTAATACCATGTTCCTTCCCGAAGAGAGAAAGGAAAATGTCTGCAAATCGTTCTAGTTGCTATGGTAACGATACAAGATATTGTCTTTTGATTAGTCGAAAATGTTGAAATTTTCATTCGAACTTTCGAAGATACGACACTGAGTTAGCAAGTCGACCATTTTTGTTTACCTGTGCCGTGAGTCACCTTTCAGTTCATCAAAAAACCTCTCAACTTTTTCACTTTGTTGAATTTTTAGACGATTTTTGTGCGTTCGTTGTATTACCTGTACTATTGATGATTCTGATTTATGATCCAGAATGTATCACGCTGTTTTTGAGTGTTCTCTATATTGGTGTTGATGCCATCCATGGGAGAAATAAAAATATATTTAACATAATTTCAACTATTTCACTTTGAAGACTATGTATTTTGGATACTTGATTCTGAGTTGAGACTGATAACTTCTGTTAGCAGATTGTGCCCTAATCTTAGAATTCCGGCGTTTTTCGATCTTGGAATAATAGTTTATGAATGTTTGAATCAATCTGAGCCTTCCTCTAATAAAGTTGAGGATTATTTCAACATAGACCAGTGAACCGCGTACCAATAATAGTTCCCGTCATAACATCAACATAGCATGATGAGATCGCTCTCTGTTACTCTGTTCCTACAAAGATTCCATTTTCCACCAGATCCACATACAAAAAAAAAATCACCAATAAACCGCGCCCCACTCATCAGCCGCAGCAGATTTTTATGTGACCCAGCAGAGGCAGCTGGACCCAACGATGACAATTTCTTTTGCATCCTAAATACTCTTTTTCCCCCGAAACACGTAACAACGAACATGCCCACAGCAAAACAATGCGAGCACATGTGTCGCGATGCGGAGTAGTTTGCCGATGTGCATTAAAGCCTTTTTGCCCCAGTCCTCGACCGTAGAGCAATGCCATGACAAGCGACAGATGTTGGCGATAGCCAGTCTCCATACTGGACCGCATGGGGTGAGGCAGAGTTGGTCTTGATTACGACTTTTTTTGGTGTGATTATTACGGAGGATACAAGAAGGGGTAGCCCGACGTAGAATCAATTTCTACAATCGAAAAAACCGAAATCGATTTTTTTTCTACAACCTGTTGACAAAGTAGTCTTTGACGCTTTCGAAGAAAATTTGACTTCGCAGTTAGTTTGTGCTTGAAAAATGAGCGAAATACAGCATCTTTCCTTTTTTCATGTGCTACTCTAAACCCGTCAAATTTAACATTTTTTTCGAAAATCCTCAAAAAATCAGTTTTTTTTAAATTTCGGAAAATGCCACATAAAAAATTTGCTCAGTTTCCAATTTCATACATTTGTTGCAAATTTTGACTCTCTACTGTCACTTTTTTAAATTTTTTTAATTTTTCGAATATTTCGCTCTATCGATTCGAACGAAACATGATTCAAATTTCATAATTTTGATGAATATGAGACTTCAATATCATATCTTGCACAGGAAATACCCACATTGGCCTGTTACCAGAAAATTAAAAAAAGCATCTCCAGAAATTCGTCTTTGTTGTTGCAAAGTTCATCTAGTTTTTTCATTTCATTGTTAAACTGATGTGGATTTTCAATGTCAGTAATCGAATACACTCGTTTTTTTTAATATATTTTTATCCAGTTTGATTATTTTTCTGCCAATAATTCAGTTACAAACAAACCCGAAAAATCATACTTTTCTGTAAAGTAAACAATGATCTACAATTTCATATCTATTCAAAATTTGTACTAGACATGATATAAAATTTCGTGATTTCAAACAATACAAGAGTAATGCAACATCTCGGGACTCCAAATTTGGAACAAATGTATAAAATTGGAAACTGAGCAACTTTTTTTTCTGGAATTTTTCGAAATAAAAAAAACTGAATTTTTGAGGATTTTCGAAAAAAATGTCAAATTTGACAGGTTTAGAGTAGCACATGAAAATAGGAAAGATGCTGTATTTTACTTATTTTTCAAGCACAAACTAACACTGCGAAGTCAAATTTTCTTTATATTGTTATGAACTGCTGGCATTTCCGAGAAGGTCGGAAATCATTTGCTCGACGCGTGACTCACAGCGGTCGCAGACGCACCGCTATAATTAGCGGATGATTCATTGCCGTCGAATATGAAAAGTGCTTCCAGTTTGTTCCTGTTCTTTCTGGACAATGATGTTTTTACCTATATAAGATCCGCGGTTTCGCGGACAAGTTAGTTATAGTTTGGAAAGAGTTGAGATTAGAAAGAAAGCTAGTACAGTGAACATTGAGATTTGTAAAGCGAATATCGTTGTGATTTAACTAAGTGTTTATTGAGTTCTATTAAGTGTGTTTAGTGAAATTAATTGTTCAGTTTTGTACTGAGTGTTTTAAATTCACGAACCCAAGTGGAAATAACGTAACAATATCTATTAATATCCATATGTCACGAACTTTATGTGTGACACTGTATGTTTATCGTTTAACGAAACATGTAATGTTGATGATTTGATTGCTTTTTTCAAAAATATCGCTGACGTTTTGTAATTTTATATATTATATCCTTGAATTGCGATAGTTAACATGTTTCCAAAAAATTGTTGTTCGAATAAAATGATTTACGAAAAATTGTTTTTCGAAAAATTAATTTTTCGAAAATAAGTATATTCGAAACTTTGTTTTTCGAAGAAAATGATTTACGAAAAACTGTTTTTCGAAAAAATGTTTTTCGAAAATAAGTGAATTCGAAAATTTGTTTTTCGAAAAATTGACCGTTCGAAATTTCGTTTTCGAAAACTTGTTTTCGAAAAAAAATCATCGACCCAAAAAAACTCATACATGAGGACATCACAAAACAGAAAAAAAAAACATCGCACGAGAGCATCATCTATCAAAGCTAGGCCGGGCACGATAAAACCGTCAGAGATCGACAAGACAAACGTCGAAGGGAATACGCGAAAAATACACTCCGGCCCGCAAAATAAAAGGCGCGGCGGCGAGAAAAACGCCGTCCCGTACTTTACGCGCTCGGCACAAAAAAAAAAGTCGGCCCCGCCTGAAAGGTCCGGCCGATTTATTTGGCAGGTGTCGGGATTGATGGCGCTGGGAATTTTTGTTTCGCAAAAAGTGTCGACGGGGGCGGTGTGCAGTACAGGGTGAATTATGTGCGCCGATTTCTGATGGGGGAGGGTTTTTTTTCGACTGGCGGTCATTGTTTGGATCGATCGACTGTTCTATGAAGCGAAGAAGAATTACAAAATGTGATTCGTTGCATAGACAATAGTTTATTATGATGCAAGTTTTATAAGACGCGTGTCTTATAAAATGTGTGTAATATAATTTTTTTTTTTATTTTCATAATTTGAAGTCTTTTATTGTGATAAATTGATTAAATATCGAAAAACAACAGAAACATCTTCGATTGGTAACAATGATAACATTTAAATATTTTTTCCTACGACCACCTATGAAAACGTCAATAATCACACTGTTTTGTTGTTCAGAAAGTAGCTCATATCACCATGGTATTGTTTATTTGAAAGCAAAAAAGCACTAGTGTTGATATGAAAAATATCACAACAGTCGCATGAATTGATAGAAATTATTAGGTATATTGGTGGTACTCACTGTCAATATAAGCGTTCTCAAATCAAATCCATATTATTTATTGAAATTTCTGTCTCGTTTTGAATTATACCGAGAACTCTTTATCTATTAATTTCAATGTGTCTGATACATAACCTCTGAAATCACTTCAAAACTGGAACCTATACTTTTTGCTGGAACTATTTTGATGCTGATGACAGCGGGTGAGATCATTCAAAAGATTACGGCTACAATTTTATGCGCGGCTTGATGCTTCCATCAGTTTGATATCACAGTATCACCAACGAGAAGATTCTTTGGTATCACAGATGTTTACAAAGAGTCAAATACGCACTAACTCGAGTAACTCGTACGCGCTTGCGAACTACATACTTCTATGGTTCTGTATTCCTGGTTGCGTGATTACTGGCGCTAGCAGGCGTATGGTGTCAAGGTTGTTTATGTACGCTGGTGTCAATATCAATAAATTTTTTTCAAACTAAACCGACTCAATCAATCAGTAATTCACATAATGAGGAATTGTCGGAAAAGTAATCAAATATCATCTTGAATATGGAAATAAACAGTACTTGATATCGAATCAAAACCACCTGAAATTCTAGAGACCGCTCAAGTTACATTTTTGACAAGACTTCCCGCGAAATGAAAGTATTCGGAGTTGTAGGAAAAATAGTGTACAAAACTCGTTGGAAAGTGCATTTCCTTCACTCGTTACGTTTCCGCACTCACCGCTACGCGGCTCGTGCTAAACGACTACTCGTGTGAAATATGTCACTTTCCACACTTGTTGTGTAAGATACTATAAATCTGACGAACAAGCGTAAAGCCCAGTTTACAGCTGAACGATTTTGATTTTTGCGATGCCAGTGGTGAAAAATGCAATGTTATCATTGTTTTTATTGGTCAATTTGATTCAAATCACACTCTAAATTGGAGTTTACCAATAAAAACATTGAGTTTTTCACTGCTAGTATCATCAAATCCAAAAAAGATCAGAACGTAAGCTGTGTCTAACTCTTCTGACTTTCATTTGACAGTTCGATTGTACCAACCTCCGAATAATAAAAATAGCCTCTATTTCGATACGCATTTGCGTTTCATAATGACTTCATTACAGAACCAAAGTAGAACAATTATATATTTTCAATTATCATACTAAAAGTTACTAATATCTACTTTGAACAACTTTTTTGCACCAATGCAGAATATTATGATATACATATCAATTGTGGAAAGTGACCTATATGACCATTTGAATTTTTTCTTTATTTTCACGCGAAGCAATTTCAATGCGTCCTCTACAATTTCAGGTGGGGTCGCTTCTATTTCCATATTTTAGGCAACCCTTGAAAACTTTATCTACAATTCCAGATGTGAATAATTACTGAATTGTCTTCGTTTGCCAACCGACAAATGTGCGATGAAGAATATTACAAATTGGCGCCCGAGCAGGGACCTAAGAAAGGTAATGAAGGTCGCTGAAAAACAATTAATCACCTCAAATGTAAAGTGCAAACATCTGTAGTGCAAACCGTACTCTGTGGTCACAAGTTGTGGATAATGTTACCTGCAATAATTGACATCATCAGCCATACAGTAAAAATAGTTCCAGCCACGATAAGTCCATAATTTTCATCAAAGTGAATTCAGAGGTTATGTCCGTACATGCGAGAGTGTTCTTTCATTTCAAATTTCAACACGTGTGATTCTTTATTTCAAACTACTATACCATGGTGTCGCTTTGATACGTGGTCGTAGAAATAGCATATTTTTTGCACCATGCTATGATGTTTGCAGCTCAAGACGAAGTCTACGAGATTTTGTAAAAAATCCTCAAACAAACCATAAATATATCCATGTATCAACTGTGTTAATCTCAGATGATCTCACTTATCCTGAGTTGTCAATCTCTTGTCTCAAATAGATTTCGAGTCTATATGAATACAATCACTTGTGTTTATTGCCCAATATCAAAAATATAATGATCACCGATTAATTGCCTTGGCAGAAAACAACATGATTTATTAACAGTCATATTATTTTCATGACACATGTCAATAAAAACCATCCAGGTTACCAAGAATAGCTCTTTCATCATCTCCAATGAACTAACAACTGCATAAATCATACCATAACTCACGTTTTCGAGAAGAGTTTCCATATGCCTCTCTGTTAGCGAGATTGCTCTCTTGAAACCCGGATATCCAGAACAACGTATCAGCTTATATTTCTCCCATTTTCCTCCCTATGAATTCATGCTCCGCCTGACGTTCCCGAAACTTTCCACATTTTCTAATGGAAAAGGCAACTTAACTGGCGAAGTTCGAGGTAGTTATACCTATTTGCCCTCTCCCGTGTACCTCTTGTCGTCAGGTTCCGGGAAATATGAATCCGGAAACGGCCTGGATGACTCGGATACTTCGCAGTCGCCCCTGTAGTGGAACTCTTCCGGAATAATGATAATTTTCATGCTCCAGAGGTTAAAAAAACTTTCCGCCAGAGAAAACTCGTAGTGTCCACACTAGTACGATAATTTCATCAAATGTCCCATTTTCCTATTTGCTTCCATAGTTCCTTGAATTTAGCCTTGGTCTACTAAACTTCCCGCCAAACGAAAGTGAGTGGGGGTAGGTTGCGCGGTTGCGCATGCGGCCTCTGATTGGTCGGGCGAGGAGGAGCAAAAGTGGAAGGAGTAGGGGGTCGCATAGGTAACGCTACTTCTACTCATGGAAATAGTTACCAGCGGTTTCACTGCACGTGATGCGATTTCTGGATAGAGAATATGGAAATTGATTGTCTACTACATACTTTAGAGAATTCAAATGTCAAATCAGTTGACAAAAATAATTCAATTTTCAATACCGAATACTAGATCACACTCAATTTCAATCTTTTAAAGATCATTTAGCAGAGTGATGCAGTAATAATAAAAAAGTGAACGATTATTTTCTCATGAATATCAGCGATTCGAGTCAAAAAGAGTACACTCACATCGATCCAATACATACAAATTTCAACAAAAATAGTTCGCAAACAGTCACCTCTGTGAAAAAGCTGGGCAGCGTGCCAAAATTCAGGATGAGTACAGTTTTGTGTTCTGTTACAATGCTTGCATCCTAAAAATATTCGGGAGGTGTAGTTTATGACTCAACAGAACAGGGTATATATATATGGTTAGTTATACGACTTCAAGTGTGAGAAAACATTAGCCAGAATAAATAGATACGAAGTTATAAATTTATTGATGACACTAATGTGGATTTGGGAAACTCTTGACATTGGAAATTTTCAGGAATATTGTTAATAAAACAACTATTCTTACCCATCATTAATTGTGCTATACGTAGAAATACAGGGTGATACAGTTATTCATCGATGTATTCAGTATTACTTATAATTGCACATCAATACTGCAAGATGCTACGTTGTGTTGTAACATGAAATTTTGACTTTTCCTGATGGATTATATGTTTCTCTCTTTCCATTCTTTGATTTTGTAAAGAACAAGAAGTTTTTGGTTGATAGTTCACATCTTCGAGTCTCGAGACAGTACGTGACCAGGATTATATCCTTGGAACTCTGGTAAATTTGAACTGGTTGGGTGATTCTATGACAGATCAATCAGTTGGTAGTATTGGGATCAGTTTATCACAAGGTTCACAAATGTCATTGCGCAAGAACCGATTTAAATCTAAAATAGTTTTTTTGAATGGGTTTTCGAAAATATCTGCACAGGATACGAGGTCCGATTTCCGGCTCCTTCTTCGTGCCTTGAAGTTTTTCATGTGAGAAGCACCTCATGAAAATGAGAATGAAAAAAGTTTCGGATTCTTCTTCGAACCACCCTTTGGGTAATTTATACTTATAAAATAGTGGGGCTATCCCATTAGACGGTAAGGATTTTGTTCTTTTTCACTATGGAGATGTACCATGGACATTTTTTTGGTGTAGTTGTAGATTCTTCGATTTCGTCGGCATGTCTGCCATTTTGTGACCTCTAGGATGGATTAAGGAGAGCCGTCCAACCAGAATTAAAATTTCTTTAGAGTTGAACTAAACTTGGAGATGCATTTCAGCCAATTCTAAAGTTTATGTTATTTGGGAATCTTCTGGAGTTGATCCGAAAAGTGCTGTTATCAGGAACCTTCTGGAGTTGAGCCGAAAGGTGCTGTTTTTCTGGAACCTCTGGGAACTTTTCTGGGGTTGAGCCGAAAGGTGCTGTTTTTCTGGAACCTCTGGGAACTTTTCTGGGGTTGAGCCGAAAGGTGCTGTTTTTCTGGAACCTCTGGGAACTTTTCTGGGGTTGAGCCGAAAGGTGCTGTTTCCTGGAACCTCTGGAGTACCATACCCAAATAACCCATGGTTTGACATAGGAAACATAAGGTTGTACCATTTCATTTTGATTTTTTTCTTATATTTCAAAATTTCACTCAATAATAATATATACCTATGAGTTAAGAAATATTACTTCACATCAAAACGCTGTGAACTCATATATGTTGGCCAATATATAAGGGGGGTTTATTATAGATTCTAGAAGTAGAATATCTGGTTATTATGTGGTGAGTATAATTCTCACATTTGGAAATATTGTGTTCCATTGAAAGTTAGCTCAAATCTGAGTATATGTTTACATCCCTGTACCAAAACATAGAATAGGCTGAAATTAAACTACCTCTTAGTTCATAGGTGTGTTTTTCTTTGAATTTTCAGGTATATCAAAATTCTTAATATTTAAAAATATCCATAGATTATATTTCTTAGTTCAATAAGATCAGACTAAGTGGCGCCCTCTATATTAAGTTTTTTTGAGTAAAATTTGAACTCACACCTCTTGCCACCAGACAAAAGAGCTACCCTGCCTATCTTATCCTCTATTAAATATTAATAAGGATAGGGAAGGTTACAGTGTTTTCATCTGGAAGATTCGAGATCTCTGTATACAAGAACATCATTGATTGACAAAGTTCGATGGCGGTTAATCTCACTCCATATTTCGCATCAATCCTACCCCATCTGTGATTACTTCCCGGGTGTAATCAATCATGCTTCTCTTCTCTATGAAAACTCGATACTCCAATTCACCACATCCAAGTGCATCAACTCTGGCAGTTTCTCCAAAATGTCGACGTACTCCTTGAAGTTGCAAGATTTATCGGGATATCTGTCTCTCACCTCTGACCGATGGGGCATTGATCGATTGGGAGTTTATGGGACTGAAGCGAGTAGACGTTCAACTTTGTCGTCATCGACAGGAATATCTGGATCACGAAGTGAATGGGATTTTTCAACAAAGTACGGGCAAACTTTCGTCATATAGTTTGCTACCACACAATGTTAGTTGTTGACGTCATCTCATCTAAAGAAATGGCTGTTGACGTCTTCACTAGTGATTTCTTCTATAGGCTTCTCAGTTCTAGAACCAATCATGCTGAAAAAAAGCACCTTCGCAAATTCAGGAAGGAGTACTTCTGATTCTTTCAGTAGTCACCATTCAGGTGTTTGCTGGAATCTACACAGAAAAAACGGATCTCTTAAAACAAATATATATATATATATATATATTCTTGAATTGTATCATCTTCCGATGAGAATAATAATCTCAGATTGACCAGAAAGTTTTTTTTTCAACTCATCACGTTGTTTGCCTGTTTACATGAATTTTCTTGAATTGGTTGAACTGAATCTTCCGCACTCCTCACCTCAGAATGTGTTTTGATGACGAAAACGAGGCGAATATGCGCAGTCCGCGCACTGTCCGCCTCAGAACCAGCTAGACAACGCCAACAATAACGCCGTTGGCCGCCATTTAAGACTATCAAGAGATACATTGTGACAGGTTACTGATGTGAAGTTTTCTTTGATGGTACTTGTGTTCCTATAGTGCAGAGTGCAGGCTCGCGAATTCTTTATAACTCAAGTTCTCAACATGGACGTAAAAGGTTTCCTGAAAGCAAACATCTAGAACATATGTGGACATGGCGTCGTATCACTCGCACTGTTGGGTGTTAATAATGCTTCGTTTTGTGTTGTCAGTTCATGTTAATGTGCTTGAAGTGATAATTAATTGCTGTATCAATACTGCAGCCCCAGTTTTCGAAAAAACTACAGTATTTTTCATTTTCAATTATTGGCATGCAGAGTTGCAATCCTTCAAAGGTTAATGAGAATGGATCAAAAGTGATTCCTCTTGAATCAAGAAGATCGTTGTTCAGATGTGATTTGAAATCAGCTTCATCCAAGAAAATTGTTTCACAACAACATTGAAAGTGTACATTTGACACCAAACTTTTTGATCCTAAGAGGATTTTGTCGAAAAATCAAACTGATATTTGGTTGGACCTATTCAAGATTACAAATCTCTTGGGTTAATGCGGTTACAACTCGATTTGAGGGATCCTTTTTTTCTGTGTACAATCTTCAACAATACTGGTCTGGTGGTTGAGTGCGTTGAGGCGCTGCCCTTTGGGTACAGAGAGTCCCGGTTCGAATCCGGTTTCGAATCCGGTTTTTGGAAATTTTATTTATCTCTGTAGCATCGTTTAGCGGGAGAAGATAGGTGTGGCCAACCGAACATTTTTGGTACCTAGATTACAATCCTTCGGACTCTCAACGATAACCAACCGAGTGGTGCTTAGGATGACACTTAAAAAGCTGAGGTCCCCGTCTGCCTTACTCATACAAGTCTTCATGAGACTTCGAGGGTTGCTTTGCAACTAAGTTGGCAGTCAAAAACACATTTCAATACACAGAACACTCCTTGAGAGGTCGAATCTGTGTGTGAAGTAGCTTTTGGATTGGATAAGGATAAGTCTTTTAGGTCGATATTCAACTAGTTTTACATTTGCCATTGGCAAGAAAGTTGCACGGAACTAATATCAGTGCAGCCCTTTCAATGCGGATTCACCCCAACCTCGAGCTATTACTGCCATTCAGCAGCATCAATACCGAAGCTAGAACAATGGGCGAACTAATTAGCTAAGCTAGAAATCTCCCTGGTAGGTCACAATGGCGTCTCTTGTTTCAGTGGTGAGTCTCAAATTTTCAAATCGAAGCAGGATCAAGCCACTCACTGATCGATCAGCTCACCAATTCATTGCTGTAGTTTTGCGAATAAATGAATAATCATTGAGGGGAATAGTACATTGTTTTCCTACGAGGTAAACATAATATTTTTCCGCAAATCGTTTAAAATTCGACAGATATTGATTGATTTAAAAAAAAACGCGATAATTTTATTCCCAAATAAATGGTGCTTTGAAATTCCTAATAAAATTACTTGGGCTACTATGGAAACGTATTGAGGTTGAATTGTCAAACTTGACGCTTATAAATTTCATTGCTGGTGTTCTCGAAAGTAAAATGATGAGTGATGATGAAATTTCCATTCCTGGGACTCCTCCAGAGCTGGTTGAGGCAGTGAATACTGCTTCATTAGAATTATTGCCAAAGAAATCAAGAGAAAAGTACGAAAATGCATACAGACGTTTTATGGATTATCGCATGAGTAAAAATACGAGTTCTTTCTCAGAAAATGTTGTAATGGCATACTTCCTAGACCTTTGTTTAAAGATGAAATCTTCAAAATTATGGGCCAATTATTCAATGCTGAAGTCAACCCTTGCAATTAAACACAATGTAGATATATCTACATACTCAAAACTTCGTTCTTTATTGAAACGGCAAGCTCAAGGTTATAGGGCAAAGAAATCTAAGATTTTAACGAAGGAAGAAATTGAAAAATTTATCCAGGAAGCTCCAGATAAAGAAAATTTAATGATTAAGGTAATTTACAAGGTTTTAATTTCTATTTAGATTGTACCTTTATTTATTTTTTAGGTGGCTGTAATATTTGGTATTTCTGGGGCCTGTAGAATGGATGAGTTAGTCCGAATGACTGTACACGATATAGAATTAAGACCTAGAATCTAAGCTTTTTTTTTTTTTTTTTTTTTTTTTTTTTTTTTTTTTTTTTTTTTTTTTTTTTAACCGCCAACTTAGTTGCAAAGCAACCCTCGAAGTCTCATCGAGACTTGTATGAGTAAGGAAGACGGGGACCTTACCTTTTAAGTGTCATCCGAAGCACTACTACTGATTCGAAAACCAACAAACCAAGATCATTTGTAATTAATCAGATCTACTTGAATGTTTATCGAGAGTATGTTTCTTTAAGACCAGAAAATATGAACAGTGACCGATTTTTCTTTAAATATCAAAGCGGAAAGGGTTGTAGACAAGTGGTAGGAATTCATCAATTTAGAAAAATGCCCAAAATAGTTGCTACTTATTTGAACTTGGTAAATCCGACAGAATACACTGGTCACTGCTTTCGTCGGTCTTCTGCAACAATATTGGTTGACTCTGGTGCCGACATAACTATAGTTTAAAGAGGCATGGCGGATGGAAGTCATCAAACGTTGCTGAAGGATATATCGAAGAATCGCTTAACAATAAGGTTGAGGTGGCAAATAAAATTTTCACAGTACAAAATATTCAACAAAATAACCCTACCACCCCGCATGTTGTCCAAAATGTTTCTCATAGTTCTAAAAGTGTTCCTCCAATGTTCAATAATTGTACTAACTGTCAAATTACTGTAAATATAACAAATTGATCTTGAAAATGTATTCAGCAATGACTTGATGTTTTCAAAATATAAATTAATTCCTTATAAGCAATGTGTTTTCAATCATTTATGTAGAACACTAACAACTGTACGGAAATATCATTTCCTCACAGTAAGGAAGTCCTGACTTTTTCTTCAAGAAATTTTGACAGGAATGTCAAAATTTCCTAGCGATTTGCGGAAAATAATTTTTCTTGTCGGCGTCTCCATTATTGAAATGCTGAAAGTAGACCTGCGGATTATCCACCTTGTCTTGAGGAACTTAACGAAATTGTTGAGTACGGATTAAAGTATTAGCAAAGTAGAGGGAATTGACGTGAAAGCTCGAGAAAATTGGAAGTGCAAAGTTGGCGTAATGAACTAGACAGACTTCTTTCTTGGAAGAAATTGTTTTAAAATGGATTTGAATAATTTCTGAAGTGGCCCTTTTCATTACCCGAAGCTTCATCGAATAAAATGCTAGTTTTTTTCCATTAAACGTATCTGGAAAGCTAAACGACTCGGGAGTTGGAAATTTTGTGAGGTTAGATTTTCTGAAATGGTTAACATCTTTCTCATTTCAGATAAAACACATTATATTCCATCAAATTTCTGAATTCCCAAACAAATTCTAGTATGACTTCACGTGATGTTTTCTATACCTGCGAATATTATTTATTTTTCAATTACATTCAGACTTTAATGTCAAAAAAATCATATCATATGGGCGTTGATAGATACAAGTGTGATATTTTTCTGAAACATAGTAGATATCTCGTCCTACCGATTCACGGAGTCGTCAAAAATATTACAGGGTGACCAAAATTTCAACGTCAAAATTGATTTTGTGGAATCAGAAAATACGAATTTTTCAAATGGAAACCATATAATTTCTGAACAAACTAAGATTCTAAACGATATGTGTGGACTGTCTATATATACCTAAAAATCCAACCTCAAAATACGTTATGACACTGTATATTAGGTATCTTACCACTAACGATGTTGGTTTCGATGGTTTCAATGATTTTTCCTGTTGTCGCTCAGACTTACCTGGAAAACAAGAAAAACGAACTTTTCATCGGGATTCTTCTCGAAATACGATAGAAAATGCACCGAAAATAACGCAATGTTTTCATCGTAAAATATCCTGAAAAGTAAGCTATTAAATATGTTTGAGACGCTGCCAAGAATTTAAGAATCTAGTTACAAGTGAGCGTGTGTACAATATTTTCCTGTGAACATTTCGAGTAAACAACTGCCAACGAGAAAATCTGGCTTGTATGATCAATATCGAAGTAAATTGTTATTTAATAAGTCGTGTACTGTATGGGTGAAAATATTTTGTTCACTGATATAAATAATGACTCTAGCATTCTGAGCAAATAACAATTCCAATGAAAAATTAAAGATTCTGTCGAAAATGAAAAAATATTGGAAATCATTTATGTAAGTCTTTCCTGCGATGAAAAAATGTGTAATCTGTGAAATTTTCGAAACTTTATATACCCATCCTCTATCATTGACTTGTTTCTGCTCCTGCTGGTATAAAATTCCGCGTTCATCCTTCCCTGAGGAAGTCGTAGAAGCAGAGGTAAAAATACTCGAAGAATTGATAAATTCCTTCTCCACGTGATTTATGGAAGTTGTGTGGCAGGAATGCAGGAATCGTCGAGAAAAGTTCGCAGTAATAGCAGGAATGAATTCGCGGTAATCAATAAGACCGGAATAGTTCCGAGATTTCCTCGTGTTCCGGGAATAAATCACGCGGATTTTTCATAAACACAATGTCGAGGTGAAATATGAGAATTTCAGCCATATCACGAACTCTCCACATATCACTCGGGATGTAGTCGTGATAAACTGATTGATTTCTCATTTTTTACTTTGGTGGCAGATTACCTATATCGACAACTTGTATATCAAACAGGTTGCACTTCAAGAAATGCTTCAGTATGAACTTTCCATCTTGAATAAAAAGTCCTTTGGTCTAACTTCGACTCCCTCTACTATGTAACAAGTGGGGAAAGTGATATATTTCGCTTAAAACGAGTGGAGGAATTGTATATTACACAAACAAGTGTGGAAAGTGACATATTTCACAAGAGTGTTCGTTTAGCACGAGCCGCGTAGCGGTGAGTGCGGAAACGTAACGAGTGAAGGAAATGCACTTTCCAACGAGTTTTCAACACTATTTTTCCTATGACGACTCCGAATACTTTCATTTCGCGGGAAGTCTCGTCAAAAATGTAACTTGAGCGGTCTCTAGAATTTCAGGTGGTTTTGATTCAATATCAAGTACTGTTTATTTCCATATTCAAGATGATATTTGAATACTTCTCCGACAATTCATCATTATGTGAATTACTGATTTATTGAGTCAGTCTAGTTTGGACAAATTTTATTGATATTGACACCAGCGTACATAAACAACCTTGACACCATTCACCTGTGCTAGCGCCAGTAATCACGCAACCAGGAATACAGAACCATAGAAGTATGTATTTCGCAAGCGCGTACGAGTTACCCGAGTTAGTGCGTCCTTGACTCTTTGCGAACATCTGTGATAACAAAGAATCTTCTCTTTGGTGATACTGTGATATCAAACTGATGCAAGCAGCAAGCCGCGTATAAAACTGTAGTCGTACTCTTTTGAATGATCTCACCCGCTGTCATCAACATCATCAGACATATTTTTATCAAAGAGAATTCAGAGGTTATGTATCATCGACACATTGAAATTAATAGATACCTAAAGAATTCTTGGTATAATTCGAAACGAGTAAGAAATTTCAATAAACAATTAGAATTTGATTTGAGAATGCTTTTATATTGACAGTGCGTACCAACTAATCTCGCAACTAATATACCCAATTATTTCTATCAATTCAGGCGAGCGTGTGATATTTTTCATTTCAACACGTGTGCTTTTTTCTTTCAAATAACAACAACAGGGTCGTAGGAAAATGCACTTTTCAACGAGATTTGTGCACTATTTTTTTAATGAGCATTCATATATCTTTTTGATTTCGCGGGAAGAAATTTCAAGCTTCTGTAAATTGAACGGCCTTTATAATTTCAGGTTACTGTCATTTCCATATCTTAGATAATGATTGAAAACTTATTTTACAATAATTCCAGATATGAATTTCTGAATGAGTTCTGTTTCCACATACTATTTCATTGATATTTTTGTCACCATACGCCTACTAGAAAAATGATTGCAAAATTCACCCATTATCCCCATTGTCGCCAGTATTCACGCAACTCAGATTACAGGCTTGAAATGATAATGACACTAACCGGAAATATATGTGAGAAGTGTTTTTCATTTGAGAAAAAAATTACAAATTGGCGCCCAAGCAGTAACCTGAAAGTTGAGAATCCGAAAAGAGGAAAAAACTCCAATAAATATGTGAATCTGCTGTGAGAGAACCAACCTCAACGGAAAACTCCCGACTGAAAAATGCCCTCGGGGCGCTCGAGGAAATGCATTATTCGAGCTCTGCGGGGGGTGGCCGTAAACTTTTCCTCGGAAAATTCCAAAATCGTCATTGCCAGCTGTTGCTAGACAGATCAAGAGTTGATGGGGTGGAAGTGACCGAGTAGCGCAACTTGGGGTCGAAAAAGTTTTCAGAGGGTGGCGTTATTATTCATGGAGGGTAATGTTGTGTGCATGGGAAACTGATGACTAGGGTTTTTCCGCGGGGATGATGAATTTCCTCTGGAATCGTTGCTGCGAAGCGAAAGAATATCGTCACTGTCGTTGACACCCTGTGTGTCGCAGGAAACCCAGCAGGATAGGTGTTCATCCGGCTGGGGTTCAGTGGCCTGAGGCATCAGGACGGGTCTTTGAAACACAGAAAAAAAGGATCTCTTAAATCAAGTTATAACCGCATTAACTCAAGAGAATGGTAATCTTGAATAGGTCCAACCAAATATTAGTTTGATTTTTCGTCAGAATCCTCTTGACTACCTAGGAACAAAAAGTTTTGTGTCAAATGTACATTTCCTTGTTGAAAAATGTGGTTTGGTTGAGGCAAGAATATTTCAATGTTGTTGTGAAACAATTTTCTTGGATGAAGCTGATTTCTCAGCACATCTGACCAATTATCCTCTTCATTCAAAAGGAATCACTTTTGATTCATTTTCATTGACCTTCATTTGAGGATTGCAACTCTGATTCATGTCGATAATTGAAAATGAAAAACACTGTAGTTTTTTCACAAACTGGAGCTGCAGTATTGATACAGCCATGAATTATTACTTCAAGCATATTAACATGACCTGACAACACAAAATTCAAGTATTCTCAACACCCAACATGGTGCCAGTGATACGATGCCATGTCCACATAATATGTTCTAGATTGTTTGCTTCCATGTTGAGTACTCGAGTTATAAATAATTCGCGAGCCTGCAATCTGCACTATAGGAACACAAGTACTACCAACAAAACTTCACTGTAACCTGGTAACAATGTATTTCTTTATAGTCCTAATGGCGGCTACGGCGGTTTGTTGGCGTTGTCTAGCTGGTTCGGCGGACAGTGCTCGGACTGCGCATCTTCGCTTCGGGCGCTAATTCCATGCTCGTTCTCTATGCTTATTGGTCGAGCTGGTCACGTGTTACATGCTTCCGTCATCAAAACACTACTCATAAGAAACGATATTCTTGAGCTGAGAGAAATAAATGCTTGACTGACATTACTCACATTGTTTTCTGAGGAGAAGAGTGCGGATGATTCAGTTCAACCAAATTGATTTCAAGAAAATTCATGGAAACAAGCAAACAGCGCGATTAGTTGTGAAAAGAAACGTTTTGGTCCATCTGAGAATATTATTCTTATCGGAAGGTTATACAATTCAAGAATATATATATATTTGATTTAAGAGATCCGTTTTTTCTGTGAAGGGATGAGCGAAAAAGTCTGGTAATCACGTGCCTGATGGGACCGATAAAACATGAAAAACTAGTGCAAGGACATTTATTGTATGGAGATAACTCGACTTGAGATGCTCCAAGGAGAATACCAGAGTTATAGTAGACGGTATAATATTGTCTGTTCACTCAAGTCCCAAATGTCTGCCAAGTTGAGGTCGCTACTTTATAGAAGTCGTTCGATGCTCATTTGTTTCAGTTTTTTCTCTGTCAGCGACCCAATTTTAGGTTGAAGTTATGTTCTTCTTTTTTTTCTAACTTAAGCACATGTTGTATGTAACTATCATAATCTCACATAATTCTACTTTTTATACAAATGTCTACTCGAAAAGGTCCAATAACAGTGTTTAGAAACAATAGTAAGGCATATTCCAATAAAAATTTTTGGAGGTACTCACGTATTTTGGCCTCCCAGAACAAGAATCAGAAACGGGTAAAACTTCGTTTATCGCACTCCTATGAGTTCGGAAAAAATGTTTGGTGGAACTTACGTATTTTGACCTCCTGATCACGAATCTGAAGTCAAAACGCGGCGGTCTCAAGTATTTTCGGAGATACGGCCCCATTTTGTCTCAAAAATGCACCATTTCAAATCTCCATTTTCTGATATTAAAAACACACAAAATTAATCCTTCTTTGAGCCAATACATCACACATGCTCACTTTCACTTGTTTCCAACACTTTTTTGCATAAAAAACTGTTATTTTCACAAAAATTCGCCCTTCTTCAAAAAGTAAACAAAACACCTTTTTTCACTGATATTCTGGTAATTTTCATTTGAGATGTTGGCAACGCCTTACCATGAGCCAAACAATCACGTTGCCAACATCATAAATACAAATTACCAGAAAATCAGTGTAAAAAGGTTGTGTTGTTTACATTTCAAAGAAGGGTGAATTTTTTGGAAAATAATAGTTTTTTCTGCTGAGAAGATTTGGAAACAAGTAAATATATGCGTGTATAGTGTTTTGGTTCAAAGAAGGGTGAATTTTGTGTATTCCTAATAGCAGAAATTTGACATGTCAAATGGTGCATTTTTGAGACAAAATGGGGCCGTATCTCCGAAAATACTTGAGATCGCCGCGTTTTGACTTCAGATTAGTGATCAGCAGGTCAAAATACGTAAGTTCCACCACACATTTTTTCCGAACTCATAGGAGTGTGACAAACGAAGTTTTACCCAGAAACGCTTGTTTCGTGAATATTCACCCACCATTTGACATCTTAAAATTCTTCTACTAAAAACACAAAATTTGTCCTTCTTTTAATTAAAACACCACACACGCTCACATTCACTTATCTTCAACAATTTTCAGTGAAAGAATTCAATATTTTTCAAAAAATGTACCGTTCTTCGGAAACACTAGACTTTGATCTGTCAACTTGACACTGTCACAAAGTTCAGCTCCCGGCATGCTCGGTTCTCGATCGAAGGATTTGGTAAAATTTTTAGAATTTTTCCAAATATACTAGTTCATTCTGCTCAAATATGTTGAAAACAAGTGAATGTAACTGTGTGTGGTGTTTAAGTTCAAAGAAGGATTAATTTTTGTGTGCTTTCTTCAGTGGGTATAAATTATGCAACTCAACGTAAGTGATTAAAATTATATCAACTTGTACATTCGATATGCCAATAAATTCACTTGCCTCGCATTTGAGTTTCTCACTATGTTTTTTCTGCTTCCTGATTCCCTGATCAATGATATCAAACAATTCTGTGCTTGAAACAGGAGATTCGCTGTGCTAAAAGGAGCGCGTAATAAGCCAATCCAGAACACGTGATCAAAAATGGCTGCCTTGAGGCACACACGGAGTGTTTTGTCTATTTAATTACATTTGTTTTTGTGTTTATAGTTTGAATTTCCTTTTTGAAGGTTTCCAAAGGTAATACAATGGCTTGTGATGATAAAAGTGATTATCTGTTATCGTTAGAGACTGAAGATAAAGATATTGCATTACGGTACAAGGAAAAAATCAGTAATTCAAGGCATCGATCCTTTCACTGTGATGGATCAGTCAAAGCAGCTGGTTTTCCTAAAATTTGAAACCACATTTAGAACCAAACACCTCCATGAAAAGTTATGTAACTTTTTACCATTCAAAAAATGTTTAGCACATACTTTAGTTTAGCTTCTGTGAGATTTTCTCTTTTGATTGCTTTCAACCATCTTTCTCTTCGGATTTTTGAGAGTTCATTCCATTCTGTTTTGTGTGCAAAATGTAGTACACTGGGTATATTGAAAAACTTCACATCATCACGATTTCCTAGACTCCCACACTTAACAACACAACAAGTATGTGGCATGTTTTTGTAGCTCTATCTTTAATTTTATGAGAAAATTCACAAATGACAATATAGACTAAACACAGGATATTCACAAATGAATGTTTAAATTCGTTCTGGAGTTAAAACTTGTTTTAAATTAAAATCACAAGGTTCAAATAGCTAGAGTTCTAATGCACTCAAACGGTTTGTATGCCTCAAGGTATCCATCTTGAATTTGATTTGACAGCGTCTTGGTTTGGTCCATTCAAAATGTAAATAAAAACGTTAGGTTATGCCCAGTATGACATTTCAAGTTCAAAATAGTTCACACACTATCGACTCACTCACTCACATTAGTTCAATTTCTTTGAAACCCTAATTGTTATATGCAGAAAGAGGAGAATTGAAAATTCGCGGAGAATTCTCGTATTCAGTTGCTTTCCAGACGGAACAAAGGAGAAATTCAGTGGGGCATGGAAAAGTCACGTTTCCAGGATAATTTGCTGTATGTAGGGATCTCTGAGGGTCTGATAATGCGAGAGATATGAATAGGAACAAATCTATTATCAAGCTGAATAGGATTTGGATGTATATCTGGCCTTCTTGAAAAATGATACAGCTAGTTAATTAACAATCATTCGAAAAAGTACCGGAGCATCAAGTTTCCAGAAATTCACTAGGTTAATCAACTTGTTATTGCTCGAAAGTAGGTAGTTCGAAGTTGATAATTCTTGATTTTGGAACCCCAAAATTGATTTTCGACTTTGGTGAGTTTCTATGCAATCTATAGAAGTCATTTTGATGATTTGGAACTGAATCGTCAACAAGTGATTATGAGTTGAAGCTAATAATAAACTTTTCTGAACACCTATCCATACTTGGTGAACTCAAACGCTCATGATTGAGATGGTGAAGATTGAGTATCAATTTTATTTCATTTCCCCTGTATTTCCCCTGTATTTCCCCTGTATTTCCCCTGTATTTCCCCTGTATTCCCCCTGTATTTCATCGATATTGAATATCTCTTCAACAGTTCACTTCACTTCAATACGCCATCATTTGGAAAGAAATGTCCGGGAAATGAACGGAATATAAATCATCCTGAAGTTTATTCATGATTCAATATCGGCGTTCCACATTTTCACAAGCATTTGTAAATCAGGAGAACTCAAGCACAAGAGTTATCGATAATATTAATTGGAGCAGTAAAGTTTTGACATCACAATAATAGCAGACGACAAAACCGATTCGAAAGATTCATTAATAAAAAGAAGTTTTGTACTGCCTGTAGAGTGTGGATTATTTCCAGGTCATAAACCCAAAAAATATAGAGACCGACAGTAACACCCTGATGTGTAGATCATATGTATCTCTGCAGAAGTGTTCCAAGGTGTTTTTTTTTGTCCAATTTCTCCCAGCTAATTTATTTCGCGTTCCATCAGCATGCTGCTTATTTTATTACCAAAGTACGGAAACGAATTAATTCATACGAAACTGAAATGGGTTGAATTAAGTGGCTGCAACCCTATATAAGCCAATCTCGGAGATAGGAATAAGCGTAGATAGGAATAACAAAAAAAATATCACTCGAGTTTATGCAAATTCAAAGAATCGTGGAACCTGGCTCACGCTTCCGCAGTTATCTTCAAACTCTTTCTATTTGGAAACTAATTCAACGAATGGAAAAGTTAGAATTTAATGTAATTGCCCTAAGTATGTAACAAGAGAATCTTGAATTATTGGTGTTCTACGGGTTACTGAATAAAGGCAAAGAGCGTTTCCCTGGATGTTTAAGCATAAGCTCGTTATAGAGCTATATGAATTTAAATCACAATTTCCTGAGTAACAGTATTTAGCATAGTACTTGAGAACACCGAAACACCAACTGTATTAAAATACAACTCTCTCATTTAGAAATTATATTTCGATTTTCTCAAAATTTAGACACCTTCAATAATGCTGGAAACAATTGTTTTCTGGAAAGTTAATGAAACACATCTACAGTAGTAGAAAACAAGTCTATCAGCTTGACTTTCTTCACAAAAAACTGTTCTGAAATCATACCGCTATATACAATCAGGTGTATTAATCATCATGAATGACATGAAAACATACGAATTAGCTTGCAATCCAGTATCTAGTATGTTCCCATTCTACCCCAAATCTATATTCTAAAATTCACCCGGCAGACTGCGGTCTTACACAGAACAAGTACATGCACCAAGTTCGCGACTGAAACTGAAACAACAGTTTCAGGATATGCTGAACGAGATACATCGGCTCCAGCGAATTCCAAGCACTTTCAAACTCCGGAGCCGCATTTCCGACGATTCGGTCCAACATAAGACATTGTCGAACAAGTCGAATAACTTGGAAAGTTCAGTCAAGATTTTGGCGATGGGAAATGCAGAGTTTCATTTTGATATTTTGGATACATACGTGAAGTGGATTTCAGAAACGAATGTTCCTCGTCAATATTGAATGACACCTGTCCATCGAGAATGTCACTTGTCATCTGTCATCTGTCATCTGTCATCTGTCATCTGTCATCTGTCATCTGTCATCTGTCATCTGTCATCTGTCATCTGTCATCTGTCATCTGTCATCTGTCATCTGTCATCTGTCATCTGTCATCTGTCATATGTCATATGTCATATGTCATATGTCATATGTCATATGTCATATGTCATATGTCATATGTCATATGTCATATGTCATATGTCAATGTCATATGTCATATGTCAATGTCATATGTCAATGTCATATGTCAATGTCATATGTCAATGTCATATGTCAATGTCATATGTCAATGTCATATGTCAATGTCATATGTCAATGTCATATGTCAATGTCATATGTCAATGTCATATGTCAATGTCATATGTCAATGTCATATGTCAATGTCATATGTCAATGTCATATGTCAATGTCATATGTCAATGTCATATGTCAATGTCATATGTCAATGTCATATGTCAATGTCATATGTCAATGTCATATGTCAATGTCATATGTCAATGTCATATGTCAATGTCATATGTCAATGTCATATGTCAATGTCATATGTCAATGTCATATGTCAATGTCATATGTCAATGTCATATGTCAATGTCAACGTCACATGTCGAATGTCAAAATCAAGATATCTTTTGAACTTGAAGAGAAAAATATGCGGCAGCTTTCTTCTGATTCAAAACGCTAAGGGCCCCGAGACAAAAACCACTTCAAAACAGCAACTCCATCGAATGAAATACTCCCCATAGTCGCTATATAACTTTCCCCATCTGTTCGGGGAGTAGCTACGACCCATTTCCACAGAAACCACTCTCCGCCATCCATCGACATAAACTGGAGAATATCGCCGTAAGCAAGCGAACTCGGCACATCTTGCGGCTTACGGTCAGTAGTTGTGAATGTTTCTTGCTATAGATTTCGTCCAGAGTCGTCCTGAGGAAATTTTTTTCAATCTTTGTTCCGATCAGTCATAAATATATCATGGATCATTATTTGTCATCTGAAGTTGTTTGTTTAAGAAAATGGACAATTGTTTTGTAAGATGCATGAATGATAAATGAATAGCAATTGTTGTTTGAAGAAACAGACTGAGAAGAATTCGAAGCCCTTCCATATGTTCCCTGAAGAGATTTTTCCAAGATTGAGTCTCCGAGCTTTATATAGGAGCGCTGATTTGCATGTCAATGGAATATTTGAATAATTTGAACAATACTTGGGGAATTGGGATTATAATTTTCTTTCTGGTGCCGCTAGTTAGGCGAGAGAAAACGTTAATGCTGTTTTTATTAGATGAGATGAAATTCTGTTATCTGAGCCGGTTGAAGATGAAAATTCAAATGAGGAGTTTCATGGATGGAATTTTTTTTCGGAAGGGGAAAGTATATGACGAGTAAGATATAACTGAGTGTACGGATTTATTTTCTGAAGTGAAAACTTATTTTGAAATGTTGACTGATTTTTAGTCCCACTTCTGTCCCAATTTCATCGAGATGCTGAGATCAAGGTGGATATAGGATGGTGAAACAGCTTCCTATTAACAAGCACTAGAATAAACTGTAGACCTTTGCCTACTTGATTTCATACCGTAGTAATATTTCCTGAAGTTATCAGAGATGGCGACATACCTTGTGTCGGTAAAACAGAAACTGTGCATCTGTCATACTTTCATCAGTTTCATCTATTCTAGATGAAAAATTACTGAGAAAAGTCAAAATATCAATATTCATTCTAGATTTATCGAAAATATATTGTTTTAATGTCGTTTCAAGTCACGTCTGTCAGATGTGAACCACAGAAATACGTAAGCAACAGAAATCTTCTTCGATAATCGATCTTACCGCCATCTTCATTCAAGTCGTGGAAATATTACTACCTTCTCAAAAGGTCTACAAGTTTTTCGCAGAAACAATTGAAGAGCTGTTTCACCATCCTATATCCACCTTGGCTGAGATGCACCACATATTAACGACCCCCTTCTTCCCACCCCCTTGCAAAATTACGCCCTCACACTATAAAAAATTTTGGGTTTAATTTCATTCAAATGGATTTCAGAGCAAACTCCGAAGAATACAACACCTGAATATCAAAGTTGTGTCCTTTTCATTATACATTTCAAATTTGAGTGGTAGGTGGTGTTAATTCCGATCTTAGTAATGAAAAATAACACGAATGTGGTGAAATAGAACGATTCTGAAACATGAAATCATAAGAAACACCAAATGATTGAAATTTAATATTCTCAATGGTGCTATCATTGACGTTAACGCATAAAAAACACCTATTATAAAAAATTAACACCAAGTTACACCGTGTCATATCACGATGGAACCGAGGCGGTGTATAAATCATCTAATTTGGTGGCAATTATCATCTGTTATGTATTGCATCCTGAAAACACAAGATTTGATGTAAATCAATAAAAATATTATATGTGAGCATGTGAATGGTGTGAATTTCATGCGCTCATCTGTTCGATCTTAGAACCTCAGAACTTTTGCCAATAGGTGGCACTGACGTCCTTCCTACTGTACCTGATTTCAATATTGGGCATGATGTATCAGATGATTTTTATATAGATCAGTATCAATTGGCCTAGGCCCTAGTGCTACTGATCAGAATAAATGAGCCGAAACAGTCATTATCCGAATTGTCCCTCAGATTCTTCTGAGTCTAATTTATCATCATATGAATAATATTTGAATAGGTAATCCAACTTGGTAAAAAACACCGGAGGTGGTGAAGAAAGGACTGATTCGCATGAACACACTCATGATACGGCGTGTCAAATCGTACTTTCATAAATGTATAAACAACACCACCAAAGTGTTTATTCTGCTGAACACTAGTATTACTGACAACTGGGTTTGATTATTAAAAACACCAATGGGGGAAAGGTGCCGATGTTTACTGACACTAAAACAATCAGGACCTCAGGGTACACCAAACGGTGTTAACTGGTGTGAGCGGATGGTGTAATTATTTTTTTTCACTCTGTATATCGGTTTTCCTCCCACCGGGATGCTCATATCAGGCTCTAACCAACCCCTTCATCCCCCCAGAGCGGCGTCCGAATAAGGACCAAATCATAAATTCTGGAGCACCTCAATGCGAGGTCCGGGCGTCGGGACGCCTGTGTCCCGACGCCACCGTCCCGCCCTTGGGAACGCTCCCGTTTGGGCATGATGAAGCACTGACCAGGGAGCAGGGTGGATAGGGCAGGGGGTGGTTGTTAGGGTATGCGGGGTGGTCATTGGGAATTGGTGCGGCGTGTATTTCGCTGTGTTTCTCTAGCTTTCTGGATGATAAATTCCCGAGGGAAGGTTTTTTGCACTGCATTGGTGAGGATCATTATGCAGGATGATCATTGATTCATAATGATTAAGTATTCAGTGATCTTGAATATTTACTTCAGGTCCCTTAACGAGCGCCAATTTGTAATTTTTTGTGGTAAACGAACCAGCTAACACCGTGTGGTGTCTCCTGAGGTCCTGATTGTTTTAGTGTCAGTAAACACCGGCATTCTATTCACCATTGTAGGTGTTATGTGACCTTTCCCATAGGTGTTTTTAATAATCAAACCCAGTTGTCAGTAACACTGCACACATAAAAAGAATTACTTAATTTGATTCGATATGCTTTGGTTCAAGAGTATGGCTTGTTTATATATACTGGAATAAATGTCTGCTCAATTCAAGACTATTATGTTTCCAACTAAATACATCACTCATACCAACGTTATAGATTTCTTGAATCGTAAATGGGTGGAGTTCTTCGTGAGAATAATACAATATTTCAGATTAAGAACACAATATATTCAAATCAAGACAATCATAATCTCTCAATGACTCGCACTTTTCTTGAACAAAAAGAATCATATTTTCAGTTTCAGCTGTAGATTGTTTTGTATCAAGAATTTTATCAAATTAGAGGAATTATATCGATTTCTTGAAATGAGAATCATCCTCAACTTCCGTTCTCTTATTGGGGCTCTCATCAATCACATCATCACTTGCAGACCTTCTTCTTGACAACCTTTCCCCCTATTCGTAGAGATTATTTCTGAACTTGTCCACCAGTTTACCTCGCAATGAAGTTGTAATCCTCTGGTTTCAAACGACTGAAAAATATAAAATATATCATTCACAACTCCATGTAGGTACAATGTGAGAGATAATCTGACTTAGCACAATGCATGGTCATTATATTTCTTCAAATCTGGGTTCACATTCTTACTACTGAATACATTTTCCTTGGATCGAAATTTGGTGAGAAAATGTAAAAATATGTTAGGTTCAATATGCAACATCAAAATACCTAAGATGTCTACAAGTTCAAGAAACTCTTTTCCACTGTTCAATCAGTGTTTGGACAAATTTAAACGTTCATCCGCACATAGGTACCTAACCCCAATTTCCACTCACTATGCCGATCCTGATTATTCAAGTTTTTCACGAATTATCAGTTTTCGAGATGATATAGCTACGTCAATTGATTGGATACACAATAATACCTACCCAAGAATGAACGTCGATAAGATATAGGCATGTAACTTACCTCTAAAAGTGGTGATTATATCCTCAGATATCTCCTAAGACCTTAGTTTTTCTTTCATGGTAAGCCAATATTTCTATGCCAATAAAATAGGTTGAACTGGTTGAACAATGATGGATGCACGACAAGAGCACCGAAACAACACACTCACACCGTTTGGCAACATTCTCGGCTCGAAGAAATCGCAATTATATTCAAGAAAATGTTATGGTAAATCCAAAGAAACTTTCTCAGAGATTTACTTATTCAGAGATTAATTGTCTTGTCAATCTCGTTATATATATTTTTCAAGAACTTTATTATTTTTTTTTGGATACTTTGAATGTCTTGAATTGACAACATTTTGTTATATCAAATGAATATTCCAGTGAAATAATTTTCTACAATTGACATATTAAATAAATTCATTTCAAATAAATTATTTCAGAAGAAGAATGCGCTTTCTCAAATTGGACGTTGAACGAATATATCGTTTTCATTTGAGAATTTGTTTTTATGTGTGTGGTGTTAGTGCTGAGTTTAGCAGATTTAACACTTTGGTAGTGTTCTTTTTGCATTTTCGACAGTGCGATTTGACACCGCAGTGGTGTGATGCACCATATCATGAGTGTGTTCATGCGAAGAAGTGATTTTCTTCATCACCTTCGGTGTTTTAATTAAGTTGGATTACCTATTGAAATATAATTCATCTGATGATAAACTAGACTCAGAAGAATCTAGGGACAATTCGGATAATGACGAACTGTTTCGGCTCATTTATCCTGATTAGTGGCACTGGGGCCTAGGCCAATTGATACTGATCTATATCAAAATCATCTAATATCAATTCAATTCGTTTTATTTCCTTCAAATGACAAATGACAAATTTGTATAGGAATTGTCAAGAAATACTTAATGCTAAGGAACGATAACAAAACATATGAGGCACAATGACAAATAAAAATTGATCATATAAAAACTCGTCAAGTGTATAAAAACATTTATCAAACAGAAAAGACTTCAGACTTTTCTTGAATGTTATAAGGTCATTTTTGGATTTTATTCTATCTAGACAAATATTGAAATCAGGTACGGTAGAAAGGACGTCAGTGCCACCTATTGGCAAAAGTTCTAAGGTTCCAAGATCGAACAGATGAGCGCATGGAATTCACACCATTCAGATGCCTACATGCAATATTTTTATTGGTTTATATCAACTAAGGTGTTTTCAGGATGCGATACTTAACGAATGATTATTGCCGCACCAAATTAGATGATTCATAAACTGCCTCGATTCCATCGTGATATGATACGGTGTAACTTGGTGTTTATTTTATATAAAAGGTGTTTTTTATGCGTTAACGTCAATGATAGCACCATTGAGAATATTGAATTCCAACCATTTGGTGTTTCTTATGATTTTATGTTACAGAATCTTTTTACTTCACCACATTCGTGTCATTTTTCACCATTGAGATCGGAATTAACACCACTCAACACTCAGTTATGAAATGTATAATAAAAATTACACAAATTTTATATTCAGGTGTTGTATTCGTAGGAATCTGCTATGAACTCCATTTGATTGAAATTACCCCAAGTTTTGTTTACTGTGCACTTCTGTATTTGCACTTCTGTATTTGCGTGAAATTTACATCTGGAATTGTCCTCAATTATTACCTCATGTATGAATCTGTGAAAATAATATGAGTGCTCGTGATATAACCCCTAAAAAAGCGTATCAAACGTCCATATGTTTTATCAGACTGAAATGTCGCATAATCAGAACCTGGTTACGAATCATATACTTGACAAAATGGCATCCTCCACACCCATAACGTTATCAGCAATTGTGAAGAAGAATTGTTCAATCCGAAAGGAAGGTTAATAAACTGACAAAGCTCATCAGAGCATGGCAGTAGTAAGGCTTATATCGAAGCTTGTTTAATGAAAGAACAGACCACTGGCTCCACGGTATTATTTACCTCTTTTTAATGAGCATTTCCATGAGGCAATGTAATTAGTCCATTGTACTCATACTCAACTAGATTGGGATCCACATCAAACAAAAAAAAAAGGAATGGAAGGGAAGTGAACAAAGGAAAGTTTCAATACAGTTGATGAACATTCACTACATCATGCTATCAATTCACCTCCCGGTTATTTATCATTGATTTATATTAGCAGTTGATTTATGAATCATTTTGTTGCTTTAATCTCAAATAGAGATATATAATATTATACAATAGCCTTAGATTTTTCTGGTTAGCATCGTGGAAAGCATCAAAGTTTGTTATATTTTTATTCTATTTATTATTCTTTGCTCGAAACTTGGGAACACCAATTATTTCCACAGCTGTGGAAATATGGGAAAGTAGAAGCTTAATTTCATGCATCGTGTTGGAATAGTTATTTATGTATTAAGGGAATTATGAGGGCCTTAATTACCGATGGCAAAGTTTGCGTCCCGAGGGCCTCTGGCCCGAGGGACAGCAATTGCCAGAGGTTATTAAGGCTCTACAATTCCCGTGGTACATAGATAATTTTATTTTTGACCGATTTTCATAACAATATGTCCATATTTAGAACGCAATAAATGTTTAAATTCATAACCTTTCTGGTATATTTGAATTAGGTAGCGTTGATTGTAGCATTGTTGGTTGTTGCTAGGTTGTCGCTATGTTACATGTTTATAAGCAAACTTTCTTTATCAATCAATGTTTTTCCGTTAAAAACGTGTTTATTTTTTACCACAAATCGACGATCTTTTTCTGATATAATGGAGGATATTATCCGACAAAATAAATGTACAACTCAGCCAATTGGAAAGAATATGTTTGGCAAAATTTCCAGCAAAATCGCAATGTATTTAGGATTGCCAAACCCACTAATCTATACGGGACATTGCCTTCGTCGCACTTCTGCTACTGCCCTAGCCAATGCAGGAGCAACTATGACAAACTTAAAAAGACACGGAGGTTGGAGAAGTTCCACGGTGGCCGAGGGGTATCTGGAGGACAGTATTGAATTGAGAAATAAAACGGCGCGTATGCTGTTTACTTTGCCATCAGAAGAGGCAGGCACCTCGACTGTAGTGAACAGCAACAGCACCACCCATAAAAAAGAAGAAATTGTTTCCAGCGGCGGAAGTAATTTTCAGGGAACATTTGAAAATTGTACATTTATTATTTGTAATGACGTGAATAAGGAAAATATGTCTTAGTTTTCATTACATATAAACGTTTATAAGCATTTCTTGTATCATTTTCACCTGTAAAAGGTAAGAGGGAGTTTTTGAACCTTAATATCCCAAGGGAGTTATGACCCTCATTATAGATATCGTAACTATGACGATATAAGCTTATAATGTCACTGTCAGAAATAAAAATATTTATATTCACGTTGATATTCAAATACATTCGCTACACTAATTGACATTTCGATGCAGCATTGTTCACTTTCCATGGAAATGAATAAATCAATCGCATTTTCCGACAGTCGCGTTACACTTTCCTTAATGACGGGAGAAAAATTACACTCGAAAAAGTATATTCGTTCCATAACAGTTATTGAAATGGCCCATATTCCGATAGCAGGTAATTGTTGTTACTGAATTTATTCGTAAGAAATATTTATTGATATATAGGATGGGCTTTGACATAATATTCGATGACATAACAATTTTCGTTCGGCAACCACTCGGGAAATTTTGCCTATTCATGCCTATTTTTGGCAGTGTATCTCTGTTATTGATTCCGCTATAGTGGTTTATTTGGGTGTCAGTCGATCCCAGGAGAGATTTTCATATAGATTGGCATATCATAAACCCTGTCGGATTCCGACAAAAAATTCTACCTCTCTTGTGCGAAAATATTAAATATCATACTTATTTCTGGCGATATCTGGAGAGATAGGAAATACTTTCGGAACAGCGGAATTGGCGGTGGGATGATAAAATTGCAGAGGATATTGCGGAAGGGTGATATCCCTGAGCCGGAAATTGTTTTATCTAATCTAGTCAAAGGATTATTTTTCCTTATACCACATAGGGGTCCCAAAGAAAGCAGTTCACTTCGATCGCATTTTGATATTGGCGAGAAAAGGCGAAGGGATAAGGGCGCACTTTTTCATTCCTCATCTGCTTTAGTTGAAAGAACAGACATTGGTTTCGTTAAAAAAAGAGTAAAAACTGTTCACTTTTATCCCCCATGCATCGTTTCGATATTATTGAATGTGTTTTCATGAAAATTTCACACCTAAAATTTTCCACCAATCAGAAGCATATATTTTGTATCGTCACCATAGCAACTAGAACGATTTCCGGAAATTTTTCTTTCTTTTTTTGGGGAAGGAGCATCTTAATACACTTCAAACACTAATAGCGTTTTCCATTGATGAAACTGGTGCGCACTCAGCGTAAATATATTTCTAGTTTCAGAGTTTTCTGTCATGATTATTCAATGTTTCCAGACAGTAACGGTAAATGATGTTGAATTGAATTGTTCATTCACAATTTACGATAATATTTCAAAATAGCCTAGGTAACTATATGGTAGCGGCTGACTATGAAAAATTCCAAGTTTTACTGAGAATCAAATTCGTGTCATACGATTATTGAAATTGTACATCTTGATTAACGAAACCCACGGTGAATATAATAGAAATAATACTTAAACAGTCAATCTCGTCAAAGTTGTATATTATTTTACTGTTTATACACAGCCGTACGGTCAACTAACCACTTGTATGCTTGCTTGGCGTCTGGACCAATGAGAAACGAGGTCGAACTTTCCCTATCTCTTCAACGCAGACTTCAATAATATTTCTGTGTAAATTTTTTTTTACCGAATACAACTCCAGCTTCAATTAAGAACTGTGAATTTTTTCTCCAACACGATTTTTTTGTAGAAAATTCTCCCTCGTCTACGACTTGGGGAAAATTTTCAAAATATTAGCGTTGTTGAAAAAATTTCCAGTAATCATTGATGCTCTAGTGGTATAATAAGTGATAACTTCATTTCAAACAAGACTGTTGGTGATCCTTTCATAAAAGAAGTACTTTTATAAAATATATATTCTATAACCGAATAACATGATTTCACTTTTGATTGGATGAACACTTTTAAAGTACCACCAAATTTCATGAATGAGTAATCATTTTCACGGCCAACTATTATTGGTTTCAATGTCAAGAATCGAAAAGAGAAAATCTGACTACACCACTGAATATTCCATATAATTCATTTATTCCAGTTGCGTAGTCAGCATTTTACGAATTTTCCGTTAAATGATTTATTTTTCTCATTTCTTTCCATGACTACCTCAATGACGAACGCATTTCAACTTTATTGTGACATGAACCCTTTCGAAACCTAAAAAATCCAGTGACGTAGTCATGTTTCCTAAAAACATTCAATTATTTCATATGAGGTCTCAACTGAAAATTCCATCATTATATATTTTTTCAACCTCATAATCACCTTTTATCTCAGTAGAAGGCTACTAAGTTCACAACCTAGGACCCCTCTCACTCCAACTATGGACTCAATATTTCAACTGGAGACTCTCAAGAAACCAACTATCGACTCCAATTAGTTCAGCTTGGATCTCCAACTGACACACATTTATAGGGATCCCTATCACTTGATCATTACTCCTAATTGGCTATATATCGATTCGCCTTAGGGATGGTACTATATATGGAAGAAAACACATCCCCCATCTATGTAATCCTATTCTCCAAGCTCGCTCCAGAATATTTCCCGAGCATGGAAACCGTTGATACGGGTTGGACCTGTCAAATCGAGAGATTTACCGCTGCATTGCCTCCGATTGAGACGTCAGCAAAGGGCCACTCTGTGTACTTGGTGCTGCTCCATAAATCAAGCCACATTCCATGGAATAATTCTTCGAGATGAACGAGAAGGAACTGAGTGCGCTGGTGCGTGCTCGAAGTATGTTCTTAATAGCATCTTCAGTCAATCCTTTCGCACCCTTCGCATTGTCTCACTCTTGGTGATTTATTAGGATACAATTCAGAACGAGAGGCTGCCCTGGCGCGGAAGGGTGGTAATTTCCTTGAGAGGATTAATTTCCTGAGATGATCTCTAGACGAAACGATCTTGAGGTGGTGTTTTCTTTTTCTTGGCGGCATGATGGATGCGCAGTTTGGAACGGATTGGAATTCTTGACATTCGAAAAGAGATCCCGCAAGAATGGAACATTCAAATTGTCAAAGTAATAGAGGTCCTCAGATGAGATAATGTCAGTCCACGGTTGAAATACGCAGTAGAAAAAAACGTGGGTGTAATTTCAATCAAATGGATTTCAGAGCAAACTCCGAGAAATACAACACCTGAATCCTGAATATCAAAGTTGTGTCTCTTTTATTATACATGTCATAGCTGAGTGTTGAGTGGTGTTAATTCCGATCTTAGTGTTGAAAAATGACACGAATGTGGTGAAATAGAACGATTCTGAAACATAAAATCATAAGAAACACCAAATGGTTGAAATTTAATATTGTCAATGGTGCTATCATTGACGTTAACGCATGAAAAACACCTAGTATATAAAATTAACACCAAGTCACACCGTGTCATATCACGATGGAATCGAGGTGGTGTATGAATCATCTAATATGGTGGCAATAATCATTCTTTAAGTATTGCATCCTGAAAACACCAGATTTGATGTAAATTAATAAAAATATTGTATGTAGGCATCTGAAAGGTGTGAATTTCATGCGTTCATCTGTTCGATCTTGGAACCTTAGAACTTTTGCCAATAGGTGGCACTGACGTCCTTCCTACTGTACCTGATTTCAATATTGGGCACGATATATTGGATGATTTTGATGTAGATCAGTACCAATTTGCCTATAGCCCCTAGTACTACTGATCAGGAATAATGAACCAAAATAGCTGGTCCCTAGATTCTTCTGAGTCTAGTTCATCATCATATAAATTATATTTCAATAGGTTATCCAACCTAGTTAAAAACACCGGAAGTGGTGAAGAAAAGCACTGATATTCGCTTGAACACACTCTCAATATGGTGTTCATTCCCACTAGAAAAGTATTCGCATGTACCTGCTCAGTGTTGAAACGCGCCGAAGAGAATTTCGTTGAGGTAAGATTCAGCATCAAGAAAATCACAGAATGTGCATCACACCACTACAGTGTCAAATCGCACTATGGGAAATGCATAAACACCACCACCAAAGTGTTCATTCTGCTAAATTATGCACTAGGACTAGTTTCACTTACAACTGGGTTTGATTATAAAAAAACACCTAAGGGAAAAATCAAATAACACCTACAGTGGTGAATAATATGTCGATGTTTACTGAGACTAGAACAATTAGGACCTCATAGGAGTCCTTAGTTGATTTAAGAGCCATATCCATTGATGAAATCACTCACGGTAGTAAATGTATTGTCACTACATAATAATTACTGTAATATAATTGTGTCACTGATGCAATTTCCATTTCCTGTCTTGAAATTTTCCGTCTACATTTGAACGAGAATTCCCTTTGCATTTCTCCAACGTCGTTTCTGAGTCTTCACTAGCCATCAATTATTTCACCTTAGAAGAGCATATACCTACTAAGTAGCCATTTATTCCACTTTTATGTATCTCTGAATTCCGTTCGGAATGTGGAACTGCGCGAATGTTCCAGATAAAATTACCATATCCAATTTCCTGGAAAGAACTCGAAGTTGCCATATCAGTGGTTGGAGACCGTTAGGATTGGAAACTCAAATGAACGTTGGTCGAAGAATTTTGAGATGATGTATTTGTGTGCTGCAGTTTCAAGATCTAACCATTATTTTGAAGGACAATTCCTGATATCATGAAGTCAGCCACGATTGTTCTAAGGAAAAAAAAAGAAACTCTATATCCAGAAGAGACCTGCTATTAACCGAACTCTCTTGAACATCATAGGAAAGCAGGAGTTTCAACCTCTTCAACACTCAAATATTTCAATGGCTGATGCTCATCAGTAATCTAGGAAAAATTCTCGCAAGCAGAAGTGCAACCTCATTAGGGAAAATTCTCTAGTGGCATATAATTCGATTGCAATCAGAATTTCTATTTTTCGTCGTTGTGTCGATAGAAGCCAAGGAACATCATCAACAAAGAAATCTAACTGTGAAATCCAAGAGGGATGGTATAGATAAAATGTGACAGATCGGTGACAGATGACGCATAGGGTCTCAAACACTAATGAAGAAGATGCAAGTGATGCCATCAACGTCAGTGATTCAATTAATCACGTTGCGCGTGTCTATACACACCCCTGACGATGCAATTAAACAGAACGGAAAATAATGATGGCGGGGCCTAGATAATTGGCTATTAACAGAGAACAGGTAGATTTTCTTTCGGCGTCATGGAAAACGTGATAGTCACGTGAAAAGTGTCAGATTCAGGTGTTACCGTTGGAAAACAATGGCTCACTCGAAACGACATCCAGTTTGATCAATAGGAAGGCTCGTTTCCATAATGATACAGGGAGAAGATGAAATTAACCTGGAAAGGTCAGTCCTGACCATCTCTAATTCAACCCCTCTAGAGAAATGTGTCGAAATCCTTCTTTCAAGTGAGCTTTTGAGAGACCACAAAAGGGTTCTGGACCAAATAGAGATTCTGGAGAAGAAACGTTTTCATGGTTTGTTCACCATTGTGGCAGTGAATCAATCAATCGATGAATCGATCTCTTTTGAAAGAAAGAAGAGTATCGAAATACCCAGTCAGGGTCGATACGAGCAATAGTTGATTCTGGGAGTGGATTTCCAGAACCTTCCCTCAGAGATAGATTTACGTTCATTAAAATTTTGAAATTCCCAAGAGAACTTGGTTCGCGCGAATGGAACATGCCAATTTCAAGCTTCCAGCAACACGTTCCTTAGGTTTAGCGTATACGCGAAATCTCGGGGCGGGAATTTTTGCTTTTAATGATATCCGCCCGAATCCATATTTGCGTAGATTAATAGGATTAGCAGGGAAAAAGCGGACGTAAAACGAAGTGATGCCCGGTACCTGCACCAGGGATTTCATGGGAATTAATAATAATAGAAACATGATTGTGGAACAGGGGAAAAACAAATGGGATTATGATAATCCTGCAACCATTCAATAAAGGCAGTTTCCATAAGTCGATGCTACATTCTGCTGAATGTTCAGGAATATCGATATTTATTTCTGATTTGCAATTCGACTTTGTAAGTTTCACATTTTACACCTGTTCTGAAATTGGGCTATGAATAAGTATTTCCAGGAGTTCGCAAAGTCACTCATGAAGAAGTAATTAGTAAACCATTGAAACAGAATTACTCGCACTTATTGGAAAAATGTGTTTCTCTACATTTCCCTCGGCAACAGCTCATTTTATCTTTATTCTTCATTTGATCATCTTCATAAATCAGGAAAAATATCGAGAAAAAAATTATGGGAGGGATTCAAGTCTAATTCTGATCACACTAAGTGTACCAAATTTGAAGACATTTCTTACACTAGAAAAAAAGTTACTCCAGAGATAATTTCGCAATTACCTTTTTTTACCCTTTCAACTATACAGTGTGTTCACCAAGGATCGAACATTAGTAATTTATCTCGTTTGAGTCTGATGAAATATTAGAATGTTCAGCTGAAGCGATCACTTTGAAATAATATCCATCAGTGATACATGTGCAGTATCAATTAACATGTGCCCATATCGTATTCCAATTAGAGTACATGTTAACCCTGCAGCAAATGTGTTCACCGTCAATAACCTATCACCAAATAATGAGGCCCATCCAATTTGATGTACAGGGTGGCTAAAATCCGAGACTCATCATTAGGACTTCGTAAACGGTAATAGATTCAAGATCAGTTGAGTATGGCACAGTTGCGAGCCAAACAAAATGCCGTTTTGTGATTTGGAAAATTCAGAATACTCTCAGAGATATCAGGAATTTCGTTTTTTTTTGCGTTACATCAGAAGGAACGTAGGTATTAAATTATTGGTTGACCCCAGATTGAAATTCATCAGCTCAAAGAGTGACAGTTGATTGTACTTCATTCATAAAACAGTCATGCTCTAAAATTCAAGAATGTATCTTACTTGAAAAAAAAAATCACTTTCCCAAGCCTACACTGAATTCTAATCTAGAATGCTCAATTCCTGGATAATATTTCCTGGAGGTAGGATAACAGCAGATATTTTCACCTCCTCTCCGGATGTAATATAAAGGAAGTTAGCCCGAAAAATTCCATAGCATGGAAGTTAAACAATTTGTAACTGAACTCTCTGGGAAAAGGGAACTTTAATAATATGCACTCGGAAAAGTTATCGATATTGCCAAAGTTGGAATGAGGTGTTTCACGTGAAAGAAGACAATTTGGTAGATATATCGATATTAGGAGCTCTTCAAGAAATATGGCTACACTCCACTCCTACCTGATATTGAAAAGGATGAGGAAATCGAGAGTAATATTTTATGAGGCAGGTTTGATGAGTGTGCTATGCATTTTTCATCGCGTCCTGGACCGAAAGTAAAACTTTCTTTGTTCTTTTTCCAGATTGGGATGTCCACTTTGATCTAGCTCTTTGATATTCTCCCATGCCCTGCCATATCACATAACAGCCAGAGATTATTCCATGGCCCAGACTGACATTGAGTGGATTTTTCTTCACATTCCACCTCTTGCATTGCTCTCAGTCGAGTATCCAAAGGCATTTTTTTTGCGAGAAACTGTTTTGAAACACTCCATTTTCTTGAACCATTTGTGACGTCACCCTTGATTCTGGTTCAAAACGTTTGAAAGCGTTTCCTGGACCGTTTCTATCATGTTTCAATATGGCGAACTGTCATCTGAGTTTAAATAACTATGACAAGTGACGTTTTGAAACGTTGCATTTTTTCGGCTCATATAATGATGACGTAGAGGTATAAACTGTTTTGAAACGGTCTTTGAAACTTTCCAGACTCACCTATACACTCCCTGCAACTCGGTACAGTTTCCGAACTAGATGTGGTAGCATTCAAAAGACCTCCATTGTAAAGGGTCTAGCTACCACTACCCCGCAAGCTTATTCATCATCCCCGGCAACGCTTTATGTTATGATTCCCCTTTTAATTATGGAAACGTTCGGGCAGATTTTGAGTCCGCATATTCAGAATGGACCTCCCCAAGTCCATTCGATGAAAGCAGTTTAAATCAACGTGGGGCTCAATTATGTGAACCACACCCTTTGCAGACGGTCCAGTTCTGCGTCTACGTAATTAACAAGCTTTGAATAGCTGATGTGGATCGGCAGCTTTCTTCTCAAATTAAGAGACACCACTGTGGCTTTCATTGTGTTGATTTGATATCAAGTTAACGGCATCATATGTTCTTATCATCAGTTTATTCCTAGCTTGTATTGATCAGTTAGCATCCCTAGGCTTTGAAAAGCTCACCATACCAAAAAGGCTTTGTAGACAGGCGATATGGATCGGTAGCTTCCCTGTCAAATTAAGAGACACCACTGTGGCTTTCATTGTGTCGATTTGATATCAAATTAATGGCATCATCTGTTCTTATCATCAGTTTATCCCTAGCTTGTATTGATCAGTTAGCATCTCTAGGCTTTGAAATGGTCTCGATACCAAAAAGGTTGTGAAGACAGGCGATGTGGATCGGCAGCTTCCCTGTCAAATTAATACACTGTGGCTTTCATTGTGTCGATTTGATATAAAGTTAACGGCATCATCTGTTCTTCTCATCAGTTTATTCCTAGCTTGTATTGATCAGTTAGCATCCCTAGGCTTTGAAAAGCTCACCATACCAAAAAGGCTGTGTAGACAGGCGATATGGATCGGCAGCTTCCCTGTCAAATTAAGAGACACCACTGTGGCTTCCGTTGTGTCGATTTGATATCAAGTTAACGGCATCATCTGGTCTTCTTATCAGTTTATTTCTAGCTGGTTTTGATAATTTAGCATCTCTAGACTTTGGAAAGCTCACCATACTAAGTCTCGATACCAAAAAGGCTGTAAAGCCAGGCGATATTAGCTGCCCTTTCCATACCAATTCTACGCAGGTTGTGAAGTACAAGACCATTCTCCTATTCCAACACAAGCACCGTTGATGGCACAGGAAGAGTTCAAGGTCTTGAATATCTGGAAGCGAATATCGATCATTCTGCTGTTGAGCACTCTAAAAAAATTAACTTAGGGATGCATTTTTCCCACAGCTGTGGAAACGAACAAACAACAAAAAGACTGCGAGGTACGGAGTTTAGTGGCCTAATAGGCTTGAAATTACACAAATGCATCGAGTTCAATGCCAATGTGTTGTTCTCTCTAATCCACTCGGCAAATATTATTGCGTTTGTCTTTTGTGCTTTCGCTCGTGTGTTAATCTATTATTAAAAGTCGAGCTAATGGCGTATGGAACAAAAATGGACTCGAATTGTTCGACTGCACTGCTCGTTTCACATTATTCCCGTCATAAAATATATTCACTTTTATGCACATTCATCCTAAGTATGAGAACTGACCAATGAGTGGAAAGTTAGAGTGATGAACATTTCTTTTACATGGCCTGCAAGATCACCCGACTTGACCTCCTTAGATTCCTTCGGTTGAAATCATCATTCACCCGATACTCGAGTTGTATCTATCCATCAGAATCCATGTAAATTTTCCAATTGTATCATTTCCGAATTCCAACGGAAATATGAGATTGTCATCATTCGACATGGAATGTGATGAATTTGAAATGTTGGTCCTGCATCGGAAATTAGTGAAATAGCGATATACGCGTTTATTTGAACATTTATTTTGGAATTGGGATACGTAAATTGAATGATGTATAATCAAACATAAAAACATTGAATTCATGTCTTGTCACTCAGAAACATGAATCTCACGTGATTGATGATCGATTTCTGTGATGGAGCTTATGAATTATAAGTAGTAGTAAATTTCGCAAGTATGCTACTTCCATTATCAACCCCTGTTACATAATGGCATTACCACCATTAACCACCGTACGTCAGACCCAATAACTGATGAAGTTATCCAATTACCATTCTCTTCCCTCGTTTTGAGCCGGCTGGATTTACGCTCATGGAATATGCAATGTGTGCATTTTCATCTCCAAATACACACGACAACATTTGGACGAATGTATTCAGGAAGCTGTTATGACTGGCAGATAGGCCATGAAATGAAGTGAGGGAAATCAACTATAACTCTCCTCACGATGAGTCAATTGGATCAATGCTCCAAGGAAAGTTGGGAAATCCAATCTGACCAAGTTGTGAAACTACTGAAGCCAAACTGTGCGCGAAGGTGCTAGACTGGTTCGTGATTTCACACGTTTTTTTTGTTTCAATTGGTAACTGGATATTATATCCCAAGTAATATTCTGTTACGGACTGTGGTGTGTTCCGAGAATACCGGAAGAAGAATGGCTGTGATTTATGGCCTCGCGTTAACATCGATCGCCAACGTACCTTTTTTTATGTTCTGGTTCTCACGAAAAAGGATACTCTATAATGTTCAGAGAACATAGTGAGAACCAAGGGAAAGAAGGTAGCAGTTGGTGTTATTCTTAAATTTCTGGAGATCGTATGCCTCGGGGAACACCTTCCTAGGCAATGAGTTCCAAAGTCTCGATGTTCGTTGGATGAACGAGTCTTTTTGGAAAGGAACGTTCTGCAGGTCTCTAAAGTGACCACGAAGGGGTGTGAAGACTGAACTTGACGGATTAATCTCGAAGAGACTGCTAATGGAGGAACGATTGAAGAAATTTCAGAAGAGCATCGCCCATGAAAATATCTATAAAATAGATATAAATCGACAACTTTTCTACGGTGTTCCAGAGAAGTGAGCGAGTTTGTAAGCGAGGCATCACCGACGAGACGAATTGCCATTTTTTTGACAGAATCCAATAGTTTCAGGATATGTTTAGGTGCCGCACTCCAAATATGGGAACAGTATTCCAGGACAGGTCGGATATGTGCCTTATAGATCATAAGCAGCTGACTGGGAGTGAAATAGCTCCTGGCTCGAAACAGAAATCCAAGTTTTTGGAATGCACTTTTGGCAATGGACCTCACGTGATTTTCCCAAGAAAGGTTATTGCTGATAATAACGCCAAGTATCGAAATGGATCACTTCAATGGTATGGTTATTCCTGACTGAATTATGTTGGGTACAGTGAGATCGGCTTTTCTAGAGAAAAGACATGCTTGTGTTTTGTTTGCATTGAATTCTACCAAGTTATTAGATCCCCACTCGAGAATTGTTGCTTAGTCCATATTTATTTTGTTAACATTTCTTCCTCGTTCAAATCTGGTTTGACGGGCCGATATAGTAGCACTGGAAGAGAAAGCGGTATGGAGGGTACTATCATCCGCGAAGTTGTGTATAGGACATGAAGTTGCTTCCAACAAATCGTTGATGTGAAGTAGAAATAATGTTGTTGCTAAAATTGATCCCTGCGGAACACCAGCATTTATGAGTAGAGTATCAGATGAAACTCCATCGACCACTACATGGAGATACCTTTTTGAGAGAAAACTAGCAAGCAGAGAACACAGCTCAGAGGGGCAAACCATAAGATGGAAGCTTGGCGAGGAGTCCCTGGTGCCAAACGTACCTAATTAGAGGACAATAGCGGATGGTTCATAACCGGTGCATCTTCTCGAAAATGAACGGTTTTTCTCAAAACTTTATCGAATATTCAAGATTTTACTAGAATGGATGTTTTGTACCTATATAAAAGGACAGCTGTGTCGCGGACAGTCAGTTCAGAAAGAAAGCCAGTAGTGTGAACAGTGAGATTTGTACATCGAAAATCGAAGTGATTTAACTAAGTGTTTATTGGATTGTATTTCGAGTGTTTAGTGGAATGAATTATTCAGTTTTGTACTGAGTTTTTGAATTAACGAACACAAGGAGAAATATTGTAACAATACATTTATCTCCAACAATTCCTTACTTCCACTAGCACATTCTGTACATCAAGTTTTCGTACGCAACGAAAACACATTCCTCGATTTTCTCGGAACGTTTTATCCCGATTATATCGCGCACGTCCTCGGATTTTTCCGGGAGCGACGTTATCAGCAGAAAGCGTTCCAATTTGAATTTTATGCTGATTGGATCATGCCTTCTGCTGCGATCGCATTACCATAAACATCTTGTAGACCGCGTATGTATTACGCACAGCACATCAAGAATGCCGAGATATAGAGCTGTTGTTTTATTGGGCGAGGTGACCAGAATGAACTTGTTGCATTCTAAAATTTCGCCTTTGCATGGAATCGCAGCGCGTGTCACGTGATTTAGCTTGTTGGGGGTGTTTTTTATCACATGGCGAACATGGTATGATAATCTCCTGTGAATCGGTGCTTTATAGGATAGGAAAGGGCAGTCAAATCCTTTATGTAAGAGCGGGTGTAAAATGGCACTTTATAGCCCGGTTGTGCGAGCGTAAAATGGTACTTTACCGCCCGCGGTCTATACTTTATCGCGCGGGCTATTATTCAAACGCAGCTCTGCATAAAAATCTATTTCACGTCCTTCATACATAAACAACTATTGAATAATATTTGCATACAATGGAAATATTTCGATAATAGTATATTATGATACAACTTTTTTAAGATGCTATTTTGTCGCACGCGTTGTATGGAGGGAACAAGTGCGACAACGTGTCTTATAAAACGTGTGTCATATACAATTATTTTATATTTTGCATCAATTTGAAGTATTTTATTGAAAAAGATTGATTTAATATCGATAAATAAAAGAAACATCTTCGATTGGTAACAATGATGACATTGAAATATAACGTTCATCAAGTGTAAAGCCTAGTTCATACTGTTGAGCGATTTTGATTTTTCCCATATACCAGCGATGAAAAATGCAATGTTTGTACTGTTTTCATTGGCCAATTTTAATAAAACCACACTCTGAATTGAAATAAACCAATAAAAACATTGAGTTTTCACTGCTAATATCACCAAATCCAAAATCGCTCAGAAGTAAGCTGGGCCTAACTCTTCAAAAAAAATGCATTCGCATTTCATAATGACTTCATTATAGAACCAGAAAAAAGTAGTTTTCCGTTGAAAATGAGTACTTATAGAGTTGAAGAATTAAATTGACTAGGAAAAGTCTGAAATGGATAAATCCTATGAATCTAGCAGACACCTTTGATAATTTATTATGTAGAGGATGAGTCAATAGACTCGCTAGACCATGATAGTGATAGATCGAAAATATTTGTTTTCTGCTATTACGGAAAAATGCATGTGACTATTTTCAATACATGGTCTCTCTGGTGCCCTATAACTTTGAAATAACAGTTTTTTTTCTATATTCCTCAGCATTATCTACTTATGGAGCAAACAAGTACTTTCAGACATATATCTATGATTGAGTTGAAGTATAGTTTACTGGTTTAACCCGTTCAAGAAAATTTTGATCATAGGAAACCACGAAGGGAATCCATGTAATTTTTTATGTAGAATAAAATTAAAGTTGTTACGTATGCCCTGTATATTTATCGATCAACTATAATAATGAATGCCAGATATACTAGGTACTTGGTAAACATTTGCTTAGGACCTTCACATAAACCCAATCAGAGTTTTCCCTCCGCCATATTAAATAATTCATGAAACCCCGAAATTTTCCCGAGATTTCCTCATGTACTGTTGAAAATTCCTGCAAGACGTCTTCTTTTCAGCAATTCAATCACAATGTAAATTGAATTTTAGCGTATTGGCGTGAGCAAATTCGAATTAACAGGTCCGGGGGAAGAAAAATCCGGTGGAAACGATCGCGCCTGATTATGTTTTAAATATTAACATCAATCTTTCCCGTCTATGCGGATGGTCTCTGGGAAAATTCCCGCACAAATTGAACACCAAAGTAGCCTGGAAATATCCGGGAGAGAATATCGAATGAATAATCAGTGGAATTTGCCAAAAAAAAAATCACAAAAAGCTGCTAAACATAGAAGCCTTTGACGTTGCCAAATCTGAACACAAAATTTTTCCGAGAAATGTTATCAAGTGACAGTATTTGCGCCCGTGAGCAAAAATTGAAAAAGCGCCCGCTTCCGCCATTGGTAGATATACTGTTGATAACGAACTCATATCCTCTTGCAGGATTGAAAATAGTGACTCTAAATTATTATCTAATGCATGTAGACGATATATTTGCAATTTTTGATACCAAGAAAGACAATTCTTGAGTCATGGAAATAGAAAAAATTGGTAGATTACCTTCCTTGGATACCCTCGTAATTAAAATTGGAATTTGACATTTATAGAAAAAATGCATCTACGCATAGGTTTATACCAAATAAATCCACACTCATATATTTTTCTTTTTCAAAAGAGAGATTTTCGACTGAGTTGGAATACATAAAACAAGTTGCGATTTATAATGGTTATGAAATTGGTAGTAAATCAAATATCAAGGACATTTAGGCAATGAAAATATGTTCGAAAAACCACCACTTTATAGGATTAGAAATATATAAGAAGGAATTTGTAAAATTTCCTTACCATTCGATCATCACCAAAAATTTAAATGGTATCTTCAAAACACAAGGCCTCAACTTAGCTTTCATAGCTGAAAATACCATTCGAATCCTCCTAGGTAATCCAAAAGACAAAATCGATGATAAGGAAAAGTCAGGAATTTATGAAATACAATGTATAGTGGCTGTGACATGAAATATATTGGACAAACACGACGACTTTAGAAACTCGCTTCAAAGAACATTTTGCTCATTTTAAACATAATCATTTTGAAAAATCTAGTGTTGCCCAACATATTCTTGAAACTAGTCAGCAGATCACTGTAAACAACTTAGTTAGACTTGTCAGGAACAATAAGGAGTTGGATAGTTTAGAAAGCATTTACATTAATCGTAAGAAATTTAGTGGAATATTACAATTTGCTGAGTTTGAGTAGGGTCGCAGTATTTTACTTTTGCAAGGAATTGTGGAAAATGCGGATGAACAATACGTTTCCCCTAATGCTTTATGGTTTTTGAACCATTAGACCCGACTTTCTATATACGTGAAATGCGCTTTTGGCTCCGTTTCCAGCTTTTATTGTGCCCATTAATATTAATACAAGTTGAAAATGTTTTTTATGAATTGCACCTAACAACGCAAATTTATGGGACCTGGAAAGCCGGAAAACATTCATCAAGATACAGTGGACAATGTGATATTCATAGAATATTACAATAAATGCGTCCTGAGAAAAAAGTGTAAAACGCCGCAAACGATGATAAAAATATGACATGACTGTAAAGAGTATTGGCCAGGCATTCTATTTTTGATTAAAAAATATTGAATCCAGACGAGGAATTGATCGTTCTGATGTGATTGAACATATTGCAATAATCATTCAAATAAGTTGAAGGAACCTTGTGATACTAATACCATAGTAGACAAAATCATTGAATAATAATTCATAACTTGAGAAACATAAAGTTTTTCACTGCTAATATCACCAAAACCAAATCGCTCAGAAGTAAACTGGGCCTAACTCTTCTGACTTTCATTTGACAGTTCGATTGTACCAACCTCTGAATAATGAAAGATAGCCTCTGTTTCAACATCCCGCTTATCCATGTCAATACATTCTGACCAAAAATCCATGATAAAGTTTCACCCTTTTTCCAGTTTCCATCTAAACGGTCACCCTGTGTCCGTTAGCTTCAGGACAGACGCGAAATCCCTTTGTGCCCTTTAGAGCATATTACTTTCGCACTTTTGATTAAGGATGGACTGGATCAATAGGATTTTTGCGTATTGGTCCATGAAAATCTGCGTTCTGGGAGATGCTGTAGCAAAGCCAGTAAGGCACCTATGTCGTTTTATCGTTCGGGAAAATTGTATTCAAAAAAATAGTCGCACAATACTGGACTATACGTTTTTGTTAGACTTTGTAAAAAAGATTCCCAAAGATTAATGGTCCCAAATATCACGGAACGGGCGCGTTTTTCACTGTCACATATTTCGAGAAAACATATTTTTTATTGTTTGCAACTCGCACTGTCACTTCCACTTTCACACATGCGAGGGGTTTGCAATAATAAACTTCGCACTAAGAAATACATTGTTATACTTTGGTCCATGTCTTCACCCAAATACTAGACTAGTTCCATGAATCAGGAGGCTGTTTTGTCCGTTTGAAAAACCTATTTCTAAAATCAATAATAATACAGCATATGGTAACGTCATTCGCTTATCGTATTGCATCGATCTCAGTCGAGCTATAGCAGCCACTCCCATATCTCATTACATAGAAACTTTGTTTCTGCAGTGTTTCTTTCTTCCGCCGCATGGTGTCGCTCGTTCCAAGTCTCTCTTGGAAGGCAGTTCACTGCGGTTAAATAGGCGCGCGGAGATTACATTGGGACAGGCACCGTTTCTCAGGGTCTTTACTAGGTGACTACCCCGCACTGATGAGGGCCCATAAGCCCGAAACTGGTCTGTAGATTTCAAAGAGTGCCTGTCACGATGTGAACATTGTCACGTCTCAGTAAGAAAGAAACATTTGCGATCAGCGTTCACGGTGTGAATCGCTGCATGGATTCAATCATAATGCAGTGCTGTGCGTGATATTAGCCAGGAAAGTAGTTGTTTTCTGCTCCATGTATGTTAGAGTTGGGTGAACGGAAATGTACATGGACCAGTTTAACTGCCGCATCGAATCTGATGGAAGAAGATGGATGCACGTGTTCGTGTCAATCCAATCTGGGGATTGATGTAAACTCGCGAGTTCTCCTTTAATGGCGGTCCTGCCTGGAACCGATTGGATTTTATGGTCGGTGCATTAAATAAATTGGAGTTTTTGGTTTATTGTGCACCGCAGTCATTCGATTATCGATTCGAGATGTAAGTCGAATTGTCGATTACCGATTGTAATGGTCCCAGTAGAACTGCGATATACCAGAGGAAATACATTCAATTTCGGAATTAGAATATCGAACTGCGTGATTTGGTGTTTCTATACTATTTTTACAAGCTATTATTGAGCTCCTAATCAACTAACCAACTAACTCTCAATGCAAGTTTATTTTGACCACTTCTAATATTTCGAATGATGTGAAATTTGGCAGGTGTAGAGAATAATTAAATGGAATTCGATTAGAAACTTTTTTTATGTTCTGGTTCTCACGAAAAGGGATATCCTGTAATGTTCAGAGAACATAGTGAGAACCAAGGGAAAGAAGGTAGGAGTTGGTGTTCTTCTTGAATTACTGGAGATCGTATGCCTCGGGGAACACCTCCCTAGGCAATGAGTTCCAAAGTCTCGATGTTCGTTGGATGAACGAGTCTTTGGAAAGGGACGTTCTGCAGGTCTCAAAAGTGACCACGAGAGGGTGTGAAGACTTGACGGGTTAATCTCGAAGAGACTGCTAATGAATTGTTGATATTTCAGAGCATCGCCCATGAAAGTATCTATAAAATAGAGATAAATCGCCAACTTGTCTACGGTGTTCCAGAGAAGTGAGCGAGTTTGTAAGCGAGGCATCACCGACGAGACGAATTGCCCTTTTTTGGACAGAATCCAATAGTTTCAGGATATGTTGAATTCTACCAAGTTATTAGATCCCCCAAATTGTTGCTAAGTCCATATTTATTTTGTTAACATTTCTTCCTCGTTCAAATCTGGTTTGACGGGCCGATATAGGAGCCCTGGAAGAAAAAGCGGTATGGAGGGTACTATCATCCGCGAAGCTGTGTATAGGACAACAAATCGTTGATGTGAAGTAGAAATAGTGTTGGTGCTAAAATTGATCCCTGCGGAACACCAGCATTTATGAGTAGAGCATCAGATGAAACTTCATCGACCACTACATGGAGATACCTTTTTGAGAGAAAACTAGCAAGCAGAGAACACAGCTGAGGGGACAAACCATAATATGGAAGCTTGGCGAGGAGTCCCTGGTGCCGAACTCGATTAAATGCCTTGGAAATATCTAATGCCACGGCTAAAGTTTCTCCATATATCAATAGATAGCTGCCATATATGTGAGACGTAAGCGAGTAGGTCAACAACTGATCTCTGATGACGGAAGCCATATTGCCTAACTGAAATCTATAAGGCTTTTTTGGGTCGAAGATCATGAAATGGTGAAGGAAAAAAAATGTATCAATGGAGGTACCCTTGGAACTTTTTCGGATGTTTGCACCTTCCACCCCGTAGGACCTGTCTGACGCTGCGTTTCCATTAACAATCACTACCTTCCTCGACTCGATATCCATGCGACCATTCCAACGTGTAACGGAAACAGAAACCGAATTTTCCATGGAGCGTTCACCCGGATAACGACCATCATCATCAAGGGTGGCATTGATCCATCCGAGCGTGAGGCACTTCGTTAAAGATTCAATCTGGACGGTCCATAATTCGACGTGATCGGCAATCCAACCTCCTCCCCCCTGACAAACATCCACCTTTGGGGGGTGGCTACCCCCTCAATCTGGGGTGGAATCGTGTCGATTCGCCAACGGGTTTTAATCGATTGGTGTCACGTATGACTTGGTGGCTAACCTATCCACGATATCCCGATGTGCAATGAACAGGAAGTATATGCCACCCTTATTGAGTGATGGGCAGGGGTGGCAATGGGGTGGTTTTCGAGGGGGGGGGCGTCAATGGAATTGTTTCCCAGTTGGTGGCATTTTTGACTTGAGAAGCATGTGAGGCTGCTCTGCAAGTCTTGGTTCAGCAGTCACTGTATGGATTGTTGTGGAAACTGATGGAGAGTTGAGACTGGTTCATGCTTATACGAATATCGGAAAATGTATGCGAATAAAAGGGTCGCTGAAAAGATTTATCGCAATAAAGTTGAAATTTTTGAACTTTTTTTATAGTATGATATGATACCGCAGAATGTATAAATCAATATTGTTGTAGAGTAGGAAGCATGAACCAGGCTTTAGAGTTTTGTCAACTGCGAAAAAGGGGAGCAGACGATTCCTGAGAGCTATAGTCTGATTGTACAACTAAAATATGTCATTTCTGAAGTAATGGTGAAAGTTATTTTCAAAATCGAGATCACGTTCAAGTTTTCTGTAGAGAAAGAAATAAACTATGAAGCAAATCAAATCGATAATTTCGTTACATCATACAATTTTATATCTGATATTATAAAAAAAACACTCTGAATTGAAATTTATCAATGAATATACTGAGTTTTCCACTGCTAGTATCACCAAATTCAAAATCGCTTAGAAGTGAGCTGGGCCTAACTCTTTTGACTTTTATTTGACAGTTCCAACATCTGAATGATAAAAAGTGCGTATCGAAACAGAGGCTATTTCGATACGCATTTTCGTTTCATAATGACTTCATTATAGAACCATAATAGAAAAAACTAGTTTTCCGTTGAAAGTGAGTACTGATGAAAGTTGAAAAATGAAAATTTGTAAATCAACTTTTTGGATTGATAATTTAGCTTTTTTTATCAATCAATGCGTTTACAATCGGCCTGGAGAAAATACAGATTTTCTAAATATGAAAATTGCAAACAAGCGTTTACTCATAAATTTTGAAAAATAACTGCTACTATCTCGAAAAAAATGCATATTCCAGCCTCGAACCGCAAAAAAAACAATATCCCACCCTGAAAACGTATATTTGGCTACCCCCACCTCTCCCAGAATTTTTCCCCAGTCGCGAGTTTTCTTAATTTTCACACAATCTCCCCTTCCCGTGAACAAAACCTCAATGCCAAACAAAGACGCAACTGGAAAGTGCACCCTTCATCCCCCTGGGATCCGCCTCTGGCGTGGCTCGTTCGTCAGAAAAGAGTAAAATCGCACACTCGAACATGATATCGCTTTTATCAACGCAAAGTTTGTCGCATTTGTATTCCACAGAAAGCATCACATCGTCTCTTTTCACCTGATGCAAGGAGCTCCATGGGATTGTAGGAAGTTGGAGAAATTAACATCGAGATTACTTTCAGGAAGTAATGGGGGTAGTTTGCAGCTAATGTTGTCTCATGCGCTGCGGGAATTGAAGCCGCGGTAGATTCCAGTGTACAGGGTGATTTCCGGGGGCGTGGTTTCAATTCTTACGAGAAGAAAATAAAATGTTGCCAACTGGAAAATACGGAAGTGCCACAGCATTTTCTCAGATAATTGTTGAGTTGTTGTTGATTTGGACACCCTGTAACTTGAGAACCAGACATATTACGCCCTAGAATTTCAGAAAGTACACATCATATTTGACAAATATCGATATGTACAGGGTGTCCTGTTTTATTTTGACCACAGCTTTAACTATACGTAGTGGATAAAACCATTGGATATAATAGATCGAATACAATACCTGAAAATCAAAGTTGTGTCCTTTTTATTATACATTTCACAATTGAGTGTTGAGTGGTGCTAATTCCGATCACAGTGGTGAAAACTGACACGAATGTGGTAAAGTAAAACCATTCTGAAACATAAAATCATAAAAAAACACAAAATGGTTGAAATTTACTATTCTTAATGGTGCTATCATTGACGTTAACGCATAAAAAACTCATATTATATCAAATTAACACCAAGTTACACCGTGTCATATCACAATGGAATCGAGGTGGTGTATGAGTCATCTAATTTGGTGTTAATATAATCATTATTTAGGTATTGCATCCTGAAAACACCAGATTTGATGTAAATTAATAAAAATATTGTATGTAGGCATCTAAATGGTGTGAATTTCATGCGCTCATCTGTTCGATCTTAGAACCTTGGAACTTTTGCCGATAGGTGGCACTGACGTCCTTCCTACCGTACATGATTTTAATATTGGGCTAGATATATCAGATTTTTTGGATCAGTATCAATTGGCCTAGTCCCTAGTACCACTGATCAGGATAAAGAAGCCGTAACAGTTCGTTATCATCCAAATGGTCCCTAGATTCTACTGAGTCTAGTTGATCATCATATGAATTATATTACAATAGGTGATCCAACTTGGAGAAAAACACCAGAGGTGGTGAAGAAAAGCATTGATTCGCATGAACACACTCATGATATGGTGTTCCTTCACACCAGAAAAGTATTTGCATGTACCTGCTCAGTGTTTAAACGCACCGAAGAGAATTTAGTGGAGACAGGATTCAGCATCAGGAAAATCACAGAATGTGCATCACACCACTGCGGTGTCAAATCGTACTTTCATAAATGTATAAACAACACCACCAAAGTGTTTATTCTGTTAAACTCAGGACTAATACCAGTGTTACTAACATCTGGGTTTGATTATCAAAAACACCTATGGGAATGGTCACATAACACCTACAGTGGTGAATAATATACCAGTGTTTACTGACACTAAAACAATCAGGACCTGTGAGCTGGTGCAAATTTTTTTTCACTGTTGAGTTTTTCACTAAATCCAAAATTGCTCAAAAGTAAGCTGGGCCCAACTCTTCTGACATTCATTTGACAGTTCGATTGTACCAACCTTCGAAAAAAAAATGCGATTCGAAGCAGAGGCTACTTGGATACGCATTTTCGTTTCATAATGACTTCATTATAGAACCAAAATACAAAGAATATTTCTGACCAAGAAACCCATCAGTAAAGCCAACAGTAATATTTCAAATAATAAGAATTCTCGAACTATTTCGATTTTATCCATCATCAGAGAAAATCTGCCCAACATTTCAAACTCCTCCGATTTTCGCATTAAACTGACTCCATTCGATTTGTGAGTTGTTGTGAAAAGGCATTCATCGCCAACACCCCTCGAATTATTTAGGAAGCGCCTTTCCCGATAATGCGCATGAAAAATTCATTCTGATTCATCTTCTCCTCAGCGATCGCAGAGCAATCTTGAAAACGCATTTAATGGTGTAGGAAAATTGAATGATCATCATCTGGATGTCGAATCAAAGCAAGAAGTTGTCTGCTGAAGCGATTACGCTATACGTTACGATTCATAATTCGGGTAGTTTGAAGGTTGAATTTGTCATCATCATGATGCACCGATCCCCGAAAAAATTGCGTCATTATTGTGGTAAATCGTTCACCCAATAATAATACTTCCAAGAGCTCATTATCAACACTAATTTTGAATTTATAGATCTCCAAAAGATCGTGTAAATAACCAGTACAAACGAAAAGCTACGACAAGGTAGACAGCGAGCTGAAAATAGCTACTTTCCTGGCTAATACGGCGCAGAGCGTTGAATTACATCCACTTGTGGTCAATGCATTGATTTACTGATTTCAGTGTTCTAGAATTTTTTGATAATAATCTTACCTTCCTATATTTAGAGTAACTATGGTTGAAATAAGATTTTTCAGCAACCGTCCGGAAAGTACGTACTTTCCAGACGATTTTTTTTTGGGAAAGTGGCATTTTTCCGGCCTAGTCCGGGAAGTACGTACTTCCCGGACTAGGCCGGGAAGAATCACATCGTTGTTGTCATTGTAAATATAAAAATCTTGGTAGTATGGTTTTGATAAATGCAGTTGATCATTACCATAGCAGCAAAATAACGACTGACAGCTATCTGACATAAAATTAGCTAACATTCAAAAATTATCAGATGAAAACAATCAATGTGAAACGGAAACTTTACCTTTTTGTTCTGACTTCAACAAAAGGCACTTAAATATACCAAGCATTTCAAACAAATTGAATCCATTCAATATTAACAATTGTTCTAATTTTAATATAAATATTAATATAAATAAGAATTGAAATGTTCGAAATTTTGTTCTAATAAAGAAATGTGTTTCTTTGATTTGTTATTCTACACGGTTGCCGAAAAAATTGTGTACGCAACACGCCCGAAAACAGTTTTTTTGGACTCGCAGACTTCCAGGACTCGCTACGCTCGTCCTAGAATTTTGTCCACTCATCCAAAAAAACAGTATTTTCCGGACTTGTTACGTAAATTACTACTTCGAGGTTTAATAAAGGCGAATATAAGCACGGCATTATTACTATTATTAGCAAAGCTGCTAATATCGACAGTAATTTCGTCGTTGAAGGATGAGAGTTGGTTATATTTTAAGGAATGGTTAATCAAAGAAAAATAGTATGTTATGATACAAGTTTAATAAGAAGATTATTGCAATATCAGCGGTGAAAAATTCAATGTTGTTATTGTTTTTATTGGTCAATTTGAATCAAATTACACTCTGAATTGAAATTCACCAATGAAAACATTGAGTTTTTCATTGCTAGTATCCAAATCCAATATCACTCTTCTGACTTTCATTTGACAGTTCGATTGTATCGAAACAGAGGCTATTTCGATAAGCATTTGCGTTTTATAATGTCTTCATTATAAAACCAAAATGGAAAAAAGTTTATACGTGTGCATAAACGGTGAAATGTAGATAATGAGTTCCAACATCTCTAATAAAACGGTAGTGATTGAGAAATGAAAAAGCGGTGTGCACATAGGTCCCAACTCAAAAAAGTCAATTTGTTGAGGGTAATAAATGGTATATTTCCGAAATCGGAAACAAACGATCATTCCACGTCGTTTTTTTGACAGTATTCCAACAACACAACTTTCATTCGGAACTTTTTTTCAATCGACAATAATAACGATGCTAAGGGGTGGATTACCCTGTATGAGAGGTTTCCATAAACATCAGATCTATTTTCTGAAAATTGGGTTACGAAATCCAAAACGATTTTCCTCACAGGTAAACGTCAATACCGCCTTTAATGAAGCAAACAAACGTTGTGAGATGGGAACCGAGGCATTTTCCCGGTTCATGGAAATCATCTCGGAAATCATGGAATACTCCTTTGAGTTGACACCTTCCCCGAGGGGTTGAAACAGAGCGGAAAGATATCGGATATGCAATTAATTATAATACCCTGCTAATTATGCTTGATTTTCGCTTAGACGTTGTGATAGCATCCCCACTTCTAGCGGCATTTGCAATGTTATTTCTCAAAATTTCCACATCATCACACATGGATTGAATAAAGAAATTTACTTTTTCTTACGACTACCTATGAAAACGTCAATAATCACATTGTTTTGTTTTTCAGAAAGTAGCTCACATCACCATGGTATTGTTTATTTGAAAAAGAAAGAAAAAGAAAAAAAGCACTAGTGTTGATATGAAAAATATCACAACGGTCGACTGAATTGATATAGAAATAATTAGGTATATTGTGAAGTTAATCACTGTCAATATAAGCGTTCAAATCAAATTCATATTATTTATTGAAATTTCTGTCTCGTTTTCTCTTTATCTATTAATTTCAATGTGTCTGATACATAACCTCTGAATTCACTTTAAAACTGGAATCTATACTCTTTGCTGGAACTATTTCGATGTTCATGACAGCAGGTGAGATCATTCAAAAGAGTACGGCTACAGTTTTATGGGCGGCTTGCTGCTCGCATCAGTTTGATATCACATTATCACCAACGAGAAGATTCTTTGGTATCACAGATGTTTGCAAAGAGTCAAGGACGCACTAACTCGAGTAACTCGTACGCGCTTGCGAACTACATACTTCTATGGTTCTGTATTCCTGGTTGCGTGATTACTGGCGCTAGCAGGCGTATGGTGTCAAGATTGTTTATGTACGCTGGTGTCAATATCAATAAAATCAGTAATTCACATAATAAAATATTGTCGGAGAAGTATTCAAATATCATCTTGAATATGGAAATAAACAGTATACTTGATATCGAATCAAAACCACCTAAAAATTCTAGAGACCGCTCAAGTTACATTTTTGACAGGACCTCCCGCGAAATGATAATAATCGGAGTCGTAGGAAAAATAGTGTACAAAACTCGATGGAAAGTGCATTTCCTTCACTTGTTACTCGTGTGAAATATGTCACTTTCCACACTTGTTGTGTAGTATCGAATTCGTGTGAGAACAAACCATAAGACTATTTATTTCTCTAGCTGTTTCACTCGCGAGGATGAAGATAGTATAATCTGCATGAGAGTTATAAACTAGATTATTGACATGTACAGGTACATAGGAGATATCAGTGGCCCGAGAACACCTCCTTGAGGCACCCAAGTTGTTACGACAAATTAAATTGCGACATTTCACTCGTCCCCAGTCTTGAGACCGATTGTGAATGAAAACATTATCATCATCTTTTGTTGCCGCAGTCTCCCCCTCGATTCTGAAATATCATTCTTCAGCTTCCGTTTCGTGCCATTGTTTTGCGAAGAGCGTCGCAATTAATTCGATTGAAGTTGTTATGAGGCCGTTCGAAAGACGTCGAGTCTAGAGATAATGATCGATAACGGATAGGGTGCAATTTTTTATGCCGGTTATAAAAATTCTAGTGGCGGCGGACGGTTGTTTTCTTTGGGCCTGGATATTTATCGCGCCTGTCACTTACAGGACATTCCGCTGTCATTGCTAGAGAGAATGATCTCGAGGATTGAGGCGGTTGAATTATTGAGAGAGAGAAAGAGCCCTCACAGATGAGGCGGTGGTGAAAAATGGGGAACAAAATCAGAGGAAAACGCAACAAAATTTAAATGGGGGACAATTTTTTTTTCTTAACCATCCAGTTCAATCCTATCTTGGACACCTTAGTAATTAGGCTATGCCGTTACGTGACCGTTTTTTAAAAGTTCTGTCATTTTTCCCTAGATTCTACGGAAATTGCAGTGTTGCCATTCGGAAGCCCCATGAGAGCACATGTGTTACAGAGAGATGAAAGATATAATTTTTCCGTAGATCTTCCAACTTTTTTCGCAAAATCTGAGATTCATGCTGGCTTTTTCAAGGTCGAACGCCGTGAGAGCTCTAACCGCAGGAACTGATAAGGTAGCACATGATAACATGTTCAAGTCTATTGCGGGAAGTCGAAGCGGGTAGATCCGTTTCGCTAATATGGAATATATACAGAGTGGATTGGAATGATAGAGCTAGCAAAATGGCTATCGCGACAAGTGACATGTAGCGTTTGACATGCGACAGTTGAACGTTTGACGTTTGAGATTTTGATAGCTCAATCATTCCAATCCACTCCAAATATATGTTTTCTGAGTCACCTCGTTTCTGCGGTTGGAGTTCTCACTGCGTTCGACCTTGAAGGAGCCAATTTTGGTTCTTTGAACCTTAGATTTCGCGAAAAAGGTAGGTAGATCTACGGAAAAATTATATCTTTCATCTCTCTTTAACACATGGCACTTAAGGGGCTTTCGAATGGCAACACTGTAATTTCCGTAGAATCTAGGGAAAAAATGTTTTGGACTTTTGAAAAATGGTCCCGTAGCAGCATAGCCTACTTACTCACCTTCATAAAGTAATCTTCAAACAAAACTTGTTGCATAATTTTCAAAAGGATTACATTTTCTCAAATCTGTGCTTGCCATTGACCTCAATGTAGCTTTTCTGTACAGTGTTTCGTTCTGATTACAGAAATAAAGACTTTACACTATTATCATTGCCATTATATTATGATTTTGATAAGTATCAATGTTATATTTGAGTTCTGAGTATGATGATGAAATAATAATGATATTTCGTGATTATATCTGAATTTTGAGTGCAGATTTAAGATAAAACCTTGTTAAAAAAAAGTCTATCAGAAACACAAGATAACATTTCCATATAAGTATGCAGCAAACAGTCTGAAAGTAGAATGCCATTTTTTCTGAATATCAAATTTGAAAAAAAAATTCCTTTTTTTTCCCTCAGAAATTTATAAACCCCAGTAAATAATCGTAATTTTGTTCTATTTTTGATACCTTCGAAGTGAATACAATATATTCCAAATATCTACTATTTGATAAAATACTGAAAAAGGATATATATTCCAGACAATAAAAAACATGTAATTTTTACAATCAACTGTACACAGAAGTGGATGGGGAAAAATAAATCCAGCTTCACATTATTTAAGGAATTCTCACATAAAGATCAATCAACTAGGTACATAGAAAATAAATGTATTCAATATTAAATTCCTCGCAGGAAAATATGAACTTATATCTTCCATATATACTAGTAAGAAAAAGTGTATATTGTCCACGGTTTTATTCGGCATTGAAAAAACCAGAGCAATACGCCCGTAGAGCTTTTAACAGACGAGAAATATCTTAACATCCTACCAGCTGTGGTGTCAATTATTTTGTCAATTTATCGGAATATCGAGCAGATATAATGATGTCGGCACTTAATCAGCCAAAAAAGTATTGGAGAATGCAATTTCAGTCCCATTAACCTCATTTCAAGATTCATTAAGAACGAATATTTTTTTTGCCAACGCATTTCAGCAATGTGGTACATTTCATTCAAGAAAACATGATGATTCAACCAATAGTTATAGACATTGTAGCGCAGTTTTTTTATCTCTTGACAAAATTAACATCATCAGATCCCGACATATTCCCAGTATTTCTCTCCTCGGTTATTTGGAAAATTCAGTTCTTCCATTAGACAGACACCTTGTTGTCGTTTAACTAAATGGAAAATGGGAAAAATGACTGGGAGAAAAGTGAACGCGACGTTGCGTTATACGGTTCAAAGCTTTGAAGGCTCTGTTATATTTCTTTGACAGTCATTTTCTTTTGTTCGTACTTTTTCCCCTTCACAAGTTGTAATTCTGGAAATAACAATTTTGTAGCTGTCTCATTCACATATCTCAATCCTGGGATGCTACATCAACATCATCGTCATTGCATACAGGTTGTCCGATTACATTACAGAGGTAGAGATCGTCACAAAGTATCGAATAAACTCTAGAAGTGATTGTTGGTTTACAAGAAATGTGGAGAATACTGAAAGGTATAAATAAAAAACTACACACATAAAAAGAATTACTTAATTTGATTTGATATGCTTTGATTCAAGAGTATGGCTTGTTTATATATACTGGAATAGATGTCTGGACAATTCAAGAATATTATATTTCCAACTAAATACACTCATACCAATGTTATAGATTTCTTGAATCGTAAATGAATGGAGTTCTTCGTGAGAATAATACAATATTTCAGATTGGGAACACAATATATTCAAATCAAGACAATCATAATCTCTCAATGATTCGCATTTCTCTTGAACAAAAAGAATCAGATTTTCAGTTTTAGCTGTAGATTGTCTTGTATCAAGAATTTTATCAAATTAGAGGAGTTATATCGATTTCTTGAAATGAGAATCATCCTCAACTTCCGTTCTCTTATTGGGGCATCCTTCTTCTTGACAACCTTTCCCCCTATTCGTAGAGATTATTTCTGAACTTGTCCACCAGTTTACCTCGCAATAAAGTTGTATTCATCTGGTTTCAAACGACACAATAATACCTACTCAAGAATGAACGTCGATAAGATATAGGCATGTAACTTACCCCTAAAAGTAGTAATTATATCCTCAGATATCTCCTAAGACCATAGTTTTTCTTTCATGGTAAGCCAATATTTCTGTGCCAATAAAATAGGTTGAACTGGTTGAACAATGATGGATGCACGACAAGAGCACCGAAACAACACACTCAAACCGTTTGGCAACATTCTCGGCTCGAAGAAATCGCAATTATATTCAAGAAAATGTTATGGTCAATCCAAAGAAACTTTCTCAGAGATTTACTCATTCAGAGATTAAATGTTGAATGTTATTTTGAAAGAAGACATTCCGTGATATATTTTTCAAGAACTTCATTATTTTTTCTGGATACTTTGAATTTCTTGAATTGAGAACATTTTGTTATACCAAATGAATATTCCAGTGAAATAATTTTCTACCATTGACATATTCAATAAATTCATTTCAACTAAATTATTTCAGAAGAAGAATACGCTTTTTCAAAACAAGAATTGGACGTTGAACGAATATATCGTTTTCATTTGAGAATTTGTTTTTATGTGTGTAGAAATTGAAAAAATGAATCCGAGATATTTTCTAGCAAATTGAAGAATCTCAGATGTTTTCATTGCTCAAGAAAGTAATTAGGAGGCATTGAAAATGCATGGAAAGTCCCAAGAAATGTGTACAATTATTGTATACAATTCCAAGCCCCGATATAAAACAAATACAAAAACTCGAAACAAACAAATCCTGAAAACTTTAGGTCGGTGACATTACAAAACTTACAGATGCAATTCCTAAATTATTCTGAGTACCAATCGAGAAGGCTTTGTGGAAAGTTTCTCTTGTATTCCCATAATCCGTTCCTTTCCCCTCGAAATTCTACATAGTTTTCATCTGGAGTTGAACAAAGCGTGCCGATTTTAATTCCCGATGTGCAGCAACATAAAAGCTGATGAACATTTCGAACAAAGAAGAGTTAAGTTAAAATTGTTACATAGTAATCGACGGAAATGAGTGGTTACGAGTTTTGGTCCAACTTTGGAATGGACTGGTTTCATGAAGCATGAAGCTGAATGTTTCACAAATATTTCATGATTGACATGTGAAGTGCTTGAATATGCTTGAGTCAGATGAGTCGAATTTTGGTTCGTGAAATAAGTACCTAATAAAGACACAGTTATAAAGAAGGAACCGCAGTAAAATCAATTGGTAAAGAAACATTTTTCAGGCCTAACATCAGAACCAACAACATTTTCTTTTGTTATTTTCTACAGCAGATTATTGAATCAACAAAAAACTTACGACGCAGAAATCTGCTTGTGTGTAAGAAGATATAGTAGGTGATTTCAAAAGATATAAATGTATACCAATAATTGTGATGATATAAGTCAAAATTGTTTGTATAGGGAATAATTACGAGTTATCAAGACATATTCGATAAGAGACATGATGCAGTACATAGTAGCAATGTTGAAATATGAGGAGAAATAGTTTTTGTTACCTAGTTTTTAGGAGCAGAACGCAATATCAATAGAAAATCTATTTTTCGCCAATCTGTGTAAACTTCCTGTTTTCTGGAAACCGGAAACTCATTGGTTCAATTTGAAAAACTGAAAATATGAGGCAGCAATAACCTGACAAATTATATAAATATTTCGTAAAGTAGAGCAATAGCCTCAAAAACTAAATATAGACTCTCTCACACTCCGTGTTTTATTTATACACAATTTTGAACACCGACTAATGCATCCTCTTAAAAGCTCACAAAATTGTCGAAAACACATAATGGCTTCGTTTCTTTCTACCGGGTGTTTCACAGTGGATGGAACATTAGAAGTATCTGGAGAACAGAAAGACAGATCATTTCGAAAATTTGTGGGCGTCGATAATCTAACTTGCTCTATCCGTCTAAAATATTTCCATTAATACAGTGTTGCCGCTTGCATCAGAAAGTAGTAGCTACTTTGTTATTCCAAATGGAACACCCTGTATTTTGTTAGATTTTTGAATTCTCCCTGAAGAGCTGATTTCGTCAATGCCCCATACTTGTGGTCTAGGATGAATGATAACAGAGATATAGGATGTGAAAAATCGAGATTTTTCAACTTTAGGAATTTTTTGTGTCGAAACTAATCATTTAACAGAAACAAATAGAGGGTGATGCAAAACTCAAAATTCTGAACCATCCTGTATTCGTTCCAATTAAATATCAATCGATATAGTAAATAGAGAGTAAAGGTAGGGACATGTAAGCCGTTTCGAGCAGAAATGAATAATTTCGACACAAAAAATTCCTAAAGTTGAAAAATCTCGATTTTTCACACCCTATATCTCTATAATCTTACTCGCTATTCCAAAGTATGATATATCGACGAAATCAGCTCTTCAGGGAAATTCAAAAATCTAACAAAATATAGAGTGTTCCTTTTGAAATAACAAAGTAGCTACTACTTTCTGATACAAGCGGCAACACTGTATTGATGAAAATATTCTAGACGGATAGATCAAGTTTTATTATCCACGCCCACAAATTTTCGAACTGATCTGTCTTTCTGTTCTCCAGATACTTCTAATGTTCCATTCACTATGAAACACCCTGTATATTCATAATTCTAACTGGATTTATGAAGAATCCTTTTTAGAAAGCATAAACGTCGATTGTGAGTATCAATTAAAAAATCAGTAAATACTACACTTTGTATGACAACAGCGCTTTCTTTTGTCATATACCTTCTACATGTTTTATATTCTTAATATTCTTCCGTGCAAGCTCAACATATCTAGTTTCCTTCACTCTAGTGAAAATATGCGCCAGAAATAGAATATTATAGTATATTTGGAAAGTGTATCTCCACTCGCTACTTCCGTTCACTGGAAATGTAATGCAGATGTGGAAGGCACATAAATATCCATAAGGATCTGTTTTGCCCTCAATGGTTCGATTTCTCGAAAAAGCATATTTTGAGCCAATTCGGTGGAAATAACAAGACTTGAAGGCCTACGACTGTTCGCGTTTGGCAGAGTCGCAATGGAATCTTCAAACAAAATCTGAGTGATAATTGAGGATAGTCGAACTCTTGAAAATGAAAAAAAAAACAGCTCCCATGAAGATTGGCACGAAAATAAACATAAGGGAGCTAGGGGCCTTGAAATGGTAGGTAAGAATTTTTTTTTTCGCTTTCCTTCAAAGTTTTCACCATCAGTTATTGATAATGCAAGTTTTCCCACCCCTCGTAGATTCGTTTAGTGATTCCACTTTGGCACCCACGGCTCAAAGCTAAAGTTTTCTCACGGAATGCCGCGTTATGCCTCCCTTTCTTTACTTTCGACGTTGTGGAGCCCTCAATCGATTAAATAAATCCACCAGTTTGTCCTTTTCCCCCCCTGGAAGTAACCGTACACCATAAACTACACCGGAACTTTCTCAACATCCGTATAACTCTCGTTGAAACTTTGGTTCATTGACTGCGTTCTCTTCTTTGGAGCATAATGATGCTAGAAAGGGAGGCAAGATGAAGCCGAATGTGTCATTCTATGTTTGTGGTCCCCAAAAACATTTGGGGTCATATTCATCACTCTAGTTGAATTTGGAAGTTATTTAGTGAGCGTGATAATTGGGTCACCCTGTGTCTGAGGATGCTTAGAATTATTATTTATAGCTATTTTATTATCGTTGGAATGATATCCATTAACTCCGAGTAACTCAATGAACGTAGATAAACAATTGAATATGAATAGTTGAGAAAATCGATGATTTTGAGTAGTGATCTCAAAAACAACGTCATCTGATATCATGTACTTCTAATAAATAGTCATCTCAACCCAGGAAGGGTCAAAACACTACCTGTATAGAAGAATAACAGAATTGACTATGAAGAATAAGGCAAGCAAAGATACTAGCGAGAAACTTCAAGATCAAACAACTGAATTGAACTGGGTCAGAAATACAATTTTTGGAACCTCTAGAGGAGAACATCAAATCCCATCACTGGATAGAATACGAAGAATGAGACGAGCAAACCTATTAGAAAAAAACTATACCGATTTAGAAAATAATCTGGACCAACAGAGGCTGAAACAGAATGTTCGGAAGCTGTAGAGAAGAACAACAAACCTCATTATTGGATAGATAATGAAACATAAGGAAGACAAAGATACTAGTGACTCTAGCGTACTTCGACTAATGAGATATTTGGTACATGACCCTTCTCCAAGCCAAGACCTGGGATTCTGACACTCCTTGCAAATTGCTTCACAACAACTGAAGGCATTACTGAAGTATTTTGCAAAAGGTAGCTTGGCAGAAGCAAAGCAGGTGTTCTAGTCGACCAAACTGACTTATCCATTTGTGTTGAGGTGATACCTCCAAGGACCAGGAAATGAGGTTATTGCCCATACTCTAGCGAGGTTGTTTTGCTAAACATCTTCGTCAGGGTGGAAAACAATAAAGGAAGAAGCCGGTACTCACCGAAAACCTTGGACCATTGCGCAGAAGGCCTCCAATCGGGATATCATGAACTTCTAATAAATAGTCATCTCAACCCAGGAATAAGGATCAAAACACTACCGTTATAGGAGAATAACAGGATTGACTATGAAGAATAAGGCAAGCAAAGATACTTGTGAGAAACTTTCAATATCAAACAACTGAATTGGACTGGGTCAAAAATATAATTGTTGGAACCTCTAGAGAAGAACAACAGATCCCATCACTGCATACGAAGGATAAGGCAGGCAAAAATATTAGCGAAATACCATATTCTTACACTCCTCGCAAATTTGTTCTCAACAACTGAAGGCATTACTGAAGCCTTTGGCAAAAGAGACAGAACTTGGCAGAAGCAAAACAGGTATTTTAATCGACCAACTGACTTATCCACTTGTGTTGAGGTGATACCTCCTAGGACCAGGAAATGGGGGACCTCTGCTAAACATCTTCCTCAGAATGGGAAACCACCAAGGGAAGAAACTGTTTGAATAGTTATTTATGTATTAAGGGAATTATGAGGGCCTTAATTACCGATGGCAAAGATAATTTTATTTTTGACCGATTTTCATAACAATATGTCCATATTTAGAACGCAATAAATGTTTAAATTCATAACCTTTCTGGTATATTTGAATTAGGTAGCGTTGATTGTAGCATTGATGGTTGTTGCTAGGTTGTCGCTATGTTACATGTTTATAAGCAAACTTTCTTTATCAATCAATGTTTTTCCGTTAAAAACGTGTTTATTTTTTACCAAAAATCGACGATCTTTTTCTGATATAATGGAGGATATTATAAAAAAAGCGGAAAAAGCAAGACAATCATTATACTTCCATCGAAAAGTGAAGCCCTATATAAAAAAGAATACAACTTATATCTGAAGTGGCTGACACAGAGAAATGTTATGTCAAAAGATGCCAACGAAACTGTCTTTCTGGCATATTTTCAAGAAGGCCTTCAATCGGTAAAGTATTTTCAGTATTTTCTGGTAGATTTGGTAATAATTGTATTTATTCGTTGCAGTCAGAAACGTTTAGCCCAAATTCGTTATGGACTAAATGGTCAATGCTCAAATCGATGGTGACCATATATGAGAAAAGAGATATCACCAAGTTCAACGAAACGGAAAAGTAAGGGGTATAAGCCGAAAAAGTCTGCTGTCTTATCTCCTAAAGATGTCATCAAATTTCTAAAGGACGCCCCTAATGAAATTCATTTATTGCATAAGGTAATTTTTTTCTCATAATTTTCTTTTTCGTTTGTTTATTTCGTTTTATTTGTTATAGGTTGTTCTAATTATAGGTTATTTTGGAGGATGCACAACTCAGGAACTTCTAAATATGAGTATAGCAGATATAGAGGACCGGGATACTGTTATGGTAGTGAACGTACCGGAAAGTAAAACTGGTGTATCGAAGAAATTTACAGTTGTGGATGAAAAAGAGTTCTCTGCTTTGCCTTTATTGAGACTTTATATGTCCTTGCGTCCTGAAGGTACAAGACGATTTTTTTTGAGCTTCCGACAAAATAAATGTACAACTCAGCCAATTGGAAAGAATATGTTTGGCAAAATTCCCAGCAAAATCACAATGTATTTAGGATTGCCAAACCCACTAACCTATACGGGACATTGCCTTCGTCGCACTTCTGCTACTGCCCTAGCCAATGCAGGAGCAACTATGACAAACTTAAAAAGACACGGAGGTTGGAGAAGTTCCACGGTGGCAGAGGGGTATCTGGAGGACAGTATTGAATTGAGAAATAAAACGGCGCGTATGCTGTCTACTTTGCCATCAGAAGAGGCAGGCACCTCGACTGTAGTGAACAGCAACAGCACCACCCATAAAAAAGAAGAAATTGTTTCCAGCGGCGGAAGTAATTTTCAGGGAACATTTGAAAATTGTAAATTTATTATTTGTAATGACGTGAATAAGGAAAATATGTCTTAGTTTTCATTACATATAAACGTTTATAAGCATTTCTTGTATCATTTTCACCTGTAAAAGGTAAGAGGGAGTTTTTGAACCTTAATATCCCAAGGGAGTTATGACCCTCATTATAGATATCGTAACTATGACGATATAAGCTTATAATGTCACTGTCAGAAATAAAAGTGTTTATTAACCGCCAACTTAGTTGCAAAGCAACCCTCAAAGTCTCATTGAGACTTGTGCCGGTACTCACCGAAAACCTTTGACCACTGCGCAGAAGGCCTCCAATCGGGGTAGTGCTTGGGAAAAGTCTCCCTGGACCAGAAGGTGTGCAGCACCACCTTGTAGACGGTGAGTTTGTCAGGCTGACAGGACTCTCCATCGCCTACCCCTTTTCCATCCCCAGGTGGTTGTCCAAGGACCAGCGCGACCATAGCACAGAAAAAGAAGCACACCACCGATCGCGACGCGTCGAAAGACATCGCGGCAGGCGTCGAGACGCCGAAGAGTTACAGGATGACCGTTCGATATCGCGAGCCGACTGCGATTGAGAGCAGCAGCAGGAGTGGATCGTAGTGTGCCGTGCTCTTGGCAAGCGCAGGGATGATGGGGGACGCTGGTGAATTCGACTGGGAATGTATTGTACAGGGTGGTGCGATTTCGAGGCGACACGTAACGAAACGAATGTGAAAAGTTTGGAACTATTTTTTTTTCAAGCATCGTTCTCATCGGGATTCACTCAAACATGGGTGGTTCGAACATTTAAAATCGACAATATCAGTGGATTACAAATTTTGAAATTATTTCGAATATTTATGGATCGAGTAACTCCACCAATAATAAATTCAGGAATATTCGAATTTCCATATTAGCCATATTGTTACATACAAACGAAGCGCACCATAAAATGATGTCGTTAATCCTATAATTGTCAGAATTTTCTTAATTTCGAATCGATATATTGTCGGCCTAAATATAATTCGTTGTGTGATTAATAACCTATAATTTTTTGGAATATCAATTCATTGGAAATTCCAATGCAATTCATTATTATTTCAAAAAATTATCGGCAATAATCATACCAGTGATGGCATTTTCGAAACTTAACAACTCTGCCGTGGACTTGATTGGCACATTGAAAAAATTTGTTGCATAGTTTAGAACTGGAAATATCCTGAGAAAAAAAACGAGTAGGGCACATTCATAGACTTGATAGACTTCATTGAAAATGTAGAGGAAGTTAGAAGAAAAGCTGAAGTTATTTATTCCTCAAAATATTGTATTCTCTACCTACATCACTTGATGGAAAAACAGAGAATCAGAATAAATTGATGATTCGATTCAAATATGAGAGAAAAATGGAAAAAATGATTTTCCTAAAGGAAACAGAGCTCATTGAAATCTTTGGAATCTGGAAATCTTGATTATTAGAAGCCCTAGAGTTATCGATGAAAGATAGTCGAAAAAAAATAAAAAACATACTTTTGAGGTGAATGCAATCACGAGTGGAATTTTATTAGACTATTTCACAAACAAACTGAATGGTGGAAATCGATTAATTCGATGTCATTTATTCCAAATCTGCTCATTTTGAAACGTGTACACAACGTGATCATTTTTATTTGACGTTTAACTGTCACATACACAAAGCTGAAAACACCGAACTTGACAGGCCAATCAGAGTGAAGAGTAAAGTTTGTGTTATTGCTCGTGTTACTGTATCGACAATGCGAACTTAACTAGAGCTCATTTGGCAATTGCGTGAAATAGTCAACCTAACCTAACTGCCAATCATATCAATGATGATCAGATATAGTCTGCTGGAGTCCTGCGTTCTCTTTTCATCATACCTCATACCCAACTGCTCATCAACTGGATTTCCTCAGTTCATCGAATGTTTTCGAAGGTCCTTTAATATGAACCTTGAAGCATTCTTATCGATAGCATTAACAACCCCTTGGCATCACGAGCTAACGTCAGCAGGAACATCTCAATATCATCCATCCGATCCAGCCAGCAGGAGTATCGCAGGAAGTCTACCTCCAACCGGGATAGCGTCAATTCGACTGGGATCCCAAGTAACTCTTAGATGTCAGTATTTTCGAACGACTCAATGAACAGATTGGTGTCCAGTGTTGGAACAGAGGCTAGAGCTTTATTCCTGAGTACAAAACAAATTATTTCGAGTCGTCTTGCATTCACCTGCCCTTCCTTCTTCTTCTTCTACGACTGGTAGCCCGCTTTCTCTTCGGTACTCTCATCTTCCTCCACGTCCTCTTCCTTTTTCCCACTTTCTTCTGCACCCTCATCTCCCTAGGCTCACGCAAATTGATCTTTTTGGAAGAGCTCCTGCGGGATTCGGGAGACGTAGATCCCCTCCATATCCTCCATCTTTTCTTCGTCTTCCGCCTCCATTTGCTCTTGGAATCTGACCTCTTCCTAGGCCTCGTGGCTTGTCGAGCCATGTTCATGTAAGGAGATCTCTCTCGCTCGTTCATCAGTTTCCAAATTTCGGCACCGTGTCTAGTCAGTTCGGCCACGTCAAGCTTCCTCTTGTGGATCCTCCTGAAATCCCTCAGGAAGTTCAGGAAGGGGTTCCTGGATACTCTCGCGCTCTTGGGCTGTTTCGGCCTAGGGTCTTGCTTGGTGATGGGATTGATTTCATTCATCCCTGAGGAAGCCAGTACAAGAAATTTACCACTTTGGAAATGTCTCAGTTTACTGTCAGAATAATTCTATAGTCCGGATACATCACCATGGTATAACCAGGAAACCATACAGAAGATCAGAGATAAGACCAGTTGACTTGTGATGTCGAGAGTCAAATGTTCTGAAATCTTGAAGATCCAGTATTTTAGGCCTGCTGGAAGAGCAGAGTTGATGGTCTTCCTTCTGTGATAGCGTGAGGACTAAACGACTGAAAAATGTTCTTTTTGAGCTCTAGGAGACTTTAGGGAAAGCGCAAATAACCTACTACTAGATCAAAAGAGACAGAAAATTTATTGCAGTCACTTTCCACTTGACAAACAAAGACTTCACTCAGATATAATCTCTTCCTATGGGATCTTCAAAATCCATTCTTAGTATTAGGCCTGCTGGAAGAACAGAGTTGATGGTCTTTCTTCTGTGATAGCGTGAGGACTAAATGACTGAAAAATGTTCTTTTTGAGCTCTAGGAGACTTTAGGAAAAGCGCAAATAACCTACTACTAGATCAAAAGAGACAGAAAATTTATTACAGTCACTTTCCACTTGACAAACAAAGACTTCACTCAGATATAATCTCTTCCTATGGGATCTTCAAAATCCATTCTTAGTATTAGGCCTGCTAGAAGAGCAGAGTTGATGGTCTTCCTTCTGTGATAGCGTGAGGACTAAATGACTGAAAAATGTTCTTTTTGAGCTCTAGGAGACTTCAGGGAAATAAACAACTACAAGATCACAAGAGACAGACAATTTATTGTAGCCACTTTCTACTTGACAAACAACGACTTCACTCAGATATAATCTCTCTTTATGTCATCATAATCTATAGATTTCAGTCGAAGATCTTCGTCCTTCTCCCTCCAATCACGCTCCTTGCGGCTGCCTTTCTGTTCCTCCCTCTCCTTAGCACCCTCGTTGACCTCTTCGGCCTTCTTCTCCCTCTTGGAGTGCTCCCTGTGGCGCTGCTTGCGACGCATCCTCTCCAGGCTCTCATCACCCGGTGAAGAGGTGCTCCTGCGACGCCTCCTGCCCCTCCTGCTGCGCCTCCTGCTGCGCCTCCTCCTCCTCCTCCTCCTCACCACAGTGTACTTGGCAGCCTGCTTCGAGATGTTGATGTACGGCGACTTTTCCCTCGCGCTCATCGACCTCCATATCTGCCCGCCGCGCTTCGTCAGCTCCGTCACACCCAGCTTGTTCTTGTTGGACTTGCGGAGGTCCTTGAGAAAGTTGAGGAAGGGGTTGCGGAAGATCTTGGAGGGGATGCGTCTGACGGGGGTGCGACTCTTGCGCGACGTCTCGCTCTTGGAACGGTGCTGGTCCATTTTGCACGTGAATTTTCGCGGTCTTTTAGGACGACATGACTGACAGATTCGGAATTCTCGGTGACGTTTAAACGGAATGTCAGTTTTGGTGGCGAGTGATTGCTACGATCATGGGTATTGCTTTGCAAACATCATGAAGGTTGGTGGTAGTGTTCTTCCTGTCTTGATCTGTAACGAAGTATCTTCGAGATGTTTGGAGCTCAGCTCGCTACGCTGATTAGATCGTAGACTATCTTGCCAAAGAAGAGGCTCAAAGCTCTTCTGTAGACTCTCTGAAGTCCACTTGAAAGGAGAGGTTCGATGCTCTGGGAAGCGGATGAAATGAAATCTCACAGGAATAGAGTGCCAGGATGAAGACAAGCGAAGAGGCTAGTGAGCCTTTCGCCAAGGAAAGCTTCTCGAATTGGACAAAAAAGACTTGAAACTGGTAACCGGACTCCTCACTGGACACTATCCTTTACGGTATGACCACAAAAAGATGGGGCAATCAGAATCAGAGTGATATTTGCCGCTAATGTAAGAACATTTGCTTTGTGAAAGCCCAGTACTTTTCTGCAAGAGGCTCAGGCCTTCTCAAAACCCTCCGACGTCAAGTACTTAGCTCCCAGGAAACTGTTAATCTTTGCATGAACTCTCAGATCTAATCTAAGTTGTGACTCTATCTTGAACTTCTTCATCATCCAGATGATCAATAAATATTCTCAACATGGCCAATCCTCCTTCCACTGTGCACTTGAATGATGATACTCCATACGGTCGAGGCAAGCTGGCCACTTACCATTGTAGTGACCATTCGGCCTGATGATCCACGACCCCGATAGCGTATCTCGACGATTTATGGTTCATAATTCTCGTGTATTTAATTGATTCCAACACCCCTGCGACGGTGTGGGGACACGTCAGCTGGGGAGTTATGGGGGCGGATTTTACGGTATCACGGCATTTGGCACTTTTCGGTGTGATTTGTGGACGGAGTAGCCCCTGCAGATGTTAGGATTTGTTTCGCACTGGCTTTATATGGAGTCCGAACTGGATGCGAAAATTATGATATATATACGGTTGGTGTGGGTGGGTTAGTTTTTCGTATTCATGGAAATGATGTTGTCACATTTTTTTTGCTCTGAAAGGTATTGAATCATACATGATGTTTACGTAGAAATCGCTTCAGAAATGATAGTAACTATAACATAAGGGCCTGATTCACAGAAGCCTCAAAAACCTAGGAAGTTGTTGAGCAAGAAGAGGAAGTCTTTGCTGACCAGTAGGAATATTAGCCAAGCCAAAGACCAGAGTCTCACTTAGCTTTGGTAAACACATGATCAACATCAAACTGGCAGATGTAATCAAACGTATAGGTTCTTACAAGATGAATTGGTAGGTTAGGCTTTTCAAAGATAGAAAAATAACATTATCCCTCCAATATGAAGGACGTAAGGTCTGACCTATGGAGTCTAGTTACATTACAAGAACGTGTCTAGACTGGAAACTTAAAGATGCTCCTATCCCACAAGCCCCATACAAATCTAGTCTACAGTGGAATACACATACCGTTAGCTTTTTTTCGCTTTTCATCTCGTGAAATGTAACGAACAGAATTAATCTCCAGTTCAGTCAACTTCCCACTGTCCCAAATGCAGTTAAATTTTTCTGAAAGGAAATCCAGTCGACCTGGACTCCGCATTGTTCGATAACAAATGAAAAGCAGAAATTGAGAGTTCGTGTGATGGCGTTGGCAGATATTAATTTTATTCTTTATGTTTGGTATTCCTTCAAACCAGAGGCGTCCGGAAGGTAAGTGAAGAGCTTAGACCAACAAACAGATATAGTTTATTCAACCCGTTTTGTTCGAGGAATCAAATTATCAAGATTTTTCTTCATGGAGAAGGAGAGGAACTTCATATTGAAGCCACCGAAACGGAAATGGTAACATTTCCGCGACGAAAATCTCTTGGATTGCAAGTCGCGTGCTATATCTGAAAATTAAATGAGCTGATCGATATCGAGCGTCGAACTTGCATCAGACATTTACTACATTCGTCGTGTTCCAGAAATTCCACACATCAAGGTGGAAAGAGCGAGGAATCCAAATGTGGCAATTCCAACCGAGCAGATATCGGAAAATCATCGAAGCTGAATATATTTCCATTCGGGGAAAATATCAAATACAATTTATCGAATTACCTGCCGGGGATTTTCCCGCGCATGCAGAAATTGATTCCGACCTCCATTAAGCTACGCAAAACCCCCGGATTACCTTCGAAGGCCCGGTGTTTACAAATCCGAACGTAGAATTTTCGTACACATAATCTTATAGTCGAAAGTTTTGAGGCACGAGAGACTCACATCAGGAACTTCTTCTACCACATGGCTGATGTCTGATGGCAGCTGTCAACCCTATCTAGCATTTTTTCAAATAAAATTTTCCATTCTCAAGAATTCACCCAAAAATAATGATCTGGACTAAGTGAATAAATATAGCGCGATAGCACGTTTAATATGATGAATTCATTACCGGATAGTTTGGCAATTATCACAGCAGCCAACAGACATCAGCCACGTAGTAGTGCAAGTTCCTGGCAGGAATCTCTCGTTGATGACTGGAGTCAGCTCTGTCGATTCGGTTTCACCGAATTGTGTCAAAGTCAAAATAGGTGGATTGAGAAATAATTGTTAACGTTAATCCGCTGATTCATTCCACCGGTGCTGAAGTTCATCTTTTGGTGCGGTAAGAGATGATATTTTTTTTAGGTAGAAAGTGGTTTTCATTCGAACAGTCAGTCATGTATTGAATAAAGAGTAGGGAGTATCATTATTCTCAGGAAATTGAGAGCACCGTTCGACGAAGAGTTTGGTGTTGTGTCTTTTGACGAGTTGAGTTAGTAGGCAGTATCATTTCTGTCAGGGAATTGAGAGTGACGTACCGCGAAGAGTTTGGTGTTGTGTATCGTGTCCAGTTAAATTAGTAGGCAGTATCGTTCTTCTCAGGGAATTGAAAGTGGCTTTTGGTGAAGAGTTTGGTGTTGTGTATCGTGTCCAGTTGAGTTAATAGGCAGTATCGTTCTTCTCAGGGAATTGAGAGTGGCTTTTGGTGAAGAGTTTGGTGTTGTGTATCGTGTCCAGTTGAGTACCTGAGGTATATGAATCACAGTTAGTACTAAATATATATATATATGTCTAGTGTTCTTTTTGGCACTATAGTGAATGCAGGTTATAGTCAAAAGTTGTGATTACCGATGAATGAAGGAATAATTTCACTATCTCGATTATTGTAGTCGTTGTATGATTTTCAAACATCAAACCCGTGTGAAATGAACACCATTCAATCATCGTGGAACAATAGACGATTCCACATCATGGACGAACCCACTTGAAGCAAACGAGAAGAAATTAATTACCGTCGATCAAAGGCCTCCGAAATCGAAAACCGAAATTGCTCCAGCAAAGAGCACTCCTTTGGCACGCACACCTTTTTAATTGGCCGGGAATCGGCGCAAATAATCAGAACGAGTAAATCACTGGTAACAAGACAATGATGGGCCACTTTGGCGCGACCATTAATCGTCGAACGGTCCCTAAACCCTACGGCCCCTAATGGCCGTGGCGTCAGCGCTCATCAACCGGAACAGGGATTTCGCCGTCTTTAATTGGTCGGGGCCTCGGGGAGTGGGGGGTAGGGGGACAAGGGGAGGGGATCGCGGAAGCCGATTTGCTCTTTATTAGCGGAAATTAACGGAAAGTTGAGCTGTTATACGACTGGCTAGAGGTAGTTAAAGTGGTTGTTATACTTTAACACGGTGAAAAAAAAAGGGGTTACGATGAAAAGAATAAGGAAAATTGTTGAAAGTTCATGGTTTCTTTGTCTTATTTCTTTAATTAAGGAAACAACAACAACAACAATGACCAATGACATTCTTCCAGTAAGAAAATATTTTTTCTATCTAGGTTGTATAATGGAGTCATTATGCAACGCAAATGCGTGTCGAAATAGCCTCTATTTCGTTTATTATTTTTTATTATTTCGAGATTGGTACAATCGAACTGTCAAATGAAAGTCAGAAGAGTTAGGCCCAGTTTACTTCTGAGCGATTTTTGATTTGGTGATATTGGCAGTGAAAAACTCAATGTTTTAATTGGTAAATTTCAATTCAGAGTGTAATTTTATTAAAATTGGCCAATAAAAAACAATAACAACATTGACTTTTTAAAGTGAAAAAGTGAAAGTTACAAGGTTTATATAGGGTGTCCTAACCAAAAGTAGAATCCTGAACAAGTTTCGGGATATTGATTCAAATAAACATATGGAACTTGTCAAGCTCGATCATATCAGAATGTGATATCCACCCTAAACACCCTAATGAGATGATTATCAAAAAAAATTTGACACTCTTGAAGTTTGATCACGTACCTACCTAAATAACGTTATGTTATTTTTCATAAGGTCAAAGAGAGATATTCAAGGACGAATTGAGATTCGCCCTATTCTCCCCGGAAATCCCATTTTCTTTCTTCTGCACCAAGAAATCGATCTGCCTAATTGTTATCGAGGGTGCCAAAGAAATTTATCTCAGGGGGTTGATTTCTCTCCACACCCCCACCCTCCCCCCAGCAGATTTCCTTATTTGCCCATTAAAAACCCGTTATTCGTAAAGGGCGTTTCTGTCGCCGGGGCATATTTTATTTAATTTTCAATTAGGTGAGGATTGGGTGACCGCAAATTGCTTTTAGGGGGTATAGGGGGTGAGATACTCGCGGTTGCGTGGGTGCGGTGTGGGGGTACATGGAATGGAAATACCTGCCATCGATTGATTTTCTCGCTTCTTCCTCGAGGAAGATGGTCTTCATGATATACAGGGTGATCAAGTCGGTGATATTGCTAATTTCTTTACTATTGATGATACGAGGTCGGTTGAAATAGAGAACGAGTAGTATTTTTTTCACTGATTTGCGTTTTCGATTTAAGTATTCGAAAAAAAAATTACTTTTTTCAATGGGACACCCTGTACATAAATGGTAATTATAAATTTCATCCTAAAACCACAAATAACGAAGTTATGCGTCTTTTCAACACAACCGATATGTATTTATTTGTTTGAATTTTCAATTTCGCTTACGTCTCACATATATGGCAGCTATCTATTGAAAAATATGGAGAAACTTTAGCCGTGGCATTAGATATTTCCAAAGCATTTGATCGAGTTTGGCACCAGGGACTCCTCGCCAAGCTTCCATCTTATGGTTTGCCCCTCTGAGCTGTGTTCTCTGCTTGCTAGTTTTATCTTAAACAGGTCTTTCCATGTAGTGGTCGATGAAGTTTCATCTGATACTCTACTCATAAATGCTGGTGTTCCGCAGGGATCAATTTAAGCACTAACATTATTTCTACTTCACATCAACGATTTGTTGGAAGCAACTTCATGTCCTATACACAGCTCCATACCGCTTTTTCTTCCAGGGCTCCTATATCGGCCCGTCAAACCAGAAATGAACGAGGAAGAAATGTTAACAAAATAAATATGGACTTGGCAACAGTTCTCGAGTAGGGATCTAATAACCTGATAGAATTCAATGGAAACAAAACTCAAGCATGTATTTTCTCTAGAAAAGCCGATCTCACTGTGCTCAACATAATTCAGTCAGGAGTAACCATACTATTGAAGTCATCCATTTCGATGCTTGGCGTTACTATCAGCAATAATCTTTCTTGGGAAAATCACGTGAGGTCCATCGCCAAAAGTGCGTCCCAAAAACTTGGTTTTCTGTTTAGAGCTAAAAGCTATTTCACTCCCAGTCAGCTGCTTATGATCTATAAGGCACAGATCCGACCTGTCCTGGAATACTGTTCCTATATTTGGAGTGCGGCACCTAAACATATCCAGAAACTATTGGATTCTGTCCAGAAAGGGCAATTCGTTTCGTCGGTTATGCATCGCTTAAAAACTCGCTCACTTCTCTGGAACACCGTAGAAAAGTTGGCGATTTATCTCTATTTTATAGATATTATCATGGGCGATGCTCTTCCTGAAATATCAATAATCGTTTCTCCATTAGCAGTCTCTTCGAGATTAACCCGTCAAGTACAGTCTTCACACCCCTTCGTGGTCACTTTAGAGACCTGCAGTACGTCCCTTTCCAAAGACTCGTTCATCCAACGAACATCGAGACTTTGGAACTCATTGCCTAGGGAGGTGTTCCCCGAGGCATACCATCTCCATAAATTTAAGAAGAACACCAACTCCTACCTTCTTTCCCTTGGTTCTCACGATGTTCTTTGAAGATTACAGGATATCCCTTTTCGTGAGAACCAGAACATAAAAAACATTGAAAACGCAACATTCAATTGTTTTTCTGCCAGCAATACAGTTATCAGCGGGAAAAATACTACTAGTTCGCTAATTCAACCTATACCTCGTATCTTCAATAATAAGGAAGTTAGCAATAGTGCCGACTTGAGATTGATCAGCCGGTATAGAGGCTTTCAACAAATTTTAACCGCATGTATCTCCCATTTGTCAGAAAATTTCAAGCATTGCGAAAATCTTCCATTGAATTTATAATCAAGAGTAAACTTCTCTTATTCTTCTTATAATGAAGAAAACTAAATGGAAGTTATTTAGAGCTGAAAAGATCATTCAGATTTGTATCGCAGCCACTTAATTATTTTCTCGCACTTTAAAAATAAAAACATTTTCCCTTTATGAGTTATTTCTGTCCATTTTCTCAATTTTATTTTGGTTTGTTTGCATGTCCGAATACCCAAAAATCAATGTCACGTAACCACTGGTATGGCAGCAGTTGAAATTATATCAAAATCTATAATAAAACTTCTTGGGATTCCTTAGGAGAGGTATTTTCGAAAGCAAATATGGCGTCACTCGAGAAATTCTTAATATCCCCTTCGTTATTATATTATCGACATATTGTTCAGTGAACTGCGTCTACTTGACGTTCCTCCTTGCATATAAAACAATTTTATCGCCTTCCACTACTGATAAACCGCATTTGTGTTCGTGTCATTGTCATACGAGGAGGATAAACATTCCGATGAGGGCGGAAATGTCCCTTCCAACAATGCGAAACAAGAAAGATGAAAGTTATGTTGTGTTGAGAGTGGGTGCAAAACGTCCATTAAGCCCGCTTTACTGGAGGAATTTGCTGTGGTGAGGCGTTGCCTGCATACCAAATCAGTTGAACAGATTAGCAGAGGATAACTCGCTGCTTCTGTGCGTACTTGTTTTGGTCATCCACATACTGTCTCGATGAAACACGCCGCAAGGTTTGGTTTGGGAAATATTATCAACTGATATGAACGTGAATAACTAAATTTTAGCATCATTTTTAACAAATAGGGACCGCATTTCAATACATTTACTTGTTAACAAAATTATCATATCAATTCTTTCAGAAAGTTGATAAAAACAATCTAGAATCAAATTTTTCTGAAAATATACATCTCAGATTCATTACTCGAATGTAATAGATGATGTCAAACTATATTGTTCATTTTCTGGTAATATAAAGTTTCTAAGTTTCGAACATGAAAAATATAACATCAACATATACTACTCTTCTGAGCATTTTCTTACCACTTGGGCCAACCATTTCATGACTTGTAGTAAAACGATGCGAGCAAACTAAAGCGTCTCTAGAAATATTCTCTATTTTTCCATATCTCTAGTAATTTTTCATCTCTGGAAAACCCGAGAATGTCTTCAAGTTACCGATAATTGTTTTGCATATTAGGGTAGGTGAATAATGTTCATACAACGAAAGATACGACACTGAGTACGTCACCAGTGATATGTTGTGTTCTGATCACCACTTCTGAATTGTATTTTACACATTTCACAGCGTTTCACCATTCTTAAAAGTCGATTTGAACAGGGTAAACAAAGTGTTTAATCCAGTTCAAATTTTCACACAAAACTGGAAATATGCCGTTTAATGCACCATCAAGCAAAATTTGATTTTCGCGCTGTCACTGTCAGCGTTCGGTTGATTATCGGTTGAACGAAATTAGCGGCGTTGGCGCATTCACCAAAAATATCGCAATCTCCAGAAAGACCACTTAATGAGGCACTGTATTAAATGACGAACATTGAATAAATAGTTTTTGATACACAGAATGAATCATATAAGTACCAACAGAAGGATATATTATATGTTTGGGAACCTATATTATATTTGTTCTGCACGTCTTCTCGTTCTATTACAAGGTACAGAAAGTGAATTTTCGATTATAGTGAACGACGTGGACTTCTAAACTGTCAATGTCAGATGCGGTAGTGCCGCAATAACACGACCGTACGTAAAGCGATAGGAATATATTCTGAATTCATTTCATTACGCTGGTCCACCACGTACAAGGTGAAATCCGCCTTCCTATCAAACATGCCCAGGGCCGGATTATCCATAAGGCGGATGAGGCAACTGCCTAGGGGCCCCGCACCGACTAGGGGCCCACGGAGGCATAATAATTGATGTTGAACGCACCAAGAAAAAAACGTTTCAGGGTTCATTCGTGGCATTCCCAATTATTAACATCCGGTAATATCCCCATAGAAAAAATTATGGATGCGGGAACAGATAACATCGTTCAGATTGATTTTTGATAATATAGTATAATCAAGTTTTCCTAATGTAATGATAGCATTGCAAACATATAGGAGTCTGATAATATCAAACGCCACAGGTGAACGAAATTTTTCAAAATAAAATCAATAAAAAACTGTCTTCGTTCAACAATATCACAGAACCGTTTGAATTCATTGTCGATAATGGCGATTGAAAATGATGTGTTGAAAAATGTCAACTTCCAAGATGATTTTAACGATTTTGTATCTAAAAAGTTACAAGAATTGCTATTTAAAATTATATTGTACCTACTTCACGAAAATATTTTCACAACCAAAATCATTTCATTCAATGAAAGCAAAAAGCAGGAGACGATCTGATCGACTCGACTTTTGTAATAGAAAAAATTCATTTTGAAAAGTAAGAAAACGGTGAAGGAAAGGGGCCCCGAGAATTGCATTGCCAAGGGGCCCCGAGAATTGCATTGCCAAGGGGCCCCGAGAATTGCATTGCCTAAGGGACCCGAGAATTGCATTGCCTAGGGGCCCCGAGAATGGCATTGCCTAGGGGCCCCTATAGGGTTAATCCGACCCTGAACATGCCCCGTCTTGTCGCAGGGCACAATCAAGGACTATTATGAGCGCATTTCCTTCTCGTTTATTTCTACGCGGATACTCAAAGCGAAAGCCGAAAGGGGTCTGTTCATTTTCAATTTTTGATGAACCTATTCATTCATTCCGTCACGAGCCGGTCGCGTTTCATGTTTTGCAAACAAAGGGTGCAATTTGCCAGAAGAAAAGCCGCTTGTTGACTGTATTCGACTCGAGAGGTCCCGATACGTTCCAGGAAAAGTGAGAGAGACAATGGGGAGGAATCAAGACTCGGGGGTTTATGAGTTTTTCGTGATGAAGTTCGGAGCCCCTCGATAGAATTTTTTTTCTGTTGTTCATTGGGATCTGCAGGAACATTGAATTCATATACAGACGAAATGAGGGCTGAGCAGCAGGAAGCTTGAAAGCTTCTTATATGTCCTTGTTTCTTCTTGTCTGTCCTTGTTTCCTCTTGTATGTTTATGTGTTTCCTTGTTTGTCCTTGTCTTACCTTGCATGTCATTTTTCTCCAACTTTACTGTATATTCTTGTCTGTACTATTTTTTTAATGCTTTGTCTGTCATTTCCCCATTCTCTGTCTTGTCTATCTTTGTTTGCTCTTGTTGTTCCGTATCTGTTATTCGTCATCCTTGAAGTGAAAATCTAGTAGTGTTATACCTTAGTTTTTCTACTTTGGTTGTATAATGAAGTCATTATTAAACGCAAATGCGTATCGAATTAGCCTCTGTTTCGATACGCACTTTTTATTATTCAGAGATTGGTACAATCGAACTGTCAAATGAATGTCAGAAGAGTTAGGCCCAGTTTACTTCTGAGCGATTTGGATTTGTTGATATTAGCAGTGAAAAACTCAATGTTTTAATTGATAAATTTCAATTCAGAGTGTAATTTGATTGAAATTGACCAATTTTTCACAGCTGGTATTGCAAAAATCAAAATCGCTCAACTGTAAACTGGGCTTTAGGCTTGTGCGTCAGATTTTAAATCATTTTATTTCAATAAAAGTCTTCAAATCAATGCAAAATAGAAAATATTATGACACATTCGCTTCACTCGTACTCCAAACAACGCGTGCGACAAAATAGCGTCTTATAAAACTTGTATCATAATATACCAATATTGTTCAATAGGGCTTTTTGTCCAGTATCGGCCTCATCAATCCAAAAACTTGTCGATTATATCCATCATTGTCTATCCTTGTATGTCCTTACATATCTGTCCTTGACTGTCCTCATGTTCTTGTATATCCTCATCAGTTCTTCTTTGTTCTCGTCTTTTCTTGTATGTTCTTATATATCTTGTATTTTCTTTTTTTGTCCTTGGCTGTTCTTGTCTGCCCTCGTTTATCCTTGTCTAGCATTCATGTCCTTGTATATCCTTGTATCTTCTTGTTTCTTCTTATTTTCCTTTATCTGCGCTTGTCTATACCTGTTTATCCTTATATGACTTTTCAATGTATTCGTCAGTCTTCTATTCTTGTATTTTTCTTGCCTTCGTCTAGTCTTCTCTGCCTGTTTTTGTTCGAACTTGATTGTCTTTGCATATCCCACTATGTCATTGTGTCCTTGTATATCCTTGAATGTCCTTGTATATTCTTGCATGTCCTTATATGTCCTTGTAAGTCCTTGTTTTCCCTTTCTCTTGCCTGTTTGAAAATGTTGCCACTCCTGAATCATTCTCATTTGAACCTAGTGCACCACTGGCCAGTTTACCGCACTGGGCGAACCACTAAAATATACTCCCATCCCTCCGAATATAGAGCTTTGCGCTGTGAAATATGATTCTAATGCCGTGAACATCGCCAACAAATACGTTGAGCTTTCAATTTATGCTGTTATTCGGGCTCAAGAGCTTTTTGTTGGCGTTTCAATTTCCGCAGCCAGTCTGCAGTTTCAGAAGGGGAAATTATGAATTAAGCACTCCATATCTACATATCAATTTCGCAATTTCCAGAAGAAAATTATGGATTCTGATTTTCAACGAGGAATAAATAAGCTTTATAACCCTCATGGCTACTCCACCAACAGATATGTATGCTTAATAGCATGGAACAGTCCATCCAGAGAGATTATCCTTTAGAATAATGATTGCATAATCAATCAGGGTTCACCTCTTGAAAAAAATACACCAGCTCACACCAGCTAACACCGTCTGGTGTCCCCTGAGGTCCTGATTGTTTTAGTGTCGGTAAATACCGGCATATTATTCACCACTGCAGGTGTTATGTGACCCTTCCCATCGGTGTTTTCAATAATCAAACCCAGTTGTCAGTAAAACTAGTGTTCAGCAGAATTAATACTTTGGTGGTGTTCTTTATGCATTTCTAAAAGTGCGATTTGACACCGCAATGGTGTGATTTTCTTGATGCTGAATCCTACCTCCACGAAATTCTCTTCGGTGCGTTTAAACACTGAGCAGGTACATGCGAATACTTTTCTGGTGTGAAGGAACACCATATCATGAGTGTGTTCAGGCAAATCAGTGCTTTTCTTCACAACCTCCGGTGTTATTTACTAAGTTGGATCACCTATTGAAAAATCATTCATATGATGATTAACTATAGACTCGGAAGAATCTAGGGACCATTCGGATGATAACGAACTGTTTCGGCTTATTTATCCTGATCAGTGGTACTAGGGACTAGGTCAATTGATGCTGATCTATATCAAAGTCATCTAATGTATCTAGCCCAATATTGAAATCAGGTACGGTAGGAAGGACGTCAGTGTCACCTATTGGCAAAAGTTCTAAGGTTCCAAGATCGGACAGATTAGCGCATGCCCATTCAGATGCCTACATACATTTATATCAGACCAGGTGTTTTCAGGATGCAACACTTAACGAATGATTATTGTCTTCTCACATTTTCGAGGAACTGTACACGCTCGCCCCACCAGTGAAAGGGCATACATCAAATAACCTTTTTTTTTCATTTTATCATCTAATCTTCACAAACCAAAAGGTCCCAGGTCCCCACGACTTTCGAGTAAATCCCCATTCAAACTCTTTGCCACCCCTACTATGTGGAAGGCAGGGTAACACACCCTTTCATGTCTTCAATCTCACTTGAATAATTAACTCCAAAAGTCGAGCTGAAAGTCTAGACTTGCCTTTGCAGCATCGAGTTGTCATCGATTAAGTGATGAAAAATCCGTCCGCTCGCCCTTTCCAGTATGAATTGGCATCTGCCCCAAAAAGTAATCATTCAACTCAGTCATCCAGTTCGACACAATGAAATCCCCTTTTTTTTTCTATCGGCAAGATGAGGACTGTTACGGGGAACAAATCGGTTGGATTACTGCAGAGGTGGATTTGAATGATCGGGAGACAGGAGTTAGGGATGCTGCTAGCTGATGCTGGAGTGATTTCTGTTGGCCAGACAACATTTTTCATTCGCGATTTTGAGAAAATATAGTATGGGCACAGATTAGAAAATCCTATAGATGAGACACTCCGCCCATTTTGTTTGATGTACCGACATCCGTTTTCATTGACCTCGGACCTTTGAATTTTGCGCATCGCAGTTGGCGGATAGTCGTTGTCACCGCTGGAACTACTGATGTGCAATGTTGCCATTCAAGTAATGCATAATCAACACCAATAAAATACTCCTGAGTGATTTATTGTAAAGAAGTAGTCTTCAGAAATTAGTGACTTATAGGAATAAGATCGATTCTGAATGATTTTCACTATGAAATTGGAATATTTTTAGCACATTAATTGTCATCAGGAAAAATAAAACATGATTCAATTATCTAATAAATGATCAGACTCCAAATTCCTCCACCTGAAATGTGATATGGCAGTATATTTATAGCAATAATCAAACGGAAAAGTTTGATTGAAGTCAATAATATCACTCAATGTAAGTACTCACAGTTTTTCGTCTTTTAGAAACCAATGTAATTTGATATTCTCCGATTTATTTAAAGATGATTTTCAATATTTGTTTACACAGTAATGATTGCGAATAAACATACCATTGTACCTGATTCACATTTCAGATAATGAAGGTATGTACATATGATCACAGGTTGCTTAATCTGTGCTGTGATAACCTTCATTACTTTTCGTTTTGGATTATAGTTTATGGAAAATATGTATACATTGTAAGAACATGAAGCCATCCGAAATACTGGATCGTGAATCGTGTAAAACGAAAACATTCGCAACATATCTGTAAGTGGACCTTTAAATTTTGCGCTTTTGACATCTCTCTCTAATTTTATTCGCTCTGTCTCAACGATTTTCTAATCAGTGGTACGGGTTGTTGTTGCATCAGCGCAAAATGAGTCTTTTAAGGAATGTACGGTTATTATTGTTACGAATTGTGTTCCGAGGATAAAGGAACAGATACTTTCCTGGAATTTCTCGATTATCCAAAAAAAAAGTATCCTCTCTAGAAGCATTGTTTTGTACCTAGAGACTTGTGCAGCAAGCAAAGCTAATATTGAAGTGTTTTTAAAATAAGTGTTTATTGAACTGTATTATGTGTAGTTAGTGGAAAAAATTGTTCAGGTTTAGTAATGAGTGTTGAATTAAATAAACACAAGTTGAAAAATATATATTTCCGATTTTCTAAACATGAACTTAAACCCTACTTTTTGTCTCTTCGTTGTTATTTTTGATGTGCGAGCTTTTAATACAACTTTCTCGTATCTATATCATTCTGTTATTACGGTTCAAAATTTGAATTCAATTGTTGATCACCTGATTCCAACATTCGATTGAGCTGAAATCAAATCTAATGGCGGCTCCAAAATTACTTGTGATTATGGTAAGATTCGATTCAAAATTGGTATGAAGAGGTTTTCGAGTTCTTATAGATGTGAATTTACTTTCGAAATTCGAAATAGCCTTTTATGGGATGTTATGAGAAGTCATTAAGAGCAGAATCACTAACCAAATGAACCAGATTGTTTCAAATTTAACAAGAATAACGTATGAGGAACACTTTCGAAGGAATTGTTTCAGATTTTCATTGAATAGCCAATTTATTCATCGTATCAGCCAGAGTTCGTCGTTGGAAAATGACAAAAATCTCAAGTATTTCCAATATTAAATTTTCGTCGTACATGGGAGGTTATCTGAAAAGCGGTATTAAATTAATAAATGGCACTAATATCTTCCGATATTGTTTTGAAATATTTAATATATGGGTTTATGAAACAAATTAGAGGAGAAATCCTGAAGAGTCGTATCTACGATTTTCAACATCAAGATCTACTTCGTCTTAGAAAACGAATATTAGAAAATAAATAGGTGAAATATTAATATGATGAATAATTGGTAATCATCTTCAAATTTGGTTGTGTGAAAAATCACTGAATTAGACTTTGAGATGATATCTAGCTGATATCACTCTCATTGTGGATATCAGATGAAGATCTTTTTATATCAATGCAAACATTATTTCCAACCGAGATATTTTCTTCGAGGTGATCTCAGCTAGCCAAACTTTAGCACCGACAACGTGTTCAACAGAGAATTTCATTTGAGTTAATTGAATTTGGGGACAAATTTCGTCGGGTTGAAAAACATAATTTGCATTTTAGATTATGAGCGTAAAAACAGCTTGAGGTAATGAAAATGCACATTGGACTATTTATGAGGCTGGGTAGTAGGCGAGATAAAAAATCCCGAGTCAATTTAAGTTTTGCCAGTTAGGTTATATAAGTTTCCAGGAACTTTTCAACACCTGATTCGTATTTATTTTTGAGATAAAAAACAATGGACACCACATTGCTCAAATTATTGGGAAGTTATGATGGGATTTACTTCAAAAATCACATTGAGAGTAGTTTTCAAGAGACATCCGAAACTATACCATATATCCTCATCATCAAGGATTTTTTTCTCATGCATATTCACTTTGCTCTTTATTAAATTGCATCGCAGGTGGCCTAGCTCTGGCTTCGTCCTTTTGTAAACGTATTCATTAGAGGAAATTAGATAACTTGGTGTGTGAATTTATGGTGACATTTTTAAAGGTACTGGAGCAAACATTAATTTAAATTAAATTATCCTCGAAGCAACTTCACAATTTGGGATTCAGAAAAATTGTTTAGTTTTTGGATAGTTGGGATGATGGTGTGGTTGTTTTATTTGCTACATCGTCCGGAATAGGTGCGGGTGAAGGTAATGATACAATAAAATGAAAAAAAATTGAGCTCAGAATAGAAAAAAAGTGCTTAGCAGAGCGTGGTTTCGATCCACGGACCTCTGGGTTATGGGCCCAGCACGCTTCCACTGCGCCACTCTGCTCTTGCTGTAATCTGACGCAAAAAAAAATTGAAATTCACGTTGAATTCAGATTGAAATCAGCAGACACAGCTGTCTATACAGGCTCGCCATCTCAATACATTGTTTGTATATCGACCATATCCATGCATATTAATGCGATACTCAATCAATTATTCAGAGCTAATGCGATAGACCAAGTATCCGGCTCGAAGGACCAAAAAATGTGTTTCATTGACAAGGCCCACATTATTGTTCCTCACCACTTTTCTGAGGTTATCTCGAGTCTGATGGGATTAGAAGGAATCATTTAAGCTACCCCCTGGTCAACGATAGCACGAAGGATCTCATACCAAGCGACGCTTTTATGCGGGCGTATAAAACATATATATATTCGGCAAATTGCTATCTGGGCTAGTTTAGGACCTTCTCCTGATCCAATAATCTGCGGTAATTTATTCGTAACCTGGCCAAAGGGGCGATAAACATTTTAGCTGGGTCCATGTAAGATTCGGCCGCAAGAATGGCGGGGCTCGAATTTCGGGCGGTTTTATGGTCACAAAAGGGTGTACAGGGATGATTTGGGGTGGCTGCGTAATTGGGTCATATCGATGATGGGACTTGAGTGCTTGAATGGAGGAAGTTTGTTTCGACTCGAGCGATTTTCTGTTGAATTTTGGTAATTATCTGATTACACGCACGAAATGGGTTTATAATGACATTCATTCACTGAGTCTTTTCTATTAACCTTTTATAGTCAAGAAAGTGGCAAAAGATATTTTTCTGAAACCGATTCAAAAATCGTTCCTTTTTGTTCTGAAATCAGCTCTAGAAGTTGACGGTTTTCGTATAATTACACAATAAAATTATTGATATGCTAGGCAACCCTTTTAGTGCCTAGGACTTAAAAATGAGGTATACCTTATAAACTATAGCATTGTGATATGTAATGATCATCATTTCAGAAAGAACTAATCCATGAAGAATAAACAACATCGCGTATATTCATTATGTTCAACAAGAAACTGATACGATTACATTCCTACATACAGTGTGTACCAGCCAAATGGAATAAATTCGTTAATAAATAAACGGTGTCGTTTTAGGAAAAACGCTCGGACACGTCGATTTGTATCTTCAGTTGCGCTTTTTTTTCAAAAAAAAACTATTTATACAGGGTGTGTCATGCCACAGTGGCCAATATCAACTTTCTTATTTTAAATGCAACACCCTGTATTTTATTTCATTTTTAGATTCTTCATGAAGAGCTGCTTTCGTCGATCTATCATACTTGGGGTAAAGCGCGAAATATTACAGAGATATAGGGTGTGAAAAATCGAGATTTTTCAACTTTAGGAATTTTTTGTGTCGAAACTAATCATTTCTGCTCAAAACGGCTTACATGTCCCTATCTTAACTTTTCATTTACTATCTACTGACATTTAATAGAAACGAATAGAGGGTGATGCAAAACTCAAAATTTTGAACCACCCGTATTTGTTTCAATTAAATATCAATCGATAGTAAAAGGAAAGTTGAGATAGGGACATGTAAGCCGTTTTGAGCCAGAAAGGATAGTTTCGGCACAAAAAATTCCTAAATTTGAAAAATCAGCTCTTCAGGAAGAATCTACAGGGTGTTGCATTTAAAATAAGAAAGTTGATATTGGCCACTGTGGCATGACTTACCCTGTATAAAAAGTTTTTTTTGAAAAAAAAGCGCAACTAAAACAAATCAACGTGTCCGAGCGTTTTTCCTAAAACGCCACCGTTTATTTATTAACGAATTTATTCCATTTAGCTGGTACACACTGTATAATATTCAATCCATTCGTCATATTGATATTGGAACTACACTTGAAAATTGGATGAACTTGATTTGTCAACAACTACAAATAATAGATATGAAATGGGAACGACGGAAAGTTATTTGCAGATCGATTCCAGAACGTAACTGTCGGTAAATAAAAAAAAGTTAGCAGAGCGTGGTTTCGATCCACGGACCTCTGGGTTATGGGCCCAGCACGCTTCCACTGCGCCACTCTGCTCTTGATAATATCCAACGCATAACCTCAAATTGAATTTAGAGAAAACTCGGCAAACACAGCTGCAGCTGCTCTAAGACCTCGAAACATATTATATTATACGGGCTCGCCATCCTAATACATTTAAATACCGACCATATCGATACCTTCAATTAATTATTCAGAGCTGATGATACCTAGTCTGAGTATCCGTCTCGAAGGACCAACAAATGTTTTTTATTGACATGACCCAACTCATTCTGTTCTTGTCTAGTTGTAGCTTTGCGAATAACCCCTTGATCTAAGAAAGCAAGAGGTGCAAGACGGAGACAGGTCGATAGCTACTTTAAATAAAGATTTAGCTAAAATGCTGAAACTTTGAAATGTGAATCTGCTTGAATTACCATCAACAATAACCCTATCATGGCATGATCATGTGAAGTCAATTGCAAAAACTGATTCACAAAGACTCGGTTGTCTGTTTCGTGCCAATAGCTACTTCACACCTCAATATAATGTTCAGAGCACACGTTCATTTCTTCCTTTCTTTTTGGTATACGTCTTGCGAGATTGAAAATGATCCAGTAATACTAGTCTAGCCGTCATGCACAATAACTTCGTCCCTAAAGTTCTTAATTCAAGGAACAAGGTAACTCGAGGGTGGCCATTTTCGAGCACTTTTTAATGGTAGGTACTCTGCTGGCAATTCAGCTTTCCAAATGGTCCATGCTCCCAACGCCAACGCTGATGCTCGCAGCTCTGGTAGGTAATGGCATTGGTGCTTACCTATATAGAGTCGTAGAATAGAGAGCATGAGGGGTCCACGCTTCGTTGTGTCAGGTCATTGTCAATCTAAATAAACACCTATTATAGTAGACGGTATAATATTGTTCGATCACTGGAAACAATGACGTAATTTTTTCTGTAAGGCAGAGACATCTTCTGATTATAACCGTGACTATTATGAACTTGAAGTGGGGAAAAAGTATTTTGCTGACCAGAATAGAATATTCCATTAGATTTCAGACTTCTACTGCGAATATCGGGCTCATAATACAAAACAGATATCTATGAAGGAATACCTTCTTGCCACCATAACAAAAATTTGAATACACCCCCATACGGGGGTAGCTTATACTTGTGATTTTTCTAAAAACATTGCTGACCGAGGGGTTCCAGTTGAAATATTCCACTGAAACATCATATTATCATTGTTCGATGCGGATACTTCGTGCCACCATAAAAAAAATCTGAATCAACCCCCTCACAAGGGTAGTTTATACTTGTGATTTTCCTTAAAACTATGTTGACTGGGGTTTCTAGTGCAGATATTGCAGTGAAACAGTAGATTGTGATTGCCCAAACCATATTCTTCATGCCACCATAGTGAAAATACGAATCAACCCCCTCGCAAGGGTAGTTTATACCAGTGATTTTCCTTAAAATCTTGCTGACAGGGGGTTTCTGGTGTGAATATTGCAGTGCTCAAACCATACTCTTCATGCCACCATAGTGAAAATCCGAATCAACCCCCTCGCAAGGGTGGTTCATACCTGTGATTTTCCTTAAAACTTTGCTGACCGGGGGTTTCTACTGTGAATATTGCAGTGAAATAAAAGATTATGATTGCTCAAACTATACTCTTCATGCCACCATATAGAAAATATGAATCAACCCCCTCGCAAGGGTAGTTTATACGTGTGATTTTCCTTGATACCTTGGCTGACAGGGGGTTTCTAGTTTAAATATTGCAGTGAAATAATAGATTATGATTGCTCAAACCATACTCTTCGTGCCACCATAGTGAAAATCCGAATCAACCTCCTCGCAAGGGTAGTTTATACTTGTGATTTACCTTAAAACCTTGCTGACAGAGGGTTTCTAGTGTGAATATTGCAGTGAAACAATGGATTATGATTGCCCAAACCATACTCTTCATGCCACCATAGTGAAAATATGAATCAACCCCCTCGCAAGGGTAGTTTATACTTGTGATTTTCCTTAAAACCTTGCTGACAGGGGGTTTATAGTATGAATATTACAGTGAAACAATAGATTATGATTGCTCAAACCATACTCTTCATGCCACCATAGTGAAAATCCGAATCAACCCCTTCTCAAGGGTAGTTTATACATGTAATTTTTCCTAAAACTTTGCTTTCATCCAGTGAAGAGTTTCCACTGAAACAATAGATTATGATAGCTAAATACATACTCTTTATGCCAACATAGTGAAAAATTGGATCAACCCCACTGCAAGGTTAGTTTAGACAAGTTAATGTTCAAAAATTCTACTGACGGGATTTTCAGTGGAGATATCCAATCAAATGAAAGAAAATCTATGGTGTATGGTTTGAGCAATCATAATCTACTGTTTCACTGCAATATTCACATTAGAAACCCCCTGTCAGCAAGGTTTTAAGGAAAATCGCACGTATAAACTACCCTTGCAAGGGGGTTGATTCATATTTTCACTATGGTGGCATGAAGAGTATGGTTTGGGCAATCATAATCTATTGTTTCACTGCAATATTTACACTAGAAACCCCCTGTCAGCAAGGTTTTAAGGAAAATCGCACGTATAAACTACCCTTGCAAGGGGGTTGATTCATATTTTCACTATGGTGGCATGAAGAGTATGGTTTGGGCAATCATAATCTATTGTTTCACTGCAATATTCACACTAGAAACCCCCTGTCAGCAAGGTTTTGAGGAAAATCACACGTATAAACTACCCTTGCGAGGGGGTTGACCCAAATTTTTACCATGGTGGCATGAAGAGTATGGTTTGACCAATCACAATCTACTGTTTCACTGCAATATCTGCACTAGAAACCCCAGTCAGCATAGTTTTAAGGAAAATCACAAGTATAAACTACCCTTGCGAGGGGGTTGATTCATATTTTCACTATGGTGGCATGAAGAGTATGTATTCAACAATCATATTCTACTATTTCATTGGAATATCTTAACTGGATACCCCCAGTCAGCAAAGTTTCAAGGAAAATCACAAGTATAAACGACCCTTGCGAAGGGGTTGATTCGGATTTTCACTATGGTGGCATGATGAGTATGTTTTCAGCAGTCATAATCTACTGTTTCACTGCGATATCTGCACTAGAAACACCCAGTCAGCAAAGTTTCAAGGAAAATCACAAGTATAAACTACCCTTGCGAGAGGGTTGATTCATTTTTTCCTTATGGTGGCATGAAGAGTATAATTTCAGCAGTCATAATCTACTGTTTCAATGAAATATCTTCACTGGATACCCCCGGTCAGCAAAGTTTTAAGAAAAATTACAAGTAACTACCCTTGCGAGGGGGTTGATTCGATATTTTCCTACGGTGGCACGAACACCTCATCAAACACAACTCAGATTTGGAGTTTCACTCGATTATATATCTTCCAAGGTTCGGATTGACAGGATTATTTTTTGGTCAGCAAATTATCCACACTCCTTGAAGTGTCATACTGGACATGACTGAACGTTTTTATTTACATTTGGAATAACCTGCGCCTTTTAGCACAGCGAAGCTTCTGTTCCAAGCACATAATTATTCAATATCATTGATCCATTGATCAGAGTCAGGAAATTGAAAAAAAACATCGTCAGTCAGTGTCAGTGATGCGTCTGGGAAAAATGTTCAATCTCAAAATTAAGAAACTAAAATGCGAGACGAGTGAAAGTATTGGCACATCGATTGTACCGCATACTCAATACAACTCTAATTTTCAACTCAAACACCACACACACTTACATTTACTTGTTTTCAACAATTTTCAGCAGAATAAACTAGTACATAGGAAAAATTCAAAAAAAAATTACCAAACCCATCGAGAACCGAGCACGACGGAAGATGACTTTGTGACCAAGGTGGATATAGATATGGTGGAACGAGTCCCATTAAAAGGCATTAGAAATATTCGAATACTTATATGCCCATTTGATTTTGTTGAATTTCAATCATAGTTTCAAACACTATAGTAATACTTCCACGACTTCGTATGGATGGCGCCACGTTTGCTGATTCCACATGATGAATATTAATTTCCACAATTCCTTAGTCATTTTGATTTTGTGTGATTTGTTCAATCATGATTGACCAATCGAACAATATTCATATTTCAAGTTAAAACCACAATTATCAGTGTCACTTGAACACGAACATTATCTATATCCACCTTTTTTGTGACAGCGTCAAGTTGACAGATCAAAGTTTCGTGTTTTCGAAGAACGATATAATCATGTTTTGAAAAAAATTGAATTATTTCGCTGAAAAGTGTTGAAAATAATAATGTGTTTGGTGTTTTAGTTGTAAGAAGGATGAATTTTGTGTTTTTAGTAGAAGAAATTCAAGATGTCCAATGGTGTATTTAGGAAACTAGCGTTTTGGTTCGGGATACTTCAGTATCTACCTCCAGAAATGTTCTTTGGAATGCCTCATTATAGTTCCTAAAAACTGGTATTGGACCTATTTGAGTAAAAACATGTATAAAAGTAAAAATATGTCAGATTATAATAGATATATTATAATACGTGTTAAAGTTGAGAATAAAAGTAGAACATAACTTCAACCTAAAATTGGGTCGCTGACAGAGAAAAAACTGAAACAAAAGATCATCGTACGACCGAGCACGTAAAATTTGGTAGGGGTACAAAGTAAGATATTTTTGAGCGAATAGCCGCGTATTATATGGTGGTAAAGAAATACTCCTCCCTTTGACTTTGTATTCGATAGGCTGTAACTTTGTTTTTTTCGTTGCAGAATCCATCAAATGTGCCAACGTCTGGCACACTCGTCCAGATTTTGTAACGCATGTTTCTTGTGGAATCAATGGCGTCCCCAGCATTCAGGGGTGGAGGGGGCAGATGTCAATCAGAGGCGCATTTTTTTCGTTTACAATCAAGTAACGCAAATATCAAAATGAGATTTAAAATCTCAAATTCACCTAAAAAAAAACATCTACAAGTTTCTAAATCTCATTTTGATATTTGCGTTACTTAAGGTCTGTTCGCTGTTTATGCATGAAATTTATATTGTACACTACATTTTCTTCTTACACCCACTGGTCGTTGTCGATGAGTGTAGTGTACTGGAGTGTAATTAGTTCAACATCTGTTCGGTGCTTTTATTCTGCTTTCTGCTAATCCTATAGGATTTTGATTTGGATGTTATGCTTATAATTATTTTGTATTTATTTATGGCTTGAAAATCTCTTTTGAATGTATCAAAAATGCACAGTGATGATGAAATCATCATTGCGAATTCGGAAGATGAATTGTTGACAAGTTCATCTGACGGGGATCAATCAATGGCATTGTTATCAATTCTTTTGATGCTTTCGTAAATGGGGACAGAATATTTCCGGGTAACAAATATAACCATTACGTACTTTGTCGAAGAAGTTGTTTTTTTTTTCAAAATATATCAATATATACATCTAACCCCAGATTTTCCAATATCCATTTGCACTACACTTATCACACCTCTAAATCGATTGTAACAACTGGTTTTTTCGTGCAACAACATTTTAACAACGAACATAGTGTAAGTGTACAAAATTACGTATTTTGTAAACAAACCACTAGGTACACTTTTCGAGATAATCCATGACAATGTTCGAAATTTTTCCTTTTGTGTATCGTAAGTTTTCGGAAAGTATTGACACATAATGCATGATGTATCATAACTTTGGCATGGATAATTGTCTCGAAAAGTAGCGGTTTGTTCGGAAACTAATTTTGAAATTTCTGTTTTTGAGATCAATATATTTAAGTATACGAACTGAAATTTTCAAAGAAAAATCTCATGCTAAGTGCAAATTTATTTCCACTGATCCTACTACGACAAAAAAAAACGAAAAATACACAGGAAAATAATATTTTATATATTACAATAATAAATTGAAAAATATTAACCCTTCTACAATAAAATAATAATACATACATATACGTATTCGAAATGAAATATGTTTACTTGAGGGTGAGGTAAGTGCGACCGGCAGCTAGCCGCCTTACGTTAAGGGCCGGGGAGGGGGAGCAGTCGCCCCTCCTGGCCCCCCACCTGGCTACGCCGCTGTGTGGCACGCTGCAGCTAAGTGTGTCGTGTGTCCTGAAAGATGTAACTTGTTTTGTGTTGAAAGACAAGAGGCAGTTCCGCTTGATTAATACATTGCTATATACAGGGCTATTCAAATTCGAGTCTATGCATGGGGATTTCGATAACGGTAAAATATAGAGGGTTGGTTAAATAGGGGCAAAATAGCATATTTCAGAGGTTAATTATATGGATGAAAGATAACTGATCAAGCTTCTTCAGTTCTGGAGTTATACAGGAAAAATCGAAAATTATGTCGAAATTTTACTGGTAATAGTTTAATATTTCCAAAACACTCTGTAATTCTAATGAAAATACTACGTCAATATGATGAAAAATGCAATAAAAAATACTGGTTCGTATTTGAAAATTGAAATTTAGGGTGGCCCAATTTATACGATACCCTGTATATAATTTTCATTCAGATATTTGGAAAGACTACAAAAAGTTGCTATGGCAACATTTTGTGGGGTGGGGTGGGGCGGGGTCGGGGGCAGGGTGAGGGCGGGTCGAGGGGATGGAGCGGCGACATCAGCGGGGGCGGGGCGGTGGCGGGGAGGGGGCGGGCAGGGCGGAGCGGCAACGGCAACGGGGGCTGCAGCTGCGTACACACGAAAAAATATGATATAACATCAGCATATTTGGAAAATAATGAAAATTTCAAAGCCGTACAACGGGAATATTAAGCACAATATTCGGAAATCGTTTTTGACACAACTATTTTTTCATTTTTCTGAATCCGAGATAGAATCCGGATGAAATTTGAATTTCAGAAAAATAATTTATATCATTTTATATCATATAATACAAATCGCTAGAACGAAAATTTTTTGAATAGTTATGAAACTGTAGGCCATTGTTTAGTTTACAGAAAAGTATGTTTTTTCGGGTTTGTTTGTAACTGGATTATTGGTCAGAAAAATAATCAAACTGGATGAAAATCTATTAAAAAAAGAATTACGAATGTAATAAGAATGAAAATAAATTCGTTTATTCGATCTTTGCAACAACAAAGACGAATATCTGGAGATGCATTTTTTTTCTGATGACAGCCCAATGTGGGTATTTCCTGGGCAAGATATGATATTAAAGTCTTATATTCATCGAAATTAGGAAATTTGAGTCATGTTTCGTTCGAATCGATATAGCGAAAGATTCGAAAAATTGAAAAAAAATGGAAAAAAAGTCGTAGTGACAGTAAAGAATCCAAATTTGGAACAAATGTATGAAATTGGAAACTGAGCAACTTTTTTCTTTGACATTTTTTGAAATTTAAAAAAAAACATATTTTTTGAGAATTTTCGAAAAAAAAATTCAAATTTGACAGGTTTAGAGTAGCACATGAAAAAAGGAAAGATGCTGTATTTTACTCATTTTTCAAGCACAAACTAACTGCGAAGTCAAATTTTCTTTACATCAATTGATAAAAAAAAATCCATTTGTCGCGAATATTATGTGTGACACTGTATATTCCAAGGAACTTGTTAACATCTGAAGGAGCTATAACTGCATCATTTACAGTTATATTCAGCGGTCTTTCAGTGCATCTTTTTCTCAATAAATTGTATCGATACAGTTTTATTAGAATTAACCATCAATTTGTTATTTTTACACCAATTTGTGAACTCACTGGCAACCTTATTTAATTTACTTTGAAGTTCCACAATGCTATTGGCTTCTTACGCAATTAATGTATCATCTGCAAAAAGAGTCACTGTTGAAAAATGCCCTCACCTGTTACCAAAATCCAACATGGATTCCGTCTCCAACTCGTTGGAGTTGGCCGTTGAGCAACAGATGAGGGGAGGGGGCGGGCAGGGCGGAGTGGCAACGGCAACGGGGGCTGCAGCTGCGTACACACGAAAAAATATGATATAACATCAGTACCTATATTTGGAAAATAATGAAAATTTCAAAGCCGTACAACGGGAATATAAAGCACAATATTCGGAAATCGTTTTTTACACAACTATTTTTTCATTTTTCTGAATCCGAGATAGGATCCGGATGAAATTTGAATTTCAGAAAAATAATTTATATCCAATCGTAACAAAGTATATGGGATGTTCCATTAAAAAAAATATCTTGAAACTGTTTTTCTGTTTACATAGTACAGAGGTGTGCACAAAAATCGGCCAGAGCTGTGACTTCTGAATCACTCGAGATGGAAATTTGAAATTTGGTGGGTAGCAACTATATGATATTGTTAATTTTTTGAAGAGAAAAATTGTATTCCATCACTTCCGGTCTAACCGGAAGTGATCCCAACTTTTGCTTTTCAAATGGAACCCCCTGTATATTTTTCCATTTTTAGATTCAGGGTATCATTTTATATACAACAGTAGTTTTTCCGGATCAGAATGTCAAAAAAATGTCCTCAATATATTTTAATGTTTGAACAGTGTGCCCATTAATTGGTAATAGTAATCAAGATCGAGGTAGCCTTGTAAGTCAATTCCAATGTGAAAGTAACATCCAATAAGGTGTCAGCAATGCATTGCACAAAATGGGGGTCGATTCGAGTATTTGTTGTAATTAATTTTTTATCGTCCCTCTTTCTATGCTACTGAAAATAATAAAGATTGATGTGGGGTTCATTTTGTTGTTCTTTCTGTTTCACAAAAAATGATCCGGAAAAACTACTGGTGTATGTAAAATGATACCCTGAATCTGAAAATGGGAAAATATACAGGGGGTTCCATTTGAAAATCAAAAGTTCCAACCCTTCCGGTTAGACCGGAAGTGATGGAATACAATTATTCTCGGCAAAAAATGAACAATATCATATAGTTGCTACTCACCAAATTTCAAATTTTGATCTCGAATGATTCAGAAGTTACAGCTCTGGCCGTTTTTTGTGCACACCTCTGTATATGAAATTTCAAAGGAAAAATTACATAAGATCATGTTCTGAAAAAAAAGAGAATTGAATAATAAATGAAAAAGTTAAGGGGGGTGCAAAATATACGTGAAGACCCTGTACAGTCTGTATAGAGAAGTGACAAAATCTTTGAAAGTTTTGCCGTTCCGCTAGTCAGTGAGCCATCCTGTATATATTTTTTATTCGTGAAATGAGCTGATATTGCCACCTCCCTGAACCAAATCCTGGATCCGCGCCTGGTCAAAAGAAATCATCATTGACAAATCAGTACTCACCCAATCTCGATTGTCGCATTTCTCGACCTTGCAGGTGCAGTAGCTCCCTGCACCTGCAGTAGTACTGATTTGTACAATCTGACCTACTGCAGGTGCAGCCTTGGGTTTCTATAAAAAAAAAACATCGCATATCATCAACGGGCAAAACAAAAATTTCGCTCTTGCGCTGAGATGTCCCAAAGCAATGTGCTTAGTGCTTTGACCATTTTTCACGAAAAGGCTTAGTGCTTATTAATTCCGAAAAGTGCTACGTCTCAGCAATGAAAATTTCGAAAATCTAGTCTTGTTAATTTGTTAATGACTAATGGCAATTTGTAGTGAAACCGTAACTTCTTCTTCAAGTTTTTCTCAATTTTGTTGGAGATATATTCTCATTGTTACTAAATGATTTATTGTCGTGATGTAATTATATCATTTTCAGAACTGATGAACGTAAAGGTTCAAGCAAATCCGATAGGTTTGAATATTTCAATTTCGGATTGTATCTCAAAAACAAGAAGGGCTATAAATACCTACGAGGGTTCCGTTATCGAAAATGCTCGTTTCACAAAATAGTAAAGCAGTTATTCAAAAACCGCAACAATTTACCTCCAAAAACGATCTAGATATAGTGCAAAAGTATATAAAAATTTCGAATTGCGACTTTGCGGAACCGACAACCCCACGCAGAATCGAGTTGAAAACAAACCAGTGACCACCACTGCAATTACCGACGACACCATCAATATCCAGGCTATACTCACCCTGTGGTACGATCTTCCCTTAGCCAGGCAGGGGGGCCGGTCGCCCCCGGGCATGGCCATCTCGGGGGCGGCATTGGCAGCTGGGGGCGCGGAATGGGCGGGGGGCGGCGAAGGCAAGGGGCGAGGGCGGCGACGGCAAGGGGCGGGGGCGGCAGCGGGGGCGGCCAGGCTGCGAACACACGATGCGGTTAGTAAAACCAAACCGAAAACCTTCAATCATATAACATACTAGATGACTAACGCTCTATCCTTACCACATGAGTATTTCTGAAACATGGATAGCAACAACAGAACCCCCAGTTGGAAGGGTCTGAATTTGAATAAATAATTGACATACTAACACTAAGGTTAAATGAAAACATTGTAATATCAAAGTTTTCTGAAAATATAAATCTTTGCTTTATTACCGAATGATAGAACAGAATAGAAGAAATATATGAAAAAAAAATAAACATGTCACTACTATATTTCAACTACAAGCATGTTTGAACCGAACTGACGCGTTTGTGTTGAAAATGGGAACTGTAAAAAAAAAGTTTCTTCGGAATGCATATTTCAAACAAATGTGTACAAATGTATGAACTATTTTTTTTTTTGTAAAATGCTGGTGTAACTTTCAGAGCATATAGATAGGTACAAGTTTCTCTGAGATACTTACTCGTCGCTGTCACAGACCTTTAGTGCCTCTTCCGGGCAGGGCGGAGCGGCAGCAGTGGCGGCGGCGGAGGGCCTGATGGGGGGGCAAGCAACGGCTGCGAACACACGGTGCGGTTAGTATAACCAAACCAAAAACACTGCAAAATCGGGTAAGTCGGGCAAAATTGGTGTCCGACAAGCATGCGCAACACGACGGGATGGCTTACTTCGTCGATTTCATATGACACCACCACTAATGCTGTTACCATCGATACCACATTTTGAGCCCAACAAAACTACCAAGACACATGCAACTCACCCTCGGCCGGGCGGCAGGGCGACAGGGCGGCAGCAGCGGCGGCGGCGGCGGCGGCAAACGGGGCGGCATCGGCGGCGACATTGGGGGCGGCATCGGCAGCGGCGGCAGCAGTGGCGGCGGCGGAGGGCCTGATGGGGGGGCAAGCAACGAATGCGAACACACGGTGCGATTAGTAAAACCAAACCGAAAACCTTCAATCATATAACATACTAAATGACTATCGATCAATCCTTACCACATGAGTATTTCTGAAACATGGATAGCAACAACAGAACCCCCAGTTAGAAGGGTCTGAATTTGAATAAATAATTGACCTACTAACATAATTTATTATCGTATCCATTCTTCCTATAAGGAAAACATTGTAATATCAAAGTTTTCTGAAAATATACATCTTTGATTTATTACCCGAATGATAGAATAGAACAGAATATTTATTCATCCAATAGATTATTATACAATGATATAGGAGAAGTCAATTAAAAAAAACATATATGATTACATAAAAAACGTAAACAAATTATTATAAAAACATATTTGTATAACATATAAATATATAAATCGAAGAAACACAGAAAATTAAAGGAATATCATGTCTTAGAACACTATTCGAAGAACCTGCATTTTTTCCATAATTTATAAAATCGTCAACTGTGTAGAAACACTGACTACTCAAAATATGTTTCAGCATTTTCTTGATGCTATTTGGATTAGATAGCAATCTGATTTCGATAGGTAGAAAAACTTGGAACCCATACAAATGGGTGACTGTTGGGTATCGATGTTGTTGGGCATAAGTTGAAATTGATGCTATACATTATTTTTAATATAAGTTATTAAACAATGAATGTAAATGCCAGGCACAGTGAGAATTTTGTATTTTATGAAGTAAGGTTTACAGGAATCTGTTCTCTTCAAGTTGAAAATCAAACGAATAACATATGGTACCTTATTTTTATCTTCATGGATACTTATTAATAATCTTCGGAATCTGAAACAGAGACGTGCTAAGACGCTTCTAGTGCGCGAAAGGATTTTCCCTGACTTTATCCATATATATTTCATAGAAACTTATTTTGAGAAGAGGTTTACATTTCGACTCGTAGATTTTTCTGAATAATTCCTCCAGTATTCGAGGTATCAATCCCTCATTTTGTGAATCGATGATTGTGAGCTTCGATTTCGGCATTGACAAAATGCTTGCTTACCTAGAACACCCTCCATGGTATGGATTTTCCCTGCATATATTTGCATAAAAATAGCTAACGTTTGCTGGCAAAACAGAAAATATTCGTACGTTTTTTGAAAAGCTCCTAAATCTTGAAGGGTGACAGAATATGTTCTCTCCATTGTTGCCACGTTTTCAGTTTATTATTTGATAAGAAATACCCGATAGAGAATAGAGAGTTCATTGATATTCCAATTTTCAATAATGACAGATATCTGGGAAAAACTTCCAAACTACCATCGAACAATGCAAACTAACTAACAATATAATCTATTTTTTATTTTATTCTCATTTTATTTTCTTCCTCTTCCTATGGGTTTCAATCCTACTATTATGTTTTTTGTTTTCAAAAATTATCGACCCTGGTCTATTGATATCAAATCTGATATCAATGTCCCTGTAATACAATAATTTTCTTGTTAGCCTACTCCAAGATTCCACTATTCCTTGATGAATCTTCAGCAGAGGCTTTAGCACATAATTTTGGCTTGTATTTTCTTGAATTATGTTTTTGGAATTGTGGAGAACGCATAAATAACACTTTTATTTACCTAAAATATCACCTACAAAAATAAGCCCTATACATTGATATGATAATGATTATAATTCAATGAAAGTTTTTTTTTGTGATTTCATTTTCACAGATGCAAAGTGATGAACTAACAGAACCAAAGAAATTATAATTGAGAAATGTTGCTGCTTTCAATGCTTGTTTAATGTTCATTGCAATCGTATAGGTGGAATGTAAATAATTGATATTGGGATTATAACTTTCTATTGGTATTACTTCTCTAGATATGCATTCATGTGAAGCATCTGGAAAAAAGTCACTTCATGCTCGGATGAGGTGACGTAAAAGGAAACTACAAGATTCATTTTTTTATTTTGTTCTATAATGGAAAAATTATTAAATGCAAATGCGTATCGTAGTAATAGCCTCTGTTTCGATACGCGTTTTTTTTTTATTTTTCGGAAGTTGGTAAAACCGAACTGTCAAATGAAAGTCAGAAGAGTTAGGCTCAGTTTACTGGTAAATTATGATTTATATCGTGATTATATTTGAATTGACCAACAACAACAATCACATTATTGCATTTTCCACTGTTGGTATCACAGAAACCAAAATCGCTTAGCAGTAAACTGGGCTTTTTGCTTTCGCAAATGGTCATATAATAATCGGAGATGCTCCTGTTATTCACGATATTGAATAAATTTTTTTCAATGGAAGTCATCAAATTAATGCAAAATAGATAAAGATGTATATGACACACATGCTCGTTTTATAAGACACTTTGTCGCACTTGTTCACTTGGAGCACTCCTAGCTTTGCACGTCGTACTCCAAACAACGCGTGCGACAAAATAGCGTATTATAAAACTTGTATCCAATATTTTACAACGAAAACAGTTGAATATACAGACTTGAGTATGTGCTATACTTACTGCGATGGAGATTGCATTTTCTGTGCCTCCACACAGATTTCATCAACCCCCCCCTGCCCCCCCTGCCCCCCCCCAATGACCCCTGTAGGAGCGGGCAGGGTGGAGCGGCAACGGGGGCGGCAGAGGGGGCGGCCACAGCTGCGTACACACGGTGCGGTTAGTAAAACCAAACCTAAAACCTTCGATCATTTAACATACTAGATCAGCGTTTCCCATTAGACGGGTCGCGACCCGGTACCGGGCTGCATTTTACCGTTTCCTATAGTGCTAGCGCAACCGAGTGCGCTAATCATGTAGGAAACGGATGCGTGAGACCTGTATTCCGTTTCCTAAGTGGTTAAAGCACCTTATTCAACTATTAGTTGCGCGCCCTAAAGTGAATGCTGCGTCATTCGCGATCGCGACTTCAAGCCATTAGCTAATTGTGTCCATTTATTGTGGTTAGGTAGTGGTTCATTTGGTGAGTGTCAATTGAGCCTTATTGCAATGGAAGTTATAGAAGGTATCATAAAGCAGTTTGATGTTGAATGCCGGATCCTGAAATGTGATATGACAAATGAAAGCGAGTACGAGGTACTAGTTAAAACCAAAATGTCTATTGAGGACTGCAACAGCCAGTGTATCGATTGGATCAATAAATTTTCTGCTGTGACGAAAACACAATGTATTGTGTATCAAACCTATAATAATTTGAAGAGACTCCAATTTAGAAAATATTTTGTTTTTCAACACAGCTGCAAAAATAAAACAAGAAAACAAGATAGCACGCGTGCCCGAAATTTGAAATGTCCACCTATCAAGTTCATGGTATAGGCGCATACTCACATATTTTTTGCATGCATGCTTAATGAATGTGTGAGGTGCTTTAACCACTTAGGAAACGGAATACAGGTCTCACGCATCCGTTTCCTACATGATTAGCGCACTCGGTTGCGCTAGCACTATAGGAAACGGTAAAATGCTACCGGGCTATCAAAATAAAATACCGGGTCGCAACATTCCCGCCTTGTTTTAAAAATAATCGATTATTTGGTTGAAAATATATACAGCAGTTCCTTACTTCGCACTAAAATTAAGTGACCAAATATAGGCAATACCAAAATATGAAGGAATTAATAAAATATTTGGTGATTTTTCCGTTATAGGTGACGTTGTCAAATTTTTTCATGATTATTTTGGCCTCCTAAACTCGAATCCGGAGTCGAAACGTGGCAAATTCAAGTTTTTTTGTAGATTAGTCTTCATTTTGTTACGAAAATAAATCATATTTGACACGATTTGATATTTCAAATTTCTGCGCTTTTGAAAAAACAAAAGTTCGTACTTCTTTTAACTAAAAACACTGCCCACGCTTACACTTTACTGTAATCTTGCACACGAATTTCATAATATAATCGTGAACATATCTTTAATTTTCGAGATAATCGATGCCAAAGTTCGAGATTTCACCTTCCTTGTATGGCAAGTTTTGGGCAAGTATTGTACTTTCATACAACCCAAGACATATTACATGCATTCACCATAGTTAATTATAATTTTTGTCTATCAAAAACATCATGAATAAGTGATTTTTCTGTAATTTTACTATTATTTCACCAACTAGGCTACATAAACAACGGTCATTTTGAAAACTTCCCTGCTTTACAGCAACACGAGTCAAGTGTATTCTCTCTTCAATACAACAAAAATTTTTATGAAAATGTAGATCGCCTGATAAGTGTAAAATTGCCCTACAATTTTCAGCAGCGAAAAACTAACATTTTTCAACAAAATCATCTTTTTTCCAAACGTGAAAAAAACCCGCCGAGAGTCGAGCTTGACAAACTTTGACGAGAAACAGGCAATCAGGTAGGCTGTGGTTTTAAGTTAATACAGGGTGAATCATTGGGAAATGCGCATACCGTGAGGGTAGATGGAGGACACCGTGGTGCTTCCAAATAACCTATATTTTATGGGTCTATCGTTCTTTATAACCAAGATACAGGATGATTTGTTAATTTTTCTGATTTTTTCAATTGATCATAACTTATGAACCACCCTTTAGATTTTTGTGATATTTGGTACGTATGTTCTGTGTCCACAGTGGTGTCGATAAACATAATGATGAAAAGTCTTATTCCAGGCTTTGAAAAAATTAAAAAGTAGGTTTCGAGTCGAAAAAACACCCTGTACATCAATATTTAGAAATTTCTATTCACAGATTTGGAAAGAGCAGAAAAGACTAAGTAAGACCGAATGCATTTGTTGTTTCCGCATACAAATTTTCCACTTATTACCTTGAGTCAAATCTAGATGTTTCGATGAAACAAGTGTCACAAAATTAACAAAAATAGATTTTCTCTCCCAAATGGTACTTTATCACCTTTTAATCCATGGAATCATCAACAATTTCTCATTATCTTGATTTCTGAATGCCAATCTTATTGATAAATGAGATAACATGTCCTTATTGGACCAATATTATACCAATGACTAACTTTTAAACACCTTGTATGCATAAATAACTATCACATTTATTCATTGATATGCCCATTCCAAACTTTATTAAAAAAAATAACGTTGCAATAAATACTGACATTTTCTCTCGTTTTTCAATTAGATTGGATTCCAGAAATTATAGGAGAATGGATTAAAGCTGGAAAAGCGGATACCACTTGGAAATGAAATGTTTTTTTTAATTTTGTGAAACCTCATTTTAACGAAACGTCTATGGATTTTATTAAAGTATACAAGGTGTTTTAAAGTTAGTCATTGGTATAATAATAATTTGTTTCGAATAAGGAGCTCCCGTTTCCTCAATAAGATTTGTATCTAGAAATCAAGATAATGAGGAATAGTTGATGATTTCATTGATTAAAGCTCGAAAAGTACCATTTGGGGAAGAAGATTCAATCATTCAAAATTTGTGCTACTCATTTCATCGAAAAATCTAGATTTGACTCAAGTTAATAAGTGGAAAATTCGAGGGAAAATTTGTATGCGGAAACACCAAATGCATTCGGTCTTACTCAGTTTTTTCTGCTCTTTCCAAATCTGTGAATGAAATTTAAAAATATTGGTATACAGAATGTTGTTTCGACTCGAGACCTACTTTTTAATTTTTTCAAAGCCGAACCTGGAATAAGACTTTTCATCATTATGTTTATCGACACCACTGTGGACACAGAACATACGTACCAAATATCACAAAAATCTAAAGGGTGGTTCATAAGTTATGATCAATTTAAAAAATCAGAAAAACAAATCATCCTGTATCTTGGTTATAAAGAACGATAGACCCATAAAATATAGGTTATTTGGAAGCACCACGGTGTCCTCCATCTACCCTCACAGTATGCGCATTTCCCAATGAATCACCCTGTATATGGTGTTAATGTGGTTACGTTTAGAAGAAAGGTGAATTTTTTGAAAAATATTAGTTTTTCTTCGCTGACAATTGTTGGAAACAAGTAGATGTAAGAGTGTGTGGTGTTTGTTTGAAGAAAGGTGAATTTTATGTGTTTTGAATAGCAAAAATTTAAGATGTCAAATCAGTCGAATGGTATATTTTCGAAACAAAATGGGCCCAAATCTCCGATAATACTCAAGTCCGCCGCGTTTTGACTTCGGCTTCGAGTTCAAGAGGCCAAAGTACGTAATTACACCCAAAAATTTTGAAAAAATTCTATATTCATCATTTATTATTCGAAAAATATTTCGAATAATAAAAAAGTTTTACGATCAATTAAAATTTGATCTTACGGTTTCTACTATTTCACAATCTCTATCTATTGACAAGTTTAGCCAGCTTTGAGAGAGAAAAAATATGTCTGCCCTAGTGTTGTCTTTGTCATCAAGATTGCAACTTAAAATGATGAAAATGCTAAAGACTTGTATAACCAGTATATAATTGGTTTGTTTTTCTTCTAGTATTTTCGTTATTCCGATAATTTCGAATATTTTATGAGCATTGTGAGCTTACAATTATTGTTGAATAATTCCAAACACATCATAATTTTGATATCAATCTTCTTCTCTTTTTTTACGTCTTAATCATAACATTTTCATCATTTAAAGTTGCAATCTTGATGACAAAGATAACACTAGGGCAGACATATTTTTTCTCTCTCAACGATAGCTAAACATGTCAATTCAGATAAAAACGCGATTCTATTTTATCTTTCACATGACATGATGATGAGAAGCGCTTAATGATCCTCTTTCGATTAACGCAAGAATCAAATCGATATCTTGATTAGTTGTTTAGGAAAACTCTTTTTCCTCCTACCCCTATAGAAAGTACACACTTTCCTCCCTCAAATCAGGGAGGAAACTCGTACTTTTCCTCCCTAGGGAAGAAAGTATTTTTCCTCCCCCTCATTTCAAGTAAGTTGCAAACGATGAAACTTGTGAATTCATTATATTCATATTGTTTCAATAATTTCTAGAACATCCTGTATATCCGCTTCGCGTCGTGCAGTAAACTACATTCTGCGGGAGGAAAAGTGGCACTTTCCTCCCTAGTAATACAAATAGCTATTATCGTACATGTTAATTTTACCTTCCCTAAAATTTTATTCTTGGACAAAATTCAATAAAAATTAAATTCAATGTACCTACTAAAATTGATTTTTTTCAGTTTTTGGATTTGGTCTGATGGTTCATGAATACATCCTAACATTTCGAAAATTTTTGAAATTTTGTCCAAGAATTAAATGTAAGCTGAACATAGGCAGAATTAAAATGTTTCAGAAGGGATATGCTTATTTATCTCGACAACTGTTTCTCGAAGAAAATTGTTGATTAAAAAAGCCTCTAAATTGATCGATCCACCCAATTTGGTGACTGAAAGACTTCAGAGGCGTACTACGAAAAAGTTTGAAGGGGGATAAAGGAGCCTCCATTCCTAAAAATGTATCGTCCTGTAGATTTTGAGAATCTTCAAACTGTTCAACATGATAGTCCTCCAGGAAGTATTACCCATATCAAATTTCAAATTGATATATTTAAGAGGCGGCGATATATTCTGATTAATAGAAAAAAATTATCAAACTTTATCCCCGTGTATCTCCGCTACTGATCGAGATCTGACTTATGATTATATTAACTTTATTAATTAAAATGATGAGAAATAATATAATCCATTTTATTTTGTGCCTCAAAACCTGAAACATTCTGTATATTTTTGTGTGCCATCTCAGAAGAGCTTACAGTAACTTAACTGAGGTGGCATTGCTATGTTCTTCTACTCAACCCGGGTACGGTATAATTACATTAACATTATGAATTGGCAGTTTAACGATATACAGGGTAATGCATATTTCATGGTACACTATTGTCAAATCGGAAACGGACAGAGATACGAACTTGGTTATAACACGAAAAATATGCGCAATTTCTTGACCATTTCGAATATCAAAAGAAATCAAGGATATCTTACTGAAATATCCTGGAAAAACTGAAAATTGTCGATTCTTATAGTCATCGATAACTTTTCAACTATTGCTGCTAGGATTTTGAAATTTGGTATAGTTACTAAAGTTCGCATGCTTAATCCAACGGTGATATGAAAAATAATCTAGGCACACTAGTCATTCAAAGTTGATTTTCAGGTGATTTTGACCCTTATAACCTGAAAATCAACTTTGAATGACATGGCGTTGATTTCAGCGGTAAAAGTTATTTCGAAAAGTGTCATAAAATATGAAGATCCATATTGAAAAAAATGAGGTTGAGGGTGGCCCAGAGCGTACGAAACGTTGAATACGAAATCTGATTACGTCAAATTGAGGATAATTTACTGTCGAATAAAAAATTCCTGTGACGTTTCTTGATAATATTCGATATAAAGTGGAAAAGAAAAGAAAAATCAAATTGACAGAATTTATTTTTCTTAAGATATCTCAACAACCGGACCTGATAATCTCGATTTGTTTGAACTGCTTGACAATGCTTTTATGAATGCAACTTTTTCTCCATTTGACTGACCTTTTAACTCTTATGGTTTAAGAGTTACCAATACAATCCCAATAAAAAAGTGGCCACTCTGTATATTTCCCCTTGTTGAGCCAGTTTGCTTGTTTCAATTTATGACTAAAAGGACGTTATGAATCTCAAACAATACTTCTGAATCTTTTGACTACTTTGTTTTGTTAACTCTGTGAGGCAATGCCCGTAATGACAGTGAAAAAACCTTGAACCCGAAAAAATCAACTCACCCTTTCAGGGCCGCCATCTCCCTTTGGTAGGTCACCGCAGGGTTGCCACCTCCTCCCGCTGGACCACCCTCATCCGCTCCAGCTGATGGCGATGGTGGCCAGTGGGGTAGGAGGGGGTGGGGTTGCTGGGATTTCCTATAAACGAATTTGTTGCTACTTCAAATACTGATGGTATTTAGAATTTAAAAAAAAATCTAGGAAATATCAGGAAATACTCAAGTTGAATAAGTAGATAAGATCTACACAGACCTACAGGTAAAATCAAATAACAAATAAAATTATGAGATGATTTCACATTACTTATTTCTTGAACAGAAACTTTCCACACTGATGTGATTTTTCAGGATACCATATACAGGGTCACTCACGGTCGATGGTATCTTAGACGTTGACGGAGAACAGGACGTAGGATTATTTTGAAAATTTGGTATATAGGGTGATCATCGATCTATCGATCTAAAATACTTTCAGCGTTGCGGCGTTACTGCTTCTATCAAAAAGTAGCAACAACTTTGTTATTTCAAATAGAACACCCTGTATTTTATTTCATTTTTAGATTCTTCCTGAAGAGCTCGTCGATCTATCATACTTGGGGTATAGCGCGAAATATTACAGAGATATAGGGTGTGAAAAATTGAGATTTTTCAATTTTAGGAATTTTTTGTGCCGAAACTATCCATTCTTGCTCAAAACGGCTTACATGTCCCTATCTCAACTTTCCATTTACTATCGATTGATATTTAATTAAAATAATTACGGGTGGTTCAAAATTTTGAGTTTTGCATCACCCTCTATTTGTCATGTCAGTAGATAGTAAATGAAAAGTTAAGATAGGGACATTTAAGCCGTTTTGAGCAAGAATGGATAGTTTCGGCACAAAAAATTCCTAAATTTGAAAAATCTCAATTTTTCACAACCTATATCTCTGTAATATTTTGCGCTATACCCCAAGTATGATAGATCGACGAAATCAGCTCTTCAGGAAGAATCTAAAAATGAAATAAAATACAGGGTGTTCTGTTTGAAATAACAAAGTTGTTGCTACTTTTTGATAGAAGCGAAAGTATTTTAGATCGATAGAACAAAACTGATTACCTAATAAACCAAATTTTCAGGATAATCCTACTTCCCGTTCTCCGTAAACGTCTGAGGTACCACCGACCCTGTATAAAAATAATCGAACACAGCTAAAGAAAAGAAATCAGATATATATGATAGAAAAATTCTCGGAGAAATCCTACGGCAATGTCAATGACAAAATCGCGACAAAAAAACTCTGGGTTTTCGCTTACGGTTATTCTGGCAGGTAATACAAGGGGTTTTAGAGTTAAAACTGCGGCTCACAAACTAATCGGCGAAAATCGGACTCAAATACGGCTATCACGGTTACTGGAAACTGGTTTACTGATAATAAATCAGGACGGACAAAATATTCAAAATGTTTTTCTGGTCACAACAGGCACGAAAATTGAAAGAAAATTCAAGAATGATATTTCGATATTAATAATACGGATTTTCACTTCTATATAGATCTACTCGCAGGGGTATTCATAAACTTTGGGAATTTTACAAAAAATGCCGGTTTTGACATTGTTCGACCTTTAAAACCGATCAAGAAATAAACTGAAACGAACTTGTAGAAAAACAGGTAGCAGAGTGCTGAAAATAATATTGACAAGAAATACAAGGAATAACATTTCTTTTGAATAGGACACATTTGAATGTTTGCTATAAGGAACGTACCAAAATCCACGATTTTCCGGATGATTATACCGGGTGTAACAGGATCATGGTACACCCCCCGTATCTCTGTTAGTTTCAGAGGTAATTTATTGAAATTTGGGACATGCTATGAACATAATAAGTGTCACTTCTTGACCTACAAATGATTTTTTTTTCACTTCCGGTTTCGCCGGAACTGATACCAACTCTCGATTTTCAAATGGAACTCACTGTATATTATTACATTTTTGAAATCTGCATAATTTTCTAGATCCAATGATACCCCATAAGTGATATTTCGAACGTCAAAATTTTTTAAAATTCAATTTTTAGTTTTCCATTTAGGTGTGCCATGATGGTTCCGATTTATTCCAATTGATCCGTTCTAATACTAGAAAAATCTAAATCCCATCAAAAATACTAAATTGCGTTTTTATGAGCAAATGAAGTTCATCGTAGTCGATTTTGCGGTAAAACTCATTTTTTTCAAATGGAACCATATTGGAACCATATCCGGCGAAACCGGAAGTGAAAAACAAATCATTTGTAGGTCAAAAGTGACGCTTATTATGTTCATAGCATGTCCCAAATTTCAATGAATTACCTTTGAAACTAACGGAGATGATCCTGTTACACCCGGTATATCGTATCATTGCCAATGCTTACATACAATTTCAACATACAAAACTTATGAAACAGGAATGATATTTCTCAAATGAAATGGTTCACAACAGAATTTTCTAGCTAAAAGAATAATTCTAATTATCTACAGGATGTTTTAGGTATCAGGCATATCCGGGATCTATAGTAATGAAGGTTGCTGAAAACACTTCATTACAATACTTTGGAGTAAAATTGACAGATGAAACTTTCAAGATGGCAACTGGGCGCCATCTGGGACAAAAAAATCAAATGGAAAGGGTCTTTTGAAACATCATTTTGAAGCCCCTGACGAATACTTCACAACTCTAGAATATAAAGTTAAAATCTTCACCCAATACAAAATGGCGGAACATCGAATAATTGCCTGAATACATCGACGTTTCTTAATAATTTGAGGAAAGAAGCTGAGTTCAGTTCAGAAGATGCTTATAATCAAAAAATAACCTCATCGGGTTGTTGGGATTGCCATATAGCAGAGAAAAAAATGTGTTGATGTATCGATAATAATGTGTTTGTATTCAGGTAATTATTAAATGATCCGCCATTTTGTAGTAGGTGAAGATATTGACTGGCCCAATTGCCATCTTGAAAGTTTCATTAAAACAAATTTCATTTTTTTCAAGTTTACCTGTTGGAAAAATAAAAGAGGGGAGTGACATTAAAGAATATAGCACTGTTTAATCGAAAATCATAATATTATTTCTCATTCCATTGTGTCACTTTTTTTCAATGTTCATTAAAAGATCGAGAAAATGATGGATTGACTATTTTGTCACATGTGTGGATAATTGGATACATTTTAAAAGGTGCTTAAAAACTAGCATTAATAAATTCGATCGATTATACTTTTTTTTTATTTCATTACTAGGACAAATGTGGAATTTTATTCTCTGTAGAAATATCACAAGCGAGTGAGGAAAATATCTCGAAATCTATTAGAGATAACATCATATATGTGTATATATTTGAAATCAATAAAATATACTCTATCCAAAAGTCACAAATTATATGGGGTGTTCCATTTAAAAAAATATATTTGGTGCCCATAAACTTTTTTTCAGGTGTTCAACTGTTTACATATATGAAATCTCCAAGCAAAATCTCATTTGATCATATTTCGAAAAAATCAATTGAACAATAGAAAAAAAAATTTAGGGGGCGTTCAAAATGTACTCTGTACTTTTTTCAAATGTGTCATGCATACTGAGAAGATATTATAGGATATTTCTGCTCACCTCATTTTCACAATCGTCGATATACTGAACGATCAATTCGCAATTATTTTATTTTCATCCTGCTGGAAACTAGCAAAAGAAAACTTTTTATATAGATATAAAAAGTGCATTTCTATTCTTTGAGGTAGTAAAAACAATCGCGCGTATACAAATAGTACATACAGTATGATACCTATAGTTCACAGCTTATATCGTATACAGTATGATACAACAATCTGCAGATATATATGACAACATACAGGCACTGGAACTAATAATCCTATATTATTGACGGACAGCAAGCTAATACTTTTATCTCATCAATTTTATTGCTGTCTCACTTTTTCTGCCTGTCAGTGTAGTTTCTTTTGGAAGAGAGAATGATAAAAATTATAGTTCAACCAACTAAAATAAAAACTAGCATGCGCTTATTTACATGAGCATCGCCAGGATTACATTCAGGAATGCATCTACACATCATGTATGGTAAGCTAAAAAATTTGTTTCTCTCCCCAAAGTTTTTTTCGAAGTTATAATCATTTTCTATAGAGGTAGTAATATTTCGACTACTTGAATGAAGATGGCGGTAAAATCGAATTTCAAGGAAGATTTCTGTAGCTTATGTATTTCTGATGTGGTTCCAATCTGACGACATTGAAACGATATGTTTTCAGTAAATCTGGAATGATTATCAATATTTTTACTCTTATTGGTATTTTTTCTTCTGGAACAGATGACACTGACAGAAGCACAGTTTATGTATTACCAACATAAGGTATGGCGCCATCTCTGGTGATTTCAGGAAATATCACTACGGTATGAAAAAGTTCTTGTGACATTTGCGGAGAGGGTGAAGTAGATGTTACCTACCCCAATCGAAACAAAATGCGATTTAGGGGGTTGAATTCAAAATTGTCTCCCTCAAAGGGTGTTTGAATCATTTCTCTCGATACAGAGAATCGTTTTGTAGGAGAAAAAATCATTTTGTAGATAGTTTTAGCTATTTCGAAATATTTATATAGAAATACTATAATATAATAGACGCCCTTGCGAAAAACTAGGGCAAAAATAAAAAATCGTGAGATTTAATTGAAACACTTATTATTCTTCTCCATTCGTTTACTTTTTCTTTCCACTCGGGTTTAATTGAATTTCGGGACCACGTATAAATTTCCTTAAAAACCAATATTCTCAAAGTCATGAATAAGTTGGAATTTCCCAGCTATTAAACCTTCCAGATTCCCGAACGATTAGAATGCAGCTTGCAATTTAGAATTCGGGATAATGTAATGGATACATATTCGTTGGTTTATGGATCAACTACTTATGCCTATATTGTTTTTGTATATGTATATTGTACGCGTTCCTAGTGTTGTGGTTGTGAATGCTATTGTTGGATGCAAACAGGCAAATATTACATTTTACGTATATAGATGCTTCCAATATCAATAAAATGTAAATATTCATGATATTGTTTTTTAAAAATATCGGACGACACGAATCCAGTGGTTTTAAACCGAAGATAAGTCTTATTATTCTCTTTCGTAGTAAAAATACACGATTTATATCGACTGCTGGACCCTAGAAGATTATTAAATATTTCAGGTGTGGATACACGAGAGAATAATATATACTCATCAGTTGTTTCTGAGATAGAATTGATTTTAAATTTCTTATTGCGAAAAATGCTGAACTTAACTTTCCAGAGACGTGTTTGATGTGTTCAGACCAAGTTAAATTTTCATCTACATACGGCCGTATTCGCCGTTTTCTCTCTTGAGCGAAGCTTCCCTGAGCTCGCTTAGAATTAAAGCAAGTTTAAACTTATGCGTTTTGCACTGCACAACCATGAACCCCGCTTAGCCAAGCGTGAAAAAATCCTGGCAACGTTGTATTGTTCAGACGTTTTAAGATATTCTACTTGTTCAAAGTCATCGATGGTCCGGGATTTCAAATTCAAACTTTCGAATTTTCGATTTTATTTGCTTATCTATAGCGAGATGAGTGAAAAAGTTAGAGTTCAAAACTTCACATCACACGAAAACCAATAGGGCTTCTGGTGAGAAGAAGAAATGAATGACCTGAGAGCAGATCACAAATGATTTCAATGGTACTTCATTGACTGGTATTTTACGCAGTATGACTTCTTTGAAGAAATGGAGAATAGAAAAAAAGAGCTCAGGAAAACTTTGGCGGATGAAAAGAGGAAAGAGGCCTCCTTCGAAAAATAAAGAGGGATGATACTGACAACTTTTAATGTCGATAATCAATAGAAATACAATGGTGGGTTTCAGAAACAAATTTGATTATGAAAGAGATGATAACACTATTGTGTATGTAAAGATCCTGAAGAAGAAAATGAAGTTGAAATGAATACATAGTTGAAATGAAAGAGGCAGCTATAAACCACATGAAAGGAGAAAATGCTCTTCTAATGAGAAAAAGAAAATTATAAATAGAAATATTAGAGACAGAGAGTTACTTTCGAAACAGAAAAATTTCGTATAGTGTAGGTATAGAGTATTCATATAAAAGAGAATGAGAATATAGATATTAGTGATGGTATTATTATTATGCTACATTTGATAATTACAAAGAAATACATTATATTATAACAACCTTTTTTTTTCATATATGTGTTATGATTTCATTATTGATTCTCGGTTTGAAAACTAACGTAGTTGCAACAAGTAATTTCATATTTTGATAGAATGTGAATTCCTTCTACCTCCATTATTGACTTCCATCATTTTTATTAAAAAATATTGAAACATTCAGTAGAAATCAAAAAAATGGGGTTACGATGTCTACATAATCCTGGCTTAAAATATAAAGCCGCCGATTGTGACCGCTTAGAGTTGAGCGAGCTTAAATGATTTTGTTGATACGGTACGAATTCGTAACGTTAAGCGAGCTCAAGCCTTTAGCTTAGCTTAATAGCATACGGCGAATACGGCCGATAAAGACCCAGAAACTTGGTGGAATCAACTTTCTCAAGGGTTTTGTTATTTAAGACTATCTTAATATTCCGAGCCTGTCGTCTGAGATGAAATAGAAAGTATTTTGTTTTGGATTCATTGATAATTAGTTTGTTACAAAAACACCAATTTTGAAATTGCTCAAGTAGATTGTTCGCCTTCCACTGAACTTCATCACATGAATCTCCTGTAACACTTATAGTTGTGTCATCTGCAAACATAACTAGATTGAGATCTTGTGGCAAGTGGTTTTCAAGGTCGTTAATGAAAATCAGGAAAAGGAGTGGTGACAGGACGCTTCCTTGGGGTACGCCTAAGTTTATTTTTTCAGTTATTGATTTGATATTGTCCACTTTCACAATGATTTGCCTATCTGATAGATACACGAGTTACATGATGTTCCTTATCATAAACATGCAGAGACGACAAGATAAACCCGACACCGTTCCGAGAAGATCATCGTATGCGAGATTTCAACGAGCTAGCTTTTCCTAATAAAATAATCATTCTTTGTCAAGCTTTTGTAGAGAATAAACCTCATAGATTTCGCACAACGAAACTTTGTGTTTTTTAAAAAGGCAGTTTTTGGTGTCGAAGTTAAAATTCACGATAGTTTCCTAACTGGACTTCCTTTATCAATACAGTCGAAAGCTCGAGTGAGATCGAAAAAAATAGTCAGAACATGTTTTCCCTGGTCAATTGACTCGTATATATTCTGGAAGAGGCTGAATGCCGCAGTATTTGTAGAAAAATTTGGCCTGAAGCCATGTTGGTTTGATGATAATAATTGAAATTCATATAAAAATATATTGATTCTTTTTTGCGTTAGTTTTTCAAACAGTTTGCAAAAACATGAAAGAATAGTTATGGGTCGGTAGTTTTCCAATAGACTCGTGTCTCCTTTTTTGTGGAGTGGAATTATCATTCCAACTTTTAAAAGAATCGGGAATATTCCATGGAAAATATGCTGGCAATATCACTTTGTGGCTCAATCGGGTGACTCAGTGATACGATGAATCAAGGGATGTTACGTGAAGAAGTTAGGCTGAGAGTCAGTCACCGTTTAGACGTTGTATTAGAAGGATGAGAGAATAAAAGTGTGTATAATTATTGTTTCGAAGTAGGTATTTCTAACAGTTGATGTATAGATAAAAAAAATTATAAAAATCTTGAGAGTATAAAGACTAAGACAAACTAAGAAAAGTCCAAACAAAAGGAAAAAAGAATACATGATGTAAGGATGTTAAAATGTGGATTTTCAATCGTGGAAATATATAACGAAGGGATAGTTAAATGCTAAAGATGTTATTATATATGTCAAATAACAGGGATGTTAAAATATAAGAGAACAGTATTTGTAATAGTAATTTGAAATAATTTTTCACATTTACAGAATCTATCAGAAAGCTCAATGGAGACCTGAAAATACCACTTAGGCTCTCTGGGTGCCTGTCTGGGTTTATTGACAGTCCTTCACCATAGCTAATTGATAATTTTAACATATTTAAACTATAATTCAATTGAAGCTTGAAAAGATACTATATTTCCTTGCAAGTTGAAAAAGTACACGAGCATTTATATTGTATTTACTCGATATATAATTTTGGAAATCAGTTCATAAGTGATTCTATATAGTCAATTAATGACTGCCTACAAGAATCTAAGAGCCATTTTTTGACACTCTTCTTGTATACATTGATATTGTTAATTTTTTTTAGGGTGTATGGAATAAAGTTATAAATCCGTGGTGCAAGATAACTGAATGTTCTCTGACCTATGGACTTATTTGCTCTTGATGTATAAGCATGAGCTGCTATTTGAGCTCTAGTGTTGCAGTTGTGGTTGATCACCTGTAGATATGTTTTATTTTTATAGACAAATATCAGAGTATTCTTAACGAATAACTGTCTTACGTCCAGTACCTTCAGTTCTGCATATAATGCATCTGAGGAATATCTAGAATTTTTGAAGTACAAAATCTTTAGAATTTTTTTCTGCAATTTGGTTATTTGATCTAAGTACGTTTTGAGTATACCTCCCCATCCGATGATTCCGTATTGCAACAAGGATTCGAATAGCGAATAGTAGAGTATTTTGAGCTGATTTAAACCTACTACGGTTCGGAATTGATAAAATTTAAAAATGAGACCTCTTAACTTATTTTTCAGATTCTGAGCATGAATATCCCAACGTAGGAAAGAATCTATGTGAATTCCTAGATATTTATCAGATAGTGAAATTGTAACAGGTTGGTCATTTAGCGTGAAATAATTGAAGTTTGGTAGGTAACTTTTATAAGAAGTGAATGGAGTTATCTTAGTTTTAACCACATTGACAGTTAGCAAGTTACCTTGCAACCAGTTCAGAATCTTTTTCATGTCATTTTCTGCCGTTTTTCTCACTTCGTTCCAGCTGTCAGCTTTGAAAAGAACAACGGTATCATCCGCAAATGAGATAATTGATCCTGATATATCAAGCGAGAGAAGAGAGTTACCTCAGTTATTTAATTCTCGAAATGATACACTCAAATATGTAGCACAAAATACTTTTATTAATAAACTCTGATCAGAACAAATGCAAATAACTTAATTCTCGATATAACGTTCTACACTCTTTCTCGGTCCTACAACAACTAACTTAGGCCCAGTTTCACCAATGAATTAATCTCGGTTTTAAAGATAACTGACAATTTTAATCGCGATTATGCCTTCCACGCGTTTCACCACACCACTAACTACGATTATATCAGATAATCGAGATTATTTATTAACTGGCCATTTTTGACGGGTTATCTGAATTTAATCTCACGTTACTCGAAACAGTGAGGTTAGGTTGATGTTGAATGTTGTTGTTGGATTATTGAAGAATAACTGGCCAATTTGCAATGCAACGATTGACGATCGTATGATCTTGCTTTCGAAGACGAGAGTATTGATAGTGATGTAGATGAATTTGTTGTGCATCGCACCTGCATCATTCGACACACTGGAATATACTGATTCAAGTGTGAGATCTCTTTCCAAAACGAGCAGTGATTTCTGTTTTGGAATCTATCGAAGATCAATTAAAATACCTGTATATGTCCACTTATATTTTCAACAATATTAAATCTAGCCTGCACTAGATCCAGCAAATATGCCTTCCCGGCAATGCTCAAATATGTATATCTCTTTATTATTTTCCTTCTCTCCCCGGATACCTACTTTCTTGTAACTCAGTCATTCAGTCCTCATCAGAATCCTCTGTCTGATATCAAACTGATGAAAATGGAAAAAATCATCCCAAACAAACAAAAGAAAATTAAAATTGAGGTCACTTTGAGGTTATATGATGACGTTCATGCTTATTCATGACATATTACACTGTTGCCTTATCAATTTTCAGAGCGATTCGCGTTTAGCTAACTGAACTTGGTTGTGTGGTGAAAACCGACTGGTGAAACGTCTACGAACATAATCGAGATTAAATCCACGGTTTAACTTTAACTTCGATTACAAAAACCGAGATTATGTCGCGCTTGGTGAAACATTCCGATATCCCATAAACGTTGATTGTTTCTTATCGCCCGATGTGTCATCCGGTACCCTGGCGTGAATGTTATGTCAGCGTTCTCCACAAAATAAACGTTGAATTTCAATAAAAGTACGACAAAAATGTTTTCGTACTTTCAAGTAGTGTTTTCACGATTGACAATGCTTCGCTATAAACTTTGGTTCGATGTGGTTGAACCACGGTTTATCAAGTAAACATACTCACGTCGACATAACGTAGTGAAATCACTACAATTGTCAGTTGAAAATTCATTTCATATTGACGTTCAGTAAACGTAAAAATGTCACGTAGCTTTTTACTATTTTGTTAACAATTTTATATTTGATCGTTATTTCGGTGTTGTAAAGTGACGTTTTATCCAGTGAATACACACTCGTCAAAATAACGTATCATTTAATAGCAAGATTATCTAGATCCGAGAAATGTATAAATAATTAAAAATTCTTTCAAGAATTGAGAATCACTTTCATGATATTTTTTCAATTTCAATAATTTCCGGTTGTTTTCTAGTTTCACTTCTGTTAGGTTCTTTCCTGGTTAGTTGTAGAATGAAGAGTAGACATGCACAATTGTTTTATTCTTACAAAATTTTGATTATAGATTATATCAGGTATCTGAACAGACTCAAAGAAGAAGATAGGTCCTTGTTTTCTCGCTCAACCTTCCTCTCACTCAGCCAGTCACTTACACTATCTGAACAAGCCCAAAACTATCTCCTTATGAAGGTACCCATCCAAGTTAATAGAACCATTGCCCAACTCCGATTATGTAACAGTTTAGCGATAAAATTTACTTATCGTGGATCTCTTTACCGCATCAACCCGAGAGAAATCTGCTCAGTTTGTAACAAGAATGAGTTTGAAACTATCCATCATATTTTATTTGACCCCGTAACGTTCCCTGCTTGGAGAATATTAAAAATTTGTTTGGCACGCTCAATAATATTACGCCCACTGAAGCAAAATCAATAGCCACACATATCTGGAATATTTTGAAAATCAGATCATTCATTATTAATGAGTAGGTAATTTTCATTAGGCACTGGGTTCTCTTTCATTTATATATTTTTGGTCTGTATGTTAATTCGTAACGGGTCTCTTTTTCATTTTTTTTATTACATCGATGTTATTTGGTCTGTTGCATAATCATAGAGTTATATAAATATAACTGGTAAAATACATGTGTAGGTGGTGGAATATTTATACTTAACTAGAGATATGGTTAATGTTTTATTTTCATAGCTGCTTATGTTATCTGATTTGGTTCAGACTTTTTTCTCTCTCTCTGTTTCTATCTTATATTATAATACTTACTTCACTTAATAGCCGAATTCTTTGTTTATGAAACTATATGTTTTGCTTAAACAATAAATGAATTGATTGATTGATTGATTGATTATATGATTTGGATCAATTTATAACATGTTTATTCCATGCAAGTGCTCAAGTGAATCATTGAGAAAAGCTCGTCGACAGTTTTTTTTTATTATTTAAAGAAAGTTATTGCATCAACCGCAAGGGTTATTAGCAACGGCACATGTTAGAAATACATACTTCGAAACAATAATTATATACACACTTTTATTCTCTCATCCTTCTAATACAACGTCTAAACGGTAACTGACTCTCAGCCTAACTTCTTCACGTAACATCCCTTGATTCATCGTATCACTGAGTCACCCGTTTGAGCCACTAAGACTTAGTGATACTGTCAGCGTATATACGGGGTGGATGCATATCCTACCATATCCTACATATCCTACATTCGGCCATCCTGGGGTTAGTCTGTCCTCAGACTCTATATCGTCCTTATAACATGATGCGGATACGTGCGACTTTCGCATATTTTCATGGTGACTTTCACCCATTCACATAGCGACTTTCGCTCTTATTTCATGGTGACTTTCACCCATTTACATAGCGACTTTCGCTCTTATTTCATGGTAACTTTCACCCATTTACATAGCGACTTTCGCTCTTATTTCATGGTGACTTTCACCCACTTACTTAGCGTCTTTCGCTCTTATTTCATGGTGACTTTCACCCATTTACATAGCGACTTTCGCTCTTATTGCATGCTGACTTTCACCCATTTACATAGCGACTTTCGCTCTTATTTCATGGTGACTTTCACCCACTTACATAGCGACTTTCGCTCTTATTTCATGGTGACTTTCACCCATTTACATAGCGACTTTCGCTCTTATTTCATGGTGACTTTCACCCATTTACATAGCGACTTTCGCTCTTATTTCATGGTGACTTTCACCCACTTACATAGCGACTTTCGCTCTTATTTCATGGTGACTTTCACCCATTTACATAGCGACTTTCGCTCTTATTGCATGCTGACTTTCACCCATTTACAGAGCGACTTTCGCTCTTATACCGGTGACGTTTACCAATATGCTTGCGAATAAGAATCCTTCACCTTCGCCACACAGGTCACAAGGACCACTACCAACTGACACCTTGAAAATCAATACTCCCTTTCCTCAAAGGTCCTCGAGGTCCATTCCAGGTCCGAAATAATAAGCTTTTTATAACTGATGACTTTCACCATGAGTTACCTTATTAAATTTCAACTTCAAGACATTCCTTTGGTTACTAATTTTCGCTTCGAAAATCTTGTTAAACATTTACATTACCACTAAAGAAACTGATGGATTCAATATCCCACCGCTGTCTTTGTTAGAAATACATACTTCGAAACAATAATTATATACACACTTTTATTCTCTCATCCTTCTAATACAACGTCTAAACGGTAACTGACTCTCAGCCTAACTTCTTCACGTAACATCCCTTGATTCATCGTATCACTGAGTCACCCGTTTGAGCCACTAAGACTTAGTGATACTGTCAGCGTATATACGGGGTGGATGCATATCCTACCATATCCTACATATCCTACATTATACAATTCAATTAGTAGGTATATGATATTAAAAATTATTATATATATATAGTGAGAGAGGAAGTCTTTGCTGGCTTGTTAGGAATCAAACTAGGAAATATATTGGGGATATGCAGCATGTAAAAGAGTACTCTTTGAAATTTATCCAAGCTTTCGGAATTTTTATTTTATTCCATCATCAGGGAAACTGGAAAAACATGTGACATGATAACAATGTAAAGATAAAAACACATTAAGTAACTTACATCTTCTGTGAGATTGTTTACAAAATTTGTCGAAAATTAAAAACATTGACATAGATAATGGATTTAAGCCATTTTAACAGGAAAAACAATTTTGAAATTGTTGGAACATAATAACCTCTGTTCCAATAAGTAACACGTGCAACACGTTAACCTTGTAGGTTAGAAAGTGAAAGTGGAAAAGGAGGGAAGAACTTGTTCTTAAATAAGTCAGAACCTTTGTACAAGGTCAAAACCATGTTGGTACTGTTACCCACTGGACCATAAGCATTACAAAATTTCCAACAGATCTGAGTTGGATACATTTGAAAGAGAATTTGAATTAGAGGGAAAATTTGGATTATCCAACATCAACAAGAAAGAATATATTTCACTTAGGTGATTAATATCTGATTTTTTATTTATGGAGTTATTTTGTTGGTAAATAAATGACATTTCTATGTTAGGAAGCCCGATGTATCACTGATAGCTACGCACAGTAATGACTGGAATTAATTAGATTCGATCTGCAATAATAATAGTAATAATAATAATGATATTAATTTCTCTGATTGAAAAGTAAAATTTTTATTCATGAATATGCATAATAACCGAAGAGAGAGTCAAATGAAAAATTTGTACTATAAAAAATATGTTTTGTCCTCACATTTTTTTTTATTGGTTAACGAGGTGGTTGAAACCCTTTATGGGCACCCTATTCTCATAGGGTAGTGTGGGAGTCTTCTGAGTCCTGAACTGAATATCCTCAGACATACCCACTAAACACTCCACCTCGCGTGGTATGGCTCGCCCCTGCCGAGAATACAGGACCTTGCGGAGGCCTTTTGTATCTTACCATACCACTTTCTTGGGACATCGGAAAAATTCCGCCGTCGGTGAGAATCGAACTCACGACGGGCAGGGCAGAGATTTGTCCTCACATACTTGTTATATATACTGGGTGTACAATTGAAAAGGGACAAACTTACGTCAAATATAGGTGAGGGTCATCAATGTGGTGTCAAAGAACCCATATTTGACGCATCTCTCGTTATTATAATCGAGATAGCTGTTTCATCTATTCTTTCCATTTTTTTGGTTACCCATAATATTCACGGTTCAATCTGTAGATATTGTTTTGAATCTGGTACATATCTCGATAACTCTTCGAATTTATCGAAGCATTAACAGATAAAAATGTCCAGCTCTAGCTTGAAGAATAATTTACAAACCACTTTTTCCCCAAAACAACACCCTTTTTCGAATGAGTTTTTATGCTTAGGTAAGAAGCAAATAGATTAGTAGTGAAAATAATGAAAAAGCTGATCACGATGGAGAAATGATCATACAATTTAAGCCACAGTGAAATTAGAAACGTAACGACTGATTTGTGAGGTATTAAAAATTTTCCATCAATTCAATCTATCATAATCAATATGAATTGAATTGGCTGAGTATTGGTAGGTATATATAAGCCACAACACCATCACTGCTGAAATGTTTGCACCTTGGCTCCACAAGTTCCTTCTGATATTGCTACCATCGATAGCCGTATGCCAGAAATAGTATTTCGTCAACCCATCACTATTATGGGACTAGATGGAATTCCTCCGAACGTTCTCAAGAAATGTGTTCCTTGATTAACAACACTTCTTCGTAGAAGGTATACCCCTTTTCATGAACTCTTTGCGTTTCCTCAGACTGAAAGACTGGTTACTACAGATTTATTGCGCTACTATCATCTTTGAGGTGATTAACATTGAGCTAATTGAAAATCTGGAGATATAAAGAATCATGAACGACCGACAATATGACTTTAGTTAACAGAGATCAACAGGAGATTTGCTCGCCTATACGTAACAAACATATAGCAGACGTCAATCTGAAATCAAGAAGACTCCCTTGCTGTAGCATTGGATATATCCAAGGCATTCGACCAGGTGCAGCACGAAGGGATTCTTGGAAAGCTTCCGTTTTATGGTTAGTCGCCATAACTATGTTGTTCACAAACAAGCTTTATTTCGAATATGTCACTCCATGTAGTTGTTGCTGGTGTTCCGTATAGGGATCTGTTTTGGCACTCACTGTGTTCCTGCTATACATTGACGTCCTATTAGAGGTGACCTCACATATCCGGCTAGAGCCCCCATATATTCTCATTTCCAAGAGGCCGATGGTGCGAGATAGAGACAGGTCGATACTCTCAATGTAAATGGAAAACTGATAATTTGGTGGGGTTCAATGCAACCAAGACTCAAGCTAATATTTTCTCCAAGGAGGTGGACCTCACAATGCCTAATATGAGGCTTAACTGTTTCTATAAAATCCTCAATATCCATGTTTGGTGCTACCAACAACAATACCCTGTCATGGGTTGATGATATTGGGCCCATTACAAAACCTAGGTTTTCTGTTTTCACCTGTCATGTAGAATTGTTCACATGTTTGAACTTCAGCTGCCAAACATACGATGAGGATCCTGAAATCAAATCCATTGATCTGTCTCTTATTTATGGATCTATGATTATAGTCGATGCTCATCATAAATCATGTCTATTATTTCACCACGAGCGATTGCAAGCAAGTAGACCAGACGAACACAGACTGACAACCCTTATCCTCGGACTTGAGACCTACATAACTTCTGTCTATCGAAATCCTTTTTTCATCCAGAGGCGAAGTTGTGGAACTTATTACAGAGTGAGATTTTTCCAGATGCTCAAAAATTCCATGCTTTCAAGAATTTCTTTTACTGTCATGCATGATGTCTCACACACACATTATAGATTTTACTTTGAATCTTGAATTATTCAATCGTTATAATTTTCCATAAGATATCACATAATTGTTAGAAAAAATAGTATGGAGTTAGTAATAAATTATGGTTCATAGAGGTCAAATACGGGTTCATTGGGATCACCCTCATCTACAATTGAAATTTATTCACCCTGTACATGCCGGGCTTCCTATCATACGTATAGTACAACATGAGTATATAGAAATTTACACTGACTGAGAAGTAAATAAACTTCAAATATCGAAAAGGAACAATGATATCCCTTGCCCCACCAACGTGGGCTTCCATTTGCCTGTGGTATTTAACGGGCGTCGTATCATCCATTAGATATGTATTGGATAGGAACGATGATATTATATATATATATATATAAATATATATATATATATATATCCCATAAATGATACGAAGCCCGGCAAATACCATGGGTGAATCGAAGCCCGGGTTGGGGGGCAAGGAATATCATCGTTCCTATCCAATACATATCTAATGGATGATACGAAGCCCGTTAAATACCACGGGCAAATGGAAGCCCACGTTGGTGGGGCAAGGGATATCATTGTTCCTTTTCGATATTTGAAGTTTATTTACTTCTCAGTCAGTGTAAATTTCTATATACTCATGTTGTACTATACGTATGATAAGAAGCCCGGCATGTACAGGGTGTTTTATGTGAATAAATTTCAATTGTAGATGAGGGTGATCCCATTGAACCCGTATTTGACCTCTATGAACCATAATTTATTACTAACTCCATACTATTTTTTCTAACAATTTGTGATATCTTATTTAGAACTATAGAGATTGAATAATTCAAGATCCAAAGTTAAATCTATAATGTGTGTGTCAGACATCATGCATGCCAGTAGAAGAAATTCTTGAAAGCATGGAATTTTTGAGCATCTGAGAAAATCTCACTCTGTAATAAGTTCCACAACTTCGCCTCTGGATGAAAAAAGGATTCTGATAGACAGAAGTTATGTAGGTCTCAAGTCCGATGATAAGGGATGTCAGTCTGTGTTCGTCTGGTCTACTTGCTTGCAATCGCTCGTGCATGGTGAAATAATATACATGATTTCTGATGAGCATATCAACCATACAAATATCCAAAAATAAGAGAGAGATCAATGGATTTGATTTCAGGAGCCTCATCGTATGTTTGACAGCTGAAGTTCAAACATGTGAACAATTCTACATGACACATCAGGTGAAAACAGATGACCTAGGTTTTGTAATGGGGTATTGTTGTTGGTAACACCAAATATGGATATTGAGGATTTCATAGAAACAGTTAAACCTCATATTAGGCATTGTGAGGTCCACCTTCTTGGAGAAAATATGAGCTTGAGTTTTGGTTGCATTGCACCCCACCAAATTATCAGTTTTCCATTTACATTGAGAGTATCGACCTGTCTCTATCTTGCACCATCAGCCTCTTGGGAATAGGAATATATGGGGACTCTGGCCGGATATGAGGTCACCTCTAATAGGACGTCAATGTATAGCAGGAACACAGTGAGTGCCAAAACAGATACCTACGGAACACCAGCAACAACTACATGGAGTGACATATTCGAAATAATGCTTGTTTGTGAACAACATAGTTATGGCGACAAACCATAAAACGGAAGCTTTCCAAGAATTCCTTCGTGCTGCACCTGGTCGAATGCCTTGGATATATCCAATGCTACAGCAAGGGAGTCTTCTTGATTTCAGATTGAAGTCTGCTATATGTTTGTTACGTATAGGCGAGCCAATCTCCTGTTGATCTCTGTTAACCAAAGTCATATTTTCGGTCGTTCATGATTATTTATATCTCCAGATTTTGTATTACCTCAATGTTAATCACCTCAAATCTGATAGTAGCGCAATGAATCTGTAGTAACCAGAAATGATCTGCTCTCCTTTTTTTTTGGATTGGTTGAACTCTAGCAGTCTTTCAGTTTGAGGAAACGCAACGAGTTCATGAAAAGTGGTATACCTTCTAAGAAGAACTGTTGTTTCAAGGGACACATTTCTTGAGAACGATCGGAGGAATTCCATCTAGTCCCATAATAGTGATGGGTTGACGGAATACTATTCCTGGCATACGGCTATCGATGGTAGCGATATCAGGAGGAACTTGTGGAGCCAAGGTGCAAACATTTCAGCAGTGGTGGTGTTGTGGCTTATATATACCTACCTACCAATACTCAGCCAATTCAATTCATATTGATTATGATAGATTGAATTGATGGAAAATTTTTGATACTTCACAAATCAGTCGTTACGTTTCTAATTTCACTGTGGCTTAAATTGTATGATCATTTCTCCATCGTGATCAGCTTTTCCATTATTTTCACTACTAATCTATTTGCTTCTTACCTGAGCATAAAAACTCGAAGTTGGCTACACAGGGTGCTGTTTTGGGGAAAAAGTGGTTTGTAAATTATTCTTCAAGCTAGACCTGGACATTTTTATCTGTTGATGATTCGAATAGAGGACAAAACATATTTTTTATAGTACACATGTTTCATTCGACTCTCTCTTCGGTTATTATGCATATTCATGAATAAAAATTTTACTTTTCAATCAGAGAAATAAATATCATAATCATTATTACTATTATTATTGCAGATCAAATCTAATTAATTCCAGTCATTACTGTGCGTAGCTATCAGTGATACATCGGGCTTCCTAACATACGCAAGATATACCGGGCTTCCTATCATACATCAAATATCGCGTGAAATATATATATATTGTATATATGTATATAATTATATACAGAAAGCGCAGTGGCCCCCCTGGTGGCAACCTCGACGTACTAAAGGTGTATGTTTTGAGATATAAAACGAACTTGGGAAGCCCAGTGAAAAATTTTGAAATGACAACAGATGTCATCAGCTAGCCATGACGGACTCATATACACGTAAATTTTTAGGAAGCCCGATTCGGGCTTCCTAAATTCTCCGCGGGCTTCGTAAGACCTGTCAAATATACTGTTTCGGGCTTGGTAAGGTCGGATTACATATATATATATATATATATATATATATATATATATATATGATGGGAGGGAAGTCTTTGCTGACCAGTGAGGAACAAAACTACTAATATTGGGGCTTGCAGCAATGTCAGTGAGTTACTCTTTTATATTAATCCAAGCTTTCGGAAATGTTTATTTCCATCATCAGGGAGACTACAAAAGTTATTAAAATGGTATAATGTAACAGATTAAAATTCATGAAAGTGGTTACTTACAACAAATACGAGATTGACGACAAACAGGTTGTTATAAAATATGACAAACAGTAAATAACATTTTGAAGAACAATTGTACATGGATAAATTACATCCTAAAATTTGATTTAGGTTTGAAAAAACTCAATGTGAAACATCGAAATTGCAACAAGTATTATTTCATCATTACGATGTGCACAAATGGAGGGAAAACGACTAACAGTGAGGTTAAATGTTCTCTTCTTCCTCTCACTCTCGCCATTCAAGCCACGTCAGTACCATAATTCAAAAGGTTGTTAGACTTTATGGTTATTCTGATTTAGCAAGAATAAATGAGAATGAGAACGGAAGCGGAGTCCACTATTAACCTCAGCTAAATTTGGAAACCAAGATCATTACCGACTCAATGAATTGGGGGTTGACGATTATTCCTACATTCAGCATCCATCATGAGAAGGTAAGAATAAATCTCACTTAAATGTTTAATGTCTGTTTTTTTATTAATGTTATTTTCTTCCTGATAGATAAAGGCCATCTCCAGAAAAGACCTCTTAGTAAAATTCGGTTCTGTTGCTAAAATTCTCACAGGTTGGAAATCCATTTTATGGTCAAGACGGTTTACATGGTCTGCCAGAGCACATCTCTCTGGGTGAAGTCTACAATCACTCCTATGCAAGGTAATTCGGTTTTCAATCGATCTTTTGGATCGTCAACCCCCAATTCATGGAGTCGGCAATGATCTTGGTTTCCAAATTGAGCTGAGGTTAACAGTGGACTCCGCTTCCGTTCTCATTCTCATTTATTCTTACTAAATCAGAATATAACATCTGGACCATAAAGTCTAACAACCTTTTGAATTATGGTACTGACGTGGCTTGAATGGCGAGAGTGAGAGGAAGAAGAGAACATTTAACCTCACTGTTAGTCGTTTTCCCTCCATTTGTGCACATCGTAATGATGAAATAATACTTGTTGCAATTTCGATGTTTCACATTGAGTTTTTTCAAACCTAAATCAAATTTTAGGATGTAATTTATCCATGTACAATTGTTCTTCAAAATGTTATTTACTGTTTGTCATATTTTATAACAACCTGTTTGTCGTCAATCTCGTATTTGTTGTAAGTAACCACTTTCATGAATTTTAATCTGTTACATTATACCATTTTAATAACTTTTGTAGTCTCCCTGATGATGGAAATAAACATTTCCGAAAGCTTGGATTAATATAAAAGAGTAACTCACTGACATTGCTTATATATATTTATATATATATATATATATATATCCCATAAATGATACGAAGCCCGGCAAATACCATGGGTGAATCGAAGCCCGGGTTGGGGGGCAAGGAATATCATCGTTCCTATCCAATACATATCTAATGGATGATACGAAGCCCGTTAAATACCACGGGCAAATGGAAGCCCACGTTGGTGGGGCAAGGGATATCATTGTTCCTTTCCGATATTTGGAGTTTATTTACTTCTCAGTCAGTGTGAATTGCTATATACTCATGTTGTACTATACGTATGATAGGAAGCCCGGCATGTACAGGGTGTTTTATGTGAATAAATTTCAATTGTAGATGAGGGTGATCCCAATGAACCCGTATTTGACCTCTATGAACCATAATTTATTACTAACTCCATACTATTTTTTCTAACAATTTGTGATATCTTATGGAGAATTCTAGATTCAAAGTAAAATCTATAATGTGTGTGTGAGTCATCATGCATGCCAGTAAAAGAAATTCTTGAAAGCAAGGAATTTTTGAGCATCTGGAAAAATCTCACTCTGTAATAAGTTCCACAACTTCGCCTCTGGATGAAAAAAGGATTCCGATAGACAGAAGTTATGTAGGTCTCAAGTCCGATGATGAGGGATGTCAGTCTGTGTTCGTCTGGTCTACTTGCTTGCAATCGCTCGTGGTGAAATAATAGACATGATTTCTGATGAGCATCGACCATAAAAATATCCATAAATAAGAGAGAGATCAATGGATTTGATTTCAGGAGCCTCATCGTATGTTTGGCAGCTGAAGTTTAAACATGTGAACAATTCTACATGATAGGTGAAAACAGAAAACCTAGGTTTCGTAATGGGGCCCATATCATCAACCCATGATAGGGTATTGTTGTTGGTAACACCAAACATGGATATTGAGGATTTCATAGAAACAGTTAAGCCTCATATTAGGCATTGTGAGGTCCACCTTCTTGGAGAAAATATGAGCTTGAGTTTTGGTTGCATTGAACCCCACCAAATTATCAGTTTTCCATTTACATTGAGAGTATCGACCTGTCTCTATCTTGCACCATCGGCCTCTTGGGAATGGGAAAATATGGGGGCTCTGGCCAGATATGAGGTCACCTCTAATAGGACGTCAATGTATAGCAGGAACACAGTGAGTGCCAAAACAGATCCCTACGGAACACCAGCAACAACTACATGGAGTGACATATTCGTAATAAAGCTTGTTTGTGAACAACATAGGTAGTTATGGCGACAAACCATAAGACGGAAGCTTTCCAAGAATGCTTTCATGCTAAACCTGGTCGAATGCCTTGGATATATCCAATGCTACAGCAAGGGAGTCTTCTTGATTTTAGATTGACGTTTGCTATATGTTTGTTACGTATAGGCGAGCAAATCTCCTAAAGTCATATTGTCGGTCGTTCATGATTCTTTATATCTCCAGATTTTGTATTAGCTCAATGTTAATCACCTCAAAGATGATAGAAGCGCAATAAATCTGTAGTAACCAGGAATGATCTGCTCTCCTTTTTTTTTGTTGGTTGAACTCTAGCAGTCTTTCAGTTTGAGGAAACGCAACGAGGTCATGAAAAGGGGTATACCTTCTACGAAGAACTGTTGTTAATCGAGGGACACATTTCTTGAGAACGATCGGAGGAATTCCATCTAGTCCCATAATAGTGATGGGTTGACGAAATACTATTTCTGGCATACGGCTATCGATGGTAGTAATATCAGGAGGAACTTGTGGAGCCAAGGTGCAAACATTTCATCAGTGATGGTGTTGTGGCTTATATATACCTACCAATACTCAGTCAATTCAATTCATATTGATTATGATAGATTGAATTTATGAAAAAAAAATACCTCACAAATCAGCTTTTTCATTATTTTCACTACTAATCTATTTGCTTCTTACCTAAGCATAAAAACTCAAAGTTGGCTACACAGGGTGTTGTTTTGAGGACATTTTTATCTGTTAATGCTTCGATAAATTCGAAGAGTTATCGAGATATGTACCAGATTCAAAACAATATCTACAGATTGAACCGTGAATATTATGGGTAACCAAAAAAATGGAAAGAATAGATAAAACAACTATCTCGATTATAATAACGAGAGATGCGTCAAATATGGGTTCTTTGACACCACATCGATGACCCTTACCTATTTTTGACGTAAGTTTGCCCCTTTTCAATTGTACACCCAGTATATATAACAAGTATGTGATTCTAATGAAATTTTTGATGACAGTCGTAGTTATTCAGGTAATATGATGGTAATGTTACTATAAGACATTTTTTCTATCAAGAAAAAGTCGTTTTATTTGTTTACAATAATATTTGAATGGAGGACAAATTATATTTTTTATAGTATATATTTTTCATTTGACTCTCTGTTCGGTTATTATGCATATTCATGAATAAAAATTTTACTTTTCATTCAGAGAAATAAATATCATTATTATTACTATTATTATTGCAGATCAAATCTAATTAATTCCAGTCATTACTGAGCTATCAGTGATACATCGGGCTTCCTAACATGCGCAAGATATAACGGGCTTCCTATCATACATCAAATATCGCGTGAAATATATACATATATTGTATATAATTATATACAGAAAGCGCAGTGGCCCCCCTGGTGGCAACCTCGACGTACTAAAGGTGTATGTTTTGAGATATAATACGAACTTGGGAAGCCCGGTGGAAAATTTTGAAATGACAACAGATGGCATCAGCTAGCCATGATAGACTCATATACACGTAGATTTTTAGGAAGCCCGATTCGGGCTTCCTAAATTCTCCGCGGGCTTCGTAAGACCTGTCAAATATACTGTTTCGGGCTTGGTAAGGTCGGATTATATATATATATATATATATATATAGAAGACAGTCTGTTTCGGCCGAAACAGACTGTCTTGCACCAGTTGACATTCCACTCACGGAACGGAATCAACCTACAACCTCATTTGATACTTTCCCGGTGGGCGAACACACGATCCTTCTTTCCTTTTATATATATATATATATATATATATATATATATATATATATATATATATATATATATATATATATATATATATATATATATATATATATATATATATATATATATATATATATTTGGAAAATTCATATCCCCGTTCGTTGATTAAACAAATATTATTCAATAACTCTTCACTTATAAATGATAATAATCTTGATATTCCATTACCTTCTCATGATGATACAGAGCTTACTGATGTTGATCCAATTCTACCGAATGTCAAATATTCTACTTTACCATACATTAGGGATATCACCCCCAGATTATCTTTTCTATTTCATGACATACATAACTTAAAAATAGCAAATAAAACCGTACTCACCATCAAAAATATTCACAGTATAATAAAAGATAAAACTCCTCTAATATCAAAATCAAATCTCATTTACAATATTCCTTGCCAAGGTTGTGGTAGAAATTATGTTGATCAAACTTCACGCACATTATCATCCAGAATAATCTCACATAAAAGTGATGCTAGACTTCATCCTGAAAGATGTGCCCTTGCAGAGCATGTTAATACCTTAGATCATCGTATGAATTATGATGGCGTAAGCATATTGATGTCTGAATCTTTGCTTAGCAAGAGAACTTATTTAGAAATGGCATTCATTTACCAACAAAATAACTGCATAAACAAAAGATCAGATATTAATCACCTAAGTGAAATATATTCTTTCTTGTTGATGTTAGATATTCCAAATTTTTTCTCCAATTCAAATTCTCTTTCAAATGTATCCAACTTAGATCGGTTGGTAATATTGTAATGCTTATGGTCCAATGGGCAACAGTACCAACATGGTTTTGACCTTGTGCAAAGGTTCTAACTTAATTAAGAACAAGTTCTTCCCCCCTTTTCACTTTCACTTTCTTACCTACAAGGTTATCGTGTCGCACGTGTTGCGTGTTGGAACAGGGTATATTATGTTCCAACAATTTCAAAAATGTTAATTCGGTTAAAATGGCTTCAATCCGTTATCCATGTCAATGTTTTTAATTTTCAACTACAAATTTTGTAAACAATCTCACAGAAGATGTAAGTTACTTAATGTGTTTTTATCTTTACATTGTTATCATGTCACATGTTTTTCCAGTTTCCCTGATGATGGAATAAAATAAAAATTCCGAAAGCTTGGATAAATTTCAAAGAGTACTCTTTTACATGCTGCATATCCCCAATATATTTCCTAGTTTGATTCCTAACAAGCCAGCAAAGACTTCCTCTCTCACTATATATATATACATATATATATATATGGGAGGGAAGTCTTTGCTGACCAGTGAGGAACAAAACTACTAATATTGGGGCTTGCAGCAATGTCAGTGAGTTACTCTTTTATATTAATCCAAGCTTTCGGAAATGTTTATTTCCATCATCAGGGAGAAAAAAACACGAGTTTGACGACAAAATGATTGTTATAAAATTTAACAGACAGTGAATAACATTGTAGAGAACAATTGTACATGGATAAATTACTTCCTAAACTTTGGTATAGGCTTGAAAAAGCTCAATGTAGAACATCGAAATTGCAACAAGTGTTTTTTCATCATTACGATGTGCACATTGTGCACAAAAATCATCAGAGACATTACAATGTTATTAATGACAGTAATAATCTCTAAGAAACCACTACAGGTTGGTAACTTAGTTGAACTGGTAGTATGTCATGCTTCCACATTGACATTGATAATAACTGTCATGTCAATTTCAATTTATCACTTGACGCAGACACATTGTCACGTCAATTTCAATAAATATCCACTTGACATAGACCTTTTGTCTTGTCAACTTCAATTCAATTTTTAACCTCAATTCACATTCTTGAATCCACGTGGTATTGAATCCTGAATTCTGTTCAATTTTAACTCCTCAGACAAGTTGACTTTAATCAACTAATGTTTTAATAATTAATTTTAATATGTTTTAAATTTATACTTCACATCAATCTATGTGTCATCATATTACCACCTATGTAACTATCCTCATCTAAGATGTAAGCTATCACTATCCATTATGTTACACTGTAATCATAATTTATAATTGTAGTTCCCTGATGATGGAATTATATTGAATTCCGAAAGCTTGGATAAACTTAACAGAGTACACGTTTACTTTATTGCTGCAATACCCCACTATTTTTGAGTTTGACTATATATATTTATATATATAGAAGAAAGGTTTAAGTCCCAAGCTTTCGGAAAACTTTAATTTCCATCTTCAGGGAAGCTACAGAAATATACAACTGTCAGCACACACCAAGTCAAGTGAAAAAACCATACTTACAACTTGGGTGAGGTTGAATACATAAAAGTTGTTAAGTTAAAATTGTATATCATTTCTTACGGCAATAACATACAGACTACCTTTCTCCTATATATATATATATATATATATGGAATCAAACTTTAAAGAGTTTTTCTTAATACTATTGCTGCATTCCCCAAGATTTACAGGCAAACTCTAACTAGTCAGCAACGACTACCCTCTCCTCTATATATATATATATACTTAACCTAAACTTGGTTTTCCCACATTTTCAAATGTAACGCCGTTATAAAAAATAATGACTCTTTTTAAAATGATTTTAATCATGTAACATTTTCGTTAAAAGTGATGTCGCCTTCCTTATTTGTACGTCTTTGTGTCAATATTCATTAATGTTATATCCTTATGTCTTCAAAATCGTTTAACATCAAGTATTGCATCCTCACCAAAGGTATGTTGTAATAAGCTCTTTCACTGTTGTATTAAAATCATTATTTTCATTGTAGTTTCTCCCTGATGATGGAAATAAACTATTTCCGAAAGCTTGGAATCAAACTTTAAAGAGTTTTTCTTAATACTATTGCTGCATTCCCCAAGATTTACAGGCAAACTATATATATATATATATATATGAAAGTGAAAAAGGAAGAACTTGTTCTTAATTAAGTCAGAACACCTTGCACAAGGTATATATATAAATAAAAGATTTCGACAATTGATAAATTCTACAAACTTCGCAACATTTTGAGAAGAGATGTCATGTTGACGGTTCATAGGGCCTTGGCTGAGTCTATAAGTCGTTATTGTATCATTGTTTGGGGTAGATTATTCAAGACGTCGCTACATAATCTGGATATAATTCAAAATACTTTTCAAAATTATGTTGAAAAAAAATCGCAGATACTCCACTGAAGAAATATATCATGAGGCCAAATTAGAAAACTATATGCATGTTATATCCAGATTTACAATGGTCCTTTTCATGATTATACGACGCAACTATGTCCATTACTTATTTTTCTAAGGCGTAGAAGCAAAGACGTAGAAGCGACTCAGCATATGTGAGCACCTAGGAATCTATAATGCTGGGTTTATAGATTCAACCAAACCAAAAATTAAATCAACAACTAAGAATTAATAATGTTGAATATACGAGAACGTCTATGAGGGTTATTTATACATTTACATCTGTCAATTACATTAATAATTAAGAATTACGAAGTTGGTCAACTTTCAACTCAACAACTAAGAATTAAGAAATTTTGTGGACATCAGAACGCGCAAAACGATTAGAATCGTTGGAATGCCATCATCATTTGTCATTGTTTTTAATAGTGTTTATGGTTTTCAGGTTCAAGAGTTTTTGAAAACGAAAAATATAAAATTCATATAATTGTTTACTATGGATTCTGAGTAGACCCAAACAAATTATTGCACATCCATAAAACACACGCATTACTTCAAACCAGGTTATAAATGTTCCACACTGTAGGTTGAGTCATTACCAAAAATTTGTCACATCTTTTGGTCCAAAATTGTATAATCAATAACCTCTTATACCAACAAATATTCGTTTAATTGGCCACCTGTTTTTAATATTTATATGGGTCGCTAGGTCGTCTCGGATCGAAAGATAAACAAATTTGATGTTCTCCGGTCGATATTTCCTTTAAGTACCAAGCTATGTTTATACTCCAGGAAAGTTTTGTTTTATATAAGAATGTATGAATTAGATGCATTTATTAGAATGGCAATTTCGTCTACGAGGGTTTTGATGATTATTGAGAACAAGATTAGGTAAATTATCATCACGAGAATTGAATATGTTATAAAGATTCATTAAGTATAGACATTTTATAAATACGAGGCATGATACGATGATTATAGGATGGACTTACCAGCTTGGTGAAACACTTTGAAACTGAAGAATATAGTCTGAATAGAGTCACTCAAAGTCATTGAAGGGAGGATCATTCGAGAAGAGGAAATTGGGGAACCAATAGGAACGTTAGTTTTGTTTACACTTTAAGTTAGCTCGTGTATAATTTATGGGCATAACATCTGCAGCCGTAAAAATTAATTATCCCAGTAACCTTCTACCAACTAATGGTTATATTAACTTAATCGAAGATTAATGGAAAAAGCGCAAAAATATAAGTTTTATGTTTGAGTTAGTTTAAATTAAATGCTCTTAACATGACCATACTTTTAGAATAATTCACATTTGGCAAAATCGACATGAACCACTAATTAAATTAGAGTAATTAGCGGGGATGGGAGGTTCCTACAATTTTCTCATGAAAAGTTCCTATAAATTCTCTGAAACTAGAATCAGAGAGCAGAGCTCTCTCTCTCTCTCTCTCTCTCTCTCTCTCTCTCTCTCTCTCTCTCTCTCTCTCTCTCTCTCTCTCTCTCTCTCACGATCACCGAGATTCCCATGCTGTTCATCTTTATCTTCGGCACACTGTAAATTGTTGTACATTCGTATAATTTCATTGATTTCTCTTGCCTAAAACCACTCGAACATTCTTCTTATGGATAAAATTTTTCCATCAAAATGCAAAAATATCTTATTTCACTGTTGAAAAATGCCCTTACCTGGTACCAAAGTCCAGCATGGACTTGGTCTCTAATTCATTGGAGCTGGCCGGCGAGCAGCATATAATTATTACTGAACTAGCGTTGCCTCCCAATGACTCTTGCAGGATGCGCGTCAATTTTGAGTCTCTGTACGGGATGTGGTTCTTGCTTCTCTCACCGGTGGTTAGGGCGCTGATGACGTTGCCCAGCGTCAACAGCGACTTGTTGATAGAGATGGACTCCTCAAAGACGATCCCCTCGGCGCCCGTTCTGGAGACCTTCTCCCAACCGGCGAGGTCAACAAGAAACAGCTTTCCCGTCAGTTTTTTATTCTTGGCCGCAAGCTCCAACTTCAATGAGAAGAAGGAGTGCGACCTCGAAAAATGCTCGTTCATATCTGAAACGAGACGGGACGTTGGGATGCGGAATGGCCACAAAAGATGCACCAGCCATTGTCGATCTAAATAAATACCTAGTACCCAGCAAACACAAATATGTAAAATTGACATAAATGTTACATAACTGATGATACATGTTATGTAACAATGTTTCGTAGAATTTACATCACTTATACGGCGAAATGTCCGCCTCAGATACAACCTCATTTTTACATAACATTAATGTAACTACTTTATATATATTTTATATTATTTTTTTATGTCCGCCACAACATAATACATGTTAAATAGTTACATAAACTTTACACCAGTGTTACGTAGAAATGTCCGCCTCAAATACCACCTCTTCGTTACGTAGCATTTATATAACTATTTCAACAAAATGTTTATGTATAAGTTACGTCACACCTATATAAAATATAAAATACTGTATATTACGTAGAAATTCCATTTTTTTAACCATTATCGTAGAAATTTCCTGGGTGAACTTGTATGAGTTAGGATAGCGATAACCTTACCTATTATAGTAGTATCCGAGATAACTTCTTGCCTTGGAAAATTTTCTGCCGCCGACAGGATTCGAACACGGGTCGCAGCGGTTAGAAATTAGAATACTGATGCTTCTACCACTGAGCTACCAGGCCCCTTTACAATTTCACAAGTTTTATATAACACAAATAGAATATATCACTATTTTGCATTTTGAGTAAAGGAATATAGATATGCGGGTCACCATATACAGCTTATAATATTATAATCGAACGAATGCAGAAGCTAAGACAGCAGATAAGTGTTACTGATCCACTTAGCCACTTACATTAATACTATTGGCAGCAAGTTTTTATGTATCAAATATATCATAGTGATGTCAAATATTCACATATAAAGATGAGGTTTACATTTTTACATAGTAGTTACTTAATACTGTGTTTATAATATTGACAACAAGTTTTTATGTATTGAATATGTCATATTCATGTCATTTATTTACATAAAGATAAAGTTCACGATTTTACATAGTAGTTGAATGAAAATGTGCTTTTAATATTGACAGCAATTCTTCATGTATCAACCATGTCATATTTACGTCAACTTTACATAAAGATGAAGTTCACATTTTTACGTAGTATTTACCTGATGATATGTTCATGATATTTACAGCAAGTTTTTATGTATTGAATATGTCATATTTATGTCAAATATTTACATAAACATGAAGTTCACATTTTTACATAATAGTTACTTGATAACTGTGCTTTTAATATTGACAGCAAGATTTTATGTTTCAACCATGTCATAATTATGTCAACTATTTACATAAAGATGAAGTTCACATTTTTACATAGTGGTTACTTAATAATGTGCTTATAATATTGACATCAAGTTTCTTTGTATCAGCCATGTCATATTTATGTCAACTATTTACGTAAAATCGAAGTTTACGAATCTCAGAAATGAGATGTTATATTCACATAACTATTTTACATGAAAATATTCCATTGATTTTATATAATATTTACGTGAATGTAACAGATGTGTTTGCTGGGTAGATAGTATGATATTGTCTGTTTACTGGAAACAATGACGTAACTTTTTCTGTAAGGCAGGAACATCTTCTGACAATAACCGTGAACTATTTTGAACTTGAAGTGTCATAGTGGGCATAACCTAACGTTTTTTATTTACATTTTGAATAACGCGCTCCTTCATGCACAGCAAAGCTCCTGTTCCAAGCACAGAATCGTTCGATATCAATACACCAAGATTAAGGAGAGAATCACTTTAATCGAGAGAGAGAAGAAGAAAAATAATATTGTCATATTTGGGATTCAAACAAATTGGGACAATCTTCTTAGCACCACTCTAGATCAGTTGAATGTAATTTTCGGATGTAACCTTGTGGAAAGGGATATAAACAATATATATATATATTATTGGAAAAAAAGTACAATCGTTGTGGAGTTCATTTCATATCTTCAAAAACAAAAACTTTTCAAGCAATTGTATAAATTGAGAGGAACTGGTATTTCAATCACACATGATCTAAGCAAAGAAGATCAAAACCTCAATCGAAGCCTAGCACACCATTTGAAGGAAGCTAGATCAAAAAATCAAAAGGCTCACATAAAAAATCTAAAACTGTATGTTAATGGTGTACCATATACCATCGAAGAGTTAGAAAACTCCTCCGAGAACGATCCCTTCCAAGATTTTGAAATTCCACCTCCGAAAAACAATAGTGCTCCAGCAACCCCTTCGAAATCATACTTTGATGAAGAACTTGATAAAGATAGCAGCCAAGCATCAACTATAAATACGACTCAATTATCGCAGTCAAAAATATATAGAAATCCTGTAGCACCATCTGTTGAGCTCACTAGCAAACCTAATAAGAGCCAACCATACAAATCGAAGGAATTCAAAGACGCCCGAAAATTGAGAAGTCAGCAGTGCATGAAAAATAGATGATTTATTGAAAACTTAAATGTTCATCAGTCTCACCTATTATTATTAGTTGATCATATTACAAATAGTATCCTATGCTCATATACTAACAATTAATTTCTGCATCTATTGAAATTCTACTATCTCGTAAATTTTTTTTCATTTTCTTTTACTTTTATCTGTTAGCTTGGTGCAGAAAAAGTTACATTGATAATAATCCAAATAAAATGGATCCATATATCAATTGTTTCGACATGAAACAGATAGATACCTTCGTTTTAGATACTGCAAATGAGGTGAATGAAATTTTCAGAGTAAATAATACATTTGATAGTCTCAAATTGATACATAATAACATTCGTAGTATTTCTAAGAATCTGGATGAGTTTCAAGTTTTCATAAAACAGGTTGAATCATCATTAGATTGTATGGTACTTACAGAAACACGGATAATACCGAATATAGAAATGTTTAACATGAATGGATATAAAACGCTTTATAATGAAGGTATGCTCAATCAGAATGATGGGGTGGTAGTTTATGTCAAATCGGATATTTATAACTCTCATAGCATACACGAATTCAATGGTTCATTTACGATCAAGCTGAAAATAAATTTGGGGAAGGAAAAATTCATAATACATGCGTTGTATAGGTCGCCATCTACCAGCATCACTGAGTTTATAGAAAATTTGAAAATCTACTTGAATAATGATGATACTGACCAGCAGTACCAATATAAACTGATTGTTGGAGACATGAACATTGATATTCTGAACGATTCGGATCATACAAGCCAGTACTTGAATGTTTTGGGTGAACATGGATATCTTTCTGCGATAAATACTCACACTAAAATACAAGGGCCAGCAGCATCATGTATTGACCATATATTTGTGAATGCGAAATCTGAAGATATCTCCACATTGATACCACTCGTTATTCGGACGGACATCACAGAACACTTTTCTACTATACTTCAAATAGTTTCAAATAATAAAAAACAAGTAACCAAGGTTGACAATAATAGATTTTTCACACGACTAAACAGTAAACAGTTAAAACACAGAATGTCTCAAATATGTTGGGATGAAGTAATATATACAATACCAGATATCAACTCCGCAACAAACAAATTCGTAGATCTACTAAAATCATGTATTAACGATTGCACGAAGAAAATCAAAATAAAGAGTAATGAAAGAAAACGTCAGATTTGGATAACTCCATCTTTAATTAAATCCGTCAACAAAAAAAACTCCATGTATACTAAATTGCTACAGAATCCTCAAAATAAACAATCTAAACGTGAGTATAAGTCATACAAAAATACACTAGGTAAAATATTGAGAGACAAAAAGCAAGAATTCTTTAAATCGCGCATAAATGAAAATAGAAGTAATCCCAAAAAATTATGGAACAATATAAATGATATGTTTGGAACCAAAAAATCAACTAACATTCTCCATCTAAAAAACGAACAGAACAGTATTACTTCGTCGGATGATAAACAAATGGCAAACACTTTTAATAAAACTTTCATCAACATGGGTAAAACATTGGCTGAAAAAATAGTTAGGAATGACTTTGTAGAAGTGAGACAAAAAATTTCAAATAATTCGATATTCATTGCACCAACAACAGAAAATGAAATTTTTGGAATAATACACCAACTAAAAAATGGAAAAGCACCAGGCAACGATGGAATAAAAGCGGAAACTTTGAAGGAAATTGCGTGTCATATAACGGGTCGCATATAACCATTCCACTATAGGATTCAGCACCCGCCTTATTCCCATTGGTTGATTCAAAATTAGGTAATGACGGTGCCGAATCGCGTAGCGGAATGTTCAAACGGTGCCCAAATCCACAGTGGAATGTTATATGGTTCACGGTGCCGAATTGAAAAACGGTCAATTCTTTTATTGCACGCATGCTACCTAGGAAATTGATTAATATCAATTATTGTCATACATTTCTCATTTATCCAACATTCGGTTGTTGAATTGATCATCATTGAGGTATGTGTAGAAAGTCTCTGCTTTTTTAGGAGATAGGTGGAACGAGCGAGGATAGGCATATTTTCATACTTAAGATATTAGCAACATTCATATGGTTGAATATCAAATGTTGGCAACGGCAATTGGGAATCACAGAATTAGTTTGATAATTCTGTGCTGGGAATACAAGTACATGACTTGTGACACTTGTGTTCGTTGTATACATATTCTACCTATAGGTATTAGAGGTGAAGTGTGATGGATCAGCTCATTGAAGTAGATAATTTTCTTCATCGGGAAGAATTCAAAACAGAAGAGGACATTGTGGAATGGCTCCATACATATGAGGAAGAGAGTAACACTTTGTGGCATATTAAATCATTTTTGAAAAATAGCGTACGATTTACATACAAGTAAGTTTAGTAAGTTACGGTTTTCGCATGTTTATTGTGGTTCTGTATTCCTAGTTTGTCTCAATCACACAGAACTACCCTAGTGTTTTTTATTAATATAGGAACTTGTTCGAAAATCCAAGAAATCGTGTCACCAACTCAGCTTCTATCAGTACTGAGTGATATCAGTTTCTTCAGAAATCGCCTTTTTCAAAATAGTAATTCATTTGCAGGAACCAATTAAGAGTTCTCACGGGCGATTCGAATGAGAATCAGGTGATGAAAGGTGTTTTCGTGTATCTTCGTGTATTGGTTTGCAGCAGGTTGAAGAAGTATTTTGAACGTTTATTTGTGAGAAATCCCGTTTAATGAACGCATCGAACAAAATATGACAATATTGAAAATTATTATCTGACAACCACTCTTGATGATTTATGTAACCATGCAAACAAATTCTTGATGAATGGACTGAGGGATTATTTTGTACAAAAGTTTTTTTGCAAAAAAGTGTCATGCAACAAAAACCTTACGTTTTTGCACAGCTATCTTCACACGAAATTGTGTATTTTTAGATTTGCTCTTTTTATTTTCATCTGAAGTTACCCTCTGGTAACCACCGTGATGACAAAGAAATGTCGTTCTGAAAATTCATTCAAACAATTCATCCGATTCGGATGACATGATGACCGATACATTGTAAGAAATGTAATATATATCTTCAATTTAGAAAACTAAAACAAAATTCACATTCTTTCAATCTCCTCCAGCAATAATAGTTTTCAACTGGAATTAATTCACGATTGTAACGAAAAACTTCGATAGATAGATATACAGTGACATTCATAAGGTACACAACCATTGGAAAAAATCTCAATTTTTTTTCAATTTTTCGAATTAATTATACAAATATCTTATCAGGAATTGTTTGAATAGGTATACTTAATTTTCATATAAAATTTCATATTTCATATATTTCATATAAAATTCGTTCGTGAATTTTGTGCAAAAACGTAAGGATTTTGTTGCATGACACTTATTCGCAAAATACCTTAAATAACCTGATTCTCATTCCAATGGCTTGTGAAAAGTCCTTATTAATTTCTGCACATTAATTGCTATTTTGAAAAAGGCGATTTCTGAAGAAACTGAAAATAACTCAGTATATCTGATAGAAGCTGAGTTGGTTACACGATTTCTCAGATTTACGAACAAGTTCTTGTATTACAAAAAAAGCTCTTTGTATCTGATACTAACTGTGAATACAGAACCACAATAAACAAGCGAAAACCATAACTCACTAAACTTACTTCTATATGTAAATCGTATACGCAATTTTTCAAAGATGATTTAATCGCCACAAAGTGTTACTCTCTTCCTCATATGTATGGAGCCATTTCACAATGTCCTCTTCTTTTTTAAATTCTCCCCGATGAAGAAGATTATCAACTTTAATGAGCTGATCCATCGCACTTCACCACTAATAGATAGAATATGTTTTGAACGAACACAAGTGATGTACGTTTATTCCCAGCACAGAATCAACAAGTAGATTTACAGGAGGAGTTATTATTTATGTAAGAAAATACATTAACTTTAAGATTTCAAAAAATTATGTTATTGATAGGGTGTACTGGTCAATATTTCTCAAAGTGAAAATGCACGGTGAGAATTGGATTATGGGTGGTTTATATCGTTCTTCAAGTTCGGATAGTGATGTATTCTTAGATGATTTTGAAAATTGGAGTGAGGACATTTTTGATCCACAAAATAAATACTTATTAGTAGGTGATTTCAATATGCAATATTTTGAAACGAATGACAGGTATATTAATCAATTCAGAACATTCATAAATTCTATAGGGGTTGAACAATTAATTGAGAAACCGACAAGAGTAACGAACACAAGTAGCACAACAATTGACTATGTTCTCACAAATACATCTAATATAAGCTGTACAGTGCATGAAACACCAAAAATTACAGATCACTCAATTATAACAATTACTATCAGAAACCAAGATCAATTTCGAAATGTAAATAGAATAACTTTCAGAAATTATTCTCAGACTAATTTAGATGAATTGAATAATAAACTAATACTTTGTGATTGGGCACTTAGTTCTAATGATATTGATTGTGTTTATAGAAATTTTATAGAAAACCTGGAACAAAAAGTTAATGAAATTTCACCACAAAAAACCATAGACTGCAAATATAATAATCTTCCATGGTTTGACAATGAGGTAATAAAGCTAACTGATGACAGAAATGAAGCTTATCGCTCTTTTATAAATAGTACCAATATGAACGAAAAATCAGTACATTGGGAGAGGTATAAAAAATGTAGAAATGCAGTAGTGAATACCCTTAAAACGAAAAAAAATTATACTATGAAAACAAAATAGACTCAAACACACATAACCCCAACAAAATGTGGAAAACTTTGAAAACACTGATACATCCAAATAATACTGGAATTCCAAGTATTATAACATTTGAAATAGATGGTAATAATATCTCAATAAAAGATGATGCAAATAAGGCTGAGAATTTCAACATATATTTCCTTGATAGCATTACAGAAATAAAATCTTCTATTATTCCCACATCAACATGGTCAGCTATTGAACTACCTCAGATAGACAGTAGAATGTCACATATTGAAATACTAACTCTCAACAAACTGAAAGGTTTAGTAAGTGAAATAGATAATAAAAGTAATTCTGATGTAATGAATGGTCGGGTTTTGAAAAGTATATTTCAAGTAATTGGCCATGTCATTTTGAACTTCATCAACACTTCTCTTGAAACTGGTAAATTTCCACAACAACTCAAAACTAGTACAGTTATACCAATTCCAAAAATTATTAACACTACAGAGGCTGCAAATTTCAGACCAGTCAATACGTTACCCTGTATGGAAAAACTAGTTGAAATGGCAGTTTACTCACAAATTAATAACTATATAAAGGATAATCATTTACTAATGGATTACCAGTCAGGATTTAGAGCAAACCACTCCTGTGAAACAGCCTTACAAGCAACAATTTCAAAATGGAAATTATTAATGGACGAAGATAAGTATATCGTAATAGTTTTCTTGGATTTCAAGAGGGCCTTTGAAACTATAGATATTTCAATATTAATAAATAAACTGAAATATTATGGCTTTGATGGTGATGTTCTGAAATGGTTAACAGACTATCTTACTAATCGATTTCAATCAACAAAGGTAAATTATGTAATATCACAAAAAAAATCAGTCATCTCTGGAGTACCGCAGGGGAGCGTACTAGGACCACTATTATTTATTCTCTACTTGGATGATATTAGATATGTGAAAGAATGTGAATTTATAAGTCTCTTCGCAGATGATGCCATAGTAGTTGCAAGTGATAAGAGTTTAAATACTGCAATTGAAAAGATTAATTACTCTTTGAACAACATTGCAGAATATTTAAATATTAATAAGCTGAAGCTAAATGTGCAAAAAACTAAGGCAATGATAATGACATCCAAATATAAATATAGTAAAATTGGTATAGACCAAATTAATATAGAAATATATGGTGAGAGAATTGAAATGGTATCAGAGATGAAATACTTAGGATTTATGATTGATAATACATTGTCATTAAATAATCATTTTACTTATATAACGAAAAAAATCAGTAAAAAGCTTTTTTTCTTGTCTAGAGTAACATCTCATTTGACAATACAAGCTTCTATAACAGTTTATAGAACAATCATACAACCACATTATGAATACTGTGCTAGTTTGCTCTACTTAATGAGTAATAATAATATTGCTACTTTTTAAAAACTTCAGAATAGAGGAATGCGTATTGTTCTGAGATGTAACAGGTTTACTCCTACTCAATTAATGCTGAATGTACTGAATTGGTTATCAGTAAAGGACAGGCTTTTCTATTTTTCAATGGTATTCATTTTCAAAATATTGCATAACCTATGTCCCACTTATTTTGAAGAATATATAACATTTTGTCATCAAATTCACAACTATGCTACTAGAAACAATAGAGATTTTTATGTTATGAGAACTAATTATACCAAAACCATGAATTCTTTATTTCACCAAGGACTCTTGAAATATAACAAACTTCCAAACAACATAAAATAATGTAATACTTTAGATCCATTTAAATCAGAGCTCCTAGCATATATCAGAAATAATATTGATTAGATAAAATGGGACATCAATTATAACTTTTTAAATATTATTCTCATTGAACATATATATATATATATATATATATATATATATATATATGATTTTAGGTTAGGTGATTATATATATATCCATAATATTTTATTTATCTTATTTGTACACTGTGTCCAAGATAAGAATGAACAGCATGGGGATATCGGAAACGGTAAGTGATACAGGGTCGATTAAATTAGAGGAGAGTAGCGCATTTATGTGCCTAATAATATGCCATTTAGAAAGTTTCAATATTCCGAGTAGTTTCGGAGATATCCGGGAAAAACCGAAATTTGAGAATTTCGATTTTATTTTCTCCTAGCTTTATTTTCAAAGGAAATGTAAAACAAATGGCACTTCGTCATGGCCACTTTTCGAGGACTACACGATAACATAAGCAGAATTTTCGTGCGACGTTTCGTCTATTAGAAAACATCATCAACTTTGTATTTTTATATGGGCCGAAACTAAAGTATACCCCGTATACGACTCCATTTTTCATTGTGAATACAGCAACGTATCACACAATATGGTTTCAGAACCTTTTCTCGCGCAAAATGTAATTTAGTGATTACTCAATCTGTTTTTCTTCAATTTTAGATAGTAGGCGCTGGAAAAAATGACAACATAATGTTCTGTTGTCATAATAATAGTGTAGTTTGGTAGAATATTTGACATATTACTGTTCCTACTTTTACATCTCTTTACCTACCTAATTTGTGTCAAAAATTGAAAACGGCAGCTTTTCGAATACTGAAAAATTTGATATGTTGTCATGTTACATTTTGTGCCATAGAATTTGTACGTGCGTACTTTAATAAGTATCCAGAAAGGCAACAACCTGGTGAATCAATATTTAGACGGCTAGTTTTCAATTAAAAAGAATACGGATCATTTAAAAAACCTGTGGTTTCCCGACAAAAGCAATCTAATGAAGAAAGTCAGCGTGATGTGTTACAGGCCGTTGTTGAAAATCCTGAGATATCCACTCGCACCATTGAAGATAATACCGGAGTAGCCAGATCCACCGCTCACTTCATTTTAAGAAAAAATAAATATCATCCATATAATATTAGGATTTGTCATGGACTCAGACCAGGTGACGATGCAAGACGAAGAACCTTTTGTGAATATTACACTAGAAAATGCCAAGACGATGAAAATTTTCCTTTCAAAATAATTTGGTCTGATGAAAGCATGATCACCAACAATGGCATTTTTAATAGGCGGAATGTTCATTATTGGTCACAACAAAATCCGCGTGTACACAAAGTGTCCAGACATCAACATCGTTTCGGTTTCAATATGTGGGTTGGGATTCTCGGTACGAATATAATTGGGCCTTTTATCTACCGAAACAATTAAACAAGAGAGCGGTACATGAATTTGTTAGTGAATGATTTGGAAGACGCTCTAGATAATTTGCCTTTAGCGGTTACTCACAGCTGCTGGTTTCAACAAGATGGTGCTCCAGCACATAACGCTAGAATTGTTCGTGATTATTTGAACCGTCGATTCCCAGGACAGTGGATTGGTACTCATAGTGATACCTGCCTGCAAGATCTCCCGACTTAACCCCACTAGACTTTTGGGGATATATCAAGAATCAAGTGTACTATATTCATGATTTTCAGAATGAAGAAGATTTGCTAAGATTGGTTACTGAATCCTTTAACAATATTTTTCCGGATATGTTAAATCAAGTTTTAAATTCGTCTGTGAGACGAGCGTACTCGTGCTTAGAAAATAATGGCGGGTTATTTGAACACTTGTTATAAGTTTCTGTTCATTTCCTGTAATACATATTAGCTCCTTGTTATTTATTACATTACAATTACATTTATAAACAAAACTTTTGATATTGCGCCTCATCTTTGTATTCAACAACGCAATAATTCCGGCAATTGGTTAGTTTAAATTTATACTTTTATAAATAGGACTATTCAATTCACTACATGTATCAAAATATGACATTTTTTCCAGCGCCTACTATCTAAAATTGAAGAAAAACAGATTAAGTAATCACTAAATTACATTTTGCGCGAGAAAAGGTTCCGAAACCATATTGTGTGATACGTTGCTGTATTCACAATGAAAAATGGAGTCGTATACAGGGTATACTTTAGTTTCGGCCCATATAAAAATACAAAGTTGATGATGTTTTCTAGAAGACGAAACGTCGCACGAAAATTCTGCTTATGTTATCGTGTAGTCCTCGAAAAGTGGCCACGACGAAGTTCTATTTGTTTTACATTTTCTTCGAAAATAAAGCTAGGAGAAAATAAAAACGAAATTCTCAAATTTCGGATTTTTCCCGGATATCTCCGAAACTACTCGGAATATCGAAACTTTCTAAATGGCATATTATTAGGCACATAAATGCGCTACTTTTCTCTAATTTAATCGACCCTGTATCACCCACCGTTTCCGATATCCCCATGCTGTTCATTCTTATCTTGGACACAGTGTATATTAGGATTTCCTATTTAATAAAGATTTTCATTTTCATACAAATTCATCCATTACATCAAGAATAAATATTATCGTGACATGACTCATATTGACAATAATGGCATTAAGAAAAACACTCATTTTACTCAAATTGGTGGATAATATGATAGACTCTGTGCCAATAAATAATTCCATCATCAATTTCATCGTACCGCAATACCCTATACGTATATAGAGGACAATTATTTCAAACAACAATGGCAAACATAAATTATTATATGAAGTCCCCTCATCATCGTTGTCCCAAAAACTACAATTTCATATCAAATTTGACCGACATAGATATATTTAGTAATGCATTTACCACTTTTGTAAACAAACTCAAACCTCTGAATAGTAACATTGTTCCGCACATTATCATCATACATATAATGTTTTTTTTTCAGATAATTTATGTCATGTAAAATCTTACTGTTGATACTGTGTTGGGTTCGTCCTGTTCGTATTCCGAAATAAATATATATATAAAAAATATATACATGTCACTATTATATTTCAACTACAAGCATGTTTGAACCAAACTGACGCGTTTGTGTTGAAAATGGAAACTGTGAATAAAAGTTTGTTCGGAATGCATATTTCAAACAAATGTGTACAAATTTATAAACTAGTTTTTTAGTAAAATGCTGGTGTAACTTTCAGAGCATATAGATAGGTACAAATTTCTCTGAGATACTTACTCGTCGCTGCCACATGCCTTCTCGTTTTGCCTTCAGAGTATACCTTCAGTGCCTCTTCAGTGGTATATGCAGCTCTTTCCACTGCTCCCTTCACATACGGTACCATGTTTTTATCTTCATGAATACTCAAATAATACTCTTCGGAATCTGAAACAGAGACGTGCTAAGACGCTTCTAGTGCGCGAAAGGATTTTCCCTGACTTTATCCATATATATTTCATAGAAACTTATTTTGAGAAGAGGTTTACATTTCGACTCGTAGATTTTTCTGAATAATTCCTCCAGTATTCGAGGTATCAATCCCTCATTTTGTGAATCGATGATTGTGAGCTTCGATTTCGGCATTGACAAAATGCTTGCTTACCTAGAACACCCTCCATGGTATGGATTTTCCCTGCATATATTTGCATAAAAATAGCTAACGTTTGCTGGCAAAACAGAAAATATTCGTACGTTTTTTGAAAAGCTCCTAAATCTTGAAGGGTGACAGAATATGTTCTCTCCATTGTTGCCACGTTTTCAGTTTATTATTTGATAAGAAATACCCGATAGAGAATAGAGAGTTCATTGATATTCCAATTTTCAATAATGACAGAAATCTGGGAAAAACTTCCAAACTACCATCGAACAATGCAAACTAACTAACAATACAATCTATTTTTTATTTTATTCTCATTTTATTTTCTTCCTCTTCCTATGGGTTTCAATCCTACTATTATGTTTTTTGTTTTCAAAAATTATCGACCCTGGTCTATTGATATCAAATCTGATATCAATGTCCCTGTAATACAATAATTTTCTTGTTAGCCTACTCCAAGATTCCACTCTTCCTTAATGAATCTTCAGCAGAGGCTTTAGCACATAATTTTGGCTTGTATTTTCTTGAATTATGTTTTCGGAATTGTGGAGAACGCATAAATAACACTTTCATTTACCTAAAATATCACCTACAAAAATAAGCCCTATACATTGATATGATAATGATTATAATTCAATGAAAGTTTTTTTTGTGATTTCATTTTCACAGATGCAAAGTGATGATCGAACTAACAGAACCAAAGAAATTATAATTGAGAAATGTTGCTGCTTTCAATGCTTGTTTAATGTTCATTGCAATCGTATAGGTGGAATGTGAATAATTGATATTGGGATTATAACTTTCTATTGGTATTACTTCTCTAGATATGCATTCATGTGAAGCATCTGGAAAAAAGTCACTTCATGCTCGGATGAGGTGACGTAAAAGGAAACTACAAGATTCATTTTTTTATTTTGTTCTATAATGGAAAAATTATGAAATGCAAATGCGTATCTTAGTAATAGCCTCTGTTTCGATACGCGTTTTTTTTTTATTTTTCGGAAGTTGGTAAAACCGAACTGTCAAATGAAAGTCAGAAGAGTTAGGCTCAGTTTACTGGTAAATTATGATTTATATCGTGATTATATTTGAATTGACCAACAACAACAATCACATTATTGCATTTTCCACTGTTGGTATCACAGAAACCAAAATCGCTTAGCAGTAAACTGGGCTTTTTGCTTTCGCAAATGGTCATATAATAATCGGAGATGCTCCTGTTATTCACGATATTGAATAAATTTTTTTCAATGGAAGTCATCAAATTAATGCAAAATAGATAAAGATGTATATGACACACATGCTCGTTTTATAAGACACTTTGTCGCACTTGTTCACTTGGAGCACTCCTAGCTTTGCACGTCGTACTCCAAACAACGAGTGCGACAAAATAGCGTATTATAAAACTTGTATCCAATATTTTACAACGAAAACAGTTGAATATACAGACTTGAGTATGTGCTATACTTACTGCGATGGAGATTGCAATTTTTGTAACCCCCCCTGCCCCCCCAATGACCCTTGTAGGAGCGGGCAGGGCGGAGGGCAACGGGGGCGGCAGAGGGGGCGGCCACAGCTGCGTACACACGGTGCGGTTAGTAAAACCAAACCTAAAACCTTCGATCATTTAACATACTAGATCAGCGTATCCCATTAGACGGGTCGCGACCCGGTACCGGGCCATCAAAATAAAATACCGGGTCGCAACATTTCCGCCTTGTTTTAAAAATAATCGATTATTTGGTTGAAAATATATACAGCAGTTCCTTACTTCGCACTAAAATTAAGTGACCAAATATAGGCAATACCAAAATATGAAAGAATTAATAAAATATTTGGTGATTTTTCCGTTATAGGTGACGTTGTCAAATTTTTTTATGATTATTTTGGCCTCCTGAACTCGAATCCGGAGTCGAAACGTGGCAAATTCAAGTTTTTTTTGTAGATTAGTCTTCATTTTGTTTCGAAAATAAATCATATTTGACACGATTTGATATTTCAAATTTCTGCGCTTTTGAAAAAACAAAGTTCGTACTTCTTTTAACTAAAAACACTGCCCACGCTTACACTTTACTGTAATCTTGCACACGAATTTCATAATATAATCGTGAACATATCTTTAATTTTCGAGATAATCGATGCCAAAGTTCGAGATTTCACCTTCCTTGTATGGCAAGTTTTGGGCAAGTATTGTACTTTCATAGAACCCAAGACATATTACATGCATTCACCATAGTTAATTATAATTTTTGTCTATCAAAAACATCATGAATAAGTGATTTTTCTGTAATTTTACTATTATTTCACCAACTAGGCTACATAAACAACGGTCATTTTGAAAACTTCCCTGCTTTACAGCAACACGAGTCAAGTGTATTCTCTCTTCAATACAACAAAAATTTTTATTAAAATGTAGATCGCCTGATAAGTGTAAAATTGCCCTACAATTTTCAGCAGAGAAAAACTAACATTTTTCAACAAAATCATCTTTTTTCCAAACGTGAAAAAAAACCGCCGAGAGTCGAGCTTGACAAACTTTGATGAGATCAGTAAACAGGCAATCAAGTAGGCTGTGGTTTTAAGTTAATACAGGGTGAATCATTGGGAAATGCGCATACCGTGAGGGTAGATGGAGGACACCGTGGTGCTTCCAAATAACCTATATTTTATGGGTCTATCGTTCTTTATAACCAAGATACAGGATGATTTGTTAATTTTTTTGATTTTTTAAATTGATCATAACTTATGAACCACCCTTTAGATTTTTGTGATATTTGGTACGTATGTTCTGTGTCCACAGTGGTGTCGATAAACATAATGATGAAAAGTCTTATTCCAGGCTTTGAAAAAATTAAAAAGTAGGTTTCGAGTCGAAAAAACACCCTGTACATCAATATTTAGAAATTTCATTCACAGATTTGGAAAGAGCAGAAAAGACTAAGTAAGACCGAATGCATTTGTTGTTTCCGCATACAAATTTTCCACTTATTACCTTGAGTCAAATCTAGATGTTTCGATGAAACAAGTGTCACAAAATTAACAAAAATAGATTTTCTCTCCCAAATGGTACTTGTTCACCTTTAATCCATGGAATCATCAACAATTTTTCATTATCTTGATTTCTGAATGCCAATCTTATTGAACATGTCCTTATTGGACCGATATTATACCAATGACTAACTTTTAAACACCTTGTATGCATAAATAACTATCACATTTATTCATTGATTTGCCCATTCCAAACTTTATTGAAAAAAATAACGTTGTAAGAAATAATGACATTTTCTCTCGTTTTTCAATTAGATTGGATTCCAGAAATTATAGGAGAATGGATTAAAGTTGGAAAAGCGGATACCACTTGGAAATGAAATGTTTTTTTTAATTTTGTGAAACCTCATTTTAACGAAACGTCTATAGATTTTATTAAAGTATACAAGGTGTTTTAAAGTTAGTCATTGGTATAATAATAATTTGTTTCGAATAAGGAGCTCCCGTTTCCTCAATAAGATTTGTATCTAGAAATCAAGATAATGAGGAATAGTTGATGATTTCATTGATTAAAGCTCGAAAACTACCATTTGGGAAGAAAATTCAATCATTTAAAATTTGTGCTACTCATTTTATCGAAAAATCTAGATTTGACTCAAGTTAATAAGTGGAAAATTCGAGGGAAAATTTGTATGCGGAAACACCAAATGCATTCGGTCTTACTCAGTTTTTTTCTGCTCTTTCCAAATCTGTGAATGAAATTTAAAAATATTGGTATACAGAATGTTGTTTCGACTCGAGACCTACTTTTTAATTTTTCCAAAGCCGAACCTGGAATAAGACTTTTCATCATTATGTTTATCGACACCACTGTGGACACAGAACATACGTACCAAATATCACAAAAATGTATAGGGTGGTTCATAAGTTATGATCAATTTAAAAAATCAAAAAAATTAACAAATCATCCTGTATATTGGTTATAAAGAACGATAGACCCATAAAATATAGGTTATTTGGAAGCACCACGGTGTCCTCCATCTACCCTCACGGCATGCGCATTTCCCAATGAATCACCCTGTATATGGTGTTGATGTGGTTACGTTTAAAAGAAAGGTGAATTTTTTGAAAAAATATTAGTTTTTTTTCGCTGACAATTGTTGGAAACAAGTAGATGTAAGAGTGTGTGGTGTTTGTTTGAAGAAAGGTGAATTTTATGTGTTTTGAATAGCAAAAATTTAAGATGTCAAATCAGTCGAATGGTATATTTTCGAAACAAAATGGGCCCAAATCTCCGATAATACTCAAGTCCGCCGCGTTTTAACTTCGGCTTCGAGTTCAAGAGGCCAAAGTACGTAATTACACCCAAAAATTTTGAAAAAATTCGATATTCATCATTTATTATTCGAAAAATATTTCGAATAATAAAAAAGTTTTACGATCAATGAAAATTTGATCTCACGGTTTCTACTATTTCACATTCTCTATCAATTGACAAGTTTAGCCAGCTTTGAGAGAGAAAAAATATGTCTGCCCTAGTGTTGTCTTTGTCATCAAGATTGCAACTTAAAATGATGAAAATGCTAAAGACTTGTATAACCAGTATATAATTGGTTTGTTTTTCTCCTAGTATTTTCGTTATTCCGATAATTTCGAATATTTTATGAGCATTGTAAGCTTACAATTATTGTTGAATAATTCCAAACACATCATAATTTTGATATCAATTTTCTTCTCTTTTTTTACGTCTTAATCATAACATTTTCATCATTTAAAGTTGCAATCTTGATGACAAAGATAACACTAGGGCAGACATATTTTTTCTCTCTCAACGATAGCTAAACATGTCAATTCAGATAAAAACGCGATTCTATTTTATCTTTCACATGACATGATGAGAAGCGATTAATGATCCTCTTTTGATTAACGCAAGAATCAAATCGATATCTTGATTAGTTCTCGAGATATTGAGTGATATGTTTAGGAAAACTCTTTTATCGTACATGTTAATTTTACCTTCCCTAAAATTTTATTCTTGGACAAAATTCAATAAAAATGAAATTCAATGTTCGTACTAAAATTGATTTTTTTCAGTTTTTGGATTTGGTCTGATGGTTCATGAATACATCCTAACATTTCGAAAATTTTTGAAATTTTGTCCAAGAATTAAATGTAAGCTGAACATAGGCAGAATTAAAATGTTTCAGAAGGGATATGCTTATTTATCTCGACAACTGTTTCTCGAAGAAAATTGTTGATTAAAATAGCCTCTAAATTGATCGATCCACCCAATTTGGTGACTGAAAGACTTCAGAGGCGTACTACGAAAAAGTTTGAAGGGGGATAAAGGAGCCTCCATTCCTAAAAATGTATCGTCCTGTAGATTTTGAGAATCTTCAAACTGTTCAACATGATAGTCCTCCAGGAAGTATTACCCATATCAAATTTCAAATTGATATATTTAAGAGGCGGCGATATATTCTGATTAATGGAAAAAAATTATCAAACTTTATCCCCGTGTATCTCCGCTACTGATCGAGATCGGACTTATGATTATATTAACTTTATTAATTAAAATGATGAGAAATAATATAATCCATTTTATTTTGTGCCTCAAAACCTCAAACACTCTGTATATTTTTGTGTGCCATCTCAGAAGAGCTTGAAGTAACTTAACTGAGGTGGCATTGCTATGTTCTTCTACTCAACCCGGGTACGGTATAATTACATTAACATTATGAATTGGCAGTTTAACGATATACAGGGTAATGCATATTTCATGGTACACTATTGTCAAATCGGAAACGGACAGAGATACGAACTTGATTATATCACGAAAAATATGCGCAATTTCATGACCATTTCGAATATCAAAAGAAATCAAGGATATCTTACGTAGTTCCTGAAATATCCTGGAAAAACTGAAAATTGTCGATTCTTATAGTCATCGATAACTTTTCAACTATTGCTGCTAGGATTTTGAAATTTGGTATAGTTACTAAAGTTCGCATGCTTAATCCAACGGTGATATGAAAAATAATCTAGGCACACTAGTCATTCAAAGTTGATTTTCAGGTGATTTTGACCCTTATAACCTGAAAATCAACTTTGAATGACATTGTATGATATGTCGTTGAATTCAGCGTTAAAAGTTATTTCGAAAAGTGTCATAAAATATGAAGATCCATATTGAAAAAAATTAGGTTGAGGGTGGCCCAGAGCGTACGAAACGTTGGATACGAAATCTGATTACGTCAAATTGAGGATAATTTACTGTCGAATAAAAAATTCCTGTGACATTTTTAGATAATATTCGAAATAAAGTGGAAAAGAAAAGAAAAATCAAATTGACAGAATTTATTTTTCTTAAGATATCTCAACAACCGGCCTTGATAATCTCGATTTGTTTGAACTGCTTGACAATGCTTTTATGAATGCAACTTTTTCTCCATTTGACTGACCTTCTAACTCTTATGCAAGAGTTACCAATACAATCCCAATAAAAAAGTGGCCACTCTGTATATTCCCCATGTTGAGCCAGTTTGCTTGTTTCAATTTATGACTAAAAGGACGTTATGAATCTCAAACAATACTTCTGAATCTTTTGACTACTTTGTTTTGTTAACTCTGTGAGGCAATGCCCGTAATGACAGTGAAAAAACCTTGAACCCGAAAAAATCAACTCACCCTTTCAGGGCCGCCATCTCCCTTTGGTAGGTCACCGCAGGGTTGCCACCTCCTCCCGCTGGACCACCCTCATCCGCTCCAGCTGATGGCGATGGTGGCCAGTGGGGTAGGAGGGGGTGGGGTTGCTGGGATTTCCTATAAACGAATTTGTTGCTACTTCAAATACTGATGGTATTTAGAATTTAAAAAAAAATCTAGGAAATATCAGGAAATACTCAAGTTGAATAAGTAGATAAGATCTACACAGACCTACAGGTAAAATCAAATAACAAATAAAATTATGAGATGATTTCACATTACTTATTTCTTGAACAGAAACTTTCCACACTGATGTGATTTTTCAGGATACCATATACAGGGTCACTCACGGTCGATGGTATCTTAGACGTTGACGGAGAACAGGACGTAGGATTATTTTGAAAATTTGGTATATAGGGTGATCATCGATCTATCGATCTAAAATACTTTCAGCGTTGCGGCGTTACTGCTTCTATCAAAAAGTAGCAACAACTTTGTTATTTCAAATAGAACACCCTGTATTTTATTTCATTTTTAGATTCTTCCTGAAGAGCTCGTCGATCTATCATACTTGGGGTATAGCGCGAAATATTACAGAGATATAGGGTGTGAAAAATTGAGATTTTTCAATTTTAGGAATTTTTTGTGCCGAAACTATCCATTCTTGCTCAAAACGGCTTACATGTCCCTATCTCAACTTTCCATTTACTATCGATTGATATTTAATTAAAATAATTACGGGTGGTTCAAAATTTTGAGTTTTGCATCACCCTCTATTTGTCATGTCAGTAGATAGTAAATGAAAAGTTAAGATAGGGACATTTAAGCCGTTTTGAGCAAGAATGGATAGTTTCGGCACAAAAAATTCCTAAATTTGAAAAATCTCAATTTTTCACAACCTATATCTCTGTAATCTTTCTCGCTATACCCCAAGTATGATAGATCGACGAAATCAGCTCTTCAGGAAGAATCTAAAAATGAAATAAAATACAGGGTGTTCCATTTGAAATAACAAAGTTGTTGCTACTTTTTGATAGAAGCGAAAGTATTTTAGATCGATAGAACAAAACTGATTACCCAATAAACCAAATTTTCAGGATAATCCTACGTCCCGTTCTCCGTAAACGTCTAAGGTACCATCGACCGTGAGTGACCCTGTATAAAAATAATCGAACACAGCTAAAGAAAAGAAATCAGATATATATGATAGAAAAATTCTCGGAGAAATCCTACGGCAATGTCAATGACAAAATCGCGACAAAAAAACTAAGGGTTTTCGCTTACGGTTATTCTGGCAGGTAATACAAGGGGTTTTAGAGTTAAAACTGCGGCTCACAAACTAATCGGCGAAAATCGGACTCAAATACGGCTATCACAGTTACTGGAAACTGGTTTACTGATAATAAATCAGGACGGACAAAATATTCAAAATGTTTTTCTTGTCACAACAGGCTCGAAAATTGAAAGAAAATTCAAGAATGATATTTCGATATTAATAATACGGATTTTCACTTCTATATAGATCTACTCGCAGGGGTATTCATAAACTTTGGGAATTTTACAAAAAATGCCGGTTTTGACATTGTTCGACCTTTAAAACCGATAAAGAAATAAAGTGAAACGAACTTGTAGAAAAACAGGTAGCTGAGTGCTGAAAATAATATCGGCAAGAAATACAAGGAATAACATTTCTTTTGAATAGGACACATTTGAATGTTTGCAACAAGGAATATACCAAAATCCACGATTTTCCGGATGATTATACCGGGTGTAACAGGATCATGGTACACCCCCCGTATCTCTGTTAGTTTCAGAGGTAATTTATTGAAATTTGGGACATGCTATGAACATAATAAGTGTCACTTCTTGACCTACAAATGATTTTTTTTTTCACTTCCGGTTTCGCCGGAACTGATACCAACTCTCGATTTTCAAAAGGAACACACTGTATATTATTACATTTTTGAAATCTGCATAATAAAATTTTTTTAAATTCAATTTTTAGTTTTCCATTTAGGTGTGCCATGATGGTTCCGATTTATTCCAATTGATCCGTCTAATGCTAGAAAAATCTAAATCCCGTCAAAAATACTAAATTGCGTTTTTATGAGCAAATGAAGTTCATCGTAGTCGATTTTGCGGTAAAACTCATTTTTTTCAAATGGAACCATATTGGAACCATATCCGGCGAAACCGGAAGTGAAAAACAAATCATTTGTAGGTCAAAAGTGACGCTTATTATGTTCATAGCATGTCCCAAATTTCAATGAATTACCTTTGAAACTATGGGAGATACGGGGGGTGTACCATGATCCTGTTACACCCGGTATATCGTATCATTGCCAATGCTTACATACAATTTCAACATATAAAACTTATGAAACAGGAATGATATTTCTCAAATGAAATGGTTCACAACAGAATTTTCTAGCTAAAAGAATAATTCTAATTATCTACAGGATGTTTTAGGTATCAGGCATATCCGGGATCTATAGTAATGAAGGTTGCTGAAAAAACTTCATTACAATATTTTGGAGTAAAATTGACAGATGAAACTTTCAAGATGGCAACTGGGCGCCATCTGGGACAAAAAAATCAAATGGAAAGGGTCTTTTGAAACATCATTTTGAAGCCCCTGACGAATACTTCACAACTCTAGAATATAAAGTTAAAATCTTCACCCAATACAAAATGGCGGAACATCGAATAATTGCCTGAATACATCGACGTTCCTTAATAATTTGAGGAAAGAAGCTGAGTTCAGTTCAGAAGATGCTTATAATCAAAAAATAACCTCATCGGGTTGTTGGGATTGCCATATACTTAGCAGAGAAAAAAATGTGTTGATGTATCGATAATAATGTGTTTGTATTCAGGTAATTATTAAATGATCCGCCATTTTGTAGTAGGTGAAGATATTGACTGGCCCAATTGCCATCTTGAAAGTTTCATTAAAACAAATTTCATTTTTTTCAAGTTTACCTGTTGGAAAAATAAAAGAGGGGAGTGACATTAAAGAATATAGCACTGTTTAATCGAAAATCATAATATTATTTCTCATTCCATTGTGTCACTTTTTTTCAATGTTCATTAAAAGATCGAGAAAATGATGGATTGACTATTTTGTCACATGTGTGGATAATTGGATACATTTTAAAAGGTGCTTAAAAACTAGCATTAATAAATTCGATCGATTATACTTTTTTTTTATTTCATTACTAGGACAAATGTGGAATTTTATTCTCTGTAGAAATATCACAAGCGAGTGAGGAAAATATCTCGAAATCTATTAGAGATAACATCATATATGTGTATATATTTGAAATCAATAAAATATACTCTATCCAAAAGTCACAAATTATATGGGGTGTTCCATTTAAAAACATATATTTGGTGCCCATAAACTTTTTTTTCAGGTGTTCAACTGTTTACATATATGAAATCTCCAAGCAAAATCTCATTTGATCATATTTCGAAAAAAGCAATTGAACAATAGAAAAAAAATTTAGGGGGTGTTCAAAATGTACGTGAGGACCCTGTACTTTTTTCAAATGTGTCATGCATACTGAGAAGATATTATAGGATATTTCTGCTCACCTCATTTTCACAATCGTCGATATACTGAACGATCAATTCGCAATTATTTTATTTTCATCCTGCTGGAAACTAGCAAAAGAAAACTTTTTATATAGATATAAAAAGTGCATATTTATTCTTTGAGGTAGTAAAAACAATCACGAATACAAATAGTACATACAGTATGATACCTATAGTTCACAGCTTATATCGTATACAGTGTGATACAACAATCTGCAGATATATGACAACATACAGGCACTGGAACTAATAATCCTATATTATTGACGGACAGCAAGCTAATACATTTATCTCAACAATTTTATTGCTGTCTCACTTTTTCTGCCTGTCAGTGTAGTTTCTTTTGGAAGAGAGAATGATAAAAATTATATTTCAACCAACTAACATAAAAACTGGCATGCGCTTATTTACATGAGCATCGCCAGGATTACATTCAGGAATGCATCTACACATCATGTATGGTAAGCTAAAAAAATTGTTTCTCTCCCCAAAGTTTTTTTCGAAGTTATAATCATTTTCTATAGAGGTAGTAATATTTCGACTACTTGAATGAAGATGGCGGTAAAATCGAATTTCAAGGAAGATTTCTGTAGCTTATGTATTTCTGATGTGGTTCCAATCTGACGACATTGAAACACTATGTTTTCAGTAAACCTGGAATGATTATCAATATTTTTACTCTTATTGGTATTTTTTCTTCTGGAACAGATGACACTGACAGAAGCACAGTTTATGTATTACCAACATAAGGTATGGTGCCATCTCTGGTAATTTCAGGAAATATCACTACGGTATGAAAAAGTTCTTGTGACATTTGCGGAGAGGATGAAGTAGATGTACCTACCCCAATCGAAACAAAATGCGATTTAGGGGGTTGAATTCAAAATTGTCTCCCTCAAAGGGTGTTTGAATCATTTCTCTCGATACAGAGAATCGTTTTGTAGAAGAAAAAATCATTTTGTAGATAGTTTTACCTATTTCGAAATATTTATGTAGAAATACTATAATATAGGAGACGCCCTTGCGGAAAACTAGGGCAAAAATAAAGAATCGTGAGATTTAATTGAAACACTTATTATTCTTCCTCTCCATTCTTTTACTTTTTCTTTCCACTCGGGTTTAATTGAATTTCGGGACCACGTATAAATTTCCTTAAAAACCAATATTCTCAAAGTCATGAATAAGTTGGAATTTCCCAGCTATTAAACCTTCCAGATTCCCGAACGATTAGAATGCAGGTTGCAATTTAGAATTCGGAATAATGTAATGGATACATATTCGTTGGTTTATGGATCAACTACCTATGCCTATATTGTTTTTGTTTTCGAAATATAATAATTATTTTGATGAAAATGTGAAGGCAGTAGGGAAATATTTTTTTTCATTCAGGTGAATTTGTCTATGAGTTTTCTCATTTTGTTTTCTACTTCTTGCAATTCGTTTGTAGTTTTTGAATCAATGTTTTCACGGCTGTTCTGGAAAAAAATAATTTCGTTACTTTCATCAGCAAATAGCACCCATTTTTTCTGTTGAAATCTGCTTCCTACCATTCAGTCTCTCAAGTAGGTTTTGTTCTTTCCAAAGTGCTGCAACCTCATCAAACTGAACTCAGCAACTTTTCGAGATGTATTAAAAGTTTTTGCGCCATTCATTTGTTTTCCACCCCAGAATCCGGGCTGTTTTATTTCATTCCAGGAATTTATAAACTCGCAAGTTTCGCCAGCATGCCGTATAGGAAGGCATACTTTGGAGAATACACATTGCATAATGGAGCTTAATGCGAAAATTATAGTTGAAATTTCATCAGCGATAAACTGAGATCTTCTTTTCCACTGAATTAAATTCCACATTTCCACATTCAATAATCCTCTAAATCTATCACATTTCAAGTATTCATCCATCGTCATTGAGAAAATTTTTCTATTCTAGTTACCTACAAACATTTGTCAAGCTGGTCATTTCGGTAAAATCCATTTCACCTTTTTTACCATCTAATCAACCTCATTTTCGATGTCAAAAACCGTAAGGTGTAGATTCAAACTCGCAAGTGGTTATAACAACACCGATACCAACCCAGTTTGATGTCATATTTCTGATTCATCACCCCCTAAATGTCAAACTTGTACGGAGACTTGAATACAAACAATCATCTTACAAATCTCAAGGATCTAACGCTGTCTATAAGGTGAATATTTACTCAAAATGGTGTATTTTTCGTTATTTTCTAGGTATCTTGGAAATACCTCAATAACACTACGCGGTGCGAATGAATGAGCCTCAAAAAAGTGTGAATTTTACTCCAAAGTGGTGTTTAAGTTTTTCTTATCCCAGTTGAAAAACGTATAGGGCATTAATGTATTCATTCACCATTCAATATGAAATATGGGAATAGTATTTCATTCACACCAAACAAGAATCTATATTTATATACAGTGTGTCCACTTTAAGAACTTACTACCCCTGTAAAATCGTTAGTATTAGATCGATTACGAAAAACTTTTTTTTGTTGGATAGGTATTTGAAATGTTCACCAACAATAGAGTGAATATATTTTTTATTGACCCATTTTTAAAGAAGTACTATTAGCAGTATTTTTTAAACAAAACTTGATAATGGATTCTGAATCAGAATCTCTTGAAACTTACCTGTACCGATTTTCATCATCATAAAATACATGTCCATTTTTTTTTTTTTCAATATTTCGTCTACAAAATTTACTATTTCAATATTTTTGGGAAGAATCAATGACAAATTATTATTGAGGATTACTTCAAACAAATCTGTTACAATTTTTATTATTGAAATATACAATTTGTATGAGGAAAAGAAATAAAGTATAGTGAACAAAAATCGTCGAACCTATTGAAAAGTGTATGGGAGAATTAGATGGGTCATTCTCAATGAAAATTTATCATTCATTATTTTCAAAAATACCATAGTAGTACATGTTTTTGATGAAATATTGAAAATAAAATTCGGACATCTTGTGTTTGATGATGATGAAAATCGATACAGATGTATTTCAAGTAATCTTGATTCAGACTCCACCAAGTTTGTGAAAAAAATTCTTAACCGTACTTTTTTAAAAATGGGTCAATAAAATTGGTCGCAGTTGGCCACGATAACAGCCAAAAAATATATTCACTTTAATGTTGGATAGATACTTCAAATACCTATCCAACAAAAAAAAGTTTTTCAAAAACGATCAAATTATAACGATTTTAAGGGGGTGGTAAGTCCTTAAGGTGGTAGAGCAAAGTGAACACTGAACTGGTGTTCAACTGAATCGGTGTAGTTTCAACCACTCAAAACTACACCATAACGTGTGCGTGGTGTGAAAATTACACCATGCGGTGTAGGTGGTGTGAAATCTACACCGCTCAGATTGGAATCGCAATCATCGAAAATCTCCCTTGTTCGCCTAAGATTTATTAGTCGACGACAATCTGACAGACCACCAAACGCCAACAACAGACGAAACAAGGGACCGGATGAATGGACGAGAAAATAAAATTGAGACATTCTCCGGGTCCCGGAACTATAAATCCGGCTGACCTCTGATTGGTGTTCGACTGACTGATGGTGACTTGCACCCGACCGAGAAACAATAAAAGAAGCAGCTGACACATAAATCAGGAGATATCAGTTGTTTTTTTTTTCGTACTTTTCCGTCGAAGAATACGCGAAAGTATACAGGGTGATTCAGCGGGACCTGAACAATAGTGAAGCTTTGTACAATTCATTCGATCTTTTTTTCATTTGCTGCATTTGACTTTTGGGTTAAATTTGATGGCATATCGAGCTAATCGATTCAGAGATCTCGTCTCGATTTGATTACTCTCAAAGTTCATTAGTTAGGCACCGGAGTGAAAATTATTGGACAGGGATATTTTTAAATCCGGAAGTGAAATGTTCTGTACTTGTTTGAAACTTGATTGAACAAACGCGATTTCAGAAAATCTTTCGGAAAATCCTTTTAGATGGTGCATTCGTGAGTGAAGGTATACAGGATGAATAAAAATACCTACGAAATGTTCATCTATATATTATAGATACACAAATACTGCTATAAATACACAGAATTATATATGGAGAATAATTTTTTCAATGCAATATTTTTGTTGTTCATCGTAGATGTTAATTTCCATAACAAAAAAATACAAAATTTGAAAGAACTTGATGCAAAATATATGTATATGCACGCGTTGTTTGGAGTACGACGAGCGAAGCGAGGAGTGCTCCAAGTGAACAAGTGCGACAACTTGTCTTATAAAACGTGTGTCATATACAATTTTTTCTATTTTGTATCAATTTGAAGTCTTTCATCGAAATAATGGATTTAACATCGATAAGTAACAGAAATATCTACGATTGGTATTGGTAACAATTATATTAAAATATTTGGAATCTGACGCGTAAAGCCCAGTTTACTCTTGAGCGATTCTGAATTTTTGTGATACCAGCGGAGAAAAATGCAATGTTGTTCTTTCAATTGTTCAATTTAAATCAAATCATATACTGAATTGAAATTTACTAATAAAAACATTGAGTTTTTCACTGCTAGTATTATCAAATTCAAAATTATTCAGAAGTAAGCGGGGACTAACTCTTCTGACTTCAATTTGTCAGTTATTTAATTTTACCAATCTCCGAATAATAAAAAAATATCTGTGAATCAAAATTCAAGTATGTTCATTGAACTTTTGTATTTACCATTTTTTCATATCTTCAAAAACATTCCATTTCGAGAGGCGAAAATGTTAATGACGGAACTTTTTCATCTTATATTACGGAATCAAGAGCATCAAACAATCATGCGACACCAATTCTATATACATTTTAAAACCTGCCCGTTAGAAATTGGACACCTTGTAAACGTCAAAGCAAAATTCGACTTTCAATCAATAAATAGGGGAAGGTTCAAGTTTCTCAGGACAAAGATATGACTCAGTGTTTGAAACACGCCGATACTCAACTCAATCAATAAATATACCTTCCAGCTTTTTCTGCTTTCCCTTCCGAATAAACTGAAACTGCCAAACCCCTAGCTGATTCATTTATTTTGGTTTCTGTTACTAACTAGATCAAACTTCGTCGCGCTCTTTTCTATCTGAGAATTTAATTTCTCTGGAAAAGTAGAACCTCGACTCTAATTTCAATCGAACTCCGTTATAAGCAGGCAACAATAAAGTTTCCACTGACTTTGGGGGGCGTAGGAAAAACAAACCCAAAGAGAATCGGTCAGATAAATAACAAAAGATTTACAGATAGGTACGCCCTGGCCAGAGAAATTGATTGCTCCGCAAGAGTTTTATATAGAGAGAAAACATAGGAAATTTAGAGCCGGTATTACAGAAATTCACTCAAAATATCTTGGTGACACTCGGGTTTTTAGGAGTGTTTCCAATGTTTTTTGCACACCCGTTTCATGATCAGTAACTTCAAAAATACTCTGCATTTGGGAGGCAATACTGAATCGAAGGGAATTGATGAATTGGCCAGCTCGATCGCCAGATTCGATACCCCTTATTATTTTCACTTATAATACCACTAGAGCTTCAATTATTATTGAAAATTTTGAAGACAACACAAAATACTCTACAAAATATTCATGTTGAAGAAAAAATTTACAGTTTTTAATTGAAGAAAATTTCAAACCGAAATATCATTGAAGTCTGTGCATTGAAGAGATAGGGAAGTTTTGACCTCATTTCTCATTGACGCCAGGCAAGCATACGAGTGGTAAGTTGACCGTACGGTTGTGCATAAATGAGGATAAATAAGGATGAAGGATCAGAAGGATGAAGAATCAGAAAGATCAGAAAGATTAGAAAGATTTGAGTTATTAGAAATATCAGAAATATCAGAAGGATCATAAGGATTAAGGATCAAGGATCAGAAATATCAAGGATCAGAAATATCAAGGATCAGAAAGATCAAGGATCAGAAAGAACATAAAGATCAAGGATCAGAAATATCAAGGATCAGAAAAATCTGAAGGATCGAAATGGTCAGAAGGATCATAAGGATCAGGAGGAACAGAAGGATCAGGAGGAACAGAAGGATCATGATAAACAGAAGGATCAGATGGATCAGAGATATCAGAAAGATCAGAAATACCAGAAAGATCAGAAATACCAGAAAGATCAGAAATATCAAAGAGATCAGAAATATCAGTAGTATCAGGAAGATCAAAAGGATCAAGAAGATCAGAAGGATGAGAAAGATCAGAAGGATTAGAAGTATCAGGATGATCAGAAAGACCAGAATGATCAGAATGATCAGGAGGATAAGAAGGATCAGAAAGATTAGAAGGATCAGACATAAAAGTGTTCGTGGATACGGGGAGGATTTGGTCAATGTCTGAATAGCCTTTCAGTCGCGAATGATGAATATATGCCTGATGATTCCGAAATTGTTAAATCAACCAAATAGGTCATGAATAAGTATTTTCATCAAAATCTTTTTTTTGTAGGACTGTTAAAATATATTCCCGATTGAAAAAAATTTAAATTAGGTAGTTATTAATGAAAAAAGTCTCCGGAAAATCGACATTTTCCGAGCGTAGGATCAGGAAGACGTACCACTAAATTTGTAGGACGACTATGTGTCCATTTTATTAAGCTGATATTCACCATGCAGTAGGCCCCAAAGGAAGAGAGAAAATTATCCGGAAATCGTTCTAGTTGTAATGGTAACGATACAAAATGTTAGGTGTGAAATGTTCGTTAAAATACAGTATGAAATTCTTTGGATAACCCTATGAAGTGAATTTTCAACCCAATACTATTCCAGCACCCACGTATAAATTATTTATTCTCTGGTTGGTGTCTTGCCATATACTGTGCGTTAAGCTGGCTGCTTCAAAGTGTTTCACTGCATATTCATAAGCCACTTCTTAGTCTCTGCGCTGGCCCTCCATCCAGGTCAAGCCGAAGGGAAGAAGTAGGTCACGTGATACATGTGCCACGAAGTTGCGGGAGAAAATTAATGAATTACACGGGAGGTATATCTACAGGGGAACATTTTTGCAGGTTCTCAAAGCTCTAAAAGAAAAAATGATTGAATATGAATATTATAAAGCGAGTAAAGAAAATCAAATTCAGATATGGCAGAGACAAGTTTATGATGTGCAGGTTGGAAATATAGAAATGTTCAAGACTTCAGAGAGAAAATAAACACAAATGAGATTTGTGCCATAGCACCAACTATATCGTCCAAATATTCTCCTACAGTATAGTACGCTCTCTGAGCAAGAATCTGTTTCAATATGTTTTAGACTTTTTCCTATGACCACGTATCAAAACGTCATAAAGCACACGTTTTGTTGTTCGGAAAGTAGCGCATATCATCATGGCATTGTTATTTGAAAAAAAAAACACTTTTGTTGCACTACAATTTCACATTTGAGATGATTACCTACTGGCTACATCGAATAATTGGTGAATTTTGAAATATCTTTCATATTCGTTACATTCGTGTAGGTAGGTTTCAAATATCAATGGAGCTGTTGTTGCAAATCGAGAAAATTCAGTAAATCACATCTGTAATTTCGATTATTACTTAGAATATTGAAATATGGCTGCTCAAGTTAGATATTTGACATTACTTTCCGCGAAATGAACAAATTTATGGTGGTAAGAAAAATAGTGTACAAAACGCGTTGGATTATGCAGTTCTTTGCAATAATTTCGAGATTTCGCTCCACATAAATAATATCTGATGGATCTTTTCTGTATCACAAACACCGTATTCAAAAGATGTTGGAAGGAGAGAGACTGTTAGAATCACACTATCCTGATTTTCCTGAGTGTAAAACTGCGAGATAAGTGGGATCGTCAATTTATGTACAAGAGTACCATCATTGAGTTGACAGATTTGTTCCCTAAATGAGAATGTCGGTGAAAATTTCACACCTAACATTCTCGACCAAACAAAAACCTATATTTTGTATCGATACCATAAAAACTAGAACGATTTCCTTTAATTTGTCTCTCTTTCTTTAGGGAAGGAGCATGGTATTACACTGGGAATATTTCGACGTTTATAGTTGAATGACATCCACATTTTCCTAACTTCAGATACATTGGGGAAACTGGTGCGCACTCAGTGTAAATATATTTCTACCAACTTTACCCCAGTGGTTCAGAGTTTTCTGTCATGATTATTCAATGTATCCAGACGGTATCGGTAAACAATGATGAACTGAATAATTGTTGTTTCATAATTTACGATAATATTTCAAAATAGCCGATACGGATTTGGTAGATAGTGGACTGGTAGCGACTGACAATGAAAACTGTCAAGTATTTATGAGAATCAAATTCGTGTCCTACGATTATTGAAATTGTACACATTGATTTACGGAACTCACGGTGAATATAATAGAAATAAGACTTAAACAGTCAATCTCGTCAAAGTTGTGTTGTATTTTACTGTTTATACACAGCTGTTCAGTCAACTAACCACTTGTATGCTTGCCTGGCATTTCGGTGTGAAATTGTCTTACCGAATACCACTCTATACCGAGTATTTTGTGGAAAATTCGTGTTGTCGAAAAAGTTTTCAATAAAAATTGAAGCTCTACTGGTATTATTAGTGGAAATATGAAGGCATCAGTTCAGTGAGCTCATTCCTCCATTGATGAATGGGTTTTACGACACCCTGTCGTAAAAGCAGAAGTTAATCCGTTTACAAATACCATTTTTCATGGATGTTCCACCAACCAAGCGAAACATCCCTGATTAAAGAAAAACGAACATAAATTATTAGCAGCGGAATTTTTTCATTAAACCCTCCGTCGGAGCTTTCACCTTTTACCAAAAAAAATACACCTAACCGCGACCTGATTAGATCAGTGGGGGCCATATAACTCTGGCTGGTGCCGCAACTTTTGTTTGGATAAAAACAGAGAAAAGTTGTGAGGAAAGTCTGTGATGGGAATTTTTATGAAAGAGGAGCAGGAGATAAGATCAGTGAGAGTAAAATCCACAGGGGATATTGTTTACTATTGACCTACAATAGCTCTAATACTGAGACAACTACTCATTGAAAATGGAGGAGCCATGAATTGGACAAAACAATTTCGAGAGTGAAAATAGTCTATCCAATTAAAAATATCAATCATAGTTTGAAATAGAAACCAGCTACTTTCCTGGTAAATACCACGCAGAACATTGAATTATATCTTCTCGTAGTCCATGCAAAGATTCACACTGTGAATGCAGATCGCAAATGTTGCTTTCTTCCTAAGACGTGACAAATTCACATCGAGACAGGCACGCTTAACAACCTACAGACCGGTTTCGGGCTTATTGGCCCTCATCAGTGCAGGGTAGTTATCCGAGTAGAGACCGTAAGATCTCCACTCGAAGCGTTGCCTGTCCCAATGCATTTTCGTCGCGTCTATTTGACCGCACTGAGCCGCGTTCCAACAGACAATTGGAAGTGGCGACATCATGCGGCAGAAGAAAGAAACACTCCAGAAACAAATCTCCCAAGTTACTGAACTTGGTAGTGGCTGATAACTCGACTAAGGTAATAAATGAAAAATGGAAAAGCCATGAATTGGACAAACATTTTTGAAAGTGAAAATAGTCTATTCAATTAGGAAGAAAGAAGAATTTGCGATCTGCATTCACAGTGTGAATCGTTGCTTGGACTACGAGCAGATATAATTCAATGTTCTGCGTGGTATTCACCATTCTGCTCGTAGTCTACCAGACATTAATTTTCAAACTATGTTTGATATTTCTAATTGGATAGACTATTTTCACTTCCAACTACTCATTGGTTCTAGAAAATACGAGAGATTAGAGTTTCAACCAAATACCTGTTTATGGACGAATTAATGGAAATGAGTTTCCCAAATGAAGTTTCACCTTTCTCCGTGAAACCTCGAGAAAATTAAAAGGTTAAGTACCCATAAAACTTTTCATTCCCAAAACCTTGCGAGGGCAGGAAGCAATTACTCGGCTAGGAGGAATTACAGAAACAAATTGCGACACTTATGACAGAAATTTCGCCCGGAAATATCTCGACTCTGGGACTTTCTGGATAACATCAAGAAATATCCCGCACCAACAAGAAAAGTTTTCATTGAACGGGTGGAATTCAGATTGTGATCCGAATTTTTCTCAGAACCGTTCTCCTTATGACTAAAAAACGGTCTCAATATTCTGAATCATAGGTCAGGATCATCAATTGTACAGGTAGCACAACGAATGTATACAAATCGGCTTACATAACTAATCGTCCATAATAACCAAAGATTATGAACTTTTAGTCAGAATTCATGAAATGAAGACGGGGGCTCTAAAATGAAAGACGAATTTTGTAAATTGTTCCATAGTGCATTGGAATACAAGCTGATTCTCAAAAATATCTATTTCTCTTATTTCTTTGAATTATTTGTTTTCCGAAATGAATCACAACCATAAAAAATCTATCATCCAACTCGTCCTCACGCATTCGATTTGAATTCGATTCAATGGCCCGTAAAATCGTTCCAAGCAATTTGGGGATTTCAGACATTCCAAGATTATCCAGAGGGAGTCCGCCCATTAAGCGCCCCCTATATTTCAGTTTCCTAACTTACCGACCGGTGGTGGGAATTATTCGGGTCCAACCATCGGCGTTTCCAAACTCCCCCTCCGGAAGTTGCCCTTGAGGGATTTGCAAACCAATTATCCGGATTAGAAATTTTGCAGTGACCCACAACCATCTAATTTTTTTTTGCCAGATGACCCAACGTTACACCTTAAAGGTGGGCATTCAAGGTCGCGTATTTTAATCTCAAGTTGCATTATGAAACAGTTTTTTTTTTCGTCAATTGAGGAAAATAAACCTTATACACATGTTTTTGTTATTATTTCAAACGACTGAAAGCGAATGTATCCTGTCATTTCACAGAATGTCATCAGAAACGGTGCGGTATAATATTCACCTGGTTCAAGCATGTAGATAATATAACAACATCCTCCTTTTTGTCTTGTCCTTGTATCATCTCGACTTTCAGTGACAAATTTGTGCGTAGCCCGTTTTTTACAACCCAACGTTAGGCTACAATTCCCCAAGCTCTGAGAGCAGCATGTTCTTTTTTATTGTATCTCCGTGACACGAATTCAAATGTGAACTGAGTGAAGTAGACTTGGTGGACCAGAAAACAACCCAAGTGCATTTCGTTCCTTAATTCGTTCTGTCAATCTGCCATTACTTTGACAAGACAACTACGTGCATGGATAATCTCCCTTCCAACTCTGACAATTTCGTGGATAACGTTAGAGTCTTCATAAGAGTCCGGCCACTGCGAGATGACGAGAACACCGAGAAAAACAAAACCCTTCTGGAGACGACCCCCAACGCGATATCCATCCCCCATGGCGAAGCCATCAAAACCTTCCGCTTCTCCAAAGTCTTCGACTCCCAGAGCAGCCAAACCGACGTCTACCGCTGCGTAGCCGCCCCAATCGTTCACCAGGTCCTCAGAGGCTTCAACGGCACCGTCTTCGCGTACGGCCAATCCGGCACCGGCAAAACCCACACCATGTTGGGCGACATCTTCGACGAGGTCCGCAGAGGCATCGTGCCCAACGTCTTCTCCCACATATTCGCGCAAATTAGTACGTCGCGCGGTGACCTCTCCTACGCGGTCACCGCGACCTACCTGGAGATCTACAACGAGGAGGTCAGGGATCTGCTCTCGGAGGCGCCCCGGAGGAAGCTAGCGCTGCGGGAGAGGCCCCAGGTGGGTGTCTTCGTCGAGGGCCTGCTGGGCTTCACCGTCAATTCCCTAGGGGAAATCATGGAGGTCCTCGCCAGAGGCGACAAGAACCGCGCTACTGGCCGCACCGAGCTCAACGATCAAAGCTCCAGGTCGCACGCCATCTTCTCCATGGTCGTGGAGACCAAGAACAGCGCCTCAGGTAGAACTACCTTCGGGAAGCTCAACCTGGTGGACCTGGCCGGCTCCGAGAGGGTCCACAGGACGTTTGCCACAGGAGAAAGGCTGAGGGAGGCTGGGAAGATCAACCTATCGCTGTCGGTGCTCGCTAACGTCATTTCGTCCCTAGTGGACGGCAAGTCCACCCACATCCCCTACAGGAACTCCAAGCTCACCAGGCTGCTGCAGGACTCGCTGGGAGGCAACTCGCTCTCGGCGATGATAGCCATGGTGAGCCCCAACCACCTGGACTGTCAGGAGAGCTTGTACACGCTGATGTACGCCGACAGGGTGAAGCACATCAAGAACCGCGTGATGGTCAATCAAGAGAAGGGCGGTCTCATTCAAACCCTCGAGGTCAAGATCAGTGAGCTGAAGAGCGAGTTGCTCAGTCTGGAGTTGAAGGAGGAGACGGAGAGGAAGAGGGCTCGCAAGAAGAGCAAAACCTCCCTGAAGGAGGAAGAGCTAGACGAAATCGAATCACAGAAGAGAGCACTGCAATTAAAGATCGACACGGTGCAGAAGAAGATCCTGATTGGTGGGCAAAACCTAGCTGAGAAAGCTCAACAACAAATGCAGTCTCTGGAGAGCACCGCCTTGGAGTTGAAGAACCTGGACAGCTCCCACCAGCTCCTGGAAGAAATACTCTTCTACAAGGAGAAGGAGAGGAAGCTGGTGGTGGAAGGCCATGCGTCGCTACAAGAGGAGGACAAGGAGCTGGACAGAGGGATTGAGGAGACCGAGAAGCTGTTGGCCAAGGCCACCAAGATGCTGGTGACCAAGGAGACAGAGTACCAGAACGAGATCAGCTCTCTGTTGCACACGAACAAGTCGCTGGCCAAAGAGATGGGCCTGGTGCAGTTCATCTTGGAGGAGAGCACTCCGAGAGAGTACTTGGACGAAATCAAGTCCAAGCTGACGTGGGACGATGACATGCAAGAATGGCAGATGAAGGGGATAGCCTACTGCGGTAATAATTTGAGGAGGAGTAGGTCTATAAGGACTGTCACGAAGAACAAGAGTCACACGTCAGTGTACTTGAGGTATCCCTCGGAGGGTAGTAAATCGTAGAGATGTTCTGATTTCCAAAGCAAAATATACAGGGTTTAATGGTTTCGATACATGTTTGAGAATAATAAATGTTGCATGTCGAATCAATACTGAAAATCCTGTATCAAAACACAGTACGATTTTGAATGAATGACTGGTAAACCATGAGCAGAAGGGCTCTACTTAAAAAAGTCTCGATCTGGATGTGGCTGGTTTTCCATAAATTGATTACTTCCAGAGTGTTTCGTTTTTCCTCTTTCGTTTGTCCAAACTAAATTAATTGTTTTCAACCTCGCTTTCCCTGTTCAGCAAATCCCTTTTCTCCCCAAGGGTTTCGAATGGAGAAAACTGCACTTCCCGCTGCCAATTTGTGAAAGAGTCCCGCGTATACACCGAAAGGCTTCATTATCCTTGCTCGAGAAATCCTTGAGTAGCAACCGGCACATCTTGATCCTTTATTAACAACATAAAACAGTCATTTGTTTCCGTCATGCTGGATAAGAGCAACTAGATCCGGATGCCGAGGTTGAAGTATCAATTATTATCAAATTGTGTGTGAGGGAATTTCGATGTCAACTGTGTCAAACGTATCTTGCTCAGGGCCGGTTTATCAATGCAGGGTTATCCCGAGGGGTAAGCTGACCCAGGGTTAACTTTATCCTAGAGCTAATTTCCCGTTTGATTTTGATAGCGTTTAACCCCACCTCGAAGTGAATAAACATTTTATCACAGAGTTAGCTGTTAACCTTGGGTTATATTAACCTAACCGTGCATTGATAAACCGGCCCTCAATAAGTTACAACCAATAATGAAATAATACAAAATTCAGGGGTTGTAACTGTCATTGGAATTTATGGATGAAATGCCGTATAATTTACCAAACATACTAGTTTGATTAGTTCCAATTCCTATTGCAGATCATCCATTACGGTTCAAGGCAATTACGCGCCATTCCTATCGAAAATTCGTGTCAATAGAAACACCAATGCACGTTTTCCATTTTCCAAATGGCCCTGTCCGTAATTGCTTCTGATAGTTTCGTGTTTTCCCGACTTAACTCAAATTGCCAGTTGCATTTGCAGTTTCGGCAAATTAATGTGACACCGTATCGCCTCAAGTTCCAACATTGTGGTTCTCTTGTTCCACATGTTCTGTGGAATTTAGGGGCGATATGTAATGCAGCGGGATAGTTTATCTGGTCCCATGCCAGGATGCTGTCATCTGGAACGATATCTCGCACAACACCACATTGCACTTGCTTGGCTCGAAGGATTCATGAAGATATTATGGAATATAAGGACTCGAAAACGACGTAAGCATGAATAGAGCCATTACAAAAGAATTCGAGTACAAGAAATTGACATATGACAATAGAAAGTTATCGTAGATAACTCTGTACTCAAGTACCTAAATGTTAAAAGAATGACAACCTCTACGTACTTATTTGACATTCGTTTTAATATTTATGAAATTTCGTTTTCAAAATATGTTGCCGACTGATAACAGCTTCTTCTTTGAATAGTGAGTAATACTGATAATTACAAGTATTTGCAACTGAGATGTATCAAGACTATCAAGTGATGTAAATAAAAATATGCCAAAAGTCTTCGCACGACACTATACAGTGAGACAACTACGTCAGGAAGCGCCATCTATCAATCGGAAGTTTAACTAGATTGGTCGGAGATGATTCTCAATGTAGGGACCTGTAAAATCTATAAATGAGTCATGAGTGCTTCACATTTATACTACCAGATGACAGTAAAGTCTATTTCACTTCAAATGTCAGTGCCATTCAATTTGTTGCTGTGCTGTGTCAACGTGTCATTGTCATAATGACATGACCGATTCCAGGAATTTACGTTTTTTGTCGGGAGAAACTTGACGCTGTTGCGCAATTTTGACAACTCGAATTAAAGGTGTAACTGAAAAAATATGTGTCCCTATTTGTTTTCAAAACTTTGAAACAGTCAGAGAATGTGCCAGGATATCAAGTTTCCCCCGCTAAGTGACGAACTTTCCAGCAATTCGTAAAAATGTGTTGTGCAAATCAGCTGGTGGCCATCTTGTTTATAACAAGAAATATAAACACGTAAACGGATTACTGTTATGGAATTTGATCGTTATTCGATAGACATTGAATGGATCCGGGTTCTTCTAATCTGAGAATGAATGAAACTATCGCCGAGGTGGGTGAAATTAGCTTATGGTCCTTGTTCGTCTGTCATTTAACATGGCGCTGGGACTGTTGTCCTTGTTTGGGTTTTATTTTTGGCGCCAACCAGTGTGTTATTTGAATCTTCAGTGACCGAATAATTTGTGTTTCAGCAGCTTCAACATGGCTGGAAATGATGGGACAAGCGCTGAATTGTTCCCAGGGTGGTCTTCTGTGGTACACCAGCCAGCAGAAGATCCTGAAGAGTCTGATTTACCAAGCACTGTGGACATTACAGCTTTCACCAGTGGTTTGAGTCTGGAGCCCAATAATACTGGGCATCATGAGTCAAACAGTGATTCTGAAAGCAATTCTGAACCTGATTCAAGTGTGAGTAGATTGATTTCATTCCCTGAGGCAAGTTCCAGAATACTACAGGATTGTTTTGGTCTTGCTAGGTCTTCCATGGTTTAGAATTTTTTCTCTATGGCATTTATCAGGATGGAAATTACAGATCAGCTGTAGAGTGATATTTGGAAGTTGCTCTGCATATTTTTTTTCAACAAATGAATATGTAAATGATGTTACAAGCAGAGCAAAATATCAACTACTGTTTTGAAATAGTGTGTAATTTCACATATTGAGGCTTTCTCAATCTGAGCTCTTTAATCTACTTCTACAAGACTGATTTGAAAATATTCTCTCAATTGTAATCCTAGAGGTGGATGAGTGATGATACTGTTGAATAAAACCATATTCAATATCTGAATAGGATTGAAAATGGTACAGATAACTCAAAAATATTGATCTTGAAAATCATCTCTTCTCCTTTGATAAAGTTCCATCACTATATAATAATAATAAGTTTATTTCATAAAATTTTATTGCATTTCAGAATATATTTGATACAAAACAAACTATAAAAAACAATCCCAGGAAGTAATAAATTTGCTCCTTTTATTTACTCAGCCATGTAATAACATGACCATAGTTGTACTTTTATAATTTATCAAATGTGAGATATAGAAAATATATTTGTTTTATATAATTAATTTAATAAATAATCTTCTAAACAGAGGGTGTCTCTGAAACATTTATACTTTATTTAGCAGGGCATTTTTGAAGCCTTCAAACGTCTCTCTATCTCCCTGTTGCTAAATTTTCCCATTCGCAGATTTCACTAAACCATCAGCTAAGGCATCATTAAAATTTCTTCCAGAACTCCGGAACGGACGCCTCGCAGTCTTGCAGCCAATCCGATTCCTCCGACTCAGACTCTTCTACTTCGAGCCAATCGTCGCGTAGCAGCCCAGGCCACGAGTTTTCCGTCACCAGCTCGCAAACGAACGGCCTCCGCCTCACCATAGCGACCAAGAGAAAGCAGAGCCCTGTCGAGGAAAAAGACTCAGGTATATATCTTTGAAAAATTAACCGAATCAATAGGAACATATATATTTGACACATATCTGATAGATGTATGACACATATCTGGTACATAGTTGATACATCTCTGATACATGTCTGACACATATCTGGTACATATTTGACACATCTCTGATACATGTCTGATACATCTCAGATACATATCTGTCACATCTCTAATATATGTCTAACACATGATACATATGACATTCCTGATACATGTCTGACACATCTCTGATGCATGTCTAACATATCTGATACGTCTGACACATATCTGACACATCTCTGATACATATATCTAGTACATCTATGATACATATATGACACATCACAGATACATATATCTAGTACCTATCTGACACATCTCTGATATATGTCTGACATATCTCTGATACATATATCTAGTACATATCTGATACATATATCTAGTACATATCTGACACATTTCTGATATATGTCTGACATATCTCTGATACGTCTGACACATCTCTGATACATATTTGACACATCTCTGATATATATTTGACACATTTCTGATACATATTTGACACATATCTGGTAGATATCTGACACATCCCTGATTTATCTCTGATACATGTCTGACACATTTCTGATACATGTCCGACACATCTATGGGACATACATGACACATTTCTGAGACATATAAGAAATCTCTGATGCATGTCTACATCTCTGATACATATTTGACACATATCTTGTACATATCTGACACATCCCTGATTCATATCTGACACATCTCTGATACATGTCTGACACATCTCTGATACATGTCCGACACATCTATGGGACATACATGACACATTTCTGAGACATATACGACATCTCTGATACATGTCTACATCTCTGATACATATTTGACACATATCTTTTACATATCTGACACATCTCTGATACATGTCTGACACATCTCTGATACATGTCCGACACATCTATGGGACATACATGACACATTTCTGAGACATATACGACATCTCTGATACATGTCTACATCTCTGATACATATTTGACACATATCTTGTACATATCTGACACATCCCTGATTCATATCTGACACATCTCTGATACATGTCTGACACATGTCTGATACATGTCCGACACATCTATGGGACATACATGACACATTTCTGAGACATATACGACATCTCTGATACATATTTGACACATCTCTGATATATATTTGACACATCTCTGGTAGATATCTGACACATCCCTGATTTATCTCTGATACATATCTACCACATCTCTAATACATGTCTGACACATCTCTGATACATGTCCGACACATCTATGGGACATACATGACACATTTCTGAGACATATACGACATCTTTGATGCATGTCTACATCTCTGGTACATATCTGACACATCCCTGATTTATCTCTGATACATATCTGACACATGTCTGACACATCTCTGATACATGTCCGACACATCTATGAGACATATATGACACAATTCTGAGACATATACGACATATCTGATGCATGTCTACATCTCTGATACATGTTTAACACATATCTATTTCGCTTCCAGGTAAATCGAGCTGCAGCCAGACCGCCAAACGTCCCAGCAGCTCGAGCTCCGGCAGCGCTGCTTCCAGCGACTCGGAGAGCGTTTCGGTCGACAGCGATCCCACATCGGTGGGCAAGCGGAACGCCAACAATGCGAGGAAGGGTGGCGGCGGCGGCGCCTCCAAGGGTGATCTGCCGGCGACCGCCGCCGCCGCCTCCGCCAAATCTGGTGGCGGCGCTGCGAACCGGCCGGTGGTCAAGGTCGAGAGGAGGATGGTGATGCGATCGAGGGCGAAGGCGGCCGAGAAGAAGGACGATAAGGTGGCGAAGGGGGCGGTTAAGAAGGAGGTGGTGGCGGCGGCGGTGGGGGCGGTCGGGGCCAAAGCCGTGGGCGGCAAGACGAGGCAGCGGCAGCGGAGGGCCAGGAAGGTGAGTCGATACTTTTTGCTCCTCGTCGATCTATTGGAATGTTGGATTGGAAAAAGTTGTTGAAGGTATTACAATTGGGAGGTTTTATTAACGTTTATCAGCGATCTTCAGTTGTCCATTATAATCAACTTATCAAATGCTCAGTACGCTCGTCAACTCCTCAGTACGCTCCTCAACTCCTCAACACGCTCGTCAACTCCTCAATACGCTCGTCAACTCCTCAATACGCTCGTCAACTTCTCAATACGCTCGTCAGCGACTCAACACGCTCGTTAACTCCTCAATACGCTCGTCAGCGACTCAATACGATCGTCAACTCCTCAATAATACGCTCGTCAGCGACTCAACACGCTCGTCAGCGACTCAACACGCTCTTTAACTCCTCAATAATACGTTCTTCAGCGACTCAACACGCTCTTTAACTCCTCAATACGCTCGTCAACTCATCAATACGCTCGTCAACTCCTCAATACGATCGTCAACTCCTCAATACGCTCGTCAACTCCTCAATAATACGTTCTTTAGCGACTCAACACGCTCTTTAACTCCTCAATAATACGTTCTTCAGCGACTCAACACGCTCGTTAACTCCTCAACACGCTCGTCAACTCCTCAATACGCTCGTCAACTTCTCAATACGCTCGTCAGCGACTCAACACGCTCGTTAACTCCTCAATACGCTCGTCAGCGACTCAATACGATCGTCAACTCCTCAATAATACGCTCGTCAGCGACTCAACACGCTCGTCAGCGACTCAACACGCTCTTTAACTCCTCAATAATACGTTCTTCAGCGACTCAACACGCTCTTTAACTCCTCAATACGCTCGTCAACTCATCAATACGCTCGTCAACTCCTCAATACGATCGTCAACTCCTCAATACGCTCGTCAACTCCTCAATAATACGTTCTTTAGCGACTCAACACGCTCTTTAACTCCTCAATAATACGTTCTTCAGCGACTCAACACGCTCGTTAACTCCTCAATACGCTCGTCAGCGACTCAATACGATCGTCAACTCCTCAATAATACGCTCGTCAGCGACTCAACACGCTCGTCAGCGACTCAACACGCTCGTCAACTCCTCAATAATACGTTCTTTAGCGACTCAACACGCTCTTTAACTCCTCAATAATACGTTCTTCAGCGACTCAACACGCTCTTTAACTCCTCAATACGCTCGTCAACTCATCAATACGCTCGTCAACTCCTCAATACGATCGTCAACTCCTCAATACGCTCGTCAACTCCTCAATAATACGTTCTTTAGCGACTCAACACGCTCTTTAACTCCTCAATAATACGTTCTTCAGCGACTCAACACGCTCTTTAACTCCTCAATACGCTCGTCAACTCATTTATACGCTCGTCAACTCCTCAATACGATCGTCAACTCCTCAATACGCTCGTCAACTCCTCAATAATACGTTCTTTAGCGACTCAACACGCTCTTTAACTCCTCAATAATACGTTCTTCAGCGACTCAACACGCTCTTTAACTCCTCAATACGCTCGTCAACTCATCAATACGCTCGTCAACTCCTCAATACGATCGTCAACTCCTCAATAATACGTTCTTTAGCGACTCAACACGCTCTTTAACTCCTCAATAATACGTTCTTCAGCGACTCAACACGCTCTTTAACTCCTCAATACGCTCGTCAACTCATCAATACGCTCGTCAACTCCTCAATAATACGTTCTTTAGCGACTCAACACGCTCTTTAACTCCTCAATACGCTCGTCAACTCATCAATACGCTCGTCAACTCCTCAATAATACGTTCTTTAGCGACTCAACACGCTCTTTAACTCCTCAATAATACGTTCTTTAGCGACTCATCACGCTCTTTAACTCCTCAATACGCTCGTCAACTCATCAATAATACGTTCTTTAGCGACTCAACACGCTCTTTAACTCCTCAATACGCTCGTCAACTCATCAATACGCTCGTCAACTCCTCAATAATACGTTCTTCAGCGACTCAACACGCTCTTTAACTCCTCAATAATACGTTCTTCAGCGACTCAACACGCTCTATAACTCCTCAATACGCTCGTCAACTCTTCAATACGATCGTCAGCGACTCAATACGCTCGTCAACTTCTCAATACGATCGTCAACTCCTCAATACGCTCGTCAACTCCTCAATAATACGTTCTTTAGCGACTCAACACGCTCTTTAACTCCTCAATACGCTCGTAAACTCATCAATACGCTCGTCAACTCCTCAATAATACGTTCTTTAGCGACTCAACACGCTCTTTAACTCCTCAATAATACGTTCTTTAGCGACTCAACACGCTCTTTAACTCCTCAATACGCTCGTCAACTCATCAATACGCTCGTCAACTCATCAATACGCTCGTCAACTCCTCAATAATACGTTCTTTAGCGACTCAACACGCTCTTTAACTCCTCAATAATACGTTCTTTAGCGACTCAACACGCTCTTTAACTCCTCAATAATACGTTCTTTAGCGACTCAACACGCTCTTTAACTCCTCAATACGCTCGTCAACTCATCAATACGCTCGTCAACTCCTCAATAATACGTTCTTTAGCGACTCAACACGCTCTTTAACTCCTCAATAATACGTTCTTTAGCGACTCAACACGCTCTTTAACTCCTCAATACGCTCGTCAACTCATCAATTCGCTCGTCAACTCCTCAATAATACGTTCTTTAGCGACTCAACACGCTCTTTAACTCCTCAATAATACGTTCTTCAGCGACTCAACACGCTCTTTAACACCTCAATACGCTCGTCAACTCATCAATACGCTCGTCAACTCCTCAATAATACGTTCTTTAGCGACTCAACACGCTCTTTAACTCCTCAATACGCTCGTCAACTCATCAATACGCTCGTCAACTCCTCAATAATACGTTCTTTAGCGACTCAACACGCTCTTTAACTCCTCAATACGCTCGTCAACTCATCAATACGCTTGTCAACTCCTCAATAATACGTTCTTTAGCGACTCAACACGCTCTTTAACTCCTCAATACGCTCGTCAACTCATCAATACGCTCGTCAACTCCTCAATAATACGTTCTTTAGCGACTCAACACGCTCTTTAACTCCTCAATAATACGTTCTTCAGCGACTCAACACGCTCTTTAACTCCTCAATACGCTCGTCAACTCATCAATACGCTCGTCAACTCCTCAATAATACGTTCTTTAGCGACTCAACACGCTCTTTAACTCCTCAATACGCTCGTCAACTCATCAATACGCTTGTCAACTCCTCAATAATACGTTCTTTAGCGACTCAACACGCTCTTTAACTCCTCAATACGCTCGTCAACTCATCAATACGCTCGTCAACTCCTCAATAATACGTTCTTTAGCGACTCAACACGCTCTTTAACTCCTCAATAATACGTTCTTCAGCGACTCAACACGCTCTTTAACTCCTCAATACGCTCGTCAACTCATCAATACGCTCGTCAACTCCTCAATAATACGTTCTTTAGCGACTCAACACGCTCTTTAACTCCTCAATAATACGTTCTTCAGCGACTCAACACGCTCTTTAACTCCTCAATACGCTCGTCAACTCATCAATACGCTCGTCAACTCCTCAATAATACGTTCTTTAGCGACTCAACACGCTCTATAACTCCTCAATACGCTCGTCAACTTTTCAATACGATCGTCAGCGACTCAATACGCTCGTCAACTCCTCAATAATACGTTCTTCAGCGACTCAACACGCTCTTTAACTCCTCAATACGCTCGTCAACTCCTCAATACGCTCGTCAACTCCTCAATAATACGTTCTTTAGCGACTCAACACGCTCTTTAACTCCTCAATACGCTCGTCAACTCCTCAATAATACGTTCTTTAGCGACTCAACACGCTCTTTAACTCCTCAATAATACGTTCTTTAGCGACTCAACACGCTCTTTAACTCCTCAATACGCTTAACTCATCAATACGCTCGTCAACTCCTCAATAATACGTTCTTTAGCGACTCAACACGCTCTTTAACTCCTCAATAATACGTTCTTCAGCGACTCAACACGCTCTATAACTCCTCAATACGCTCGTCAACTTTTCAATACGATCGTCAGCGACTCAATACGCTCGTCAACTCCTCAATAATACGTTCTTCAGCGACTCAACACGCTCTTTAACTCCTCAACACGCTCTTTAACTCCTCAATACGCTCGTCAACTCCTCAATAATACGTTCTTTAGCGACTCAACACGCTCTTTAACTCCTCAATAATACGTTCTTTAGCGACTCAACACGCTCTTTAACTCCTCAATACGCTAAACTCATCAATACGCTCGTCAACTCCTCAATAATACGTTCTTTAGCGACTCAACACGCTCTTTAACTCCTCAATAATACGTTCTTTAGCGACTCAACACGCTCTTTAACTCCTCAATAATACGTTCTTCAGCGACTCAACACGCTCTATAACTCCTCAATACGCTCGTCAACTTTTCAATACGATCGTCAGCGACTCAATACGCTCGTCAACTCCTCAATAATACGTTCTTCAGCGACTCAACACGCTCTTTAACTCCTCAATACGCTCGTCAACTCCTCAATAATACGTTCTTTAGCGACTCAACACGCTCTTTAACTCCTCAATAATACGTTCTTTAGCGACTCAACACGCTCTTTAACTCCTCAATACGCTTAACTCATCAATACGCTCGTCAACTCCTCAATAATACGTTCTTTAGCGACTCAACACGCTCTTTAACTCCTCAATAATACGTTCTTTTGCGACTCAACACGCTCTTTAACTCCTCAATACGCTCGTCAACTCCTCAATAATACGTTCTTTAGCGACTCAACACGCTCTTTAACTCCTCAATAATACGTTCTTTAGCGACTCAACACGCTCTTTAACTCTTCAATACGCTCGTCAAGTCCTCAATACGCTCGTCAAGTCCTCAATACGCTCGTCAAGTCCTCAATACGCTCGTCAACTCCTCAATACGCTCGTCAGCGACTCAACACGCTCGACGGTATTGCCGAGTGTTGTAAACTTCCGTGTTTCTCATGACTTTTGGTTGATAAAGATATTTCGAAAATTGCACAATTGCAGTTGTCGTGTCTGTCGCACTGACTTTTTGAAATGACAGTGTTGCCAAATATATAAACTGTTCAACACACTTCTCAGCCACTCAATACGCTCGTCAGCGACTCGAACAGCTGACTCACCCGTATCAACCCCAACATTATTCTACCGGTGTTGCCGCCGTGATTGATCCCATCACTGGCATCGCTCATAACCACCGATATGCGTGCGTAAAGTGACTAATATCGTTCGACTAGCCAAACAAACGCGGCAGTCGCGTGCTGCGTGCTAGTCAGAGAAGAGAATCGAGAGGGACAACCCCGCGATCCGTTCCTCACCTCACCTCACCTGTCCATCGGCCAATCATGATGCTCGTTCCACGTGACGTTGTCGGTGGGAACGGCGGCGCGGATCTAGTTACCGGAGGGCGAACTTTCAAAACAAACGCGAAGCGACACACGCGATAACGTGTCGCAGATTGAGCGCCGCGGCAGTCTACGATGAGAACGTGTTTGGATTATTTTTTGTGATTTGCAGTAGCGCCTTGGTGAATGCCTGGTGACACTTTTTTTTTTTTTGAAAAATTCGGGTGTTGCCGAGTGCTTGACATTTACGTGGCTCTTGTGACTTTTTTGGGTTCGAGTGAAATGAGCGCGAACTGACTGGTTTTTCGAAAATTTCGCAGGCCGTCGCGGGGAATTTTGGAATTTGCGGTGTTGCCAAGTGTTGGAGATTCGCGTGTTTCTACAGATATTTCGAAAATTCCGCAGGTTGTTGTGTATGTCGCAGTGGATTTCTGAATTGACGGTGTTGCCAAGTGTTGGTAATTCGCGTGTTTCTACAGATATTTCCAAAATTCCGCTGTTCAACATTGAGGTTGTCAGTCGCAGTGAATTTCTAAATTGACTGTGTTGCCAAGTGTTGGAAATTCTCGTATTTCCCTACTTTTGAGATTGAGTAAAATTGTTCCGATATATTCAACTGACAGTGTTGCCGAGTGTTCGTAATTTAGGGGTTTCTCACAACTTTTAGTTTGGGTGAAAGACTGACACAAATTTGCTTGTGTCGCGGCAGTTTCTCAGATTGACATTGTTGCCAAGTGTTCGAAATTTACGTGAATCTGGGATTTTCGGAAAATTCAATCGACAGTGTTGCCAATTCTCAACAATTTTCCGTATATCTACGATTTCAAACGACTTCAGTAGTGTGCGGTGTTGCCAAATGTTCTTCGACATCCGTGGCTCCACCGAGAAAGATGAACATTTAATTTCTGAAAACATTCTGGGAGGATTGTGATTTACAACGTTCAAGATATACTCGAGTGAAGTGCGATGTTGCCACATATCAAATGATTTCCGTGGTTTCACGGAAACCTCGAAATCATACTTGATCGCGAACTTTGTTGTGGACTGCGATGTTGCCAAATATATCCGTGGTTCTACGGAAAACGCTAGTGACACGTAGCAAACATTAGTCGTGCCACGAGGTGTACGGTGTTTTTTCGCGGTGTTGCCGTCCGTCCGGATTCGGCGCATTTCCCCGACTTTCCGAAAATGGTGCGGCATGTGGAACTGGGTGCAGCTGGCTTCGGCAACGGAGCCCTCGCCGAAGGAGTGTGGGAATATGTCAGCGATCTGGTCGAGTCGTACAAGAGTCGGGAGGGTCGTCGGGAGTTGGAACCCTGCAAGGTTATCTTTTTTTTTTTTATTTGTCTATTCTGGTCTGATTGGTATGCACCCTCGGAGGTATCGAGCCGTTCGCCACAATGTTTATTTTTATTCGGGGTCGCGAGGGTTGTTTTCACGGGAGGGGTGGGTTAGGTTAGGTGCTGGTAGTTTTGAAGAGGCCAATGAAAGGCTGGATAATAACTCATGCATAGGCGATGGAAATGTTTGGAGCCAGAGAAGAAAAAATAACAAAGGAGGATAACTGTAATCGATGAATAAGTGATTTATGAAGCCTGAATTTTGTATCTACTCAAGCTCCAGGAATGAAAATCGAAAGCTTTCAACAATAAAAAATAGTAATTCACGTAACAAGTCCGGAAAATACTGTTTTTTTGGATGAGTGGACAAAATTCTAGGACGAGCGTAGCGAGTCCTGGAAGTCTGCGAGTCCAAAAAAACTGTTTTCGGGCGTGTTGCGTACACAATTTTTTCGGCAACCGTGTAGAATAACAAATCAAAGAAACACATTTCTTTCAAAAATTGAAATGTTAGCTAATTTTATGTCAGATAGCTGTCAGTCGTTATTTTGCTGCTATGGTAATGATCAACTGCATTTATCAAAACCATACTACCAAGATTTTCATATTTACAATGACAACAACGATGTGATTCTTCCCGGACTAGGCCGGAAAAATGCCACTTTCTCAAAAAAAAATCGTCTGGAAAGTACGTACTTTCCGGACGGTTGCCGAAAAAAAAATTCTACCCCACGTTTGGCGCCAACGAAATGTTTGCCCCACGTTGGGCTCCAAGATAAAGCGAATCACAAAAAGTAGGAGGCTCAAGATAAAGCCTTGAAGTGCCTCTTGAATCGAATGTGGGTCGACGATTCTTCGTTTGACGTAATTTATTAGTTTCATCGATATTTACATCTGATACCCCACGTTGGGCGCCAACGAAATTGTTCCTGGTACCCCACGTTGGGCGCCAACATAATCTCTTCTGGTGCCCCACGTTGGGCGAATCACAAAAATCAGAAGGCTCAAGATAGAGCCTCTTGAATCGATAGATAATGTGGGCGGGCGCCAACAAAATTTCTACCCCACGTTGGGCGCCAAAATAGTAATTTACGTAACAAGTCCGGAAAATACTGTTTTTTTGAATGAGTGGACAAAATTCTAGGACGAGCGTAGCGAGTCCTGGAAGTCTGCGAGTCCAAAAAAACTGTTTTCGGGCGTGTTGCGTACACAATTTTTTCGGCAACCGTGTAGAATAACAAATCAAAGAAACACATTTCTTTATTAGAACAAAATTTTGAACATTTCAATTCTTATTTATATTAATATTTATATTAAAATTAGAACAATTGTTAATATTGAATGGATTCGATTTGTTTGAAATGCTTGGTGCCTTTTGTTGAAGTCAGAACAAGAAGGTAAAGTTTCCGTTTCACATTGATTGTTTTCATCTGATAATTTTTGAATGTTAGCTAATTTTATATCAGATAGCTGTCAGTCGTTATTTTGCTGCTATGGTAATGATCAACTGCATTTATCAAAACCATACTACCAAGATTTTCATATTTACAATGACAACAACGATGTGATTCTTCCCGGACTAGGCCGGAAAAATGCCACTTTTTCAAAAAAAAATCGTCTGGAAAGTACGTACTTTCCGGACGGTTGCCGAAAAAAAATTTTTGATTTCACCGATATTTCGGAAGCTCATAGGAATTTGAAAATCATGTGAATGTATGATAAAAGCCCTCAAGAAGTCTACAATTTTGAGGTTGGGATGAAGAACAAAAAAAAATAATCAGAGATTTGAGAATTGAAACGAGCAAGGATTATTATGTGAGGTTATTGGGATCTGAATTTTAATCTATTATTTATTGTAACTTTTGATAAATTCTGAAACTAATAAAGATTCTGCAATATTGCCAAGGTATAATAAAAGCCTCCGAAATTTTACAGTTTTATAGGATAAATAAAGAGAAATTATTAATGTTATTATAAATAAAATAAATTGTTTTTTATATTCACGATAACTCAACAAGGAACTTCAGGAGTAAAAACACTGATAACAGAATAATACGAAAATATTTTTGGGTTTTTCCGATATCGCGGATAATTAAGAATTTGGCAACGCTGCCAAAGTATTCAACAAATCTGTGGGGAGGATACTGAATACTGATTTTTCAAAAGTCATTATCATTCAAGAATATATCAACTGAATTGTCCTGCCAAGAGAAGAAGAAAAATAATATAAAATCTCCAAAAATCTGCGCATACCGGAATCTCGTTTGGCAAACAAACTATCCATTATATTATTATTATTGATTTGGTCGTGAACAAGTCTCGTGAAGTTTTATTTGCGGTTGCGGCTCTGCGATGATGGAAACAAGGCTAATAATATTTTATTGGAATTTATCGCCTTTAGTTGAGACTACTGCGAATTGTTCCCGCGCTTAAACGGGTTTTTTTCTCTTCAGTCACAGGGTCATTCAATCGCGTTACAGACGTAATAGTATTGTCAACGCTGCCTTTGGGAATTTTCATTTATCGATAATATACAGGGTGAGTTTTTTTTTCGCGGTCGAATTATGTTGTTCACATAGCTAGAATTATTTTTAGAAATGATCGGAATTTATTGAAATGTTCATTGTTTTCTTCGGTGTTATTGGGATTCCTTGTAATTGTTGAAAATATTCAGTAATTATTTGATATTTCATGAATTTCTTTGGAATACCTTCGTAATCTAAGAAATCGTGTGAAAATCTTTGGGATTTTTTTGAATTCCCTGTAATCTTTGAAATTGTTTAGAATTTCTTGGTATTCCTCGAAATTATTTGGAATTATTTCGAATTGATTGGAAATAATTTCCAGGAATTTTTGACACACTCTTATTGAAAATGTGTTTTGGAAAAGTATATTTATTCAAATTCAAGGCTCTTGAAAAAAAGAAAAATATTCTTTGATATTCCATGGAATCTTGATAAACCCAGCAATCTTATGAAATGTCATTGAAAGTTCTTGGAATTCCGTGCGATTTGTTTGAATTTATTGAATTGCTCGGAATTATTTACAATTTCTTGATTTCTTGTTGAATTATTTCGTTTTCAATTATCCTTGTGATTACTTTGGGTTTTGAAAATTTCTTGTATTATTCCTTGGTAAATTCTCGAAATTCTTTGTGATCCCATAGAATCCTTTGAAATTTGGAAATATTTCGAATTCCTCTGAATTCCTAAAATATCATTTGAAATTCAAGACAATTCTTTAGCATTCGTTGTATATATTTGGATTTTTTTATTTCCCTATTATTCTTGGGAACACCTCTGAATTTTATGAAAAAATTCAATGCTAATAAAAAATATGAAATCCTTGAAATTCCACAGCTACAGAAAATACACTCTGTGGTATTTTCGAAAAACTCTTCACCCCCTTTTCACATCTTAGATTTTGACTGATGAGTTTCGACGTATCGCCCTGTATGCGTGTACATCGTGCGGTTCGTGAAGTGGATATTAATCTGCTCGTTGCGAAAAAAAAAATCGTAACGTGAATATTGGAGGTCTCGACCTTGATGATAAGTTCCCTCTTGTCCGACATTGAACCCAAAAAGTTTATTGAAAAACGCTTTGGAGAATTACGCAACAATAACCAGTTTGATACATTATTTCTTCTTTGTAACCGTTTTTTGTTATTCGAAAACTCACAATGCTTGTATCATGATTATGAAGGCGGATCGGAATCGCTTGCGAATAGTTTCAGTTTCAAAAACAGAAACAAAAAACTTGTTGTAGTTTCAATGTGTCGCCTGGTGACGGGACTTTTTGTTGTTGACGAAAACGAACTCGCGACACAAAGTCTCCAAAATGTTTCTTATTTTGACAACAAGAGTTTTGTATTGCCGAAATCGACACAGTTTTTTTTGCGGTTTTGTTCGTTTGATGCAAATCCGCCTTTACATTCAATTTTGCTGTAACTGTTCCAAAGATACAGCCATTGAAAGTTTTTAAATTGTCACCCTGTATATTTAATTTATAATTCAACTCCTCAGGAATCCACTTTTTCTTTCACGATTTGGTGGAGGTGGCAAATTTGTAGGACGAATGCCTGTGGCTGTTTGTAGTTGAAATTCGGTTTCAACGTTTCGGATTTCTTGAACCATCATCAACTACTCTATTATTCACACTGTCTATGTAAGGGACCTAGGAAATTATTTTTGTCCACAATTTTGAACTCGGCAGGTGTTCTTAATTTCGGTGACAATGCATTATGAAATTTTCGTCGAAGGAAAAAACAAAATGGCGGCTCCAAGATGGAGGACGATTTTTGTAATTATGGTCTGTTTCAATTCAGTATTGGTGTGTGAGAATTTTCGGGGTCACAGATTATAAATTTATCATACAAATTCAAAAATTCAAGATGGCGTCTCCAAGATGGCGACGAGCCTTGTGATTAGGGTCCGATTTGGTTCAAAATTGGTATCTGGGGGATTTTGGGGTCGGAGATTATAACTTTCTTGTCAAAATCAACGAATTCAAGATGGCGGCTCCAATATGGCGGACGATGTTTGTGCTTATGGGCCAATTCGATTCAAAATTGGTATCTGGGGGTTTTTGGGGTCGGCGATTATAACTTTCTTGTCAAAATCAACGAATTCAAGATGGCGGCTCCAAGATGGCGGACGATGTTTGTGATTATGGGCCAATTTGATTCAAAATTGGCATCTGAGGGTTTTTGGGGTTTGCGATTATGATTTTTTTGTCAAAATCAACGAATTCAAGATGGCGGCCCCAATATGGCGGACGAGATTCGTGATTATAGTCAGATTCGATTGAAAAATTGTAAAACCCCCGAAAAAGTTCAGAATACTGAATGAAATATTTCCTCGGCCTTCACGCTATCCCAACCAAACTAGGCCAAATCATTACCATGCGAACAAAGAAAACGCTGAGCCATTAGGGCCGGACCCTTGGTCCAATCCTCCGTTTCCGTTTCCTATTCATTCTCATGGCCTGCCGGTGTGCGTCTTGATTTTTTTTTCATCGACTCTCGGAAAGCTATTGTGGATCGAGGCGGGCATACAGGGTGATTCGAGTAGGGCGGGCGTTGAGAGATTTTTCGTGTGCGATGATGGAATTAGATATTAGGGAGTGATTAACGTTGCGATTAGATCGAATAAAGTGACCCATGATTTGTTTAGAGAAAATTTCACACCTAACATTTTCAACCAATCAAAAGCCTAGAAGGATTTTCGGAAATTTTTCTCTCTCATCCTTTGGAAAAGTAGCATACACTGGAATTTTTTGCGTTCAAAGATTGATTGACATTCACATTTACCTAACTTATAGCGTTTTCCATTGATGAAACTGGTGCGCACTCAGTATAAATATAGTTCCACCAACTTTATCTCATTAGTTCAGAGTTTTCTTTCATGATTATTCAATGTGTCCAGACGGTATCGGTGAATAATTATGAACTGATTTGTTGATTCACAATTTACGATATTATTTCAAAATAGCCGATACGGATTTGGTATGGCTAGTGGACCGATAGCGACTATGAAAACTGTTGTTGAGAATCAAATTCGTGTCCTGCGATTATTGAAATTGTACACATTGATTTACGGAACTCACGGTGAATATAATAGAAATAAGACTTGAACAGTCAATCTCGTCAAAGTTGTATTTCATTTTACTGTTTATACACAGCCGTACGGTCAACTAACCACTTGTGTGCTTGCCTGGCGTCTAGACCAATAAGAAACGAGGCGGAACCTTCCCTATTTCAATAATATTTCGGTATGATATTTTCTTACCGCATACCACTCTAGCTTCAATTAAACTGTAAATTTTGTCTCCAACATGAATATTTGGTAGAAAATTTTCAAAATATTCGTGTTGTCGAAAAAATATCCAGTAATAATTGAAGCTCTAGTGGTATTATAATAAGTGGCAATATTCGAGATTTCTCTTTATTGGCAATCAATAATTCCTTGGAATCTTTTCCGATTATTTGAATTTTTCTTGTATTCATAGAATAATCTGTATTCATTTAAAATTCTTGATGATTGTAATTTCTTGAAATTATTGATAAGTTTTTTGAATTGTTTGTAATTCCTCGTAGTTTCAGGTGATTTTTGGAATTCCCAATAATTCTTTGGAATGCTTGTGATTTCTTGTGATTTTTTGTGATTCCCGGATATATTCTATAATGCTTTGAAACTCCAATAATCGGAATTATTGTCATTTCATTGAATTCCTTGTAATTTCCTAGAATTCTTTAAGATTTCTTGAACTGCTGTTTCTTAAATTCTTGCAATATTTCGTATAGTTTATTTTTCATTATTCTCATATAATTTTCGGGGAACGGTGTAACAGGGGCGTCCCAAGCACAAAGCTTGAATCCCAACCACCGTTGCGAACCGTTCTACCGTTTAATTTATTTCCGAATACTCTGCTTTATCTTGACCAATCATCGTCTGCCACCTGTAATTATTCCTTGAAAGGAAACGCAGACGAATTGTCTGGCAATGCTTTGTTTTTCCCGAGCGTAATTATCACAATGGTTCATAATTTTACAAACAATCACTAAACCGCGTTCCCAGACAACAGACAAGATAACCGCCGCCCTAAATTGCTGACGTACAAGGCCAAATTCGTATTTACCAGCCCGTGCATGCGTTGATCGTACGAGGGAGAGTCAAAAATCTAGGTCAAAATTTTGCGACCACAGATACGGAAGACCATTAGATTATTATTCACTTATAATACCACTAGAGCTTCAATTTTTACTCGTCTTCGACTCGGAATATTGGTGTTGTCGGAAAAATTTTCAGTTTTTTTGAAACTAGAGTGGTATTCGGTAAGAAAATTCAACACCGAAATATTATTGAAGTCTGTGCGTTAAAGAGATAGGGAAGGTTCGACCTTGTTTCTCATTGGTCTAGACGCCAGGCAAGCATACAAGTGATGGTTAGTTGACCGTACGGCTGTGTATAAACAGTAAAATAAAATACAACTTTGACGAGATTGACTGTTTAAGTCTATTATATTTACCGTGAGTTCCGTTAATCAATATGTACGATTTCAATAATCGTAGGACACGAATTTGATTCTCAATAACAGCCGCTACCGGTCCACTAGCCACCAAATCCGTATCGGCTATTTTGAAATTTTTTCGTAAATTGTGTATCAACAATTCAGTTCATCATTATTTACCGATTTCGTCTGGATACATTGATTGAATAATCATGAAAGAAAACTCTGAACCACTGAAGGTAAAGTTGGTAGAAATATATTTACGCTGAGTGCGCAACAGTTTCATCAATGGAAAACGCTATTAGTATTTGTAGTTAGGGTGGCATAACCACACTAAATATTTATTAACTCGTGTATTACCAAGGTGCTGATTCTAATTATATACAGTGTCACAGATAAAGTTCGCGACAAATGGAAGTTTTTTTATTAATTGATGTGAAGAAAATTCGACTTCGCAGTTAGTTTGTCCTTGAAAAATGAGTAAAATACAGCATCTTTCCTTTTTTCATGTGCTACTCTAAACCTGTCAAATTTGACATTTTTTCGAAAATCCACAAAAAATACGTTTTCAGTTGCTCAGTTTCCAATTTTATACATTTGTACCAAATTTGGAGTATCTACTGTCACTTCGACTTTTTCCATTTTTCGAAATTTAAAAAAACTGATTTTTTGCGGATTTTCGAAAAAAATGTCAAATTTGACAGGTTTAGAGTAGCACATGAAAAAAGTAAAGATGGTGTATTTTACTCATTTTTCAAGCACAAATTAACTGCGAAGTCAAATTTAAAGAAACACACTTGTAGCGCGACTTTCACGTCTAAAAACTTTCATGCTCAAAATGATTGTGGCTTATATCAGTCCCTTTTTCCCAATGAATTATTGTTCGGCGCACATCCAAAACGTTTTTTTCTCCTCAGTTTTTGTGGTATTAGAAAAGATGAGAATTATCATGGGCGTAGGCACAGGAGTAAGGAATGAGATATACCTAGGTACCAAGGTGGATATAGGATGGTGAAACAGCTCTTCAATTGTTTCTGCGAAAAACTTGTAGACTGTTTGAGATGGTACTAATATTTCCACGACTTGAATGAAGATGGCGGTGTTATCGATTATCGATGAAGATTTCTGTTGCTTACGTATTTCTGTGGTTCACATCTGACAGACGTGACTTGAAACGACATTAAAACAATATATTTTCGATAAATCTAGAATGAATATTGATATTTTGACTCTTCTCAAACATTTTTCATCTAGAACAGATGAAACTGATAAAAGTATGACAGATGCACAGTTTCTGTTTTACCGACACAAGGTATGTCGCCATCTCTGATAACTTCAGGAAACATTACTACGGTATGAAATCAAGTAGGCAAAGGTCTACAGTTCATTCTAGTGCTTGTTAATAGGAAGCTGTTTCACCATCCTATATCCACCTTGCTAGGTACATTCAATATGTCATTTTTCTTACACAAAACATAAAATAAAGTAAAACTATAATAATGATATTGAGGGAATATTCATAAGTAACATGTAATGACACAAATAATTATGATAACGAAACAGTTAGGTAAATGTCAATGTCATTCAACCTATAAACATCAAAAAATCTTCAGTGTAATACCATGATCCTTCCTTTCCCAAAGGAAGAGAGAAAATTTTCCGGAAATCCTTCTAGTTGCTATGGTAACGATACAAAATATAGGCTTTTGATTGGTCGAAAATGTTGAGTTTGAAATTTTCTTGACAAATAAAAAACGGTGTATTTTATCTACAAGCTGTTGTCTAGCTTCACACATTTTGCAAGTCAGGATGATGACGATGACTACTTCTGATGGTTGATACACCCAGTATTACGTGCATAGTAATTTTGTAAGGTGATGTCAATAAAAGCCATCAAGATGTTAGATGCATAACAATGATAATGATATTAATAACAACGATAATAAGGAAGGATAACTAACATTTATATAACGCACGTAATAATCTTAAACAGCGCGTTTACGACTGAATTTACGGCATAGCTAGAATATTTACAGGCATATTAGCCTCTCCTTTAGCGGTTTTAGAATGTCATTATTATCATGAAAATAAACGTTTTTCGCTATTGAAATTGTATAGGGTGATACAAAGTTGGCTCATCACGCAGATCTCTCACATTTTGGAATTTGTTAAGTATTAGATACAAGGTTATTTAGGTTGGGTTAGGTTCATATGTTTTTGATAAAAAAAGGATGGCGATTGTATAATGAATGTATAGTTATCAAATAACCCCATCAGGGAAAATGATCCAATGAGGTTAAATCTGGCGATCTTGCTGGCCAATCGATGAGTTTGAAATTGACATCGATGCTGGAATAAGGGAATAGTCTTGTCAAGAGAGCGCTGTAATAAACGATTATCTTTGTGTCAACAGGGTGGGTCCTCGATGATTCCTGATGGGTTTCAAATCGTTCCCATGCATCGTCATACTAAAGAAGCTAGCAAAGCCACACACGAATTTCGACTCGGGATAGATCACATAATTTTAGGCTCATTTTAGGCTAATTTATTACCCTATTCCCAAATTTTTTGCTCTTCTCTTTGACAGAAAAAACTGTGGCTTCGCTAGCTTCGGCCGAACTCAGCAGAGCCATTTTTGAAAAACAATAATTTTGGTGTTTTGAAATAGCCAAATTGTAGAGCTTATTTTAGGCTAATTTATTACCCTATTCCCATTTTTTTTGCTCCCTCCCTTAATAGAAAAACTTGTGGCTTTGCTAGCTTCGGGCGAACTCAGCAAAGCCATTTTTGAAAATTCACTTTTTTTGCGATTCAATATAACGATATCCAAGTACTAATTTTAGGCTAATTAATTACCCTAATTTGATTTTTTTTGCTCCACGCATTACAGAAAAAAACAAGATTTTTCGATTTTCGCCAAGTCGATGATGCAATCATTTCAAATTATAATTTTTTGACGATTTAACTTGTCAAACCGATGATACCCATCGCTGGATCAATGAAATGTCCATGTTGGAATGTTTTATCGACGTTTTTTTAAAAAAACCTGTGGCTTTGCTGGCTTCGGGCGAACTCAGCAGAGCAATTTTTTCAAAAACATTATTTTTCTGTCATTTGATATTTGGATATTTCAAGACTAATTTTAGGCTAATTAATTACCCTAATTGCATCAACGACTTGGCGAAAATCGAAAAATCTTGTTTTTTTCTGTAATGCGTGGAGCAAAAAAAATCAAATTAGGGTAATTAATTAGCCTAAAATTAGTACTTGGATATCGTTATATTGAATCGCAAAAAAAAGTGAATTTTCAAAAATGGCTTTGCTGAGTTCGCCCGAAGCTAGCAAAGCCACAAATTTTTCTATTAAGGGAGGGAACAAAAAAAATGGGAATAGGGTAATAAATTAGCCTAAAATAAGCTCTACAATTTGGCTATTTCAAAACACCAAAATTATTGTTTTTCAAAAATGGCTCTGCTGAGTTCGGCCGAAGCTAGCGAAGCCACAGTTTTTTCTGTCAAAGAGAAGAGCAAAAAATTTGGAAATAGGGTAATAAATTAGCCTAAAATGAGCCTAAAATTATGTGATCTATCCCGAGTCGAAATTCGTGTGTGGCTTTGCTAGCTTCTTTAGTATCATCGTCCATGCATAGCGTAACACGAATGGCGGGGCACACACAATAGGTCATAAAAACTTTTCGAAAATCCAAAGGATTCTTCGACGCTCTGCAAACGGGCCTATCAATTTTCGAGATCGCATCTGCGATATATAGATGGTTTTATATAAATATGGTCAGGTCCGTTTATGGAAGTCGGAATGTGCTGGGATGCGGGGAAAAAATCTGTTTTTTTTTTTCGAGTTGTTCCGATCATGTAGACGTATAATTCAGATCGATATTGCTGTGCACTTGGCAGAATAACAGTTTGATTATGAAGGAATTGAAAAAAATCCGATTCATTGTAAAGAACTTCAAATTCCTTGTTCGCAAAGAGAAGTTTTCTGAAGTAATTTTAAGTAAGTAAGTATTCCTAATGATTTCAAAATGATTAATATTTTGTTTCATCAAACTTTGAAATATTGCAGGGTTGAAAAAAATGCAGAATGTGATTTCAAGAAACTATAAGAAACTTGAAGAATGTTGATAGATTTCATGTACTTTCATAAAATAATATATTTTCGTTCTTCAAACTCCAATTTTGAAAGAAGCTCGAAAGAATTTCGTGATATTCCATGTAATTATTATTAGAAAAAGCCCCAAGTCAAGAGTTTTATGGCATTCTGAAAAGAAATTTTCACAATTTTGTACACTAAATTACGGCAAACATGAATCATAAAGAAACTTAAATATTTGGTGGAGTTGCTAGGATTTGAATGAATTCGATGTTTGGAACAGAAACTAGTTTTCATATAACAAGGAATCTCATAACATTATAAAGAATATTGAAGAAATCTGATTTTCCAGAAGAACGGTTTCATGGAAAACATCAAAATTTTGTTCTCCATATATTGAGAAATCCGATGAGAAATCATAAGAAATGTCGAAGAAATATCGAAATTGTGAAAATAACGCACAATTATCAAAAATTACGACAGAAAATTTCATGTAATTCAAAAGTTTTTCGGGAAATTATTCGATTTCAAGACAAGATTTCAAAAATCTCTTGAGGTGTCGGTGTCATAAATGATTTCTAAGATTTGGCGGAGTTGCGATGAGTATAAAAAATTTAAGATTTTAAATTCTACAGAATCATAAGGAATTTCAAATATTTGGTGCAGTTAGTTGCATGAGATCAAAAAACTCTTCAAGTACTCAAAATAGAGCTACAGGAAGTATCATGGGATTCCAAAAATTCTCAAGGATTTCATGGAATGTCAAAAGAAAATATGATCACATAGGAAATCGGAAAATTCGAGGATTCAAATAAGGAACTTTGCGAGAAAATCTCGCATATTCAATAATCCAAATTCCCAATCATCTTGTATAACGCCATTCACCGTGAATCACCCTGTATACTCATAACATACAACAAACAATCCTAAACGCCGTGGAATAATAAAGGATTTCCTACCGACTCGTGCAGTGGCCGACAAAATGAATAGAAACAAACCGGCGCGAGTGGAATTCTATGTAGAAAAAAAAAATCGAAATTACTTCGACATCCGTTTCAACAAATTCCCGTGCAAATCTCTGCGAACGATTCGAACGAACGCGTATAAAAGTCCGCTGTCGGTTTGCAGTAGTAATTAATTGAGGCGGGAGAGCAATGGTCCGAGAGAGCATTGAGATATACAGGGGGGCGCATCAATTGCCCCTATCTACCAGTCGAGGAAGTCTTAACCTCAATTTATAAACTCCACTGCCGTAGCTACAGTTGACGTTGCCGTTCCAAAATGTATTGAGGAGATATCCGACGGCACATGCGTCAGCTGCGTAGTTTGTGAACAGTAACTGCAGCGTCAACTGTAGCTACCGCAGTGGAGTTTATAAATTGAGCTTTAACGGCTCCTGCTGGGCGCAGTTTTGGAGGATATGCCTCCCATCGGCGGGGTGTATTTCGAGTGCTGCTCCAAGATATTGCGAGTTATTTGAACAGATGGCGGACACTTTTGAACCTCGAATAAATTCAATTCAATGAAGTGCAATTTTTCTGCTATAAACACTTTTGAACATGGAAAATGTTCAAATTAATGAAGTGCAATTTTCTTTTCGAAAATTATACCAGAGCGCTTTCGACTGTGGAATCATTAACAGTGCGTACCTACTCGTCAAGATCTTTTATTGACACTTTATACCTATTTTATGGAAATTTTTGGCCATGTGGATTGGTGGAAATATGGAATACTAGTATTCAATTTTTTTTATGTTCTGGTTCTCACGAAAAAGGATACCCTATAATGTTCAGAGAACATCGTGAGAACCAAGGGAAAGAAGGTAGCAGTTGGTGTTATTCTTAAATTTCTGGAGATCGTATGCCTCGGGGAACACCTCCCTAGGCAATGAGTTCCAAAGTCTCGATGTTCGTTGGATGAACGAGTCTTTTTGGAAAGGAACGTTCTGCAGGTCTCTAAAGTGACCACGAAAGGGTTTGAAGACTGAACTTGACGGGTTAATCTCGAAGAGACTGCTAATGGAGGAACGATTTTTGATATTTCAGAAAAGCATCGCCCATGAAAATATCTATAAAATAGAGATAAATCGCCAACTTTTCTACGGTGTTCCAGAGAAGTGAGCGAGTTTGTAAGCGAGGCATCACCGACAAGACGAATTGCCGCCGGAAAATCTTATTCAGAGTTTTTGCTCATGGAAAAGCCTTGTTCATCATTAAATGATCAGAAAACTAACATTTTTGAGTTTTTGAAAGGTAGTTCAATTTATTAATCAGTTTTATAAGATATTCCATATTTACAACAATCAATTTCTTCGAAGATCAGTGATTACATTTTTCATAACGAAACTATTTTTTCTAGAACCGGTTTACAAAGTAGCCTATGATTCTTTTAAATCTTAACGTTTTCCGAATAATGTCATTATGTGACAGCATTTACGCTCGTGAGCGGAAATATTGAAATACACTCGACTCTACCATGGTATATATTGTTGAAAACGAACTCATATTCTCTTGCATGATTGAAAATGGTGACTGTGAATTATTTAAGGCATTTCCTCATGTAACAGAAAGAGCCAAAATGGTAAATTTGAACTTCCTATCATAGAAATCGATGCTATGAAATGCTTGAATGTTAAAGATATCACAAATACATTGAATCTGATTGAACGCCTTTAGCCCTATTAGTTGAGGTCCACTCTCATCATAATGTATTCCATGTTTGCACCTTTTTCTTTTTGGTATCCCATATTCGCACCTTTTTCTCTACTGAATCATGCTTTTGCTATATGAGAAAGTCTAGCTAGATCATCTTTGACATCCGATATCAATAATCATCGTTTGAGAATTCAGATGGAATACGACAAGAACACTATCACAATTGAAACAAACCCCCCCCCAGTCAGTATGTTTACTTGTGAAACTATTTCGAGATTCCCGCTCTTTAGTCGTGAAAACAATATAACCAGTTGGCCTTGACTTCAACAAGCATCAACCATAACCAAGCAGAGTAACACATTGCTGGTGGGATCATTTATATGATTTTCGCGCATAAATAGATTCATTTAGTTGGCGGTCTTGGCACTTGCCGGTAGAATAATGAATATCAGGAACACCGGAAATATTCTTGTTATATACTCTGGTAGATCCCTATGTCAATCCTTGTTGGATAATCAGTCATCAGACTCTTTGGTAGCTTCCAAAATCTCAGGAAATTTCAGAAGTTGATTCATCGATTATAAAATCTCTCAAACTCGATTTGTATATCAGCTAATCCTCTATATCAAAATTTTCTCATGGGATCTTTGATTCAAAAATTTATCTAGTAATTTATTGATTACATAATTATGTGATCGTTGGTAATAAACCATTATTCATTTTTCAAATACGTTTTTCAAGCTCCAAAACATCTGAAAGATTCCAGCAGAAATTGCATCAGTAATGTTGTGTAACATGAAAAGCTCCCGAATAAAACTCCTTCCGATGGTATCTAAGCTTCGCGTGTAGCTAGTGAGAATGTCAATGTGGGGTTTAATACCCCTTGTATAATTGTAAATCCTCTTAATCTTTGCTTGGGATCACGTGGCGAGTTGTGGTTGTAGGCGAATGTTTTTTATTTTATTGTGCATTGCTCACTGTTCTGAATTTTACATTAAATCATTGTTTTTCTACTTTGGTTCTATAATGAAGATATTATGAATCGCAAATGCTGATCGAAATAGCCACTGTTTCGAAACGCATTTTTTATTATTCAGAGGTTAGTGTTCTTGTTTGACCGAGGTATAATGCCGGATGTCCAGACAAAGGATAATCTCACCTGGTGATACTGCAGATTCTGATATACTCCAGGTCCTCTGTTGCCCAGCATTACCCGGTCACATAATCAGGGGAAAAATGGACTGTATTCAGAGTACATTGATAAGGATCACTCGCGCCTGTACACCTTACACAGTTTTTTAATTTACAAATTTGAGGTTTTGAGGTTCGTGGGAGAATTACTCAACTCAGCTGTACGTCTCTCTATCCTCGATGCGACCCACTTCGAACCTCACAAAAAACAGATTCTTTTACGAGACTTTTTGTCTTCTCGGTGAGACCCGGATTTCCTAAGCTGGACATTTTTTGTGAACTCGTGTAAAATATAGGGTGCGCCAATAATAGGAATTTTCGAAAACTTGTTTATATATAAGATATAACTAACCTATAATTAAGGAAATGGATTAATGAAAATTTAAGAATTGAATTATAAAACCTAACCTAAGTGCGGAGAACGAACAGTTAGTACAATCGAACTGTCAAATGAAAGTCAGAAGAGTTGGGCCCAGCTTACTTCTGAGCGATTTTGGATTTGGTGCTACTAGCAGTGAAAACTCATTGTTTTTACTGGTACATTTCAGTTTAGAGTGTGATTTGATTTAAATTGACCAATAAAAACAATAACAACATTGCATTTTTCACAATCAAAATCGCTCAATAGTAAACTGGGTTCTTAGCTTGTGCGTCAGATTTTTGATATTTCAATGTCATAATCATTGTTACCAATCGAAGATGTTTCTGTTATTTATCGATATTAAATCAATTTATTTCAATAAAATACTTCAAATTAATGCAAAATAGAAAAAATTGTATATGACACACGCTTTATAAGACACGTTGTCGCACTTGATAGCGTCTTATAAAACTTCATGATGTAAAATTATAGTAAATATTTTGTTTCCAATCAATGGAAGATATTCGAAAAGACTTATTCTTGTGACAAAGTGAGCTTATTTCGTCAAGAATCCTTGAACACGTTGCGATTATTCATACCATATGGATATTATTCAATTAATAGCTCTTATTACGCAATCTAGTAGATAACATTTAGTTATAATTTTCAATAAAGCGCTATTCTATTCGACGATTATGAAACGCTATCGCCTTTTACGGCGCAAATTTAATGGCAAATACGTGAATGTTCGTTTCCAACAATAATTATGTAAATTTCATCGAGAGTAATGCCCCAATGAAAAGTAAGTGCCATAAATTCATCGCCGTATTGAATGATTGAATTAATGCGTTTCAGTGATGAAACTAACAACCCGAGGTGTTTTATTGTTCTTATCTACAAGAAAACCATTAATTCTCAAAATATACAAGGTGTTCCATTCAAGAAAACATAACTTTGGGGGGTTATATCTGAATAATTACAGCTCATTCCGGAAATCAGACTGCGTCATCGAATTCTACGTAAAAATATGTCTAAGATATAGTTTTGACTTTTCCTATAAGTTGAAAGATAGCTGAGATACAGGGGGGGTCCCAAAATGCAATGTTTTCAATTTCGCCCTGTATCTCAAAAACGAAACGGGCTATGGAAGTTTTGTTTTCGGCAATTTTTGTCTCACAAAAAAGTAGGACAGTTATGTGAAAACCGCAACTCTCTATCCCCAAATATAACAGAGATATCGTGCAAAAGGATCGTCAATAAAAAAAAAGACATCGGATACTTTTTTTTCATAACACAAAATTTCAAAGGGGGTAACTTTTGGAACTTCTTCAAATCGCCGTAATTTCCCGAACAGATGGACCGACTTTTTACTTCGGGGATATCATTTCGCCAACTTTTTTCGGTAGTTGTCCAATCAAAAAAACGCCCTAGGGTTACCTTTTAATAAGGGCCAACCTCGGTCATTACTCGAAAATTTATTACCGACTTTCTATTGCCGTAAAACCCTTCGTACTTTTATTTATTTCTCTCCTTCCGAGAACTCTTGTCACTCCAATATCATCTGGAACGTAGAAAATGTGCTTTTTTTTGTCACATCTTGCGTCACGCATCCCAACGAAAGGTTTAAAAATATTGAAACGGCAGTGAGGCTGCCATGCCATGTGTTTCATCGAATCTAGATGTCCCAGTATCAATTTTATCACTTGGTGTTGTGGAATAATATAGTGTAAATGTATGTGTGAATTGCCGAGAAAAAAGTGTGTTTTGAGACGTAGGTACGCGTTTTTTTGGTGGTGACACGTGACCGCTATGGAACCACTCAGTATACTGGGTATGTTCAAAGTTCAAACTGACCGAAAACTGGCAATAAAAGTCATCAGAATACAATTGGCAGTGTTTCTGTACTGTATATTTATTTTGTTGTTCGATATTTGATCTCGTTTAATCAGACAAGAACTGGTGGTAATTTTTCACTCATCATGCGATCTATATTTTGATGAGAATTTTTGTTGGAACTTACGTATTTTGACCTGAAAACTCGAATTTCATAATATAATCGTGAACATATCTCTAGTTTTCGAGATAATCGATGACAAAGTTCGAAATTCCACCTTATTTTACTGATATCTATCCTTTTTTTGAGATAAGTATATTGAGAGAAAACATATTACTGACTCCTGTTGCTATAAGGCAACTATGAATCCACCTTCATTCGCTCAAGATTCGCATAGAGGTTTTCAAAATGGCCGTTGTTTATGTAGCCTAGTTGGTAAAATATTAGAAAAATTACGGAAAAATTACATATTTATGTTTTTCTTAAATAAAAATCATAATTAACCATGGGAAATGCATGTAATATGTCCTGGGATCTAAGAAGATACAATACTTGCCCAAAACTTGCCATACAAAGAAGGTGAAATTTGGCATCGATTGTTTCGAAAACTAGACATATGTTCACGATAATATTATGAAATTAGTGTTTTCAGGACAAAATACGTGAGTACCAACGTAAATTTTCATCAAAATATAGATCGCATGATAAGAGCAAAATTACCAAACTGGTCTTTACTCTGATGAGATGGCTAATTGATTGGAATCAGTTTTTTCTTCAATATAATTATGTTGATTCAATATACATTCACCCAATTCAACAGATTATGAATTGGTGATACAACTTTTTTTTGTAGAATTTTGTAATTTATGAACACACCTTCCTGCGGCTTTGGCAAACGTATCCATTAAAATGGAATGTCAGGAGATAGCAATCTCTTATAATCCAATGTAAATTATTCAATAAGGACAATAGATGCATTTTTGTTACACCTAACTCGTGTGTATTCAACGCTTCAAGAAATACAGTATCTACAAGCCGCCACGTTTTTTTATCTATCTGTTGATAAAGCTAAATAATGCTCACTTGAACAGAAGCTTTCTTGTTAGCCGACAATGAAAGTGTTGAATAGCCCGTGGATATATTATTACTCATTGGTGATGGTGAATAACGCGAATTGCTAATTTCCTTTCCATTCAAGTTGATCACCCTGTATAATGGACAACTTTAGTTAGGATGAGGGTGATAGATTGGCCAGCCTGATCGCCAGATTTGACACCTCTAGATCATCATTCGTGTGGTTGATTTATCCCAAAACAATGCATTGGTAATCATAAAATGAAATGATATACACGAAAAAACGAACTGATTTGAATTGAATTAATCGTTTTCATGTATGTTCGTTTGTTTCAATCATTCGCCTCATTCATTCATATCTGAATTACAGGTTTAGAAATGAAAATTACCATGTATGACAATGAATGACAACGATTAACAATAAATGGCAATAAATGACTATGAATGACAATAAATGACAATGAACTACAATGAATGACAATAAATGACTATGAATGATAATAAATGACAATGAACTACAATGAATGACAATAAATGACTATGAATGATAATAAATGACAATGAACTACAATGAATGACAATAAATGACTATGAATGATAAATGACAATGAACTACAATGAATGACAATAAATGACTATGAATGATAATAAATGACAATGAACTACAATGAATGACAATAAATGACTATGAATGATAATAAATGACAATGAACTACAATGAATGACAATAAATGACTATGAATGATAATAAATGACTAAGAATGATAATAAATGACAATGAACTACAATGAATAACAATAAATGACGATGAATGGCAATAAATGACAAAAAGGCAAAAAATAAACGTATGTCATTTCACGGGTTTATATTGATTAAATAAAAGGAGATTTGCTTATCTACCAGTTACCAAGAAACTACATATCGAAAAACTGTTTAAACAGCTTGGTACCTTTGAAAACAAACAGATATATCGATTATTTTGCATCGATGGGCACCTGGCCATAATTCGTTGGTCACGTGACACGCTCGTTTTATTCGTTTTTCGATGTAATTTTCTCCCCCCATGCCCTGCCTAACGGTGCAATTGCATATTCAAATTCACCAGCAGGCATAATTTTTCCGATCGGCATCCTTTTCCGCCATAGGTCGGCTGTTATCGATGGTTGTATATACAGGGCGTGTCTCACATGTTGGCTGCACAACCGTGGTTGGGGATGTGATGAAATGGAAAGTTTGATGCTAATTCAACGAAGTGAATGTCCGAACTAGCGAACTTTCCGCGAAATTCCCAAATAACAAACGGATTTCTTGGGACTGCGCAAGGAATATTCAAAGGATTCCGCAAAAAATCCCTGGAATTACCAAGAAATTCCTCCACAAGGAATACCTGAAGAACTTGCAGGCTTCTCAAAAAGATTACCGAACTTCCGAAGAAAGTTCCTCACTTCTGAAAAATCTCCACGAAGAATTCTCAGACCTGTCAAGGTCAAGGAATTATCGGAATCGAAGAGAAATTCCAGCAGTTTCGAAAGAATTTCTGAACATTCCAAGGAGTTCCTAAACTTCACTGAGAACTTCCGGACTTCTCATGGTAGTTGTAGGACCGAGACTTTCCAAAAATATCCTGGAGTTCACAAGAAATTCCTGAATTTCTTATCAAGGAATTCTTGGACTTCATCAAAATGTTTTTGATTCCTTAAGAAATTCCCGGAATTCTCAAGAAATTCCCGGTATTTCCTAGAAATTCCTGGACAACCCCAGAAATTCCTCATTTTCCCTATTAATTCCTGACCTACACAAGGAATTCCTGAACTCCATGAAAATTCACAGGCTCCTCATGGAATTTTCAAAGGAGTTTCCGAATTTTCCAGAGTTATTTCCGGACTTCGAAAAGAATTCTCCAACTTCTAAAGGATTTCTGGACTACCTAAGAAATTCCTGAGCTTTCCAAAAGAATTCCTGTATTTCTCAAAAAAATCCGGATGTTGTCAATGAATCCCTGACCGTAACAAGGAATTCCTGAACTATATGTAGAAATCATAGGCTTCTCAAAGAATTTTCAAAGGAATTCCTGAATACTCCTTCGTGATGAATTCCCGGATTTCCAGAGGAATTACCGGACTTAAAAAATGACTTCCAAATAAATTCCTGAATCGAAGACTTCCAGATGTTTCCAAGAAACATACGAGGAATTCCTGATCTCCATGAAGAATTCACTGGCTAATAATGGAATTTCCAGACTTCCAAACAAATTTCCGGACTTCCAAAGGAATTTTTCGAATATTTCGTGATGAATTCCGGGACTGCTCAAAAAATTACTGGACTTTCAGAGGTTTTTCCAAACTTTCAAAGGAATTCTCGTACTACCAAATGAAAGTTATTTCATGAAATTTTCTCATCACAAAAATTACTTCCTCAAAAATTGTCATAATATCTTCAAACTTGACCACTCAAAAACCCCTGCTCACCACTTCCACCCGACTAACAATCATTCCGACCACGGGCGCAACGCGCTCCGTCCCTACCCCGCTGCTGTCAAACCCTTCGTCGGTTGATCGCGATCGCCGTTTGTTCCGTACCCGCCACGGCAAAAGGGCGCCAAGGGCAACTGCGATGCGAGTCCCTCGTCTGGCAGTGGGCTTTTTCCTTTCGTCCTCTGCGTCCGGTAAAACGGTGGCGTGCGTCTTTTTTGGCGACGTCGACGTCGGAAAAAAAAAACGTGACTACTGGGGGTTGTTGTGACGTCATAGACGTCCGCGTGTGTGTGTGTGTGTTGCAAAGGGGTAAGGTGGCGGGAACATGGATGACGTCAGAACGTTGAGGATCATGCTGCACAAGGTTCGGTTTGTTTGGATGCCTCATGAGTTTTTGGTTAGGTTTCCGGTGGCCCCCTGTATGCGTGGTATCGAAGGGTTCGTGGCTTGTGGTAACGCTCGGTTTTCTCATTGAACGTGGTGGGTCGGAATATTTCATTTTATGAATATGAAATAGGAGCGATCTTTTCAATTTTTTTCTGTTGAAATTAACAAATTCATCGATAGGATGTCCCAAAACTATGAATGAAACTAGAATATGTTTGTATTCATAAAAACGCAATAGTAATTTCTTCTCAAAATTGAATTAAAAATATGAAAAATAAATCAAGTCATCTCCACAACATTATTTAGAATAATCTAAAATACAAAAGGTAGAAAACGAGAAGAAAACAACTACACTACATTCCTGACCAATACCACGCAGAATATTGAATTATATCCACTCGTCTATGCATCAGTTCATATAAATGGATAAAAATATAAATAATGCAGTTTTCGTACCATTTGTATTTCAGATTATTCTAAAAATTTGTGAACAAATATTAAAAAATTGTGAACTTGAGAATTTGTGAACAAATATTGCCGCGAATACAAAATATAGATAACATTGCTTTTAAATCTGTCACAGAACAACGTATAACAAACAATGAAATAATAAATTTGTCCAGCATAATCATAAAATTCATCCTCTTGGATCTTCCATTTTAGTGCAACGAATTTTGATAAACAATGTTTAATCAGCTATCTCGAAATCCCACACATACCTTTTTTCTATAGCATCGAATGGTAATTACAGAACTGGTCCGCCATCTTTGAGCCGCCATTTTGAATTTTGATAGGAAATTCATATTTTCCGACCGCAAAAACCCCCAATACATACCAATTTCGAATCGAATCAGACCATAATAAAAAATCTCGTCCGCCATCTTGGAGCCGCCATTTTGAATTTTGTAATTTTGATAAAAAATCCATGATCTCCGACCGCGAAAACCCCCACATATCAACTTCGAATCGAATCATAACAAAAAATCTCGTCCGCCATCTTTTGTTTTTTTCCCCAAACAAAACATCCGAATCACCTTGTGTTATTTCATCACATTGTGAGTTCAAGTGGAAAACCTTTCGATAAATACGTCTCTCGCCCCTCTTCCAGATGGCGTCGCTGCCCCTGTCACGTGGCTCCACCTACACCAGCTCCGACACCGACGACTCTGACGCCGAGGGCATGCTGGCGTCGTGCAGCCTGCAGGAGATCCGCCAGGAGGACCTCGCCGCCATCCTGCCCGACCAGCAGGACGTCGAAGCGTTCGACTTTGAGGGCGGCAGCGGCGACGAGAAGCGCTCCCCCGCAGCGGGCGGCAACGACCTATCGGGCGGCTCCGACATGGAACTGCCCCAGCAGGCCGTCAACGCGCTCATCCAGCGCACCACCGAAAGTTCCAGCGAGGGCGAACACCACGCGCCGCCCAATCCGGGCAGCCTGTACGCCAACAGTCTGCTGCAGCAGTTTGTCGCGCAGACACAGATGCTGAGCGGGGCGCCTGGGCGGCCTGCTGTGGAGGCGCCCGCGCCCCAGGAGGCGCCGCCCGCCAAGGGGCCGCCCGAGGTGACGGCTAGGCGAAGGCGCGGCCGCCCGCGGAAGGCGCCCGAGTACTGCGCCAATCCGAACGTGTCGCCCGACTCGGGCATTCAAAACAGCCCGGTGCATGTGTCGAGTCCCGAGCCGGCGCAGCCCAAGGAGGAGGCGAGGAGGGCAGTGCCGACGCGTAGAAGCGCCACCAGGCCGCCTCCGGGCAGGAGGGGGCCAGGGAGGCCGCCCAAGGGCAAGCCGCCCGCAACCGCCGCCGCCGAGAAACCCAAGGGCAAGACGGCTCTGCCGGGCGGCAAGTACCAGACCCTGCAGGTGCCCAAGTTGATGCACAGCCGGCGCGAGCACAAGAAGCACAGAAAGTACAAGTTTAGGGTGCTGAAGCCGATGGCGGCGGCGCGGGGGGAGCCTCGGGCCAACATCCACATCGACTCGCTCATCGCGGACTTTGTCAAGTGCTGCGCGATAGCGACGCAGGAGGGCCCCACGGCGCCCGAGCCGCCTCCGCCGCCGTCCTCCAAGGCGGCCTCGAAGAAAGTGACCAAGAAGCGCAAGACGACCGAGCACTCGGAGAAGAAGAAGAAGAAGCAGGGCGTCGCAGCGACGGCCGACAGCAAGGTCAACGACAGCAACGAGCAGCGGCTGCCGCTGAAGAAGCGCCACTACCACCTGGTCAACAGCACCGAGAGCAAGCTCGAGGACGACGAAGACGAAGAGATTAAGCGGGAGCCCGAGGAGAAGCCAAAAATCAAGCGGGAGCCCGAAGAAAAGCCAAAGGCCAAGCGGGAGCCCGAGGAGAAGCCAAAGGCCAAGCAGGGCTCGAAGCCGCCGGCCAAGGCGCCCGGCCTCAACAACAACAACGACTACGACGCGGAGGAGAAGAGTAAGAAGGCGATGGCTAGCCACGTGGAGGAGGCAATCGAGGCGTGCGTCAAGACGGGAGCCAACAACGGAGCCGTTACCACCCCCAAGAAGCGGCACCGCCCCGAGGAGGTGACCGGTGCCGCCGAGGTGAAGGTCGAGCCTAAGGACGAGCGGGCCAAGCCGAAGATTAGCGTGGAGGGCTTCATAACGGAGCTGAAGGTGAAGCGGAACCTTGCGCCAAAAGAGGAAAAGAAGCCGGCGGAGAAGGCCAAGGAGGTGCCGCCCTCGGGCGAGCAGGGGGGAGTCAAGCTGTCACCCGAGTCGGCCAAGAAGAAGGTCAGGAAAAGAAGGGCCATCAACAGAACCGGTAAGAGTGGGTGAAATCAAATGACTTGACTAGGCTAAATTCTTTGTTTCTCCAGGGTTTCCCACCGTCAAGAAGAAGAAGAAAAAGCCGGCAGACCCCGCCGTCGTTAATCCAGCCGCGACCCAGGGGGTGAACGCTTGCGACCGAGTGCCCAAGGAGGGTGAGCAGTGCTCCGAGTTTGTCCAGAGGACGGAGAAACCGGAAACCCTTCCGGCGGCACCGGAAAAGGCGCCCAGCGAGGGCGGGTCCTCCAAGTGGGAGCTTTTGAGCGAATGTGAGAGCTTGCCGCAGGAGGAGAGGTAGTTATACTTATATTTGTCCACTTGATTCATTCTGAATGCGTTTGTCCTATTCTAGGACCGAATCCGACGACGACTTGAAGCCGGACCGGATGACGCTGAGGCGCCGCGATCTGTCGCCGGCGACGTCCGTTGAGACGCGCAGCACCAGGTCCAAGCACGACGACCTCGACGTCGACCTGGACGTCTCTCTGGAGTCGAGCATCGAGCGGTTGCGGTCGCGACTGGAGGAGCGCAAGAAACGCAAGAGGACCGTGGTCGATAAGGTGAGAAAAACGGAAGATTTATCACTTATCGGAGCACTAATTCAAATGTGTCAGTGTCTAAATTCACTTGGTGATTATAATTAAGGACTTATCGTGATTGGAACTAGTTTTACCACATTGTTGATGATGTTTATGGCTGTGGTTGATCTCGCCAATAACTTGCATCCAAAGAGTACGGCTTGCTTCACAGTTCTATGCCTGTTTTTCTTTTGAGAAGAACGCTCTAACCTCTAATTCCGAATGTTTTTCAGCGACCTTCATTACCTACCTCAGGTTCCTGCTTGGGCGCCAATTTGTAAAACTTTTTTTCGGTGAATGGAGATCGCTGAAAAACACTTCTCACATATATTTCTCGATTAAATGTCAGTATCATTTCACTTCTGTACTCCTGGTTGCGTGATTACCGGCGACAACGGATGATGGGTGAAATTCTAAGTAACTTGTGGTGTCAAATATCAATGAAATTGTTGGTGCAAACAAAAATGGTCACATCCGGAATCTTTTATTATGAAACAGGCGGACACCAACGGCTACCCGAAGAGGAAATTGAGAGACTCTTCGCCTGCGGGCAGCGCCGAGCCGCTCTTCGAGCGGCGCCTGAAGGAAGACGCCGCTTTGGCGTCGGGAGACGAGAAGAGGGGGAAAAAGGCGCCGCGCAAGAAATACTTGGTCGCCGGCCTCTTTTCCGACTACTACAAGGAAGATGAGTGAGTGTCTCATTTCTCCATTGAAAAGTTTTCCTTATGATAATAATGATTCATTATTGTCAATAGACAACAAGTTTGATCTCTCGACTTATTTTTTGATATTCTGATTGTTCTCCCCGAGTTAACAGAAAAAAATTAAAAATCTCATTTTCTTGTGATATTCTGTTCGTTTTTGTCCAAATCAACCGAAAAAAAGAATTATCCTCACTTTCATGTGATATTATGATAGTTTTGCCCAAGTCAACCGAAAAAAAAAGAAAAAATTATTTTCACTTTTTCGTAATATTCTGATCATTTTTACTAAAGAAACCTTAAAAAAATTTAAATAACGTCGTTATCAGGGAGACGGCGCGGCGACGTCGCGCCGAGTCCGCCCAGCGCCCTGCCCGCCTCGCCTACGACCCCGCCGACCACCCTTACGGCCTGCTGCCCGCCCCACTCCACTGCGGGCGGCGTTTGCGCGCGCGCCGCCTGCCCTTCCGGCTGCCGCACGACATATGGCGGCGGCGCGCCCGCCCCCGGCCGCCCGACCACCACGGTGGCGGTGATGTGGTGCCCAGCTGGAACTACCGCAAGGTGCGCACCAACGTGTACAGCGGCACGAAGGCGGCGGCGGGCGCGTGCGAGCCGCAGTCGTGCGGCTGCGCGCCATCTAGCGGCTGCGGTGACGACTGCCTCAACCGGCTGGTGTTGGCCGAGTGTCCGGCGAGCCACCGGTGCGGCAATCAGAGGATCCAGAGGCACGAATGGTCGCCCGGGTTGGAGAAGTTCATGACCGACTCGAAGGGTGAGCTGACTTTTTTTTTTCATTTGCGAGGAAATCCATCACACAAAAAATATATAATCTAGTAGTATGGTCATTGTCGATCTAAATGAACACCTAGTAGGCGATATAATATTGTCTGGTCACTGGAAACAATGACGTCACTTTCTCCGTAAGGCAGAGACATCTGCTGATGATAACCGTCAACTATTTTGAACTTGAAGTGTCGTACTGGGCATAATCTAACGTTATTTTGAATTACGCACTTCTTTTAGTACAGGGAAGTTCCTTTTCGTTATATACTGTTACGATATTTCTACTTGGGTTGGTGAATTTAAAACACTCAGTACACAACTGAACAATTTATTTCACTATAAACACTCGAAATACAGCTCATTTAACACTTTGTCAAATCACAACGATATTTGCTTTACAAATCTCAATGTTCACATTACAAGCTTTCTTTCTAAACTGACTCTCCTTGCCGATCCGTTCCTTTTATATAGGCACATGTTATTCATTCTCGTGAAATCTTGAATATTCAATAGAATTCTTGATAAATACCGTTCATTCTCGAGAAACTGCGATGGGTGTGAGTCATCCGCTAATTGGTTTGTCGGCGAGCGAGGCCATAAATCACCGCCATCAGTCATGCTGCCGAGATAATGACTTTCATTTTCGTGATATCTCGAATATTCAATAGAGTTACTGTTCATTCTCGAGAAATTGCGACGGGTATGAGTCATCCGCTAATTGGTTTATTGGCGAGCGAGGCCATAAATCACAGCCTAGACGCGAGCCACCGAGATAATGACTTCCAATCTCGTGGGAGCAAAGTTCGTAACAATATTATAATTTCAGTAGATCTGGAATAATCATCAATATTTTTACTCAAATCGGTTTTGTTTCTCCTGGAACAGATAGCACAGTCTCTGTTTTAGCGACACAAGGTGTAGTGCCATCTCTGGTAATTTCAGAAAATATTGCTACGATTTGAAATTAAGTAGACAAAAGTCCATAGTTTTTTCTGCTGCTTATTAATATAGGAAGCTGCTCCATCATATCTATATCCAACTTGAAGCAAACCTTGGTACAAACAAACCGCGCCATGAAATATTGCCCACATTGAAAATGCGTCTACCCGCCCACCCGCAGGCTGGGGCGTACGGACAAAGCTGCCCATCCGCTCGGGCGACTTCATCCTCGAGTACGTCGGTGAAGTGGTCTCCGAGCGCGAGTTCAAAGAGCGCATGGCCACCGTCTACGCCAACGACACACACCACTACTGCCTCCACCTCGACGCCGGCCTCTTCATCGACGGCCATCGCACCGGCGGCGACGGCCGCTTCGTCAACCACTCGTGCTCCCCGAACTGCGAGATGCAAAAGTGGTCGGTGAACGGGCAGTTCCGCATGGCGCTGTTCGCGCTTCGCGACATCGCCGCCGGCGAAGAGCTCGGCTACGACTACAACTTTTCGCTGTTCAATGCGGCGGAGGGGCAGGAGTGTAAGTGCGGCAGCGCGACGTGCCGCGGCGTGATTGGTGGTAAGTCGCAGCGCGTGCGCCGGCTGCCCGAGGCGGAGCCGCCCGCTGCTGGGAGGGTGGGCAGGGTGGGGCGGCCTCGGAAGACGGAGGCGAGAAGGAAGGCGGCGGCAGCGACGGCGGCAGCGGTGGTGGTGGGTGGAAGGGAGGGGGAGAGGGTGGCCCAGGCGGTGGTCGCGCCGCCGCCCGCCATACAGGTGAAGCCGATGAGCCACCAGCAGAAGTGCTTCGTGGCGGAGAGGCGGTGCTTCCTGCTGAGGAACTTGGCCAAGGTAAATAGTTTTGCTATTCATGATGAAGCCGGTCGATACCGTTTATATTGGTTCTTCGAGCCGGATATCTTTGTATGGTATGGTGAACATTCGTCATCCAGAATATTTGTGCTGTTGATATTTGTCGTGATATTTTTCACTTATTGATAAACTCAAAATGCTTCGATTGTGATATTGTTACATTTTTTGTAACGAAAGTCGGATCGTCAGTCAAATTTTTATTTTTATATATAAACTAGTCAATGATAACATTTATATTGGTTCTTCGAGTCGGACATTTTGGTATGATAACAGATAATTTACCGACTTTTAGGCCAGAATATGTGTCATGTTGTCATTATTGTTATTGGTTTTATAATTTGTGAAAGTGAAAAGTCTTATAGTCAGTTAGACAATGTTGAATAGTCAATGAAGCCGGTCCTTGGTTCTTCGAGCCGGATATTTGATATGGTAATAAAAAGATTCTCTACTGATCGGAAATTTTTCATCCGAAATATGTGTCAGGATTTATATTGATTTTTATCCCTGATTCTATAATTTGTGAAAGTTAATCGTCACTCAGACTTTGATTCAATATCGTATCTCATCTTCTACTCGATTTTTTTCTCGGAAATGAATGTTATTATCACATGAAAATGTCGAATATTTAATAAAGCCGGTCAATACGATGGTCTCTACCGATCGAATATTTTCCATCGAGAATATGTGTCATGATGTATACTAATTATCATCACTGGTCGAATATTCAATAACGCCGGTCGATACGATTCCCATTGGTCCTTCGAGCCGGACATTTTGATATGGTAAAGACAGATTCTCTACATAAAAATATCGAATATTCAATAAAGTCGGCCGATACGATTCCCATTGATCCTTCGAGCCGGACACTCTCAACGATGACACGCCTGTGGCGCATTTCGCAGGTGAGGAAGGCGCGCGACAGATCGCTGGGCGCCGCTCCCGGCCCAAGGACGGCGACGCCGACGGACGCAGGCGCGTTCGCGAGCCGCCTGAACGCGCTCCAGAAGCCGCGCAACATGAAGACGCGCCGGTTGGCGCAAGCAGAAGAAGATCCCGAGCTCGGCAAGGCGGTCAAGCTGGCGGCGCTGCTCAAGGAAATCTGGTCGGCCGTGGTGGAAGCCAAAGGTTGGTTGGTTGGTTGACATTTTCAAATGATCAACAACAGTGGAAGTGTTAGGTTCATTGATATGTTCCATTATTCTGCTGTTTGTATCATTTTCACGCGACTGAAAATCGCCTAAAGCCTGTCTTTTCTGCACCTCGCAGACGAAGAAGGCCGATCGCTGAGCGCCCCCTTCGCCACCATGCCGTCCAAGCGCAAGGTGCCCGACTTTTACGCCCACGTGCCCAACCCGCTGGATCTCGCCACCATCGAGCACAACATCGCGGCGGGTGTTTACAAGACGGCAGACGCCTTCGACGATGACTTCCGCAGCATGTTCCGCAACTACGCGCGCTTCCACGGCAGGACGAGCGCGACGGGCGTCGCTGCCGTCCGGCTCGAGAAGGTCTACGTGGAGGCGAGGAGGAGCGGGATGAGAAGGCTGGAGGAGGCTGGAGGGGAGAAGGCGGCGTCGGTGACGGCGTCTTCGAGGAAGAAGAGTGAGTTAGGCCCATTTTTTCGACCTATTTTACTAGGAATCCTATAGAGTAGTGTGGGAGTCCGAATATTTTTGATGAAGCCGGTCGATACTGTTAACATTGGTTCTTCGAGCCGGATATCTTGATATGGTAACAAAGTAATATACATTATTCATCCAGAATATTTGTGCTGTTGACAATTGTCTGCTTTTTCGGGTTGTTAACTGAACAACTCGAAAATTTTCAAGAGTCAAAGGTCACATCTTCATCTGATTCAATCAAAAAGTTTGAATATTCAATGAATTATATAATTTGTCAATTTCGAGAAATTCTTGTCATTTTGTGTCTTCATCTTGGCTAAATACCGAATATTTTTGATTTTCTTGTATGAACTAGTCGATGCAGCCGGTCGATACTGTTTACATTGGTTCTTCGAGCCGGATATCTTAGTATGGTGATATGTTATTTCTAATAGTCAAAAGTCGCATCATCGGTCTATACCATTTGAATTGGTTCTTCGAGCCGGATATCTTGATATGGTAATAAAATTAGTGTCTATTAGGAATAAGATGGGTTCTGAATGAATCTTACGATATAATTCGAATATTTTGAATGTAGTTCATTCATTGTCAATAGGAAGAATATATCAAGATTCAGTTATCTAATGAATGATCAGAATCTAAATTCCTCAACTTGAAATGTGATAAATGTAAAACAGTATAGGTATAGCAAAAATGGTGATATTCTCATCATATGGAAAAGTTTAACTGAAGTTAATAGTATCACTCAATATAAGTACTCACAGTTTTTCGTCTTTTCAAAAACGATGTAATTTGATATTCTCCCATTCATTTGAAGATGATTTGCAATCTCTATATATACAGTAATGATTGCCAATAAACATACCATTGTACCTGATTCACATTTCAGATTTGTTGAATCTGCGCTGTGATGATCCATGAAACCTTTTATCACTTTTCCTTTTTAGTTATAGTTTATGGAAAATATGTTATACATTGTAAGAACATCAACCACTCCGAAATACTGGATCGTGAATTGTGTTAAACGACAACATTTGTAACCTAACCAACAAAATGATGATAACGATGTAAAATGACTGGACCTTCAAAATCTTGCGCTTTCGACATCTCCCTCTAACTTTCTCATCTGTGAGGGTTCCTAATCTGTTACAATGCGTTCAATCCAACCCAACCAATCCACAACGCATGGGCCGTCTAACCCGACTGCACCGGACCATTTCAGGCGACGACGAGGACATCATCCGCTGCATCTGCGGCATACCGCGCGACGAGGGCCTCATGATCCAGTGCGAGCGCTGCCTCGTCTGGCAACACTGCGAGTGCGTCAAGGCCGACGCCTCCGCCAGCAGCTACCACTGCGAGCGGTGCGAACCGCGCGACGTCGACCGCGAGATACCCACCGAAGAGTTCACCGAGCACAACCACCGGTACTACCTGACGCTGCTGCGGGGGGAGCTGCAGCTGCGGCAGGGCGACACCGTCTATGTGTTGCGGGATATTCCGATAGAGGGCACGGACCGCAAGCACACGTACGATACGATCGGTAGGATTGACTATGCTGAGCTGGATATATTTCGGATTGAGAGGTTGTGGAAGGAGGAGGCTACGGGGAGGAGGATGGCCTATGGGCACCACTACTTGAGGCCGCACGAGACTTTCCATGAGCCTACCAGGAAGTGAGTGGTTTTTTAATCAACGACAATTTTTATACTTGAACGCGTGCAGTTGAATGCTTCGGGACCAATTTTTATATTTGAACGCATTCACTTGAATTATTTGGGACGATTTTCTATATTTGAACGCATGCAGTTGGAGTTTTTTGACAAATTTTTATATTTAAACGCTTGCAATTGAAGTTTTGATTGCCGATTATATTTAAACGCGTACGTTGAATTGCATTTTTTGGACGATTTTTTATATTTGAACGCCTGCATGTAATTATTTTGCTCAATTATTATATTTGATCGCCTGCAGTTGAATTGACATTTTGGACCAATTTTAATATTGAAATGTCTGCGTTTGAAATGAAATTTTCATTTTCAGCAGATGAATTGAATTTTTTGGTCCGATTTTCAAATTTGATCGCCTTTTGTTGAATTGAAATTATCTCGTTAGTTTTTATACTCGAACGCCTGCATTTGAAGTAAATTTTTTGACCCAATCTTTATGTTTGAACGTGTAAATTTGAATTTTTGCCAATTTTTATATTTGAACGCGTGAATATGAAGTTTGTGACGATTTTTAAATTTGAACGCGTGAATATGAACTTTGTGGCGATTTTCAAATTTGCACTCGTGAATATGAAATTTTGTGACGATTTTTAAATTTGAACGCGTGAGTATGAATTTTGTGGCGATTTTCAAATTTGAACGCGTGAATATGAAGTTTCGTGACAATTTTTAAATTTGAACTCGTGAATATGAAATTTTGTGACGATTTTCAAATTTGAACGCGTGAATATGAATTTTGTGGCGATTTTTAAATTTGAACACGTGAATATGAATTTTGTGTCGATTTTCAAATTTGAACGCGTGAATATGAATTTCGTGACGATTTTTAAATTTGCACTCGTGAATATGAAAACTTGTGACGATTTTTAAATTTGAACACGTGAATATGAATTTCGTGACGATTTTTAAATTTGCACTCGTGAATATGAAAACTTGTGATGATTTTTAAATTTGAACACGTGAATATGAATTTTGTGGCGATTTTCAAATTTGAACGCGTGAATATGAAATTTTGTGACGATTTTCAAATTTGAACGCGTGAATATGAATTTCGTGACGATTTTTAAATTTGCACTCGTGAATATGAAAACTTGTGATGATTTTTAAATTTGAACACGTGAATATGAATTTTGTGGCGATTTTCAAATTTGAACGCGTGAATATGAAATTTTGTGACGATTTTTAAATTTGAACACGTGAATATGAAGTTTCGTGACGATTTTTAAATTTGAACGCGTGAATATGACTGTGACGATTTTTAAATTTGAACGCGTGAATATGAATTTTGTGACGATTCTTAAATTTGAACGCGTGAATATGAATTTTTTTTGGCGATTTTCAAATTTGAACGCGTGAATATGAAGTTTCGTGGCGATTTTTAAATTTGAACGCGTGAATATGAATTTCGTGATGATTTTTAAATTTGAACGCGTGAATATGAATTTTGTGGCGATTTTTAAATTTGAACGCGTGAATATGAAGTTTCGTGACGATTTTTAAATTTCAACGCGTGAATATGAAATTTTGTGACGATTTTCAAATTTGAACGCGTGAATATGAATTTTATGGCGATTTTCAAATTTGAACGCGTAAATATGAAGTTTCGTGACGATTTTTAAATTTCAACGCGTGAATATGAATTTCGTGATGATTTTTAAATTTGAACGCGTGAATATGAATTTTTTGGCCAATTTTCACACTCAGACGCCCGGAGCACTCTCACCGCCACTTTTCACTCGCAGGTTCTTCCCCAACGAGGTGATGCGCGTGCCGCTTTACGAGGCCGTGCCCGTCGAGCTGATCGTGTCCCGGTGCTGGGTGATGGACGTCAACACCTTCTGCAAGGGCCGGCCCATCGGAGCCGCTGAGGAGCACGTCTACATCTGCGAGTACCGCGTCGACAAGGCTGCGAAGATGTTCAGCAAGGCATCGAGGAGCAAGTACCCGGTGTGCACCAAGTCGTTCGCGTTTGAGAAGTTCGAGACGCGGCTCAAGATATCCAGGTAGATTTTTTTTTTCGGTCAGTTTTTTTTTTAGGGTCACTTGGATTTTTTTCTTAGGTTACTCGCATTTTTTGCCGTCCACTTTGGATTTTATTCTTGTCTAGCTTAAAGTGTCTACTAACGGTGATTATCTGATTGTTGATGGATGGATCGGAGGAATTTGTGGATTAATTGAGCCGAAACCTAACCTGATCTTTACAAAATCTAGTAGAACTATCCCAACACCAATATGTCGCGATGTATACAGAGGATAATACAAATGGTACACTATTGTCAAATGAGATATTTTTTTATTATTCGGTGACTTGGATTTTTTTTGTCACTTGATTTTTTTTTTTGTGGTGACTCGAATTTTTTTTGACGTCCACTTTCGATTTTGTTCTAGCTTAGAGGGTCTACTGACGGTGATTATTTGGTTGTTGATGGATGGATCATAGAGATTTGTCGATTGATTTAGCTTGAAACTTCACCTGCTTTGTTCTAATATTAAGTACAAGTAACAAAGTCAATCTGTCCGAAGTATATACGTTTCAATAAATAATTATTATTGATGTATAATGACCTCATCAGGAAGAATGAAACACTATTCAATTACCTAATAAATGATCAGACTCTAAATTGCTCAACTTTAAATGTGATATAGCAGTATAGGTATAGAAAAAATTGTGATATTCAATAACATAAGTCAATAATATCACTCAATATAAGTACTCACAGTTTTTCGTCCTTTGAAAAACAATGTAATATCATATTCTCCGATTTATTTGAAGCTAATTTGCAATATTCATATACACAGTAATGATTACCAATAAGCATATCATTGTACCTGATTCACAATCCAGCTAATGGAGTTTTATACCTATGATCACATATTGTTTAATCTGTGCTGTGATAATCCTCGAAACCTTCATTACTTTTCCTTCTGAATTATAGTTCATGGAAAATATGTTATACATTGTAAGAACATAAACCCACCCAAAATACTGGATCGTGAATCGTGTAAAACAAGAACATTTGTAACATAACCAACAAAATGATGACAACGATGTAAACAAAACTCGATCAATATTTTAACGCCTGCGCATATCTATGACTGGACCTTTAAATTTTGCGCTTTCGACATCTCCCTCTAATTTTATTCGCTCTGTCTGACTGTCTCATCTGTAAAGTTTCCTAATCTGTGACAGAACTAGCAGTGGGTAAATACTATCACACAACTTTTTTTTATGCGTCAACCTGAAACTATTTTTTTCATTATTTCAGGACTTATTGTCCGCATGACGTTGACGAGGCGCTGATAAAGGGCGGCGGCGGCAGAAAAGCGAAGACTTCGGAGGACGCTAAGGGCGGCGGAAGGGCGGCTGGCAAGCAGAAGGAGGCGGTGGCGACGGCGCCAGCGTTGCCGCCCGTCGTTAGGGTGAGTTTTGGTCCGAGGTTTAGATATAGCGAGGATTTTTTCATTTTGGAGATCTCAATAAAAGTGAACGTGAAAGTATTCACAGATTTGAAATAACTTGATGAAAATAAAATTGTGACTTTTCCAAGAGATATTTCGTGAAGGAAAAAATATAATAAATTTTTGTGAAAACTGTGTGGAAGATCTTTATTTTGTGCAGCTTTTATGTAGTCTGAAGGACTTGATGAATTTCACCGTTCTAGAAATTTCCACCTATGCATTCGAACATTGAAAAACTGACGATTTCTGTGGGGTGAAACTTTCTTTCTGATTGAAATTTCTTGTATTATCGTAGGCAGAACCCAAGGTATCCAATTTTTGATTATCTTTCAAAATAAATCCGAAAACTGGTGGAAAATAAAATTTTGAAAATCACTCTGGTGAAAACCATGTGAAAGGACATCATTTTACGCAACTTTTGTCTGGTTTGAAAGACCGTTCTAGAAATTTTCACCTATGCATTCGAACATTAGAAAACGACGTTTACTTGGAGATGAAGCTTTCTTTATAATTGAAATTTCTTGTATTTTCGTAGGCACAACCCAAAAAGTATCCAGTGTTTCAATATCTTTCAAAATAACTGATGGAAAATAAATTTTCCAAGTGATATCTTGAGTAAGATGAAATATAATCAATTTTGGTAAAAACTATATGAAAGGTCTTCATTTCACACAACTTTCATCTCATTCAACCGACTTCATAAATACTATCGTTTCCAAGATATCACACGCTGTAAATTATAATCTCGGCTTCTCTGTAAATTTTCTCACATATTAAAATTATATTCATTTAAAGCGAAAAGATCTCTAAAAGTTTGGATTTTCTACAATAAGAGGTATAACATGCTGTCACAATTGACAAGTTCAGCCAGCTTTGAGAGAGAAAAAATATGTCTGCCCTAGTGTTGTCTTTGTCATCAAGATTGCAACTTGAAATAACGAAAATGATATAATTGCGACGCAAAAAAGAGAAGAATTCAACAATAATAAGCTAACAATGTTAACAAAATATTCTAAATAATCGGAATAACGAAAACAAACTACAAGAAAAACAAACCAATTATATACAGGTTATAAAAGTCTTCTTCTTTTTTACGTCTCAATCATAACATTTTCGTTATTTTGAGTTGCAATCTTGATGACTAAGACAACACTAGGGCAGATATATTTTTCTCTCTCAAAGCTGGCTGAACTTGTCAATCAATTTTTCATTCGAAATTGTTGAAAATTCAATGGCACAACCCGATTTTTTGCAGACTCCCAGCGAGCAGCGCTCTAGGCTGAACCGAATACTATTGAATCTCTTGAGCAAGATGCCCACCAAGCAGGCCCTCGACGTTTCCTACCTCCTGGAGGGGGGCCGCAGAAGGAAAAAGCCAGCGGAGCACTTAAACAAATGACTTCCGATGATTGATCAATCAATCGTTCGGGTGATATATTCAGATATTCTCTATTACGTTTCAGACAAAGCTGATCTACGATGATGTTGATGATGATTTTTTTTTTCGAGTTGTTCGTTCGAATATTTTACGGGGTGTTGCGGCGTCACGCTCTCAACCTGCTCTTTTTAATGTTTGTCGGTGCACCCTGTACATTGTTGGTTTTCTCACTTGATAATTTTAATGGCTAGTCATAGTACTGTTGATGATATTTTCATTGATTTTTTTTCTTCATTATTTATTTGTACAGAAAATGTTGCTTATATTTCCATGTTAGTAATCTCTTGGCTCGGTGAAAATTTTATTTTTTTTAATTAGTTTCGTGATTGGGTACAAATATTTTTGTTAATATATTCTTTTCTACAAAGTAATTGCTTGATGATCTTATAGTATGTAACTCAGTAATTCTATTTTATATGACGATGGTATTATTTTTCATCCCTGAAGTATCTCTATTTATCTTTAATTTATTTTGGTGAATCTATTTTAGATGTAGTTACTCTTGCCTGACTAAAATGAAAATTTAACACTATATGTTAATATCACAGTAGGATATACTTTTTATGAAAAATAAAATTGTTATATTTTCCAAGGTGCATTTTTTTTTTCTGCTGAAAAACTCATCTGCGTATCGGTAGTGATTTTCAAAAAACAACATTGGTGCAACAAGCAGCATCGAAATTATCGTTGATTTTCTTCCATCTCGAAATTTTTCAATTGATAATGTTGATTTTTCCAAAATGTGTGGATTTCAGAACCACAGTAATAATTCGCGACTTGTACAGTCGATTTTCGAATTTTGGATGTTTTTCTCTATTTTTTCGACAATTTCCAAGAATTGCGAACATGAATTTCGTGTTTATGTGACAAAGTAAAAACATTTCTGAAGAGTTACTCTTAGAGGAGAACGAGAAAGTAACATTTTGAGTCCTGGTAATAAGATAAAATTACATTAAATCAATCAATTGAACACCGCTCTAAAACCCTACAACTTAGCGGGACATTCAAACTAGACCATCATGCCGCTTCTTATGACGTCACAAGTTCTCTGATAGGCATATTCCTGTGTTGCCAGTTCCAACATTTTTCCTAACTCCTAAGGAAATGCTATTTAATTGACAAGTTCAGCCAGCTTTGAGAGAGAAAAAATATGTCTGCCCTAGTGTTGTCTTTGTCATCAAGATTGCAACTTGAAATAATGAAAGTATTATTATTGGGAGTCAAAAAAGAAGACTTACCTGCATATAATTGATTTGTTTTTCTTGTAGTTTGTTTTCATTATTCCGATTATTTAGAATATTTTGTAAGCATTGTTGAATTATGATTGTTGAATGATCCCAAACACATTATAAATGTGTTTTTAGATTTCTTCCCTTTTTTTACGTCCCAATATTAACATTTAGATTATTTAAAGTTGCAATCTTGACAACATGGACTTGGACAGACATATTTTTTCTCTCACAAAGCTGGCTGAACTTGTCAATTCAATCCCATGAATTAGGGAGAAATTGTTTCAGCATTTATCATATTGAAATAGAAACTTCGTGTTTGATTGCTATTTATTCAGTAAATAATCCTTTATTTCAAATGGGCATTTTGAATTACATGTATGTATCCTTGACTGCTCCATCATAAATTTTTCGGCCTACTCTTATTGTAGAAAAATATTATGAATAACGCTCGACAACACTGTAAAACGTCATTCTCTGACGCGCTCGGAGATAGTTCGTAACTTGTTACGTCACATCTCGGCACGCTTCCAACACTGTCCAAACAGAAACATCAATTTCGAAAAAAATACTGCAAAATATCGAAAAATCCCCAGCCCTGCCTGGAATCGACTTGAAATCCTCCCAAACCACCCATTTTCACCTGGGACAACCCAAAACCCCCTCCATCAAATCACTCCCAGTGACCACCCTGTCGCTCAGCACCACAATCCGCGCCCCCATCAAACTCTCCACCAGCTCGCAGGCAGCCGCCTCCGCGTAGGTAACACCCCCCACCACGTACACCAAAACCACCCTGGTCTGCAGAGGGCCACCCCTAACCGAAACCGGCCCGAGCGGCCCCAGCTTGGACCTCATCTCCTCGGCGGACACCCCTTCCAGCAGCATGCCCACCACCTGGGTCACCAGGGGCACGTAGCCACCGCCGTAGACGTAGCTGGCGCACGTGGGATGGTCCAGGTGGACGCCATCTGCGTCGGCGGGCACCTGCCGCAGGCTCTTGGCGATGGCGTGGAAGCTGCTGGTGGTGAACAAGCGCATTTTGCCGGCTTGTTCCGGGATGAAGCCGGCGCTGAGGAGGTTCTCGTAGGCGAAGCCGTACTTGAAGCCGAACTGGTGCAGGAACTTCCTCCAGAACACCTTGGTTTCGCTCTCGCTGAGGCAGCGGGTGAGCCCCAGGAGGCAGAAGAGCCTCAGGGCGACGTGTCTGTCGTTCTCGGTCGCTAAGAGTTCCTCTAGGAAACCTAGGTTGCCGGCCCGGTCGGCGTTCCTCATGATGTTCCGCTCCACCAGCTTCTGCCTCTCGTAACGGTGCCCCAGCTTGCTGATGATGCTCTCGGCGGCTAGCAGATGCTGTGTGATCAGCTTCTTCTTCACCCTGGTAGCTTGCAGCCTGGTCTGGATGTAGTGCTTGATCTCATCCAAGGCCATCTCCTTGGACTGCGTTGTCTCGCTCCTCAGCTGCTTGGTCAAATTGCTCAGCACTGAGGTAACTTCCGTGAAAAACCGGTTCTTAATGTCCCCGTAAATGTCATCCTGTCTGCTATCCAAGCTGAAGCTCACGGCTTGTTTCTGGGCCACAGGGTTGCACTTTTCATCCAGCCCCTCCACGGGCTGTTCTCTGTTCTCGCAGACCCCGCAATTCACCGGGTAAACTTCGGCGAGTAGGCCTGCGTAGGTGCCTGGGGTCAAAAGGGCGCTCGGGTAATCAACGGTTCTGTCCAAGACCACCAAGGCGCCGAAATCGCTGTCCAATCTATCACTTTCCCCCCTGTCTTCACACAGTTGGTCATACTGGGCCAACAGGGTGTTGGAGATTTGGCCCAGGGAGACAATTACCTTGGGTTTGCCAAATACCAGGCATAGTTGCCAGAGGATCTTGGACAGGCTGGGTAGGAAGGTTGTGTTCTGGTGGACAAAGAGGGAGCTGAAAATGTTGGGTATTTCCAGGCTGAGCAGAGCTGTGTCTAGGTGCAGGGGCATCCACTGGAAGGAGTGCAGTTTTATGGGGTCATGCAAGAGCCCCAGCTCTTCTAACTCGACCTCAAAGGTGTAGATGACTCTGGGGACAACCACTATGTGGAACTTGTTTTTTGTGGGGTTTTCTATGTCTACTTTGGAGCGTATCTGATCGACAACTTGTTTGAATATGGTTCTGTCGGCGTATATCATGTAAATAATCGTTCTAGAAAGGAAATCTGGCGGAACTGGTTCCAGTTTGAATATTTTATCAACCCCATTTGATCTAAAATGGGGAGGAATTAATAGAACGCGAGCAAATACCATGAGAATACTTACTTGAGCCACTTTACTCCACATACCCTTTCTAGAGGTTTTATCAGACTGGGTTCCAGAATGAGATATTTGGTGTTTGAGTTGATGTTTAGGATCTTGGATAACTGTGCTTTCGATATTTCTTGGAGAGATGTTAGTTTCTTTATAATGTCCATTTGAAATGTTTGTTTTGATGGAAAACGTCAAAAAACATAATTATAGGTTACTTTCGTCACTAGTCTTCTTCTCATCTTTCAGGTGAACTGCTGACACTGCTGTTGTTGGTTTCCTGATTCCTCAAAGGATAAAAAACAGAAGATTTGACACGGAGCAAACACATTCTGTGTTGTATATTCCGTGACTTCCGTGAGTATCGAAACGAAGTGCGGGAAAATTGACGCATGTCGAATTTTTAAATCTCAAATATTTCGAATTTTCCATATTAGTGATAGAAGTGAATTAATTTTTGGTGTTTATAAGTAAAAAACAAATGTTGTTGGTATGGTTATATTGCAAACCCCCCATTTCAAGAAGATCGGCTGAAGAATTGCGAGATTCACTGATGCAATGTGAAATCTTGTCGAATCGATAGTTGAAATTATGTCAGATATGTTCACAAAATAAGTGGGGGAGATTCAGAAGATGCGCTACTTTGTTATTTCGAATAGCCTCTGTCGCGAATAAAAATCCCACTGTTGAAATCATAATTTTCGATTAGAATCTAATCGAAGATTAGATTATTGTCGCAAGTGGCGCCATCTCTAGGAGAGCGATTAAACTGAAATTGCAACACTGAAAGTAGAGACAAAAAGAAAGAAAGAAAGAGTAGAGAAAGGTGTGAGGAAAGATTTTGGCTTGGCTTTGACAGCTTCAAGTCTGATTTAGATCAAGGAAGAAAAAATTATTGATTATGAAAAATCAACTCTACTTGCTTATAACTACTTCCTTGGTACCTATTTGTGAATTATCGAAAACATATACCAAGAAACTTTTATCAGCAATATTTTTCTAATTCAAAATGTTGGATACGCTACTGAACTTTGTCCTTTGTATCTCGGTAGATGAAAACAACTTGAAACGAAAATATCTCAATTGTATGTGATAACTGATGACAACATGTGTAACTGCAAAGTGTTTTCGAGAGGGGATCAATAATAATTCATAATAGGGGCCTCAATTTTCTATATTGATCAATTAATAATTAACGATAACAGCTCTCATGAGGACTTTCTATCGATGTGAATTCACGCAGGTGATTATTATTCGATTTTTATCACAGCTTCTGTCTGGACCGCTGGTACAAGGTATTTCACAGGCCCTATACGGGGGTGTGACGAAACTATTGCCAAATTGATACTGATATTTTGTCTAGACAATTAATTACGATATTCATATCTTTGTTCACTCGTTTGTTGCAAACTCGTATATTATCTTATTCAAAATTCATTGAGAAATCCTAAAAACAAATAATTTTTCTGATTTTACCAGGGGCGTCAAAAATATAAAAGAAAAAGTGATCATGCGATACTACTACGCCACTGGTGTCAACTGCTTTTCAAAATAAAGCACTAATAATTAAACATTCCTTCAAATTTAATTGGAGAATTATAAAATGTGTGAAAGTTATTAATGAAAAATACTTATCATTTTTCATATTTATACAACCTGTAACTGAGCGACTTTCGAGAAAAAATATATTCGAAACTTCCTATTTATTTCAACAGTGGAATCTTTCGTTTCAATTTGTGCCATTATAGTTTTAGAACATCCTGTATATCCTACGAACTATCTACTAGGTGATTCAAAAATAATAAAACAAAGAAAAAACGAGAAGATGAAAAAAACCTCTAAAACTTTTTTTAATGTATCAGAATAAGGTGTGGGACCCCGTAATCTACGCCACTGAGTGCTGCCATTGTATCATATTGTACTTATTACCTACCTGTGATTTTTCCAACTTTGAAACAACCTTATAAGATATATATTATACCTCTCGATATACCTACCCTCTACCCATAATAATAAAAGTCTCTATGTTTTTGTGAAAGAGCATTTTCAGGGAAAAATTTAGGTACAAATTTGTAGGTACTTTCTTCATATTTAAATTTGTCTATGATGTGCCCTTCAATTTATATAATAGGCAAGGAGGTACCCAGAGGAAAATTCAAGGGGGGTCAAAAGTAAATAATGCAATTAGGAAAATTAGGTATCCAATTTTATTAGGTAGGTACACTTAACAAATAATATAAACCCCGATATAAACTGTATAATATGATGCTAATGATGCTATTTGCATCACATTGAAAAATTGAACAATGTGAATCGGTGTACAGAGTGGTCCAAATTGGACATAATTTTTAGCAGAGAAAAATTTAACCTCGTGATGCTTAGAGCTCGATAGTAATCAGATACCTATATGCCGGAAACCGAACATCGATTAAGCTACAGGGTGGTTTTGAATTTTTTTCATTTTCAACCCATTACCTAGTTTTGGATTTTTTGTATCCTTTTTGAGGGGAATCTGTGACATTGGAGTTCTCAATCGAAAGTGTTCAGCTTGTAGGTACATGAAACTACCTGATTTTCAGCTTATTCCAGATAATCTTGCAGATTTCGGAGGGTTTTTGACCCCCTCCTGAGTTCTACCTGGATGGTAGCCACTTGCCACTGAATCACCTCGTAGGTATATAATCAAATTGCATGAGTTCAAATATTGGTCCGAGAACCCCAAAACGGACACCCATTTAATCAAACAATAATGGCATCAACTCGCCATTACTCGATCCGTCCATATCGATAATCGAAAAAAAAAAAACACTGATATTCCCATTGTGATTCACCTATACTATACATAAAGTCCGAGCTACAAACTACAAAACAAAACCTGCATAAGTAGGATCTCTAATAACTGGTAGGACGGACAAAGCTTTGTTCTGCTACGATGAAGCTTCGACCGGCTAGATTTTATCTCTTCACTCGTACATTTTTTCGGTCGGCTCTTATTTTTGCTGGTTTGCCCGCTGCGTACAGATCCAGCAAGCCATGTCGCGGCACCTCAACAGTCAACGTGGACTCGACGAGCGCTGTCAGCCGCTGCGAGCCGCGCGATTGGCCGCTGCCCCGCTCTCATTGGCCGCCAGCCAGCGCTCTCGCTTAGAGTGGGTGGGGCGCGATCCCGATTGGTCCGCGGTGGGAACAGCGCGCTCGGATTGGCCGCAGCGCATCGCAGTCAACGTGGACTGTGTGCACATCGCTCGGCATACTGGCAATCAGGGCGCCATATTTATGAGGGCGAAAGGGGTTGAGGGAAAACCGGGCGAGTGGAACAGGGACAGATTCTTCCACCCCTGTTTCGGCCGAAATGAGATGCTTTCTGCCAGGCAGCCATTTTGAGGGCAGTTTTTTTTTTTTTCGGTGTGCCGATTTTGGCCCCGCGGCTCGCTAATTGCGATCGAAGTAGGCCAATTAGAAGGTGACCCTGTTCGCGGGGCGATCTGTACGCGCTTCCGCTACCGGTTTTTCCTGGTGCTTTTCGCGGCGATCGCAGGGTGCTGTGTGTGTAGCGGTCGCGGATCGCGGCTTGGAGTGGGGGGGAACGCGGTACCCAAGCCGAGCATTGGTGGGGTGGGGGGTGAATTCGGGTTAGTCGTTGACGCAACGCGGTAGGGTGAGCATCGTCGTTGCACGTCCGTTTCGTTTCGTAGTCGTACGGGTGGTTGGTTTTGCGCTTCGGGTGGGTGCATTTTGTGGGTGGGTGTGAGAGTGCCTTCCTTGTGTGGTGGATTAGCTGGGGTCCGTAGGATGAGTCACTGACGTGGGATGTATCCGAGCGCAGGCATGAATGCTGCGGCTGCAGCTGCTGTAGCTGCGGCTAGGCACCCGGTAAGTTCTTCGGGGAAAAATGGTACGCAGCTGGTGGGTGCAAGAGATTAACGTGGTTAGCGGTTCTTCGGCAGACTAATTAGTCTCAATTGAAGTTTTTGCTAATTACTCGGCTAATTAGTCTTGCCAGCTGGTGCGAACTGTGCTCGGAACTGTGTTTCACAATCACCGTCAACCAAAATCTTATCAGGTCCCTAGCATCCTATAGAAAATTGTTTTCGGAATCTTGACAACTCGAGATTGAGTGATGACACTAGGTATAATTTAGGCAAATTCCAAATGTGTTTGGTAGGCGATTAATTAATCATGAATGAAAAAACCTCGAAATAGTAATTTACGTAACAAGTCCGGAAAATACTGTTTTTTTGGATGAGTGGACAAAATGGAAGTCTGCGAGTCCAAAAAAACTGTTTTCGGGCGTGTTGCGTACACAATTTTTTCGGCAACCGTGTAGAATAACAAATCAAAGAAACACATTTCTTTATTAGAACAAAATTTCGAACATTTCAATTCTTATTTATATTAATATTTATATTAAAATTAGAACAATTGTTAATATTGAATGGATTCAATTTGTTTGAAATGCTTGGTATATTTAAGTGCCTTTTGTTGAAGTCAGAACAAGAAGGTAAAGTTTCCGTTTCACATTGATTGTTTTCATCTGATAATTTTTGAATGTTAGCTAATTTTATGTCAGATAGCTGTCAGTCGTTATTTTGCTGCTATGGTAATGATCAACTGCATTTATCAAAACCATACTACCAAGATTTTTATATTTACAATGACAACAACGATGTGATTCTTCCCGGCCTAGTCCGGGAAGTACGTACTTCCCGGACTAGGCCGGAATAATGCCACTTTCTCAAAAAAAAATCGTCTGGAAAGTACGTACTTTCCGGACGGTTGCCGAAAAAGAACATTTGCGATCTGCATTCACAGTGTGAATCGTTGCATGGACTACGAACAGATATAATTCAATGTTCTGCGTGGTATTGGTCAGGAAAGTAGTTGTTTTCTGCTAGTAGTACACCAGACATTAATTTCAAATTATGTTTGATATTTTAATTGGATAGACTATTTTCTCTTTCAAAATTTTTTGTCCAATCCATGGCTTTTCCATTTTTCATGTATTACCTTAGTCGAGCTATCAGCCACTTCCAAGTTTAGTAACTTGGGAGATTTGTTTAAGGAGTGTTTCTTTCTTCTGCCGCATGATGTCGCCACTTCCAACTATCTCTTGGAACGCGGCTCAGTGCGGTTAAATAGACACGACAAAAATGCATTGGGACAGGCAACGCTTTGGGTGGAGATCTTACGGTCTCTACTCGGATAACTACCCTGCACTGATGAGGGCCAATAAGCCCGAAACCGGTCTGTAGGTTGTTAGGCGTGCCTGTCCCGATGTGAATTTGTCACGTCTTAGGAAGAAAGAAGAATTTGCGATCTGCATTCACAGTGTGAATCGTTGCATGGACTACGAACAGATATAATTCAATGTTCTGCGTGGTATTGGTCAGGAAAGTAGTTGTTTTCTGCTAGTAGTACACCAGACATTAATTTCAAATTATGTTTGATATTTTAATTGGATAGACTATTTTCTCTTTCAAAATTTTTTGTCCAATCCATGGCTTTTCCATTTTTCATGTATTACCTTAGTCGAGCTATCAGCCACTTCCAAGTTTAGTAACTTGGGAGATTTGTTTAAGGAGTGTTTCTTTCTTCTGCCGCATGATGTCGCCACTTCCAACTATCTCTTGGAACGCGGCTCAGTGCGGTTAAATAGACACGACAAAAATGCATTGGGACAGGCAACGCTTCGGGTGGAGATCTTACGGTCTCTACTCGGATAACTACCCTCATTTCAAACTATGTTTGATATTTTAATTGGATAGACTATTCTCTGTTTCAAAAATATTCATGAATACTTTTATGAATTGGTAGTTTCTGGAGATTCAAACACTTCTTGTATATCAATGGGGTGATTAAGATGATAATGAACCTATATCTTGGTAACGGTAGAAGATACAGATTTGGTTAAATGGGAGAAAAATTGTGCAATGTAAGGAGCTTTCATGTGGCTCTCGCAGAAATTTTTTATCTTCTTTCGTTTTCCATCAGATATTTGAAAAAATCTCAATTCGCAATTTCCATTATCATTCATTTCTGGAGTAATTTCAATGATTATCAAGAAATTATGTATGTATTCCTTCTTGTATGTATTTCCTTCTTGAAAGTTTGGTATACTTTCCTACCTATAGCGCACAAATAGGTAGTTAGTTTTATGGGCTTCCGAGTGGGCTTCAATGACAGCTTCTGAAGGTTCCTTCAGAAACTTTTGGTACCTATATACCAAGGACTTCTGATGCAGCACCTTCTGAAGGAAGGCGAGAAGAAAGGTTTGAAAAACTTACGTCGGAGTATTCTCACTTTGGTGCTTAGATTCTTAAAACTCTATAATGTTTTGATACCTAAGTGTTTTTAACCGCCAACTTAGTTGCAATGTTGCAAAGCAACCCTTGAGGCAACCCTCGTAAGTCAAGGACTTAGCAACCCAAAAGTTATTATCTTGTAGCTCCCACAAAAAAATGCAGCGTCGTATTAGTGAAATTTTCTGCAGAACGCTTTCCTATACCGATTGGTCGCCGGTTTTCGAGGACCACCCTGTAGTCGTGTTACTGCATGTCTATGTAGGTGACTCGCTGTTATAATTAAGCGAAATCATGTATCGCGTGTAAGCATAACATGTTCGCAACAAATTTATTCACAGCTCTTCGAGAATAATACCTGTGATGTGCTCGAGAACCCTAAGGAGAAGATTTCGCGATCAGGGCCGGACTTGCTCAATGTGCGCTCCCCGCTGTTAGGTATATCATATACGCGGGGATATTTTCGACTTGTTTTTGGAATTTTTTATGTCGGCTCTTATGATTTGACATGGGATTAAATGGAATTGTTATCTTTGTTGTTTATTTGAAGATTTCAGGTATGATTACCTATATTAAATTCATTGTTAATAAAGATATTTCGATAAATAAGTACTTACCTCTAGATAAGTGATAGGTACTCAGCCAGTGACAATAAAAACAAAGTATCCATTCTATTAAATTTTTATTGTAGGTAAGTAGATACTCTCAGATTTCAACATTTTCACCTCGATTTTCAATCACAACAATGCTGTTTTCCAAAGAAGACAATAATTTTGTCCCAAATTTTATTTTGGCATAATGTAGGTATGTTTGTCAGTAGCAAATTATTTTTTTTCCAAATGGTTTGGCGAGATGAAAAAAAAATGTTCCTGAGGTAGAGGTACGTTCCTCAGATAATATGAACTCGAATAGGAATGAATATTTTCACTACAAGTAAAAGCAGTGGCGTGTCTTTTCATTGTAGACGTTTCATAAAATATCTAGGGCAATTATACCAGTCATCATAAAAAAACTCGTAAAAAACCGTGAGAAACTCTTGAAACTTTAGCATCACCCTGTAGTTTATGAGTTGAGACCTTCAGGTTATGATGTGTTCATGTCAAGTCTTTTTCTCAAAATGAACTTAAGAATAATAATGAATGTTGTCATTCTATCCAAAAAAAACCTGTATCTCGCCCTGTATACAGGGTGACCCGAGGGATGACCAACTCGGTGACCAAAGAAAGAATAAAAAGCATTGAGTATCTTATTGGTGGTAAGAAATACGGATTTGGTTTCGTTCTCGGGATATTTTAAAAAATCAAATTTCGCAATTTTCGTTTCCATTTATATTTCTGATAACGAATTTTGAGTCCAACGTTTCGTTTTCGAGAAACCATCATCACAAAGTTTGGTTTCAGAAGATTTTTTTCCAGTAAGTATATCTTCAAATTGCTTGTTTATAGTTCTTACAGAAAGGTAGCTGAAAAGCTTTCACAATCTTTAACTATCCAGTTCATTCTTATCTTGACCACCCTATCTAGGTTATTACTAGTTAGTACGAGTTTTCATACAAGAACATTTCAATCAACAATTTCTCTATATAGGAATACCTATAAAATGTTTCGTATAAAATGTAGTTTATCGAATCCTCTAGGTTTTCCCCAGGGGTTTTCCACTGTCAGTTGCATGACCAACACCCTGTATTTCAAGTGTACCTCGGGAATTCAGTAGGAATCCCTATAGGAATTCTATGATTTAGCCGGATTTAGCGTTGAGCCAGCTTTGCTCCCCTTTATGGAAATAATTAGATAATAAAATATCGACAGGAAGGACCATATAAATCACGATATTGCTGAGAAACCCCCTTTTTTCTCGCCATATTTCCTCAAAGCTAGAACATCAAACGAGTCGTACAAGACAGGGTTCAAGAGTGTCCCTCGAAATAGGGCTCGGATTAGGGGAAATTGGGGTGGAGTCTCGAAGGGCCATTCAATTAGCTACACGAAGAAAAATAAACGTTCAAAATAAATTAAGCGAGGTTGGTTGGGTGGGAAGAATATTTCAGTTAACAACCTCGATAACAACACTTTTTTCTGTTTTCAACCTGAAAATTGAGATGCGATTTTGTTTAGTCAGGAAAACTCGAGGAAAATATGCGAAAATTTTTTAAACTTGTTCTGTTCATTTAAATCAATTACTACGTGGTGTCCGGACTATAATTTGCAAGTCTCTGTGTACACATTTTTCCACTCAATTGTTCGATATCGACCCGGATATCGGTCTTTTTCACTATAAACAAATCGATTATTGCGAGTGAATGAAATGCTTTATAGGTTATAGGTTTGTTATCATCAATGAAAAACCTCGTGAAAAACCAAATGAAAAAATGCGCTATCAATTAATCTAGTTTCGATTTCGATTGAGTTTTCATTGTTTTTTCCGAGTTTTTTTCTGTCTTTCTGTCAATTTCTGGCAGGGAAACTTTTTTCTCCTCGTATCGCAATGTCTCGAAAGCATTTTTCGAAATGATGGACCAATGTAAAATGTTTTAAAATTTGTTTACACGTGCCTAATTAATGATATCTCGATTGATGTCTGGCATTATTTCAGTACTGAGAAATGTATTTAATTGAATTTCTATCCCTACTTAAATGATTGTTCATACATTAACAAATCATCGAACCGACATCGAACAGAACAGAAATATGTAGCTGAATTCTCATTATCTCCAAAGACTCTATAATTAAAAATGTCTAGGTACCTACTGTAAAAATTTCGTGGACATTAAACTAAAGTAGAAGTTGACAAAATAAAATAAGTAATCTCGTAAGTAATTAATCGTTTCGTTATGGTGTAGGTTAATTTTTTCGTTTACAATTTGCGACACCCTATATGATATGCCCGTATGATTTTCCCATTTACTTCAACTCGCCAAGAACACTCAGTATAATAGACGATGACGATTACAATCTTGATGAGGGCTCTTTGTGTGTAACCTCGTATAAAAACCACCAGCTGTCCCTATATAGCTATTTCGGAGTTTGCAAAAGTTATCATTTTTATTGACATGATAATATGGGCCAGAAATCAATTGGTTGTTATAATTTTGCGATTATTAACGTCGACAAAGCCTGGTGAAAATTAAAATAACTTATAAAGACTCGCCTCGAGTCTCGCCTAAAGTTTTCATATATAATGCTGCAATACTGCTTAATTTGTTGATATAATTATATAATTGACTTGATAATTTATTAACCAACCAACAACTTGATCTATAATAAATAATGAAGGAATTCTAAGGAACTCCGAAAAATTCCAAAGATACTTAATTGACAAACAACATTAACATATTTGAATGTCAAGGACTGCAAAGAAATTTCTGTTGTTCAGAAGGCGTATATACTTCATAAAGTATCACCTGGTATATTTCACGAAACTAATTCAGTTTCCTCCATATTTTCCATTTTCCACGGATATTACGATCATCTTGAACCGGTCGCACATGAATTAAGCTATGAAATTATTTCTTGGCAAGGAAATTCACAACAACTGTAGAAACATAATTCGATGCGTATAATAAAGTAATTGTGTGTCGAGGAAAAGTAACAGTTGGTAATTTAATGGCAGTTGATTTACGACGTCTACTGAAATAGAATTCCTTATTGAAAACTCAAATCACCCCATCTGTGTGGGCTTTTCTACAACCACAGTATGTGTTTTTTCCGAAAGTTTTACTTAACTATCCTACAAACACGAATATTTTTTTTTTATTTTCGATGTCACTGTCTATTGCCATATTCTAGCTAGGTGATAATTGACAATTTCAGATGTGAATTACTGAATTCTTTTTGTTTGCACAAACGATTTCATTGATATTTGACGTCACACTTATCGAATATGAAAGTTGTTTTGAATTTCACTCAAAACAGGTGTGAAATTAAACGAAATAATACCTACTACCATCGCTACTACCCTCGCTACTACCTATATTATGATACAAGTTTTATTAGACGATATTTTGTCTTATAAAACGTGTGTCATGTAAAATTTTTTTTATTTTGCATTAAATCGAAGATTGAAAAAATTGATCGATAAATAACAAAAACATCTTCGATTGGTAACAATGATCAATGATGACATTGAAATATTTAAAATCTGACGCACAAGCGTAAAGCCCAGTTTACTGTTGAGCGATTTTGATTTTTGCGATACCAGCGGTGAAAAATTCAATGTAGTTATTGTTTTTATTGGTCAATTTAAATCAAATTACACTCTGAATTGAAATTTACCAATTAAAACATTGAGTTTTTACTGCTAGTAGCACCAAATCGAGGGGTAGTTCACTCTGTCCAATAGGTGTACACTCAGTGTCCAATCCGTCCAATCTTGGTCCATTCCGTCCAATCTCGGTCCATTCCGTCCAATCTCGGTCCATTCCGTCCAATCTCGGTCCATTCCGTCCAATCCTAGTCCATTTTGTCCAATCTTGGGTCAATATGTCCAATCTTAGAAAAATGTTCTCCATATCTTTCAATATTTCTATTGAATTGTTGACAAATGAATAGTATCAATTTCACTTTTGCATCGCGTCTTTCCATAAAAACACAAATCTTCACAAACGAATCTTCTTCATAATGTATGGAGTCGCCGCCCGCTTGTACTTGCCAGCATTTTTGGTACTCTTCAAAAAGAGCTAGTTCATAATTTTGTATAGGTACATGTATTACAAATTTGCGTCCCTAAAGAAACAGCTTTATATATAATGATGGGCCGATTGCTATAATTTCTTACATATTTATTACAGATCATTCACAAAATGTCGGTCGCCTAGGGCCTAGAGGCCTAGAGGATTAATACTCCTGAACATCGAATGATCCCTATAACGTGGACAGTCACAGAATCATTCACAAAACTTCTAACACATCTAATTAAAACAAGCGACGTTATTTTATTTACATTTTGATGGATCCAAAGAGGTTGGATATACTCAAACATCTCGAATCTTCAATTACATACTTGTATCGTGACGAAGACTCGGTGCCGGAATTCTCCACGAACCAGTACAAATATATTTTTGTAGTGGTCTTGCTGTTTTTGAATTGAAATGTTCGAGAAAACATTTCCAATATTTATATGACATTTATTAGAATACCATATGATTTTCTGAATTGATATATTGAATGAAGTATTTTATTTTTTGAGTTTTGAATTTATTACACCAGCTACGAGACCAGCTTCTATTACAAATTACAAAAATTTGAAACATAAATGTGTTAAGAAATGTGACAAACTCTCATTTATCGAGTTTCGAATGTATTACAGTGCCCCCACAAGCTTCTATTTTGAATTTTCAAATAGGTATGGGCGATTATGGGTTATTTTGATCACAAAAATTAGAAATCTGCAAATTGGTTTGTGTTATTTTGATCACCAAAATTGGAAATTTGCAATGGGACATAGTAATAAATTTTTTGAAGAGATTATTTTTATTCCTAAAAAATGTGACGAATTGTTTTTATCAAGTTTTGAATTTGAGTGCCCCACAATTTGAAAATTTCATTTGAAATAATGACAATTAATTTGAAGTTATTACCTGACTGCTAGGTGGATTAACTATGAGAATAAACTTTTGTAGTTTCATCTGTGTGAAGTGAGATGATCCCTGCTCGGATCCCTGCGATGAACCTTTATTTATAATATGATTTTGATTTTTCGTGTTCTCTCCAGAATTAACTTCACAGGTATATTCTCTTACTAACTTAATTTAATGTTTTCAGGTTATTGACATTTGGGTCTTTCATTTCGATAATCTAGTTCTCTTTTCAACCATTTTGAATATTTTTCATTATTTATATAGTTTTCAGCTCGGTTTTCAGTAAAACTCTTCTTTTCTAAGAATTCAAATCTTCATACCTATTTAGACATTAGAAGTACAAAACTCTACTTCAAGACTCCATACGATTATTTTAAATGTTTTGTCTGGAATATTAGATTCGGATTCAAATATATTCTCGAATTTGTTCAAACCTTATCATGATGACCATATGCACTGAATTCTAGGAATTCGAAACTATCATTTTGTTTGCTATTTACAACACAGAGAATTGTATCAATAAATCGAGTCGAGTGCGAATCTTACGAAAAATTCCCGTGATGGAGAATAATTCATGAATTAGTGATTAGTCTCATTCGATATCTCATCAAAACAAGTCGATTCTGGTCCATTTCCGTCGATTCTTGTCCAATCCTTGTCCATTATGTCCAATCATTGTCAATTCTGTCCAATAATTGTCCATTCTGTCCAATCCGTCCAATCCTGTCCAATCCCGGCCAATCCGTCCAATCCCGGCCAATCCCGTCCAATCCAGTCCAGTTATGTGAAATATCGTCCAATCTTGTCCAATCTGGTCCATTCCGTCCAATCCTGTCCAATCTCATCAAATGCAATCTTAGTGTACGTTTTTTGGTCGAGTGAACTACCCCTCGCACCAAATCCAAATCGCTCAGAAGTAAGCTGGGCCTAACTCTTCTGACTTCCATTTGACAGTTCGATTGTACCAACCTTCGAATAATAAAAAATGCGTATCGAGACAGAGGCTACTAAGATACGCATTTGCGTTTCATAATGACTTCATTATAGAACCAAAATAGAAAAATATACCTATTATGCTCGCTATTATGTGTAAAGAATTGTTTTTCAACGATCTTCATTTACCGAAAGAATTTTACAAATTGTCACCCGAATCTCGGTGTTCATACATAGTCGTGGGAAAACATGTATACATGGTGATATATGACCCCGATTACTTTGGTAATGTTTTTGGCAATATCTCGATCGGAAACGCTCACAGTAATGTAACTCATCCCGCTTTTCTCTCTTAACGGCTACAAATCCTATTAGAGAAAAAAGCATATATACAAGCTTAAAATATCAAGCCCCCATTGAGACAAGTTGACCATGACGTCAATCGTCTACCTGCTCTGGTCGAAATATCGTCCTTAGAAAAGAACCTCGTACATTATTTATACATCTGCTACTCGGGGGTCGTTTGCCCTAAAGGGCCCGAGGCTCCACGCTGTGCTCTGTTTAATTCCAGTAATTTTAGGGTGTCTAACACGCCATACCCTACACACAATTAGGCATCATCCCCCCTCGTAGGGGCATTGTCACGTGTGAGAGGGATATATTGAGTTTTTTTTCTTCATTGTTGATGGCCTCACTGGCAAGTGGGGCAAACTCGCGGTGTTCTTAAAGATTTTTTTTGTGGCCCCCCCGGTATAATTGCTGGAAGAGGCTGTTGAGACGTCATCAATTCGAATAAGAATGATATGTTTAGAAGGCGACAAGTTAACATGGTCGTTCAAATTTCATAAATGTAGGTAAATACAATTTAGATTTAGTGTGTGTTGAAATTATAAATCCCATTATGCCTAATAGATTATTTTACATCATGTTTACATCTGAAATTTTCCGTGAATTATCGTACATTCTCAACATTTGCTTGGCAAATCAAAATAAAATACAATATTTGTACAAATTTTTAAAACAAATATACGATATGCTCATCAAACAAGATGTTCAAACAGAAATATCAAATACTAGGCACCTCGGTTTAGGTTATTTTCATTATAATGTTTGAATAGGCTGAGAGATGTGGGAAGTAATATATACTGGGTAGTCTAAGAAGCGAGTTCCGATGCTTTACAATTACAAGTGAGTTTACAATGCAACTGAAATTCTACCTTATCGATGCGTTGCAAGCGAGGTTGCAAAATGTTGCAAACCTGTCAATGATTTTCAGTTACATCGTCAGATTCAGATGCTCTTCTGAAATATCAACAATCGTTCCTCCATTAGCAGTCTCTTCGAGATTAACCCGCCAAGTTCAGTCTTCACACCCTTTCGTGGTCACTTTAGAGATCTGCAGAACGTCCTTTTCCAAATACTCGTTCATCCAACGAACATCGAGAATTTGGAACTCATTGCCTAGGGAGGTGTTCCCCGAGGCATACGATCTCCAGAAATTTAAGAAAAACACCAATTCCTACCTTCTTTCCCTTGGTTCTCACGATGTTCTCTGAACATTACAGGTTAACCCTGTTCGTGAGAACCAGAACATAAAAAAACCTTGCAATTATTTATAATTAGCAATTTTTACCGAGGTTTCAACAGCAGTTATCCACCAATGGCTATATATTTCAACTTAGAATTATCAGTTGAAGCTTGCAGTTATTCAAATTGATGATTGTTAATTGCATTAATATATTTCCTCGACATACAAGATCAAGTTATTTGAACCATTTTCAGTTGTAACATGGTCAAACATGGTCATGGCTATGATGATTTTCAGCTTGAATATCAGTTGAAACCAGTAAGTTATCATCTTCGACTATTGGAATTATTGGCAATTATTTTTTAAAGTATCAGTTCAACTTGCAATTGTTGCCCGTTTCAAATAGCAATCGATTACTTGCAGATAAGTTTCAACAACTGAATCATCAGTTTAAACTACCAGTTTATTCCCAATTTTCAAGTTGCCCAAGCTCTGTTGACTGAGCACACTTTGCCTCAACTGAGTCTTTCAGAGGTCACACCCTGTACACGATTTCCGAGTAATTGGGAAATAAATCGTTTCGATACAACACTGAATTGTATCACCCATAATGAAGTATTACCCGAGGTATTACCACACTAAAAAAAGAATTGTTTAGATGTGGTTGCTGCGGTGGAAGCGTAATTTTTGATAAATCCTTGCGCTCCACGGTTTGCGGTCACAGCAGTTGCCAGTGGCGTATCTAAAATCGGGAGAAACGATGATGAAATATGGAAAAATGAATCATTCTTCGCCCGGCAAAGCCACACCACCCTGTATACGAAACACTTTCGCCGCGAGGCGTTCCGCCCATCGCCTATTCATGGAAATCTGGGCTATTACGATGCGAGCGCGGCCATTCGGTAGTCGACGATAGTGTGAAACGAGGTGTATTTCCCTGGCCCGACGGAGCGTGACTAATTCGGCACTTATTTTCCTTTGCGATATCGTTTACATGATGGCATTCGTTTGTTTGGGACCGTGACGATTCCATTGTTTGTGTGCTCGTCTGTCGAAAAATGGGAAATACAATTCGCATCAGGTGGTGTTTGAGGATTTTGGACCAACGAACGAATGGACAAACGAACAAATAAATAGATGCATGAATGAACAAACGAATGGATAAACGAAGAAATCGACAGTAGAAGATAGAATATACAGATGCACGAATGGACGAACTGATCAATGTACGAACAGACGGATTGATGAATGAATAGATGCATGAACGAACGAACGAATGGAGTATCGAACGAATAAATAGATGCATGAATGAACAAACGAATGGACAAACGAAGAAATCGACAGACAAATACATGCACGAATGGACAAACTGATCAATGTACGAACAGAAGGATGAATGAACCAAATAATGAATAGACTAACCTCGAGATGAACGGACGAATGAATAAATGAACGAACGAATGGACACACGAACGAATGTAAGAACAGAGAGGAGGGACGGATGCTTGAATGAATTAATCGAACGATTGTAGCGATGGACGTACAAATACATAGACGAATGGACTAACGAATAAATCTCGGAATAAATAGTAATACGAATGTACGAACGGACGAAGACACATGCACGAGTGGACATACTTATTAATGCACGAACGGACTGGGATGGATGCAAGAACGAACAGACAAATGGACTAACGAATAAGTGGACAAATGAACAAATGGATAAGAACAGACCTCGGAACAGACGAACGAACAGATGGAAGAAGAAATAAATGAATGGACTAGCGAACGAATAAATAGATGCATGGATGAACAAACGAATGGACAAACAAACAAATCGACAGACAAAGTCATGCACGAATGGACAAACTGATCAATGTACGAACAGACGGATTGATAAATGAATAGATGCATGAACGAACGAACGAATGGAGCAACGAATGAATAAATAGATGCATCGATGAACAAACAAATGGACAAACGAACGAACAAATAGATGCATGAACAAACGAATGGACAAACGAACAAATCGACAGACAAAGTCATGCACGAATGGACAAACTGATCAATGTACGAACAGTCGGATGGATGAATGAATAGATGCATGAACGAATAGACAAACGAACGCATACATAGATGCATGAATGAAAAAACGAATGGACAAACGAACCAATCGACAGATGAAGCCAGATGCACGAATGGACAAACTGATCAATGTACGAACAGACGGATTGATAAATGAATAGATGCATGAATGAACGAACGAATGGAGCAACGAACGAATAAATAGATGCATCGATGAACAAACGAATGGGCAAACAAACAAATCGACAGACAAATACATGCACGAATGGACAAACTGATCAATGTACGAACAGTCGGATGGATGAATGAATAGATGCATGAACGAATAGACAAACGAACGCATAAATAGATGCATGAATGAAAAAACGAATGGACAAACGAACCAATCGACAGATGAAGCCAGATGCACGAATGGACAAACTGATCAATGTACGAACAGACGGATTGATAAATGAATAGATGCATGAATGAACGAACGAATGGAGCAACGAACGAATAAATAGATGCATCGATGAACAAACGAATGGGCAAACAAACAAATCGACAGACAAATACATGCACGAATGGACAAACTGATCAATGTACGAACAGTCGGATGGATGAATGAATAGATGCATGAACGAATAGACAAACGAACGCATAAATAGATGCATGAATGAAAAAACGAATGAACAAACGAACCAATCGACAGATGAAGCCAGATGCACGAATGGACAAACTGATCAATGTACGAACAGACGGATTGATAAATGAATAGATGCATGAATGAACGAACGAATGGAGCAACGAACGAATAAATAGATGCATCGATGAACAAACGAATGGGCAAACAAACAAATCGACAGACAAATACATGCACGAATGGACAAACTGATCAATGTACGAACAGACGGATGAATGAACCAAATAATGAATAGACTAACCTCGATATGAACGGACGAATGAATAGATGAACGAACGAATGGACACATGAATGAATGGACAAACGAACGAATGTAAGAACAGAGAGGATGGACATCCGTCCCTTGAATGAAATAATCGAACAATTGTAGCGATGGACGTACAAATACATAGACGAATAGACTAACGAATAAATCTAGGAAAAAATAGTTATACGAATGTACGAACGGACGAAGACACATGCACGAGTGGACATACTTATCAACGCGCGAACGAACAGGGATATGGATGCAAGAACGAACAGACAAATGGACTAACGAATAAATGGACAAATGAACAAATGGATGAGAACAGACGAACGAACAAATGGAAGAACAAATAAATGAATGGACTAGCGAACGAATGAATATACGAATTAAAGAACGAGTGTATGGACGAACGAATGGGCAAACAGTTTGATGAATAGGCGACTAGATTAAAGAATAATTGAACGAATTGATGTACGAATGAATGCATGGACGAACATGGATAGATGGATGAATTGACAAACGTACGAATGAATAGACGAATGGACTAGATAATGAACGAACGAATGGACGAACAAAAGAATGAATAAATGGATGAATTTGGACTGACGAATGAATGAATGAATGAAAGAACGAATAGGCGAACGAACGAATGTTCTGACGAACAGGGACATACGAACGAATGGAAAATCGAACTAATATACGAACTCGGTATTTAAGCGCATTTTGAGCTGGAAACTCCCTCGAGTATCCAAAAAGGTCGTGCAGTTTGATAGCTGATGGTAATCGCGTGTTCCAAGCCTACCAGCAACACCCATGCCGCGAATGCATAATCGACAATTTTTTTCAGCCACGCCGGCTTTGTGTGGGTTATTTATCTTCGAATATTATCTTGTCACGCTCGAGCTTTTCGAACGGTTAATTCCTGCCTTTCCAGCTCCATTCAGCCGCGGCCGCCATGAATTTTTTATTAAAGGATGTTTGCCAGGCCGTTATTCTCGCATTTAACTTTTGAATTAATCTTTATTCCATGAAAACGGCTGCTTATACATATTAAACGAGGTTTCATTGTGTTTTTGTGTGGAAGGGACGGAGATAATGAAAGTGGATGACGATGTCTAAGCTTGCTTCTATGTGCTTCTTTTTCTTACAAAAAGTCATCATTCATTTATTCCTCGAAAAGTGAGGAATCAACATAAAAACAATTAGGGCTTTCTGGTTCTACAGGCGTATTGTTATATTTCTATTCCCTATCAGTTTTGGATATTTCGAACATGCCTAGTATTCGGTGAGTTTTTTTTTTCCGTCGATGAGAACAAGCTAATTGGTAGATAAAAACATATGAAATGGCTCATTAATGTATTGTAAAGTATAACTGATGCGTTTAAATTATTCACGAGCGTTGCGTAATGAGACTCGTTTATGCTTTATCATATAATATAAAATGAACTCTGATATGAATGATAAAGCTAATGACGATATAATGGTCACACATTATATTCGACAGCCTCAAGTGAACAAATGAGTTTAATGATATTGTTACGATATATCTACTTGGGTTCGTGAATTTAAAACAAAAAATTGAACAATTTATTTCACTAAACACTCGGAATACAACTCAATTAACACTTAAGTAGTTAAATCACAAAGATATTCGCTTTAGGAATGTGAATGTTTACAATACTAGCTTTCTTTCTAAACTCAACTCTTTCCAAACTAAAACTGACTGTCCGTGCCTCTGCACTCCTTTTATATACTCATTATAGCAAGATCTTCAAATACCGTTCATTTTCGAGAATCTGCCACGATTATGAGTCATCGACTATTGTCCTCTGATTGGTTCGTCGGCGAGCGATGTTATCGCGAGGCCAAAAAATCACGGCCATGCAGTCACGCTGACAAAGCTAACAATATTATTTTGTTCCTAATGTGAAATCGGAAGAAATGTATCCTTAGATTTCAGATTTTTCAGAAATACTAGATACAAACAGCTGGATATAATTCCACAAATCTTGGTGGATCGAAAAACTCTCGGTAAAACTTCTCGAATCCAGAGAAAAAATGTAAATTTTCATTGAATCCATTTGAAACACATCCAATCCAACATAAATTTGGATGAATGAACTATCAATTTCTTGGTCGAATTAAATGGAACCTGCTCGGGAACCTGTCAATTAGTTACAAATATTCAATAGCTTGCCGATTCTTCCTATTAGAAACACCTACATCAAACAATGATAACCATTCAGCCATTTTGGAGTCGCCATCTTGAATTTTTCTTGTTCGACGAAAAACCCCAATATATTATGCACGTTCATCTCATAAACCTCTTAACCTCGTCATGAACTTTATAAAGGCAACGCATAGGGATTGAGCCATCATTTATCATAAATTTTCTCACATAATTTCAGTCAAAATGATGTTTTTTTTTTTCTCGTCTGTGAGTTGGGACAGTGTGCGGTATTGCGACCCCGGACCCGTGGTCTGGCCCTACCGACTGCGCCACCCTATAATGACGACCAAACAAATAGGGCTACGGCTCATGGCCCGGAAGTTGGGGCTGCGGTTTCCACAGGTCCGGCGGTTGGCGGTTGCCGTCACCGCCGCCCTGTGGGAAAAGGGGGGGGGGAGCATTAATTACCCCAGAAATCCCGAGGGTCGTCTTGGTTCTTCGAGGATAGACCGAGGTCTGACGCTCTCTCCGAGATTCATCGGGACTTGACAGGGGATTATCTGGATTGGGGATTCCACCCTGGCTGGACATAAATTCAGTGTGACGTCACCATTGCTATTTCTCAGGTCATCATCAGCTTTTAGTGACTTTGTAACTGACAATTTGAAGGAAGAATCTTGCTAGCTGAATTTGACCTACTTCTAATCGTCCGATTGATTCGAAATTTGGCGTGTTTTCAGAGAAAATACAACAAGATGGCGGCTCCAAAATGGTGGACGGCTTTTTGATTATGGTCCGATTTGATTCAGAATTGGTATGTGGGGGTTCTTCGGGTCGGAGATTACGAATTCATTGTCAGAATTGAAAAATCAATGATGGCGGCTTCAAAATGGCGGCCATCTTTTGTGGTTATGAATCGATTTGATTCAAAATTGGTATCTGGGGGTTTTCGGGGTCGGAGATTATGATTCTTCTGGCAGAATTGGAAAATTCAAGATGGCGGACGGGTCCTTTTTGGAAGCACTGATTTCACTAATTGATGTGGAGTTTTGCAAAAAGCATGATGGCTAAAAACCAGGAAAACCTGATGAGGCTCCAAATTCGCATATTTTCTGTGGTTTTTCAAATTGACACCCGTTCTGATCACCTTGAGTTGTGACAGCCTGTTAATTTCCCTCCTTCCAAATGATCATCATAATTTCAGATTCGCTCGACGCGGCTCATGGCTTCGATCAATAAACAGAAGCTCAGAATCACTCCGAATATATATGTATAAAGTCAACAGTCCGACGTTATTGCTTTACCAACCATAAAATTGATTATTTCCACAGACAACCAGCTCCGTAAAAGGCATTATTTATGTGAGGCGAGTTAGAAAACGTTCACCGAGAGGCGAGGAGGAAACCATTTACATACAATGGCGGTTGGCGTATTGCGTTGCGTGTCTAACCAGTCAATTTTTTTTTCTGGCGATTTCCCATCATGGTTCGTCATTTTCCACATGAACAACATTGTCTCGGTACAGATTAGAGAACCAGATAATGGAAATGATCAAGAGGAGCCCACGTTACTAATGGTTGAACCCCCTGTATAACATTGCCATCACAATCGAACACAATAATAATTGTGAGCGAAAACGGTGGGTTGAGATGAAATCCGCTGCTACGAGATATTCCAGTAATTATGTTTGGCCGGTAATTGGTGTCGGTTCGGTCAGTAATTACGTGGCTGTTTGTTTACGGTCACGCTGACCGTTTTCCAAACGCTGTTTTACATTATATGATGCAGTCAGCGATATAAAGCACCACTGCGTGTTTTTCCCGATACAATGGCGTCGCGTGAAAGGTTTTTTTTTGCAATTTCAAACAAAGTAAAAAATGTTACCAAAATCATTCCCTTCAATTGCCTATATTGTCGAGTAATTACTTTCACATCCTTCTAATTCCTTGCAATTCCTTGAATTTATCGATATATTCATCGATTTGTGTTATGATATCGATAATGATACATCAGGAAACAAATATTCCGTTCGGTAATCTCGTTGTGTAATATTCGAGGGGTTGACCACATGGGAATTCCAGGGTCATTCCTTTCTTTTTTACGCCAGAAAAAATAAGAAATTTGTGTGTTTTATTGCTGAAAACACCAAGAAAATCTGATAAATTCTCACTAAAAATGTTCAAATTATGTTAAAATTATTTTAGAAAAAACAATTTCTGCTGACTTTGTGAATTTGTAACTTTAGTAGTTTGTATATGAAGGCTATATTTTAAAATTATTTTGAAATGGACAGGATGTTTCAAAAAATTGGGGCATATCAATGTTAATTACTCGGTTAATTACGAGGTTAATTATCTTGTTTCTTTTGGAACACCCTATATTTTATTGCTTTTTCAGATTCTGTCTGGAAATCTGATTTTATTATCATACTTGGGGTCTAGCTGGAACGATTACAGAAATATAGGGTGTGAAAAATTGAGATTTTTCAACTTAGGGAATATTTTGTGTCGGACCTATTCATTATTGATCAAAACGACTAACATGTCCCTATCTTGACTTTTTATTCGCCATCAATTATTTATATTCGAATGAAAAAAATACAGGGTGGTTCATAATTTTAAACCCCCCATATGTGATTCAGTTAATATATAATAAGATAGTATAGGTCAAGAGGATAGGGACATGTAAGCCGTTTTGACCGAGGTTTTGACCATTAATGAATAGTTCTGACACAAAAAATTTATAAAGCTGAAGAATCTTGATTTTCCAAACCATATATCTCCTCCCTAGACCCCAAGTGTGATATAAATCGATTAAATAAGCTTTTCAGGGAGAATATAAAAATAAAACCAAATACATGGACTTCCATAAGAAACAATATAACTTTTATATGGCACAATTTTTGGGAAATCCTGTATATTTCGAAATACTTTTTTCTGAATAAAAATGTTTTTCTTGGATTCAGATCAAAGGAGGGAATCAAATAGAAAAATACCATCAGATGATATATTCTGTTTCCAACGAGGTTTTCGATATAATACAATACAGCCTATAGCCTCACTGATGACAAATTTCGAAATTTTGATATCAATATAATATAATATTCGGTATTATTCAGATTCTGCTCGAGATTCTGTAATATTTAGTGACATCACTCTGGAGCTAAGTCTGAAGTTTATCTTGAACTCAGAAATCCTCTCGGGAATCCCGAATGATTTTGTGTGTGATGTTCCTAAATATTTCATATTTCACATGATTTCCCCGTAATTCCATCGTTATTTGTTCAAATCTCGGTTCAAATTGACATATTTCTTCCCGAGGAATTCCGGGGAATTCCAGGGGAATTCCGGCTTATAGGAATTCCAGTGTACACATTTTCTCGTAGTGGTCAACCCCTCGGTAATATTGATTAGACTAAACGACTGTATAACCTCGTGTACATCCTTATATATCGATTGATAATACTGTTATTCAGTCTTGTGAGACTCTGTATAATATTTCCTCAATTCACTCTCATGAGTTGAAGACAGGGTTCTCGTGATATTAGTCGATTGAGAGTCTGTCGTTTTGTAGCATGTCGCAACTACTCGCATCGTTAAATGTAAGGACGCCACATTTCTCGATATACATTTCTCGTCTTTGGTAATCCCTGCGAGAAATAAAAAAAATCCGTTGCACAACCAACAGCTCGTTCACTCGACCGACCAGAATTCTTTTCTTGTACGTACACACCTACTGTTCATTCGACCTTGTTTCGTACTTTTTACTCGACTTCTTCCTTTTCAGCGTGGTTGGTCTGAGAGTGTTCGTTCGTGTGGAATGGACGAGGAATAATCGACAGTCGGCTCCTTTTGTCAGCTAGTTCTAGGTGTTGTTATCTACTATTACCGAGACTATTATTGAAAATCAGACTTTCGATAGACAGAAACCTCGAATAATTTCAGTAACTCTTCAAGTATTCTAACGATTCTCACTCCTGGTCACTCTAAAACACTTTTAGTCACCTCCGAACACTTCTATCCACTCTCAAACACTTCCAGTAACTCTCCAGAACACTTCTAACACTCTAAAACACTCTGAAACACTCCTAACCACTCTGAAACACTGCTTACCACTCTGAAACACTCCTAACCACTCTCAGACAATTCTAACAACTTTAAAACAATTCTGGTTAGTTATCCTTCAAGGATTCTATGGATGATCAAAGACTTCCAGTGACTTCCAAACACTTCTGATCACTCTCAAACACTTTCAGTAACTCCGAATTACTTCTGGTCACTCTAAAACACTTCTATCAATTCTCGAACACTTCTAGTCAATCTAAAACACTTCTAACACTCTAAAACACTCCTAACCACTCTGAAACACTCCTAACCACTCTGAAACACTCCTAACCACTCTCAAACACGCCTAACCACTCTCAGACAATTCTAACAACTTTAAAACAATTCTGGTTAGTTATCCTTCAAGGATTCTATGGATTCTCAAAGATTTCCAGTGATTTCCAAACACTTCTGGTAACTCTCAAACACATTCAGTAACTCCGAATTACTTCTGGTCACTCTAAAACACTTCTATCAATTCTCGAACACTTCTAGTCAATCTAAAACACTTCCAATCAATCTAAAACACTTCTAACACTCTAAAACACTCGTAACCACTCTGAAACACGCCTAACCACTCTCAGACAATTCTAACAACTTTAAAACAATTCTGGTTAGTTATCCTTCAAGGATTCTATGGATGATCAAAGACTTCCAGTGACTTCCAAACACTTCTGATCACTCTCAAACACTTTCAGTAACTCCAAATTACTTCTGGTCACTCTAAAACACTTCAATCAATTCTCGAACAGTTCTAGTCACTCTCAAACACTCCCTGGTCACTCTCAACGACTTTCAATGATTCTCAAACAGTTCTGGTTACTTTCAAACACTTCTAGTGACGATCAAATACTCTTAGTGACTAAGAGACTTCAAACTTTCAGTGACTTTTAAGAACCACTCTCAAACACTTGCACAAGGACTCCTGAAGACTTTCTGAATGTCCATGTAGCTTGCAATGCTTTCCCAAGAACTTCTAGTGAATCTCGATCCTCGAACACTACCTATATGTTTCCTTCAGGCAACGCTGTCAATTGGAGTTTCGCTCAGACGTTGGGTCGAGGCATCTCCCCATCTCACAACAAATGCTGTTAATTTAACACGACGACTAGTTTATGTTATGCATGAAAGGACAGAGGCGAGCCTAGATGACAATCACTACAAGGTAATTATGTGTATACAATCGACCACTTCCCGAGCTGCTAATAGCTTATGAACGCTGCCATTATCGTCATCGATAGGATATTCCGTAATTATTGCAAACATACACGTACATGCTGATGTTGTGGATGAAGACGTTAGATTGATGATTTGAAAGCATTAGCTAGATATTATCTACTCATGGTTGAATACTTTTATCCAGATTCCAGTGACTTCCGAACACTCCCTGACAATCAATTCTAGTCATTCTCAAACACTTCTAGAATACCTCCAACCACTCTAAAACACTCCTAACTACTCTCAAACAAGCCTAGTTAATTAGCATTGAAGTATTATTGAAGACTGACAGTAATTTTCAAACATTTCTAGTAATTATCAAAGACTTCTAGTCCTTCTCGAACATTTTATAGTCACTCTCAAACACTTCTAGTCGCTCTCAAATACGTTCAATCATTATCAAAGACTTTCAGTGATTCTCGAACACTTCTATACTAATTCTCAAAGTATACTATATAGTGACTCTCAAACTTCTAGTCATTCTGGAACTCTTCCAGTCCCTCGCAAACTCTTTTAGTTTCTCTCAAACAGTTGCAGACACTCTAAAAGAATTTCAGTGACTCTCAAACACTCCTCGTCACTCTTTAGAATGAAAAAAGCTTGATAGTAAACGACAACAGCCAACATATCTGCATGCAAATATATGAAACCACTCTTGAAATTTTCAAACTTCCCAAACACAATCCCATCAGTTGAGTGAAAGTGAAGATCGTAATTTAGTCTTCAGGAAAGATAACATCGATACTGATTTAGCATCTTGACAAGACGTCCATTAGGATCCCTGCGAGACACTCAACCAAATTGGTTGCCTACCTACCTCTGGAATGCGGTCTGGCCTGTCCCTGAAAATGATGCTCACTGTTATATGCAATATGCATTCGGATTAACACTCAAGTTCTGCCTGGGGTAATCTTATTAAAATTTCATTAAGCTAATGAACAGCTCGGTTTACTACGAGGAGGATGATTCTGGTATAATATATAGTGTGCTTAAATTGGAGTGAGAATTGATAGCCTGTTAGTTTGTCTGGCTAGCCTAGTGGTTACTGATACGCTTGACAGTTTCGTTGATGATTTCACTCATTGTTTCGCTACACAGTGAGAGAAGAATACACCAGCTAACACCATCTGGTGTCATCTGAGGTCCTGATTACAACCTCCATTAAGCTAGCAGAACCACGTTGGATTTTTGGAGTTTTTATTCAGCCATAATTTAAGGCAAATTCAAGGCTAATTTATTACCCTATTGCCGAGTTTTTTGCTCTTCGTTTCATACGAAAAATCTTGGGTTCTGCTAGCTTAACGTTAAGCTGGCAAAACCACTTCTACTACATGAAGTTTTCGAAGGATCTGATTACATCATAATTTAAGGCTCATTTAAGGCTCCAATTCTAGCCTAATGCCGATTTTCTTGTTCTCCGTTTTTTTTTAAAAACCGTGGGTTTTGCTAGCTTAACCGTTAAGTTAGCAAAACCAAACATAAAAGAAATAGTTCATGAAAAATCTTAACACACCATAATTTAAGGCCCATTTAAGGCTCACATTGTAGCCTATTGCCGAATTTTTCGCTCTTTGTTTTTGGAACAAAAATACAGGCCTTGGTTTAGGGGAACTGAAATTCAGGCTAACATTCCTAAACATAAATAAATCTACGATTTGATGCTAATTTCAACAAAATCGGACCAGAATTAAAAAAGTTACATTGTGATCAATTCTGGACGGTTTTTTTTCATTGAGTGTATTTCGAATCATCGAAAACGCCCGGAAATCTAGATTGAGCTCTAAATACCAACTCGTGAGTGACAACCAATCACAAGCGAAATTATATTTTATTTCTGTCAGATTCATCTTGGCTATACGCAATATGCCTTAGGTATATGTCGTTTTTATTTTGATGACATTCTTTTGAAACAACTTCTGTCTTAAAGGCTATCCGGCCATTTACGTTCTTCAAGCGATTGTCACAACAAATCATAACGACATTCTGCGCAGTTGTCATATTCGATTGGGTGGATTAAGGACTTTTAGGAATGTTCAATATTATTCTCTTCCTGATTTGAACGAATATAATTTCCTCATTTAGTAAACGATATGCGATATTATGATTGTGTTTATAATTATTTTGTTTTTTAGCTAGAATGAGAGCCTTCATTTTCCATAAACTTCATATTTTATGTTTGGTTTTGGGCTCGAATAAGAGCTCGAAATGAGCCTCAAATTATGGTATATTCAGATTTTTTATAAATATTGTCCTTAATGTTCGATTCATTTAGCTCACACACCTGAACCGAAGTCCGATTTTTTGTTCCAAACACAAAGAGCAAAAAATTCGGCAATATGCTACAATGAGAGCCTTAAATGGGCCTTAAATTATGGTGTGTTAAGATTTTTCATAAACTATTTCTTTTATGTTTGGTTTTGCCAGCTTAACGTTAAGCTAGCAGAACCCAAGATTTTTCGTATAAAACGGAGAGCAAGAAAATCGGCATCAGGCAAGGATTAGAGCCTTGAATGAGCCTTAAATTATGGTATATTCAGTTTTTCCATAAACATTGTCCTTAATGTTCGATTCATTTAGCTCAGACACTTGCATACCTGAACCAAAGTCCGATTTTTTGTTCCAGAAACAAAGAGCAAAAAATTCGGCAATATGCTACAATGAGAGCCTTAAATGGGCCTTAAATTATGGTGTGTTAAGATTTTTCATAAACTATTTCTTTTATGTTTGGTTTTGCCAGCTTAACGTTAAGCTAGCAGAACCCAAGATTTTTCGTATAAAACGAAGAGCAAAAAATTCGGCAATAGGGTAATAAATTAGCCTTGAATCAGCCTTAAATTATGGCTGAATGAAAACTCCAAAAATCCAAGGTGGTTCTGCTAGCTTAATGGAGGTCTGATTACATTAGTGTCAATAAACACTGGCATAGTGAAAAAATGGATTAGCCATAATTTGGAAAAAAATTTTGAGAGAAAAATAGTCTATCCAATTAAAAATATCAAACATAGTTTTAAATGAATGTCTGGTAGACTACGAGCAGAAAACAACTACTTTCCTGGTAATTACCACGCAGAACATTGAATTATATCTGTTCGTAGTCCATGCAACGATTCACACTGTGAATGCAGATCGCAAATGTTTCTTTCTTCCTAAGACGTGACAAATTCACATCGAGACAGGCACGCCTAACAACCTACAGACCGGTTTCGGGCTTATTGGCCCTCATCAGTGCAGGGTAGTTATCCGAGTAGAGACCGTGAGATCTCAACTCGAAGCGTTGCCTGTCCCAATGCATTTTTGTCGCGTCTATTTGACCGCACCGAGCCGCGTTCCAACAGACAATTGAAAGTGGCGACATCATGCGGCAGAAGAAAGAAACACTCCAGAACCGAATCTCCCAAGTTTTACAGAACTTGGAAGTGGCTGAGAGCTCGACTAAGCTCAATAAATGAAAAAATGGATTAGCCATAAATTGGAAAAAATTTTTGAGAGAAAAATAGTCTATCCAATTAAAAATATCAAACATAGTATTCACCATTATAGGTGTTATGTGACCTTTCCCATAGGTGTTTTTGATATTCAAACCTAGTTGTGAGTAACACTAGGAGTGGTTCGGATTCCCCTACGAGTTGTAGGTCCCGATCAGGTTTGAACTTGTGGGAGGTCCGAGCGGGGGTCTGTTCTAAAGTTTGAAGCAAAGTTTGTTATACAAACAAGCTCTTAAAAGATGTGCAGCTATTTTAAATCACAGAAGACCTAGAAAGAAAAATCTTAAAAACCCCGAAAAGGTGCGATGCAAAAACTTGTTTTTATCTCGCTGGCCAGTCCATCACATCAAATCTCATCAGTGCTCGCGAAATAATTCAACAAAACATCTGTGTCTCAACCGAGACCGCGTATATTTATAGCCCGAACTGTTATTTCTAGTCGAAAATAATCGCTGTGTAAGTGGATACTTACATCCAATCATTAGTGAAGCATAAAAAATACATTGACGAAGTGAACCAACTTTACGAGCGCGAGTTTGTCCATGTGGGAGACTGTAATATGCTTCAACACATGCAGAGATGTCAAGATCCGTTCCAGAATGGTGACGTTCAGGGTTGGCTGCTTGGTACCGTGTCAAAATGTCCTTTCATGGTAGTATTTCATTTATATTTCAGCGTTCGCAGCTTCAATCCTGCAAACTTGCCACACTTTCCTTGTCAAACCCGAGACCTGCCGAACTTCCCTCTATCAGAATTAGGTGATTTTGCACTTATCGTGTGATTTCTTTGAGCATTTTTGTTTGTACCTCTGTATTTTGACTTCAGGAGTCCGAATTTGCTAATTAATTCGTGAACATCATAATATCTCTACTCTTTGAAAGGTGAAATTTCTAACTTTGGCATGGATTATCTCGAAAAGAAGATGTATGTTCACGATTTCATTATCAAGTTCAGATTCCTGGGGTCAAAATACCTACATAGGAACAAATAAAAATTTTCACTAAAAAATAGATCGCATGATAAGTGCAAAATTATTCAGAATTATTTTTCCTCGAGTTTTTCCTTATGAACGGTTATGTTCAGGTACACAATTTGTCATCACGATTACTCCGAACCAGAATCATTTTACTCTCGATTTTACTAGTATTTCAAACAATTTTACTATTTCTAATTATTTCGAACCATTCCACGATTATTTAAGATAATTTCACTCAGTTTTTACACGCATTCAGAACCTTTTCACGAATGTTTTGAACCATTTAAAACGATTTTATTTTACTATTTCTAATTATTTCGAACCATTCCACGATTATTTAAGATAATTTCACTCGGTTTTTACACGCATTCAGAACTTTTTCACGAATGTTTTGAACCATTTAAAACGATTTTATTTTACTATTTCTAATTATTTCGAACCATTCCACGATTATTTAAGATAATTTCACTCGGTTTTTACACGCATTCAGAACCTTTTCACGAATGTTTTGAACCATTTAAAACGATTTTATTTTACTATTTCTAATTATTTCGAACCATTCCACGATTATTTAAGATAATTTCACTCGGTTTTTACACGCATTCAGAACCTTTTCACGAATGTTTTGGACCATTTAAAACGATTTAAAACCACTCATAACCATTACACAACTATTTGAGATAGTTTTACACAAGCATTTGATAATTTTTCACTCGATTTTTCACTAGTTATTTGAATTTCGAACCATTTCAAATAGTTTTCATCTATTTGCACTTTGAACAACTTCGCTTTCATTATGGACATGTCACATAATATAATCGAAATCGTTTCATGGCTATTTGGAACCATTTTACGAGAATTTCAAACCATTTAACAAGCATTTAGAATCATTTCACTATCATGTTGAAACCATTTAAACCTAACCTAACCATTTCACAAGCGTATATCGATTCATTTTGCAAGCATGTCAAACCATTTTAAAATCCATCTCGATTGCAAGCATTTCAAGATCGTGGAAGTGGAATTCTTTGCAATCCATTCCAAAAGAAATTAATGTTTGGTGTGCCTAATTTTGTGAGCTATGGCGCAAAGTCTCGTATAGCGTTAAAACCCGTAATTTAATTTGCTAATTCAACACGCTTTATGCGAAATAGACTGGCGAGAAAGTTGAAAAAAAAATGTGGTCAGTCCAATTAAGCATAATATATTTTACTGGTGAGATTAAGTCCCAGCGGGTACCTACATAATTATATTCTACTGCCTCGGCAGATAACTAACTCAACTGGTTAAAATACCAATATTTGTAATTATCCATCTTGGAGAATCATATGCGATTTGATTAACTTTAACATGTTGATTTGTTGTACATCTAGTAGGTGAGTCATTAAGAAAACTAAACATGTGCCTATAGTCGTAATTATCAGAAAATGTTCGATGCATGGGCTAATGATTTATTCAGATTAAAGAACTCGTACACAATTTCCTGAACACCTGTTCAGAATTAAGAATGAGGTTATTTATGCCATATTTCCTGCTTGCTATAGTCGTTGTGAAAGATAAAAGCAGTGACCAGCGTTGTTCCTGAAGGATATGAAAATATTTTCGATTTCTCAAAAACTAGCTTTCTATTTGAAAAAATATTGCCGAATCATGAAAACACACACACAATATTTTCTTCAAAGGTCAGTTAGACTTAGGCCCAGATTCATAGAGCCTTTGCTGCCCTTGATCTTATTATGAATTTTGAAGATATACAATTGAAGAACACAAAAAAAATGTTCCAGAAAGGTTCTCTTGTCACGTTTACTATACATTTGAAAATTAGGAACCCGCTCTGGAACTCGAAAATTCAACTGCATGAATTTCATGAAGTAAAAAACTCATGTTTAGCAAAAATTAAATAAATAAGTATACAGTTCGAGTTTGTAACCTAAAATGAATTCTCTGAGTCCTGGTCTTTTGGCAAACTAACACATACTTACGAATCTCCACAAGAAAGGGATAATGTAACCGCAGAGAACATTATTTTCGTGATATTCTTGTTAGATAATTTTTCCAAACAATAAAAACATACTTTTTCTTATTTTACTACTCCTCGAGACAGACGCGTTACTATTTCTGAGATATTTGACTACGCCTCTGATACCGCATTTAGGAATAAATTTTATTAAGTACGCCCATGAACTCGGGTTTCCATTTTTCGAATAAAAGAAAATAAATGTGGATTATAGAAATTTCTAGGTATTGTGAGGCATTAGCAGGTAACGAATGGGAATTACAAATAGGTATTGTGAGGAATTAGACATTGTCAGGAAATGAATGGGTTATGAAGGAAACAAACCGAGAATAGTAATTTACGTAACAAGTCCGGAAAATACTGTTTTTTTGGATGAGTTGACAAAATTCTAGGACGAGCGTAGCGAGTCCTGGAAGTCTGCGAGTCCAAAAAAACTGTTTTCGGGCGTGTTGCGTACACAATTTTTTCGGCAACCGTGTAGAATAACAAATCAAAGAAACACATTTCTTTATTAGAACAAAATTTCGAACATTTCAATTCTTATTTATATTAATATTTATATTAAAATTAGAACAATTGTTAATATTGAATGGATTCACTTTGTTTGAAATGCTTGGTATATTTAAGTGCCTTTTGTTGAAGTCAGAACAAGAAGGTAAAGTTTCCGTTTCACATTGATTGTTTTCATCTGATAATTTTTGAATGTTAGCTAATTTTATGTCAGATAGCTGTCAGTCGTTATTTTGCTGCTATGGTAATGATCAAATGCATTTATCAAAACCATACTACCAAGATTTTCATATTTAGAATGACAACTACAATGTGATTCTTCCCGGCCGGAAAAATGCCACTTTATCAAAAAAAAATCGTCTAGAAAGTACGTACTTTCCGGACGGTTGCCGAAAATAGTAATTTACGTTACAAGTCCGGAAAATACTGTTTTTTTGGATGAGTGGACAAAATTCTAGGACGAGCGTAGCGAGTCCTTGAAGTCTGCGAGTCCAAAAAAACTGTTTTCGGGCGTGTTGCGTACACAATTTTTTCGACAACCGTGTAGAATAACAAATCAAAGAAACACATTTCTTTCAAAAATTGAAATGTTAGCTAATTTTATTTCAGATAGCTGTCAGTCGTTATTTTGCTGCTATGGTAATGATCAACTGCATTTATCAAAACCATACTACCAAGATTTTCATATTTACAATGACAACAACGATGATGTGATTCTTCCCGGCCTAGTCCGGGAAGTACGTACTTCCCGGACTAGGCCGGAAAAATGCCACTTTCTCAAAAAAAAAACGTCTGGAAAGTACGTACTTTCCGGACGGTTGCCGAAAAATGATTTTTTTCGTACACTGTGGTTAGAAGCCCTCAATAATTTTCTATTAAAATACGTCGTGGTTATCTCGATCGATAAAGTGGCCGATGAAAATGGGCATTCAAGATAAATATCATGAGAGTGGATTGATAATGAATGTTTATTATCGCTGCTACTTACTTATTCATAACCATTCGACGGATAATGGACAAACCGAGGTAATTTTATGCTGAATGTTTGAATACAATTCGAATGTGAATTATGCAGGGCGTTCATTATATACAATATGTAAATAATTTTATCAACAATTCGATGTCAATTTTCAAACAATGAATATTGAATGATTCCGCTTCGTGGCATTCATTTTATTGCATTTATTAACGGGATGTTCTATTATTTGAATAATAGGATCTCCATCATCCCATCAATATTTACTAGTCTACGTTCGAATATTAATAAATTCAGATTTCGAAGGATTGAATTTCAACTTTGAATCATTTCGATGCAATTATCAAAACAATCAGTGTTTTACATGAATGTGGAAACAAATATTTTTTAATCATAAGTAGTTCGTTATTTTCGGTTATTTTACATCGATGTTGAATTTTCTTTTTTTTTCAGGGTCCACCACAGCCAGGTCAGCCTTTCAAGTTTACTGTGGGGGAATCTTGTGATAGGATTAAAGAAGAGTTTAGTTTTTTGCAAGCGCAATATCATAAGTAAGTATACAAGAGCCTGTTATAGAATATCACCATGCATTCATAATTTTTCATTCGATTTAACTAGATAAGAGACTTTGAGATAATCAATAGGAACCTCTGAAGATGTTGTACAATGCCGTTCGTCTTTTCGTATTTGGCAGGAAATTAAAAAAAAATGCTGTAAAAAATTCAATGTGAGAAAAAACAATAATATTTTTGTGAGATTCGCAAGCTATTTCTATTGTATATTCAAAGAAAATTTTAAATCCAAAAGAGGTCAATCCGTCGAGTAATCCGTATACTGTTTATTTTTCATGAAGGTTCGTTTATCTACACAATTTTGGTTTTAATTTTTTATTGCATCAAGAAATGCATTCAATTTTTGACATAACAAGAACTCAAAATTTTTTCAAAGTTGATTTTGTGGCAGAATTCAGATTTCTAAACCTCCCTGTATTTGTTTCATGACATGTAATTTAGCCGTTTTGACCAATGATGAATAGCTCGACCGAGGTTTGGACACAAAAATTTGATAGTTGAAAAATATCGATTTTTCACACCCCCTCATTCCTGTAATTCTTTCAGTATATTGATATATTTACCACGATTACATGGCACACCCTGTTTAATAAATTTTGTTGAAGAAAATGCACTTCTAAAAATATTAATCGACGTTATTCATTACCGATTTTTTTCAATTTGACTGATACCGAGACTGATACACTCTGTATACTTATAAGCCGAACAACTTGTTCCATACAGGGTGTTCCATGAATTCACCGACGAACTTCAACTTCAACCCTGAAGTGTCTAATTGCTGTTTCTTTTGTTTCAGTTTAAAGTTAGAATGTGAAAAATTGGCTAGTGAAAAGATAGAAATCCAAAGGCATTATGTGATGGTGAGTGAAAATTCATGTTATTTTTATCCTAGTATTTATTAGCGATCCATATTTCAATTGAACGATTAGAGATAAGCTCCTATGAAACATATTTTTCACTTGTAATTCCGAACCCAGTGGCGTAGTCAAAATATTGTTGATTCTCCATTAAATGACATACTTTTAAAATTTTATTTCCATGCATATAACTTTTCAATTGATGAAGAGATTTCGAAATACTTTTTGACAGACCATTTCGAAACCTTGTGAATTAAGTGTAAATATATGTATTTTTTTTTCAGATTAATGATATTAGAAAATAATAATTTTTTGGTCTGGTAGACTTTTTAAGTGTGTGACAATGATTTATACTCGGATCGGTCCTACCTACAGTAATTGAATTCATATGAACCCAGAGTTGATGTGATAAAGCAGGGTTGTATTATTTGACATTTATTTTGAATATTTGTCCCATATTCGTATTTTTTAGTTATAAGTTAACACCCGCTAAATCACCACAGGGTGTCCTTTAAGTACCAACTTTCTGTCAGTTTGCCCCTCAACTTACACATGTTGAATATGCGAACAAACATATTGGGCAAACTGGAAGTCCCATCCGAACGAGGTTTAAGGAACATTTAGCATATTCTCAAAGTTCTACAGGTCAGGCATAGCCATGGCCTATATATAAACAAACAATCGCGATCAATTATTCTCGACGGTTGGAACCAATCAATCAGTCGTCGTTTTTTTTTTTTTGGCGAACGCAAACTGATGCTGGCTTCAAAATTCGTGAATCGAGACCCAATAAAAAGTAACTCGATAGCATTCGATCCCATTCTGGACCGGTGGTCCGTGATAATATCTCTGATGCGAATGGTTTTTATTGAATATCTTTTATTAGGGGAGGTAGTGTATATTTTCGGAAGGAATTTTATACGGAATAAATTTCAATTTTGATACTGATCAAGTATCTATTAAATTCTTGAATTCATTTCAGCATTTTCAATTAGCCATACTGACGCTTCAATGTGAAATCACAAACCCACGGACGAATATCTGACCATTTCTGAGTATTTACCGAGGTATTTACATACCATTTCTGATCTAAGAAATGTTTGATTCATAGAGGACTTCAAAAAACTGGTAGTCTACAGTGACCATACATTTTGGCATCAAATATCCATAGCTGCAATTGTATCTGTATCAAAAGAAATACCAAAAGACATGCCGGATTTTTGTATTTGGCGGGAAATTTTGGAAAATTAAAATTCATGTCTCAAAACACACTATTTGAAGAAAAATCGAAAGATATTATGTCGAAATTTTGATGTTCATTGCTACGTTTTATGAAAAAATTAGCTGATGGATAATAAAAATCAATTTCTTTCCATGAAAAAATTTAATTTTGCAAAAACAACATTTCTGGCATCAAACCCCGCATAAAAATTTTTTCCATAATATTTTGTGCAAATTCGCTATAGCTGTGAATTTGTCATATTGAATAGACGAACGACACTGATGTTGAGTTTTTTCCCTGTGGTTTCTACTGAATCAGAAGCGATTACATCGAAACGATGTTCGTCAAAGTTTATTCACAAAAAAAATGTCCCATGTCGCGCGTACTTTCTGTCGGTCACTGTATAAATCAAAGACATTAGAAAGTCGTTGTCTTAGCAACCGTCTACCGTATTCATTTCCCCATGTTCAATCCGACTCTGGACCGTTCCAGCCTCTCGTTTAACATTCCAACTACCATAAGAAATCGAAAGAACGAGGATCGTCAGACATTTTGTTCTGATACTTCGGAATCCATTTAGCTAATAGCTATTATAAATTCTTGGGATAGCAGCGACAATGACCGCGGGCTAGCCGACATAGCATCGTATCGAATACGTTATTTATTAACGTGTAATTATATTCGCTTATTATAGTAATTGACGTGTAGAAACTACATTCAATTTGAGTATTTATGCCTCTCACCATATTTAATTATAAATAAATAAGTATTACTTTTTTGTAATTAGCTGTGTTTCCTGTGGTTGTAAAAACGATCGAAAATTAAAAAATGGAAAAGCCATAAATTGGACAACAATTTTAGAAAGAGAAATTAGTCTATCCAATTAGAATATCAAACATAGTTTGAAATGAATGTCTGGTAGACTACGCCGCATGGTGTCGCCACTTCCAATTGTCTGTTGGAACGCGGCTCAGTGCGGTCAAATAAACGCGACGAAGGTGCATTGGGACAGGCAACGCTTCGAGTGGAGATCTTACGGTCTCTACTCGGATAACTACCCTGCACTGATGAGGGCCAATAAGCCCGAAACCGGTCTGTAGGTTGTTAGGCGTGCCTGTCCCGATGTGAATTTGTCACGTCTTAGGAAGAAAGAAACATTTGCGATCTGCATTCACAGTGTGAATCGTTGCATGGATTACGAGCAGATATAATTCAATTTTCTGCGTGGTATTTACCAGGAAAGTAGTTGTTTTCTGCTCGTAGTCTACCAGACATTCATTTCAAACTATGTTTGATATTCTAATTGGATAGACTAATTTCTCTTTCTAAAATTGTTTTCCAATTTATGGCTTTTCCATTTTTCATTTATTAGCTTAGTCGAGCTATAAGCCACTTCCAAGTTCTGTGATTTGGGAGATTTAGTTCTGGAGTGTTTCTTTCTTCTGCCGCATGGTGTCGCCACTTCCAATTGTCTGTTGGAACGCGGCTCAGTGCGGTCAAATAAACGCGACGAAGGTGCATTGGGACAGGCAACGCTTCGAGTGGAGATCTTACGGTCTCTACTCGGATAACTACCCTGCACTGATGAGGGCCAATAAGCCCGAAACCGGTCTGTAGGTTGTTAGGCGTGCCTGTCCCGATGTGAATTTGTCACGTCTTAGGAAGAAAGAAACATTTGCGATCTGCATTCACAGTGTGAATCGTTGCATGGATTACGAGCAGATATAATTCAATTTTCTGCGTGGTATTTACCAGGAAAGTAGTTGTTTTCTGCTCGTAGTCTACCAGACATTCATTTCAAACTATGTTTGATATTCTAATTGGATAGACTAATTTCTCTTTCTAAAATTGTTTTCCAATTTATGGCTTTTCCATTTTTCATTTATTAGCTTAGTCGAGCTATAAGCCACTTCCAAGTTCTGTGATTTGGGAGATTTAGTTCTGGAGTGTTTCTTTCTTCTGCCGCATGGTGTCGCCACTTCCAATTGTCTGTTGGAACGCGGCTCAGTGCAGTCAAATAAACGCGACGAAGGTGCATTGGGACAGGCAACGCTTCGAGTGGAGATCTTACGGTCTCTACTCGGATAACTACCCTGCACTGATGAGGGCCAATAAGCCCGAAACCGGTCTGTAGGTTGTTAGGTGTGCCTGTCCCGATGTGAATTTGTCACGTCTTAGGAAGAAAGAAACATTTGCGATCTGCATTCACAGTGTGAATCGTTGCATGGATTACGAGCAGATATAATTCAATGTTCTGCGTGGTATTTACCAGGAAAGTAGTTGTTTTCTGCTCGTAGTCTACCAGACATTCATTTCAAACTATGTTTGATATTCTAATTGGATAGACTAATTTCTCTTTCTATGATCGAAAATTAGTTTATTAAACTCTCAGCATATACTGGGTGATCTGGCTTGATCCTCAGTTACTTATCTCCAACTGCTGCTTGTCCAAAATATATTCAACGCAAGTAACTCAGCATATAATAAACGAAATTTAGTTCTTGTTCAAGTATCTACCGATTCAATTGATTTTTTTCAATAACCGCTTAACAAAGTATAGCTTTTGACGCTTGCGGAATTTCATTTAGTGGTAGCAAATATCTTTGGTGGTAGTATTTGCGCTCGTGAGCGAAAATATTGAAAAAACTAACGCCTCCACCATAGGTGTATTTTTGAAAACGAAGTAATATTCTCTTGCATGATTGAAAGTAGTGACTGTGAACTATCCAAGGCACCTCCTCATGTAGCAAAAAGAGCAAAAATCTAGTCAAAAATCTGAACCTCCTACCAGAGAAATCGAGGACAAGTATGAATTATGATAATTATGAAATGCTTGAATGTTCAAGATATCTTAATATCATATATATGTATGCTCAAAAAACATAATTTCGTTGAATATGAATCAAAAATAGATAATATTTACTGGAAATAGTAATTTACGTAACAAGTCCGGAAAATACTGTTTTTTTGGATGAGTGGACAAAATTCTAGGACGAGCGTAGCGAGTCCTGGAAGTCTGCGAGTCCAAAAAAACTGTTTTCGGGCGTGTTGCGTACACAATTTTTTCGGCAACCGTGTAGAATAACAAATCAAAGAAACACATTTCTTTATTAGAACAAAATTTCGAACATTTCAATTCTTATTTATATTAAAATTAGAACAATTGTTAATATTGAATGGATTCAATTTGTTTGAAATGCTTGGTATATTTAAGTGCCTTTTGTTGAAGTCAGAACAAGAAGGTAAAGTTTCCGTTTCACATTGATTGTTTTCATCTGATAATTTTTGAATGTTAGCTAATTTTATGTCAGATAGCTGTCAGTCGTTATTTTGCTGCTATGGTAATGATCAACTGCATTTATCAAAACCATACTACCAAGATTTTCATATTTACAATGACAACAACGATGTGATTCTTCCCGGACTAGGTCGGAAAAATGCCACTTTCTCAAAAAAAAAATCGTCTGGAAAGTACGTACTTTCTGGACGGTTGCCGAAAAAGGTAAATTGCGTGTCTAAATAGGTACCACAAATAGTTATTGCCTTGTTTGTCAACTGCATTTTTGACTTTTTCGAATCGCACTGTATACCTTGAAGTGTAAGATTCTGAATGATTTGGACATTTCCAAAGTCGAGTAGGTTTTTGTTCAAAATTATTGACAGGTATGAAATATCACTTTTGGTGAGAGAAAGAGATGAATGGACGCAATAAAAGATGAAAGAGTGCTGAAGATAAAGAAAGGAGGAGAAAAGTACCATCTAAAAACTGTCTGTAGACCTCGCTATGGACACATGTTTGTGTAATATCAAACTTTTCACGCGCATTGATATGATATTAGTATTCGTGTCGTGTTTCTTTGAATTCGAAAACTCATATGGCAGGTTTCTTGTATACAAGAAATTGGTCGTCGGTTATAAATAAACGTATCGGAATAGGATCGTCTACCTTTATGGTGACAATATAAAACGAGAAAAGTATCCGAGAGAATCAGAAATCTTTCAACAATGTACAAGGCTACCTCTCGACCTTACTTTATTTGGTACCCATAATATTTGCTTTTGTCATTGCAAACTGCCTTCATTACACAAAGTTTCTACAGTGTTTCTACATTATTATCTTTCCATAACTTTTCAAGTGATCCCTGTAGGTAGGGTGCAAAACCCTGTAGGTAATATGGAGCGCATGATAATGAGATATTCGCGAATTCCCATAAATCGCTTTTGGTGGGAAATATACAGCAAAATATAATAGGTATTAACAGCAATTCCACGGTTAATTGTATAATTTGTTTGTTTACAAGTGCGTTTTATCGATTTTGTTGTTGCATTTCATTTCCACATGAACAATGAATTATTGCCCGTAGTGTGCTCGATCTCGATCCCATATTATGATGTAACTAAACTTTAATCACCATCAGTTCGATTGAAATTATGGTGAATGAGATTATTGGAAGTATTTTTTCACGATTCAATTCATATGAAAATGCCTTTGATTTGGTGGTTTTCATTGATCCCCTACTCAAACAATTAGTTTGCTTGAATTTCGTACACAATATTAATTAGTGCAGTGGAATTTAAAATTGCCGTTCAAATGTGGCTATTTAAACAACGATCACATCTATACACAATTAGCCAAATTGCTCTCTTCATCAAACAAACTTGAAGTGTGCTAAATGTTCCTTGAACCTTGCTCCAATAGATCCCCAAGTCTGACCTCAATTACTACATCAATTAGGGCTATTTCGGGAGCCCAAATTTTATAAATCCTCCATAAAAATTATCCTGGTTTTCTCTTTGTTTCAGTATTACGAAATGTCCTACGGGTTGAACGTCGAAATGCATAAACAGGTAAGCCAAATAGTCAACAAACAAGCAGTCTGAATCTTTATTCATGAAGGCCCTAATCCTTGCCTCGGCTTCCGTAGCCACGTTCACGTCTAGTCGGGATAATCTCATTATTATTTTTAATGGAAAACCAGCCACGGCCTACACGAAAACCAACTTTGTGGGTCAATCAAATTAAAGCGATCATGTCGAAAGAGACTGGCGTTCAGTAGAGCGTATTGATTGCTGCTCTAGCGCGGTAAAGTCTTGCTTAGCCCCCTAACGTCATAACTTGGCAATAATAAACTGGCCTAAAAAATCTCACCTCCATTAAGCTAGCAGAACCACCTTGGATTTTTGGACTTTTTATTCAGCCATAATTTAAGGCTAATTTATTACCCTATTGCCGAATTTTTTGCTCTTCGTTTAACAAGAAAAATCTTGGGTGCTGCTAGCTTAACGTTAAGCTGGCAAAACCACTTCTACTACAAAAAGTTTTCGAAGGATCTGATTACATCATAATTTAAGGCTCATTTAAGGCTCCAATCCTAGCCTAATGCCGATTTTCTTGCTCTCCGTTTAAAAAAAAACGTGGGTTTTGCTAGCTTAACCGTTAAGCTAGCAAAACCAAACATAAAAGAAATAGTTTATGAAAAATCTTAACACACCATAATTTAAGGCCCATTTAAGGCTCTCATTGTAGCCTATTGCCGAATTTTTTGCTCTTTGTTTCTGGAACAAAAAATCGGACTTTGGTTCAGGTATGCAAGTGTCTGAGCTAAATGAATCGAACATTAAGGACAATATTTATGGAAAATCTGAATATATCATAATTTAAGGCTCATTTAAGGCTCTAATCCTAGCCTGATGCCGATTTTCTTGCTCTCCGTTTAAAAAAAAACGTGGGTTTTGCTAGCTTAACCGTTAAGCTAGCAAAACCAAATATAAAAGAAATGGTTTATGAAAAATCTTAACACACCATAATTTAAGGCTGTCATTGTAGCCTATTGCGATGACTCTTCCATGTATAAAGAGTTCCTGGTGACACTACACGTTTCAAAAGGTACCTACTTATATCGAGACTAATATGAAAACAAAATAATTATAAACACAATCATAATATCGCATATCGTTTACTAAATGAGGAAATATATTCGTTCAAATCAGGAAGAGAATGACATTGAACATTCCTAAAAGTCCTTAATCCACCCAATCGAACATGACAGAATGCAGAATGTCGTTATGATTTGTTGTGACAATCGCTTGAAGAACGTAAATCGTAATGACAATGGTATATTATGATACAAGTTTTATAAAACGCTATTTTGTCGCACGCGTAGTTTGGAGTACGACGAGCGAAGCAAAAAATGGATTTAATATTGAAACAGAAACATCTTCGATTGGTAACAATGATGACATTGAAATGATGACATTGAAATAATTAAAATCTGATGCACAAGCGTAAAGCCCAGTTTACAGTTGAGCGATTTTGATTATTTGCAATACCAGCGGTGAAAAATTCAATGTTTTTATTGTTTTTATTGGTCAATTCGAATAAATATACACTCTGAATTGAAATTTACCAATTAAAACATTGAGTTTTTACTGCCAATATCACCAAATCCAAATCGCTCAGAAGTAAACTGGGCCTAACTCTTCTGTCTTTCATTTTCCAAGCAGCATTTTGACGTTGCGGCGACGTGTTTGAAAAAGTTGCGCAACCAAACATGAGATGCGTGTCGACCTTAATACTTGTCACGACCCTGTTTTGCACTAATTTGGTCAATCATTTTTGGGTATTTGAAACGTTTCACTTTCAACTGTAGGTAGCAGTTGGTCGATTCCTAAACGTTGCTAAACTTACCAAAGAACAACTACACAATTGCGCCCTTTTACGCAGCGATGACAGTTCACTTTCCACGGTGTTCAAAATTTAGTAAATATTCCAACCAAATCTTTACTTATCACCAAAATGGATAATTGGTAAAAACTTTCTGACGACTACCAGTGTTTTACTCGTGTGCTCATGATAGGTACCTATTCTATTTGTATTGCCAGAAAATGAAGATTTCCAAACAGAAATTATCAACGCATATCAGTTTATTGTCAAATAACACGCGTTCCTTCAATCCGTTTCGGGTTGTCCTTAATGTTTGATTCATTCAGCTCAGACACTTGCATTCCTGAACCAGAGTCCTATTTTTTGTTCCAAAAACAAAGAGCAAAAGATTCGGCAATAGGCTACAATGACAGCCTTAAATGGGCCTTAAATTATGGTGTGTTAAGATTTTTCATAAACCATTTCTTTTATGTTTGGTTTTGCTAGCTTAACGGTTAAGCTAGCAAAACCCACGGTTTTTTTCAAAAAACGGAGAGCAAGAAAATCGGCATCAGGCTAGGATTAGAGCCTTAAATGAGCCTTAAATTATGGTATATTCAGTTTTTCCATAAACATTGTCCAATGTTCGATTCATTTAGCTCAGACACTTGCATACCTGAACCAAAGTCCGATTTTTTGTTCCAGAAACAAAGAGCAAAAAATTCGGCAATAGGCTACAATGAGAGCCTTAAATGGGCCTTAAATTATGGTGTGTTAAGATTTTTCATAAACTATTTCTTTTATGTTTGGTTTTGCTAGCTTAACGGTTAAGCTAGCAAAACCCACGGTTTTTTTCAAAAAACGGAGAGCAAGAAAATCGGCATCAGGCTAGGATTAGAGCCTTAAATGAGCCTTAAATTATGGTATATTCAGTTTTTCCATAAACATTGTCCTTAATGTTCGATTCATTTAGCTCACACACCTGAACCAAAGTCCGATTTTTTGTTCCAGAAACAAAGAGCAAAAAATTCGGCAATAGGCTACAATGAGAGCCTTAAATGGGCCTTAAATTATGGTGTGTTAAGATTTTTCATAAACTATTTCTTTTATGTTTGGTTTTGCTAGCTTAACGGTTAAGCTAGCAAAACCCACGGTTTTTTTTTAAAAACGGAGAGCAAGAAAATCGGCATTAGGCTAGGATTGGAGCCTTAAATGAGCCTTAAATTATGATGTAATCAGATCCTTCGAAAACTTTTTGTAGTAGAAGTGGTTAAGCTAGCAGCACCCAAGATTTTTCGTGTTAAACGAAGAGCAAAAAATTCGGCAATAGGGTAATAAATTAGCCTTAAATTAGCCTTAAATTATAGCTGAATAAAAAGTCAAAAAATCCAAGGTGGTTCTGCTAGCTTAATGGAGGTAAAAATCTCGCACGTCTATGACCTCAACAGCTCGGCTTCAGTAAACAAGAATATATATCCTGTCGTAGATTTCGACTCTAAACTACATTATTACTCGTGAACCACACAGCCCTCGAGAATATTTCCATATCCCGAAAAGTTTTTCTTGTTACAAGGAAAATTGCGAAACCGTGATCAAAGCGTAAAATATGGCGGTCGGTATAGAATTCGCTTTGAATTTTTATGTCGAGCAGGCATGGGAGAAAGCATCTGCGATGATCCCTACATGTGGAGCGAGTCGTTCAGAAATGAGAGTTTTCTGCTTCGCTTAACGCCATATTGGAATGCCGATATCAGAATCGGAAACGCTTTGTTGTCGTATATTATGAATCAGGTTGACAGCGCTCGCTTTTCACGAAGGAGTTGCTGGAATTTTTTAACACTCTAAAACTATCATTCACCATGGTTCTATTTATGTTATCAATATTCCCAACCTCATTACTTTGAAGATACAGTTTTTCAGAAGTGGGATATAATGCGCTTGACTTTTCTTGCATGCCAATATTTTTATTTGCTTTTAAGTTCTCGATTCGGAGACCATTTATATCTCAGGGGATAGTTACACTCCTTTGTATTTGGAACATCCACCCTGAGTTACATCAGGTATATCATCATCATCATCAGGGGACCCCAAAGTGCTGACACCCTCCTATCAACCCTAGTTGGAAACTGTTTGAGGATGGTCACTGATGTGATTCAGGGTGTGTTAATTGTCAGGGGTGCTCTCTATACTCTTGATACGCTAGCACGAATGTTTGCGTTTAGTTGAAGCTTTTGTTGCGATATGCAGAGGCAGGGCCCTCCCCTCGTGATACACCAACTTTGCCTTCGTAGTCAATTGTGGATAAATAACCGCGCATAAAAATCCCAACTGGGTGAACGAAAGGCGAGGTCCTAATCTATTCAATAAAACCCTCGAACCGTCAATTTCGCTCTTTATGACTGCCGGAACGACCCCATTCCAGCGACCCCAAACAACCCTGCGGCCAGGGGTGGGCCAGTCAAGAGGAAGGGTGTTCGGTTTTGAATTCTAATCGAAGGGATTATTTTCACTCTGAGATGGAAATCATGATTTGTGAACGCTAAAAGCCTTGTGTGACGTCAAAAACCGTTCGTGACGCGTAAATCGTTGTGTGACGCCTAAACAGTTGCCTAACGCTTTAACCCTTGTTTGACGCCAAAAACTGTTGCGTGACGCGTAAATCGTTATGCGACGCTAAAACCGTTGCGTAACGCTAAAACCCTTATGTGACGTCAAAAACCGTTGCATGACGCATTAACCGTTGCGTGACGCGTAAATCGTTGTGCGACGCTAAAACCGTTGCCTAACGCTTTAACCCTTGTTTGACGCCAAAAACTGTTGCGTGACGCGTAAGTCGTTGTGCGACGCTAAAACCGTTGCGTGATGCTAAAACCGTTGCGTAACGCTAAAACCGTTGCGTAACGCTAAAACCCTTATGTGACGTCAAAAACCGTTGCATGACGCATTAACCGTTGCGTGACGCGTAAATCGTTGTGCGACGCTAAAACCGTTGCCTAACGCTTTAACCCTTGTTTGACGCCAAAAACTGTTGCGTGACGCGTAAGTCGTTGTGCGACGCTAAAACCGTTGCGTGATGCTAAAACCGTTGCGTAACGCTAAAACCGTTGCGTAACGCTAAAACCCTTATGTGACGTCAAAAACCGTTGCATGACGCATTAACCGTTGCGTGACGCGTAAATCGTTGTGCGACGCTGAAACCGTTGCGTGATGCTAAAACCGTTGCGTGATGCTAAAACCGTTGCGTAACGCTGAAACCCTTGTGTGACGTCAAAAACCGTTGCATGACGCATTAACCGTTGTGTGACGCGTAAATCGTTGTGCGACGCTAAAACCGTTGCGTGATGCTAAAACCGTTGCGTGATGCTAAAACCGTTGCGTAACGCTGAAACCCTTGTGTGACGTCAAAAACCGTTGCATGATGCGTAAATCGTTGTGTGACGCTAAAACACTTGCGTGACGCTGAAACCGTTCCTTGACGCTAAAACACAAGACTCACCTACTTTGTGCCGTGATTCCCACACCTCGAACATATCTTTCATCGACGCCAATGAGCCTAGAAATAAATTGGAAAAGAACGTGTGAAGGCGGAGTCCACCTGTGTTTCTTTCCGTCTTTGATTGATCCACTACTTCTGAGTGGGTTGAGAGACATTAGAACTTCCGCAGGGTGAAGGAGCCAAGTACGAATTTTCGGAGAAGATTTCTTCTGGGCACTGAACACAACAGTAGACTTGTAAATTTTTCGTCCCAATTCTGGAAGGCTTCTGAGATTGCTATGCACCCTCATAGAGTCACTACCCTACAGCAATTTCTGCCAATGAATATTCCACGACGTCTCGAGATCCGAGATTAAATATTTCAACAGCCACCAAGATAACCCAGCATTCTATCCGAGCCTCGTTCCGTCCCTGCTCTCACCCCAACACATAAACCCGCTGCCATATTCACCCCATATTACATTTCGGGGTCGAATTCTGGACAGGTTGTTGGGGGGCACGATTCCGGAGATTCGTGCCCGGAATATGCTCACCGTACCCGAAATTAGGGGTAATCGTCAGGCAAACCACGTTCTCTGCCCATTAGGGGAACGGCGGCGCTCTTGATTATCGTATTATCCGGGGGGTGTATTGTGATGCCACCGCCCCCGGAAACAGACTCGATCGCTCTAGCATCAGTTCCGCCGCGGGGATGTACCTATGCATCATCGATGACGTTTGGAGCATTATTTTTTGTGATCGATTAACGTGACTCCCTCGGATTTTGTTTGTCGTGTCCGTAATAACTTCATATTGTAGCATAACATCAAAAAATTCAATCATGACGCTAAGATTCCACGTGACGCTAAAATATCCGCTTTATGGGAAAATCTTTGCTTCACGCAATCATTTTCATTCGATGATTCCTCATTTGAAATACTTATTTGTTGCGTTATTCTCAACATGCTCAGAATTAAGACGCTTAAATTCCTTGTGTCGCTGTTCGTGAATTCGTTGAAATCGTTGCGACAGTTTAAACTGTTTTGTGACGCTTGAACTGTTGCTTGACGCTAAAAACGTCGCGTGATGCTGAAACCGTTGCGTGTTGCTAAATATGTTGGATTCGTTGCGTCTCATCAAAACCGTTGCGTGAAGTTGAAGCCGTTCTGTAACGCTTGGACCGTTTGACACTAAAACCGTCGCGTGATGCTGGAACCGTTGCGTGACGTTGATTTCGTTGCATGACTTTGAAACCGATGCGTGACGCTGAAACTGTTGCGTGACGCTAAAACTTTTGCGTAATGCTAAATTCGTTGGATTCGTTGCGTGTCCTTGAAACCGTTGCGAGAAGCTTAAACCGTTTTGTAACGCTTAAACCGTTGCGTGACGTTGAATTCATTGCGTGAGTTTGAAACCGATGCGTGGCGCTAAAACTGTTGCGTTTCGCTAAAGTTGTTGACGCTAAAACTGTTGCGTGACGCTAAAACTGTTGCATGTCGCTGAATTCGTTGGATTCGTTGCGTGTCATCAAAACCGTTGCATGAAGTTCAAACCGTTCTGTAACGCTTGAACCGTTGCTTGACGCTAAAACCGTCGCGTGATGCTGGAACCGTTGCGTGACGTTGATTTCGTTGCATGACTTTGAAACCGATGCATGACGCTGAAACTGTTGCGTGACGCTAAAACTTTTGCGTGATGCTAAATTCGTTGGATTCGTTGCGTGTCATTAAAACCGTTGCGTGAAGTTTGAACCGTTTTGTAACGCTTGAACCGTTGATTGATGCTAAAAACGTCACGTGATGCTTAAACCGTTGCGTGACGTTGAATTCATTGCGTGAGTTTGAAACCGATGCGTGGCGCTAAAACTGTTGCGTTTCGCTAAAGTTGTTGACGCTAAAACTGTTGCGTGACGCTAAAACTGTTGCATGTCGCTGAATTCGTTGCGTGTCATCAAAACCGTTGCGTGAAGTTCAAACCGTTCTGTAACGCTTGAACCGTTGCTTGACACTAAAACCGTCGCGTGATGCTGGAACGGTTGCGTGACGCTAAAACCGTTGCATGACTTTGAAACCGATGCGTGATGCTAAAACTTTCGCGTGATGCTAAATTCGTTGGATTCGTTGCGTGTCATTAAAACCGTTGCGTGAAGTTTGAACCGTTTTGTAACGCTTGAACCGTTGATTGATGCTAAAAACGTCACGTGATGCTTAAACCGTTGCGTGACGTTGAATTCATTGCGTGAGTTTGAAACCGATGCGTGACGCTGAAACTGTTGCGTTTCGCTAAAGTTGTTGACGCTAAAATTGTTGCGTGACGCTTAAACTGTTGCATGTCGCTGAATTCGTTGCGTGTCATCAAAACCGTTGCGTGAAGTTCAAACCGTTCTGTAACGCTTGAACCGTTGCTTGACGCTAAAACCGTCGCGTGATGCTGGAACCGTTGCGTGACGTTGATTTCGTTGCGTGACTTTGAAACCTATGCGTGATGCTAAAACTTTTGCGTGATGCTAAATTCGTTGGATTCGTTGCGTATCATTAAAACCGTTGCGTGAAGTTTAAACCGTTTTGTAACGCTTGAACCGCCGCGTGATGCTAAAACTGTTGCGTGACGTTGAATTCTGCATGACGTTGAAACTAAAATTGTTGTGTGATGCTGAAACTGCTGCATGATGCTAAAACTGCTGCGTGACGCTAAAACCGTTGCGTGGCGCTAAAACTCAGAGTGTTTTCGTGATTCACACACCTCGAACAAATACCCCATGGACGCCAATGCGGCCAGCGACGAGATAAATTGGAAAAGAGTGTGTAAGGGCGCAGAAAGGGAGCCGCCATCCGCAGGGGTTGCGAAAAAAGCGAGCAGAAAGTGGGGGAGAGAGAAATAGAGAGAATCGTCGGATGCTCGAAAGAGATCTCTCGGATGACACGTAGCCCCCCACAGCATTGGGAAAGTGGCCACTGATGTGATCACGACGCGTACGAATCGATGTTAGCTTCAGCCCCTCGATAGAAGTTTCGAGAGGAATGGGGGAGGGGGTTGAGTTCCGTCGAGGGAGTGCTCTCTAAGGGATGTCGGACGATGTCCGACATTGTTGTTACTTCCGAGGCGTCGACAGGAAGATGCGACTTGAGATCTTTTGTTTGCATGGCCAGGCGGAGGATGCTGCATTGATTCGTTGGAAGTCGTAGCAGAAGTTACTGAGGATCTTAAGAAATACCCTGTGGTACACTTCGAGTAGCTCTAAAAGTTAGAACAATGAGAATGTTTATGAGCCACTAGTCTTTTTGGAATTGGTAGAAGACAATGCTGGTGTTTGAGTCTTCAGAAGGCTCCAGGATTTAATTGATTTCGCTGGGAGGTTTTGGAAATCATAGGTTGCATGTGAAAGTTACTAGGATTGTTTCAAAAGCCCATCAATAAGTCAGTGGATCTCACTGTAAATCTCTAGTTCATAGGAACCTACTGAGAGAGTTCAAATGTATTCAGAAGTTAGAGGAAGCCACTAGAGGTCTTTAGTATCACTGGGATTCTTTGAAACGCATCATAAATCAATGGAAGCCACTGAGAGGGCCACTGGTTATATTTTCTCTCCTTTGAAAGATTAGGAATTGTTAGACTACTACTTTGACAGTTACTGTGTCTCACTAGTTCATAAAAAGTTACTGTGGGTTACTGGAGCTTTTTGGTCGCTTTTTGGAGTCTCTGAAACACTTTGGAAAAAGTATTTGTGAATCACTAAGGGCCTGGGACTCTTTTGAAACTTGCTACCATCACTTGAAGTCTCTCACGAGCTAACGTTGTGCATGTGTTTGGAAGCCTCTGGGACAAGATACTGGGCAATTTCGTCTGTCTTTCTTTATGATTGCCTTCCAAACGTATCCAATTGAACTTCCGATGATCCCCAATGAAACTCGACGAAATATTCACTCCCACCCCTGGTCTTCTTTCCTGCGATAACCAATAAAAGTGTCGCTGCAAAGTTGAATGTCGTTCTGAGAGCTCTTTTATCGCGCTTCAGGGAATCGGTTTCAGCAAATAAAATACTGAACGAGAATTCTCCGTGTTTGCGAAGGACTATTAAAGGCTCTTCAAACTCGACGATACGTTGTATGGGCTGAGAACCTTCTTCCTTCCTTGTTTGGAGGTCGATAATGACGCTAGTGAAAAAATATAGGTATTTTCTCCATCAGTGTATAAATTAGTTTTTCCAGATATTTTTACTGGCAAGTGAAAGCTTATTGAATTCTCGCTGCCTTCAGAAGTAGTGTGATTCAATTGAAAAAGCAAATCGCTATACTCCCTCAGAGCCAAACACAGTCCTCCCTCGCTCTCTCCCATTTATTTCTCCTAATGCGTCCATTGTTCTCTTTCCCCTTGAATCCGGTCTTTGTGGAATTTTGAATGTGTGATAGTAAGGGGATACAGGACACCCGACTTTTATCCCTTCATCCGTATTATTCCGTCATACAGGGTGATGGCGGGAGCTTCACCTGTTCGTGTATGTAAAGAATTTTCAAAAAACCACACATGCAGAAGTACCTATCAACAATATGTCATCTTTGACAGTTGGCGATGAAAAAATACTGAGTTGATCAAATTTTCAAACAAATATGTTCTTTAACGTGTTGCTTATTTTTTCATTTCTTTAATCATAAAATGCATTGTTAGACTGATTCTGAAGTTTATTATGTCCTCTAATTCAATATCCAATAAACCAATTATTCGTAAACGAATGGGGTGCTTGTAGTTGGACGAAGAAGGGTGGAGAGAAGGACAAACAGGGGTTCGGAGATAAAGCCTGGGGTGTATTATGCGGCACCCTCTCATATGTGAGAGCTTATCTAGCCATCAAAACGTGACCTATCATTATGTTGCTCTCCCACATCGTATAACTGTCTGTTCAATTATCAATTCACGCTGTGTTTTGATTGTCGGTCGGTGAGTGTGAGTATGAATAATTTGTTGACCGGATACTGACGTATTTTTTTTTTAGTACCGGCTTTCATGGAGAATTGCATGTTGATGGTTTCTCACTGAAAGATGAACTTTCGAGTTTCACACCTAAATACGAACTATGAATCAATTTCTCAAAACATTAGTCCTATAGGTTACTAGAAAAAAATCAAAGATTTGTGAAGCCAGATGATAATGAAATATTGATCTTCAATTTCGTATAATAATTGTTATAAATGAGAAAGAGGATCTGTCTCAGTATTGAACCCTGTGGCTCCCCAGTTTCCACTTTAGTTGCTTCAGATTTTCTCAGATCAGATCCTTATTGAAGATTCGAAACGTCATTACATTTTACCGGCATACTCTTTGAAGTAAACGAGTTGATATGTAGATAGTGTTACGATATTTCTACTTGGGTTCGTTAATTTAAAACACTCAGTACAAGACTGATCAATTTATTTCAATAAACACTTGAAATACAACTCAATAAACACTTAGTTGAATCACAACGATATTCGATTAATTTCTAAACTAACTGTGTCTGTGCCGATCCATTCTTTTTATATAGGCACAAGTTATTCATTCTCGTAAAATCACCCAATCTCAAGAAATAACAGGAAATACCTAGAACTACAGCGATGAATCATCCGCTCTAATTGATACGTCGGTGACCGATGTTATCGCGAGGCCATAAATCACTGCCTAGACGCGAGCCGCCGAGATAATGACTTCCGGTATTCTCGGAAGCACACCTCGTAACTATAGTATGAGGCTCAATACTGTACCTTGAGGAACTCCGATTTCAACGAGCGTCGATCATCGACCATTTTCACTCCGATGAATGGAATGCAATGAATTGATGAAAACCTCTGAAGCCTAGAGCCTGTGAGATTTCATCACTACGTGTATATAGGTATATCCTCCAATCCGTACGCCCATGCCATGGAGTTGAGTTGTTTGTAGATAAAGAAGCCACATTTTCATCACAGATAATACCGAAAGCAAACAGTGGACCGTTAGTTTTGTTAGTTTAGCAACTCAAATTATTTACCCAATAGAACTGCCGGAGTTAGTTTACTGTGGAGGGGTGGGGTAGGGGGGTAGAAGAGGGGGGGATAGGGGGGTGTGGTGACGAGACACAATGTGTGCGGACCACGGAGCGTCAATATTTGGTCGTACAGAAAGACGGCTCTTATTAGTCACTACCATCGAGTATGGATGGAGAAGGAAGGAGTCCTTGTGCAAGCGTGTTTACTTTTATTTATTCTCTGAGAAAGTTTTTTTATCTTTTGATATCTGGAACGAGGACATCATCCTATCCGTAATTAGGAGACCATTTTTCAAAGAAAAAGAAAAATGTATGAATTTGATTATCATTTTTTCATCTCGAATTCAATTCACAATAATTAATGTTCTGTTTGTTATATAATGCTCAATTACATATTGTACTATGTTATGGAGCTAAAAAGAAGTAGACTACTTGATTTCTAATAACGAATTTTGGGCATTTTCAAAAGCTATCCGAAAATAGGATTAAGAAGTGTCCAGCATGCGTTCATCTAAAAAATAAAAAAGCTATGAATTGGATAAATAATTTTATTAAAAATAGTCTATCCAATTAAAAATTCAAAACATCGTTGAATGTCTGTTAGACCACGAGCAGAAAATAACAACTTCCCTAGCAAATACCACGCAGAACATTGAATAATATCTGGACTACGAGCTCCTTCCTTGCATTTCCTTATTCGCTGACAGATACACAGTGTGTACCGACCACAAAACGTAAATATTTGGCCTCATAGAAAGACGGCTGTTATTAGGAACGACGGATCTGGGGGAACATGTTTGCTCGATGCTTTTCACGTTTAGACATTTTTAATACATGCGTGTGTGCGTTGATGGTTTGCTTTCGGTATTTACATGAGCCCGAGCGATATCCCTGCAAACATTCTCGACGTCTCGATGGATGGGCTCAATTGCGTGTCTTGTCGTCATTTAATTTTTTATCGAGCAGATGTGCCCGTTCGTTTATTTTTCTTTTCGAACGTCTAAATAGAGACTGGTGCTTCAATTGATGATTTATTTGACACTTTAATGGGTGTCAATTCATCCCATTGAAGTACAAGTGACTAAAGAATTCCTTATTATAATATAACCAGTTCACTGACAAGCACTTCAGTGTCTCATGAAGACGTTTAGAAGCTCACGAAGACTATCAGTGACTCGCACAGTCTCTTAGCGACTCTCAAATTCTCTCAGCGACTCTCAGAGTATTAGTGAATCACAAAGTCTCCCAGCGAATCACAAAGTATCTCGAAGACTCTCGAAATCTCCAAGTTACTCCCAAAGTATCTCGACGACTAACAAAGTCTTTCATCGACTCACAAAGTCTCTTAGCGACTCTCAAAGTATCTCAGTGAATCACAAAGTCTATCAGCAACTCACAAAGTCTCTCAGCGACTCACAAAGTCTCTCAAAGACTCTCAAAGTATCTCAGTGAATCACAAAGTCTATCAGCAACTCACAAAGTCTCTCAGCGACTCACAAAGTCTCTCAGCGACTCTCAAAGTCTAACAGTGACTCGCAAAGACTCACAAAGTTTCACTGTGACTCGCACAGTCTCTCAGCGACTCACGAAGACTATCAGTGAATCAAAGTCTCACAGTGACTCGCACAGTCTCACAGCGACTCACAAAGTCTCAAAGTGACTCTCAAAGTCTCACAGTGACTCTCAAAGTCTCACAGTGACTCGCACAGTCTCTTAGCGACTCTCAAATTCTCTCAGCGACTCTCAAAGTATTAGTGAATCACAAAGTCTCCCAGCGAATCACAAAGTATCTCAAAGACTCTCGAAATCTCCAAGTTACTCCCAAAGTATCTCGACGACTAACAAAGTCTTTCATCGACTCACAAAGTCTCTTAGCGACTCTCAAAGTATCTCAGTGAATCACAAAGTCTATCAGCAACTCACAAAGTCTCTCAGCGACTCACAAAGTCTCTCAGCGACTCACAAAGTCTCTCAGCGACTCTCAAAGTCTAACAGTGACTCGCAAAGACTCACAAAGTTTCACTGTGACTCCGCACAGTCTCTCAGCGACTCACGAAGACTATCAGTGAATCAAAGTCTCACAGTGACTCGCACAGTCTCACAGCGACTCACAAAGTCTCAAAGTGACTCTCAAAGTCTCACAGCGACTCGCACAGTCTCTCAGCGACTCACAAAGTCTCAAAGTGACTCTCAAACTCTCACAGTGACTCGCAAAGTCACTCAGCGACTCACGAGAGTTGTCTGTCAATTAGCTAGACTGACCTGGCATACTGGCATGAGAAATGGTCGAAATTATAGTCGGTCCACCGTTATCGAAATCAATTCCACCGCACACTTTATACAAACATGTTGCCCGATCCATTGTCGGTCGTTTGTATCAGGGCTTTTACGTCAAAGTGTTCCGGAACTACATGATGTCTATGCAGTGGCTAACCAGCCAGCAGTCGGTTTACCGCACCGCGTATGTTGTTTGCGTGCGGTTTTCGGTCATGACCGCACCACCGGTGTGTGTGTGTTAGTGCGTCCTTCCTGTTGCCCATAACCTAACCTAACCGATTGTCTCGATATATGATTATGTGCGGGAAACTATTATGCATCAATTTGGTTGCCGCAACGATCGGATCGTGATCGGAAATAAGCCTCTAATAATAGGTGGAAAGTTAAACTGCGGTGAGATTATGGGGTAGAAACGACTGGAGTTGCCTGAAATTCCTTGTTGTTTTGAAAAATGGAAAATTGTCATGCCTAAATCAGTCTATTTGGTTCTACTTACAAGATTTATTGGAAGATTAAACTTGCATCAAGTCTGTTTGCAAGATCAAACCCACAAGGATTAATATCTGGTGGATTATTATTGCAATAAAAGATCGTGAATACAACAAATCGCATGATTAACCTTACAATCTGCCCTATTGCAATACGACTAGAATTGCTTGAAATCCCTTGTTGTTTTGAATAATGAAAGTTCGTCATGCATAAATCAGTCTATTTGGTTGTACTTGCAAGATTTATTGGAAGATTAAACTTGTATTAAGTATATTTGCAAGATTAAACTCACAAATAATAATATCTGGTGGGTTATTATCGCAATAAAATGATCGTGAAAACACCAAATTGCATGATTAACCTTACAATCTGCCCTATTACAATACGACTGGAATTGCCTGATATTCCTTGTTGTTTTGAAAAATTGAAGTTTTTCACGCATGAATCAGTCCATTTAGTTTAACTTGCAAGATTTATCGGAAGATTAAACTTGCATCAAGTCTGTTTGGCAATTAGGCTCATAGGCCAATTGTTCAACTGAGGTTAATAACGGGATCAATCGTGCAATTAATCTGATCGATGGATGACATGCAAAATAAAATAACGTGCAGATTAACATCGCAAAATAAATATCGTAGGCAAAAGCCTCATTGCATAATCGCAGGATCAATCTTGCAATTAGCCCAGCCTGTTTGCAAGATTAAACCCACGATAATATTAATTGAAAATTAATCTCGCGAATCGAATCTAGACCTTCTATCATTATTGTTTAACAAGTGTGAATAAAGATGAATCTCGCAACAAGGGTTCTTTAATCTGTATTCATGTGATAAAGCTCTAATTGCCGTTATTATTCAAATATTGTGTTGAGCTTCAAGGTCAGAACATCAAAGGAAACCCTGAGAGTTTCAACTTCAGTAATTTATTGTAAGTAAAATTAATGTGGTTGAGCAACATCAATTATTCATTGGAATTCCTCGAAGCATTTGTGTGTGTTAGTCCCACGTGGGTCACATGGGATATTAGGCCCAATGAAAGTCAGAATTTACGGCTACAATCCCACGCAAAAAAACCGAATATAAAACGTCTCAATGCAATATCGACTGGAATTTAATTTTAAATGGTTGTTTACAAATAGTTTACATAGATAAATATATCATTATTACACTTGATTTTCAATTATTTCTCGTTCCCAGGACAGACTAATGTGAGTGTGTGATTAATGTTGCTCGTAGCAGATCGTTGTTATAATAATTACAGCACTTACATTTCATGGTTCTTAATAGAGGTGATTTGATCGTCATTACCCTCTTAGGTGAATAAATTGACTTGACGACATTTTCAGATATTGTCACTCTCGAAATTAAGTTTTACATCGTCGACGTTGTTTTTTCGATTTGGGTGGCTTGGCTTGGCTAGGTCCCACCTTCAGCGTCTTTTAATCAAAGTAGGGGGGACGAAACGGGTTTTCGATTACCGCAAAATTACCATAATCCATTACCACCGAGGACAAGTGGATTATCGACTAGCCGAAGAGGAACAAACTCGCAAAGAAATGGGAAGAGACATCGAATAAAGAAACCAGAGGAAGGACCATTATAATGAAAGATTTCACCAGCTCGCACATTTTTGCCCTGGATGCTAACGTGCCCATGGAATGGCCACCTCGCTCGCCAGATTTGGCTTCGCTTGAGGTATTACTGAGGTCAACTATAAAAACGTCATACTACGCCAGGTCATAAGGGAGTTGAAGGCAACGATGAAGCAGACTGCCTTGCCAAAGAAGGGGCAAATACACAATTTCTCGGCCCAGAACTCTTCTGTGGACTTTCCAGAGCCCACCTGAGAGAAGAGTTCCGACGCTGGGAAGCAGATGAAATTAAATCTCACTGGAATATAGTGCCAGGACAAAGACAAGTGAAATGGCTAGTGAGCCTTTCGCCAAGGAAAGCTAAACAGCTTCTCGAGTTGGACAAAAAAGACTTGAAACTGGTAACGGGACTCCTCACTGGACACTGCCCTCTGAGGTATCATCTCAAAAAGATGGGTAATAGTGGGTGATAGTTGCCGTTACTGCGAGAACTTCGCTGAAACTGTAGAACATGTGCTTTGCGAATGCCCATGCGAAGGGGCTTTCTTAGAGCCCTCCGATGTCAGGAACTCAGCTCCCAGGAAACTGATAAACTTCACAAGAAGCCTCGGTTATGCACGAAAGATCTGATAGGGCGAGGTGCTTGTGAGACTGCACGGCCTTGAAGAACCCTCCTTCAGTCTACAATCTACAAAAAACCGTCCCCCTCATTCATTGAATCGAATAATATTTTTCTGCTGCTTGATATGTGTTGATCTGTCAACAAAACATATTTCGTCGATCCTCCCTTCGCCCTCCCTATTCGATGAGACGCTCGGGCTAACTCTAATTAGATGAAGTCCCGGCTTGCGGTCGAGTTAATCCATTCGACGGCGATCCAGAGAATTACGTATGCGTCCCGACGCCACAATAGACGTCCAGCGACGATACGCGCCATCGTCCGTCGACGTCAATTAGGGCGGTCGCATTTGCATGCCGGCGGCGCCTTTGCGGAGGGCGGGGGTGGGGGTAAGGAGGGGAAGGGGGGAGGAAATCGAGAACGTGACGTTTAATCGTTGTCGAGTCGGAATAGGTCTAAATAGTTGTGAGCGAGACATAAATTCGTTGTTTAGGGCGTTTAGCTCTCAGCGTTTAGCTTCCAGCGTTTAGCTTCCAGCGTTTAGCTTTCATCGTTTAGCTCCCAGCGTTTAGTTTCCAGCGTTTAGCTCCGAGAGTTCAGCTCTCAGCGTTTAGATTTCATCGTTTAGCTTCCAGCGTTTAGCTCACAGCGTTGAGCTCCCGGCGTTTTTTCTCCAACGTTCAGATCTCATAGTTTAGCTTCTAAACTTCAGCTCCTAGCGTTCAGCTTCTAGTGTTTAGCTCTGAGCGTTTAGCTCTCGGCATTTAGCTTCTGTCGTTTAGCTCCCAACGTTCAGCATCCAACTTATAGCTTCCAGCGTTTAGCTCACATTATTTTTTTCCCAACGTTCAGATCTCATCGTATAGTTCCTAACGTATAGCTCCTAGCGTATAGCTCCTAGCGTATAGCTCCTAGCGTATAGCTCCTAGCTTATAGCTCCTAGCGTTTAGCTCACAGCGTTTAGCTTCCAGCGTTTAGCTTCCAGCGTTTAGCTTCCAGCGTTTAGCTTCCAGCGTTTAGCTTCCAGCGTTTAGCTCACAGCGTTGAGCTCCCGGCGTTTTATCTCCAACGTTCAGATCTCATCGTTTAGCTTCTAAACTTCAGCTCCTAGCGTTCAGCTTCTAGTGTTTAGCTCTGAGCGTTTAGCTCTCGGCATTTAGCTTCTGTCGTTTAGCTCCCAACGTTCAGCATCCAACTTATAGCTTCCAGCGTTTAGCTCACATTATTTTTTCCCAACGTTCAGATCTCATCGTATAGTTCCTAACGTATAGCTCCTAGCGTATAGCTCCTAGCGTATAGCTCCTAGCATTTAGCTCACAGCGTTTAGCTTCCAGCGTTTAGCTTCCAGCGTTTAGCTTCCAGCGTTTAGCTCACAGCGTTGAGCTCCCGGCGTTTTTTCCCCAACGTTCAGATCTCATCGTTCAGCTTCTAAACTTCAGCTCCTAGCGTTCAGCTCCTAGTGTTTAGCTCTGAGCGTTTAGCTCTCGGCATTTAGCTTCTGTCGTTTAGCTCCCAAAGTTCAGCACCCAACTTATAGCTTCCAGCGTTTAGCTCACAGCGTTTTTTTCCCAACGTTCAGATCTCATCGTTTAGCTTCTAACGTATAGCTCCTAGCGTATAGCTCCTAGCGTTTAGCTCACAGCGTTTAGCATCCATTGTTTTGATCCTAGCGTCTATCTCTCAGCGTTTAGCTTTCAACGTTTTGCTCCCAGCGTCTAGCTCACAACGTTCAACTACTAACGTTTAGCTCAGCTCCCAACGTTCAGCACCCAACTTTCAGCTTCTATAGCGGTTATCACTAAGCATTGAGCTTCCAGCGTTAAACCACCAATGTATAGCTCCCAGCTTTCAACTCACATCGTTTAGCTGCTAGCATTCAGCTCCCAACGTTCATCTCTCAGAGTTTAACTCCTAACGTATAGCTCCTAACGTATAGCTCCTAACGTATAGCTCCTAGCGTATAGCTCCTAGCGTTTAGCTCACAGCGTTTAGCATCCATTGTTTTGATGCTAGCGTTTATTTCTCAGCGTTTAGCTGTCAACTGCTAGCGTTCACTTTTTCACGCCTATAGTCGAGTTAGATGGCTATAGAGAAAGCTCCCTTGACGTTGGAGTTTATTTTCCTTTTGGATGAACTCCGTGAATCTGGAATATACCATCTTGCCGTCAAGTTCTGGAGTGGATGTTAAAACAATTATCACGTTTGATGGGGTTAATCGCGTCTTGAAATTCTCTCCATCAACTCGATTTCGATAATCGAGTTGGGACGCTTAATTAGCAATTTTCCTCGTTTCTCGTTCTCCCGACGTAGAGTTAACGCATCATTTTTATTAGCGAGAGAAAATTGGATAGGCGTTTTTAGAGATATTAGTTGATATCTTCAATTATCCCAACTTGATGGGGATCCGTATTATCCCTGAATATTTCAGTTAGGTCTCTCGTATTTCATCATTACCTTCACTGTACCTCACCCTGTATGTATGAGTTCCATTTTACCGCAGGTTTTTTTTTTTTGATTCGAAATGTCGGTTTCCAGCACGAAGCCGAGTTTAATTTAATCTTTATATCCAAGCAGAAGCATATCATGTGCAACTAACTGGACACGTTATAAAATACTTCATTACCGACTTGGTTAGAATGATGCAGTCACGCGATTCGAGAATCGGGCAGGGCTGCCAACTGACGAACACGTGATCTAGAATGTGGTGTGAGCTTTCATTTCTTCTTCCAGACAGGTGGAGGTCACTGGAGGTCTTTGTGAGTCTTTGATAAAGGCTCCAAAAGTGGTAGGAAACATTTGGAAGTCTAGACGTGGCTTCGAAAGTATCTGGGAGTTTAGGATCATTTGGAGTCAATAGAGGATATCAACAGATCTTAAAAGTTAATGGCAGCGGAGAATGTTAGAGGATCATTGAAGTCATCTGAAAGTTTCTATACTTCAAGGAACATCAATGGAGTAATTGAAAGTGTTAAAACTTAGAAACATCACAAGAAGTCACTAATTCAGGAGTTAATGTATTTGGTATTCTACTGTATTTATCTTATTCTCAACAGTAAATGAGATAGATCAGGACATTTCTTATGAACCATGGTTACGTTGGTTATCAAAAGGAATGATTAAAGGTCCTTGTTAGTCATTGGGAACTACGTAGATCTTTTGGGGGCCCTGGAAAACCAAATATTTCTGATATCATTGTAGATTATTGAAGCTGAGAGCTACTAAAACTTCTTGGAAGAGGTTTAGCACCTCCATTAAGCTAGCAGAACCACTTTGGATTTTTTGAATTTTTATTCAGCCATAATTTAAAGCTAATTTAAGGCTAATTTAGTACCCTATTGCCGAATTTTTTGCTCTTCGTTTTATACGAAAAATCTTGGGTTCTGCTGGCTTAACGTTAAGCCACTTCTACTACAAGAAGTTTTCAAAGGATCTGATTACATCATAATTTAAGGCTCATTTAAGGCTCCAATCCTTGCCTAATGCCGATTTTCTTGCTCTCCGTTTAAAAAAACAACGTGGGTTTTGCTAGCGTAACGGTTAAGCTAGCAAAACTCACGATTTAAAAAAAACGAAGATCAAACAATTTGCCTATGGGCTCGAATAAGAGCTCAAGATGAGCCTCAAATTGAGGTATATTCAGATTTTCCATAAATATTGTCTTAATGTTCGATTCATTTAGCTCACACACCTGCATACCTGAACCGGAGCCTAAACCAAAGTCCGTATTTTTTTGCCCAAATAAAAAGAACAAAAAATTCGGCAATAGGCTACAATGAGAGCCTCAAATGGGCCTTAAATTAACTTCATCTTTTATGTTTGGTTTTGATCGGTTTTGATAGCTTAAAGGTTAAGCCTAGCAAAACCCACGATTTTTTTGAAAAAACGAAGAGCAAAAAATTCGCCTATGATCTGGAATAAGAGCTCAAAATGAGGTATATTCAGATTTTCCATAAACATTGTCCAATGTTCGATTTTTTGTTCCAAAACAAAGAGCAAAAAATTCGGCAACAGGCTCAAATGGGCATTGAATCATGGTGTGTTAAGATTTTTCATAAACTATTTCTTTTATGTTTGGTTTTGCTAGCTTAACGGTCAATCTAGCAAAACCCACGTTTTTTTTTAAACGGAGAGCAAGAATATCTGCATTAGGCTAGGATTGAAGCCTTAAATGATGATGTAATCAGAAAACTTCTTGTAGTAGAAGTGGTTTTGCCAGCTTAACGTTAAGCTAGCAGAACCCAAGATTTTTCGTATAAACGAAGAGCAAAAAATTCGGCAATAGGGTAATAAATTAGCCTTAAATTAGCCTTAAATTATGGCTGAATAAAAATTCGAAGGTGGTTCTGATAGCTTAATGGAGGTGGCTTTAGCTCATCCATTAGTCCCAATAGCATCAAACTTCATATTATAGAATCGAAAACTTGTATACAAATCCTGATATTCAGACACTGCTAGCAACAAAATCTACCTACACGTTGATGATGGCTGCCCTCGTTGTGATGCTCAAAAAACAAATACTCCGCTTGCATGTCATTGTAACTTTTATACACTTTTTTTTTTTCAATCGGATACCCGTGCTTTCGCTGACTAGTGTTGACTCAGCCCGATGCAAACATTGTGTGCGTTCACTGTGTTTGTTTTTCCAGTCTGTCGGAAGTTTGATTTCGCCCGAACCTACGATGCGTTGTCCTCTCACGTAATTGACAATAAAAACTCTGTTTCGTTGTTTGCCTGACGGATTTCGATTCCAGGGAATCCGGAGGCAGATATGTTTGTTGCGATTCGTGCAATGTATTGAACGTACCAGCGGTTCCCAAGCATTGGGATATTATTAACGAAATAATATATATTCGCCTTCGTTTTTTAAGAAAGGACTGATATTGGCCATCTTCCCCGAACTATCAGGCTAAGATGCCCTACCGTTTTATTGATAGAGCTTACGGAAAAACAATGAACCTACTGAATTTTGGTTTTACTTTGATCGTGAAATGTCATGTTCCTCTGATAAATCTGAATGATTCTCTTTGCATCGACCATTTTTTCGTATCTTATAGCGGAATGGGGAGGAATTTCTGAAGCACCTTACATAATGTCAACTATGAGCTGTGTTCGCCATCTTTCCCGAATCACCGGGTGAGACGCCCTTCAAGTTTTTGGGGTAGATGGCTCACATGAAATTGCGTCAGGAATCACACCTGTACTTGATTTATCTGTCTCATAGTTTTTAAACCGAAATAATGATTTATTATTTTTTGTTACAGACTGAAATAGCTAAGAGACTGAATGCCATAATAGCGCAAATACTCCCTTTTCTATCACAAGAACATCAACAACAAGTCGCCACAGCTGTCGAAAGGGCGAAACAAGTTACCATGACGGAACTAAATGCGATTATAGGGGTGAGTATTGTACATTTCCCAAATTTTTACTGGGAGATCCAAATAAGTGATAAAAATGTTTCAGTGAACCTGCATAATACTTCTCCACATATTAGAAAACCTTACAGATGAGACAATTAGACAGAGCGAATAAAATTAGAGAGAGAGATGTCGAAAGCGCAAAATTTAAAGGTCTAGTCATAGGTATGCGCAGGCGATAAAATATCAATCGAGTTTTGTTTACATCGTTGTCATTTCTTTATTAGTATGTTGCGAATGTTTTCGTTTAACATGATTCACGATCCAGTATTTCGGATGGGTTTATGTTCTTACAATGTATAACATATTTTCCATAAACTATAATCCAAAACTAAAAGTAATAAAGGTTTCGAAGATTATCACAGCACAGATTGAACAATCTGTGATCATACATCTGTGATACCTTCATTGTCTGAAATGTGAATCAGGTACAATAATATGTTGATGTTTATTGGTAATCATTACTGTGAACATAAAGATTGCAAATCATCCTCAAATCAATCGGGGAATATCAAATTACATTGTTTTTCTTATATTACTTATTGTGTGATATTTTTGACTTCTTTCAAACTTCTCCATTTGATGAAAATATCACCATTTTTGCTATACCTATACTGCTATATCACATTTCAAGTTGAGGAATTCAGATTTCTGATGACAAACTTGTTCATAATGAATCACTCAGAAGTGGGTAATATTTCTGCACAGATCTTTTATTTTGGTGTTGATTATGCATTGCTAATAATTTCACATCAGTAGTTCTAGCGGTGACTTGCAACGACTATCCAGCAACTGCGATGCGCAAAATTTAAAGGTCCGAGGTCAATGAAAACGGATGTCAGGTACATCAAACTAAATGGACGAAGTGTCCCATCTGTAAGGTTTTCTAATCTTCCTCATAGCACCCTGTAGATTTGATATTTGTTTTAAACTGTGTCCATGAAAAAACAGCATACGCACGCTTCGAGTGATATAAAGAAGTTACTCATCGCATCGTCGTAGACGTAGAAAATATTGATATACGAATCGAAATAAAGTACACGTCAGAAGTGGTGAATATAATCAACGGTATTTCATCGTGAAAGAACACGTCAGTCCTCTATGAATGAATACATTATTCGACGGCCATCAATAAAATTATCGTTTCTAGCTGTACACGTAGCCACAGTACACTCGAGGCAATTGTTCTCGTCTGTTTTCAAAGCACCGCCGCTAATTATCTTCAATTCGTTGTACACATAAATTGAGGTTTCCCTAGAGAGTCCGTAAACATTGCGAGAATGATGTTTAAGTGGTAAAATGGCTGGTCGACACAAAATCCGGTGGCGGTGTGTGAAACTGAAAATCGACATTGTTGATGCCGTTGTTGTAGGGCCCTTCAAATACATTTAGGGGACCTAATCGAACTAGGAAATATTCCTTCCATCTCTCTTCCCGTGCTCTCTATATTCCCTTATTTCCTTCCCTTTCTCTTCTTTCCACTCTATAATTCCTTCCGTTTTCTCTCCACTCTGCTTATCTTCCTCCCCTTCTTCTTTTCTTCCTCCCTTTGTCTTTCCTTCATCTCCTTTCTCTTTCCTTCCTCTCCTTTCTCTTTCATTCCTCCCCTTTTCCCATTTCTCTTTCCTTCCTACCCCTCACTCCTCCCCTCCCTTCTTCATTCCTCATCCCTCCCATAATCCCTTTCCCTTCCTTCCCTTCCTTATCTTCAGTTTGTATTTCCATCTTCGTCTTTATCTTCCTTTCTTTTTCCTCCTTTTCCTATTCCTAATCACTTCCGTTCGTCCTTTCTTTTTCCTTTCTCCTCCCCTCGCTTCCATTATTCCCCTTCTCCTTCATACTCCCTTCCTCCCGTTTAACTTCCGCTTCCCTTCCCTTTCTCCTTCCCCTTCATATTCCTCCTTCATTCTCCTATTTCTTTCCTCTTCTAACTCCCTTTCCCTTCTTTCTCCTTCCTACCGTCCTCCATTCCTCCACTTCTCTCATTCTTCATAATGTATTTCTATCTTCTTCATTTCATTTGCTTTTACCCCATTCCCCTTTTGTCGCTTTCTTTTTCTTTTTTCCCGTTCCATTATTCATTCCGGTTATTTTCTCATGACTTTTTGATTTCAAACAAAAACCACGAGAGGTCTTGAACTCTCTCATATCTGTAGAAATAATCACGAACGTTTTTGATAAGAAAATGATTCACGAAATTCAAGTCTGTTGTAAATAATAGAGAGGATTATACTGTGCTATAGAGTACATGGCTGAACATATCCAAACAATTCCGGAGCAAACAAACAAAACATTGTTATTAACTCGCTATCAAAACAAACTACTAAAACTGGAAACGTAGAAAATGTTTTTTCTCGGTTTATATCCAGTGAACCAAAGCTTAAGCAATTTGTTGAACAAATAATATCCATCATATCGGTCGCATAAGCCGCGTATGTTAGAGCAAACAATTCTGTTGTCGAAATCCCTCTAGGGTTGTACGAATAATCTGTGCGGATTTTGCAGGATTACGTAAAAACTGTTTTCAATAGGAGTCCTAAAATAACAATATCGATTTAGGGACAGGTATAAAATAATGAATTCGAATCGGGTGATGAGTTCCAATCGCCTCCGGTTTCACCCGATCTCAACCCAATAGATTACTTGTCGAATTCGAATCATCGTTTTTCTTACACCCGGTATTACGAACTCGACTGGAGTCGAAGTAATCACTTCCATAGGGACGAGATAAATGGAAATATTGGAATAAGTTGATCTCTTTTGAAATAACGAAGACGGCTCTCCTCTAACGACGATTCTCCTTTGTTATTCGTTCTCCAGACGCTCTCGCGTTTACAAAAAGAAAGAAACCGCCCTCTCCATTCTCCTCGAGCCCTGAGAAGAGGGATGACTTGCGAAACTCCCCCGATTTTCTTATTATTAAGGCCTCACAATCTTCTTCCTCTCGAAGCACTGAAATAAGTTCCTTTCAATTCACCACAGAGTGGTATGTTTGATAACAATAGATTTTCATCCATCAGCCAAAAATAATTCTCGTCATAATTGATGTATAATGATAATAAACTAAATACAAGACTCACTCCACCGGTAAACATAGTGTATTCCTGACACGTATTATCGGTCTCGAAGAAGCGAAATATTGAACGCACCCAAGATCCGATGGACCCCCGTTGTTTCCGAATTCCCTATTAAAATTTCATCTCGTGATGGTCTCTCATGAATACGAAGCACCCGCCTAACCAAATTATACAACGCACCAACCCCCATCTGGCGGGTTTTTGCCGAATGCATTAGTTAAATGCTCCGGAAGCGCGGCCGTAGTAAACTCGTCGAACCGTATAGCCCGGAGTAATCCGGACCGCGAGCAAAAACTTGATATAGAAGATTCTCGCTTGAATATAAATAGGGGTGGATCGGAGTGAGGACAGGGGCGTAGAACGAATTGGGGTATTTCGGATAGATGAGAGGGTATGTCTTTCAAATTCGGAGAATCGGAATAATAGTCCACCTCTTAGTAAGCTATCTAGAATACGAAGTGTTTTCTTCACAAAAAACTAAATCCACGTTGACACGAATCCAGCAAGAGCAACAAATCAAACAAGTTGTGATCACACCCGATATAATAATTGAAAGCATCACGCTCCCCCACACATTGATCCTTCGAGCCGTATTCTTTGGTCCTTCAAGTCGTATTCATTGTTCCTTCAAGCCGGATTCATTGGTCCTTCGAGTCGGATTCTTTGGTCCTTCGAGTCGGATTCTTTGGTCCTTCGAATCGGATTCATTGGTCCTTCGAGTCGGATTCTTTGGTCCTTCGAGTCGGATTCTTTGGTCTTTCGAGCCGGATTCATTGGTTCATATGTGCAATTGGGTGTTCTCTAGACTACGATGACATAAGTGATTCAGTAGCAGTATTTTGACATTCACATTCCTCTATGCTCACAGTTCCACCCTAACAGCTAGCACACTTCCATCCTCTGCCATGTTGATCGCAATAATTTGTAGCCAGTCCAGACGTTTTACATAATCACATCATGTCCTGTCGTCGACGGCATATCATAGCCGACCGTGATCGGAATTGCTGCGCCGACTGAACTGAATTTGCCAGTCCCAGCAATGCACTGGGCTCTATTGGTGGTGAATTTTGATGAGCCGCCTTCTGAGGGTGGTGGGAAAGCCACCCCAAGGGGGTTTCATATCGGGAATGTACACTCATGAATAATATGTCACCGTTAGGTAGACAATATTGTGTGATGCTGGTAGCTGGTATAACAACATCATTTGGTTACGTTAACAGCGTTGTTTGTACAGGATAACAAGGAGCTTCCAGGAAGCTAGTGCGAACTGTAACGTCTCAGTGTTTATAATCGTAGTGTCTTTCATTATATATTTACAAAGGAGATGTCAGAGTTAAGGTCAGTAAAGAAACGCGATATATTCGAGAATCTTCTGACGATATTCTCGCTAACAGCGAGTTTTTGCGACGTTCCTATTACCCGAACAAATACACACCATTGGCACAAAGTAGGTCGCATTTCTGAGGTGTATTTGAAACGAGATCCCCTCAGCTGCACAAAGCAGAGTCGAATCACCGAAAACGTTGATAAATATTTCATGCCGGCAGACGAAGCAGGCTATAATAAAATCGCATTGGGACCAAGTGGCAGGAATTGGGGGGCGGTGAAATTCCTGACGTGGAGCGAGAAATTGAGTGGGGGGAAGAATACTGAAGGAGGTTTCCTCTTTTGAGCTTCTCCATGCGTATAATATAAGTCTCTCGAGATGAATGAATCGATATGATTCTCTTCGTTCGTATGCAGGTAGATCAGTTGCTATTAAATGCACTCACTGTCCTTACTGCTCGACGTCTCGATGTCGACTGACCCCCTCCCTTTCTAGCCTGCCCCACCACGCGTCAATCTTCGCGCAAGCGCATCATCTTTCTCACTCTCGATAGATCGCTAACCATAGCCAACTATACACCCTGTCCAGTTGCGTTATTATATGCCAAGTATTACGGAGATGTTCTTCCAAGAGACACAAAATCCCTCTGATCCGCCTTGCCATATTCTCAGGAAAGGTAAAGCGATTTATGATCCTCTCTGTAAGTTTAACGGTCAATTTCCTTTGCTGGTCTGAACGAAATAATATTGATTCGAAGTGATTGATGGCAGGGATAACATTCAAGCTGTTTTCACACAACAACTGGTAAGATTTTAGCGGATCTATAGTGTATAATTTTCGAAACACTCTTTTACAGTTGGAGAGTTTAACGACAGAACAAACGATTTTCTTTCTTTTAGAAGATTAGTATCGCAGATAGTTTTTAATAGATAAATATAATAGCTTTTTCTTCTACTATAATTGATTGGAATGGTTGATATGTCAGCGCAGAAAATGGTTTTTTCGGCAACCGTCCGGAAAGTACGTACTTTCCAGACGATTTTTTTTAGAAAGTGGCATTTTTTCGGCCTAGTCCGGGAAGTACGTACTTCCCGGACTAGGCCGGGAAGAATCACATCGTTGTTGTCATTGTAAATATGAAAATCTTGGTAGTATGGTTTTGATAAATGCAGTTGATCATTACCATAGCAGCAAAATAACGACTGACAGCTATCTGACATAAAATTAGCTAACATTCAAAAATTATCAGATGAAAATAATCAATGTGAAACGGAAACTTTACCTTCTTGTTCTGACTTCAACAAAAGGCACTTAAATATACCAAGCATTTCAAACAAATTGAATCCATTCAATATTAACAATTGTTCTAATTTTAATATAAATATTAATATAAATAAGAATTGAAATGTTCGAAATTTTGTTCTAATAAAGAAATGTGTTTCTTTGATTTGTTATTCTACACGGTTGCCGAAAAAATTGTGTACGCAACACGCCCGAAAACAGTTTTTTTGGACTCGCAGACTTCCAGGACTCGCTACGCTCGTCCTAGAATTTTGTCCACTCATCCAAAAAAACAGTATTTTCCGAACTTGTTACGTAAATTACTATTTCAGGAGGGATTATTTTAAATGATTTGATCAACTGTACGATTGATTTAGCCCGAAAGTTTTATTAGATGTATCTCTCTATGTGAGCCTAGAGCCCTCTATAACTTCCTCCCCTCTATATCTCTCTATATTTTCCTTTCGAATGGGTTTACGGCGGTAGAGTTAGGAGTCAATCACGAGCTGCAAATGGAGTGTGAACACGTGGCTCCAATTTTAAATTGGGGAATATCGATCTTTGCAGTACGTGACAAGAAGTTTTATATTTTCATTTGAGGACGGAAGAGAAAGAAGAACCGTCTCAACATGTAAGCGTTTGTTAGACCTAGAAATTGCTTATTTACCCTCAACAACACAAAATAAATGTTGTCTTCCATAAGATTAGAGAGTTGAACTTCGTCGTTTTATTTCCCTCTATTTTTAACTGTATTTATCATCTGTAGTCGACTTCTGCAGGGTTTATTCAAAATTCTTATTGCAGAGAGTCTGTAAATTGATTTTTTGGCACCGTCGCGCAGTGTTCTTGTACAGGGCGATCTCCAAATGCTGGGGTCTCACACGTACTTTCACAACAACAGCAAGTGTTTGCATTGAATGTTTTAGATTAAGGAAAGCAGTGAAATACATGTCTTACCGAAATGTCATTTCCAAAAAATTTGATTCATATACGTTTTGAATTTGATTGTAACACTTGATGCACTTGAATCACCCTATACACGCCTCCTCTTTTCTCTTTCGTTTTCCAACCCCTCAGTCAGATGGCGGCGTCAGCTTTGATGGATTTCATTATAATTGCATTTTTCCGTGCTTTTCAACGAAAAGCTTCATCAAGTAGAAAAAAGTTTACTTTATTTTAGCGCCCATTTTGAATTTTCTTTTGTATGAATGAATAGGTAATTGGTATTTCATTTGTTCGACGGGGGATGAAGTAATTCGATTTTGAACTTGCCTGGGCGCGGCATTTTTTATTGTTCTGATTCATTCAATTTTACTCTTAATAGGATTGCCAAATGATTTTAAAATGTATCATTCGACGTAACTAACAACGGCCATTGACTATACAGGATTAGGAAATCGTGAGGAGAAGGTATAAAGACGGAATGGACGGAATAGTGAACAAAGTGTCCATATAAGTTTTTGTTCATGAAATAGTCATTAATTTGAGGACTTGTTTAACATTTTATGAGCAGAATAACTGAATTTCAAGTTTTTGTTGATAAATAAGTCAGGACCAAAAGTTAACCCCCTTGTGATTTCTTTATTTCACATATTAAAAAATAATGTTGAGTACAAGACACCTTGTATAACATTGCATTTGTGCTTTTTTCAGACCCTGTATGAATAACATTTGTGTCATCGAAAGAAAACCTACAATTTTGTTGTTATTTTTTTCTTTAAATGTGAAACAAAAGAGTTGTGAGGGGGAGAACGACGTATTTTTGGTTCTTACTATACGCATCAAATTTTTTCGAAGATCAGTTATGATATTTTTTATGAGAAAATTCTCGGAAAATTAATTTTCTCATACCATCTCCTAGCCCTGCGCTTACTCGAATTCCAATTTTTTTCATCGTAATTGTGTATTATTTGGCTTCTTGCTGGCACGAATCACCCTGTATTGAACAAATGTTCAGAATCGCGCAATTGGAAGTGCCAATTCAATGAAAAAAAAAATGGAAAGCGCTTGCAATCCGAACAGCAGATATTCAATCTGGCGGAAAGCGTTTTTTGTCGCTACTTGTACATACACAGAAAAAAAAACAATGAAAAATTTTTTTAATCCCCATCACGACCGGGTCGTTGGAGTCCCCTCAAAAGGCTCGCCAGAGGGAGCCAGAGTGGCGGTCATATCAAAATCCAATTAGCATGCTGTTGTGCACCAAAGGCACAGGGCCGGAATCAGGGCCCGTGGAATTTCTCATCTCGTCATTAAACTGTGCCTAGGGGGATGCTATTAACCCTTTCGGGTGAATACAATCAATATTATTGCCAGTCTTGATATCTATAATGACTGTTATTAAGGTTCATATAAAATATAAGCCAACGAAAAAGTTAATCTGGGTTTATTTAAAATGTTCCTTATAACTATTCGACATACCCTTTTTGAATATCATGGTATAGTCATTACCGAAGAAAAACACTCATCAATGTTATAAGAAGAGATATAGTAGAGATTTTATTCGAAATTTTTGAACTCACAGTTTGTATATACATTAATTGTGAAATAATCAGAAAAACTCATCATAAAATCAGTTAAAATTGAGAAGACCTGCTTCTTACAATAACATCAGTATATGAATGTACGTCAACGGTACAACTCAAACGTAAGATAAACACGAATTTCTAATTCTATATTGTAACTGCTGATAGAGGGCGCTAGCGTCTCCCTGTTACTGTACTGTCAAGAGTCTGTTTAATTTTAAATGAATGAGGTACTATATTCTTCAATTTGTCTATCTCTATCGATTTTTGAGTTATTTGTTCTTGAATAGAACTGTTTTTTACTTACAAAATTTTTAATCAATGAAACCTGCGAAGTTGCCCATGCTAAGCTACTGATGTTGCATTATTAACTTCATTAAGTATGCTTGTGTCATATTTGTCAAATTTATAATAGGTCAATAATTGTTAGTTCAAAATTAATAGTACATTATATACCGCGGGACTGAAGTAGTACATTTAATCCTGAAGGTAAAGTTTATGGCCCGACCGCAGGGAGGGCCATAATTTACCTTCAGGATTAAATGTACTTCAGTCGCAAGGTATATACGATACTTTTCGTACTTCCGGTATGATTTTATTAATTATTTCAATAATTTCAATCAGTTTTTTCTCTCTTCAACTCATTTAATAAACTGTCTTTAAAATAAGTTACCATAGTAACATTGCGTTGTGACAGTTATAATTTAGAAACATTGTCATTACTAGTGTCATTGTAAAGAAACATTGTTATTGATAATTATTGGTATCATGAGTGAAGAAGGTGTATCTGATATTGATAAAAGAGCAGCCGAAGTAGGTGAAGAATTGTTACCACCGAAATCTAGAAAACTATACGAGCAGCAGTACGATGCTTTTAAAAAGTGGTGCCGCTTAAAAAATGTGAGACAACCTACTGAAAATGCGCTGTTAGTCTACTTCGATGATAAATCAAAAGCGGTTTGTGCCTCAACTCTCTGAGACTGGTCAATATGACGAACTGTCACAATATTAATTTGAATATTAACGTTAATTACCATTCTAATTAATTATATTTTTCAATAAAATATCCTTTAAATTCGTTTGTTTGTGATTTAATCATTCCGGGAGTTTCGTCAATATTTAATCCCGGAGGGATTAAATGTGACACTTTAGTACCTGTCACAAGGGAGTGAAGTTGTCACTTTAGGCCCGGAAGTACGAAAAAGTATTTAGTTACACAATATAGCTCCTTCACAGCAACATTTATATGAAGCATGTTTGAAAAGTGTTTTTGACCGCCAGTTTAGTTGCAAAGCAACCCTTGAAGTCTCATTGAGACTTGTATGAGTGTCATCCTAAGCACTACTCGGCTGGTAATCGTTTAGAGTCCGAAGGATTGAAATCTAGATACCAAGAATGTTCGGTTGTTCACCTATCTCCTAACGCTAAACGATACTATAAAAAATAAATGAATATTTCCAATAGCCGCGGCGGGATTTGAACCTGGGACCTCTAGACTATAAGTCAGTGATACAACGCACTCGACCACCAACATATGTTGAGCTGAATCTATCAATAAGTAATTCTCAAATGACAGTTCTATCAGAATGAAGTGAATTTAGTAGTCTATCGATGTATGAAACGCCCTGTAGCAGTAGCTACAAAACACTCGAGAGATTGCTTTGTTGGCATCACGGTCATGCTCTATGCTGCTTTGGAATTGATGTTATTGCCATCAAACTGCGAGACATGATATCCAGTTTCTCGATATCATATTAGAATCGTGAAGTTCCTCTCAAGATGTCGCTTTGTGAGAAACTCCTGACTCAGCGATACGGTTCCGAGTTCAAATTGATTTTACGCGTATTTGGATCGCACGTCAAAATTGTCACCCGATTCACGGGAGTCAAGTTCTCCCCTCTTGAATAGGGGTGGGCGACAACGATCTGAAAATATCGATAGTTATCGATAATTTTTCAACTGTATTACTATCGATGTATCGATATTATCGATAAGTCGTATTTTATTTGTAGAAAAAAAAATGATATATCGTTATAATTATCGATATATCAGTAGATAAATCCGCCCACCTCCACTCTTGAATTCAATAATTATTGGAAAAACTACCGAGTGACTCATCCGATTCCACGGCCTCTTCCTTGCAGCAACAAAGGCCGGACCTGCCCAGGCTGCTGCAGCAAATGCACGCCCAACAGCTGCCCACGCACGCCGCCCCGCCCATCCCCATGATGCCCCATCCGGGGTTGGGCGGGGTGCCGCCCAGTTCGGCGGCCAGTCTTTTGGGCCTGTCTGGCGCCCTACCCGCCCAGCATCCACTCTCCATGTTGGCGTCCAAGCAGGAGCTGCACAGGCCCGACGATGTCAAATCCAACAGCGGTGAGTCATCATCTGTCATCTGTCACTAGAAAACTGTCAAATTGTCATCTGTCATTTGGAGAACCGTCAGCTGTCACTAGAAAACTGTCAAATTGTCATATGTCATTGAAAAGTTGTCACAATAAGTCGTCATCAGTCATTATAAAACAGACAAATTGAAGGTGTCATCTGTCATTGAAAAACTGTCACACCGTTAGTCGTTATCTGTCAGGACACTTTCAAATCGTGATTTATGATCTATCATTTGAAAACTGTCACCTTTAGTCGTCAATTGTAGTTACAAAACTGTCAAAATGAAGGTATCATCTGTTATTGAAGAACTATCACACATCTGTCATCAGAAAACTGTCAAACACATTTTGTCAATGGAATTGTCACTTGTCATCTCTTGAATGAGTTGAATAGAGGGTGAATAAAGACTTCAGAAAGGTCAATAGACACATCGTTATTAGTTATTTTCGTAAAAAATACCTCAAATTGGATGTATAAACACTAAGTTTTGTGATCTCCAAAATCCTCTAAATGTCCTCAACGTGACAATTCATCAAATTGGATGTGTATCCTTCTCTCTCTGTGTAGGGCAGACTTGGGCAATATCCTATACTCACAATAAACAACAAGCGTCTGATGAAGACTTCCATTCAGCCTGTTTCGTACCAGAACGAAAAAAATCACGTGGTCAAAAAGTTTTATTTTGCATTGCTCAATTTTGAAAGAATGTTTTATTTTGTTTTCATATCATTAATGCAAATTATTCTTCATTTAAATTTTGACAAGTTTGGGAAAAAAATGATGTCCCCCCCCCCGCTATTATGACGAATACGCTTCATCACGTGACATGTTATTGCATCATTTCACGCTGTACCATTTATATGAATCCATAATGGATCCAAAAAACCCACCAAAGCGCATAAACCTCGTTTTATTATCCATTACTTCTCCGCAATTATTATTTAAGGGCTGAATTTATTGCATCAATTTAATAATGTTGCAATTAAAGATGAACAGTTTGAGAAAGTCGTAAACAAAAGTAAGTACTCGGTGGATTTTATAACACGACATTATCTTTACAATGGCAGATTATTTTGTATCCACGGGAATTGAGTTGGAGTATAAAGAAAAGGTCATAAATATTAAATACCGAATAATCATTTCTTGCTCTTTGGGTAGACCAAGGGGTTGACCACTAGGAGAAAATGTGTACACTGGAATTCCTATAAGCCGGAATTCCCCTGGAATTTCCCTGGAATTCCCCAGAATTCCCCTGGAATTCCTCCGGAAGAAATATGTCAATTTGAACAAATAACGATGGAATTTTGAAACTAAGTGTAGATAATACTCGGAATTCCGGGGCAATCCGGTGAAATATGAAATATTTAGGAACATCACACACAAATTCATTCGGGATTTCTGAGTTCAAGATAAACTTCAGAACTAGTTCCAGAATAATGTCACTAAATATTACAGAATCTGAATAATACCGACTTATATTGAGTGAGGTTATAGGCTGTATTGTATTATATCGAAATCCTCGTTGGAAACAGAATATATCATCTGATGGCATTTTTCTATTTCATTCCCACCTTTTTCCAAGATCTGAATCCGTAAGAAGGAAAATGTAAGAAAAACATTTCTATTCAGAAAAAATTCAGCAAATCTAGGGTGGAATTATGAACCACCCTGTATTTTATTCATTCGAATATAAATAATTTATGACGAATAAAAAGTCAATATAGGGACATGTTAGCCGTTTTGATCAATATTGAATAGGTCCGACACAAAATATTCCCTAAGTTGAAAAATCTCAATTTTTCACACCCTATATTTCTGTAATCGTTTCAGCTAGACCCCAAGTATGATAATAAAATCAGATTTTCAGACAGAATCTGATATCATTGATATGCCACAATATTTTGGAACATCCTGTACATTTCAATAATTTTAAAATATAGCCTTCATATACAAACTATTAAAGTTACAAAATCACAGAATCAGCAGAAATTGCTTTTTCTAAAAAAAAAGACGGGGATGAACATATCGATGATCATGAGTGGTTAAAATAATTTAATTAACATTTTTAGTGAGAATTTATCAGATTTTCTTGGTGTTTTCAGCAATAAAACACACAAATTCAGTATTTTTTTGGCTTAAAAAAGAAAGGAATTCCCCGGAATTCCTCAGAATTTCCCGGAATTCCCCTGGAATTTTCCGGAATTCCTATAAATTGTACACCGGAATTCCTATGTGGTCAACCCCTCGGGGTAGACCTACTCGGAACTACTTACAGGTAGCTTTAAAATGTGTCAAAAAATCGTTGATTCAGTAAATGAAACAATTCACAGCTTGCTCCATTTATTTCAGAATCACGTAGTTGGCACTCGTCTCCGAAGAAAGAGTTGAAACACCCTGTACACTCCGAATACGAGACTGCTAAACTGCCATTTTGAAGTCATCAAAACTTTGAACAGTGAATTCCGCTTTGTTGGTATAGCAATTTCGAATTTGTTGGTCAGGGTAAAGACCAAAAAGGAAATTTATATTTCTTTCTCGATTTATGTTCCTCTCGGAAACTTTGAGTCTGGTTTCAGTGTTTTATTGTTGGCAGGGTGGTTCGCGGACCATAAAACTCTGTGGCATTCGAAGGAAAACTGTTATTTTCTATGTCATAAAATTCCCGTTGCTGACAATTTCTCCGGTGTTTCCGGATTATGGCCGCTGCCACCGCACGACTTTATGAACAACCCCCACAGGGGCGAAATGAATCAATTAGGCAGCGTAGGACCTTTCCATGAAGTTAATCTCGCGATCTGAGCTTCGGGGGATGGGGTGTGATATGCCAAGTAGGGTGACTTCTCGTAATTCCGAATTGGGTTTCGTCGTGTAGAAATATCTGACGTCACAAGTTTCCGTTTGGAATACAAACATACGTAGGCTGTTGGACTATTTTATCCACAGTAATTCACACGGTGTCGTTTATTTGGAGTTTCCACAAGCTATTATATTTTCAACTCGCTAATCGAGTTGCTAGTCATTCTCTTTCAATGGTTGAATAGTTTTGTTCAATTCAGAATTGAAATTGATGAGACAAATGATTGAACGATTGAATGAAAGGTAGAAAGTATATTGAACGCAAAGAATGGTATATTATGATACAAGTTTTATAATACGCAATTAGGCAGCCTAGGACCTTTCCATGAAGTTAATCTCGCGATCTGAGCTTCGGGGGATGGGGTGTGATATGCCAAGTAGGGTGACTTCTCGTAATTCCGAATTGGCTTTCGTCGTGTAAGAAATATCTGACGTCACAAGTTTCCGTTTGGAATACAAACATACGTAGGCTGTTGGACTATTTTATCCACAGTAATTCACACGGTGTCGTTTATTTGGAGTTTCCACAAGCTATTATATTTTCAACTCGCTAATCGAGTTGCTAGTCATTCTCTTTCAATGGTTGAATAGTTTTGTTCAATTCAGAATTGAAATTGATGAGACAAATGATTGAACGATTGAATGAAAGGTAGAAAGTATATTGAACGCAAAGAATGGTATATTATGATACAAGTTTTATAATACGCAATTAGGCAGCCTAGGACCTTTCCATGAAGTTAATCTCGCGATCTGAGCTTCGGGGGATGGGGTGTGATATGCCAAGTAGGGTGACTTCTCGTAATTCCGAATTGGCTTTCGTCGTGTAAGAAATATCTGACGTCACAAGTTTCCGTTTGGAATACAAACATACGTAGGCTGTTGGACTATTTTATCCACAGTAATTCACACGGTGTCGTTTATTTGGAGTTTCCACAAGCTATTATATTTTCAACTCGCTAATCGAGTTGCTAGTCATTCTCTTTCAATGGTTGAATAGTTTTGTTCAATTCAGAATTGAAATTAATGAGACAAATGATTGAACGATTGAATGAAAGGTAGAAAGTATATTGAACGCAAAGAATGGTATATTATGATACAAGTTTTATAACACGCAATTAGGCAGCGTAGGACCTTTCCATGAAGTTAATCTCGCGATCTGAGCTTCGGGGGATGGGGTGTGATATGCCAAGTAGGGTGACTTCTCGTAATTCCGAATTGGCTTTCGTCGTGTAGAAATATCTGACGTCACAAGTTTCCGTTTGGAATACAAACATACGTAGGCTGTTGGACTATTTTATCCACAGTAATTCACACGGTGTCGTTTATTTGGAGTTTCCACAAGCTATTATATTTTCAACTCGCTAATCGAGTTGCTAGTCATTCTTTTTCAATGGTTGAATAGTTTTGTTCAATTCAGAATTGAAATTAATGAGACAAATGATTGAACGATTGAATGAAAGGTAGAAAGTATATTGAACGCAAAGAATGGTATATTATGATACAAGTTTTATAACACGCAATTAGGCAGCGTAGGACCTTTCCATGAAGTTAATCTCGCGATCTGAGCTTCGGGGGATGGGGTGTGATATGCCAAGTAGGGTGACTTCTCGTAATTCCGAATTGGGTTTCGTCGTGTAGAAATATCTGACGTCACAAGTTTCCGTTTGGAATACAAACATACGTAGGCTGTTGGACTATTTTATCCACAGTAATTCACACGGTGTCGTTTATTTGGAGTTTCCACAAGCTATTATATTTTCAACTCGCTAATCGAGTTGCTAGTCATTCTCTCTCAATGGTTGAATAGTTTTGTTCAATTCAGAATTGAAATTAATGAGACATATGATTGAACGATTGAATGAAAGGTAGAAAGTATATTGAACGCAAAGAATGGTATATTATGATACAAGTTTTATAACACGCAATTAGGCAGCGTAGGACCTTTCCATGAAGTTAATCTCGCGATCTGAGCTTCGGGGGATGGGGTGTGATATGCCAAGTAGGGTGACTTCTCGTAATTCCGAATTGGCTTTCGTCGTGTAAGAAATATCTGACGTCACAAGTTTCCGTTTGGAATACAAACATACGTAGGCTGTTGGACTATTTTATCCACAGTAATTCACACGGTGTCGTTTATTTGGAGTTTCCACAAGCTATTATATTTTCAACTCGCTAATCGAGTTGCTAGTCATTCTCTTTCAATGGTTGAATAGTTTTGTTCAATTCAGAATTGAAATTGATGAGACAAATGATTGAACGATTGAATGAAAGGTAGAAAGTATATTGAACGCAAAGAATGGTATATTATGATACAAGTTTTATAATACGCAATTAGGCAGCCTAGGACCTTTCCATGAAGTTAATCTCGCGATCTGAGCTTCGGGGGATGGGGTGTGATATGCCAAGTAGGGTGACTTCTCGTAATTCCGAATTGGGTTTCGTCGTATAGAAATATCTGACGTCACAAGTTTCCGTTTGGAATACAAACATACGTAGGCTGTTGGACTATTTTATCCACAGTAATTCACACGGTGTCGTTTATTTGGAGTTTCCACAAGCTATTATATTTTCAACTCGCTCATCGAGTTGCTAGTCATTCTTTTTCAATGGTTCAATAGTTTTGTTCAATTCAGAATTGTAATGAGACAAATAATTGAACGATCGAATGAAAGGTATAAAGTTTATTGAACGCAAAGAATGGTATATTATGATACAAGTTTTATAATACGCTATTTTGTCGCACGCATTGTTTGGAGTACGACGAGCGAAGCGAAATATTTTATTGGAAAAAAATGATTTGTTTTCGATAAATAACAGAAACATCTTCGATTGATAACAATGATGACATTGAAATATTCGAAATCTGACGCACAAGCGTGAAGCTCAGTTTACAGTTGAGCGATTTTGATTTCTGCGATACCAGCGGTGAAAAATGTAATGTTGTTATTGTTTTTATTGGTCAATTCAAATCAAATTACACTCTGAATTGAAATTCACCAATAAAAACATTGAGTTTTTCACTGCTAGCATTACCAAATCCAAAATCGCTCTGACTATCATTTGAAAGTTCGATTGAACCAACATCTGAATAATAAAAAATGCGTTTCGACACAGATGCTATTTCGATACGCATTTGCGTTTCATAATGACTTCATTATAGAACCAAAATAGAAAAAATATTTGTATTCCTCTGCTGAGTCAGTCATTTCACCAAAGCATTTGTCCACAAAAACGTTTTCCTTTGAAAACTTCGCTCCACCCTGTACATCATGAAGACGATAGGAGTAACGCAAACCACATGTTATCGCGTGTCAGCTATTTTTTGTCGACTCGTTCAAAATAAACAAGCCGAGGGTTTCTCTGCACGTGTCGACCCTCGAAGGGAGAGAATTTTGAGGGGGAAAAGTTAGGGTGAGACCGTAACAAAACTAGCTACGAAGGAGTTTCGCAACGATTGAAGAGAAACCGTGATAATTCGATCAGGCCTAAACACAAATGAAATTTTTTTTTTGCGAGAGAAAAATTATTTTTCTAGCTAGTGCAAAAAGTGGCAGTTTTTCCCTAGGATCGTTACTTGGAACGATAGGAAGCCGCAAATTTATTTTCCTCCTGCTTCCGAATATGAGACACCATTTTTTTTTTAAATGACTGAAGAGTTAACTAATACCTATGAATCTTTCGAAGGAGTAAAATATGCAACCCCTATATTTTATTTCACACCTCAACTTTTCAACAAAACAAAATTTCTCGACCTTCGTCCCTATGGGAAAAGGGTTCGGAAAAGGGTGTTCAATAAAGAATAATTATTGAGGGTTAATTCGCCGAATGAATAAAAAAAAGTGCCACTTCGATTCCATTCGAAGAATCTAGGTGATGCATCAAAGTTGTCCCCCTCACAAAAATAATGTTCCCACCCTGTATTCGAAAGTAATAACCAGCCTGCCACGTTCCTGGTTCCGACTCTGCCGTTTTTATTGGAGCCACATTTTTCTTATGGCATATCAGCGAATAAGGGAGTACATAAGGGCCATATTGACGCAATACCGAAACCGACGAAGCGTTTAATCGTTTTTTATATATACGTAGGGCCACAAATCAATGGCCGAATGGTAGTTTTTCTTTTTCGCCCCTAATGGAGCGTATTGTCCGACATTTCTGGATCACTTGGGGCGAGTTATGTTTTCGATGGAAAGCGTTTTATGAAATCGATGGTTATTGGTTCGGGTTCTGTTAATGACTGTAGGTCCAGCTCTTAGTTTCCCCGAAGAAAAAAAAAAACAGCGGACACCAAATACGTAATTCAGTGAATCTAAAAAGGAAACTACCCAGTTCAGCTCCTGTGTCAGTAAGATGATGAGATGTTAAAGCACGTGTTATAGTTATTTATGTATTAAGGGAATTATGAGGGCCTTAATTACCGATGACAAAGTTTGCGTACCGAGGGCCTCTGGCCCGAGGGACAGCAATTGCCAGAGGTTATTAAGGCTCTATTATTCCCGTGGTACACAGATAATTTTATTTTTGACCGATTTTCATAACAATATGTCCATATTTAGAACGCAATAAATGTTTTTATTTTTCACTTGATCGTTACTGCTTTATAATACCTTGGCAACGGTTGCTATTAACAGACCCATAACGCCCGGGGCGTTATGGAGGGCATTATGAATCATAACGCCCGCTAAAGGTTTTTTTCTGTAGTTTTATTAAATAAACAACCCTTAGCAACCTCTTCAATGTTTCCATGGCAATTGCATAGAAGCTCACTTGTGCTCAGTTGCCGACCAGAACGCAGTAAATACTATGAGAAAAAATTTATGAAGTAAACAACGTCGTTTAAGATAATTTTTTCGTGAAAAATAAAATCTTGTATGCACCACGAGCGTTACTAGATCCTAACGCCCATCGGGCAACATTCATCCCTCGGCCCTCGGGTGAATGTTACCCTCCGGGCGTTAGGATCTATATAACGCACTTGGTACATAAATAGCTAAAATCCATAACCTTTCTGGTATATTTGAATTAGGTAGCGTTGATTGTATAGCATTGTTGGTTGTTGTTAGGTTGTCGCTATGTTACATGTTTATAAGCAAACAATCAATGTTTTTCCGTTAAAAACGTGTTTATTTTTTACCACAAATCGACGATCTTTTTCTGATATAATGGAGGATATTATAAAAAAGCGGAAAAAGCAAGACAATTATTACTTCCATCGAAAAGTGAAGCCCTATATCAAAAAGAATACAACTAATATCTGAAGTGGCTGACACAGAGAAATGTTATGTCAAAAGATGCCAACGAAATTGTCTTTCTGGCATATTACATTATTATATTATGCACATTTATTATTTGTAATGACGTGAATAAGGAAAATATGTCTTAGTTTTTATTACATATAAACGTTTATAAGCATTTCTTGTATCATTTTCACATGTAAAAGGTAAGAGGGAGTTTTTGAACCTTAATATCCCAAAGGAGTTATGACCCTCATTATAGATATCGTAACTATGACGATATAAGCATATAATGTCACTGTCAGAAATGAAAGCATTTTTGAATTGATGATTGATTCGCGCACCCTGTTTAGATTATTTTTTGGTGCTAATAATTCGAGGGCACTTGTATCTTCCCTTTTTTCAAATATCGATTTTGCTGTATGTTCCCGTCATAAAAGTCGTGATAAAAGCGCAAGGGTTTTATTGAATTTTGTGTTTCGTACTATGATCGTGAAACAAGCCAATAAAATGAAATGTGTTTCCATCTCTCGCAACGATTTCGAGTTTATGAACTCTAAAATTTTGATTAACATACGAACATCGCTCGACATAAACGGCCGATATAATTTTTATAAGCACTTTTCGTTTTTCATGCCGCGTTCTAGCGCCATTCATGACGATCGTTATTTCTGATCAAATTCTGTTTTCGATTATTTCATTGTTGGGCGCTTCACAATGTTATACTGCGTTTATTGGTGCGGGATAATCCAGGAATTACGGTGGCAAAATAAGCGGTTATATTGTTTTTCGAATTTCGACATTGACAAATAATAATAGCTGACTTTGAAAATAAAGACTCATTCATGAATTTTGGTCGTCTGGTAGACTCTTCAAATATACGTTTCCATTCAAAATGGGTCACCCTGTATATATATATTTTTTCTCAACCTATTACTGGAGCTCTGTCAACTCGTATAAAAACACTATAGATTTATAATATATACTCTTCAATTTGCCCACCCATGTTTTTTAAACTGCATTCCATTAAAACTTTTTTATTGATGAACGCATTTTAACGTAATTCTGACTATCTGGTAGACATTTCAAGTGTTCATGCAATAAAAAAAAAAGTCATGCCAATCGGTTGAAAAGTATACGTTCTATATACAGGGTCACTCACGGTCGATGGTACCTTAGACGTTTACGGAGAACGGGACGTAGGATTATTCTGAAAATTTGGTTTATTGGGTAATCAGTTTTGTTCTATCGATCTGAAATACTTTCAGCGTTGCGGCGTTGCTGCTTCTATCAAAAAGTAGCAACAACTTTGTTATTTCAAATGGAACACCCTGTATTTTATTTCATTTTTAGATTTTTCCTGAAGAAATTTAGGAATTTTTTGTGTCGAAACTAATCATTTCTGCTCAAAACGGCTTACATATTCCTATCTCAACTTTCCATTCACTATCGATTGATATTTAATAGAAACAAATAGAGGGTGATGCAAAACTCAAAATTTTGAACCACCCGTATTTATTTTAATTAAATATCAATCGATAGTAAATGGAAAGTTGAGATAGGAACATGTAAGCCGTTTTGAGCAGAAATGATTAGTTTCGACACAAAAAATTCCTACATTTGAAAAATCCCGATTTTTCACACCCTATATATCTGTAATCTTTCTCGCTATACCCCAAATATGATAGATCGACGAAATCAGCTCTTCAGGATGAATCTAAAAATGAATGATAAAATACAGGGTGTTCCATTTGAAATAACAAAGTTGTTGCTACTTTTTGATAGAAGCGGCAACGCTGAAAGTATTTTAGATCGATAGAAAAAAACTGATTACCCAATAAACCAAATTTTCAAAATAATCCTACGTCCCGTTCTCCGTAAACGTCTAAGGTACCATCGACCGTGAGTGACCCTGTATATACTTCCATTTCAGATGGGGCACCCTGTATGTATTTTTTTTTCACTACTGATCTGTAGCTCTATATCAACCCGTAAACAAGCACCCAAAAAACAATTATATACATATATACTCTTCAATGTTCCCCACTCAACTACAACAACCAAATTAATCAGCTAATGGACCTTAGCCATTCCCTCGGGAATACCAAATCGACCTGGATTTAAAGAACATCTCACAGCAACAGATGCTGCTGCACCCGATCTCGCAATAAAGATGAAGACTCGGAGCTGGAGTCGAATTAATTGCCGGTGCAGTTTCGGAGCACTTTCCAGCTCCGGGTAACTGGATTCTCAATTAGGAGGGCCCCGCGCTTGGGGAAAGCGGACAATAAAGTCTAGGAGGGGTTGGGGGGGAGTTGGGGAATTCACGGTCTTGTTGATTTTCGGTCGCTACGGTTAATTTAGTTGTTCACACTGGAAACTAGTATGCGACACCAGCGCAGGGTTGGAACGAGGAGTTTACTGATTGGGGGGAGGGGGAGGGGCATTTTCCCCACAAGGTTCGGGAAGTGACAAAAACCTTGCCCTTGATCACTCTACTATACTGATGTGAAGTTGGCGCCGACTTTTTTCGAAAACAATTATTTTTTTAGAGTTCTGTGTAGATTCCATATAGTTCTAGAATTCCTGACTAAAATTTTTAATAGTTCTGGCAAATTATGGATTTAGATGAAAAAATTAAAATTTGGTTCGGGAAGTGACAAAAACCTTGCCCTTGATCACTCTACTATACTCATGTGAAGTTGGCGCCGACTTTTTTCGAAAACAATTATTTTTACAAAGTTCTGTGTAGATTCCATATAGTTCTAGAATTCCTGACTAAAATTTTTAATAGTTCTGGCAAATTATGGATTTAGATGAAAAAATTAAAATTTGGGCGCCAACTACACGCAGCGCCGTTTTTTTTGAAAAATGAGTTCTGATTAGTTTTTGTTGTGTATTTGGGAGAGTTCTGGAGTTCTTGATTGATTTCAAGAATAGTTCTGGTGAATTGGAAGAGTTATTGAAAAAAAATTGATTCTGCAAAAATTTCGAAAAAAATTTCACTTTTGAACAGAGTTCTGAGTAGCGCTCGACTAGTTCTACAAAATAGTTCAACTGCATTTTCGTGAAAAACTGATATTTCTCAATTCATCGAATATAATAAGGTTTTCCAACTTCACTTTCGATAAAATACGAAAACACAAGAGAAGAATTTGAACAGTTCTGAGAGAAGTTCTGAGTAGCGCTCGATGAGTTCTACAAAATATCCCAACTGCATTTTTGTGAAAAACTGATACTTTTCGATTTATCGATTATAATAAGGTGCAATTAACGACTTTATTATAATCGATAAATCGAAAATTATCAGTTTTTCACAAAAATGCAATTGGGATATTTTGTAGAACTCATCGAGCGCTATCATAAATCCTCTCAGAACTGTTCCAAATTATTCATTGTTCAATATTTGATCCATAATTCGAAAATTGCACCTTACTATAATCGATAAATCGAAAAGTATCAGTTTTTCACAAAAATGCAGTTGGGATATTTTGTAGAACTCGTCTAGCGCTACTCAGAACTTCTCTCAGAACTGTTCGAATTTTTCCCTTGTGTTTTCGGTATTTTATCGAAAGTGAAGTTGGAAAACCTTATTATAGTCGATTAATTGAGAATTATCAGTTTTTCACGAAGATGCAGTCAACTTATTTTGTAGAACTCGTCGAGCGCTACTCAGAACTCTTCTCAGAACTGTTCCAATTCATTTATTTTTCTTTATTTCATCCAAAGTCAAATTCGAAAGTTGCACCATATTATGGCCGATAACTTGAAAAGTATAACTTTTTCACGAAAATGCAGTTGAACTATTTTGTAGAACTAGTCGAGCGCTACTCAGAACTCTGTTCAAAAGTGAAATTTTTTTTTCGAAATTTTTGCAGAATCAATTTTTTTCAATAACTCTTCCAATTCACCAGAACTATTCTTGAAATCAATCAAGAACTCCAGAACTCTCCCAAATACACAACAAAAAATAATCAGAACTCATTTTTAGAAAAAAACGGCGCTGCGAGAAGTTGGCGCACAAATTTTTTCATCTAAATCCATAATTTGCCGTAACTATTTAAAATTTTAGTCAGGAACTCTAGAACTATATGGAATCTACACAGAACTCTAAAAAAATAATTGTTTTCGAAAAAAGTCGGCGCCAACTTCACATGAGTCTCTACTATTGGAGAAGATTCGGATAAATAGGTCGAAAGTGCGCTTTTGCTCTTAGAGCAACGTCAAAATTTATATTGGATTCTGTAAACTTTGGCAACGTGAACTAAAACTGGATAATCGTCTTTACTCAATAAAGGCAAGAGATATTTTGAATTGTCACCAAGGATTTTGAGGCTGAATCGTTTCGAAGCATAACTTCTATATCTTTCGATTGCATGATAAGAAGTAGCTTTTCGTGTATTCAGAGCCCAAAGTGTTAGATTGCTGCTCAAAAAAGACAGATGATTTTTCGAGACCCTTTTCCTTCGAAATACACACAAGATTTTTTCGACTAACGCAGTTCCTAGACAAGAAAACTCGATACAATATAATTAATACTACTCATGGTGCTTCTCGAACTACCATAGAGTATGAAATACAAATGAAATTTACCTTTTTCAGTAAATATTCTTTTTTCTATTTTGGTTGTATAATGAAGTCATTGTGATGCAACGCAAGTGCGTGTCGAAATAGCCTCTATTTCGATACGCATTTTTTATTATTCGGAGATTGGTACAATCGAACTGTCAAATGAAGTCAAAAGAGTTAGGCCCAGTTTACTTCTAAGCGATATTAGCAGTGAAAAACTTAATGTTTTAATTGGTAAATTTCAATTCAGAGTGTATAATTTGATTTGAATTGACCAATAAAAACAATAACAAAGTTGAATTATTCACCGCTGGTATTGCGATAATCAAAATCGCTCAACTGTAAACTGGGCTTTACGCTTGTGCGTCAGATTTTGATTATGTCAATGTCATCATTTTTACCAATCGAAGATGTTTCTGTTATTTATCGATATCAAATCCATTTTTTTCTTCAAATCAATTCAAAATAGAAAAAATTGCACATGACACACGTTTTATAAGACACGTTGTCGCACTTGTTCACTTGGAGCACTCCTCTCTTCGCTCGTCGTACTAACTTACTTCGATATCTTTGACATTGAAGCATTTCATGCCACCATGTTATGAATCTATCATATCATAATTCATAGTTTTCCTCGATTCCTCTGGTAGGAGGTTGAAATTTGCAATTTTTCTCTTTTTGCTAGATGATTCACAGTAACTATTTTCTATCATGCAAGATAATTTGAGTTCTTTTTCAACAATACACTTATGGTAGAGGCGAGCGTTCTTTCAATATTTCTGCTCACGAGCGGCAATGCTGTCACTTGATGACATTCCTCAGAAAACGTACATTTTTTGTTGAGATTTGAGACCTTCAAAGGCTTCTTTGTTTCAACCGGTTGTAGAAAAACCTATTATCGTGACATATGATCCAAATTTCAATGAAGGTGAATCAATAAATTGCAGCACCACAGCGCGAAATATACTGATGGATTCTGCAATGATCCGCCCCTCCCTCCTGTCTGTAGTCTAGGGATGTGCGATATTGGAAATACGATATCGATATCAATACTCATTTCAATATCGATATTGATCGATATATCGATATCAATAAGTATCTATATTTCGATAAGTATCGATATACATTTTTTATAATATCGATATATTGCTACATATCAATAATATTTTTTATTGTGATAAGCTAGTGATACATTTGTTAAATATTTTCATTTGAGTATTCTTTTATCCTTTGTTTGATACAATAAAATAAATAATTTCCGACTTTTTGAAATGTTTATATTCCTATCATATACCTATCAACAAAAATGGTGCATACAGCAGTTGACATAACCAAATATGATAAATATTGATGGGTATCAATATGTTTTCGATATATAAATATGTATCAATATATCGATATGTATCGATAAATCGATATCTTTGTACACCCCTCTGTACCATAATCCTAAAAAAAAACAGCTACACGTGTCCTGACACATTATCTCAATTGTTTTCGTCTCGATTGTTTCATGTCGCTGCCTCCGCCGCCGCCGCCGCCGCCGCCGCCGCCTCCGTTGATCCTATGTTGTTATATGCGCCGCCGACTCGTTGCCATGGTTACCAACGCCGCTGCAGGTATCAACTCTGCCGAGGAGCGTCACGTGAGTACCAATTGAATACGTAATTCCATTATGTTTTACGCCTTTTACCCCGCTGGCGTTTTATTCTCCTCCCCTTCTTTTTTTTTTTTTTTCCTTTTTTTTTTTTCGTGTACGTGCCGACGTCATTTGTTCGGATAAACTGCGAGGCCGAAGCGTCGACGTTGTTTTGCCCAGGGGCGTCGACGATGTACAAGGGAGGGGGTGAATTTAGTGAATTTATTAGCTCCAAGCATCAAGGATTCTTCAATGAGAATGACATGATTTCAAAATGGAATCAAATCAAAATTATTTAAGATGTGACGTAGGAGAGACATATTCAGGTATCGATTCATTGACATCGATTTCCAATCGACAAATATTTATTCAGCATGTACGTTTACCCTGCTCTGAATTTTCCATTCACTATAGTGTTATAACAAACACTAGTTTATGGTTCGCTTAATCGAAATAGACGTGCTACCGTGAGTTCCTATGATTTTACTATATTGGTATGTGAAAAATAACATTAGAAATTACGAGCTCATGCACAATTTAATATAAGACATTATCCGAATATGTGATAAAAGTAAATAGTGAGATTTGAAACAATTTACAGTTTTTCGCAATCACAACTCAATATAAACACGATAATTAAGACCTTGGGACTCCTCCAATCACCTGATAAAAACACACAAAACATTGCTCGAGGTAAAGCAAACCACATACGTTTTGAAATTCGAACGAGAAATTATTAACAGAATGGAAAATGAATGGGAAAAAGTTATAAAAATATTGAAAGAAGAAATTGTGAAGAATCGCAACGAAATTAAATCGGCTATTGAGGCTTCTGAAGCCAAACTCTTATTAAAAATAGAAGAGCTCAACCACCGAGTGAATAACATTGAAATTGAAAATACCATCCTCCAAAATAAAATCGAAGCCTTAGAAATATCTGCTAGGAAAAATAATATCGTCATATTTGGATTGGGAGACTCTCAGGAAATAACTGCACCCGCTGTTTGCAGAGAACTCAAAAAATTATTAGACGTTGATGTTAAGGTATCGGATTTAAATAATTTGTATAGACTGGGAAATAAAGATAAAAAACCGATTAAAGTTGAATTCATATCATACTTGAAAAAACTTGAGATTGTTAAACAGTGCAAAAAGTTGAAAGGAACGAGAGTTGGAATCTCAAACGATCTAACATACAAGCAAAGGTGCGAAAATAGAACTTTGAGACACCACTTGAATAAAGCGAGACAAAATTCTTCAGATAACTCGTATATAAAAGGAAATAGGTTGATCATCAACAGCAAAGCTTACACTATCGAGGAACTTGAAGAGAACGAGGACACCAAATCTTCAAAAAGTAAAATAAACAGTGCTCCGTCTACCCCAAATCATCGAAATCTCCATCCACTTACCCAGTCATCGGAACGCATTATTCCAGCAGAAGAAAATAACGACCATGATGTGACACTGAATGATAACTCTAAAGGAAAAGAAGTCAAAATCACTCCATCAGTATCTGATAGTGATAAGAAGATAATAAAGACAACCGCCCCCCTACAACAAAAGGACAGAATAAAAAGTTTAAGATCGGGGTCAGCAAGCAGTCGTTATTAGTTTAACCAGATATAAATATAATAATTTTGTTAATTACTCAATTGGTATACATGCAGATGGGAAAAAGGAAAAGAAGAAAAAATAATACATATATATATATACACATATAATTTCCCAAACTTTGCCCCTATTTTTCATCCATTGATCTCATCAATAACTCTCCTTAATTCTCAGAAAAGAAACACATTGCGTACTTGATACAGTGTGATGGATCAATACTTACGTGACTTCAAAAGTGAACATATAGACACATTTGAACTAGACACAGTAAATGAATGCTCTGAAATATTACAGGTCAATCAAAAAACTTACAACTTCAAAATACTTCATATGAATGTCCGAAGTATCAGCAAAAACCTAGATGAGCTTAAAACTCTACTACAAGATCTTGATTGTGACATAGATTGTTTGATACTTAGTGAAACATATGAAATACATGATCTCGGTCTATTCAACATCAATGGATACAATGTAATTTATAACGAGAGTCATTATAATCAAAATGACGGGGTCGTCGCCTACATCAGAACCTGTATTAGATTCGAACATCATATCGAAGAAATATTCAGTGGTATTAACTCCCTCAATATAAAATTGTATCTGAACAACAATAAAAAAATGTTGGTTACTGCATTTTACAGATCACCAAATACGAATGAACAAGAATTTATTGACGGATTGGCACGCTTACTAAATAAACATCGAACCAAGCCAGAAGATATCTGTATATTCATAGGTGATATTAACATTAATTTGCTAGAGCCCGCTGAAAAATCGGCCTCAGAATATTTGAATACTTTAAGCGAACATGGTTACACATCGACAATAAATAATATACCCACCAGAGTTTCGGGGCGATCTAAATCTTGCATAGACCACATATTTCTTAAATCAAATGTTGACATAAGTAATAATATTATACCCATTATTCTGAAAACTCAAATCACAGACCATTATACAACGATTCTTCAAATTGTTTTCGAATGCAATAAACCCTCCACTAACCGCGATAGAATTATTAGGATATTCAACAAATCAAAAATCAACGAAACATTTTTGGCTATTACTTGGGATACGGTTCTTGCTATGGAAGATCCAGACAAGGCAATGAGTGAATTCATTGACATTAACTTGGAAAATCTAGAAAAATGTACGGAACATCGCAAACTGAGAAGAAAGTATGACAAAATAGCGCCATGGATGACAAAAAACTTATTAAAATCAATAACTGAAAAAAACAAAATGAGCGCCAAAGTACGAAAAAACCCAAATAATTTACAATTATACAACGAATACAAAAAACATAGGAATAAAACAAATACATTAATAAAGGAATGCAAGTATAAGTTTTACAGTACTCAAATAGAAGCTAACAAAAACAACTCAAAAAAACTTTGGAACATAATTAATGAAGTAAGTAGAACAAATTCCACCGAACAAAGTATAAAAAAAATTAAAAATGACTCAGGTGAAATAATTACGGATGAAATAGAAATAGCCAACGAACTCAATAATACCTTCGTAAAGTTAGGTAAAAATCTTGCTGAATCGATTAAAAAGGACCCCAACTATATTCTGCCCAGACAATCTATACTGAACTCGTTTGTGTTTGAAAAAATTGAAGTCAAAGAAACAGAAACTGTTATTAACGACCTCAAAAATAAAAAGAGTGTTGGTATAGATAACTTGAAAGCTGAAACTATTAAAATGATAGCCCCTTTCATTCTAGAACCACTAACATATCTACTAAACAAATGCGTGAATAAAGGTATTTACCCTTCGGCCTTTAAGCAATCTATTATCACACCCTTGTATAAAAAGGGAGATGCCACTATAGCTACCAACTACAGACCAATATCATTAGTCACACATCTCTCTAAGATATTCGAAAAAATCATCAAACTACGACTCGACTCATACTTACAAAAATACAGAATTCTATCCGATCGTCAGTTTGGATTTAGGGCAAATACATCCACGGAAGATGCAATTCTAGCCCTCACACAAAAAATCACAAATTCCCTGAACAAATCAAAGCCATGCATTTGTATATTTATAGATTTATCCAAGGCATTTGACAGTGTTAGTCACAATCTTCTTCTGCAGACACTGGGAGATATTGGAATTAGAGGGGGCTGCTTGAATCTCTTTCAGAGTTACCTCAAAGGTAGAACTCAAATGGTAAAGATTGGCCATGTAACAAGTGCTGTGCGAGAAATTGAATACGGAGTACCTCAGGGCTCGGTTCTTGGACCTACTCTTTTTAATATATATGTGAATGAATTGTTTTCACTAGAGTGTAATGGGAGTATTATCGGTTTTGCTGACGATACAGCCATTTTCTACGAGTCCGATAACTGGCTTTCACTAAAAAAGATCATCGAAAAAGACTTCAATATAATAATGAATTGGCTGAAACATAAGTTATTGAGTCTCAATATCGAAAAAACCAATTACTTACCATTCAGTTGCAACTCCGCCAGCGCTCCTACTTTTGATAGGATCGACGTCAGTGTTGGATCAGAAGTTTTCAGTATACTACCTGAAACAAAAATTAAATACTTGGGAGTAGTAATGGATCCACATTTGAGATGGGACATCCATATTCAGTATATAATAAAGAAGCTGAGAACAATTTTGTATAAATTTAAAATTATGAAAAGTATATTACCTCTACGTCATCTTAAAACCATCTATTACTCACTAGTTGAAAGCCATCTTCGTTACTCAATAACAGTCTGGGGAGGGACATCAAAAACACATATTCACCCATTGGAAGTAATACAACGCAGGTTCCTAAAATTAATATTTGAAAAAAAATCCCGGTACCCCACACAAGCATTATACTCCGAAGCGAAAATCCTTGACCTTTCGCAATTGTTTTTCCTACAGTCTTGTATTAAATACCACACATCGAAAGACAAAGATCAACTACCGGCACACAACTATGACACCCGTCAAAAAGACTTATATATTGCTCCATTGATGTTGAAAACCATCACACAAAAGACATATACATATTTGGCACCAAAACTTTACAACACAATTCCTGACTCAATTAAAGTTGTGCAGCCAATAAACCGATTCAAGAAATCCCTAAGAAAATTCATTCTCAATAATTCAGTAATTTGATTATTTAAAGTAACTACTATTCCCTATAGTGGAATTGAAAATGTGATAATTTGTACTTGCTCCATATTCCTCATAATTTTTTTTCTCTCTTTATTCTTTTTTTTAACAGATCTTAATATTATAATGATTGCTATATTCAGCAGATCTAATATAAATGAGATGTTTGTTTGAATTTGATCTTGCTCTTTGATTTTCTGTCTGAGTGAGTTTGTATTAAGTGTTATGTAATATGTATATCTTATATTCTTATAATTTTTATATTTAATTTTATATGTAGGTACCTATGTTACTCTTCATTTTATATTTACCTCATGTCAGTTTATGTTATTGCTTTTTGTTAGTTGTCTCTCGAAACAAGTGTTACACACTTATCGAGTATTCATTTATTCACTTTTTATCTCATTTAAGATTGTACTTTTCACATGTATTTATATATAAGTGGTGAATAAACTTATTATTATTATTATTACTAGACAGAATAATATAATCTCTATTCACTATATAGTGCCTTACTACAGTTAACAGAATAGTGGGAGGAGAATTCATTCATGTATATCTTTACATATATATTTAATACTCACTGTGATCCATATACGATCCGATACTAAACTTTATATTAACCCTAAAACTCAACTGGACACCAGACACAACACCAAACTCTTCACCAAACGCCACTCTCAATTCCCTGAGAAGAACGATACTGCCTACTAACTCAACTGGACACGATACACAACACCAAACTCTTCACCAAACGCCACTCTCGATTCCCTGAGAAGAATGATACTCCCAACTCTATTTTCAATACATGACTGACTGCTCGTCTGTAAACCACTTTATCCTTAGAAAAAAACTCAACTAGACACGAGACACAAAACCAAACTCTTCGCCAAACGCCGCTCTCAATTTCCTGAGAAGAATGATACTCCCTACTTTATATTCGAAACATGACTGACTGCTCGTATGTAAACCACTTTATCCTTAGAAAAAAACTCAACTAGACACGATACACAACACCAAACTCTTCGCTAAACGCCACTCTCAATTCCCTGAGAAGAATGATACTCCCTACTTTATATTCGAAACATGACTGACTGCTCGTATGTAAACCACTTTATCCTTAGAAAAAAACTCAACTAGACACGATACACAACACCAAACTCTTCGCTAAACGCCACTCTCAATTCCCTGAGAAGAATGATACTCCCTACTTTATATTCAAAACATGACTGACTGCTCGTATGTAAACCACTTTATCCTTAGAAAAAAACTCTCAACTAGACACGATACACAACACCAAACTCTTCGCTAAACGCCGCTCTCAATTCCCTGAGAAGAATGATACTCCCTACTTTATATTCAAAACATGACTGACTGCTCGTATGTAAACCACTTTATCCTTAGAAAAAAACTCAACTAGACACGATACACAACACCAAACTCTTCGCTAAACGCCACTCTCAATTCCCTGAGAAGAATGATACTCCCTACTTTATATTCGAAACATGACTGACTGCTCGTATGTAAACCACTTTATCCTTAGAAAAAAACTCAACTAGACACGATACACAACACCAAACTCTTCGCTAAACGCCACTCTCAATTCCCTGAGAAGAATGATACTCCCAACTCTATTTTCAATACATGACTGACTGCTCGTCTGTTAACCACTTTCGCCTTAGAAAAAAAAACTCAACTGGACACGAGTCACAACACCAAACTCTTCACCAAACGCCGCTCTCAATTCCCTGAGAAGAATTATACTTCCTACTATAAATTCAATACATGACTGACTGCTCGTCTGTAAACACAACAGATTATCTTGACTATACAGTGTGATTTTTACACAGAATTCCGAATAACACATTGTTTATTCCACCTCGTTCAATTTTTTGATGATTGAATGCAGCGTTCAATGTTCAATCTTACTGCATCAAGTGTTTACAGAGCCTTGAATCATGGTGTAATCGTAACTAGATCCATTGTTCTATTGATAATTTCATATTTCGAGTGTTTTTTCATGTAAAACGAAAAGCAGAAAATCAATTTAATTACCTTAATAGGGGTAGTTATTTTTATTCGTTGGTACAGTTCACCGGTTTTGAATTCCTTTTTCCTATCTACTCTGATGGTATTTTATCATTGCGGGAATATACGCTGCAATGCAACGAGGCTCGAGTTTATAACCCTATTAATTGTTCATGTGTTGTGAATATTAAGTTATCTGCCCCGAGTCCTTTTAGTTATTCGAATTCTAACACGCCAGACGCATTCATCAAAATATCAACTGTTTTTCACTCTATCAAATTTGCTTTGAACACTAGAGCTGAAAAGATACAATGATACAGCTTCTTTTTTCTTCGAAAACAGTCTTAGAATCTCCGAACATCAAATCCACTAGAATAGTACCACCCCAAATTGTCTGAAGCCAACATGAAATTCATAATCACATGTTTTTTCACTGAATCTCCTAATGAGTTGGTGGATTCTTATGGACAGAAAGTTTTTCAAGGCCGAAAAGGTCTTTGCAGAAACCTACCACTTGACCAACAGAATTCGAAGGATAGACAGATTTAACGCAGCTTAAACTATGGGATCTAGCACTGTGTATACACACAGACAAATATTCATCAAGTAGATGACAGTTTGTGACGTTTCCCCTACTTCAGGGCCTACCATTGGCCCACGTGACGTGACGTCTATCTCGTGATTCTGAACTAGACTTCATAATGATAACACGCAGCTCTGCTAGACCGCAACTCTGTACATTGTTTTAGTGCGGTTTGGGAGTAAACTCTCGTAGTTTCGTGGTCTTGTGTGTGGTGGAAACTATAGCAAACCCGAAGGGGAAGAGCAGAGAATCCCGCATCATGGCTGTCGAGATTGTTAATGATCAACTGGGTAAACAAAACAAATGATTATCTCGTGCGTTCTGGAAGATAATGTATAGCGGTATAGAGAGACAAGCGCCAGCTGGAGTGAATTGGGTTGAATACTACAATTTTTGCTTTATGAGGTTCGATGAAACACTGAATGTACAGGATTATCCAAAATAGATCCTTGCGGAATACCGGCGCAATCTGCTGAATTGCTCATACTTAATGAATGGAAAATTAGTCATGATTTCTTTCAGGGGTGGCGACTTTTCATAAAGTTATCCAGATTGAATGTGCAATTTACGAAAATTCTCTCGAAGCATAAAAAGATAACAGTACTTAATGCAAACGAAATTAGCTATCGTCGAATGAGATTATTCAATTAGAAAGATAAATGGAAGATTCACGATGACTTCGAAATTAATATCCCAAACCGAGAGAAGTTATTCAAAGACAGGATTATAAAAAGAAACATAACCATAAATTACCCGAAGAACACTCGTATACTGGAAAAACTTTCTAAGAGCGGACAAAACGTTCCGTCTTGGGGTCTGGCTTGGCTGGAGCCGTAAATTGCAGAAGAGAGAAAAAAAAAAGAGAAAAATAGCGATGAGTTTCTATTACTACTGCTCGTCTGGGAATCTGCTGGATTAGACGTACTTAAATTGTTGTTTTCAACAAGCAAAAAAATAGGTTTTTCTGGAGAAAGTTATACATGGATATCGATACTTATAAAAACTCTAATGGCGGTTCGTTTCGCATGTCTGACAACTAAAAAATCCGTTACGACTTGGGTATATCACGTGACCTCAAATTTGGCGGGAGTTTGAAAAAAAGTGGTGTCAAAAATAGGTAAAATGGACAATATATCCATTTTGAACCAGATAGAAAAAAAAATTAAAAAAGCATGTCATACACAGGTTAGTAAATGTCAGATTTAGATAATGATGAAGGCGGTTAAGTGGCCAGCGAGTTCACCAGACTTGACCCCACTAAAAATGTTCAAAAATCCACTATGCCACAAAAGCACTGAATATCACTATCCCCCACTTCTATGTTTCCTCCTGGCCCTCAACGGTGTAAATTTTCCAGGGTATCTCCCTGCTGCCAGACTATAAATGGAAAAGAAAGCATTTTCTCGAGACTCATGCACTCACACACCCCTCATAGACGATTGCACTCGTAGCTGGCACATCAAATATTTATGCCTCGGTGGAACTTTTATGTTCCCCAGATACTTTAGAACTCATTCGAAAATTCACACTCGGAATGGAATTCCGCTTGAACTCTCTGGAGTGCCGTGAAAATGTCGATGCGGGATGTACTGGGTGTCCTTCTTATGCTAGATGGATTTAGGTTAGGTTAGGTTAGGACTGATGTATTTAGTCTGGGATACAAAGGCAACAAGCTCTAAGGGAGTGCATTTTAGAATGTTTATGTTTTAAAAAAGTCTCATTTCGATCCCAGTAATGCGTCCTTAAAGTATCTACATCGATTTTTCAATCACTCTGTATATATATATATATATGAATCGTACACTTTCAAGATAATCAGAAATAAGATCATCTGGCGCAAACAACAGACGGTCGATTATTCCATTCAAAACCATTGAAATGTAATTTGAATGAAGCAGCAAACATTGCTAGACATTCTTTTTCTATATCCGAGTATTTGTTTTCTTCTTTTTGTTTGAGTAATATTGATTTGCTACTTGACAGAAGTTTTGAGATTTTCTACCGTGAAAACTTGAGTACTGAACATTCTCGGATAGTACTAAATCTAGTACCAAAGTACTGAATAAAACAGACCTGAATGAAGTACATGTGGCACAATATAATACTGAATCTTGCTTTTGCCTGGTCCTCACGGAAAGGGATATCCTGTAATGTTCAGAAAACATCGTGAGAACCAAGGGAAAGAAGGTAGGAGTTGATGTTCTTCTTAAATTTATGGAGATCGTATGCCTCGGGAAACACCTCCCTAGGCAATGAGTTCCAAAGTATCGATGTTCGTTGGATAAACGAGTCTTTGGAAAGGGACTTTCTGCAGGTATCTAAAGTGACCACGAAGGAGTGTGAAGACTGAACTTGGCGGGTTAATCTCGAAGAGACTGCTAATGGAGGAACGATTGTTGATATTTCAGAGCATTACCCATGAGAGTATCTATAAAATAGAGATAAATCGCCAACTTGTCTACGGTGTTCCAGAGAAGTGAGCGAGTTTGTAAGCGAGGCATCACCGACGAGACGAATTGCCCTTTTTTGGACAGAATCCAATCGTTCCAGGATATGCTTAGGTGCCGCACTCCAAATATGGGAACAGTATTCCAGGACAGGTCGGATCTGTGCTCTAAAGATCATAAGCATACTGGCTTTTCGATTAACTTCTATTGGTTCAACTCACAATGTCTTCAAGTTCCATAAACCATGAAACTAATCGCCCTGTATGTGTTCGTACACACTTCCGTTATGCAAAGCATCAGGTTGCGAAAACAAGACAAGCCAGATGCATACGGGTTTGTAATGTTGTTTCATCCAGATTGGTTTGTTTTGCTCGTAATGTGTATGCAGAAACGTCTGTGTTGGGTTGGAACCGATAAACCTATCCGGATGCCAGGGGCGTAGCTATCGCGGTCCCACTTTCGAATGTTGTTCAGCTCGGGTCAACGTGCCGGCTATAGGGTACCGACATTTCGCACCAGACACACCCTGTACAACCCCCACAAGCCGAGGCATTGCACTTTCAATATCCCCCCTTGCGCCCTCACTTCATGCGGGTGACAGGGATAACTGTGAGGGTGGAAAATCAGGATTCGAGATTACGCCGTCTAGGGAGATTATAGTCGGCGGGAACATCGATTCTGTGACAACTCTTCTCCTTGCGGCTGTTTTCCGGGAATGTTGGATCCCGTATCCACTTGGCTTCCCTACTTTGTGAAACTATCTGGGAGGGGTGAAATGGGATGTAACGCGGGAATTAGTGTATATAGCTGGTGTCTCAGGAACGTGACAAGGGTTCTCAGATGTGATTAGAGGTTGGGTTAGGTTACCCCAAAAATATGATACTGTTAACGTCAACTTCAATTCACATTGTTGTTGTAGCAATGTAAGTTCGTTAGGGTTATAAGATCTTTACTATTACAAATTTGTTTCCTTCGCGAAATCTCAAACATATAATTTGTAGCAAGTCAGTTTGATCGTTACAAAAAACACTAGGATTCCAATAACTATATTATCGACAATACAGACTGACAATAGAGCTGACAACCAAACTCTCAATATTTTCAATACGAATCCTGATACTTTACCCCATAGTAAAAACCATTCAATAACCCTGCTAAAAATAATTTGGCACCCCAAAAACAAGTTGACGTCGACACAGCATTAACGACGCAATTAAATATTGGTCTCCATTAACATGGCGATTAGCCGCCATGTCGGGTTAATTAAATGCGAGACTTCCTCCCAACTCTGAGACTGCCAAGAGGGTTGAAGGGGGGTGGAAGAGATGAAGCGCAGGGGGCGACAACGACGTTGCCAGATTTGGTGAGCTCAGGTATATACACCTAATTGACCAATCCCACGGAAAAAAGTTTGGTGAAAAGTTAAATGGCAACTTTTGACAGCTGTCACTTATTTTTGTGTTTCATGCTCCGTGATATACTTTTTAAATGGCAGCTGTCATTCTATTGCGGGAATTCGAATATAATGTAAGGATCGAATTTTTCATTCCATTCTCAATTCTCATTTTATATTTCACATGCGAATGTTGGTGAGCAAATACTGAAATGAATGAAAAATCCAATCCTTATATATTCGAATTACCGCAATAGAATGACAGCTGATGACAGTTGTGCTCCATTTAGAAAGTATATCACGGGGCATAGAACACTAGAATGAGTGACAGCTGTTAAAAGTCACCATTTAACTTTTCAACAAACTTTTTTTTGTGGGATTGGTCAATTCGAGTACGATGAGGAGCATCAGTTGATGAATCTTTGATCGGTTGGAGATTTGACCATCCCTAACTGATAACCTCGAATGAAATATTGAACAACTCGATTTTCTCATGTCTGCTCACCTACTTTGTCGATCTGGCAACAGCGGCGGCACCCCTTTAATTACATCTAGTAGTCGTTCTCGCGGCTGCTCAAGATGGCTTCGAGATATCCCTGGGATTCTTTCCCCCCCCCCCCATACCACCCCGCCAATTTCGCACCCTCGTTTTCCTTTTTCTTGGGAATACTCATGAACATCCGCTGCGCTTTTCTCTTTCCCCAAGGTCAGGGCCGGACTTATGAATAATCGAGAGAGGCCAGAGGAAGCATTCGGATTCAAGAAAACTTTTTCCTACGACCATGTGTACGTCTTGAAGCACACTCTATTGGTTTTGAAATGGAATGATGCATTCGAATTCACTAGAGTTCTAGCCTCTTTTCAGAGATTTTACGTCTGTGATGAACGTACTCACTTGTAATTGAATGTTTTTCAGTTACCTTCTTAAGGTACCTGCTCGGGCGCCAATTTTTAAAAAAATTATATTGCTGGTTACGTTATCATATCTTCCCTGTATTTTATTCTCAGCTTTCTCTGGAACAAATACTTGAGGGTGTATTAAATCATGGCAATCCAAACGTTCATAATAACGTGAAACATCAAAGAGGATTAGACCGCCAGCGTGTCAAAAAAGAATTTATATGTTCTAAGTAGATAATAGCTGTGAGTGTAGCAGTGGAACTAATGTAATTACAGAATATGGGTTCGGGGATGAGGAAAACGTGGAATAATACCCCTTTAACTCGATTACGTTTACACAGTGAAACTTGTGAACAAGTGTTTGCACAATTTTAATTTCACATCAAGTTTTCAACTTCATGTGTTCGAAATTTTCTGTGATATCCCATGATTCGAAATGTTTCCAAATTCACTATCAACTTTATATTTCACGGAAAAGTGTTGTTGACAAAGTCGTTGATGCATTTTTTCATCGATATCAGTTGCTTATTCAGCGTCAACGAGTTGATTGATATCGTCGAGTAAATATTTGATCAGCATATAAAAAGCTCTTTGCTCTTGTTGATCAATATGCAATATCCCTTTGTTTGGAATATTTTCTGTATTTCCTTTTAATATGGCGAGCAAACAATGAGAGGAAATGATGCAGAGTTTATATCAGTGCTAGTCGTATGATTTATATTCTCTAAAGCAAACATTTGGAGACTGGCCAAGTCAATAAACGTGGAAAAACATAAATGTGTTCTGAACTATTCGAAATTGATAGCCAAGTCGACTAATCTAAAGAGAAAAAATCAACTTATTCATCACTCTCTCAATCATCATTTAGTTCCAAGGCTGGCATAAACAAATAATGAGTATACCTACTGCATCTACAGAATACAAATTGGAGTCTGCATTTTTTGAAATTAACATGTTTGAAATAATTAAACATTCAGATTTATGGCCTTGACATCAGTTTTTTTCGGTGTGATCGCGGTTTTTCACTTGCTACATCATCAAAATGGTGGAAGATCTCAAACTAGTTTTTCATGTTTATCTATGGAGTCCAATTCATTCATTCATGGGAAAATAAGAATCACAATGTTAAAAAACTCCTCATTTGAATTCCACAAATCCGGTCCTGAGCGTAGAAAACTCGATTTAAAAACTCGCGACAATGCTAAGTTACCCAAATGGAATTTCACAAAACTCCACTCTTTCACAACCCCCTCTTTCCCTCTCTTTCTCCTCTTTTTTTGCACCAAACCGGCCATAACTCAGGCTTAATTAAATTAAGAAAACGGCGCTCCCGCTTCCATCAGCCCCTGCAAATATTTTTTGCCGGTTAACGAGTGCCCTTCCGTCTTCGCACAAGCCAGATGGGCCTCCTCTTCCATCATCTCACCCCTTTCGAGATGTTCGCGTCGACCCTCGAGTAATTATCGCGGAATTCGGGGGTGAGATGAAGAGGCTCGCCAGCGGTGCTAATTCGTCCTTCCTGTGAAATCGCAAATACTTTTTGAATGAGCGGGTGAGAGGGTGGTTTTAGGGTGATCCTTGTGGGAATGCTTAAAGAGACACGATAGCGAATTGTAACGAAATCTGTACCTATATGTCTATAGCAGATTACTATAAGTTCATAAGTTATGAACTTATAGTAGTTCGAGGTAGATGTCGATGCCTGTTCACTAATTGGTATCAATTTAATGCGTTTTTGTTATTTCGAAAAACTTGTCCATGCCTGGAAGAATATATTCAATTCATATTGGGGTAAATAACTGAACAGGTGAAATCCTTGGGTGCGTGGTGATATCGAAACTATTCGTGCACATTACCTGTTTTAGGTGAGTGTTTTTTTTACATCATGTTTAAGGAAATAATGTATTACTTTTGGTGGTTTTTTTGGATATTCGTCCACTTTGTGCGAGTTGTTGAAGGGTTCGTTTTGGTTTTAGCTGTACAGTTGTTACCACAATTAAAGGGCTAACTTATGAATAAATTGTCTACAAGACCATTGAAGTAGGGTTTTTTTGTTGATAATATCCCCACCCCGTTACAGAATTGGTGGTGGTCTAAGAGGGTGGCGAGTTGATTTCACCACAACACTGGGTGGTCATATTGATCATGGCAATTTTGTCATGATTTTTTTCTAACAGTTCAAATTTCTGTGTCAGCAATGGACAAGTTGGTTGGAAAAAGGTCAAAATAACTTTTATAATGTCATCTCTAAGACACTACTATGGGAATTGTGACAAAGGATCCCTGCTCGGGCGCCAATTTTTAACCTTTTTTTTTTGGTGGATGAAGAACACTTCTTCAAATTTCTGTGTCAGCAATAGACTAGTTGGTTGGAAAAAAGTCAAAATAACATCTTCGGGACACTACAATGAAGATTCTGATGAAGCGAATAATGAAGTAATGATAATGGGTATTTTATATTATTGACGGTCAAAGATCCAACACCTGTCGTTGCAAAATGAAGAAATGATTTAATATTTCTTTCCACACAAAGAAGCTCTGAGTAAAAGTGGATCTTGTTTATCCATCCATTTTGTTCATGATTGTTTTTATTTTCTCCTTAAAAAATTGCTGTTGCTGTTGCAAACTATCTTCCACTTATGAGATAGTTTATAAAATCGATCCTAGACTTAAGACTATCAGACAGAACAGCGTGTTGATAAAACCATGGTTGAATTAACATTGCGCAACATGGAATGATCAAGTTATCTACTAACCCCTGAAACAAAAACAGTGTCGGCCCCAATTCGTATCCCTGTGGCACACCCTTCCCGGCTTCGTGACAACTCGTTTTCTGGTGTGCCCAGATTTTCAACCCCCCTTCCATTTCCAACCCTCATACCCCGCCCAAATAACGTATTCGCGCAGTAATCGTAGTGTGAATTATGGAAGTGGTCTCGCTTTTGGCGCTAATTTCATCCAGTTAGGAGGAGTCTCACCGACTCCTTTAACGCGAGACGGTTGCGGTATGGGAGTTGGGAGTTGCACTGAATGCTGGGATTCACAGTTAACACGGACTAATTGCCTGGTAAATAATTCCGGGGAATAGGGGTGCGAACGGGTCTCCGTATTTGATGTTTGAGGGGTTAAAACCCGAAAAGGTATTGTCGGGTAGAAATGAAATCCATACAAATTATGTTTTTTGTTGTTAGAAAAGTTAGTAGCCTCATATAGATTGATACTAAAGCCATCACTCACATATTTTGAATCGCATCAGACCATAATTACATATCTCGTCCGCCATCTTGGAGCTGCCATCTTAGATTTTTCAATTTCGACATGATAATCATATTCTCCGACCTCAAAAACCCCCACATACCAATTTCATAATCACTACTCTCGTCGGCCATCTTGGGGCCGCCATCTTGGATCAAACTTCTTGAATTTTTCAATTTCGACTAGAAAATCATAATCTCTGACCCCAAATACCCCAAAATTTCAAATTTGTTGTTATTTATATCACAAGTGGAGTTAAACAAAAGCTTGTGAACATTTTCTATTGCCTCAAATGGAAATGTCATCGAAATCGGTTTGGTTTCCCTGTTCTGCTGGTTCTCCGCTGCTGCTTCTCACGAATTCCGTGAAATTATACTTTGTGTATGAAGACATAAAAACTAATAATTATTATTCAGTTACACAATCCCCGTGTTTTTACCCCAGTATTTACATTCCCTTATCATCCCCCCATTTACATCGAGGCAAAATGAAGATAACACGGACTCCACTTGATCACGCACACCGTTTTTCCACCGCCAGCTTGCAAATGAGTCGGAATTAATGCTGTACGAGGCTGATATTTTTTTTTTTGCTGAAATGAATGCTGTTTGCGTGATGACAAGCCTTTCCACTTGCCGTACCATATCGAGAAGCCCTTTTCTTTTATTTATCTGGCAGAATGGGACGTATATCGCGTGGTTATGGGCCGTTATGAATATTCACAATTTGAATTGTTTCGGTGTTCGTCCACTGAGTGCGCTGTGAAAAATGACAGCGTGCTGTTTATGCCATGTTACTTGTCAGAGACTGATTTGCATAATTCGTATCACAGGATCCAACCTTCGATATCTCGAATTAGTTGGGGTTATTCGTGTGGGAGGTCTAATTTTTTGGGGAAAAATATTGATTTATACTTTATATTTATTTGGCTTCCCTATCTGTCAACCCCATTCGAGGGCGATATTCACAGAGGTATTCAATAAGATTACTGGATATAAATGTTCTGAAACATCGAGAAGAGGGTTCATGATACAGCACAATAAATAAATTACTTGATTTTCGAGCTATGGAATATGCGGGCGCTAAAGTGATATTCAACGCCCGCTTGTATTGGGCAATAAAGCACCACTTTCCTCCAATCCACACTATCCCCATGACTGCAAGCAAAGGGCCAGTCGTGCCCTGTTAATTAGGTGCATAGCAATTAACGAGACACGGACGTGTCGTATGCCCTATATAGCACTAACTTGTTGAGTCCTACACGTAGCTAATTACACTATGCAATAGCCGGATCATTATAATTATCCGATCTCCTCTACACATGAGTGGGTGGGACAACGTATGTTATGTCACTACTTGCTATACGCTGCCGTGAATGGTTATTCAGTGTGAACCAGCTACTTTATTCACTCACAATCCAATCGATTGTTGTTTATCGTGTAGCTGACGTGAAAAGTGTCACTTTATTGCATTAGTACAAACATGTAATTTTATGCACGACCGGGCGTAAAATTACATTTTATCGCACTGTTGTGCGGGCGTAAAATAGCACTTTACCGCTCGCCGGGCGTAAAATGGCACTTTACCGTCCGCCGGATAATAAATTATTAATTATTCGCATCCTCAGCTGCTTTCCTGATTTCTGGTGGAGTACAATTCACACTTTCTTCGTCACTTTAGTAATGACTATTGTCTGTATTGACAGCAAATAAGGCTACTAGCCTATTTATTCACACACCAGTCTGGAACATGAGCAAATTGTAAACCCTTAATAACTCCCTTATTATAAGAGATAGAGAAAAAGTAAAAACACTCTCATGCAATGCTTTTTCGAGAGGAATATCATGGGCGTAGCAAAAATTATTTTAAAGGGGTTCAAAAGGTATTTAAGAACCGTTTTATTCCTATCGTGAGGAGGTATTTACAATAAAATATACTGAGCATGCATAAAATTTTGTATGTATTTCGGACGTAACTTGCTTTTATGGACCTAGACGTATTTTACGCCCTTGATACATAAATAACTATCATTCTACTTACTCTACTTTTGATAATTCAGTGAACTGGATTTTTGAATAAAAGTCGATAGATTTCGAAGCCTAAGAGTCTCATCTGCCCTGTAACTTCAAACGAGGTCCATAATTTTTTTCTTCATTTGAACACCTCAAACTTGACTGTTTTCAAGAAAAATGTGAAAAATAAACATTAAGTAAGTATGTTATTCGATGATTACTATATTACTGAGAAATAATAAGTAATGGGATCTTTTCGCAATATTTTATTCAAAATGGAATCACCCTAATTTTCTGCCCATATTATTCGTGCACCCTGTATATTCATTCACTGTTGTGCGATTCATGTAAAAACTTGAATTCATATAGATCAGGTCAAAATTCAGCTGAGAAACAGTACTAAAAGCGAAGTAGTATTCAATCAAAACTAAACCTCTCTTTCTTTTATACGGGTGAGGGGGTATCCAGAAGATATCCCGGACTATCCAGAAACTTCCCAAACTTCTCAAAGAACTTTTTGCAGATTCTCCTGGAGTCAAACGACATAAAATCGCGACATAAAGGTAATCGTTGCTTAAGGATTATTAATTAGAAATAGAAATTGAGTTGTGGTTGGTATTGTGGTCAAATTTGAAATGTGGATTATTCTCGGGAGAAAACTAAAAACCCTATCAGTGAGTCAGATAATGCATATAGTACCGTTTTCTATGTTGCATAGGAAACTATATGATTTTATGTCTCCCTTGTATAATTTAGAGAGACAAATATTAATAATTCAAATGAAACACATGATAGGGGCTCTCGCGTGTATCGTAACTATAATCAAAGGCAGAGGTTTATTATTGTACAGTAATTTCATTCGGTTTGATACCACTGTTCTGACGTGTAATTTTCTGTAATTCTCCCTGTTGCAGTGCGTTATTATCTATTCCTATTCATTTTATGAACCCTCAACCACTTTATTGGACGGGAAACATTGCAAATGTTGCAGTAGTAGATCTGAAAAATTGTAAAATATTCGTGTGTGACAACTAATAAAATAGTATTGCTTCTTCATATGGTCAGAAATAAGTCATCTTCATGACTATAGTGAATTTTTTCGTACCATTGAAATGTATCTGAAAAATCGAACGTCGAAACGAAACAAGCAAACTCATTTATTATTTCAAACGGATCCCGTTTTCCTGCTCTCCACTCGGGCAGACACATATTTCCCCATTATCCGCATCCCCAATCCCCCAAATCATGTCTAATGGATCCTCCCCGCCGCTATAATAAATAACCATCACCGGCTAACGAAATGACTGACGAGAGAAAGGAGAATCTGTGCCTCGGTTTCCTCCCCCCCTGATTAAAATCTCACCTTTTCATCTCCGCCCCAGGGGTGGCTTATTTTGGAGTTTTCAATGGGGGAGTTGAGATTTGATTAGATTGTGGGGGAGGGGGGATACTGAAGGCTATGCAGCCTCACATGCACCTCAACCTGGGAGGAAAAAAAATTCTAGGAGCTGCTCAGCTTTCCTATGCGAAGGGTTCTGGGCTAGGAAACTGTGTGTTTGTCACTTCTTTGGCAAGGTAGTCTGCTGCTTCCTCGTTGCCTTCAACTCCCTTGTGACCTGGCACCCACATCAAAGTGACCTGGTTGTTTGCTGCAAGTTGTCTCAGGAGGGAATTGTTTGCTGTCTCAAGTCAGTTTAGACTCACAAGTGTTGGATTACAGAGGTTTAAGTGCTGTTTGGCTATCTGGTATGATTAGATTTCTGCCCTCAAGGTACCCCTTCCATAGGGGTAAGTCGATGCTTATAATTGGGTTCCCGAATTTGCTACTGTACTGAATTCTTTGTCATCTCGAAGATTTTTCGGATATTTTACAGGATTTCCGCAACTTTCCAAATTCATTGTATGGACTTTCCACACAATTCACCTACTTTTTTTCTTTGTCACAGAAAGAAATCTCCGACTTCAAAGAGATTTTCTTGACTTGACTTTTCAGACTTCTCAAAAAAGAATAGTCGATTTTCTTCAAGGAACTCCTAGGTGTCCGAAGAAATTACGGTCCTTCCAGAGAATGTACAGGGTTTCCATGAAATCTCGACTTCACAAATAATGCCCAGGCTTCGTAACGAGTTTTCAGATTTTCCAAAGAATTCCCTGACTTTCAAAAAAACTCCCGCACATTTCACAGAATTTCCGGACTAATCAATGAGTTCCCGGACCTTTTCAGAGGATTCCAAAGTCTATATCCATAAGCATGCTTATCTCTGAACTAGTTGTTGTTCTCTGGGACTCTTACTTCTTTATCTCGATTTTGATGATTCTACTAAAAAAATAATATATTTAGACCCCACCGACTGCTCTGACGAGCCGCTCATGGTGTGACTCGCTCCCCCTCTGCCTGTATCTAATCCATTTCATCCCTCATCCCCTTTCGCATCCTTTTCGGATGTCGGAAGAGCTTAATGTCCCCTTTTATTTTCGCAGCACGCAACCCCGCATATTTAATAATAAAAAAAAGATGTATGGTCCCAGATAAGCCTACTGCGAATGGTTTCGCCGAGAAAGAAAATGATAACTGAAGATTTCGTAACGTTTATGCTGGCCCCAGGTGTACATTATACGGGGCTGTCTTTTCAGCATTGTATTTTATTTTGAATTGAATTCGCTCGTAAGCACAAAACTCGCCATCTTGGAGCTGCCATTTCAATTTCATGAATTTTGACTCGAGATTCTCAATCTGCGACCCCGAAAACCCCCACGTACAAATTTTGAGTCAAATCAGACCATTATCACAAATCTCGTCCGCCATTTTGGATCCGCCACTTTGAATTTCCCGCCAACAAAAAGTAGTTTCAAAAATAACAGGGTCAATGTAAAACTTCTGGGGGCAGATTCGGAGTCCAAAATTAGGAATCTATAAAATCTGACGAATAGAAAATAAGTAAAAGTCTAGTCAACTAATGATGTACAGAAATTACCTATAGTTTTGACCACCCTGTCTTAGGAAAACTGAAATTGGTTCAGAGGTAAGAACCCTAAAGGTATAACTTTCCTCTTTGCTAATTTTGGAATGTCACATATTTTTTTATAGGGTTCTTGATTTGTACATTATTGTTCGTTTGCGAGTTTGTTGAATAATAAATATCTGGAATTGATTCGATGGGGACCCTGTATATGATTTCACCAACTCTCGAAACATGAAACATTATTATTATCGCCTCAAAATGACATATTGCTAAGGGACCGGAAAAGCCTATTAAGCAACATATTGCACCCATAATGTGGGGCATCTATAACTTTGAGATCATAAACGGATGATTCACAGCCCTTCATCATCGACCCTTCCAAGGGCTTGAATGGCCCTCTTTCGTTTCCCCTAATAGCTTAAAATCGTCCTGCGATCTAATAATGGACGCGTATATTGGACAAACACGATGGGTTCTCGGAAACTAGTGACAAGGAACATCTGACATGCGAATAGTTTCGCTATTGTAAGCTAGATGAGCTAAGAATGCAGGATTCAGGTGAAATGAAGTGAACATAAAATTCCAAATGGGGAGTCCTTAGGGACATATTCTGTTGATTAGGAATTATCTTCCTAATCATCGAAGCTCTTCTGAGAATATAAGAAGTACTCGAGTAGACTTGAAACGTTGTCAAGTAGCCACTTGAATAGATAAACAATCACATGACTAGACTGTTTCGAAACAGACTCTTGAAAGGTTCAAAATGCATTCGATACCATCAGCTGTTGTTCATAGATTCAGACTTGAATTTTGCTCCAGTCTACAATCATTAAAATTATGAAAGCACTGGCATTTGATTAGGATCAGAAATAATTCTTAACAATGCATATTGTCATAGCATCGTTCACAGCTTTCTCATAAGACAGCTTGTATACCTTCACAAAAAAAAATGGTTACACTTAATCTCTTATAAAAGGGACCTGTACAATTATCCATATAATTGCAGTTGTGAACTAATTCGAGCGTTCGTTGGCCAATGAATAAATTATAAACGAAATCCAAGGGTTGTAAAGTCCCGAGTAGTATATCCAGTTTTAATTGGCAAAGGGGAAGCACCTGAAAACAAGAGAACCCGGATCGAATATAGAATAAATTCGATTTCAATTTGGAAGTGTCAGCAGGTACAATTACTTTTTGATACCTTGTTACGATGAGTTTTTGGCCAATTTTTTGTGATGGTTTCTGAATGAAATTTGACGTGTAATGTATCTAATTCGAAGACAATGTATAATATAGGGTGTCAATGAAGTATATTGCCAAACATCGAAGGATGATTCAGAAGTGGGATATTTTCCTCCAAGTTACCTTGAAATGCCTGCATTGCACTTTGTGCCAAGTATCTTTTCCGGATGATCGTATGTTTTCCGCCAACATCGTGTCTTTTATATTTCGAGGACTATAAATACCCCACGATTTACGGTGGAATGTCACACGAACGCAAATAAAAGATGTCTGGGCGACTGTGAAGCATGTCGCTATGGCCCCCATTACCCGTTTTATTTACGCTTTCGGTCGAACACTTTGTACACCGTGAGACCGTTGAAATGATATTGGTTGGTCTGTTCGCGCTTAGCTAGAATTTTCATCATTTATCTACTTCGAAAACACCTCCTACATGAAATAGAAACGCATCACGATCTCATGAAGAAATAATGCAAACTCAACTGACGAACACTACTACACGCTGGTTATCGTTATTTCCCTCAAAAAATTAAGTTCGTTGAAAGGGAAAACAGACGCAAACGACCCCCTCCCTCTTTCCCTGAGGCCTTTTCCGACAGCTTTATTGTTTGTAGAGCCTTCTCTCCCTCGGGGGAATGTAAAACCGCCACAAATCTCCTTTCGGCGGCGGGATGAAGAGCTTCATTTCCTTTTTCGGTGCGGCCTCGGCATTATCGCGACGTATAACGACCGGAACAACTGCCATTTTATTTCGGAAAAAAGTTCCGGCAGGTCTCGGCCGATGCCCTGGATTCCCTAGGGATGCGGTATATATGAGGAAAAGAAGATATTGACACTTCCCATGTTCTACTTTTCACTTCCCAATTTTACTTCGTTCTTTCCATATTTCACTCGTCACTTTCCATATTTCACTCTTCAATTTCACTATTCACTTCCCAAATTTCATCCTCCACTTTCTAAATTCCATTCTCCACTTTCCAAATTTCACTATTTTACTCTTTAAATTTCAAATGTTACTCTTCACCTTCCATATTCAACTCTCACTCTTCACTTTCCAAATTTTACTCTTCACTTTCCATGCTTTACCCCTCACTTTCCATGTTTTACTCGTCACTTCCCATGTTTTACTCATCACTCCACTCTCACTTTTCACGTGTTTCGCATTCCTCTTGTAGCGTGATTAAATCAAACATGCACAAAATCCTTCTTCGCTCCTTTTAATTTCCACCAAAGCCCTTCGCAACCCTCTGGTATGAAATTATTTCGACCCCCGTTTCCCGCTCCAAAGTATACATGCATAATTCGAACCGAAGGCGACAGACGATTCGAATCTCTTCTCCAAATTAATTTCTGAGCGAGTTTTATTAATTGGTTTTCGTATGGAAGGCGTCGAGGCGTCTATAGGAAATGGGAGGGGGGAGGAAGGTGATTCCTCTCAATATCAATTAAAAAACCCTCTGGATCTCAGCCTCTCGAAGCAACATCGTATATACCGAATTAGAGTTGATAGATTGCATTTTAGCAGCGTCTGGGAGTGAGTAACAGCGTCATCCCTGAAAAATCTCTAGGCCTTCTGGGATGTTATCAATCTACGAAGGATGCCTATTTTCTCTGGTTATGAGGAAAGGAAATTTTTGGTGCAGTTTTTTCTAGGGTGATTGAACGTATTCCAGCTTAGTCCTGGCTTTCGATTTGTAGAAGAATTGCATTAAAATAATTGACAACTGCCATTTTCCCCAAAGACATAGATTAGAAAACCTTACAGATGAGGCCCATTTCGTTTGATGTAGCGACATCCATTTTTATTGACCTCGTACCTTTAAATTTTGCGCATTGTAGTTGCCGGATAGCCGTTGTCACCGCTGGAACTACTGACATTGCACATGTTGCCATTTTAGTAATGCATAATCAACACCAATATAAGAGACCTTTGTTACTTACTTCTGAGTGATTCATTATGAACAATTTATCATCAGAAATAAGAGTCTATCAGGAATAAGATGTATTCTGGATGAAAATCAGTAAAAATAATACACGATTCAATTATCTAATAGATGATCAGAATACAAACTACTAAACTTGAAATCTGATATATAGCAGTGTAGCAAAAATTGTGATATTTTCAATCAAATGGAAAAGGTTGATTGAAGTCAATAATATCACTCAATATCAGTACTAGCAATTTTTCGTCCTTTAGAAAACAATGTAATTTGATATTCTCCGATTTATTTGAAGCTGATTTGCAATATTCATATACACAGTAATGATTGCCAATAAACATACTATTGTACCTGATTCACATTCCAGATAATGAAAGTATATACCTATGACCACAGGTTTTTTAATCTGTGCTGTGATAATCCTCAAAACCTTTATTACTTTTCCTTTTGAATTATATTTCATGGAAAATGTGTTATATATTGTAAGAACATAAACCCATCCGAAATACTGGTTCGTAAATTGTGTTAAACGAAAACATGTGTAACATAACTAACAAAATTATGACAACGATGTAAACAAAACTCGATCATAGGCCCCTTTCGTTTGTATGCAAAGTGTAGCATTCTCCTACACCTCGTGTATTTTGTACCGCCTTTGAGCATTCGTTTTGCGAGGTGTAGAATGAATAACATTAGGTTAACTGCACTGAAGATCAGTTGGTATAGATTACACGACACCGAAAAGCAGACGAAAGAACCAAATATTTCAGCGCCTTCGCATACCTATTACTGGACCTTTAAATTTTGCGCTTTCGACATCTCTCTGATTTTATTCGCTCTATGTCTGACTGTCTCATCTATAAGGTTTTCTAATCTATGACCAACACAACCGCTGATCTACGCCCATGGTTCAGTTCCACGTTTAGTTGCGGTTAACTCCGCTCTGCTAATAGAGCTGTTGGGTAAAGGTTCGGCCGGAATGACGGATGCTCATTTGGATTTCTATTAATCCGGGCTCGCGGCTAGGGAATCCAAACGAGATTTAGTAGATATGCGTTCGCTGTGTAAGGCAATTATTTCGTACACAACGCCGTACAGCTCTCGCGTCTGACCGGGATTATTATTAATATATTGTTCTGTGCGTTTCGTGGCCGGATTCGCAAGTTTATGATGTTCCGTGGTCGTGATAAATGGGAGGGAAGATTTATTCATGAAGCGGACTGTGGAATCCCCGGGGAATCCGCGCTTTGAAGCCTGAAATAATGAAATCGAACAATGCCTGGGGATGAGGATGAATCTTTTTTCTACGACGAGCATGAAATATTTTATACTATAAAGGATGCGTCGGGGGTAGTAGAACCATTGGATGAACAGAAATATTTATTCATTATATTTATTCCTTCCTTCTTGTTAAATTCAGCTATTTCCTATAAATTTCACCATTTCTTCCTGCTTTACGTACGGTCGTGTTATTGTGAGACTACCACATCTGACATTGACATTTTCAAAATCCACTTTTTGGCTTTCACACGTGAACAGATTCACATATATCGAATCTATTAGTTCGACTCGTACCTGAATATTCATCAACCAAGATCATGGATTGCTAGCAATAGCAAATCAAACATGTTATTTGATAATATGGTTATTTTGAGTGAACCATGAAACATATTTCTTCATGTGAAATATGATTTATTGTCTTTTGTTTCTTCTTTTTAGTATTCATTGCTCATAATTTATCTCATCAGATAGGTACAAAAACGAATATGCTGTTACGAACCGCTGGCATTTCCGAGAAGGCCGGAAAGCATCCGCTCGACGCGTTACTCACAGCGGAGGTATCGGTCGCAGACGCACCGCTTTAATTAGCGGATGATTCATTGCCGTCGAATATGAAAAGTGCTTCCAGTTTGTTCCTGTTATTTCTGGACAGTGATGTCTTTGCCTATATAGGAGCCGCGGTTTCGCGGACAAGTTAGTTATAGTTTGGAAAGAGTTGAGATTAGAAAGAAAGCTAGTACAGTGAACATTGAAATTTGTAAAGCGAATATCGTTGTGATTTAACTAAGTGTTTATTGAGTTGTATTTAGTGTGCTTAGTGAAATAAATTGTTCAGTTTTGTACTGAGTGTTTCAAATTCACGAACCCAAGTGGAAATATCGTAACAATACCTTGTTTGATCGAAGACTAACATGAATAACTCAACAACTCTAATCCTATCAGTAGTACTTCGCCCTCTACCCATCATGAATCATTTTTTAAATTAGTATTAAACTTCTCTCGAGCTACGCTCAGATACAAGCAGTAAGTGTCTCCATCTGGTGTAACCATTACAAACTGGTCCTGAAATTGTAGGCAAGTGAACGAACATCTTCAAAAATATTGTGCATTTGAAATTATGGTGTTTTTATTCTGAAATCGTATAATGGGTCCTTGGTAACAAAATGATCTTCTTGAATATATATATATATATATATATATTGTAGAATCAAGTAAATATCCTGGGGAAAACATGTTAGGCAATGCCAACACTTTTACTTCGAGATAATCATATCAGAAGTAGGCAAATACTCTATTGAAGCAATTCAAGTTGAAGAAATCGTTTTCTTTGTGTGTTTTGTATGGAATGAAAATACATGCAATACACATAGAGAACGAGTGTTCTTCTCACTCAAGAGTGAGAATGTTCACATTCTTATATCAAAAATGATTTCGGTTCAGTACTTGACTCGAAGAAAACAACATATCGGCCATGTAATTTCGCCGTAGCACTTTGCGCTTTCCCTCTCCATCAAATAACGTGTTTCTGCGTTTTAACCCCCAAACCTCCACTCGGATTCAACAACCCACCCCCCCCGTACGCCTTTTTATTTTCCCTTTCAGGACAAATTGCGGTCTCCGCAACGGAATACCGAACGGCGACCCAAAGTGTTCCGCAGGATATTGCTCTTTTATTTTTCGGCGACGGCAGATTCAGACGTTCCGGTGACAAAATACGTGTCTCGCTTCTGGAACGAACGGGCGATGTCGCGCGTATTCCCTCGGGAGAGTGACTGCAACATCCCGTCGGATCGGGAGCGGGAGAAATTGCCTGTGAAGCGCCGACGACGATTGGGAAATTCCCAGGGCTTTTTTGTCACTCCCGAGATAAGGGAATGATCTGTTCTGCTGACGATGATATTCACTTCTCATATTTTAATCTTCACTTCTCATATTTTACCCTCTACTTCTCGTATTTTACTCTTTACTTATCATATTCTACTTTTCACTTATCATATTCTAATTTTCACTTCCTATATTTTACTCGTCACTTCTCATATTTTACTCTTTACTTCTCATATTTACTCTTCAGTTATCATATTTTACTTTTCACTTCTCATATTTTACTCTTCAATTATCATATTTTACTCTTTACTTCTCATATTTTACTCTTTACTTCTCATATTTTACTCTTTACTTATCATATTTTGCTCTTCACTTATCATATCTTACTCTTGACATCTCATAATTTACTCTTGACTTCTCATATTTCACTTTTTCTTCTCATATTTTGCTCTTCACTTCCCATATTTTGCTCTTCACTTCCCATATTTTACTATTGACATCTCATAATTTACTCTTGACTTCTCATATTTACTCTTTACTTCCTTCATTCTTGCTCTCCTTGACGTTCAGAAAGGCGACTGAATTTAAAAAAAGTTGCGTAATTTGAACCACTTCAATATGCCGTTTTGAGAACTGAAAAAAAATTGTGGTTCCAGAGTTATTTAAAAAAAAAACGGAAAAATGAAAACTTTGTTTTAATTTATTTTCTCACTTATTATTCAGAGCAAACGGTTGACAACAAAACAAAAAGGGTAACTAACGAGAGGGTCAGTTAACCCCTATGAGCATGATTACTATCAACTCTACAACCAACCAAATGCTTGCTAACTCTCGTGTTTTTTTTTTCAGCGGAACTCGATTTCTCCCGCAGAGAAATACAGACCCAGGACACCGCATCAGGAACCAGAAATGAAGAAGCCCAAAAAGGAGGAAAAGGATTTGGGTCATGTAAGTATGAAAGTATGAGACTGGATATGAATGAATAGCCTTGAAACAGCCCGGATTCGTCCCTTATTGATCATTTTCTTCAACCACAAGTGTGCACGTACCTTTTCGTACTTACTATTCGACATGGATATTTCCCATTCTTCGCGTTCAGCTATCGCACTGAGCTATTCAATTATCGTTGGATTCCGCGAAGCAGAACAGAAAAGGAAAAAAAAAACGAATACCCGACAAGACATCGCCCCAACATGCAACTGATTTGCGATCGGGAGATAAAGTGTTGGCTCCTTTGAGCTGAGCGACCGGCTCATGATGAGCTAAATCTCTTCCTTTCGATCGTGAGGCGATTCCATAACTCGATATCACGCTAAACGCACCGATAAATCCGACCCGCTTCGCCCCGTTCGGGTGAGATTCGTGACAGTGTCTGTTGGTAGCGGAATACTACGAATTCTGACAAAAAAGCTTGCCCAGGCTATAAACACTGCCAAAACGGTGCAAAAAGAGCTTTTTGCCAGAGCGCTGTTGGTCTTGCCAACCAATTGCTCTATTTTTTAGTGTAGCGCTCTTTTAGTGCGCTTTTTAAACTGATAGCTCTCTTGGCGACTGCTATGCACTCTTTTTATAAGCACTTCTTCATTGTTGCGCTCGCTTTATTGTGCGCGTGAGCGCTTTTTTAGTGAAGTGCTCTCTTCTCTGTGCGTTCTTTTTCTGATCACATTTGATTGAATCCCTTTTTTGTTCGCTTCTTCGGTGAGTGCTCTTTGTCTGGGCACTTTTTCATGAAGCGCTCTTTTTTTGTGTGCTTTTTGGGCTGAAGTTTCCTCTTTTTTTGGTACCTATGTGCAGTTTTGTTTAACGCTATCTAGCGAGACGCTCTCTTTTATGAGTGTTTTCTCTGTTCGTTCGGTGTGCTCTTTTGGTCAGCGCTTTCTGAGTTGAGTGCTCTTTTTTATGGACGATCTTCAAGTATGCTTTTAGACGGCTTTCCTATGCACTCTTTTGATAAGCGCTCTCTTTTTTGGTCCCTTTTTTGGACGCGTGATCGCTTTTTTAGTGCGTTCTCTATCTAGGTGTTTTTCATTGGGGCGCTTTTTTGTACACTTCTTCTCATTCCTCTGCACTCTTTAGTGAGCGGTTTCTGAGTTGAGTGCTCTTTTTTCTGGACGTTCTTCAAGTATGCTTTTAGACGGCTTCCCTATGCTCTCCTTTGATAAGCGCTGTCTTTTTTGGGCGCTTTTTTGTACGCGTGAGCGCTTTTTAGTGAAGTGCTCTTTTCTCTGCGCCTATTTTTCTGGACAACTTTTTCGTTGGAGCGCTTTTTTGTACGTTTCTTGTAGTGAGTGCCCTTTTAGTGAGGTGCTCTCTCTCTTCCCTCTGCGCTCTTCTTGATTGAAGCGCTATCTTTTTTGTGTGCTTTTTTGTATATTTCTTTTACTGATCTTCTTTCTCTGCACTCTTTTGGTGAGCGCTTTCTGAAATGAGTGATATTTTTTCTGGACGCTCTTCAAGTATGCCTTTTGACGGCTATCCTATGCCCTCTCTTGATAAGCGTTCTCTTTTTTGGGCGCTTTTTTGTACGCGTGAGCGCTTTTTCAGTGAAGTGCTCTTTTCTCTGCGCCTATTTTTCTGCACCACTTTTTCGTTGGAGCGCTTTTTTGTACGTTTCTTGTAGTGAGTTCTCTTTAAGTGAGGTGCTCTCTTCACTCTGTGCTCTTTTTCGTTGGAGCGCTTAAGTTTTTGTACGATTTTTTTTACTGATCTCACGCACTCTTTTGGTGATCGCTTTGATAGTGAAGTGTTATCTTCTTCCTACGCTCTTTATCATTGAAGCGCTATCTTTTTCGTGCGCTTTTTTGTACACTTCTTTTATTGCGCTTCTTTGGTGAGCACTTTTTTGGTGAGCGCTTTTTTGGTGAGCGCTTTGTTTTTTGGTGAAGTGATATCTTCTTCGTGCTCCTTTTAATGAGGGCTTTTTCAGTGTAGTGGTCATACCTTTGGCGCTTTTTTGCACTCCGACCAAAAATCTCCGTTAACATTCCAGCACTCTGACGGCGAAAAGAGCGACCAAGACCTCGTGGTCGATGACGCCTCTGAAGAACCCGTGTCGCCGCCCAACGGGACATCATCGCCGCGCGAGAACGGCCTCGACAAGCCGCCCAAGGGCGGCAAGGACCACTCGAGTGGCGTGGGCGTGGGTCCGCACAGTCCGCGCTCCGGAACGTCGAGCAACGCCTCCACGCCCTCCGCCAAGAAGATGGAGGACAAGCCGCCAACGCCCATCGCGAAACCGGTCACGCCCACCTCGGCTGCGGGCGGGTCCAATGCAGGGGGCGGTGGGGGCGGGCTAAAACCGGTCAAGCAGGCCGGCATGGGCCAACAATACCCACCCTACATGGCCATGGCGAACGGTGAGAGGTTTTGGACTTTGCGGCATGCAACTGTGCTTCCTCGGCCAACGATTCTACCTTTTCAACGTCGACTTAACTTTTTTTCTGCATACCCACCAGGTGGAGCTCCGCACGATATGCAAGCCGCCGCCGCCGCCGCCGCTGCCGCCAACTATGGCGGCATGCACAACAACATACCGCAGGCGGCGCTCAACAACTACCCCAGGCCGCCCCTGCAGGTGGGGTATGATCCGCACTCGCAGATGAGGGCGCCAGTTGTGCCAGGGCTGGGGGGCATCCCCGGAGGGAAACCGTGAGTTTGTGCTTGCTCGAGGGTTTGAAAAATTCATACATGGTGTCGAAAATTTAAAGAAATACATTTTTCGTCTTATCCAATCGAAAATATGAAACACATCAGATGATAACTACTTTCCTGGAAAATACCATGCAGAATATTGAATCGTATCTGCTTGTAGTCCACCGATTCACTAAGAGAAGACGATGAATGTGTTTATTTAATTTTTTTTTATTTTTCGTCCAATTATTTTGGCCAAGGTGGATATAGGATGATGAAACAGCTTCTTATTTACAAGCACTAGAAAAAACTGTAGACTTTTGCTTGCTTGATTTCAAATATTGGTAATATTTTCTGAAGTTACAAGAGATGACGCCATACCTTGTGTCGTCGGTAAAACAGAAGCTCTGCATCTGTCATATCTTCATCACTGTCGTCATCTGCTCTAGGAAAAAATATACTGGAAAGAGTCGAAATATCAATGATTATTACAGATTTACTGAAAATATAGTGTTCTAAAGTAGTTTAAATTCACGTCTGTCAGGTGCGAACCACAGAAATACGTAAGCAACAGAAATCTTCTTCGATAATCAATCTTACTGCCATCTTCATTCAAGTCGTGGAAACATTACTAAGCTTCTCAAACGGTCTACAAGTTTTTTGCAGAAACAATGGAAGAGCTGTTTCACCATCCTATATATACCTTGCATTTGGCATTGATTAGACGAGCTATCAGCAACCTCCATGTTTCGTAACATTGGAACATTGAGTGTTTCCTTCTTTTGCCGCATGGTGTCGCTACTTCCAAGTCTCTCTTGGATCGCAGCTCACTGCGGTGAAATAGGCGAGCTCAGATTGTATTGGGACAGGCACCGCTTCGAGTGGAGATCACTACGCGGTTGACCAATCTGTACTGATGAGAGCCAATAAGCCCGAAATCGGTCTGTGAGTTGTTTAGCGTGCCTGTCTCGATGCGAACTTTGTCACAGAAAGAAATATTTATGATCTGCATTCACAGTGTGAATCGTTGCATGGAATACGAGCAAATGTCCTGCGTGGCATTAGCCAGGAAAGTACTTGTTTTCTGCTCGTAGTCTACCAATCATTCAAACTGTGTTTGATATTTTGATTCATAATGAATGGCTCTTCATCTGGCATTCACACACACACGCACACACACAGGGCGTACTCGTTCCACGTGAGCGCAGACGGACAGATGCAGCCGGTGCCCTTTCCGCCCGACGCCCTTGTAGGGCCGGGCATACCGCGTCACGCACGCCAAATCAACACGCTCAGTCACGGCGAGGTCGTGTGCGCAGTCACCATAAGCAACCCCACCAAGTACGTCTACACGGGCGGCAAGGGGTGCGTCAAGGTGTGGGACATTAGCCAGCCGGGCTCCAAGAGCCCCGTCTCGCAACTCGACTGTCTGGTGAGTGGGGGGATGGGGAAGAAAATCGCGACAAGTGACACTGACAAGTGACATTGACAAGTGATATTGACAGGTGACATTGACAAGCGACACTGACAAGTGACACTGACAAGTGTATCCTGTATTTGATGTATGTTCTGAGAAAAAAATTATGACCGCGCAACGAAATACGTAATTATGTTCTTTAGCTACGTTTTCAAGATGAATCTTCCGATAAAAGTGATAGACACTGACAAAGGACATTGACAAGCGACATTGACAAGAGACACCAACTTGTCAACCATATACACGAAATCACAGAACACTTATCTTATGACAAATGACAACTAACCGCTTCTACGTAATCATGACGCGAATTTCAAGCGACTTTCATATTTATAGTAAACAGAGTGTTGTTCTCCAATAACGAAATGAATACAGTAGATATGTGGTCTGATACCTATAGGCAGGTGGTCCAACGACGCTGCTATCTTGACATCTTTTAAAATACGTAAATTTCGTGAATGTGACACAGCATAATGAAATTATCCCATATTGTTCGCCTAACCCTGTACGTGATTCAAATCCTGACAACAAAGAGATCGCCCAGTAAGATTATCACTTATGTATTGCCGCTACGTTCTCGAGATGAATCTTCCGGTAAATGCGATTGACATTGACAGCTGACACTGACAAATAACATTGACAGCTGACACTGACACAGAACATTGGCAGGTGACACTGACTAAGGACGTTGGCAGTTGACACTGACAAATAACATTGACAAAGGACATTGACAGGTGACACTGACAAAGGACATTGACAGTTGACATTGTGAATCGTATGCACGGAATCACAGAACGATAAACACGACATTAAACATGATCCGAAGCGAGGCGTCTAATGTCAACTCTTTGATTCCCCAGCAACGCGACAACTACATCCGCTCGGTGAAGCTGCTGCCCGATGGGCGGACGCTCATCGTGGGCGGGGAGGCGAGCAACCTCTCCATCTGGGACCTGGCCAGTCCGACGCCTCGCATCAAGGCCGAGCTGACGTCGAGCGCGCCCGCTTGTTACGCCCTCGCCATCAGCCCCGATTCGAAGGTGTGCTTCAGCTGCTGCTCGGACGGCAACATCGCCGTGTGGGACCTGCACAACCAGACGTTGGTCAGGCAGTTCCAGGGCCACACGGACGGCGCCTCGTGCATCGACATCTCCTCCGAGGGCACGAAGTTGTGGACGGGCGGGCTGGATAACACGGTGCGGTCGTGGGATCTTCGTGAGGGCAGGCAGCTGCAGCAGCACGATTTTAGCTCGCAGATTTTCTCGCTCGGTGAGGTTCGATTTTGTGAACGAGTAGCTCTTCTGCTGATATTTTTCATTATTTTGTGAACAAAATACTCTGAACATTTATATATCTCTGCGCAGTTTCATTTTGTCAACGATTAATCAGCTCGCGGATTTTCTCTCTGAGTGAAGTTTATTTTGTGAACAAGTAGCTCTCCTGCTGACATTTCCGATGAAGCGGTCTTACAGATGCTCGTAACTTGTTACTCTTCGGTATTTTGTGAACAAAATACTCTGGACATTTATATATCTCTGCGCAGTTTCATTTTGTCAACGATTAATCAGCTCGAAGATTTACTCTCTGAGTGAAGTTTATTTTGTGAACAAGTAGCTCTCCTGCTGACATTTCCGATGAAGCGGTCTTACAGATGCTCGTAACTTGTTACTCTTCGGTATTTTGTGAACAAAATACTCTGGACATTTATATATCTCTGCGCAGTTTCATTTTGTCAACGATTAATCAGCTCGAAGATTTACTCTCTGAGTGAAGTTTATTTTGTGAACAAGTAGCTCTCCTGATGACATTTCCGTTGAAGCGGTCTTACAGATGCTCGTAACTTGTTACTCTTCGGTATTTTGTGAACAAAATACTCTGGACATTTATATATCTGCGCAGTTTCATTTTGTCAACGATTAATCAGCTCGCGGATTTTCTCTCTTAGTGAAGTTTATTTTGTGAACAAGTAGCTCTCCTGCTGACATTTTCGATGAAGCGGTCTTACAGATGCTCGTAACTTGTTACTCTTCGGTATTTTGTGAACAAAATACTCTGGACATTTATATATCTCTGCGCAGTTTCATTTTGTCAACGATTAATCAGCTCGAAGCTTTACTCTCTGAGTGAAGTATATTTTGTGAACAAGTAGCTCTCCTGCTGACATTTCCGATGAAGCGGTCTTACAGATGCTCGTAACTTGTTACTCTTCGGTATTTTGTGAACAAAATACTCTGGACATTTATATATCTCTGCGCAGTTTCATTTTGTCAACGATTAATCAGCTCGAAGCTTTACTCTCTGAGTGAAGTATATTTTGTGAACAAGTAGCTCTCCTGCTGACATTTCCGATGAAGCGGTCTTACAGATGCTCGTAACTTGTTACTCTTCGGTATTTTGTGAACAAAATACTCTGGACATTTATATATCTCTGCGCAGTTTCATTTTGTCAACGATTAATCAGCTCGAAGCTTTACTCTCTGAGTGAAGTATATTTTGTGAACAAGTAGCTCTCCTGCTGACATTTCCGATGAAGCGGTCTTACAGATGCTCGTAACTTGTTACTCTTCGGTATTTTGTGAACAAAATACTCTGGACATTTATATATCTCTGCGCAGTTTCATTTTGTCAACGATTAATCAGCTCGAAGCTTTACTCTCTGAGTGAAGTATATTTTGTGAACAAGTAGCTCTCCTGCTGACATTTCCGATGAAGCGGTCTTACAGATGCTCGTAACTTGTTACTCTTCGGTATTTTGTGAACAAAATACTCTGGACATTTATATATCTGCGCAGTTTCATTTTGTCAACGATTAATCAGCTCGCGGATTTTCTCTCTTAGTGAAGTTTATTTTGTGAACAAGTAGCTCTCCTGCTGACATTTTCGATGAAGCGGTCTTACAGATGTTCGTAACTTGTTACTCTTTCTGTACATTGATATATCTTGGCACAGTTTTATTTTGTGAACGATTAATCAGCTCGCAGATATTCTCTCTGGGTGAGGTTCCATTTGTGAACAAGTGACTCTCTCAGCATTTCTGATGGTGCGATCTTATAGATGCTCGTAACCTTGTACTCTTCGGTATTTTGTGATCATACTTTTGCACATTTTTATATCTCGGTGCAGTTTTATTTTGTGAACGATTGACTCCATCAACATTTTTTTGGTCTCATACCTGATCACATTTTCGTGAACAGCATATCTCTTGACTCGTTTGGTGTTGAAATCATTCATTGTTTGAGTATAGTCGTAAATAAGCACTCGCAATTTCAAGTTACTTCAGGATTTTGTGAACAGGAATCTCTATATTAGCGTCAGATTTAGTTTGATGCAGGTATAGCTCAATACATGATCAAGATTTTCTGAACCATTTTGTGAACAATAATTGGTATTTTGTGAACACAATTGTTGTTAGTTGAGGGATATTTTTGTTAAAGGGAGAATTTGAACGCTTTTGATATTAATTTTGTGATACGTATTCCATTTTGTGAACAAATATTGTGAACAACTATCATTTTGTGAACACATATTGTGATCAACAATCATTTTGTGAACGAATATTGTGAACAATTGTCATTTTGTGAACTAAAAACTCAACAATAGTTTTTCCCTCCCAGGTTATTGCCCCATGGGCGAATGGCTGGCCGTCGGCATGGAAAACTCCAATGTGGAGGTGTTGCACGCCAACAAACCCGACAAGTACCAACTCCACCTGCACGAGAGCTGCGTGCTCAGCTTGAGATTCGCCGCGTGCGGAAAGTGGTTCGTTTCCACCGGCAAGGACAACTTGCTGAACGCATGGAGGACTCCCTACGGGGCCAGCATATTCCAGGTGAGAGGATTCATATGACAGGTGACATATGACAGGTGACATGTGACATATGACAGGTGACATATGACAGGTGACATATGACAGGTGACATATGACAGGTGACAAGTGACGTTGACAAGTGACAAGTGACATTGATAATCTATTTTTGTGAAATTTTTCAGTCCAAGGAGTCGTCGAGCGTTCTGAGCTGCGACATCTCAGCGGACGACAAGTACATCGTGACTGGGTCGGGTGACAAGAAAGCCACTGTCTACGAGGTGATCTACTAGTGCGGACGCTCCGATCGGGCGCAGCCAACGAATTATATGAAAATGTGATAATTATGTGTAATAAAAAATGCGAAACTGTCACACGCTCGAGACGGGATTCAGTGATCTGAGACGAATAAGGGATCTCTCCATGACATTCGATTCGGATGAACGGTTTTTATTTCGAATATGTACATATTTATATCACGGATTCGCTTATTGATTGTTGAACTCGGAAATTGTTAATGAAAATGAAAGGACTCGTTTCTTTCTCTAACTTTTGCTTTCCTTCACTTGGAAGCGTACACGGTCTTCGTATTTATTTTTAACCCCCCTCCCCGCCCACGATGATTCTCAATTTTTTTCCATCCATCCATTGTCGCACTTCATTGGTGTGGGGTTTATTTTATTCTGAGAGAAAGTTGAATTCTTTTTTTTGTGAATGAATTAAAACAAAAACTACATTTGAGTGAAGTTTGATATCTGGGCGGGCTTTTCGATGACGAATCCAAACTTGATGTTAGTTTGTCTTTCTCACAGTGGTGACGCCCCCTACATGTCTTTTCAGTCTTCTGAAATGTCATAATTCATTTGTATGTAGTATCAAGTTTTTTGATGATTTTCTGTATTATTTTGAATGACGACATTTTTGAATCAAAAATTAATTCATTTCGTTAAAGAAATCATGTTTCTTTAATTTGATTTTGTACTATAAATCGGGTGTTATTACAATTGAAACCAACGAATAATCTGAAATTTGTTCACAAAAAACTCATACACTGTATCTTAGAAACGAATAATTGCGGACATATTATTTTCATAGGGACACCGTGTATCAGAGAAAATAGGAACTTCAACTTTAAATATCTCGAAATTTATGAGACACGGCCAAAGGCAAAATATATTCACTCACCAGCAAAAAAACCAGAGAGAAAAAAAAAGGCAAATGGCCCTGTAACTTTTTCAGTTTTTTCCCGATTGAAGTAAAATTTCGACCACATCGTCGACTAATGATTTTCAGTTCGCTAGAAAAGCTGATGGCTTGATCATTATACAGGGGAAAACTAAAGTTATTGATTGTTTTAAGAAGCATGGAATTTTTATTATTCATAATTCAGAACTATTTGGTATACCCTGTATAATGATAAAGCCGTCAGCTTTTCTTGGGAACTAAAATTCATGCCAACATTCCGATTTGCTCAGAATTTCACCAAAATTGGACGATAATTAAAAAAGTTGCAGGGCGACCAATTTGGCTACTTTTTTTTGACCTTGAACAAAAATAATGAGGGGTGGTTCAAAATACAAGCGAAGACCCTGTAAATACGTCAACCGCGTTTTCTGTTTTGTTATTTAATATTTAGCTAGCTCGGAATACAAAATAATCTACAGGGTGTCAGCTAGCTGAGTTTTCCACTTGGGGGAGACTTTTCGGCTTTCGGTGACAATATTTGGAATTAATTTTCTTCGACTAGCGGCACTACTTTTGATGCAGCGTGATATTTTTTTCTTGGAATTGTTATTGGAAAAGTTTCCCACTCGTGTAGAACTTGGATGAACACGCTGTATGAGAGATCGCAAATGTATATTGTCTATATATTTGTAATTTATGCTAGTATTGATTGAATAAAAACTATCAGTGTTGCCTGCAGGAATGTGCGCGAATTCAGTAGTAATTTCATGTAAAATAAGTGTTTTTTTTTTGTCATATTTAGGATACAATTTGAATTTATGTTATAAATTTGTAGATATTTGGACAAATTATATCATTGTTTTTATTTTTAAATAACCAGTTTTTTTATTTCATCTTTGTTTTCAACACCTCCCCCTCCCATATTTGAAGATGTTAAATGACAGTTGAGATATTCGGAATCTCGAACTTATTGAACTGAATCATTTATGTGAATAGATTGAACCATATATCATAGAAATCAAACATAATATTCAAAAATTCAGTCTATCAGCATAATCTGAAGACTAATTGGACAAGTTTACAGTAATTTTCAAAATGATTTTTTTTTTCAAATGCTTATATCTCGACCACTATTATAGATAGAGTCAGATACGTGTTCGGCAGGCCGAGAACACCCCCTATACAAGTTTTCAGCTCATTCCAAGTCCTTCGAAAAATTGAAAATAGTTCAAAGGGGTGAATTATTGTTTACCTTTTTCAATGAATGTGGACTAAAGTTTTCTGAGAAATGCGACCAGTCCGTGCTAATTTTGTCTACATTAGTGACAAAAGTATGCTGAAATTGGCAATTTTAACATTCTTTTTAACATAATTGCTAATTTTTCCTACCTTATGTAAGCAATTTCGTCAATTTCAGTAATTCTTTTTTCAACAATGCCGAAATAAAAGTATGCTAAAATTGGCAATTTCAGCATACTTTTGTCACTTATATATGCAAAATTAGCTCGGAGTCTTTGTCGTTGAAGGTATGCTGAAATTGCCAATTTTAGCATACTTTTATTTCGGCATTGTTGAAAAAAGAATAACTGAAATTGACGATATTGCTTACATAAGGTAGGAAAAATTAGCACGGACTCGTCAATTATGTTAAAAAGTATGCTAAAATTGGCAATTTCAGCATACAAAATTAGCACGGATTCGTCAGTTTCAGTAATACTTTTGTCAATTATGTAGGCACGAAAGTATGCTAAAATTGTCAATTTCAGCATACCTATATTAGTGACAAAAGTATGCTGAAATTGTCTATTATAGCATACTTTCAACATACTTGACTAATCCGAGTTCTCCTCTATCTGCGATAGTTTTCGAGTTATACGTGATTTTCTGCCATTTTTTGCCCCACTTTCAACTGAATTTTTTTTAACCTGATGATCAAAAAACGTCAATCACTACTAATAGGATCCTGAAGAAAACTGAAAAAGTGAACTGTTGGATCAGATGAAACGTCATAACTTTCAATTTCGATGTATTAATAACGGTAGGTATCTGTTACAGGGTGTTGAATAAATCGTCGCAAAAATGCCTCAAACTTTTTGCCTCACCAAAATCCTATTTACGTGAAAATTAGAACGACGTAGAATCAGCATAATTTTGCTTCGTTTCAATTGTTGGACAGTTTAGTAAGGATTTTTCGATCCACCGTGTATATCAAGCAACATAAAAACAGAGTTTAAACGAGCTCTATGGGTGTATGTATCAATAAAGGAAATCCATTCATGCGTTAATAGTAGAAGATAGAATCAGATAACATTAACGACATTTCGATGATATAAAAGATTTGGAAAACCGGATTTTAATAAAGTTCCGTTTCGATGTATTTATTTATCACTAAATCAGTATGGCACCAGGTGATTCAGAATTCGCTTTTGATGAGGTTAAAATCAACTTTAAAATTCATTAGGCCAGTGATTCATTTTTTTTAATAACGCGAGGATATTATACCCATCTCTTTTTTTTTCAACATCCTGTAGGTGCAATAAAGTGATTCCATTTGTGGCTAGTAAAAGGAAGTCTTCCGATTGCAAAACTATGTGTTGACCTTACTGTGAGGAAAACAACAACACTATAATTTGCGTTAAACATAAATGGGCATAGATAATGACCTAATCCTAATTGGAAGAGAAACCTTCAACAAAAACATAAAACACACATATCTCTCCTAAAATCATCACATCAAAATACGAAATGGCACATTTCTTTACAAGTAACTATCAGTTTATTGATAATCATCAAATAATTCAATTTTCGCCAACGGAACACACTGTATATTGCTCAATAATATGTGCACTCGTTCATTTGACAAACATATATTCATACCAACAAAATATATTTCTTGAAATAACCGATGAAAAAAATCATTCTAATCAAAACTGAATATTTGAATCAGAACTTCACTTTGAGCAAAATATTAGGAGGAGAGAACATTGAATTTAGTAATTCAATCAATAAATAGGATAGCATAGTGTCTCATAAAACGTGTGTCATATGCAATTTTTTCAATTTTGAATTGTTTTCAAGATAAAATTGTATTCAGTATCGATAAATAACAGAAACATCTTCGATTGGTAACAATGATGACATTGAAATAATAAAAATCTGATGCACAAGCGTAAAGCCCAGTTTACAGTTGAGCGATTTTGATTATTGCAATACCAGCGGTGAAAAATTCAATGTTGTTATTGTTTTTATTGGTCAATTTAAATCAAAATACACTCTGAATGAAAATTTACCAATTAAAATATTGAGTTTTCATTGCTAATATCACCAGATCCAAAATCGCTCAGGAGTGAACTGTGGGCCTAACTCTTCTGACTTTCATTTGACAGTTCGATTGTACCAATCTCCGAATAATAAAAAATGCGTATCGAAACAGAGGCTACTATGATACGCATTTGCGTTTTATAATGACTTCATTATGGAACTAAAATAGAAAGAATAAATTATGTTATTAGACGTGTTCACCTTATCAAAGGCTTTAAACAATATTAAATTTTGTGAATTGAACTAAATATAATAAATAGTTATATGTTCTTTTGGTGAAATGCGATACTTTAATGAACGTTGTTTGTTGAAATTAACAATTAATTGTTGTTAAGTAGGTAATAATTTTCTCTCGATACCAGGTATCTATGGATGATAATATCTCGCCCTGTATATGATACTAGGCCAGGACTTGGTTAAAATACCGATTTCCTTACCTCTACTTCAGGTAATAAACTAACCTCCAATTATCTGTCCGTAAAACGGCAGATGTGTCTCTGAACGACTTCTTATTGTTATATTTCTTGTTACGACGTATGGGAACCGTTCTGGGAACTTTTCAAGACCGCCAATCGGCAAAATAAATAATGCAAATGATGTGAATTTTCTCAATTTTGAATATTGATTAGGGTAGCCGTAGGTAACAAGACATTTCTATCTTCGTTGAATTGGATTAGCATAACGTTTTCTAATTGTGAGTGTGTGAAGGTAATAATTTGGAGAAATTTTCGATGATGGCTATTGCCGAAATCACTGCTCAGGGTCTCAAACAGACATGCAAATTGCAAAGCCTCGAACAAGCCAGTGGTAGACACTCCTTGTCATTTTATATAGTGTGACCAAAAAAAATTTCAGCAGGTTTCAAAGTTCGACCATAAGTTCAGGTATGTTCGCCATTTTACTTTTGAACAAAAATGAAAAAACTGTTTTCAGCTATATGTCTGCTTCAAACCTGCATAAAATCACTGAAAGCGGGGCGTAAATAAGAAAGTTATTCAACAAAAAAAATTCATTGTCAGGAGATATGATTTTTAATTTTTTTGGGAATATTTTTTATTTATTTTAGGAATATCACCACAATAATGTCCAGTTTGGGCAGTTTGGAACTGGAACTGCGTTAAAATTATCTGAAAATGCCGATATTGGTAGTTGAAATTCTACTGAAGCAATTCAGTGTGGGAAAAATTTCAGTTCGAATTTTTGAATCGAAAAAGTAGTAGACGTATTGAAATCAACCATCTTGAAACCAAACGAATCCAGTATTCTTGAGAATGCCCAAAAAATGTGAATATCATTTCTCCAGGCGAATAAATCGAGTCACCTTGTACATATTGATTTGTTCTGAACCCCATCCCTTAGCAGATTTTCAAAATATCCGCATACAAACAAATCTTAATGCAGATATCGATATTGTAGGGCTCTGTAGACAATTGAAGGCATCTGTGATCGAGCTTTGGTTCCTGATTGATAGATGTCACGGCTGTGTTCTTTCACATCCTGAGCCTCTATTATTATTTTTGGAAAAGTTTTCGCATTTGCCACTACACCGGGCTAAGTATCATACCATAATCATCAACAATTTCAAACTTGATACTTGTTAGCGAGGAAAAACGGTTATTGAAAGTATGGAAGAAAACATCCCACTTCTGATTTCTTGTTCTTGAGTGCATATCTTTGAGTGCATGAATCATATCGACGTAATATACAGGGTGTCGGGAAATTGTGCGCAAAAAATTTAAGGGGTGATCGAATATTGTTAAGTGGACAAGGTGGTAATATAGGTTAGTTTTATAGAACAGATGAGTTTAAAACTCGATCCAATTATTGCAGCATAGAACATGTCATAATGAAACTTCTAGAAGGACTCGTTACTATAATACAAGACAAACTATGGATTTAATTATGCCAATTCCATCTTCAACACAGTTCAAAAACTCATTCTTATACAATGGAAAAAAACTATTCAATCATTTACCTGACGAGATCAAGAAGATTTCAGATTCCAAAAAATTCAAATGTGCTGTGAAAAAAAAATTATTACAGAAAGCATACTATTCAGTAGAGGAATTTTATTCAGACAACCTTTAACACACATGTACTACACCTTTTCCACTTGTATTTCAGAAACCATCAAGTTTATTTCAGAAAGGGTCAACTGAATTTCAGAATAGTCACTTGTATTTCAGAAAGTATCAATTGTATTTCAGAATAGTGAGTTGAATTTCAGAAAGCATCAAATGTTTTTCAGAATCGCGAGTTTAATTTCAGAAAGCATCAATTGTATTTCAGAATAGTCAGTTCAATATCAGAAAGCGTCAAATGTATTTCAGAATAGTCAATTGAATTTCAGAATTCGTCATTTGTATACAAATGATATATTCTGAAATTCAAATGACGAATTCTGAAATTCAGTTGACTTTTCTGAAATACAATTGACGCTTTTTGAAATTAAACTCACAATTATGAAATACAATTGATGCTTTCTGAAATCGAACTCGCTATTCTGAAATACATTTGACGCTTTCTGAAATTCAACTCACTATTCTGAAATACAATTGATACTTTCTGAAATACAAGTGACTATTCTGAAATTCAATTGACGCTTTCTGAAATACAACTGGAAAAGGTGTAGAACTCTTATTTTACCTAAATACATAAAAAATATATGCAAAAATATGTGTTCCTAGTTTTATGTTAGTTTTATAATTGATGTACCTATTTATTTTATTACCAGAATGTTGAAATTTCATGTGTTATCTGTTTTATAATAATTTGTATTTGTTACCAGAATGTTTTACAAATTCAGGTGATTTATGTTTTATTTTTCTTATTTACGATGACTTTGTCAATGAGAATATCATTTCTTCTGACAATAAAGTATTTTTGATTTGATTTTGATATTCGATATTTTGGTTCTTCAGTAACGCCCATGTATTCGCTGTCCAGAAACCCGAAACAAAAAAAAACATTAATAAGAATGTCAAAATTTTAACTGATAAAGTTTATCTGTCATCTATATGAAGCCAAAAATTTCATATTTGCCCCCAACTCTCCGGTTCTGATCAGTACACAGGATGTTTCAATCTAGGCTTGAAATTGGAAAACGATAACAAAATTTATTGCCATGATTTTTTGTAAATTTCCCACTCAGATTTGCTACAAAACTTTCGGTGTGAAAATAAACAAGTAGAAAGCAACTTATTTCCACTTCTAGAAACATCTTATAGTTTGTTCTTGTAATTATGTATAGACATTGTATGGACGGGTTAATTTTTTATGGAAGCAAATCTACTGAAATTTTTCCACATCTGGCAACACTGGTGATCACCTGAAACTCCGCTCAGCCTCTGGCTCAGAAGAGCCTCATCTAGTTGTTTCGTTCCGACAAAAATACAGTAGCACGATTTTTCGTACTTTGAACACCCTGTACGAGGATTTCCCGACGTAAAAACAACGCATGAAAAACCGGTGGAAACGGTTGAACGTCGAGCACGTGTTACCCCCTTTGTTTGCAATAAATAATTATTCGGCTAGTCTGCTGCTTCCCCCTCTCCCCGCCTTCCCCTTCCACCATTTCAACGAGCGAAATCGAACGAGCTACCCGGCGAGACAGCTGGCCATGCATGCTGCGAGGCGGTTTGAATTTCGCGGCCCGGCAATGCTAGCGGCGTTGCCGCGTGCCCTGTAATTAGCGGAGTCTACCGAAAATTGGTATTGGTGTGTTTTATTATGGAATTTGTTTTTCGGTAACTGTCCGTGAAGTACCCACTTATTGGAAGCCTATATTTTGTTACATTACCATTGCAACTACAATCATTTCCGGTATTTTTCGTATTCTCAACTGGAGTTAAAATTATCTCTCAGATAACAAGCCACATTTCGGTGTGATTTTTTTTACTGAGTACCTTTCAAGCTTGAATTGAAAACATTAATGTTTTTTTCGCATACGAATATTTTTTCAATTCGAGATAATTTTCAAAATATTCGTGTCACGATTAAAATTCCAGTAATAAATGAAGCTCATGTGGTATACGTATACTATAAGTGAGAATATGAATGTTGACCATTTTCTGAGTTTCCTATAATTATTTTAAATGACAGATGCAATCTCATAATAGCCCTGAATCGAATTTTCCTGTATTTATTCATTAGTTGAGTTCATAAATCCACCATTATTATATTTTTTCACCATTTTTCTTTCATATCTAATCAAAAAATAACGCAACAAATGGAAAATGTGATTAAAAAAAATCAAAATTGTCATTAACACAGGCTCGTCATGTAACGTAGCCTGATAATTTTCAATGGCTTTGCAAATCATTAAATCGTTGAGACCATCCTAAAAAACAAACGGAGTTGTTAAATCAATTCCTGATATACGAAACTTTTGATTGGAAATTGAAGAACTTGGTATTTTTAGAATTTCACGAAAAATTAAAATATTTCTCAAGTTCACATTGTACAATGAGCTTTAACTAACATCTTCTTGAAAAACTTCTTCCAAAATGTAACTTATTTTCAAAAAAAAATATAACTGGACATTTTGTGAATTTCGAAAAATACGTTATTTGAGGAAACTGAAAATCGCTTAGTATACCTGATAGGGGCTAAGTGTGTTTCGAGACTAGCCCAAGTTGATGACAATTTTTATATTTTTGAAAAATTACTAATGAAGATGCATGGTAATTTTACACTTATCATGCGATCTATTCTTCAGTGAAAGTTTTTGTTTATACATATGTATTCAGACCTCAGGAATTCGAATTTGAGAATGAAATCGTAAACATATCTATACTTTCCGAGAAAATCCACGCTAAAATTTTAAATTCCACCTTCTTTGTCTGGCCTGGCGAGCTTTGGGTATGGCATTTTCCCATAATTTTCCTATTATTTCACCAACTAGGCTACAAAAACAACGGCCATTTTAAAAACCTCTATGCGAATCTTGAGCGAATAAAGATGGATTCATAGCTGCCTCTCGCAGTAACCAAAGACCGCCCGGTTTCCGAGAGCAGCCGGCAACGCCGCATCACGCGCATGCGCATCCCCACCCCACCGCGCACATGGGACCGGCCGGCCGTGGTGGAGCCGATACAACCGCCGCTAACCTCCCTTCCACCCCCAGTCTGAATCAAGCATCGCAGGCAGACACGTCGCAGAGCGCCGCCTAACCAAACACACACACTATCTCTCTCTTTCTCACAACAACGCTCGAGACAGACTCTTTTTCCGTTCAACCCGCGGATTTTATGCGTGTCCCGCCGCGCTGGTGATTCCTCCCAGGTACGAAACGTGTGTGACGACGACGATGCCGGCTTCAAATCTTTTCAGCGGCGGTATCGGCGATGACAGGGCCCTTCAGCTGGCCCTCGAGTTGTCCATGCTCGGTTTTAGCGAGCCGCTCTCTTCGGGCTCGGAGCCAGATAGTCCTGTGGCGGAGATGGCGCCCTTTGCGCCCCTCGTGGGCGTGGGCGTGAGCTCGTTGGAGGAGGCGCGCTCCAAGAAGTCGCAGAACATGACGGAGTGCGTACCGGTGCCTAGCTCGGAGCACGTGGCTGAGATCGTTGGGAGACAAGGTAGGGGGTGTTTTTTTTTTTGCGCGTTTGGGTCAAGTGTTACTCATGAAATCGGCTGATTTGAGCTTGGGGTGACTATAAAAAAAAATTAATCCCCGTGATTTATCACTTGAGATTCTAGACTTATCATCTGGGACAGACTGAATTTGGAAAGAGCATAATGAAAACATTTATTAGATTCATTAGACGTTACATTCGAGATTTTAGGCGATAAAGCCTTTGGTAATGAACTCTAGGTCTGTTCATAACTTTCAAATTATGCTCGAATTTATGTCAACTTGGGAATTATTGAGATATCGTGTTTCTACGTGTAGATATGCGTTCGGCAATAAACTAAATTCATATACAATTCAGTAGATTTTACTTCCAATATCTCCTAAGACATAATTATGAAATATGGTAAAAAAATTCTTGATGTCATAAAAGCATTCAATACAGACAAGGTAGGGCGCGAATTTGTTATATTTTCGTATGTAAATCATGGACGATACCAGAGACAAAATAGGGAATATGACAAGGGCAATATGATTCGAATATAACAAATCTGACTAGACACAATTCAACTCGATGAAGAAACAAAAAATTTTCACCTCCAAAAAACAATCTGACACGGAAATTTGAACTTGGGGTGGAGACTTGTCACCTGCGACCGATGGAATTTGGAAAGAGTATTATGAAAACATTCATTAGACGTTACACTTGGGATTAAAGATGGAGCCTCTAGAATAATCCATGCTCAAAATATTGAGATATCGTGTTTCTACGTGTAGAAATGCGTTCGGAATTGAACTAAGTAAATTCCGAGGTAAATTCATATACAATTCAGTAGAATTCACATAAAATACCACCCAAGACAGATGGAATTTGGGAAAAAACATTCTTGATGTTATAAAAGTATTGAAGACTTATGATTTCATAAGATTTAAGGCCCATTTTATGCATCATTATCATAGTAGTAGTCAAAGTCTCTGTCTTAATCATAATGTCCAGTTGAAAGTGTACATTTCTTCAATGCAAGCATTTATACAAGTCATTAATGATAGTCACAAAACATAGTCAAAACACAAACTGAAAAAAGAATTACACTATTACTGTGACTGATGAAGAAAATGATGCATAAATTGGACCTTAGATGATGCCCAACTTTTAACTCAACTGAATGAAAATAGGATTTGCACATGTTTTGTGATTTTAAATGACACATTTGAGAAGAATTGGAAAAAAGAAACGTTGCTGCCGATCTGGATTTATACTGGGTTTGTTTTTGTGCCATGGGATCAATTCTCTTACAAGTTTTTTCATGATTTCGGTGTTTAGAGTTTATTCAAATCCGCTTTATATCATATCAAAGACATTTTCATGTCTCAATTCGTAAATGATTATTGTTGAATGCTAAAAAGTTCTTGTTTTTGTACAGACTCCAGAAAGTGGATTAAATGGCTGATCCCCAATAATCCAACAAACCCTGTCATCACGTATACGTGATGACATTTGGGAACACCCTGTAGCTTGCCCACCCGCAAACCCAAGAAGATTTCGACTGGGTGTCGAGTTCCTCGAAAGGGTTCGCATATATAAGGGTGTAATTCTAGATTTTTCGAAGAGCAAAACACGCACCGAGATCGATATTCGATATCGAGAGCTTGATCGGATTTCGCTTTGTTCGTTTGTGTTCGGTACAGTGCTAAACTCGGATGTACAGGGTGATTCCAAAGTCGCGGGCCAACATGATGGGGAACTCGGTAACGGTTAGAGATATGGGTCGGTTAAATTAAGACAAAGTTGTGTATTTATATTCGCAATAATATGCCGCGAAAAAATATTTGAAAAGTTTTTTAGGTTAAAAAATAACAAATTTTAGATTTATGATTTTTTATTAGCTTTATTTCAATAGATATCAAAAAAAGGAAGACACTTTCTTACAGCTGTTCTTCATGCTCTATAACTTGGCAGTATAGAATTTGTCTCGGAATTTGTAATACGACGTTTCGTAACTAGAGGGCTGCCATCAACTTTGTTTTTCTCAATACGGACCTGGATTTTTCTTTCCATTTTTTTACTCGCCTGGTGAATCTCAATACGTTGATATATACCTTAATCGCAGTTTCGACTCATAAAATCTATCATCAATGAAGACATCAGCAACAACATTTGGTAACAATGGGAATTTAAATATTACAATTGAACAATAGACATAACAAAAATAACTCGGAAAATAACTAATTGAATAACTTGAGAATAATGAAAAAATATTTCTATTACTCTCGATGCATTTTATGATGCGAAGTTTAAGGTTACTTTCGGCATTCCCTGTTTAAATTTCTCCATAGTTCCTCGATATCTTCCTTTATTTTTGGTATCCATCAACATAAAGCCAATAAAAAATCTAAAATTTGTTTTTTTTCTAATATCTCAAAAACCAACAAACTTTTCAAATATTTTTTATATACATATAATATACAGGGTGTGGCACCGAAAACGAAACAGATCGAATATCTTATAGACACATGTGTTGTGAAAAAAATGCAAAAACACGTCGATTTGTAAACCAAGGGGGACATCTTTCTACCATAACCTCAACTGTCATACCTCTCTCTCCTCCCCTTGGTCACTATCACCCATACAATTTAAATAGGGAAAGTACTAAGTGTGACACATCACTGAAAAGGTAATGTAAAAAGGAATTCAGCCATGTGAGTGTTCGCTTCGTAACTTTTCATTTTGGCGCCCTCTTGCGGAAAAAACAATTTTTATTCAAAGGTACGAATGTCGTCAAATAATAATAATAATAATAATAATAAACGCTTTTATTGGTAGAATAGTTACATAAAATAATAATTCCAATAATAATGAGTAATTTCTATCAAAAGGCAGAGTTAGCTTTTGTTTGACCCAAAAGGGTCTGACAAGTGCTTTCTTCCACTCAACCCGAATAACTCCAGAAATGCTCCAAGACGTTTCGAGACTATTTCTATTATCTATGTATGGCAGTTAATGGAGAACACTTTGAGCAGCTATTGTGAATTATTGTAGTTTGGAATGATTGGAGTAAAATTTATGCAAGCCTTTCCAATTTTTAAGATCATACACTGTTCATACACTGTCATTTGAGGTTATGGTAGAAAGATGTCCCCCTTGGTTTACAAATCGACGTGTTTTTGCATTTTTTTCACAACACATGTGTCTATAAGATATTCGATCTGTTTTGTTTTCGGTGCCGCACCCTGTATATAAATACACAACTTTTTCCTAATTTAACCGACCCTGTATCTCTGACCGTTCCCGAGTTCCCCATGTTGGCCCGCGCATTTGGAACATCCTGTACAGGGTGTCTCATTTTCGACACTTTTTCACGATATCCCAGTTGACTTTGGGGGTAGAGAGTTGCGATTTTCACATAACTATCCTACTTTTTTGTGAAACAAACATTGCTGAGAAAAGGGCTTTTATAGCCCGCTTCGTTTTCGAAATACTGGGCGAAATTGAAAATATTTCATTTTGGAACACCCCCGCATCTCAGCTATCTTATTATTATTATAATTACAAAAATCCGTCAAAAATCATTCCAGAATAGTTTTTGAGTGACGAAAATATGTTGAGAACTATGAGATTGAAGGGGGGGTGCCACCTTCAAATGGGACACCCTGTACGTATACCGTGTCGATCTGCGTCCATGTTCACTGGACGCAAAGAATTATTGCTCATCCAGTTGGGTGTCCTCAATCTCTTTGCCTGCGTGTTTTTATGTTTCACGCTAAGTCTAACGTAAATTATTGCGGGCCTCAATCTGAATTAGAATTCGTCCAATTTTTTTTGCAACATTCTACAGGATGTTTGCATCGGGAACTCGGGATTTATAGGAGATACAAAAGACTGGAGGTAGCATTTTCGATCTCTTTCTTCGGGGCAAATTCACTATTACAAACTCAAATTTCGTTTACGCTATTTTTAAAAAACTCTTAAAGTTGCAATAAGAAACAACTCATTATTATTCGATAACTTCTGAAACAATAATCTCGAAACCGAAAGGAGATAAGGAATTTTTGCAAGAGCTACGTAATATTTATTTATGTATCAAGGGCGTAAAATAGTCTTTTATGGACCGCAGCGTGTAAGTAATAGTAATTAACACGTCTAGGTCCATAAAAGCAAGTTACGTCCGAAATACATACAATATTTTATGCACGCTCAGTATATTTTATTGTAAATACCTCCTCACGATAGGAATAAAACGGTTCTTATATACCTTTTGAACCCCTTTAAAATAATTTTAGCTACGCCCATGATGTCACTCTCGAAAAAGCATAACATGAGAGTGTTTTTACTTTTTCTCTATCTCCTATAATAAGGGAGTTATTAAGGGTTTACAATTTGCTCATGTTCCAGACTGGTGTGTGAATAAATAGGCTAGTAGCCTTATTTGCTGTCAATACAGACAATAGTCATTACTAAAGTGACGAAGAAAGTGTGAATTGTACTCCACCAGAAATCAGGAAAGCAGCTGAGGATGCGAATAATTAATAATTTATTGTCCGACGGACGGTAAAGTGCCATTTCACGCACGGCGAGCGGTAAAGTGCTATTTTACGCCCGTACATAGAAGTTTCTTATATCGCGCAACTTTTCTCTATTTCAACCAAATTCGTATCTCACACCGTTCTGTTCATTTTGGCCACACAAATGTCGAGAAGCATCTCCCAAATGAAATATTATGAGTTTCCGAATGACTTCATCTGACTTTCTGAAATCTTGGCTAATTCCAAAGGGCTCCGCGCGGATGGGAATGTGAAAAAAAATGATGGTTTGTCTTCCCTCAAGGTATTTCCTGTCGCGTGTGTTGAATTGAAAATTGCACGTTTTATCGATTTTCCTCGTCATAATTCAAGCAACGCTTACGTGTACCTCATACACGTTGTTGCCAAACCTACACCAAACAACATCCTGGTCTACCTTCACATCCATCAGACATCCAAAAGATATGGGAAATGTTCACGTGGGGCTTAGCAAAACGATGCATTGATTCAAATATTTTCACTTACAATACCGCTAGAGGAGGTTCAATTATTACCGAAATTTTTTCGACAACACGAATATTTTGAAAATTATTTCGAGTCGAAGACGAGGCAGAATTTTCTACATTCTATTCCAGTTAAGAATATAAAAGTTCTTTGGAATATAGCGTTGAAGGTTCGTTTTCATTGGTCCTTGAATGGAAGTGGTTAGTTGACCGTACGGCTGTTTATAAAAAGTAAAATAAAATACAACTTTGACGAGATTGACTGTTCAAGTCTCATTTCTATTATATTTACTGTGAGTTCCATTTATCAGGATGTACAATTTCGATAATCGTAGGACACGAATTTAATTCTCATTAATACTTGACAGTTTTCATTGTCAGACGCTACCGGTCCACTAGCCACCAAATCCGTATCGGCTATTTTGAAATTTTTTCGTAAATTGTGAATCAACAAATCAGTTCATAATTATTTACCGATAGCGTCTGGATACATTGAATAATCATGGCAGAAAAATCTGAACCGCTGAGGTAAAGTTAGTAGAAATATATTTTACACTGAGTGCCGGATTTTGGTTGGATTATTTTTGTTCGTATTGGTTGTGAAATTTGGATTCAAAAAACCATAAATGTGTCCTTGACCTGCCGTTTCACCCTGCTGGCACGGAAATATGGCAACGTGGCATTTAGGGTGATCGAACATCATGTGGGCCGTTGTAAATTTGGGGGAATAAAACATTATAGTGTGACTGATCCTGGTGGCATTTAATAAAATATCGAAATGAAATTGTTTACATTACTAATCTACTGATTTTATATTTTGGTATTGGTAAACATAACTTATCTTATCTACTGAGGATTTGGACTGGAATTCAAATAAAGAATTTATCGGGAGATCCGCGTAAAAATAATAACAAGGCCAATTCGACTCGATGCGTTTTTTGTTGCGAGCCAGCAGAGGTATACAGAGTGATCATTTGTTATACACACCAAATTGGTCTTCGAGACGAATTCCATAGATAATAATAATAATAATATGCCTTTCTGCCATGCCAAATAAGAGGCAATCAATTGAGAAATAGCGTGATTTCTTCCTGGACATTTTTTCGACTGTTAAAGAAGAGTTCATACCTAACCAACCTCAAATAACAGTAATTCTGTTAGTTCAGTCGTGCCAGCTGTCAATAATTTGAATTAGTAGACCCTATTCATACTGTACTTCCCGAGGTATTTCGAAATTTTTCATAGAATCCCAGGAGTTCTGAAGATATTCCCGGAATTTACAAAAAAAAATTCAGAACTATCAAGGAATTCTTGGTCATACTGTATTGGATTTCTTCAGAATTCATTGAATTTCTTGGAACAACCTGAAATTACGAATGAATTAATCGTGAAAATTCCGAGGACAATTATTCTTTGCTTTTAATATCTTGGATTTCGTTGGGATTCATTAAAGCTCTTTGAAATACTGTAGAATTCATTCGAATTCCTCCATACCACCCTGTATACGAGTCTTGAGCTTCGCGGATTTCACCTGACCTTTGGAAACCGAATCGTCCAGATATTGACGCCTATGCGGCCTGGCACTTTTTAATGGAGGGTTACTAACTGCCGTCTGCGCGTGTTTTTTCTCGCTTTTTTCGGGGGGAATCGTTAAAAGGTTGCAGACTGTTAATAGTTGGGGCCAATCACCAGAAGCGCTGGCAGGTAAACTCGGCATGAGAAAAATCTTTCGCACGTTCGAACATCAAACTATTGTCACTGCCTGCAAAACTGGTATATCCTTTCGATCATATAACAGACTAGATGAATTACGCAAAATCCTTGCCACAGTAGTTGTTTGAAGCCAACATCAGAATTAGTTACTAGGGTTACCTAATTTTAAAACAACAACAGAATCCCCCAGTACCAGTTTCTTGTTATCCTGGAAGAGTCCAACTGAAAGTTGATAAAAACGATATAAAATCAAAGTTTTCTGATAATACATCTTAGATTTATTATTACTCGAATGATAATAGAGTTAATTCACTGTCAAACTATATTGTTTATTTTCTGGTAATGTAAAAGTTCCAAGTTTCAACTTGAAAAATTTAACATCTAACATATGTTGTTATTACTTCTCAATTCCACTAAATATAGGATTATTGTACTACTCTGAGCATTTTCCTACTACTTGGGCCAACCATTTTATCACTTGTAGTAAAATGATGTGAGCAAACTCTAGCGTCTCTTGAAATATTCTCTTTCTTGATCATATTTTTACAAATATCCACTAACTTTTCATCTCTGGGAAACCCGAGAATGTTATCAAATCACCACAAATTGTTTTGCATATTAAGATGGGTAAATAATCAAAGAATTATACGACACTGACCAACTCACCAGTGAAATGTTGTGTTCTGGTCACCACTTCTGAATTGTCTTTTACACATTTCACAGCGTTTCATCATCCTTTGAATTCGATTTGAACAGAATAAACAAAGTTTTCAAGAAGAATCTCATTCAAATTTTCACACAAAACTGGAAATATGCCGTTTGTTGTTGGCGCCGGCCATTTTGGATATCTCGGAAACTTCGGTAGAGCGTTTTCGGATTTTTTGAGTCCATGCACCGGATGGATTAAAGAAAGATTAGTTGTCCCAGTTTACACGGTCTCGTCTCAAATCTTCTTGTGGAGTCTTTGGGATGACTTTATAGTCGATTATTCTAGAACGGCGAATCTCATTTTGCAGGTCAGTGGTATCAGAGAGCCGACAAAAGTATGTTAATTTGTGTGGAAGGTCCAATACTTTTTATTAACTAGGCGAGTAGTAGCCCAGACTTGATGGCAACCCAAAAAAAAATATGGTGCAGACGCCATAAAAGTCGGCCATATTCAAATCGGATACGTTTGCTCTTCAAAAGCCGCCATTTTCTACTTATGCATTTTTAGAATATTTAGAATTTTATCTACAATCGCTTAGACTTTCATCACAAGTTCATAATCGGATAATTTTTCTGTCAATTTTCAAACTGTAGGTAATTCTACAACGATACAAAATATAGGCTTTTGATTGGTCGAAAATGTTCGGGTATTACCGGTCTTTCCTAGAAATATCTCTTGGACTTTCCAAGGAATTCCAGGACTTCCTAAAGTATTTCCGGAACTTTTTGGATTTTTCAAGGATCTCCAGTCTCGGATACACCTGACCTATCACGTGATTTACCTCTCCTTGAACCAACTCAAGTACCTATTAATAGTACGCGAGATCAAAATGCGTGCTGAAAAGTGGTTGTTGAAAAAACTTTTTTCTCGCAACGTGCTCGATTCTCGTTCTCCACAATTACTTATTCGTCGTACTTTTCGTACTCACTAGAGGGTGACTTCATTATCCGTATCCGCGCACCTCCCATGCTATAATGCCGATGGTTCTTCTTTTAGTTACGTGGTGCGTGGAATGGCCATTAAACTCGCGACCTTGGACTGTTCTAGGTTAAGACTGGTCTGACAATATTATTTTCTTCTAGTACGTCGCTTCATCCGAAACAATGGAACGTCGATTGTATTGGAAACCGGAAACCGGAGTCTAATTGATTGTTCCATTTTGCGATTGTTAATGAAAGATGTTTATTTTGGGAATACGAATTTTTATTTTCTTTATTCGAGATAAATGCTCACTTCAGTTGATTCGATTTCTTTGTGAAGCTGTTGGAATTCATTCTGCTATATATGGAATATCTTGAGAGTTGTTGAACTTTTTGTAATTTTTCGGAGTATCTAAACGCGAGTTGATTTTTATTTTTCAATTGCAGTAATAATTGTAAACTCACAATCAAACGATAAAATGTTCACAAAAAACATATAGGTAACTTCGTATGAGTGAGTGAAATACGGTGAAATAATAGTATATTATGATACATGTTTGGAGTACGACGAGCGAAGCGATGAGTGTTCCAAGGGAACAAGTGTGACAATATACGTGTCTTATAAAACGTGTGTACTATTTTTTTATTTTGCATTAATTCGAAGACTTTTATTGAAATAAATTGATTTGATATCGATAAATGACAGAAACATCTTCGATTGGTAACAATGATGACATTCAAATATTTAAAATCTTTCACACAAACGTAAAGCCCGGTTTAGTGTTGAGAGATTTTTAATTTTGCGATACCAGCGGTGAAAAATGCAATGTTGTTATTCTTTCTATAGGTCAATTCAAATCAAATCACATTCTAAATTAAAATGTACCAATAAAAACATTGAGTTTTTCACTGCTAGTATCTCCAAATCCAAAATCGCTCAGAAGTAAACTGGGCCTAACTCTTCTGACTTTCATTTGACAGTTCAATTGTACCAACCTCCGAATAATTAAAAATGCGTATTTCGATACGCATTTGCGTTTCATAATGACTTCATTATAGAACCAAAATAGAAAAATATATTCATGAAAATCTAATGTTTGTGAGTTTACAATTCCTGAAATTTCACAGAATGGAATATTATTGTTAACCTTTCGAAACATTGTGTTTATTCTTGAATTGCTTGAAGGATGTTGAGCTTTTTGAGAATCCTAATAGAAACCTTGAAATTTATCAGTTATCAATTATCTGCTATTATTTTCCTTGCTTCTGCTCGAAAATGATCCTATGCTGTTATCTCTCGCGATATTTGATTTTGATTTTCTGCGGCTGCCGCTGGATTTCGTGAGAATAATTTGTTCGTCCTTTTAGAATTCACGCAGGTAGAAAACGTTTTTCTACCTGGGACCGACTAGTTTTGGTGCCCCAGATTTTTTCGGAGCTGTCCAATCGTATAACCCGAGGGTTAGATATGTTTCGACGCATGAGAGATAACAAAAAATATATGCACGAATAGCAAAGATTTGGGATCTAGGTGGGCATGACCTTCTGCAGATGAATTGCTTACATCTATCAGTCAGTTCGAAAAAATATCAAAATATTTGTCCATGAGAATATTATTTTCCATTAGAAATATAATCGATTTCTCTTTCAGAATGAATATATTGATTCAATCCAACAAAATATAATGTTGCTACATTTTTTTCAACTGGCAGGGTTTTGGAACCAACAATATACAAGGTGCGACAATATTTTCATCTCATCGTGCGTCGATTTCGTCGAATTAGGTGGGCTAGATCTCATGAAATCCCGAGTGAAATCCTCTAACTCTTGTATTTGACTCACCCTGTATATGAACAGATTTTTGCTAATCTTGATTTTAGGTCATATTAACACCCCGATACCTATTTTCACCCTGTAGGTGAGGAAAGTGAATTTTTAGTTGAAGTTCTATACGTTCTCTCATCTGTGTCTATACCACTCTATACTATGGCGTTCAGATAAAAAAAATTCATTTTCACCACGACCTGAATCAAACTGTATTTTTCACTAATTGACTTGTTTCGGACCTGTCCATAATTATTGTTGACGTTTTCATTTTGCAACAATGAGGCTGATGATTTTTTTTAAACAGACTTCAGTCGGTTAGGTAATCAGAGTTGTCCTGTATATTCGTTGGTACCAACATGGGTCGTACATAAACTAACGATATGCTTTCAATGTATACTGATTTGTTGAATTCCGTTATACATTTGATAAGGACAATGCTTTTCATTATGCTGGGGTCGCGATATTTTTGCTAGATTAACAAATGTGCATTATTCTCAGAATAAGCAAGTTATATGACACAAAAATGTCGGGGAATCTTGATGTATTAATTCAGTCCGACTTGTTTCGAACTGTACTGGGCGTATCTTTTTCGTTTCCGATTCATTTCTGATGATGGCGTGGGTAGATATCTGGTTTGAATCAGAGAATTCTAAGAAATTGATAATATTTTCAAGACGATAGCCTTAAGGAGTTTCTATGAACAAGAACTCCAAGTATCTACATGCGTTACAATAAATATTTGAACATGTTATATGTGATGCTGGAAACATGATCTTAAAATTCATAATACCAAATAATATATTATATAAGATATTTTCATGGGCGATTCTCTTCTGAAATATCAACAATCGTTCCTCCATTGGCAGTCTCTTCGCGATTAACCCGTCTTCACACCCCTTCGTGGTCACTTTAGAGACCTGCAGAACGTCCCTTTCCAAAGACTCGTTCATCCAAAGAACATCGAGACTTTGGAACTCATTGCCTAAGGGAGGTGTTCCCCGAGGCATACAATCCCCAGAAATTTAAGAAGAACACCAACTCCTACCTTCTTTCCCTTGGTTCTGATGATGTTCTCTGAACATTACAGGATATCCCTTTTCGTGAGAACCAGAACATGAAAAAAAGGGAATCTATAGATATACTGGGGAATTTCAAGGGACTGAAAATCTCAAAGAATTTTATTGGATATCAATGATTTTTAGAAAAATTGAGGAACTTCCTCAGAGTATCTAAATTAAACATTTTTATACTCTAATCTCACTTCAGAGGCTGTTGAGAAACTTTAGAAATTCACATGGTTCCGAGAACTTTGAGGATTCTGAAGAACTTCAGAGAATATCAAAGGATTTCAGATGAATTTGATAAACCTTAGAGACTTTTGAGGAACTTCTTCTTGTAGGAACTTGTGACTTCCAAGGAATTTTAAGAGATTTCTAAGGAAACATAGGAGTGTTAACCTCATTTCTCCTGCATTAAAATATACCTATCGACTTATTGGTCACACCCTGGATTCTGACTGGACCAAAAACGAACAAAACCTCAAATGCGAATTTCTATTCACTTTTTTATGAATATGCATTCGCACGTGCTCCTTGCATACGAAAGATTAGTCTGCGCTATTTATTAGATAACGTTAATTGAAATGTACTTTCCCTTGTGAATTCTCGGTTTTTCGACGGCAAAAATGGCTGAATTATTGTTTTCTTCAGCCATTGCATCATCGAGCTACTACTAGACTTGCCTTATCGCAGCTGGCCTAGATTTCGGGTTTTTTCTTAGCGGGCGTGTGCCCATAATGACTGACAACACTTGTTTTTCACAAAAAAATACCGGAGCTGTTTGTTACTAACCGACATAAATCATTGGAATTTTTCTGTATGCTCCATTTTTGGCGACACCCTGTACATCAGGTATAGTGGAGCTTCGAAAAACTGATGCCTGCATTCTACCTGTGTGGTTTTTAGTTTGAACAAAAAGTTGTGAAAGAAGAATTAACACGTTATCTTCTTCAACATACACAGCGTTAACGTCAACCGAACATACAGAGTAAATCATTCAGACCGAGCATTACTCATTCTCAGATTAATTTGGAGTGTATTTTAATAAGGATGTTGTTGATTAGGGTTTTGTTTTTATTACTATCTACTAGGTACATTAATACGAGATATGGATACGTTACGTTAATATATCATCGAAATAGCAAACAACCAAGTGAAGATATTGTGATGAATTATTTCACCTGCGAATTCAATAACTAGTTTTGAGGTGTGCTATTTTTATATGTCCCAATTTCCTAAGTACAGAGATGCTCTACTAACATAGTTTTTTTCCGAAAATATAAATTATTTCAACTGAAGATCCGTAGTAGTATTTTTGTATGTTCAAGTCATTCCACATATTCATTGATTCAAAACGACATGTGAAAAACAATGCGACAGGTAACTCGCTTTTTGGTAAAAAATTCTTCACTGAATTCGATAGAAGTTTATTCGGTTCAGATTGTTCGGAGGAACTCCAAAGAATTTCTAACAATTTCAAAGCAGGGCAAACTTTGTAAAAATACTTCTGATGGAATCTATGTTTTTTCAAGGATTTCAAGAAATTTTAAAGGACTCAAAGGACTTCTAGGGGGGTTTTAAAAGAATCCTCGAAAGAATCCCAAGAAATTTACAAAGCTTTTTAAGAATTCCCATACGAAATATATCACTTGGGATATGCCCACACATTTTGAATTACATTCCTGGGCAGTTATAGAAGGAAAATCGATACACCTAGATATATGGCCGCCTAATTCGATATTTCCCAGCTAATACTGGTGTTTTCAACTACGATTTGTATGTACAAAGGTTACACGTGTTGTACCTATAATATAATGAATGCATTAAAATCTACCGGTAAGGTCTTTGGTATATTTCACGGACATTTTGTAGGTTCAATGTTCTTTTATATTTTTAATGGTTACCTACGTTTTAGAATGGGTTCTAATCTCTGATACATTTCCGTGTTGAGAGTTCGTTGCTTGTCCTTGTATCGTCGTATATTAAATTTTTTTTGCGGTTTTTACGGATATCTTAGTGGTTTTTTCGGCCTCAATAATGTTATTCATCGTACAATATGATTGCAGGCGTCTCAATATCAATTACCGGTTTTATTACGCAGTGTAAGGAATTACAATATATACAGGATGTATCGAGAATCGACACCAACTAAGTTATCTAAAAAAAAACGAATTATATAACCTCTCCTTATACGTTTTCATATTGTTTCAGGTATGTATCCGACTGCAGTATCTGATCCATGATTTTGTGAGCAGTATTTACGAGTAAGTCTCTACAAATCAAAACTATACAAACAGAAAACGTCCCATGAATGTTCTTTCAATCGAGTTAATACGTTGCAATATGTTTGCCCGACATAAAAAAAAATCACAAGATATTCACGATTGAGAAGTGATGAAATTTTCAGGAAAATGAAGGCCTACACCGTAAATTCCGGTAAATTCGCAATAAGAGGTCCACCACATGCTCCATTATAATTACAAAACTAATTACAGAACGTAAGAAAACACGCGCTACACAAAAACTCCCATGAATTTCGAATGCGCCGTTTTCAATAAATTTGCAATTCCGATCGACCATTGTGTAGACAGTGGGCAAAAACTATCCTCGGTCGATTCCACACAAAAAATAACAAATTTTAGGTTTCGATCTCTTGTCGAAAGATCCAAGGTGGCGGTCTATCGGCCTCAAACAGATGAATGCCGCCGGTCTTCGGTCTATATAGCTGGGCGGTATTTTTATTTGGTCTTCGTCTATACCTGAGAAAATGAGGACTATTTCGGAATGGCCGAAAATGGTACAGACAACCGGAGGCTGCTTGCCCAACCTTCGTTGGTTTGGTCTTCAACCAGCGCCAATTCGGTTCGTAAAGTTATACAGGGGGATATTGTTTGAAATGGGGAAAATAGTGTGCCTCAAATCACAAACCAACGTTTACGAAATGAAGATCAAAAATAAATGATGGGTCAATTATTATAGTCATTGTGTATTTGGCGTCGACTTTTTTCAAAATCATCAATTTTTGTTCCTTATACTTAAATTTTGAATAGTTTCAACTTTCAACAAATCATGGATTAAGATGAAAAAATAGCTAAGTTATGATCTTTCGAGAGCGGCAAGATACACGCAAGATTTTTTTCTTCAAACGCAGTTCCTAGACAAGAGGAGTCGATACTTCATTACTATACTACTACTACTACTGGTGCTTCTGAAACTTACATAGAGTATGAAGTATTTATTTGAAATTCACCTTTTTCAGTAGGTAAATATCATTTTTGCCTTATGTTCAACGAACTGATCTGCTGTCCTAATCAAGAAGTTTTTATGACGAGATTATTTTTTTCCACAAATTTGTGATTCTTTGTACTAAAATTCATATTTCCAAAGACAAATAACTTTAGTAAATGCAGATACGACATTTAGCTTTACATGATGGTTTTAATATTTTATATTATTTTGCTTAGAAATATATCTGCGGACTAATTTAAAAAATTCTAAAATATGATTGATACCTATAGATGTACTTAACCTAATAACAGACAATAGAAGTCATCGAAAATAGTGAGCAATTCAGGTAATATCAGTCTGAGGCAAATTCTTGTTCAGTTTTTTTCAGATTTAGATTAGTCATGTCCATCAGGAAATTGTCAATATGACAATTTTTCTCAGCATATGCTATATACGATGAATTTTATTAGGAAGAATGCAAACTTTTCAGCTCATAAAAAAATTGTATTGGTCATATATGTCAGCTTTCTAGTAATATATGACATTCTTAGCAAATGCTGAATACGACAAGTTTCATTAGGTTAGGGAGAGTTAGGGAGAATTTTCGCAGATATTACATATTTCATATATAGGCTCATAATATCTGCTAATTTCTAATTACGACAAGTACGATGGGTGTGATATGGTGCAGACATACTTAAAATGATATAAAGTCAATTTCGACGAATTTGTCAGATACGACCTTCTTACTTAGCACGGCAGTCATGTTTTCTTGAGTTTATTTGAATATTTTAAACATTCAAGCATTCATTCACCATTTTCAATAATGCAAGAGAATATTAGTTTGTTTTCAAAAATATACCTATTCTACCTAAAAAATGGTGAGTGACAGTTTTGAGTTGAGGAACCATCAACTTCTATTGATGCCTCTAAATTTTATTACGCGTTCATTGAAAGGACCGCTGTTATTAATCCCTAGAGCTATAAATCTCCATTTCAACTTCATTGTATACGCTGTTGTTGGGTTTTATGGCTTATCTCATTTTCAAGCGTTTGTATTATCGACGAAATTTGGATTGATAATGTTTTGTTAACCCACATATAGCGTACGTTCCGTTTATACTCACTTTGTTGAGTAGGTATTTCACTCCTTCAGTGTAATGAGACGGAAGCAAATTATTCGAAAACCTACAAGGTTGCCTATATCGTGCATTAGAAATAACCACTATCGATTTTTTTCGAGATTTGTGTTTCACATATACCTAAGTATTTTCATAAAGTATCATCATCAGAGAACAATTCTCAGCTCAAATAAGTCGAATTAAAAAGGTAATAATGGGTTCAAAAGGGAAACACCTTGTATAGGCAGGTTTAACAGTGATGTTTTTTATAATCCAGAAATTTTGTAGCCAACTGAAAGTGGCGATAGAATTTTCAAATTTGGGACACCAGTGTTGAATTAAGAGAAATATACCGGGCTATTCAAATTCGTTTCTGTACATGGGGGTCTCGTAAACGATAAGAGATAGAGTGTCGGTTAAATTGTGGCAAAGTTGCGTATTTTAGAGACCTATTCAATGATATGAAAAAATCGAATTTAGCTCTTTTGATTCTGGGGATATACAGGAACAACCAAATGAGGAAGACTTGGGTTTGAGGATTTTGAATGCTTTCGCAACAATGCATCAAAAAAGTGTATTAAGGGCAATAAATAATATCCAATTTGAACATTTATTGCGCCATTAATTTTTCTATTCGAAGTTCATTGTAGAAAACGTTCAAAGAGCATTGAAAATGTGAAGAAATATGAATTGGTATACCTAAAAATGAAAAAAAATACTCTCGAAAAACACACACATGGTACATGGCGAGACGTGAAAGTTGCTATTGTGTTTTTATTTAACTCAGTCAACCAATTTCCAGGGCCGTAATTTAAAAGGGAATAATTCACCCAAGTATAATAAAATATTAACGAAACATCCCGAAATATAAAATTCAATTTAATTTCTTAGTATGAAGTGAACGTCGACGACCCAAAAACTACAACAAAAAATACAGGTCCGTGTTTAAAAATTCAAAGATGGGGGTGGCCCAAGTCAGATGACACCTTGTATAAAAGATTCATGAACATATTCTGATAGCCCACATCAAGTGCCGATAGCAAAATGTGGATAGATTTTCAATATGTCTGCAAATAAAGAAGATACAGGCAAATAAATAATTTGGGATTTTTTTGTTTTTCCTGTATATCTCCAGAACCAAAAGAGCTAAATTCGATTTTTTCATATCATTGAAGAGGTCTCTAAATTACGCAACTTTGCCACAATTTAACCGACACTCTATCTCTTATCGTTTACGAGATCCCCATGTACAAAAACGAATTTGAATAGCCCGGTATATAGGATGTTTTATTCGAAGAAACAATTTCCACGTGGTTGCTTTTGTTTTTTTGATCCAGCATTTTTGAACACGGTCGAATTTGAGTTGTATAGCACAAGAAGAATTTGATACTTTGTCACCATAAGTATGTCATATTGTTAACGTGACCACAAACTTTGTCATGCCGACAAAATAGTGGTTAAAATAACAATGGGAAACTGTTAGGGTAACAAATACATATGGTTGTGCATTTAATAATAAAAATAGGTGAAAAGTGAATAACCCCGTAGATAGGTGAATGAAATGTTCTAATATACCTACTGAAACAATATCATAACAAGCTGTTTTTATTAACGCTGGATTGTTTATAAACTACTTTTACGTACCACGCGCGTCTAGATAATGGTTGAATTTACGGCTCTAATAGTTATGCAACAGCCTGACGTTGTGCTAATGATAATTTACAATTGTTTATTCATATGTTGGCATGACGAAAACCAGGGCCACCAATTAATGCAATTTTTATTTTCCTCCCGACGCATTGAAGAAAAACTGGGTCGATTATCACGTGGTATCGGTATTCCGACAAAAATATGTTTATCGCTTATAGATTACTTGTCGTTAGCGTTATATTATTTATAACGTCTATTATGGTTTAGATAACGCAATGTTTTATGATTTACCGCGTTTTCCCAGATAATACTGTATTTTCTTGATAAAAATCGAGTTTATGCTCTTCTTACATTTTTGCAATTGATTCAACATTTTGTCAGTTTTCTCAAAATGGATTTCTGAATTCGAACCTCTAACGTTGAATTTTCCAGTTATTGCTTTGTTAAAATAACCGAACGCGCTCTCGAATAAAATCGTCTGTGAGGTGACCGGATTTCCCTGAAAATAGTTATATCCCCGCGACATTTCCGAAATAAATCCCGTATTATTCATGAACTTTGTGGCCTTGGCGCGAAAATTTATTTTAAGCGTACTCACAAAGGTTCGCGGACGCACATTTGCCGGTCGGCAGATAAAATTCTTGACCTTTCTCAAAGTTTTATTATCTCCAATGAAATTTTCACGATGGAGTCTGGCTGTTAATGATGATCGTAAAAGACCGCCAAACGTTGACAACGATTGCAGATGACGAGGAATTATTACTAAATTACTATATAGGTATATTTTCAATTCATGTATACGATCTATATAATCCCTGAAACCTCGCCTAAAACTTTTTTGTTCCTGCAAATAAACACGTGAAATTCATGTTTGGTACATTAACATGCATTTTTTGACGTATTCAGGGCCTGTTTATCAATGTAGGGTTAGATTAATATAACCCAAGGTTAACAGCTTACTCTGAGAAAAAATGTTTATTCACTTCGAGGTGAGGATAAACCTATCAAAATCAAACGAGAAATTGGCTCAAGGGTAAAGATAAACCGGGCCTCAATGGTTTTCCATACCTTCAGGTACTTACATTCTGAATGGAATACGCGGTATATTTTTACTTAGTTCAATGGTACTTGTACAAACAAAAAGTTTTAGGGGTCAGCCACTTTTCAGAAACACCCGGTATTTAAAACAACAACTGAACCATCTATTCGAATCATATTTTTTTTTGAAATTCAAAGCGCAAATTTTCTTTAATCATTTGACTGCAAAAAAAAATTTGGTCCTAACTTTTGCAAATTGGATAACTTTGGAATAAAATATTAAGCGAATAATGCCCGATTTTTCCTAAATGTTTTTTATGAATCCTTATTAAACTTGATAATTGATACATATTATTTATTATAATAATTCAGCCAAGTTATCTCATGTTTATGTATATTGAAGATAGAATAGGACCTAAAATCGTTTCTTGGGGAACTCATTATTCTAGTGATTAATTCTTCGTCAGTGTCAAGAGTATTCTTTGTTATTGTCTAATCGCATTTGTTAGATTTTTTCGCCACGTAAACTACCAAATTTTTATCCAAAACAGTATATCATGATGTTTTTATTGGTCAATTCTAATCAAATCACACTCTGAATCGAAATTTACCAATAAAAACATTGATTTTTTTCACTCTTCTGACTTTCATTTGACAGTTCGATTGTATCAACCTCCGTATATAAAAAAAATACGTATCGAAATAGAGGCTAGTTCGACACGCATTTGCATGCGTTGCCTAATGACTTCATTATACAACCAAAAAAGAAAAACGCAATTATCATGAGAGTTTCTTCACAAACAATAATTTTTCTATATTGCTGAATAAGTCGGCTTATCGAACATTCGACAATTTTTCCCAATTTTTTCACTGCGCACTGACACAAGAAGTGACTAAGTTTCACGAACGAGATTTATCTTATCTGCATGAATGGCCGCCTGTTCTGCTCATCTATGAATGGGAGGCCTTCGACTTGGCCCATAAAAAAGCAGTCCAGGTCACGTGTGGCGGCTTAGCTTAGCGTGTGGTGGAAATTTGAATGGAGTACACTTGAGAAATTGATTTTTTATTGCTCCCATGCCGACGACACCGCTACACAGCGTGTCATCTGCATGGGTGGCGCCAAAAAATTGTTGAAATTTTACTGGTAATAGTTCAATATTTCCAAAACACACTGTAATTCAGATGGAAATATACCACGTCAATATGACACATCACTCTTGGCATTCAAAAAATGCAAGAAAAAATACAGAACCGTATTTGAAAATTAATTTTTATTTTTTTTATTTTTATTTTATATACACTGTTCTACAGGATAAATCCCATCTACAGAACAGGAATGTAGGCAGGAATCAATTTACATAAAATAAAATAATAACATAATTCTGCGGAATCATACATGTAGCCTATAGAATAATTTGAAAAATTCAGACTTGGTAAGTCTCATTGAACAGTTAAATATATCTATTTGAGAGCATTTTGAGTTATAAATCGACAACATATTGGTTACTGGTGAGAACTAAGGATATTTGTGCGTGCTGCTGGGAGATAAAAAGTGCTGTTTACTCGTGATGCAGTTCTTGGAAAATGAAAATCAAGTTTTTCTACCAGAGCGGAACAATCTATTCGATTATTGATTATTTTGTATAAAAAATCACTGAATTGCATTCACGCCGACTATTTAACTCATTCACCCTGTGCCTTAGTTGAGGGTGGCTCAATCTATACGATACCCTGTATATAATTTTAATTCAGATATTTGGAAAGGCTACAAAAAGTTGCTATGGCAAAGTGGCAAAATTTCAAAAAAATCTTCGTAAAATAAAGAGATATAGGCAAAGGAAGAATTTCTAAATTTTCGATTTTTCCTGTATAACTCCAGAACTGTAGAAGCTAGGTCAGATTTTTTTCATCCTTATAATTAACCTCTGAAATACGCTACTTTGCCCCCATTTAACCAACCCTCTATCTCTTACCGTTATCGAAATCCCCATGCATAGACTCGAATTTGAATAACCCTGTATATGTCAATCAAAATGACATGTTAGGTTTTGCTTGAATATTTGGCCTCTCAGCGTGCCTACAAAATTCCAAAGCGATATCTAGAGACAATATTGAAATATTCGAAAAAAAAGAAAAGAAAAATATTCAATCTAAACGCCCTGTAGCAGCTAAACGAAGCGTTTTGGTATAGAGATAAGTTTGGTTCAATCATCTCATTATAGCCTCAGTAGTCTGTGGTATCATTTTGTACAGACACCCTGCTTAATAGAAATTGCAATGGCCCTAGAACAGAACCTTGTGGAACTCTCATAGGCAGACAACCTCCTCCAGACGCAAAAAAAAACGGCCGACTGATACGAATCGTCCCGACCAAATAACCGAACAACCATCACGCTCCAAGTGGATGAAAAAAAAAATTGCCGCGCGGGCTATTCGGCTTCCAAAACAATGCGTCACAAAAAACCCAGACGGGACCTTATCGACTCGAATCGGCTGGCCCTCAACACAATGCCGAGTCTGGAGCGACAGCTGGCCGGAAGGAGCTGCCATGTGGTTGGTAGGCAGCTGGTGCTAGCTTTGCCGCCTTTTTTTCTGCTCGGGAGACAACGTTTTTACGCGACCGTTGACTGAAGAAAAAAATTACGCGCCTCGGTCGGCGATCGTGCGTTGTTACCGCGGTCGATCGGGTTCAGATCGGGGGAGAATCATGGCCGTTTCCTCGAGGTGAACATCTTTCACAATCCAGGGGTTGAAATAAAGTTGCTGTTGCTAATGTACCAGTTGGTTCTATCGATTATTGCCGTTGTTATTATTAGTGATAATTGAACACATATGGTGGAAGGCGAATGAAAAACGAATTCAACTTCGCAGGTGATGTCTCGAGTAATACCGGAAATAAGAGCTTTATCGGTTCAACAAACGAATACATTCGATAACATGTATTTGTATAAGTTATACAGGGAGAGATAATGTTGAGACTTTGAACGCGATAACGAACAGATGTGTTTGATTTCATAACAGAAGATCTGACAAGAAATTGACATTTTAGTGCTTGTTGTTTAGTACTGCCACAGATTAGAAAACCTTACAGATGAGACAGTCAGACAGAGCAAATAAAATTAGAGAGAGATGTCGAAAGCGCAAAATTTCAAGGTCCAGTCATAAATATGCACAGGCGCTAAAATATTGATCGAGTTTTGTTTACATTGTTGTCATCATTTTGTTGGTTATGTTACAAATGTTCTTGTTTTACACGATTCACGATCCAGTATTTTGGATGGGTTTAGGTTTTTACAATGTTTATTATATTTTTCATAAACTATAATTCAGAAGGAAAAGTAATGAAGGTTTCGAGGATTATCACAGCACAGATTAAACAATATGTGATCATAGGTATAAAACTCCATTAGCTGGATTGTGAATCAGGTACAATAATATGTTTATTGGCATCCTCAAATAAATAGGAGAATATCAAATTACATTAGACTAACTAGAAAAACTATGAGTACTTTTATTGAGTGATATTATCGAGGATATTATTGACTTCAATCAAACTTTTCCATTTTTGCTATACCTATACCCGCTGCTATATCACATCTCAAGTTGAGGAATTTAGAGTCTGATCATTAATTAGATAATTGAACTGCAATGTTCTACGCAGTCATGTAAGGTTTTACGCAGTATTGAGCAGTACTCCATGTCAAATTTGCAGAACTGCAAGGTTCTGCGCAGTTCTGGAAAGTTTTATGAAGTTCTGCAAGATTTTGTGCAGTACTACGGAGCATTTCGCAGTATTGCAAGATCTCACACAGTATTACGCAGTACTCCCAGACAATGCGCAGAATTGCAGGGCTCTGCTCAGCTCTGCAAGGTTTTATGCAGTCCTGTACACACAGTATTGCGAGTTCACGCAGTTCTGCAAGAGTTTGCGCAGTAATGCGGAGCAGTATGCAGTATTTGCAAAATTCTGCGCACTTCTGCGAAGTTTTACGCTATTCTGTAAGGTTTTACGCAGTCCTGTACACACAGTATTGCGAGTTCACGCAGTTCTGCAAGAGTTTGCGTAGTACTGCGAAGCAGTACGCAGTATTGCATGATTCTGCGTAGTTTTACGCAGTTCTGTAAGGTTTTACGCAGTTCTGCAAGATTTTGTGCAGTACTACGGAGCAGTTCGCAGTATTGCAAGATCTCATACAGTATTACGCATTACTAAAAGACAATGCGCAGAATTGCAGGGCTCTGCTCAGCTCTGCAAGGTTTTACGCAGTCCTGTATACACAGTATTGCGAGTTCACGCAGTTCTGCAAGAGTCTCCGCAGTAATGCGGAGCAGTACGCAGTATTTGCAAAATTCTGCGCACTTCTGCGAAGTTTTACGCTGTTCTGTAAGGTTTTACGCGTCCTGTACACACAGTATTGCGAGTTCACTCAGTTCTGCAAGAGTTTGCGCAGTACTGCGAAGCAGTACGCAGTATTGCATGATTCTGCGTAGTTTTACGCAGTTCTGTAAGGTTTTACGCAGTTCAGCGAGATTTTGCGCAGTACTGCGAGTCATTACGAGGTGTACGGCGATGGATATACAAATCTAGCTCTCTCAAGAGTACGCGTACCTCACGTTATCGGTTTCTCCTCGCTCATAATGTTATTCATTGGTTAACGCAGTCAGGGATGTCACAGCAGCGATGAAAACAATGAAATCCATCAAAGATGCCGCGACAGGAATACCAAATAAGATGCGAACGACACACACGACCAATGTCCTGCTAGTGTAATGACTTGCCAGCGTCCGGTGGTCATCGGTCCTGTCTCGAGGTAATCCGACAGGAAGGACAGATAAGTCTCTGGGAATAAGTGATGTGTGAAGGAGTCAGGTCAGCGTTTTTCGCTCGAGGTTATCTGCCCCATTCGGGCTGCATGGCGAAATTTGATAGCGGTACGCGAGGTTTTCCAGAATGGATCGGTTTCGGTATGACGTCATGATGGGACTCGGAAAGGTTAGACCTTGGTCGAGCTTTGTTTTTTCTTGGTTGGGGTTCGCGGGGATTTTTCATCGAATTTGAAACGATCATCATTCGAGGTGACTTGCTTGGAGAATATAATTTTTTGTTGTTGATTGATACAGGGTGAATCACGATACGGACTTTGGCAGGAAAAACGGGACATTTCATTTAGTTTACCAGATTCATGAATATTCACTGATATACAGGATGATCTAGGAAATACCTCTTATTGTATTTCTACGAATTTGAAACGATAATTATTCGAGGTGACTTGGAGAATATCATTTTTGGTTGTTGATTGATACAGGGTGAATCACGATACGGACTTTGGCAGGAAAAACGGGACATTTCATTTAGTTTACCAGATTCATGAATATTCACTGATATACAGGATGATCTAGGGAATACCTCTTATTGTATTTCTACGAATTTGAAACGATAATTATTCGAGGTGACTTGGAGAATATCATTTTTGGTTGTTGATTGATACAGGGTGAATCACGATACGGACTTTGGCAGGAAAAACGGGACATTTCATTTAGTTTACCAGATTCATGAATATTCACTGATATACAGGATGATCTAGGAAATACCTCTTATTGTATTTCTACGAATTTGAAACGATAATTATTCGAGGTGACTTGGAGAATATCATTTTTGGTTGTTGATTGATACAGGGTAAGTCACGAGACGGACTCTGGCAGGAAAAACGGGACATTTCAAGATTCGTTAAATTCGCCATTGAAAAATATTTACAAAATTGTTGATATCTTTTTTTCCTAAAATCCTTACGAGCACTGCACAAATATTTTGTTAGAAAACGTTTTTTTTTTTAAATTGCACGAGTTTGCATATTTTGGCAAAATATAATAACCAAGCGCAATTTATTTAAATATAACTCGCTTGAATATGAAATGTTCTGATATTTTTTTTTTGCACCAGTGTATTGGAATATTTCACCAATAAACAACCTCGTTTTTTTCTTCAAAACAGTAGTGAGTACATACTAACAAATCGACAGAATAAAATTGTACCAAACAAGCTTTCAAACATATTTATGTGTGAATGGAAATTGGAAATCTTATACAAGAGGGAAATATTCGGGAGTAATTACACGAGTGCCTCAAAATTACCGATAATTTTCCATGAGAGGCATGTTGTCTAAAAACTGCATGAGTTTATTTTCATTTTTGTCTTTTAGCAAAATATGAAAATAACCGAGTGCAGTTTTTTACTGACAACATGCTTGAATGGAAAATTATCAGGTTTATTTTGATGAACGAGTGTAATTCGGTAGAATATTTCCGGAGTTAAATTCAGTATTTATGCCTGTCAAGATGACAAATGTACATTTCAACAATCGTTACTATAGATACACGGACCGAGCGGGTATTTTTCGATACCTACCGGGTATTTACCAGCCCGAAAATGTCCCGCCGGGAATTAATCGCTGTAATTGATCGAAAATGTCTCGCTTCATGTGGGATTTTTAACATACGATGGAAATATTCACGGTAAGCGCCCGTTGCTATGAGCAACGTATACAAAAAGGAGCCTTCTAATTGGTTGAAAATGAATTTATGAAATATTCAGTGAAATGACATGGGTTGGGATGTTGGAGATTTGATACCATCCCTTCAACCTCAATATTCGAAAACTTAATAGCCCAGATGTGATTCGTTTCCTGTCCCAATTCATTCTATGGGAACCTGATTGAACGGAAGCAGTCTCGTCACAGGTCTTGTGTTATACCTATATAGCTCTGCCTATAGCATAACTTTGCTTGTGGAGCACATGTCGGACTTGTTATCGCCAGAAAAGCGGTTTATTACTCATAATTCTCGCAAGAGAGTCTGTCTGGGCCTGGATGGTAGATGAAATCTCGAAAATTCGAGCACAGAGTGAAAGAAATAATTGGGTCACCTAATCTAACTCGCAACTAACCAAGTAATAATATTCAAGATTACACCTTTCCTTGAGAAGATTAGTCGAATATTACCTAACAATATTCAAAGCAGTGCCAGTCATTCAGATGTTGTGGAAGAAAATTCAAAAAAAAGAAACTCATTACGACCAAACTGACACTTACAATCAACTGCAAATATTTAACAGGCGTTTTATGAGGAAATATCATTCGTTTGCATATCTTCTTGATCCAGTAAAAACTATGAACTGAACAGAGAAGGAAAAAAATGTACTTAAAAAAATTATATCCAAATAAGTAGTATCTGTGCTGCTGCTTTTTCCGTATCAGTATAGAGAATACTTTGTCAACATTCTGTTCACTACGTTCTTAATTCAGGAGTTTATTGGGAACGGATTTTTTTGATATAATAAACCATTGATTGAAATTTGTATGAATGATAACGTCAGAAATTGTGATCCTTATCATTCCACTAAAATTGAATTTTATGTGATGAACATTATTTTTAAACATACATTTGTTATTGTATTTCGATCTATATTGTATTAATTCCACTTTATTCTGGGACACCTTGTAAGGTATAGAACTTGCGATAATTTATAATGACTAGTCACTAGTCTATTATGATTTTCCAGACTACTAAATCTCTCGGCGGTGCGTCAAGAATATTGACATTGAAAATGGCAGTGCTCCAGGCAATCTAATTGACTGGTTATTTGCAATTATGAGAGAGATTATTGAACCTACCAATGAAAAAAAAAACGTCGGCCTTGGAGTTATTGAATCACTATGTCTAAAGGTCAGCTTGGAATAGGTATCAACATATAGTTGGATCCGTATTGAATATTCAAGATTTCTCATTATCTTTTATATCATTCACGTGGAATAATAATTATTCGTTAGTCGCTGGTTATTGGGTAAAATTACGCACAGCAAATCAATAATCGATATTTTATGCATCCTTGTTATTCAACTTCTGCTCGAAACTTATACGTTCCTTTCGTTTTCATCGCGGTTTTTTTTAGGTGCGAACCAAACAACATTTGATATAAATTCATTCAAGAATCTCGAAAACTATGTCTTCAGAATTCTTGCAATGGTGAAGAATTTGCTTGAATCCAATATCTGTAGTCTTCTCAGGTAAATGCCTCCTCATCCAAGGTTTATTGTACACATTCAAACTTCCTACCTGTATAATGGCTGTCTATTTACTTACCTGTGAGATTAGGTAATTTTATCGGCTGTTTGAGTGACCCTGCTAGCACATTTATCATCTCGCTTTCCAAATTTCAAGAACCCCCAAACTTTTATTACTCTTATCAGTGGTTTAACAACTGCGCCGTGAGATACCAGGGAAAATCCATTGTATTACTCTGGGGCGTTACATTATTTGTACATCTTCAAGTGCGGTTTAGTTCCATCTTTTGTTCCTTCGAGAAAGGAAGATGGTCGTTAGCATTTAGCACTGCGGGTGCTAAAAAAGCTTTGTCATCTTCACTAGGATAACGGTAGACATCGAAATTTCCGATAAGAAAATTAGCTTGCACATTACGCGTCAACACGAGCTTGTTTTGAAATAAATTATAAATCTCGTTCGCTATCTTGGAGCCGCCATCTTGATTTTTCGAGTTTTGATCAAAAATTGCCAACCCCATAAACCTCCACGTGCCAATTTTCAAACGAATTGAATCATAATCACAAAAGTCGTCCGCCATCTTGATTGATTATTACAAGTGAAGCCAAATGATAGCTTCCAACAAAAAAAAAATCATCACTAATTGAAAATGTCCTAGAGAACATCGAGCCTTAAACTCGGCCTTCAATAGTTAGTTCCTCCATAATCTCCAGCTAATTTCTTTATGAAACGAGTAGCAAAAAACTCATCAAGAAACACCCTCTGGGACACCACAAGGCTCCATTTCATCCCCCCAGCTACCTAGTGATAGTAAAAAAACGATTTATTTTTTCTAATGGTCTAGGGAGAAGATATATGGTTTGGAAAATCAAGATTCTTCAGCTTTCTAAATTTTTTTGTGTCAGAACTATTCATCAATGGTCAAAACGGCTTACATGTCCCTATCCTAATTGTTGACCTACTATCTAATGACATTTAACTGAATCACATATCGGGGGGTCAGAATTATGAACCACCCTGTATTTTTTTCGTTCGAATATGAATAATTGATGGTAAATAAAAAAATTAATTTAACATTTTTAGTGAAAATTTCTTGGTGCTTTCAGTAATAAAACACAAATTTCGTATTTTTTCTGGCGTAAAAAAGGAATTCCCTAGAATTCCTATCAATTGTACAGGGTGATTGTTTATATTTTACTCAATAGCTATCTCAGTTAATATTGGTCCTACAAAAACGTTCAAATGGACAAATATGTAGCATTTTTTATGTGCATTCAGAATTCAGTACTAGGGAATGCAAATAAGCATCGTTAACCTGAAAATTTTACAACAACTGGTATTTTTTTATTTACTCAATCGGTAGAACTCTCTTTTCTGATTTCAATATATAGTTTATTGAGGTTATCTTTACCAGTTTTCGGAAAATATAGATTTTTCGTACAGATCTAAGGCAGCTGTAAAACGCCAGACAATACTGCGATTGGCTTATATATCAAAATAGCCATGGATAATAAAACAATTTTAATTGTATTGTTTGACATTTCTTTTTATTCATAGTTTGGAAGTTGTTATAGCAAAAATAATATATTCTGAGGTAGAAAAAGTTTTTCATTTCCTTGATTAATCCTGGGTTTTCGTTTCAATGAACCAGTATTTCGTGAACGTTTATAAAAGTTAACAAATGTTTTCTCACTAGGAATTCTTCTGTTAGGGTACAGTCGTCTATATCTTCACGACGCGCCAAACGTTGGTTTACTTTGTAAAAACTGACACAATATCAACTTTTTCTACCTCAGAATATATAATTTTTGCTATAACAACTCCCAAACTATGAATAAAAAGAAATGTCGATGTCAAACAATAAAATTAAATTTGTTTTATTATCCATGGCTACTTTGATCCAATCGCAGCATTTTTGTCTGGCGTTTTACAGCTGCCTTAGATCTGTACGAAAAATCTATATTTTCCGAAAACTGGTAAAGATAACCTCAATAAACTATATATTGAAATCAGAAAAGAGAGTTCTACCGATTGGGTAAATAAAATACAGGGTGTCACATTAAAAAAATACCAGTTGTTGTAAAATTGTTAGGTTAACGATGCTTTTTTGCATTTTCTAGTACTGATTTCTGAATGCCCATAAAAAATGATACATATTTGTCCATTTGAACGTTTTTGTAGGACCAATATTAACTGAGATAGCTATTGAGTAAAATATAAACACCGGAATTCCTATGTGGTCAACCCCTCGGAAAAACCTAACTGTATTTTTTTAGCGGAAATATATGTTTTATTGAGATAATTTTCGTATATAAAAAACAACTTTATGAAAAAAAAACGAGGGTACTTTGTACTTAAAAAAAAAAATTCCCCAGATTCTGCGGGGGCGGGGCATCAAAAAAAAACCCATTCACCTCGTCTCCCAATCCATCAAAGTTCACCGCGAATGGCTCCACTTGTGGTGTGTACACAAACAAATGGTGGAAGTGCGTGGGATCACAGCGATAGTCATTGAACAGTAACCTAGGTCACGGCTGCCGACGATCCAATCAGCGACGTACGGCCCGCCGATGGACTTGGAGTTGGACAAAGACGGAGAGAGCGAGGCGCTTCTCGGTTGAGAAGTCGCGAGCTGGACCGTCGAGGAGGCTGGAGCCGGGTGAAGGTGAAAGGAGAGCTGTGACGATGTTGCCGATAGTTGCATCGAAGCTGATTCGAGAAAGAAATGTTGTCGTTCAATGTTCTCGTCTGGAGAAAGCTTTGGTTCGAATGCTTCATTGCTTCTCTGGTCCAAACTCTGGCCACAGCTTCCCATGAGGTTCTTCTCAGTGCTATGTGATCTCTGAAGTTGTCTCCCAGATTGCCACCCTTTCTGGTCCAAACTCTGAATCTTACAGTTGCATATGGACACAGCTTCCCAAGAGATTTTTCTCAGTGCTTTCTGGCAGGCGACTTACAAACAAATAGTGGCAGATCCAGGTCCAAAGACGGAAGTTGTCTCTTAGATTCACTTTTTGTTTGAATGCCACCCTTTCTGGTCCAAACTCTGAATATTACAGATGCATATGGACACAGCTTCCCAAGAGATTTTTCTCAGTGCTTTCTGGCAGGCGACTTACAAACAAATAGTGGCAGATCCAGGTCCAAAGACGGAAGTTGTCTCTTAGATTCACTTTTTGTTTGAATGCCACCCTTTCTGGTCCAAACTCTGAATATTACAGATGTTTATGGGTAAAGGCTTCCTGTGAAGTTTTCCACAGTGCTTTCTGAATATGGAGACTTCCAAAAAGAGAGTAGCAGATCCAGGTCCAAAGACAAAAGTTGTCTCCCTGATTCACTTTTGGTTCAAATACAACCGTTCCTGGTCCAAACTCTGGAGATAACAGGTGCGCAGGGATAACAGCTTCAGTTTCCCACGAGGTTTGGTATCATCGAGTCAAATTTTGATCCACCAGTTTAGTTCTTGTCATGTGTGAGTTTAAAACCAATCTTTCAAATGAGAATAGTTAGTTTGGGATCAGGAATCAGAAAGCATCAAGGGCAAAATGTTGATGACAAAGATCCCTCAAATTATGAGCTATGTGATCTAGTGTTATCTTCTGTTTTCCAATATTTCCAAAGAAGGGATCAGCTTTTAGTTTAGGATTGGCAGATAGCCTAAGGCATCAAAAACAAAATGTCTCGAGTGTTATCTTCTATCTCCCAAGCCTTCTTCAGATGTTTAGCTGTCCTAGGACTCCTCAGAGCTTCAACCCAACCAAATATCGAAGCAAATCTCTTGAGTGACTTCAGAAACATATACGATCCCACAAAAAAGAGATCAATTGATCTTATCAGCATCGAGTTTGAGATTAGAAGCTACTGTGTCAAATATAGAAACTTTTCCAAATTTCCATTCTATCGGATGTTTTTATTTGCACATTGAGAAATGCGTTTTCGGATATCTCCGCCCTGAGGTTGTAGCTGTGGCAACACTGCATGGAATGCACTCAACCTGCACATTGGACCATGTCTCGAGATCCAATGCCATCAAGATAGCCCGCTGCATGCGGTTTACCATATTAAGAACTCATTCCAATCTACCATTTATGGTTGTTAGTATTTTCATTATTTTTTGTGGTTGATATTTCACTTTTAATGGGGAATCAATTGGAATCGTTCAATATGTGGGATCCGGTGGCACCAGGGACGGACTAAAAAAATTGCGAGGGCCAATAAATGGATAATGCATCATCCCTCCTAAATTTCATCGTAGGTTATTTCACAAAAAAAGTTGCTATCAAGAGACGTCAGTTAGGGGAGGAAGCAAAATTATCTACAAACGAACAGTTGTTTCTATAAGTGGAGGAAGTATCAGGTTATTGCAACTCCAAAATTATTTGAAAGTAGCTGCATCAAAAGAAACAAATATTCTACCAGAAAATCCCACATACTGTGAGGAAATTCTTGTATATATGATTCTGTCCACATACTCAGTGCTTAGCAATTCTGAGTATAACTGAATTCGCTCAGTACTATTTGCTACCACCGGCAACAATTTCTTGATTGTATTCTTATTCCGTTGAGATCGTTGCAAATTTTCGATGGGCGAGATATCAAGGCAACGCGACACGATACACACCCTGTATAATGTAAACAAATTATCCTTTTTCACAGCATTACCTAATATAATGATGATCGAATTTGTGGTTCGATTTTAAAGTGGTTTCTTAGAATTATCGAAGACGATTCAATGAAAGTGAAATGAGTGAAAACTGGTCGAATGAAGACGCTGTTTACCAGACTGTGTTCTTTGCGACAGCGTTGCCAGATTGTCATTTACGGCAGTAGTGACAAGATTTTTGACAGACCCCCCAATTTCAGTTTTCTAAGTCAACTTAGAATTCTGAGACTATGCTTGAGGCTAGAGTGGATTACTGTACAAGAATAAATGAGGAACTTATTTTTTAAAATTTCACACCAACATTTTCGATCAACCGAAAGCCTATATTTTGTATCGTTACCCCAGCAACTAGACGGATTTCCGGAAATCTGTCTCTCTTCCTTTGAGGAAGGAATTAACTCCCGGTCCCCCGAACGAAAATAACAAAGAGAAACTTCCAACACAGGAAGACTTCCCCAACCTCCACCAGGTCCTGGTGGACCGCGGCCCCGAAGAAACCTACGGCAACGTCGTCCACCGTCGGCACCACCTCAGGCGAAGACCTTGAGACGGGCCTAGGTCGATATCCGCGCGTCATCGTCTCGCTCCGTTGTTCTCTTGTAAAGTTCTCAGACCAAGGATGGGGGGAGATTGGATTATTGCGTTGGGCTGCAGAAGAGGTTCTTTGTTCGGAGGATGCCGATAGAAATTATCACTCCCTAGCAGCAGAATTATTATTACTGATAATTTTTTTCAAGGTCACGAAAGTTTTTGTCGACTCGGGATAATTTTCTATCAACAAAAACATGAGTGAAACCGAGAAAAAAATTATAGGAAATTAATTCTGCTGCGTGGGAGATTCGGTAAGCAAATTTCATAAATTGGAGTTGCTGTTAATATGATGAGAAGATGAACCCTATACGACCTATTCTGAGTAGATACTGTGTAGATAGTAACTGATGTTTATTACTAATATTTCTGGAACATTCAAAACAGTAATCCGTTTTCAATCATAATATCTAATATCACATGTCTACCCAGATTTAATTCTGAGTGACTTTTGTCAATGAATATAAGAAGCTTCATTTTTGACAGAAAAATTATCACTTATTAATTTCGTCAATAGGAACTAACAAAATTATCACGGTAATCGCCAGTTGCTATAAGTTGCTATAAGCAACGTATACAAAAAGGAGCCTTCTAATTGGTTGAAAATAAATTTCTGTAATTTTCGAAATAAACGCCCGGTAGAATTGACCAATCCCACCGAAAAAAGTTTGGTGAAAAGTTGAATGACAGCTGTCACTTATTCATATGTTTTTTGCTCCGTGATATACTATTTGAATAAAGAACAGCTGTCATCTGTCATTCTATTGCGGGAATTTCAACACTCTGATTGGTGTTTGTATTGAAGAAGTTATCACTCTCATAATATAAAAATAAAAAGGATTTTTCTATTTTGGTCATATAATGAAGTCATTATGCAACGCAAATGCGTGTCGAAATAGCCTCTATTTTGATACGCATTTTTTTTCCATTCGGAGGTTGGTACAATCGAACTGTCAAATGAAAGTCAGAAGAGTTAGGCCCATCTTACTACTGAGTGATTTTGGATTTGGTGATACTAGCAGTCAAAAACCCAATGTTTTTTTTGGTAAATTCAAATTCAGAGTGTGATTTGATTCAAATTGACAAATTAAAAAAATCAACATTGCATTTTTCACCGCTGGTATTGCAAAAATCTAAATCGCTCAACAGAAAACTGGGTTATAAGGACGAATTTTGCAAAATGTATGCAAATAAAATGGCCGCTGAAAAGAAATATCGTAAATTTTTTAAAATATTTGAACCTTTTTGCGGATTTTTTCATATTATCATGATACCACAGAATGCACAAATAAATAGTGGGAATATCAATGTAATATTCATAATTTTATAAGCATGAATATAGCTCATAGTAAATGAGCTACACTGTTGCCAGATGCCCTCGTAGAACAAAGTAGGTCGAGCCGCCGACATTTGCTCTACTATACTCGAAAATGTTCAGGGCCGGACCGAGTTTTTTTTGGTGGCCCATCCGAACATCCAACGATGTTCGTAGCACTTGCTCGTACCGAATCGAGCACCTTGTATACAGGGCTTTGATCTTGTGAATGATTCATCTTTGACGAGTGAAATAATCATCTCGTTCATAGTGAAACACGACTGTTCGTGCTGTGGTTATTAATAGAAATCCCACTCATTCATCATTTGTACGGAATTGGAATGCAGTTTTCTCTCAGCAGACACAAAGTAACATTTCTCAGTCGGAGCAATTGTCAGTCGATCAAATTAGCATAATTATTGACGTTCGATTAATAATCACGAACGAGACGAACCATCGATCAAATAATGCGCGTAAGATAGCATAACCTGTCATACTATTCATCATTCATTAACCTGTTCATATGAGTCTTTATTTACATCAGTTATACATTCGCTAATATGTTGTATAAACGATCACTAAATCCTTTGAAAAGCTGATAATTGAATTAATCATTCAAATGCTTGGTGAAAATATTGGTGAACTAGTTCGAAATACTTATGAAATGGTTTGAAATGCTTGTCAAATGGTTTGAAATACTTGTGAAATGGTTCAAACTGCTTGTGAAATGGTTCAAATTGTTTATGAAATGGTTCAAATTGCTTGTGAAATGGTTCGAAATACTTGTGAAAATTCTAGATGCTTGCGAATAGTTAGAAATGCTTATGAGATGATTCGAAATGATAAGTGATTCGAATTACTTATGAAATGGTTATAAATGCTTGTGAAATGGTTCAAATTACTTATTAAAATTATAGATGCTTGCGAATAGTTAAAAATGGATAAGAGATGATTCAAAATGATTGTGAAATGGTTCGAATTGCTTGTGAAAGGGTTCGAAATGTTTGTTAGCTGACAAATTGCTTGTGAAATGGTTGGAATTGCCTGTGAAATGATTCGAAATGATTGTGAAATGGTTGGAATCGCTTGTGAAATGGTTCGAAATGTTTATGAGAGGAAAAATTGCTTGTGAAATGGTTCGAATTACTTATGAAATGGTTAGAAATGCTTGTGAAATGGTTCGAAATACTTGTAAAAATTCTAGATGCTTGCGAATAGTTAGAAATGCTTATGAGATTATTCGAAATGATTGGTGGAATTGTTCGAATTGCTTGTGAGATCGTACGAATTGCTTGTGAAAGGGTTCGAAATGTCAAATTGTTCGGATTGCTTGTAAAATCGTTCGAACTGCTTGTGAAATGATTCAAATTACTTGTGAGATGGTTCGAAATGTTTGTTAGATAACAAATTGCTTGTAAAATGGTTCGAATTGCTTGTAAAATGGTTTTAATTGCTTGTGAAATGGTTCGAATTGCTTGTAAAATGGTTCGAAATGTTTATGAAATGGTTCGAGATGCTTGATAAATTCCGAGATGAATTGAAAAACTCTAGAGCTAGATCAATTTTGTTTTTGCATTGCCGATGTGATAAACAAAGTGAATTAAATAGTACAATTCGGCAATAAATAAGATTCCACTTCTTTGAGGAAACCCCTCAATAAAGACGACCGTCATTCGTATCTCCAAACGGGCCACCCTGTACTCGAAAAAAATTCCGAATTCATTGACCAGCCACGTTACATAATGAAATGCAATTTCATTCAATTTGTTGTAATGGATTATCGTGTGTAACGCATAATATGACTGACTTTCCATTTAGGTACATTTGTTTGTACGTGCTTTATAGACTGTAATTTTTTCAACACCCCTGACCGAGTTTTTACAGACACAGAGTGGTCTGAAAGTGTTCACGAGCTTTCTAGTAGGCCTTACCTCTGGTTATTTTGAATGTGGACTTTGTTTTCACCACGACCCACGTTCATTTTGCGTATAGGTAATTGCGATTCATATAACGTGAAAAAGTTGAATTATAGTTTCAGCTGACAATACGGGTGTTTCAACGACATGTAGATATTCAAGGAGGTCCATTTTGAGGAAAAAAAAATTCCATGTGAACATATTCAATATGTTAATAATTTTTTTTCCTCATAACGTTATTTCCCACATAGCGAATGTAACATTTTTAATGCATTCAAATTTATTTTGATAAGCACAGGTAATCGCGTTGTTTACCGACCTTGTGAGTTTTACCTGATCTGGTTTCCAAAGGTGACAGAGCAAAGTATTAATAAACGCTGATCAATGGTTTGTAGCAACAATCTCAATACAAAAAAAAAATGCCAGACCAAAAGTGATAGCGAGTAACAGACGAATTAGAATGTAAGCTGTTTTTCACAGTGACCGTATAGAATGCCAAAGAGTGAAGGCATTAACATGAAAAATAAAAATAAATTGAAGAGTCGGTGGTCATATTTATGATATGCATATTCCCATGCTTTGAAGTTGAAAAACAAAAACAACTCGCCGAGAGACCACATACTAAACTTGTTAGTCATGGTGTCGATGCTGGGAGGTTTTTGACATCGAATAAAATGTCTGTGAACTATAAAATCCGGTCTCAAATAGTTGTAAATGAAGCCGACATTGATTGCAATATACGCGAATGCAGAATTGATAATGGCCTATCTGTATGCATTTGTAAACAACGATGATAATTATACATAAAATATCGTATAAACGTAATAGAATCACCGTTTTTTATATTTTCTTGACAGGGTATTCAGGTGATTCTACTTGAGAATTATTTGAATAGTAATAAAATAATTCTAGTAGAACACGAAATTATAACCTTCAAATTTATCTTTGAAATATCTCTTTGCCTTTGTTGTTTGCGATTATTAATTTTTGTTTTTTTTTTGTTACAGGTGTGTATTCGAGGTTATTTCCAAGTCCTCTACCCAACTGAGTAATTTGTAAGTTATTCAGGATTTGAGATAATCAATGGTACATTTCTAGAAATATGGTTATAATTATGCGAGGTTTTATATGGTTAAAAAATCAATATAAGATGTAGCTCTAATGAACGTTTTCCCTGAGAAAATTATTATATTCACACCCTTTGATTTTTTTCTTGTTAATGAATAATGGGGGTTTAATTTTTTCCATTTACGTTTGAAGAATATTTGAAAATGTCATCAATTCTTAGGTTTTTCTCCAAATGTAGCTTGGCTCATCATAATAGGAAACTGAGAGATGAATTCGATACTCTTGATAAACATGACAGTATACATATCTGTTTGTCCACAGCATCATTATACACGTTCCACAAAAGTTTTGTTAACGTTGCGATTTTCAATAACAAAACAAATTATTTTTAGAAGTGATGATATATTCCAGAACGACTAAATGATATAATAGACAACCTTGGTCACTCTTGCGATTAAAGAAATTTGCTAGTTTTCACAACCTACCAGGCGCACCCTGTATATTCCATAAATCTCATCGGAAACATTCCTGCTCTGTGATTATAATCACGGCAATTTCTGATGAGTACTCTTGTAGGAAAAAAAAAACAACAAAACCAAACACGATTGATAATCATCGATTATTCAGTCAGCGATTCTCACAGAGAAATCACCTTTTACTAGGCATACAGTTTAGATCACTATGCGGCTTGTCAATACGCTAATAAGCTGTTGGCGTGGATTCTGAGCAGTCTCCTGCAATTATCAGCAACAATCCTGCAATCCGTTTTTCAGTATTTGAGGAAAGCAATGAGCTTGATAATTTCTCAAAAGCGTTGCTCACGACTTTGGGTCACATTAAGGTGGATTTCCACTTAACGGACTCGCGACTAGTTTCAGTTTCAAAAACAGAAACAAAAAAACTTGTTGTTTGGAAAACAAACTCGAAACTCGAATTCCACCAAACAAACAAAAAATTAGTCTGTCGCGTGTTTTGTTTTGAATATGTTTTCTGTCGTTTATACTACACGAACTGTTTTCATCATGCCATCAAAGTCACATACCACTACAAGAACAAAATTGTGAACTGTTGTCGCCAGCAACAAAAACAAAGACAAAGCACCGAAACCTTTTAATCTTTCCGCCTGGCGACGGGACTTTTTCTTGTTGACGAAAACACGAACTGGCGACACAAAGTCTTCGAAATGTTTTCTATTTTAGCAACAACAGTTTTTTTTTGCCGATTTTTTTTTTTGTTCAGGTTTTGTCCGTTTGGTGGAAATTCGCCTTTAGGCATGAAGCAAACCGGGACATAAACTGTCCAACAGACGAAATATTCATCTGTTTTACTGTTATAACTCCATAATCCAATCAATTTCGATATTATCTCTTCATCAAGGTCTAGAAATATTTTTCCAGAAAATGTTTTTCCACGTAGAAAACATTTTTTCAAAGTTGAAACTAAATAATCAATGAAAAATGGAAAAGCCATAAATTGGACAACAATTTTAGAAAGAGAAATTAGTCTATCCAATTAGAATATCAAACATAGTTTGAAATGAATGTCTGGTAGACTACGAGCAGAAAACAACTACTTTCCTGGTAAATACCACGCAGAACATTGAATTATATCTGCTCGTAATCCATGCAACGATTCACAATGTGAATGCAGATCGCAAATGTTTCTTTCTTCCTAAGACGTGACAAATTCACATCGGGACAAGCACGCTCAACAACCTACAGACCGGTTTCGGGCTTATTGGCCCTCATCAGTGCAGGGTAGTTATCCTAGTAGAGACCGTAAGATCTCCACTCGAAGCGTTGCCTGTCCCAATGCACCTTCGTCGCGTTTATTTGACCGCACTGAGCCGCGTTCCAACAGACAATTGGAAGTGGCGACACCATGCGGCAGAAGAAAGAAACACTCCAGAACTAAATCTCCCAAATCACAGAACTTGGAAGTGGCTTATAGCTCGACTAAGCTAATAAATGAAAAATGGAAAAGCCATAAATTGGACAACAATTTTAGAAAGAGAAATTAGTCTATCCAATTAGAATATCAAACATCTAATTGGATAGACTAATTTCTCTTTCTAAATAATCAATATTTCTTTTTGCATTAAGATTAAGACCCTTCAGACTCATCTAATATTGAATATTGGAACTGCGATGCCGTATAAAATAGGTTATAAAAACGATTTGATCTAGAAGGGCGAACACAATCAAAGCATGGCGCGTGGCAATTATGAATGAAAAATAAAAACGGAACGCACGTTATATGTCCCGACTCTAACGTTTATGCTAATCATACTTGGAGGAAAAAAAGCTAAGCTGCTTACTATTCACCCTTTTTCACCCCGAAACGAATTATCAGCTGTTCGCAAAGGGGTCTGACGTAGATGAATGAGAATTTAGTTGCTGTACGTTGGACGAGTTTGTCTAAACTCGTATGAATTCAAAGGCATTTTTTTGCGATAAACAGTTTCAAAGACCGTTTCAAAACAGTTTATACCTCTACGTCATCATTATATGAGCCGAAAAATGCAACGTTTCAAAACGTCACGTTTCATAGTTATTAAAACCTCAGATGACAGTTCGCCATATTGAAACATTATTGAAACGGTCCAGAAGACGCTTTCGAAACGTTTTGAACTAGAATCAAGTGTGACGTCACAAATGTTTCAAGAAAATGGAGTGTTTCAAAACTGTTTCAAATAGTTTCAAAACTGTTTCTCACAAAAAAATGCCTCAAGTTCATGCAAACCATCAAAAGCTAGACCAGGATCTGTTCAAATGCAACGTCAACAAATATTCGTGTTGGAGAAAGGATTTTCTGTTTTTAAATTAAGCTAGAGTGGTATTCGGTGAGAAAATTTCACACCTTACAATTTCGATCAATCAAAAGCCTATATTTTGTATCGTTACCATAGCAACTAGAACGATTTCCGGAAATTTTTTTATCCGGAAATTTTTTGATGTTTATGGGTTGAATAACATTTACATAACTTCAAATACTGATAGCGATTTCCAAGTGTAAATATATTTCTACCAACTTTACCTCTGTGGTTCAGAGTTTTCTATCATGATTATTCAATGTATCCATCCAGACGATATCGGTAAATAATGATAAACTGAATTGTTGATTCACTATTCACGATAATATTTCAAAATAGCCGATACGGATTTGTTGGCTAGTGGACCGGTAGCAGCTGACTATGAAAACTGTCAAGTGTAAATGAGAATCGTATTCGTGTCCTATGATTATTGAAATTGTACATCTTGATTAACGGAACTCACGGTAAATATAATAGAAATAAGACTTGAACAGTCAATCTCGTAGAATTTGTATTTTATTTTACTGTTTATACACAGCCGTACGGTCAACTTACCACTTGTATGCTTGCGTGAAAATTTCACACCGAAGACTCCAGTTAAGATTACGCTAAATAAAATACAAAATACTGACTTCAGTTACGTAAAATAATAATAAGGTAGCGGGTGGTATTTGAAACCATTAATCTTGACTAACTTTATTTGTGTAGTTGCTATGGTAACGATTCAAAATATAGGCAATTGATTGGTCTGAAATGTTAGTTGTGACATTTTCGCCAAAAATACAGTAGTACCTGTTTTCTCACGCGAATAATACCTTGATCCATAGCATGAGTGCATTTGTCCGTTGAAAGTACCCTTCGAATCATCCCCAAACAGTAACAGCAGAATTTTACCCACCCTGTCGTCATGGAAATCAAACTTCCATCCCTGGAATGATGTAATACGTATATCGAGCGGGGGGATGAGGGTTGAGAAAGGGTCTTTTAATTAGAGGGCTCGATGCAGACTAAGATTCGGGAGGGGTGTGGGCCCTTAAACCGCAACTCCCTTGGCGAAAAAAAAACGACGGTTTGGGTCTTGACATGATCTGACATTTGACGTTTGAGCATGACATGGTTATGACTATGAATGATGAAAAATTGGCTTTTACTTTTTCTTTTTCAACACTCGCGCTTTTGTTAAATGGTGAGAATTCTAGCTATGCGAGCAACTGAAAGAACAAGAAACAGTTTGTTTACACCAATTACTGATACTCAACTAACTCGAAAATAAAAAATGTCGCTTTGTTTTATTCAACTTCGTTTATACAAGACTAAAAGTGACAGAGTTCTGGTGTTTCACTGAAATTATTCAATGTTTCTCAATTCAAAAGATCTTGCTAATTATATCTGTTTTGGGTGAGCATTTTCAACTTTGACGAACATTGGTGGATAAGTTTCGTTTTGGAACATTAGTTAATTCAGTCTCGAACTTTGTTCTAGAATCTGCATCTATTTCTAGAAACACTACCAATTAGCTACAGCAAGTTTGTCTGTGTTCCTTTTGGGCTAAGCAATGCTTCAGCCAGAGTCAAAAGACATAAACTATGTAAACCATTACACGAAAACCAAAACAAAACCCTTCCAGCATTTCGAGAAAATAATGTGGGTCATTAAAATATGACACTGAAGGGTTGATTAGAAAAAATCGAAATCCTGCATTTCCACAGCAATGCTGCACAAATGGATCCACTACAAAAAATCATACACCCCTCCCCAACTTTTATACCACCACCCCCCCTTTATAATAAGTTATCGTGATATTCAAGGCGATCGTCAGTTGTTGTTAATAAGGGATGGGGGGGGTGCCCCACCCTTGGGTCACCCTTCGCCACGTGTGTTCGCCTAGTTTTCCGCGGCGTTTCCGGAAGACGTGGAAATGGGAAAGTATAGTTCCAATGGCAATGACTCTTATTTAACGTGAACCGAACCGACCCCGGACGGAAAACCAGGCGGCGTTGCCAGATTTACACTCACCCTACGAACGGGAAAAATTTACCCTTTAGCTGTAGCCTTATTTTTTGTGCAAAACATGGCAAGAATTAAAGAAATCTTATTATTGCGGTACTTGGAGGCGTAGAAAGCTTTTGGTGTGATCTTCCAAAATAGGTCTGAGGGAATTCTTTCCATTATATAGGGTCGTTCAACATTTGTGATCTCACGGATAGATACAAAATTTCAAATGCAACACTCTGTATATTATCGAATATCCTGAAAGACAATTGAAGTTATTTTCGAAGTTTCTAAAAGAATTGCATTCTTTTGACATATTTTCTATTGGGTCATGAAAAACTCAACAATTAGTGCATCAATATGAAACGTTTGCGCGTTGCATTTGAACGAAAATTTTAATAAAAAAGACAATCGGTCTGATTCTCTAAGGAAGTGGTTATCTCAACAACTGTCATTTGGGTGGCAAATAGGAAGGTCAGTTGTTATTTGAATCACCTTCCGAATTTTCAATTCTCTAACGTCAAAATGGAAAAAAAATTTAACAACTTGTCATTGGTTTACCACTGATAAAGTGACTAATTTATCCACCAGATTTTACTGGTGGAAATGAAATAATAATTCATCATGAAGGTGATATATATTTGAAGAGGCAGTTATGAAGGAAATTTGTTACAGTTGTCAGGATTTGAGTCGCTCAGGAAATAATTATATGGTAGGATAATCGATATTATTGAGAACGTATACCTTCCTACTGAAAAAAAATATAAAAATATTTACATATATATGCTCAAGAAACAGATAGCATCCAATTATATAGAGCCTTATGAAATTATACAAACCAAGAATATTAATGTTAATGATGTCTCTGATAGAACCAATGATGTTCAACATGGTAGAATGTATTGCTACTGAAAAATTAGATACCTAGCTGAATCAATGAGCAATGATCCTGTGTAATAATATGCATTCCAGGATATATTTATACATACCTCACTAGGTTCATTAACAAAACATATAATTATTATTCCTGCAATCATTCACGAAAAACTTGGCAGTCCCGGACACAGAAGACCAAAAAGTAATCTGTGTGAGTGTTTGCCGATATTTTCTATGTGCTAATACTACATCGAATCCAAAAAATGAGGTTAGATTGACGTTGAAATTGCAGAAAAGCAGCAAACTATAATAAAAAAGAAGAGGAGTTACTAACTTTTCCGCATTTATTTACCACTGAGTGGAAATATAAGTAATTAGCAACCTTGATAAATTTCGTATTTGAAGAATACCACATATGAATAGTGGAAAATCTAAAGTGGTTAAAAAAGTAGTTGTTAACAACGTTACTAATGTATCCACTGTGTTAACCACTTTTTAAAGAATCGGACCGAATAACTATTCGAATGACGTATTTATGGAATTGTTTATTCTCCACGGTCAATGTGTTCAAATCATAACAAAAACATGCCAGAAGGTTTTGAAGTGTATTGAAGTGTTTGACTGATAAGATGACGAACTGATTGTACTATATACAAAGGATGATTAATATACAGGGTATTCCAAACTCGATGGCTTGTTCGACGTTTCTATAGATCGCTAGAAGTCACACAAAGATTTGGAAACTAATGATCTTTACGTAAGATAAAAAATTTCGGACAATTATAAGTATTTCTTTTGTTGCAACAGAAAATATCACATGGATGAAAATCATTCATAACTTTCAAGTAAAGATTCCAATATTCGTTGGAAGCATCATATTGGCAGGAACAGGGAGATTGCAAAGTTGAAATGCTTTTCTTTTGCATGAAATATGAGAAATTTGAAGATACACTGAAGGATATCTTCTCTAAATCAAACTTCGTGATACATCTCAAAGATCGTTATGAAAAATCGATGATCATTCCTCTAAGAAGAAAGTTTTACTTGAAGTCGTTAACGCCATTTTTCAAGCTCAAATAGTCAAATATAGGAAGGTACTTGAGCAATTTCTACAAAAGTCGCGTAAAAAATCCACGACCCAAAAAGTCGGAGACCTCGCGTCTTCCCGCAAAACGTGGCAACGCCGCCGTCCTCGCACTTTTGGCGGTCACGCGGGGAGCGGGGGGGGGGGGGAGCGGGCCCAACCGCCCCGGCTGCATCGCATCACGTGATGTCTGCAACCCCCGTTAGCGCGCATTGCAGCAGTTACTATGGCTACGGCCAGCGGACACGCTTCTTCTTCCTGATGCTGGAAATCCTACAGGAAGGATTGGCGATCGATCGCGTAGCCGCCGGTGGAAGAGTGCCAGGTCCGCAATTTTTCTATCGGCCTCTTGACAGGTGCAATGAACCGATGGTGATGCCGCAGAGAAGTATGCACAATCTGCGTACGAACGTACTCTTGAAGTGATTTATTTTACTGCTCTTGCTACACCCATTGACGAATTCCAGAAATTGATCTTTAATTGAATTCCGGTAACACCGTCACATGTACGCTGCGCTGTGTTTCTATCCAGTCTGTTTTATTGTGCCGACTAGCAATGTAATAATGAACACTTTGCAGCCGCGGCATTCTTGTATTTTTGCGATATGAATCCGTGATGAATGGCTGTTGCTTCAATAAGAACACTTCGCCTATATGATAGCAAGTCGTCTACAACGACGGTAGTTGCCTATAACGACAATTATCAAGTCAAACCAGGTTGTCTCAAACTGAGTAGGTACACCTACAACAAGTTTTTATTAGTCGCTCACAACGATAAGTGGTCTACAACGACAAATATTCACCTACAACGACCAATAGCCTTTAACGACAAGTAAGAGCCTAATACAACGACCAGTAGATGCCTATAACAAGATTCAATTTGTCGCTTATGTTGATCCACTTATTACAACAAATAGTTGCCTATATATAGCGACCAGCAGATACACAATTAGGCACCTACAACGTCAAGTAGACGCATAGATCTTTATTAGCTGTTTATAACGACAACTATTTGCGAATAACGAAACATTTTAATCAGATACTTTCAACGATTAGATTTCAACAACAAGAAATATTCACCTATAACGACAGGTAGGCACCTATAACGGCGAATTTCAATCAGTAATTTATTACGATTAGTCATTTACAACGATAAATATAACGACAATTAGGTGACTATAACGACCTACAACGGGAACTAGACGAATGTGACAAAAAGTTTTGATTATTCGCAAATAATATTCACCTATTAAAACAGGTATCACCAATAGCAATGGATTTTAACTCGGATTTCAATCAGTAACTTTTCACAATGCGAAATATTCGCCTATAACGAAGATAAAGTTTCGATTAGTCACTTATAACGATTAGTCGTCTACAACGAAAAATATTCACCTATAACGAAAGGTGACGACCAGAGGAAATCTACAACGATAACTAAGGTTTTGATTAGTCGCCTACAACGACACATATTTATTTATAATGACAGGTGGCGCTTTCAACGATAAGTGGGAACCTATAACGACCAGTTGACGCCTATAACAAGTTTCAAAGTGTCGTCTATAACGATAAATAGCCTACAACGACAAATATTCACCTATAACGACATGTATCACCAATAGCGATTAATTTTAATCAGTAACTTTCAACGATTTGTAGTCTACAACGCGAATTATTCGCTTATAACGACAAGTAGGTGACTAGAACAACCAGTCGGCAGCTTTAACGAGAACTAGACGAATGTAAGATGAAGTTCCGATTAGTCACTTATAACGATTAGTCGTCTACAACGATAAATATTCACCTATAACGACCGGTAGTGTCTATAACGACAAGTAGGTGATTATAACGACCAGTGGGCAGCTTAGTTTACAACAAGAACTAGACGCCTGTACAATGTTTTGATCAGTCGTCTATAAAGATAAATAGCCTACAACAAAAAATATTCATCTATAACGATAGGTGGTGCCTTTAACGACAAGTAGTAACCTACAACGACCAGTTAATGCCCTATAACAAGTTACAATGTGTCGTGTATAACTATAAATTTTCACCTAAAACGACATAATAAAGTGCCTATTGACTTCAACGACCAATAGGCGCTTACAACGACAAGTTGGCACTTGTAACGACAGCTTCAACTTTCTGTCGTTCAGACAACCTCTCGTTCATTGCATCGCCGGCTCTGGCGGCTTTTTCTCGGTTCTGGCGACAACTTTAACTAACGAAGTGGTTGCTCATAACGATCTGCAGTCGATCAATCATCACCGCCGGTATACTCTTCGAATGCACGGAAAATGTCACCGAACTGGCGTTGATCCAGCATCCCACTGCATCGCGTTCCATTCGTTCGGTAGCCGGTCTAGCTCGAATGTCTAGAAATATCTCTAGGGTAAATGCCACTCGACATTAATAGACCTGCTGGTTATGGAAGAACGGCTCTTTGGAGCGTACTGCTGAGAGGCAGGGGCGCCACACCGGGTTTGGGGGGTAGGGGGTGTGCCCTTTTCCACCCCGAACGTGGAAAGTCCTAGGAAAGAATTCTTAGGATATTCGGATTCCTGGGTAACTTACCCATGCAATAATGTTCAGGTATTTTGCATCTCTAGACAAATCCCAAAGAATTCACATTTATTTTGCACTTCACAATGACTTCTAGGATATCCCAATGGCTTCCCAGATGACTAAATTATATCCTGAAAGAACCTACTTATTGATATTCAGTGCCTTATTAGGTACTTGAGAAAATTCCCAAATTCCCGATGACTATCCATAATTTGTAATGACTCCGGATTTCTCACAAAATTTCTAGGAATACTGATTGGACTTTCCAGATTCAACAGTATTACCCAATGAATCTCAAATAATTTGCGATGATTTTCGAATTCCCAATGAGTTGTAAGAGATCCCAATGATTTTCTAGATAATTCAATGACTATCCATATTTCCCAATGATTCTCCATATTCCACAATAAATTCCAAGTAATGTTCGCCTAATTTGGACCTTCCAATTCAACAAAACTACTCAATGGATCGCAAAGAATACGCAATAATTTTCCCCTTCCCAAAAAAAATCGCAAACACCATTTTATAGTATTTTCCAGCTACGCTACTGTGGAGACGTCGAAATAGAAAGCGGTGAGTGAAGAGAGGGGGGGGGGACATTGTCATCTATAATTAAATGATCATGTCAGATTCCTGTTACCTAGCAACCAAACAACATCGATGATATCGTTGGGTCTTTTTGAGTTTCATGGTTGACCCCCTGTGGGGATATACCGCTAATAAATGATCCACATGGCAATGAAACTTGTGTATTTTTTCGCATTTTCTTTCACACCGATATAAATGATGTGAATTCGATGTATCATTATTTTTAGTTTATCTCTTGGAGTTGTAACGTTGTAGAATCTTAATGGCTCCCCAGCTGAGTGGGAATGTCACCAAATTTATACGTCTGTTTCTTTTGTCTCTTTTTTCACATGTGCTAACGAACTATTTTTTGCTTTTTCGTATTGATATAGAGCGAGTTATTTTCTTAATGATCGTCTTTGCTATATAATTCCCTGTGTATTTTCAACGCCCTGTAGGGGATCATTCAGCAGATTCATGCACTTATATTTCCTCTCGTGGACAAATATGAATATCCTTGCCATGAAATCATAATTATTCTGTACACATAGTTTAGAATATTAAAAATTCCATGTTTGTTCTATCTAATATTCTGATGATAGCCTTCGAATGTTATGTGTTCCTAAATTTCATTGAAGATTACATTATTCATTTTGTCTCTGTGGTATTTGCAAACCTTGAGAAATACATTGTGCAATGATCGAAACGGAAAAGATATTTAGATAAGCAATTCCCAGCATAATCTGCGTTGAAAAACATTTCACCCCCATGACAATGGACTCTGATGAATTGTAACAAAGCATCAGAACTGATGGTTATGAAAAATAAACAACAGATGTTCTCGCTATATCACTCTTAATGCGGGATCAAGTTCTTTGTTTGTTTTCCCTCTTTTCGATTTCCAGCAGATGAAGATGTCCTTCTGCGTTCATTAAAAAAACGTAGCAACTTCATGATCGATTGAAAAATAATTGAAACACACTTTTTCAACATTCCCACAAGATTCAACTTTAAAAAGGCACGTAGAGGAAACCATAGCAAGGTAGCCTTTGGAGATACCTGGCTAGGTTTTGATAATATCCTGGAGGTCCCAAACCTCGACTGACGTAGCTCCCAAAAAAATCAGCAATAGTATGGTGACAGGTAGTTTAGGATGGTTCCAATCATAGTATTGTGAAATGGGGAATTATTATGATGAAACTTATATGTTGAATATGTATATTAGGCTATTAGTAACCAATCTCCAATTTGAACGACATTCATATGTAAAAAAGGTTAGAGATAATTATGAAAATTTTGAAAACGAACGTTTCCATCAACACCTGTAGCTCTCAGTTCAATTAATTGCTTATCTAATCACCAGTTGGTTTCGGAAGTTGAATAAACGAATAATTGTGTAACTTCCTTAAGCACATAATATAATTCCTAGTTTATCATTCATTTTCACGCTGAAATTATCAAGGTGCAAGGTGATATTGAGATAGTAGACCGATACATACATTTAAAATAGGCACTTATGTGTCCTGTGAACAATTTTAAAATAGATTACGGAAGAAGCAAGTAATGATGTCAAATATTTAAGAACTGAAGAAGAGGTAGACAACCTTTTTGATTGGTAATTATGCAGTAGCGTACTCAGGAGTAGGAATGGGAGATAACGATTTATTGTCCATAATTATCGATATATATTCCGGAAAATAGACAAAGAATTTTGAGAAACGATAGCGATCCTAGATAAGTATTTCGTCAATCTATTTCTGATAAGTATATATGTGTTATCTAAGGACAACATGTCATGCTACAACGCCTTTGAAGACTAAACAAACTACTGACTCTCTCATGTGTTTATCCATGATTATCACTGTTTACATTATGTTTATGTTGTATAGGTATTCCATGTTTTGTTTATGCCCCCATGAGGTTGAAGAGACGAACTAGCTAAATAATTTTTTTTATATGAAAACATGCATGTTTTATGAGGGTGCTGTAATAATTATTTGTGTTTGAAAAAGAGAAACGATGAAAGAAGACAATAATGCGTATCGATCGTTGTGACATAACCCGAATTTTCAATATCACACCGCCGATATAATCGATGTCAAGAATAATCATATTACATCATGAATGGCAAAGTTTTGAAACCTTACCTGTACGTAGACGCTCGTAATAGTCCAGGAAATATACTCAAAAACACAAAACGAAAATTGCAATAAGCCACATAACGTATCAAAAGATATTTAAATCTCGTTGCTGAGTCAGCATTGTACAGGGTTAGGCATACATTTTTTCGTCCCCTATACTTAAAGGTTTACAATTTGTTCAAATGGATCTCGCTTTAGTTGAAGCTGAAAGCTTTTTTCACAGCTACCGTTTGTTTCCTTAATTGTAATGTATTTCAATAAAAACATTTCTAACACAACATTCCACTTGAATTTTCAAATATTGAAGACGAAATATTTAGATACGCTGGATTGCCTAATAGAATGTTGGGAATCTCTGAAAAGTCCGATATCAACTTTCACCCTGTGCAAATGAATTCCTGATTCTCTCTTGCAAGGTCAAAGAGTTCGATTGGGAAAATGGGCCTTTACGTGAAAAAACTTTACTGATATTTCGAGTCAAAAATCGTTTCATAGCTTCCGAGTCTATAAAGTATGTAAATAACTCGGAGAATAAGGTCATTGGGTCTTTTTACAAATGCAAGTATCCGATTATCATCCCATTGATCGCCATTGTATTTTTTTTACTTCTCTGTTGACACAGACAATTTCATGGATGGTTTCGTGTTTACTGTCAATGATTTTATTGATATTTGATGGTAACGTCAATATTTCATCTCGCTATGACAACCATAAAAGTAAAATTTTAATGTACAACGTCCCAATAATCTCGATGCAAAAGAGAATTTTTTTTCTATTCAGATCGAAATAATCGAAACAAATCATCAACAGATGTTTGAAAACATCCTGTGAGACGTTTAAACAACGCCACAAGAGTCCTCCAAACACACGTGTGTCTATTCTGAGATTGACTTTTTTTGAGAAGACATTTAGCAGCAGTAGAACTTGTCGCATATATAGGTTAAAAATCGACAACCTTGCTAGCATTCGAAGTGGGCTGTGAGATTCTTCCCGGAACAGTGTTGCCATATGAAATCCGAGGAAAATTTTTATTGGCGAATTCATTTTCATCTGTCGAAATATCGTTGGAAAGGTAATATTGAGTACAATCCAGAAATGGCAGTTGCTTCCCCACGTTAAGTCAATTGGCAATAAGAAACGACAAGAAATTCTCCAACCTTATTCTGCGAGTTTTTGTCGCAAATACAACGTTAATTGAGCATCTCGCATACCTGTTCGACATCATTAACACTATTTTTTCTCACGCACAGCAAAGTATGATGATTATGATCGTGAAGGATTGTTTTTCGTTGTCGCCGCATTTTTTTCGAAACACCAAGTCGCAAGCAAGGCACATCGCTATAGTAAACTTTCTATAGATGTCACCCATATCAAGATACCATTCATAGGTTTTTTGTTTGTGTCCTAGATTATCTTTTCCAAAGAGTTGACAGTTTTTGATACATAAAATATTTTTTAAATACTCAAAAGTCGGACGGGATATTAAAAAGTTGGGATGAAGCCACACGAACCCAAAAGAAAATACGAGGGGTTGACCACATGGAAATTCCGGTGTACAATTGATAGGAATTCCGGGGAATTCCGAGGAATTCCTTAATACGAAATTTGTGTGTTTCATTGCTGAATACACCAAGAAAATCGGATGAATTTTCACTAAAAATGTTAAATAAATTATTTTAATCACTCATGATCATCGATAAGTTCATTCCCGTCTTTAAAAAAGAAAAACAATTTCTGCTGACTCTGTGATTTTGTAACTTTAGTAGTTTGTATATGAAGGCTATATTTCAAAATTATTTTGAAATGTTCCAAAAAATTGTGGCATACCAATGTTAATTATCTTGTTTCTTTTGGAACACCCTATATTTTATTGCTTTTTCAGATTCTATCTGGAAAGCTGATTTTATTATCATACTTTGGGTCTAGCTGGAACGATTACCGAAATATAGGGTGTGAAAAATTGAGATTTTTCAACTTTAGGAATTGTTTGTGTCGAATCTATTCATTATTGATCAAAACAGCTAACATGTCCCTATATTGACTTTTTATTCGCCACCAATTATTTATATTCGAATGAAAGAAATACAGGGTGATTCATAATTCTGAACCCCCCGATATGTGATTCAGTTAAATGTCATTAGATATTAGGTCAAGAGTTAGGATAGGAACATGTAAGCCGTTTTGACCGAAGTTTTGGCCATTAATGAATAGTTCTTACACAAAAAATGTATAAAGCTGAAGAATCTTGATTTTCTAAACCATATTTCTTCTCCCAGACCCCAAGTATGATATAAATCGATGAAATAAGGTTTTCAGGGAGAATATAAAAATGCAACCAATCACATGTACTTCCATAAGAAACAATATAACTTTTATATGCCACAATTTTTGGGAAATCCTGTATATTTCGACATACTTTCAAAATTTACCCTTTATCAACGTACGAACTACTGAAATGAGAAAAACTTTGAAAGTTTTGCAGTTTCGCTTTAAATCTCTGTCGCGCTAGTAGTGAACCACCCTGTATGTTCCTATGTAAATTGAATCATGTGTTCGATAGATATGATGATTTACAGTTAACACCCTAGATTTGCTGAATTTTTTCTGAATAAAAATGTTTTTCTTGGATTTTCCTTCTTATACTGATTCAGATCTTGGAAAAAGAAGGGATTAATACAGAAAAAAGTGAAATCCGAGGAGAAACTAGACAGAATCAGTTCATCCGTTACTCGGTGATAATATTGATACCATCAGATGATTTATTCTATTTCCGACGAGGTTTTAGATATAATACAATACAGCCTATATAGCCTCACTGATGACAAATTTCGAAATTTTGATATCAATATAATCCGGTATTATTCAGATTCTGTAATATTTAGTGACATTATTCTGGAACTAGGTCTGAAGTTTATCTTGAACTCAGAAATCCCCTCGGGAATCCCGAATGAATTTGTGTGTGATGTTCCTAAATATTTCCCCCGGAATTCCCTGGAATTTCGAGTATTATCTACATTTTGATTCAAAATTTCATCGTTATTTGTTCAAATTGACATATTTCTTACGGACGAATTCCGAGGAATTCCGGGGAATTCCAGGGGAATTCCGGCAATTGCAGTGTACACATTTTCTCCCAGAGTGGTCAACCCCTCGAGAAAATGCATACCTATTATTTCTCATTGAATATCACACCAAGTCTTCATTATTCTTCACCGCGTAGTCTCGATGGATCTTCAATATTTCATTCTGTATTTTTGTGTTTTCAAATTGAACCCCATAATAATGTTGTAATTCAGTTGACGGAGAGGCATGTCGAAAAGCCATTAACTTTATAAATATACACATCGGCATAATTAATAAGAAACCAACTCAAAACGATCGTTGTTCTTTATTTTTGTATAAGTTGCAGAAAGTCTTGTTGATCGTGTAAAAGAAACGTGTAAACTCGGCATCAAATCGATATGGGATTATTGGGATTCAAGTGTTGTAACTCATAATAAATGAATAAATAATATTATTTGACGTACGTCATACCATATAGGCCAATATAGAGTTTCTACTACTCAGTATAAAATACTCAGCATTTTACTCTCGAATTACTCGCTATTACTTGCATGTAATTATCGACCACCTCTTCACTCTATCGTAGAATAACAACGATGAGATTTTGACAGAAATATATTTTAATGAGAATATATTCCACTCATCATAAAAATATTACTTAGTATGATACGTGACACTTGGGTACTGCCATAGATGTACTGCTTGAAATAAAGTAGTATTACTCATCCTAAGGTACGATTGCTCTGCCTAAAGTAACTTCACTTTACATTTCGTAGCATGACTATTGAAGTAGTATAACTCGGCATTGCTTAGTTTTACTTGGATTTACTCTGCTTCACAATCAACACTTGCCGACAAACTCATCATTGTACTGGGTGTTCTACTTAATGTCCTCATTCTCTCAAAAAAAAAAAACTCTGCACACCCTCCAGCCGAATTTGTTTTTTTCCAACTGAGATCGCTCCGCTTCGGTACGTTGCCCAGGTATACACAAAGATAACCTTGGCTCACAAGAAGAATGGACTAGCAACGGTCCAGGTAAGGTCGCGATTTATTATGAGCCGCTCTTCATTCTTTCAGACCGCGAGGACTGGTTTCAATTTGAACAATTCCCACCGATCTAAGGCCGAACCGGCCGAAACCTTCTCAGGAAAGTGGTGTATAGGGTGTTCGGTTTTGTGATTCGATCTCCGGAATATTCGCTCGATGATGACGACAGGAAGTTGGGCACATCCTGTGTTTTAATGCCAATTACCAATACGGATCCCCCAAAAGTGTTACGGCTTGCGTTAATGATATCAATGGTGAAGTATCTCTCAGAGTTATAGGACGTGTTTTGATGCGATGTTTCAACTGAAACTGATATTTTTACGCTTCCAATAACAGATAACTTCAACGTGCTCGTCCCCCGTGCCTCAAAGACATATAGATGTTAGATGTATATATATTTACTCGAATGTATATATATTTTTTTGCATCCAAGGTATAGCCCGCATATACTAAAGAAGCTAGCAAAGCCACACACGAATTTCGACTCGGGATAGATCACATAATTTTAGGCTCATTTTAGGCTATTTTATTACCCTATCCCCAAATTTTTTGCTCTTCTCTTTGATAGAAAAATCTGTGGCTGAACTCAGCAGAGCCATTTTTGAAAATCCACTATTTATTGCGACTCAATATAACGATATTCAAGGACTAATTTTAAGCTAATTAATTACCCTAATTTAATTTAGTATAGCCCGCATCCTCCTTGTCACCCTGTATACGAATAAATTAAATCACATCATTAGTTGAGGTCGAAATTCGACCAGCCACCTTTTTATACCTCTCAATCGCCGATGCCAATGCCACCGATCCATTTACTCCGGACATTCCGGTACCAGTATTATATATTTCCCGGCCTCAATCATTTTTATCTCGGAATCAGCCGCAGACGGTTCTTCCCTCCCAACACATACCTGTCAATGACCCGAAAAAACAGGCGACCCTGTAACACGCGAATGCAGAACCTCATCTGTGAATCACCCAGTACACTGGAATTCAATGAGCTCTGTCTTGTTATCTCCTGCAACATCTTCAAAAACGTTCTCTGATTCGATTTCTTGTACCATAAAAGTAACACATTTATTGTATGTTTGATTGTGTTCCTCAAGGATCTATACTGGGCCCTTCATTATCGGTTATAGTCATAAATGACATCAGACAAGGAGTCGGATATATTTTTCTGCGCAGATGAATGGGAGATGTTTTGAAAGAGTTTGACCTTGAAAAATTGCAACTGCCTCCAAAGAAATATATCAACATAACCAAGTGCAAGAGACTAGGCATTCTCCGCCATGAGAAGATTCTGCGCCTTCATCACCACAACTCGACGAGTGTTTTTTTTTACTGACCAAGGGTTCCTTCTTCTTCTTCTTCCAGGTTGCAAGATAAAGGCGCTGCGCGCCAAGACCAACACCTACATCAAGACACCGGTGCGTGGCGAAGAACCCGTTTTCGTGGTCACTGGGCGCAAGGAAGACGTCGCCAAGGCTAAACGCGAGATCCTCTCCGCGGCCGAGCACTTTTCCCAGATCCGCGCGTCGCGCAAAAACCACCTTGCGGGGGGCGTGGGCGGGGGCGGCGCCCAGGGCGCCAGCCAGCCGCCCGGCCCGCCCGCCGACGTGCCCGGTCACGTGACAGCGCAGGTGCGTGTGCCGTACCGCGTGGTGGGGTTGGTGGTGGGGCCCAAGGGGGCTACCATCAAGCGCATCCAGCACCAGACGCACACCTACATTGTCACGCCCAGCAGGGACAAGGAGCCAGTTTTTGAGGTGAGTGGCGCATTTTTCGGTACGAGATGGTCTTGGTTTTCTAATGTCTAAGGGACGGGCGTTGGTCAGTCCGATCGTTAGGATGCTACGCTTCAGAGTTGAAGATATTTCTTCGTCTCCGACTCTTTGAGCGATTACTTTGAACTGGGTAGGTGGTCGAGTGCGTTGAGGCGCTGGCCTTTGGGCCTAGAGGGTCTGGGTTCGGATCCCGGCGTGGCTATTGGAAATTTCATTTATTTCTGTAGCATCGTTTAGCAGGAGAAGATAGTTAACCAACTGAACATTCTTGCTACTTAGATTTCAATCCTTCAGTGCTTCGGATGACACTTGAAAAGTTGAGGTCCTCGTCTTCTTTACTCATACAAGTCTTAATGAGACTTCGATTGTTGCGTTGCAACTAAGTTGACTCCTTTCTGATCTAGGCTTCCAAAACCCAATGAAGCGTCATCAACGCTAACAATGTAAACAGTGCGATTGTTTTCTAGAAATCCAGCAATCTTGTATTTCATAGATTCGTTCCAGAGGAAATAACAGTTAGTCAGTGCACAAACAATGATAGTTAAGCTCTTCAAAGTCCTCTATCGTGGTTTCTTCAGTTCCAGAATATCATTGGAAATTTTGTAGTCGTTGATGCTGATAGAAAGCATCTTGGAACTCTCAGAAGATAGCAATCCTTCAACTTTCATGTCTTTCTTCTGATATGTATAGATGAAGCTCCTCCTTTAGCAGTCTCTTCGAGATTAACCCCTTCGTGTTCACTTTGAAGATCTGCAAAATATTTCTTTCCAAAGACGAACAGCAAAGTTTTGGAACTCATTGCTTAAGGAGGTGTTTCCTGAGGCATATATCCTCCAGAAAATCAAAAAGAAAATCAACAACCATCTCCTTTCCCTTGGTTCTCACGATGTTCTCTAAACCTTACAGGATATCCCTTGGAAAAAATCTCCATTTGAGCAGTTTCTTTTCTGTAGACAGTGCTTGTCATCTCTTTAGCTTGTCAATCTGCCCCGAGTTCAAGTGATGACATCTCACCCCATCTACTTCTGCCAAAAGTTTCAACGATTTCTCCACGTTGTTCCAGGTGACAGGACTGCCAGAGAGCGTCGAATCAGCACGCCGAGAAATCGAAGCACACATCGCCATGCGCACCGGCAACGGTTCCACCGTCAACGGCTTACCATCCATAGGCAGCACCGTCGACGAAACCGACCTGATGGCGTCGCTCTACAAGTCCGGCCTCAGCTCGATCCTCAACCTCAACTACCTCGAGCCCATCGGCGACCTCTTCCCCATGACCACGTCGGAGGGCAGCAGCAGCGGCGCCTTCTCCAGCAGCGGCTCCTGTTCCAGCAGCTCCTCCAGCAAGGACCTCGGCGCCATCTGGAGCGCCAGCGACCGAGACGAAGGTCTAGGCGACTCACCCAGCTTCGACTCGGCGCTGTCGAGCATCTGGTCGTACCCGAGCACCACGACGCGTCCATCACCGCCTACGAGCACCAGCCCGGTGGAGTCGATGCTCGGCTCGGCCACCAAGTGCCTGGTGTGCTCCGAGGCGAAGGTGACGCACGCTCTGGTGCCGTGCGGCCACAACTTCTTTTGCGTTGAGTGTGCCACGAGGGTGTGTGAGGGTAGCGATGCCCAGTGCCCTGTTTGCGCAGTGCCCGCCATTCAGGCCATCCGCATCTACTCGCCCAACCCCTAAACGGGCTGAGGTCGCGAGAGACCGGCGGTTTCGGGGGTTGTTGCGATGTCCCCCCAGGTCGCTTTATCCCTTCGAGGGAGACTGGTTGAGTTTTTGCTTTTCGTTCTAACGTCGACGAAGCGTTTGTCAACCCAAACGTTAGGAGGCATAACGCTGTCTTCTTGGTGTCAGTCTCACTTGAAGGATCCTAGACGAGCGGCTAGTGGACATCGTTACCGTTTCGAAATCCGGATAGGACACAGATCTCTTGTCTTGTAGGTCTCCCCACGATCATCGCACTCCTCGTCCGTGAGCCCTTTTTACTCGAACAACGAACTAAATTAAAAATTAACTCGTAATATATTTTTTTACCTTTTTGGTTTTCTTCGTCGGATGGGTACGTACGGTTCTCGGTTTTTGTGGTTTTTCCTTCCTATTTATATATTTACTGCAGTTGGGCGGAACAGGATGTGATCGGTCGGAGCGTAGTCATCGTTATGCCAGTTCAACAGTTTCCTTGTAGAGGGTGTCGGGTGGGGAGGGGGAAGGGTAAGTGCCCCGATTCTTCATATTTTCGGCGCCAACAACGGTACCGTTATTCTCGTGACGTTGTTTTCGTGAATTGGTCCTACCGACTGCGCCATTCGTGGTGAACATCGTTTGGGGTGTCGAGAATGTGGTGAATCGAGGGGGGTTACTAGTTTCCTTCCGCGCGTGCTCGAATATCTCGGTTTTATAGTATTAGAGTCATATATTGGTTTATTTTATATTTTTTAAAGTGTATTAACCCATCAACGTGTGGTAGGTAATCCAATAAAAGACATGAAGCGACACTACGACGTAATAATGTAAATTTTGATACTATCGATAAGTGTTTCGTTATTTTTTAAAATATATTTTTTTAAGTTTCGCCATGTGAAGTGTCACATTATTGAAGTCTGAAAACAGCAATTCTCAAAATATTATTTAAGTAATATAATAATTGAAAAGAAAAAAACTAAAAATAATACTAGTACGAAAGAAAGAAAAAACGCTGAAAAATAATGAGCAAAAAGTGAGAGTTAGATTGATAATCGAGAGAAAGGGTCAGTGTCGTGCGATGCATTTCGAGCAGAGAGCAAAAAGGGGGCCCTTCGGCTGTGATCTGCGCCATACTGCCATGGCTACGACGTACGTCGCTCGGCTCGGATTTTCACCTCCCCCAATAACGAAATACATATCCCTTATTGTTAGTTGATCACTCATTGTTGCTGTTGTTCTGTTATGTCATGTGATGTGATACATATAATTCTATATTTCTTATAGCGAAATAAGTTGTGAGAGATTTTATGATATAAATATAAATTATTTATAGTGTGATCCGTGTCCGAAAAGAAAAAAAAAATCGACCCCTTTCGTCAATGCCCGATTCTCAACAGCTTCTCAAGCAGATTGAAGGAAAAATAAGATGTCATCTTTCAGCTTATTTCGGTCAGACGTTGAGGCACCAAGTCACTTTTCATTAGGGTCTGGAAAATTTCAAGACGAAACCGCGAGTAAAAACGTGCGGCCCCCTTTTGCCCCGCGTACTTCGAACCTTCAGTATTCACACGTCATCCTCTCCAGTGCTCCTCGTGGTATTTTTATGCATTTCTCCTATGCCTGCACTTTTCGTAGACGATTGAGCTATATACGGCTGCCACAGATTGGCAATTATGCGCTTATATATTACTTATTAATATATGTATTATTATATATTAAATATTAAGAAGCTATATTTTGTTTTTATTTATTTTTTTATTGTAGTATTTTGAAATTATCGTTATTAGATAAATTTATATATTTTATTATTATTATTATTATTGCTTGCCCAGTCTGTGACAGCCGGTATGCGCGGGATGAGCCCGGAGACTTAGTTTGTTTATACGTACACTGTAAATAAGTTGTTGTTTTATAGCTATTACTACCATATTATTATTATTACAATTATTATTTTATTTTTTTACATATTTTCGTGAAGATATTTAAATATGAATGTTAGTACAAGTAAATGTCCACATCGCGTGTGCAGAATGGCTGGTTGAAATAGTTTAATTAAGAATTTTAATTAGTTATATTTATATTGATGATATTTTAATTCTATAAAACTATCCCCGAAGTGATTTCATTTTTGTAATTTTTTATTGATTTTTGAATATTGAATGTATAAGTGTGTTTTCTATTTAGAAATTTATAAATTAGTACGAATTTTTTTACACAGCGACTGACCTCACGCTTAAGGAGATTTTTGCTTAGTTGGTCGTCTTTTGAAGGGGAGCAAAAGCGATGAAATGGTATTTCTATATTATTAAAATTACTTGCAAGATAAGACTAAGCCATTCGTTGCTTTAGCTGAACCTCGAAGAACTTAGCAAATGATATTTAAGGGTTTGACTTTTTATAAATTTAATTACCAAATACTTATTATTATAATAAATTTCGTGATTTATATGTTTCGTTTTTTTTTTCTTTTTTCTCGAACTTGAACGTGATACTTACCGCTTCTTTGTGTTATTCCCGCATGCTATATCAGTGTTGAGTTATGTCGTTTGGTGTTGAACATTTCTGCATGTTAATGAGTAATGTAGCGTCTAGAAATAGCTCACAAGGCACAATTTATAAAATAACATTTTTAGGAAAAAAAAAAAAGACAGAAATCGCATTTTATATTTTAATAATCCCATATAAAAATATTTTAGTATGCGTATAAACTAGAAGTAGCGACTTTGACAAGACATTCTCATTATATATTATGTCGTATTAATAAAATATGCTCAATAGGATTGTACGTGAACAGTGTTTGGGTGGTAGGGCGACGCTTTTTTAGGCGGATTCGGTGTAAACACTTTAGCTAGGCAATTGTTCAGGGACGGCGTCGCTTCGTTGGCAGGACTTTCAAAACGTGCTGCGCAACCGTCGGTTTAAATAAAAGTCTTCCCGCCCCAAATCATCGTATCACATTCATTTTCATCGATAAGAAGGTAGGTTAAGTTTTCTAGCTCACCCGGTAGAGGAACGGCATCCAACAGGCCACATTAGTGAGGTTGGGCGGGAATTTCGAAATGCGATCCCACTTCTGATACGATCCCACTTCTGAATTCTCCGTGGGTCTTAAAATTACGCGAATCTCGCCTGCTCTTTGATGCTTTGGGGTATTTCTTGAGATTCATTTCAGTTGAAATACGCATCACCAATAAATGAACGCACCACCAAGAGTTTCTAATAATTTTTTGTCCAATTTGGACGTTTTCTATTCGAATAACAAGTCATTCTTTCCACAATGTTGCTATACTAATTGAATATGAATCTCCCGCCCACCTCACTAATGTTATCTTATATTTTATTTAAAAAAAAAGATGAACCATGAATACGTTCTGAACCAGGGGGCAGCTAGCTGATGTATAAAAGAAGATGGCGACTCTCAAACGAGCTTTGACTGGCTACGAACTGCCTTTCGACATTTTATTTTGATGTTACCGAAAAATTTGTGGGTGAGGTTTGAGGGAGGTATTGAAAATACATATCTCAGAAAGCTGTTAGGTCTTGTGTTGCAATAAACCACCAAAGCGAATTTTTTTTTGTGTTCCGTGTAATACTGTTAATTGCCTCATCCCACAACAGAGATATACGTATATATATAAATCCCCGGTTTCATAAAACGCTGCTTGCGGGTAGCTTCATCAATCACAAAATTGACTGCAACATATTTGCGAATCACACTGTATATTAGCATATTTTTAACACTTAATATACAGGCCTAACTACAATATTTAAGTAATAATATCTATATTTCATATTTATTATATAAGAAAGATTTTTGAAATAGAAATAAGAAAAATAACCTATAGATGTTTTTTAGACAAAAAAAACTGTATTTATATACTTAAGCGAAGAAGAATATTTATATAATTAAGATATATCTTTTTGTAGTCTCCTGTAAAAGACAATTGGCTTAGGGTTGCAGGTTCCTCTGATACGAGCTCTGCGTGCAGTAATTAAAAAAAATCAATGATCTACCTTTATTCTAGACACAATATAAGGGTACATGCAACATTGACAATGCTAAATTTAAGTACGGGAAACTTTTGGCACTTTGCCACAATTCGTTACACTAGAATCACTGGCGCGTTCTCTCAAAAACAATGTCCCCAACTACAATTCAATCCCAACTTTTCGATGAGGCTGAACCTGTTTTGTAACCGAAATCAATGACGTGCGTTGCAATCAGTTCGCTAAAATCTGTTGCAGCGCATGCGTTAGGTCTGGAGATCGAGCTGGCCAATCTGTCTATCCACGTCTACCACGAAGTTATCAATGGTACAAATCATTTTTCTCCGTGTATTCATCTAATATTTGACAGATTGTCTGGCCACATTGAAGCGAATTCATTCCAACATAACCAAAAAAGTAGCCACACTTATTTGATGAAAAATTATTCTCGTTTCTATGAATGCCCATAACTGATTCATCAACAGTTTCTCCCTCATGCATTTTTAATTTCATCGAAAAAAATTGAGAGAATGAAGCAGTATATTAGAACCACCATTCTCATATAGAAACTATTAACTGACAACTAACACAAAAATAGGTAGATATAGTTATCGGAAATTCCATTCCAGCTGTTTAGTGTCTTACCGCAGTAGAAAATTTTGACTTTTAACCCCTTAAAAATTGAATTGATATTCAAATTTTGTCTTCTAAAAGCAACCCAAAGCAATAAATAAACGAAATAACTAGTATTATAATCTATTTATCTACTTCTTATTATAAGTGTAGAGTAGAAAATGACTTTTTCCGTATGCAGGACACTTACAACCCTAGCTGTCAATATATACACCGCTCAGCATTGATAATTATATAAACTATATTGTACCGAAATGGATATTTAGCTGCAAATGTTGAGTAATCTTTTAAGCATAGAGTGTGCAAGTTTAAACGTTAGGAACTTCTTTTATTTTCGAAATATTCATTTCAAAAACAAAGCTTCAAAGCTGTTGGTTATCTGTATCAATAAAGAGATAAAATCCAGGCACATTGGACGTTTCAGTCCCTAGTACGGTGTTATTCATTCGAACAAATTACATTCCAAATTGACAGCTGCTGTCATAACATTATGGTTCATTCACTCAGTAGGTATAAATATTTTCATATGCTTTCAATCTAGAAATCAATTCTACAGACGTATCTCATTTCTGATCAAGTTTTAGGCAAATATGGGTACTCAACAGTTTGTTGTCTGACACTGTATGTAACGTAAAGTAACCAAGCACAATAATTTCGTCATATCAAAGCTTCACTGTGATTCGTAAGACTGACTCAAATGTTATTTCGAAATAGAAATATTGAAGTCTCACCCACAATATGAAAACACTTGTTATTGATTCTCAGAAAACAATAGTTGGTATACTAATGGAAAATACTCTTTTGGAAGCACTGTATAAACTCTAGTGGATGTTCCAGGAACGTTGCTGGGACATCTCAGATGAACATTTTTCGATAATAAGTGTTTCCTGGATTTTTGAAACCAAGTAAAAGCAAGCCAGCAGCTTTAAAGTTTCTAAAAAATTTAGGTGTGCGATTGATATTATTCCAGTTGACATCATACTTTAGAAGAGAAGTAATCAGGTACATTACTGCATCGGGAGTTGCAACTCAGTCCAATCTTGAAGAATTGCTTGTGTCAGTTGTTTTATCGCTGTTGCTGAATTGGAAGGGAGGAAAAATTGGAACTGTACATTTGGGAACATTAAAGAACATCGATACAAAAATTATATTATATATAATTCAGGTGCCAAAGTTACTAAAATTTAAAATGTGAAGCAGGTACGATCTCCTTCATTCAGAGCAATAACCCAGGAATGAAGCTATAAAAGCAAGCTAGCAAGTATCATTTATCTCGATAATTTCTCATGTATAACCGTTAATATAAATGATAGATTCTGCATAGTGACCAATACTAAAATATAATACTCACATTTCTTATTGACGATCATCCTCCATATTGTACAGTATCCTTCGACTTTATTGACTTTTTACTAAGTCGCTGAGTTTTGCTATAAAAAATGCCTACAATCTATAGGGTCACTTGACTTTCGTTAACTCGAAAACTAAATTTTTTCAAAATATCTGCTTGAAACAGGCTTACTTGCCTAATTGTTTGAAATCCAAATGAAAATAAATGTTGAGTCAATTTCAATTTTGTTTATCTTGTCATTCCGTAAGTTCGACAAAATGGTTTCATAGGACGCTGTATACAAAAACCAAGATTGAAGAAAAATTACTTTTGGTGATATTTCCATTAGGTTTAGTGTAGTGACATGTGATTATACATGAATACAGTGTGTTTATAAAAAGCACTCCCTCAAAACTTTTGACAAACGACTCGTTTGTTGAGAACAACTAATTTTCCACATAACCTAGCTGTTCGCCAGTTGAAAATATTAAATCGAATTTCAAATTTTGAGACATAGAATCATTTTCTTCGAATTCTCAAGATCGAAAACTACGAATTGTTTTGAAAGAAAGCTGGTGAGAGAGCAAAGTTACTTTATATGAACACATTGTATACTTTGAGTACGTTGCGTAATTCGTATTTTCTGAAGGTATAATAATGATATACCTACCGATCCACTTGATTTTTCTCAATTTTGGAAATAGTCATCATTATGCCATATTATGTTCTTGTATCACAGCGAATCACAATTTACGGAATATACAGTGTCCATAATATAGACCACCGCACCATATTATATCAATCGGGGGATTATTTATTCGATTTGTCTTGCAATTACATTGATGAGTTTCTACATAATGCCACAAGAACTTGATATTAAAACAAAATTCTTGAGACTTGTCAATGCTATGACATCAATTTGATGATACATAGTTCCCTCATGATATCCAGTGGTATTTATAGTTAATTATAATATGATTAACTTAAATTTACGATATCTTCATCATATTTCTTCTTATTCAGAACTTGAGATGTAGAATACCTAGACACATTTTGATTTCACATAGCTGTAATGGTAGATTCATGGTGCACTTGATAATAACTAAAAAGAAATCTTCACCACATAAAATAATCATTGATTACCTATTGATGATGGAATGGAGAAAACCGAAACGTTTGCACGAATAAATCCAATGCATGTGAATGAGCTACCGAGTACTGAATATTTGAGAAAATGCACTCCCATCCCAGAATCTCCACAGTTTTCTTCTCAATAACGTTTGAGAAATTGATATATTTTCTTATGAAAAAAATTTAAATATGCGTAAGGATAATCGCAGTAATAAAAATATATAGAAATTTCTAAAATTGAGTATCCACCAACTATATTTCAGATTAGTAGATGAACTGATTCTCATTAAAAAATACAAATTTTCATAGCTTACCTGGATTTGATATACGGGGCGATACTGACGTTACGACTCTGAAAAAACAAGAATAATAGTTATCACCTCGTAGATGAGCCGAAATATACGGGGGATGTGCAAAAAGTAAGAATTTCCACTATTGCCTCCAAATTTCTTTGTGATCTTTGTAGCCATCTAGTATTTTCGAAAATCACTTTTTCAATTTCTTCTATTGAAAAATAATGAATCTACGCTCGCAGTTTGTTACGTCTTATCTGAAATATGGATATGGATTCGCCATCTATTGACGGAATTCTGCTTGAAGTATACTAAACTTAAAAAAATCGATATTTTTGCAGGAGTATTTTTTAATTCGTATTTCCATTATGATTTCTATTGATATTCAGAGTTCCACTGAACGTGTTCTCGATGTGAAATATTTTATATGTCTCTGTGTATAACACAAACCCTCTGTTATTGAAAAATAATATAAGTATAGCTCTGTGAAAATATGCTATTATTTTAGTGTCAAATTATTACTCGTTGAAAGATTATCTCATGGGGCAAGGAAAATATTTTGACAAACTTACACGTTATACTGAACCTGCTAAAATAATGGCATATCAAGAATCCAAAATAATCAATAAAATTACGATATCAGAGGGTTATGTAGGTACTTTTGTTTCGGTAGACCCAAAAAATGTAAGATTTGGGATACATTTTGGACGTACTTGTAAAATGGATATTGATTGTTATTGTGAAGATGTTTAATAAGAATGAATGTTTTATTTCCCGATCATGTTTCCCAACCCCACATATATTTTAATATTTATTAAATAAAGGATATATACGTAGCATACACATATATACATGTCTATGCGATCAGTATTTTGTACGAGTACACGTTTTTCGGAAATATAATATATTCTCTATTCATTATGAACTTTCTACATATACTGTGAAGTTACATGATTATAATAAATGTTGCTATACCATTATTAATTATTTATTTTATCATACACCCGTAAATATACATATTATAGTAATATATCTAGTGAAATATATAATTACGATAATAAAATGTATTTGTATTCAATCAATTTAGTTTCATTTATCTTCTATACTTCAAACTTATCTTCATTGTTGAGAATTAAATCTGGGACACTCAGTATAACCCGTAAGTATAAAGATGTTTTATTTCGAATTCGATTCATGAGGATGTCGTCGCTATCAGCTGCGAGAAAAAAAAAGAACACTGAATAAATATTAACGACCTCAACAGGACTGATAACAAACAGTTCAATTTAGTTTTTGTGGTGATAATTTTATTTGCCGTCTATGTACAATGGGGATGTCTCTTCTTTCATAGATTGGAATGAAGTTTTAAACACGTGTGAGCTCATTTCGCTTGATACAAAATAAAATTATACACTGAATAAAAAGTTACAATTCTGCAAGCTGTTGTTTTTTGACAATAATTTCAGATGATGTATAATCGAAAATTATATGTAGTTTTCCAAAAATGGCTTTAAAAAAAGAATATGTTATGTACAATGCTCAATTCTGAATATTAAGCTAGTTATGGCCGAATAGAGTGTTCCAATCCAAAGTTTTACGGGATAGACTAGTAAGTGTTATCTCAAAAAGTAAACATTTTTCAGAAAGGGCTCTCAAATTCTGAAAAAATTCACTATGCTATAAAGAGATGCGTAAAAACTGATAATACTATCGAAAATGCTGAATTCTAAATAATAAGCATGTTATGGCCGATATTTCGAAAACCATCTGTCCTACTACTTCGTACTTGTAGGCAAAAAGTAAAAATTTTTCAAAAACGTCTTTGAAAATCTGAAAAAAATCAGAATGGTACTGAAATGCGTCAAAATCTAATGAACTATCGAAAATTATCAATACTGAATAATAAGCAGTGCTGCCAACTGAGTTTTTGAGAAATCATGAGACAACCCATGAAAATGTCAGGAGATTCAACCTTGAAATCGGGAGATTACCACCACTGAACTTTATGGAAACAAATTAGGTTTCGCAGTCTGATCACAGGGGTCTGAGGTTGTAGTGTGATATTCAAACTGAACTGCTTGAAAAGTGTAATTTTTCGAACATGAAAAACTCATGAAATATATATTCCATATTATAGTATGAGTGTAACTCTGGTATAATCAGACGTATGTTTTCATAAATCAATACAAAAAAGTGAGAGCCTTCAGTAAAAAATTAATAGGTATATTAATTATAGATATAATAAAAAATAAAGTTAAAAAGAATAAAAAATAACGAATAATCTCACATAACAGGAACACAAAATTCACCTACCTAATCTAACTATAAAATCATATTTTTCATTAAATTCGTACAACGTTCATTCTTTGGTTACAATTCGAATCTAAAAAAATACTACATAGATATATTGAAACATAAATTTAACAAAAATAAAAAATAACGAATAATCTCACATAACAGGAACACAAAATGTACCTAACTAATCTACTATAAAATCATATTTTTCTTTAACTGGTGTCACGTGTCACTGTGTCAGTAGCACGAACTATGTGGAAACAGAAGTTATGTGGCGGAGACCTAATATTATATATGCTCTATGAATCTACGAGAGAGTTGTGTTTTGTGTTGAAAACACCACAGAACTCGGAACGATCCACATTTCAATCCGGACAACATTTACTCGTGAAAAATCATGAGATTCTTACTGTAAATCGGTAACTATTGTTGAAAATCTATGATTATCGGTAGATTCTGTTTGCAAATCGTAAATCGGGAGAATATTTGAGAAATCAGGAGGTCTCATGATATATCGGGGTGGTTGGCAGCACTGATAATAAGCGAGTTATGGTTGGATAGTGTTCTAATTGTAAGGAGAATATAGTTGCTGATCTTTCTTATTTCCACCGCATCATTTATTCTTATACTGAGGCTTATCAGATAAACTTGGAAAAACCAATATAATTATTTTCATATCATCATATAGTCGCTAATAATGTTGTTTTTGATCGGTACCAACTTCGAGATGGAATAATCATTTTCTCAGTGACAGTTAAACTAAAAAATCTCCTCATGAACGGGCGATTTGGATTTGAACTGAGCTTTCTTAAAAACGAATAACTGAGCTGAGAATGTCAAAACAACGTTGAATTTATGGAAGCGTGAAACACGATCATCGATCTGTGATAGACCCAGTGCTGCTATAATATTAGCATAGGAATTATTAGAAATACCCATTACGTGATCTGGAAAAAGGGGTTGGCTTTAACTTTTCCCTCTTATAAATAAATATCAGGTGACGTATCGTACCAATCACTGGTTTTCATATTTGTGAATGGCGACGACGCACGCACGAAAATAACAAATATTTACAGTGCGAGCAGTGTACAGGGTGTCTAAAAACTAAAATTTCATGTGAACGAATAACTTAAGAGCCAAAATACCTAGTCAAAGAAGTGGCTTTACCTCGCTTATTTTTCAAAACTAAGAATTTTCGATTATATATTCGTTCTAATTTTTTTTTTCGGATTTTTAGTCATTTTTGAAAAAAAAATCAATTTTTGCCTACAAGGAATAGCAGGAGCTTATGCAGAAACACGTAAAAACGCAACTGTCATATTATTTTCAAGTTCACCCATAGGTTATTGAACAAGGAACGATTTTTCTATTTTGGTTCTATAATGAAGTCATTATGAAACGCAAATGCGTATCGAAATAGCCTCTATTTCGATACGCATTTTTTATTATTCGGAAATTGGTCAATCGAACTGTCAAATAAAAGTCAGAAGAGTTAGGCCCAGTTTACTTCTGAGCCATTTGGATTTGGTAATATTAGCAGTGAATAATTCAGTGTTTTAAGAAGGGGTTAACCTTTACAAACATGTCAGAGTATATTTGCGGTGTAAAGGGGGAAGTAAAAATCTCGAGCGAAAGGGGCGGAGACCAATGTCGAACAAAAAACGCTAAGCGCTGTTGGCGTCTCACTTCAACTCAGTGTCGCGTAAATTCGTAGTAAATAGTCTTGCCCTGGTCGAGTGGTCGCTCGGAATCTGTGGCTCGGGATGGCTCGGGTCTGCGGCCGTCGGCCGGCCGTTACAATTCTCAGAATAGGCCTCCGGCTTTTCATCACTCATCAGTATATTTTGAACTTACTGTGTCTATGAGGATAATTTGATATGATATGGGAAATATAAAAAAACTTATCGAAACAGATGAAACCCTTTCGAATATCAAAAACAGTAACACAAAAACGTCTACACGAGCTAAATTGAAACTTATAAATACACAAATTAGAAAATGTCTCTCGGTCGTGGGAGAAATGGGACTTTCGATTGGACAAAAGAGAAAATTTCAAGCAAAAATTGGTGAGCTAAAACGGGTTAGATTTCTCATTCCAAAAATAAATCGGGGGCATGTAGGTTCAGGATTGATACCCTCTGTTCGGTGGCTAAATGTAGAATCAATTTGCAACTCGAGAATTCAGACAGGGCTCGTTATCAATTTGAATCACGATGAAATTGAATGCTTTCTCATTGATGCATCGTATGATGAATATGGACACAGAATAAAAAATGCTGTTTATGGAGAAACTATACTGAACATTTTTATACACAACAAAATATATCGAAATATTCTTCTTCGATAGGTATGAATGAATGACATTTTTCAAGGTATTCAGTATATATCTTTACTGAACTTGAAAACTCGAAAACTCACATGATATATTTGAAAACAAAATTTACAAATAACATCCTATTTGTCTCTTATATTTTGACCCTTACCTACAGCATCAAGTATACGAGGTGGAAAGAACATTGAATATAAAAGTTGTAGGGTTTCATCGGTCCTATATTTTATCACTTCCAAAACGAACAAATGCGAATCGCAATTTTTTTTTTCAAATGGATCACCCCCGGTCATAGGTTTATAGTCAGAAGTCCACTTGTTTGTTTTATCTTCTGGTTTCCATGGTATATTGTATCCATATGCAAGGAAAGGATCAAATCAAAATTTCATTGGAAATTTTCATTCAATATTGGAATTGAAATAAGTGGAAAGCGGCTTGAGAAAAAAAAAGTATTTCATTCTGGTTGAAAAAAAAAACTGAATTTTTTTCAATTTTGCGATTCGCATTTGTTTGTTTTGGATGTGCCAAAAGATAGTACCGATGAAACAGCCCGAAGGTAGTACAGAAATATCTCTTATTTCCATATTACTCTCGTATCTACTGGTCAACTATTTCAGGCAGCAAATATTTCATGTAAAAATCTACTAATTTTGATTCCATCTTATCTTGCCAAAATCTATCATTACGATGAATTTTTTTAATTTTTATTCCTTTATTTGTCCATACCGCGAAATAACCTGCATGAAATTTCGAAAAAAAAAAGTCGATGGCGACCCTCGAATGACGAAACGTCGTATTAAAAATTATATACTGCTAAGTTATAGAGCATGAAATACAGTTTCAAGAAAATGTCTGCTCTTTTCGTATCTATTAAAATAAAGCCAATAAAAAATTAAAATCTAAAATCTAAAATTTGTATTTCTTTGCGGCTCATTGTTGCGCACATGAATACACAACTTTTTCTTGATTCAACCGATCCTGTATCTCTAACCGTTATCGAATTCCCAATGTAGGGCTTCGAATATGGGACACCCTGTACATCGATTCCAATTATTTCTTATAAAAACATTCGAAAATATTTACGTACCTTATCAATCTCAATATCTTTTTTTCGACTGACAATTTCCTCACAGAAAGTCTTTTACGATGTTTATCGCCAGTTCGATAATTTGAACTCGACATGCTTGATCACAATAATAATACTAGTTCACAAACTAACAATAGTGTCACCATCTGAATGCAATCGCAAACTATGATACATGCATATCTGGACGGTCCTTTGATGTGCACATAGCGCCTGCCGCCGCCGTTCGCAAAAAATGTTTACGTTTTCTTTCACCTAATTAGTCTTATTCGAGAATGCAATGAATCCTTTTCGCAACTTCCATTGATATCATCACATGTGCTAAAATTATTGGAATAGCTTCAGTGCTATTTTTGGTTTTTATGAATGAAAATACGATTCATTCATAAATTCATAGTATCCATGTAAAAGTGCTTATTTGGTGCGAGGGCGCTCGAATCAGTCATGAAAAATGCTCCGTAATTGAGTCTGCAGGGGTTCAGCAAAAATCATTTTTGAGCTAGTAATTATTGATGGATCGCGATAATTTTTTTTTTCAATAGAGACAATTGTATGATTGAGGCATCTCTCGGAGTACTTTTTCGAAATACGATATATCTTGTGAGATAAAAAATAGTGAATATGGGAGAAATTTCGCAACTTTTTTATTAGTTTTTTTTCAAAAAATCAAAAAAGTACTACGAGAGATGCCTAGATCCAACCTTCCTCAAGCAGAAAGTGAAAAAAAAATTCGATTTTTTTCAGCGAGGTCCGAGTAATATGATTTTTGCCATTCCTTGTTTCACAAAGTTTTACCATCAATCCCAAATAAGGTTAACCCCCTCTTAATTGGTAAATTTCAATTCAGAGTGTAATTTGATTTGAATTGACCAATTAAAACAATAACAACATTGAATTTTTCACCGCTGGTATTGCAATAATCAGAATCGCTCAACTGTAAACTGGGCTTTACGCTTTTGTGCGTTAGATTTCAATTATTTCAATGTCATCATTGTTAGCAATCAAATATATTTCTGTTATTTATCGATATTGAATAATTTTTTTTTATAAAAGACTTCAAATTAATGCCAAATAGAAATGATCGTTGTCGCACTTGTTCCCTTCTAGTACCATAATATACTATTTCCAGAAATCAACTGTCAAATTTAAAAAAGTGATTTCATCGATGATTAGAGCACTCTATATATCCTACAGAAATAACTATATTAGTATATTTCGTATTCCCCAATATAGTGCGGTAAAAATAATAAAGGTCAGCCACTATACATTCTAAGTTGAATATAAGGACCCCTTTTTCAATTATCATATGGTTTCATTCGAAACAATGAAGCTGCGAACTGTAGTATTCTAAAATGCAGCCTGTTCATGACTTGATTGCATTTGCCAATGAGTTCGTTTCATCCTCGTTCTGGTCAATGTGAGTGATAAAAAACGCAATAGAACGAACGAGAAAAGTTTGTCGCATTTCCGGCAACAAAATATTTACCCAACGCCCTTTTTCTTCGATTCCAATTCGTGGAGGTGTCGTAAAATATCTAATTCGCAGGGTTGATACCTTCTCGAAGGGCTTTCTACCCTCGGGGAATAATAAATAAGGGCAGCGAGTGTATGAGAGTGCGATCTTTCGGGTCCCACGTCGGTTTAAAATGAGAAATTGGGATTTGGCCCATTTTATAAGTGGGGTGGTGCTGAGGGTATTTTGGGAAGATCGGAAATTCCCATAGGAAGTCGTGTAAATGTGATCGCTGGGGAAGGAATATGTAATTTTTTGGCGGTAACAGCATGCGAACTACTTGCTACACAAGTTAAAAAAATGATCATTGCGGTCGGAAACATGTTTCTCGAATCCTTTTCTTGCTATATTATTACTTCATTAAAAACGTCATGAAACACACTGTATTTTCATTTGGAAAGCTGGGAATATCACCATGGCATTGTTATTTGAAAATAGGAGCACACGTATTGAAATGAAAAAAAAATCGCACGCTCGCATGAATGGAAAGAAATGGTAACATTATCCATCATCCAAAACTTGATACACAAGAGTACGTCTTGCATCACAGATGTCTGCACTTTTTGCGTTTCAGAATAAAATAATTCTATAGCTAATTTGTCCATTACAATAACGCACTAACTTGTATTTTTCGGTTGATGTAAAGATGCACTGATGCATTCCTGGTTGCCTGATTACCTACTGTACAATTGGTGACAGTTGAAATAGCGTTCATTTTCCTGACCTGACATTAGAACTTTTCAATTTTTATCTAAAATATGGAAATATACAGTGACGTCGAATCGACATTGAGGCCGTTCAAACTACATAACTCACTTCCTGAAAAGGGTTCTTCCTGATAGCTATAACATCCAAACTTTCGAGAACAATTCCAATACGCATTGCCTCTATAAATATCCTTCTACTGGCATGCATCATGCTTATGAAATTACTTACAGTGACATCGATAAAAAATATTTTTCTATTTTGGTTCCATAATGAAGTCATTATGAAAAGCAAATGCGCGTATCGAAATAGCCTCTGTCTCGATACGCATTTTTTATTATTCGGAGGTTGGTCCAATCGAACTGTCAAATGAAAGTCAGACGAGTTAGGCCCAGCTTACTTCTGAGTGATTTTGGATTTGGTGGCTGTGAAAAACTCAATGTTTTTATTGGTAAAGTTCAATTCAGAGTGTAAATTGATTCAATAAAATGATAACAATATGGCATTTTTCACCGCTGGTATCTCAAAAATCAAAATTGCTCGAAAGTAAACTGGGATTAAAGCTTGTGCGTCAGATTTTGAATATTTCAATGTCATCAATGTTACCAATCGAAGATGTTTCTATTATTTATCGATATTAAATCAATTTCTCTCATTAAAAGACTTCAAATTATTATTATGATCGAAGGAAAAATAATGAACAAAACTCGTTGGAAAGTACACTCGTGCGAAATATTTCACTTTCCACACATAGTCATTCAATACCTATATTTTTCCTCTTTCCACATCTTGTATTATTTTCTTTTGTTTTTTCTTTGGAAAATAATTGATTATGGCAGATATCAAATAAATTCAAATGACCTGAAGATATTTTCCAAACATTTTTCCGCACAGAAAAGCCATCCTCACCCCGAGATAAAACAACACACCCCACTCCGCCACCCCTCCAGATACCGTTGATCAGCCGGAAAACTAATATTTCGGGGCGCCACGGATTTCCCGGACGTTTTCCCTCGCCCCTGTATACTTCCGGGCATTCAAAGTGGCCTCGTCTGGGAAAAGGTGAGTGGTTGCGGATCATCCGGATGAATGGTCCGGCACAGGGCCGGATCCGGGGATTCTTTTTCGGCCGGGAAAATTCGTATTCATACACACGGAAACATTTATTGTATGGAACAAATTCTTTGAAATATACGCATTTTTTTTTTCCTAAAAAAATTCTTGAATTGAAACCCTATAAATCCCACTTCTGTTTCGAGTCATTAGCAAATCCGTAATTTGACGAGAAAGATGTATTCACAGATGTAGGAAAATTGTATTCGAGAGTTAATAAACCTCCTCATAGTCCTGATCTAACACCTCTCGTTTTATTTTTCATGTGATGGGGACATCTAAAGGGTAGAGGCAGCAAACTATGATGTTACAGGCTACAGAATCATTTACCAAAATTTAATTGTGTGGTGTGATCTTGGCTTGAGGAAAATTACATTTGCGCTGTTGACAAATACACCTTTCTGTTTTCTTATTTAAACTAAACTCAAAGCCATTCCGAACGTTCAATCAGAAAAACTACAAGTGTTAAGTTAGTTTTTATCAAGTCATTGTCTTTGATTATATTATTGCAGACATTTCATAATAGTTATTTATGTATTAAGGGAATTCTGAGGGCCTTAATTACCGATGGCAAAGTTTGCGTCCCGAGGGCCTCTGGCCCGAGGGACAACAATTGCCAGAGGTTATTAAGGCTCTATAATTCCCGTGGTACATAGATAATTTTATTTTTGACCGATTTTCATAACAATATGTCCATATTTAGAACGCAATAAATGTTTAAATTCATAACCTTCTGGTATATTTGAATTAGGTAGCGTTGATTGTAGCATTGTTGGTTGTTGCTAGGTTGTCGCTATGTTACATGTTTATAAGCAAACTTTCTTTATCAATCACTGTTTTTCCGTTAAAAACGTGTTTATTTTTCACCACAAATCGACGATCTTTTTCTGATATAATGGAGGATATTATAAAAAAAGCGGAAAAAGCAAGACAATCATTACTTCCATCGAAAAGTGAAGCCCTATATCAAAAAGAATACAACTTATATCTGAAGTGGCTGACACAGAGAAATGTTATGTCAAAAGATGCCAATGAAACTGTCTGTAATTTTCAGGGAACATTTGAAAATTGTACATTTATTATTTGTAATGACGTGAATAAGGAAAATATGTCTTACATATAAACGTTTATAAGCATTTCTTGTATCATTTTCACCTGTAAAAGGTAAGAGGGAGTTTTTGAACCTTATTATCCCAAGGGAGTTATGACCCTCATTATAGATATCGTAACTATGACGATATAAGCTTATAATGTCACTGTCAGAAATAAAACATATTATGCGATATTATATCATGAAATGATGATGTTTGGGGTGGTATCGCAGAATCCATTGCTTGATTATTACATCGAGATATTTTCTTTAGTTGCTTCTGATATCCAGAAAAAACTAGAAGTATGGCAACATTGTAAGTCATAGGAGCCAAAACAAGTATTCAAATATTTTTCAGATCGCACAGAAAAAAATACGTGGAAAAATGATATGATTCTCGATTTCTGGATGAGTTTTCCTTTATAATACCACTAGAATTTCAATTATTGCTGTAAATTTTTTTGAGAACACATATTTTCGAAAAATTTCTCGTTTTCGAGAAAGAGTTTTCTGGTTTCAATTGAAGCTAGAATGGTATTCGGTATGAGAAAATTTCACACCAAGACTCCAGTTAAGAGTAGGCTAAATAAAATACAAAATACCGATCTCAGTTAAATTGCGAAGTTAAATGTGAATGTCATCTCCTATAAACGTCAAATGATTTCTTGTTCTAGTTGCTATGGTAACGATACAAAATATAGGCTCTTGATTGGTCGAAAAATTAATGTGTGAAACTTTCGTCACAATTTTCGGACTAGGCCTCCTTCTGCCCATCCAGCTCATTCTGGGCCAGTCCGGTACTGGTTTCTGCAGCCCGCTGGAGCGTGTCCATGGAAACACTCCACGTAGACCGTCATCTGGTGTATTTCGCGATCGCGGGGTTTGGGGGATGGTGGGGGGAAGACGTATTGTGTTTGGGGGGGGGGGGTGTCCGGAAAACGTTCCTACCAAGTTCCCAACGAAACTTCCCATGATTCCAGAATGAATTCACGTGAGAAAAGGCACAAGTAAAAGGTTTCCATGGAGCCCGGGATGCTGAGTTATCTTGGAGGAAAAACATTAGGACTTGGAGAGTCCCGTCCTACAAATGAATGGAATTTTTTTTTGCACGCCACTGGGAGTAATTGAAAATTTGTTTAGTCAACTATCGATTGCTTCAAATTGAACTAAAAAAAATTTAAGAACTGCGGAAGTTACGAATGAATAAACTAATTGTTTATATTCAACCACCCTGTATCTCTGCAATGAGCTACAAATAGAAAAAAGTATAAAGAAGTTGAAGGCAATATTGTATCAACATCTACACTAGACTATCAGACGCTGCTTTTAAATTAGGAATCAATAATATCCATGCACTTTCCGTTAATGGCATTTCAATAATTCAACGGTCGAAAGCCGCTTATACTGGGTGGAAACAATAAGACCGTATTAACCCAGAAAATGAAGAACTTGACACTTTGGAACAAAATTCGAACAAGCACAAGTCCTAATTGCAGAGTTATAAGTCATTTGGATATCATTTCTTGAGCCACCCTGTAATTGGTTGATACTGAGTACAAGTGAGCACAGATTAAAAAATCATTCTGGAATGATCTGTGAATGACGAAAATATTTTATGATTTATGAGAATAAAGGGGGTGACACCTCTAAGTTAACTTTTTATTCTCAAGTTATCTGAACAAGACAAAGATAAAAATCCTATAGAATCAATCAAAAAATGGAGAAGATGAAAATGCTCAAACCAATCGAAACAACAAAAGAGTATTGTTGGTTACATAAAATGCATCTGAGTTGCATAGTAGCAATGGCATTGTTGAAGACCTTTTTTTTGCTGAGAATCTGCAATGACAGGACATTTTGTGTCGAAACTTGACATGATAGACTTTTTTAGATATTTAGATATTTGTAGATAAAGTATAGTATTCTACTCGCGCATCATTATGCGCTCGTTGAGTGATATACTATTATAGAATATAATCATCTTTTGTGTAAAGAACTCAAGAATAAGAAGAAGATATGCGCGCGCGAAATTCCTCAAATCGGTCATAGATAAATAGAGGAACGGACAGTGCGATGTGATGCATCGGTGGTTTCGAAAGGAAAAAGGCGCAGCTGTTGCGTGTCATCGACCTCTATCCTTTCGTGATTCACCGATGTTCCCCTCTGATCACCATGTCAATACCGAATGGAGATGTTGTACACGCTAGTTATCGACGAAATCACTCATGCGAACTGATATCCCAAGGTCTCGATTGAACTGTCACTGTGGAACGAAGCAGCCAAAGCGTACACATCTTGAACGCAACTCAACAGATCATTAGCAAATGGATATGTAATCAACCTCTTAGTAGGTCTGGTTGAAAAATCAAACATCTAATATCTATTTCGACATGGTATCCAAAGTTCTCCCAAGTACAATCTACTATTTTCTCTAATGGATCTACGTCAAGCTCTGGTTGAAAACCCACTCTATACATCATTGAGAATCAGAGCAACCAAAGAATATTAAGAGCATCCATGCCCAGAGCAACTCAACGTAGGACCCTTGGTTGCTCATTCTTCTGGACCAACATATCATCAACAAATGGAGATGTTATCAACCTATTCCTAGGTCTTGTTGAAGAATACAAGATTCAGAATCTGTTTTGAAATGGTATCCAAAGATATCCCCAGTAGAATCTACTATTTCCTCTATTGGATCTACGTTTAACTCTAGTAATAAATTCTTAACCCATTTTGAAGTGGTATTCAAAGATCTGAACAGTTTAGTCTTTCACTCCATCCTGTTCTCACTTGGTCATTTTCTCCATTCGATCAATCAGAGTTCCTGTAAACTTCTGGATTGGCTCCTACTGCATGGATTTAGCGATACTCATAGTTTCATGCTAAGATAAAATTAAGGCCAAGATATTCCAAAACGGCGTATTCGTGCAGGGTAGATCCTATCGGAATTTTATTACTTATTGAACGATGCTATTAGTGCATTAGAAAAGATTAAGAATCACTTTAGTCGTATTCATTATATTTACAAAGTTTGATCGATGAGGATATAATGAAGGCATCATAGCGACTTCTCGCAAGTTATTTAATTTGATATATGCAGAGGACGATTTGAAAATTGCAGCTAGAAATGGATCAAAACCAATGTGACAACGAAACAAAGATGGTGATCATTCGTTTGATTCATCTGGTAATGAAAATAGGCTAAACCTTTTTAATTAATACCTTTTCGGGAATTTCGCAGTGACTTCGGATGAAAACATGAAACTGAATCATTGAAGGGGAACATGATGAAACGTAGAAGCTTCAGGCGTAGAAAGCGAATAGGAATCACAGAGAACCAAGAAAATAATCCTCTCTAACGATTAGATATTCAAAGGAACATACAGTAGTATTCGGAGGTATATAATACTCCGAATTGAACAAGGCATTTCCATCACAATTTAATTACTGAAAACATGAGTTATTCATATCTGTTATTGCCTTCATCTGGACCTTCTTACATCTTTAGTTCAATAACAGTTCAAAGTTTAACTGGAAACCCCCTGTGCATCTAAAAAGATTCACAGTTAACTATGTATCTGATGAGATACACAGTCATAAATCCCGAATATTGATAAAATGATACACCATGAAGCAGTAGAGATACACATAATCGAACTATGTTTAGATACATGGTAGACATATGTATCAGAAAAGATACATGGTTTGTAACCCCGCTTATTGCCTTTGGAACTTTTCGACTGGATACACAGTTCACTTCGTGTATCTAAAACGATACAACCTAAACACCATGTATCTGAAGTGAGACATTTTGTATCAGTGGAGATACACACTAGAAATTGTATATCCTATTAGATACATGTTTTCAAACGAGCTGTGAGACTGAACGGACAACCGTTCGACAACAATCCGAAACACCCTCCGCTATCCGGCGTTGAATAAAGCGTCGGTCATAAACGAGTCGACTTGTCTGATGTGAAACAGGAAAAAAAAATGATCTCGAAAGGGGATTAGAAAAACGAGGGCTGTTTAGTGGGAAAAGAGGAGAACATGTGATAGGTGCGTTCAGAATTAGGTGCGAAATTAAAGAATCACCAAGCAGTATTCAAGAATTCGAGCTCCCGTGTATCTGAAATAATACACAGAAAACATTGTGTATTATCAGGGAAGAATTAACGATGTTACACCGAAAAAAGGACATGCTGTATGTCTCCTTGTAATTGGGTGAATGGCCGGCAACATTGCCGGATGCCCAGGGCAGTTATCAATGATTTATGTATCAGGGTGGATTTGTTGTTGGTCCTCAGTCGGATAGGATAATGAAAAATATATGAGTTATGGCGGTAGTATTGAATTTTCGTAGATCCAGCAGAATCTCTATAGGAAGTATGTGTTTTATTTCGATATATTTTATTATCAGAGGCGGTGCAAATCAAAAAATTGACGGGGATATTCAGGAGAACAATTCCTCTGAATTCTAAAACATACACCACAGAGTAATACAAAAAATGGGATGCTGGCTCCTTTCTCTGATGTATTTGACGGGTATATGACTCGACTTCAAATCATGGATATAATATTGAAAAAAAGTTATGGAATAAATCGATTTCAAAGAATTATTTATCATAAAATGTAAAGGAATTACGATAAAGAGTAGGAAGACAATTTTGTAACTGATGCGAAGAAAGGATGCAGAACTTGAAGGCAATAACAGAGTTGAGGTATATCAGTCAGAAAAAACAAGTATTAAAAAAATGCACATTGTTTGTACACAAAAAGACTTGAACGAGTACTTTGATTCTTCCAAGAAAACCGGTTGATAATATCGTTAAAATGCAAACTTTCTGCCATCTACAGGCCGTTCCTTTTATCATTTCGCTAACTTCTACTAGCTATACTCTCACGACTACAACCCGCTTGCACTGATTGCACATTCAATTTTCCCGAATTATGTTCGTTATCTATATTTCCCACGTACCACACGTTTTCCGTTCTTCCTTCGAAATATGGATAATGAACTGGATGTATTCTCTGGGAGAGGCATGGAAAGTTTCGGCTTTGTTCGCAACGGTGCTACTCGAGATAATTTATGAGTATGGAAACGGACCTAAAAGTTTTACTCAGACAAAGAAACGCAACCCCAATGTTTTTTCATTGAAGATGCTCGCCAACAGGATATGTTGTTGGTTTTCACTCAGCGGATAAGTCGAGTTGAAGAATTTGGTGTTGACGCTTTCAAATATCATGGGATAGACATAAGTTTTCAAGTAGCCTCAATAGCTAACAGGCTCAAAGCTCGACTTCTCAAGCCGCCAGCCCGGATTCGATCACTGGGCTGGGCAAATCTGAGTCATTTTTCTTTGTTTTCTGTTGTATTTAAGAATTATTGGATTGAATTCCAATATAATAGTGAATAATTAATGATTTAGATGAAGAATATTACGAAAAGTAAGGTAATTGAATGAAGTATCGAGTATTCTGGTCTAGGAACTGTGTTTGTAAAAAAAAAACTTAGCTCTCGAAAGATTGTCTCGAAAATCTGTTCAACACTTTCCGCTCTAAACACACAAATAGCTATTTGAGGTATGCCACAGATACATGATGAGTAATCTAGGAGTAACGTGAGACCCCCATTGAGATAATTTCGTCGCCTAGCGTCGAAATTCAACGCTGCCAGGCCACAGGGCCGACAGAGTGGCCTCCTCGCTCACCCGACCTGAATCCACTCGACTTTTTTTTTTCTCTTAGGGCGTCCCTGGGACCCCGAAAAACCGCCGGAGCCGGCCCTGTGAGCAAACGGCGGCCCCCCCGACCAGACAGGGCTCTTCCCCATCGAGCAGCAGCGAGAGCGGCCACATCAGCACAGCATCGCGCGTCCCGGCTGCAGCGTCGCCATGGGAACGCTCTTCCCAGCCGCTGCGGGACAGCCAGACTTTCTGCCATGGAGTAGGGAGACGCGAGGAAGGAGCGGTGGGAGACACGAATTGACAAGTTCAGCCAGCATTGAGAGAGAGAAAATATGTCTGCCCTAGTGTTGTCTTTGACATCAAGATTGCAACTTAAAATAACGCAAAAGTTATGATTGCGTCGTAAAAAAAGGGAAGAAATCTAATAACACATTTATTATGGGTTTGGAATCATTCAACAATCATTAGCTGTCAATGTCAACAAAATATTCGAAATAATCGGAATAACGAAAACAAACAACAAGAAAAAAAAAACAATTATATACAGATTATAAAAGTCCTCTTCTTTTTTACGTCGCATTCATAACATTTTCGTTATTTCAAGTTGCAATCTTGATGACAAAGACAACACTAACTAGGGCAGACATATTTTTTCTCTCTCAAAGCTGGCTGAACTTGTCAATTGGGAAGAAATTGCGTATTCACAGGGTCATTCGATAGTCTTCGAAAATTTTTAAATAAATGAATTTTCGTTAAAGTTGTATTTTATTTTACTGTTTATACGCAGCCGTACGGTCAACTAACCACTTGAGAACCAATGAGAAACGAGGTCGAACCTTCCCTATCTCTTCAAAGCACAGACTTCAATAATATTTCGGTGCGAATTTTTTTTACCGAATACTCATCAATTAAAAACTGTAAATTTTTGTCCAACATGAATATTTTGTATTATAAGTGGAAATCAAAACAGCTGTATTAAGAAGGAATCACAATTCATATCACATATCACATAATGAAACTAAGTTCAACTTTTGCCACCAGGGCGTTAAGAAGTAACTTTTTTCCTGTATAATGATCAAGCCATCAGTTTTTCTCGCAAATTATGGCTAATATTCCGAAACAAAAATCTACGCGGTTTGGTCAAAATTTCACCAGAATCGGACAACAATAAAAAAATTCTGTCCGGTTTTTTCCGCTGAGTGTTTATACTCGTACGAAATATTTGACTTTCCACACTCATACAATATAATATTACATTTTTTTGATTGGTATTTCTAAAAATAACGTGAAATGAAAATTCGCCAAACAAGTAAACAAGCTTCCAGCAAATGCTCCTTCCTTTAGTCTCCTTACTCATTGGTTTTCATTAAAAGGACGCCTAAATGACAGGGAGAAGCGCCACTGTTAGGAATATTATGATCACTAGACGGTGGCTTTTCTACGCCTCCCTCATATTTTGCCTTCATGCACCTTTTATTGTCAGTGCTCAACGATTCCCATTTTTACACCCTGATTCTTCTTAAATGAAATCGTCGCTGCTATTGAAAATTGAGCACCACCACAATTCATTCAGGATATTCACTGCTAGAGCAGCTATTAGAAGCTGAAGAAACTGTTATACATATACAAATTCACTCTGGTCCCTAAATAGTGAGGTTATGCTTTGATTCCAAGTTGCTAAAGTCCTTATTTGTTGCTCATAATAATTTTCGAAACAAAAATCTAAAAAGAGGTTCAAATTCGATTCATCTTTAAGTAAGAAATAAAAGAGTACAAGACCTATAGTTCATCTTTTAGATGAAAAGAATCCAGGATAAAGCATCAGTTTCCTCTTAGTCTGGATAATGTTCCAAGATTTTTACTTCAATGTGAGGATTATTCACATATTCCCAATAAGCTTTTTACTGATTTTTGGGTAAGTTATTGTACACAGCCTTCTAATGTGAAAAAATGCAATAAACTTTTCTTCAAAGATATTATATTCGCTTGATCATTGATGTTTCTGAGTTATTTTCGATTATGACGCTGTATTTGTCAATGAATTTTAAAGCATTCCAGTGAATCAATGACTGACAAGGAAGAAAATTATAGCCTGTAATTTCGACCCCAGCTATACCGCTTCAATTCGAAGCTCAGCAACATCTGTTAAATAACTTCCTCCAATATTGAGATTGGAAGAGCAATATAGTTTAATGAAAAAGCTCTTTCCATCCATCTCTTTTATTTTCGAACGAACCGTTTTCCAGAGCATTCAGCATTTTCCCGTTTAACAATTGGAAAGCAGAAATTCGACTGCTGTCAAATTTTGCGATTTCTTTCCGATAGAAATAATCTACACATGGAAAGAATTACTTCACATAAAGCAAGCGGCATTATATGATTTTCTTTTCCAATTTCGAAAAAAAAACACTATAGATGAACTGGTACCAATGTAGATTTTTTCAACAAAAACCAAATAATGCAGTCGAAAGAATCATAATTTTCTTAACATTGATATTTTTTGCCTATAGATCGATCGCATTAGCTCCATAAAATTCGTGTATCCTGTACATTCTCTGCAATTTCCTGAATGGCAATCTGATGTTTTTCCTTCCTCTTTCCAACGAAAGATAAACCATCATTCATCCAAAACCGCATACCGAGTGAAATAACAACACAAGAACGGTATTAGGGGCGATTAGCGAATGCCCTGTAATCAATCTTCCTTTATGTTCGACCAATTTTTGCTAAGCCATATTCGACAATAGAAATTTTCTCTACGCTTCCCTTTTGATTTGCGCTAGGAATATATTTTAAGAAACATCCTTTCAAAAATCCATTATAGGCTCAGTGGCTTTCGAAAAGGGATGATTTTAATTGTTGAGGAGGGCAGTTGACTGCGACAACAACTAGAATGAATTGGATTAAATTCATAGAATACTTACAAAATTAGGTTTCTGGTATGGATAAAGAGAGAATAAGTTGTTCATTCGAGTAAAATTCACTTCTATAGAAAAATCCAATCAATCATGTTTGCAAGACAAAATTTAATGATGAAAGAAGTAATAGTTATTTATGTATCAAGGGCGTAAAATAGGCTATTATGGACCGCAGCGTGTAACATGCTTAGGTTCATAGAAGCAAATTACATCTATTCGTAAAATAAAAAAAACGAAATCGAATAAAAAATATTCTTAGGAGAATTTCTCAAATCGCCATAACTTCCGAAAGGATTGACCGATTATTAACTTCGGAGATATCATTTTGCGTAATTTTTTACGTAGAATCCATTCGTAAAATCAAAAATTTCACAAGAAGTATTCAATGACGACATCTTTGCCGATTCCTTTTTTTTTGACTCAGCCAGAAACAATGAATAACTTAGGTGAATATTCAATTGGGGCGATTTGAATTAACGAATCGATAATACCATTGAAGCAGCAGCGCTACGGGGAACGGGAAAAACCTGCATGCATGCGGAAAAGGGGAGCAATAACCCCAGGGAGAGAGGGTGAGTCAACAGACAGTCGAGGTATGGGGTGGATTGCGCAGAGACGTATCTGCAGGTCCGATTCCAAAAGATCAGCTCGTACGGATTTTTTATACAATTCCAGAAATGAACGAGGAAGAAATGTTAACAAAATAAATATGGAGTTAGCAACAATTCTCGAGTGGGGATCTAATAACCTGGTAGAATTCAATGCAAACAAAACACAAGCATGTCTTTTCTCTAGAAAAGCCGATCTCACTGTGCCCAACATAATTCAGTCAGGAGTAACCATACCATTGAAGTCATCCATTTCGATGCTTGGCGTTACTATCAGCAATAACCTTTCTTGGGAAAATCAGGTGAGGTCTATTGCCAAAAGTGCATCCCAAAAACTTGGATTTCTGTTTCGAGCCAAGAGCTATTTCACTCCCAGTCAGCTGCTTATGATCTATAAGGCACAGATCCGACCTGTCCTGGAATACTGTTTCCATATTTGGATTGCGGCACCTACACATATCTTGAAACTATTGGATTCTTTCCAAAAAAGGTCAATTCGTCTTGTCGGTGATGCATCGCTTAACAACTCGCTCACTTCTCTGGACCACCGTAGAAAAGTTGGCGATTTATCTCTATTTTATAGATATTTTCATGGGCGATGCTCTTCTGAAATATTGTCGCGTATAGGTCCTTTCGGTCCTATACTGGGGGTTGTAGTTCAGAGGTTCTAACTCGCTCAATCCAAAAATACATTTAATCTTACATAAACATCGAATACAAGAGATTACAAATTAACTTAATCTTACCTTAAACTAGATTCCTATCACAGGGGCCATCTCCTAACACCTCACACTACATTCTCACTATTTAGAAATTATTAAATTTAAATACATCTTCAACTGTACTCTCTCAGAGCTCAAGAGTGAATCCCCAATTACTATCTTCTACAGGAAAGTTTTAGTGTATCTATAATTTGCTACAACAGTATGCACTGATGAATCTTCAATACCTGTCATTTTAACGACGTTTCATGTGAAATAACTGTCGTAGTTATTCAATAAATTCGTTTTGATTCTGTCAAATCGATTATAACAATAGGCAGAGGTATTCCAACAATTCCAATAAAAGAGATCAGTGGAACAAAAAATAATAATCCATAAAAATTGTATTTGCAAAATAAGACGTCATGAATTTCAAGAAAGTTTTACGGCTTGTATATTCAATACTCAAAAACTGTTTTTTTCAATGATAATAAACATTTTTTGGTCTTCAACGAAAACAGGGAACATTTTGAAAGTAGTTGAAAAAATTCACCTATGTCTAGAATATTGTAGAAAAATATAGGCGATAGGTATTCCAACAATTCCAATAAAAGAGATCAGTGGAACAAAAAATAATAATCCATAAAAATTGTATTTGCAAAATAAGACGTCATGAATTTCAAGAAAGTTTTACGGCTTGTATACTCAATACTCAAAAACTGTTTTTTTTTTCAATGATAATAAACATTTTTTGGTCTTCAACGAAAACAGGGAACATTTTGAAAGTAGTTGAAAAAATTCACCTATGTCTAGAATATTGTAGAAAAATATAGGCGATAGGTCTCCCTTCCTTAAAGATTTTTTAATATTCGATCTTCTTGGAAATCACCTGCATTTATTTTTCAAATAATTTCAATATAAATTAATTTTATCTTCGAGTTCAAGAGCTGTCTTCAACATTTAGCAAACATTCAAAGGAATCACAGTTGAATATGGACGAATACCCGTTCGCCATTTCCATTTGATCCAACCCTTTCAAACGACGGAATAAAATGTATGACTTTGCCTTGTCTTCGAAAACAAACTGGCTGGGCTTGTATTGCTTTTGTGCCCTCAGAAAAAAAGACCGGTCTCTTTCATCCCGAATTTGAATAGAAATATCGGCGGAGCAGTCTATTCACGACGTGATTTGAGGCCATATCGATTTTAGGTAGACGTTATACCCTGACCTTCGATTTATGTTTTCACACGAGCGCACAAATTTGACAAATTCAGACAGAGAAAAAAAATTGTCCGTGAAAAAGTAGCAGACGTGTATACAAATCCAAAATACACGAACAAAAATAGTTGGCTCAAATAAAATGCACTTCAATCGAACAAGTATGGAAATCGTAATATTCAAATCGCTTGGATGAAATGTGGCTTCTTGTTGAGATTCAGATTTCCCTCAACTGTGGTTTATTATTTAAAAAAATAATATTGTCAATGCATTGGCAGGAAGTGAAGCTGTAATGTTTGCAGATGACACAATGTATGTGATAGGTAGGAATATTAATGATCAATGAAATGCAGAGAAGAATAATACTGACTCCAATAACATTTTTAAGCGGCTATGTGGTAATAAACTCTGTATGAATACGTCTGAATAAAAATTTTGCATTTTCTGAAAAAATACATAAATTGAATGAAATAAATTTGGACAGTGATGAGTGATGACAGATTAACGCATGAAAAGGAAGTGAAATACCTATATGTGTGATCTTTGACTCCAATTTTTTTTATGTTCTGGTTCTCACGAGAAGGGATATTCTGTAATGTTCAGAGAACATCGTGAGCACCAAGGGAAAGAAGGTAGGAGTTGGTGTTTTTCTTAAATTTCTGGATATTGTATGCCTCGGGGAACACCTCCCTAGGCAATGAGTTCCAATGTCTCGATGTTCGTTGGATGAACGAGTCTTTGGAAAGGAACGTTCTGCAGGTGTCTGAAGTGACCACGAAGGGGTGTGAAGACTGAACTTGACGGGTTAATCTCGAAGAGACTGCTAATGGAGGAACGATTGTTGATATTTCAGAAGAGCATCGCCCATGAAAATATCTATCAAATAGATTTAAATCGACAACTTTTCTACGGTGTTCCAGAGAAGTGAGCGAGTTTGTAAGCGAGGAATCACCGACGAGACGAATTGCCCTTTTTTGGACAGAATCCAATAGTTTCAAGATATGTTTAGGTGCAGCACTCCAAATATGGGAACAGTATTCCAGGACAGGTCGGATCTGTGCCTTATAGATCATAAGCAGCTGACTGGGAGTGAAATACCTCTTGGCTCGAAACAGAAAACCAAGTTTTTGGGATGCACTTTTGGCAATAGACCTCACGTGATTTTCCCAAGGAAGGTTATTGCTGATAGTAACGCCAAGCATCGAAATGGATGACTTCAATGGTATGGTTACTCCTGACTGAATTATGTTGGGCACAGTGAGATCGTCTTTTCTAGAGAAAAGACATGGTTGGTATTTGTTTGCATTGAATTCTACCAGGTTATTAGATCCCTACTCGAGAATTGTCTATATTTATTTTGTTAACATTTCTTCCTCGTACATTATTTCTGGTTTGACGGGCCGATATAGGAGCCCTGGAAGAGAAAGCGGTATGCAGGGTACTATCATCTGCGAAGCTGTGTATAGGACATGAAGTTGCTTCCAACAAATCGTTGATGTGAAGTAGAAATAGTGTTGGTGCTAAAATTGATCCCTGCGGAACACCAGCATTTATGAGTAGAGTATCAGATGAAACTTTATCGACCACTACATGTAGAGACCTGTTTGAGAGAAAACTAGCAAGCAAAGCACCCAGCTGAGGGGGCGTTCCATGCGCATGTTAATTACTAACTTTCTAAAAAAAGAAGCTTCATTTCTGAAATAGGAAAACATTCATCAATTGATACCAAAATACTATTCATTATAGATAGCATAGCTACGCCTCGATTAAAATTCTGTTCCACACTTTTATTCAATTCACCAAATTATTCAAAATATTATACAAAAAATTATACATATGGGCCTATATTTATTCAACAGCTATCATCCAAAAAACTGTGATAACCTTAATAAATATTCTGAGAGATAATAAAGATAATTATTATCATTACTTTAATAGTGTTCGATCTATCCGTATCATATTTGGTGAGAAAAAAAAAGGTGCGGAAAAAACGCACGTCCAAATGACTTTTTGCCTAGGTACGCCCCTGTACTCTCTCTCCCATGGTCGCGGATATTTCTCCGGCAGGTGATGGAAACCGGTGCCATGGTGCTAAGAAATCAGCTGGCTTAGAAGGAGGTCGCTGATACAGCAGCTGATACCACACGACTGAGATAACAATGTCCATCATTTAATCGTATTTTTATTCGTATCGTATATATAGCTACATCACTCGAACGAACAAAAATCACCAAATGTAATGTGTAAACAAAAGTTTTTCTCCGTCAGAAAAGTAGAACGCGCTTCTACTGTCTAGAGAATGAAATTGCACTTTACTACCTAGACAGAAACATCGCACTTTGCCGCCTAGGTAGTAAAAGGCTATGCTTCGAAATAAATCCACTATATTTTTGAATTTGGCCGATTCACAATTCGAAAAATCAGAAAACTCGCATTCTCTAAAAATGAACGTTAAGATAAAATGAAAACTAAACGTCCTGATTCGATGATGCGGCTGGGTATTACGTGTTGGAAAGCTGCAGGTGCTTCGTTTTGAGAAAATTACATATATTTTTTCACGTAATCATGCTTCAATAATGATTGATCACTGCATATGGGGGAAGTCGATTTGAGTCGACACCAAACTAACTATTAAGACATATAATTCGTGAATGATTAACAGTAAACTGCCTGGTTTTGTTGAAGTATGGTGGTTTTTTCCAGTTTTCGATGGAATTTTTTAATATATTGGGTGTTTCCCAAATACAGGCCATAATTTTCTTGCGATATCTCAAGGAAATGTTCCTTATAAACCCTGTATACCCAGATTGCAAGATTACAATCGGAAAACGTTGACAAATTCTTCAAATCGACATAATTTTCGCTGAAAATCAGGGTTTTCTTCATTAAATTCTGATAATCATGTGTCAACTGGACTTTTCTGAATTTCGACTTTTTTCTATCAATTCAAACTTTCTTCCACTCAGATCTCTTTTGGAATTCGAAGCTTCCCCAATGAATTCAAAATGTTTCTGCATTCGCACTTTCTGTTCACATTATATTCATCGAATTTGAATAATCTTCAAATTGGGAGCTTTCATCTTGAAATCAGACTGTTTACCTTAATATAGATTTTTTTATTAATTCAGACAATCTTTTTTCTTATCTTTGTACTCGTTGAATGTTGAATTTATTGTATTCATTTTTTGCTTTTTTGTTTGAATAGAAACCTTCTTTGAATTTTGAAGTTTTCATCATAATGTTTAGACATTTTGAAATCAGACATTATTCTTCCGATTCATAGTTTTTTTATCAACAGTAAAAACACAAGAGCTTTTTTTTTATCGGATAAATTTCTCTTTCTAACGAATAAAATTTGCCAATCAGTAATTTTACGAGAAAAACTGACATGAAAAAATTGCGAGACCGTAGGTCGAGCAATTTTGTCTAATGTCAGATTTTCGAGTGAAATTACTGATGGAAAATTTTTGAGTTAGTAAAGAAATTTATCCAATAAAAAAAAGTTCGAGTGTTTTTTGGCAAGATAAATCAACGACAATATATAAATGAACAGTAATTATAATTAACTTTATTGAAATAACTATTTAAAGGAGCAGTTATTAAAAATACAATTTTTGAAAATGTTTTGGTTCGGTGTCGAAATTTCGATATTTTCTTCTCTGATGGTTTCGACACATGTCGAATATTCGTTCGAACACTTCTTTATATCCGAAGATCGCAAGTTACTAACAAGATTTTCGTGATGTTCAGGGTCAATTTGTAGATAGGGTTTGATCGATGCCGACGAAGAATGTCCAGTTATTTTTATAAGCTGTTGGTCACTTATTCCTGCTTTGGCTAACTGTGTAACTGTACTAGCACGGTTTGAATGATTGGTTATTTTATTATTTGTGGTGTCGAGGCCAATTTTCGTTGCTGAAATTTTGGTCCAAGAAGAAATCATGTTAATTCCCAGTGGAACATTTTTAAACCATCCTTTAGAATTTTCGAGCTTCCAAAAAGGGTTTGGAGTTAAAAAAAGTCGTTCAGACGTTATGTTTCCATTTCTTCTTTCTAAGAGTAGTTTTAATAATCTCACTGGACATATATTTTCATCAATATAATTTTTTGTTATCCATTTGCTGTCTGCCAATCTTTTTGACCCACCTTGTGCCGTCTTGGAAAATATTGTATTATATTCTATTCTTCCTGTAGGAGTTCCATCTTGATTTTTCTCTTCTTTGAAATAGTATATTCTACAGTTTACAGCTTCTCCTCCCCTCCAAGCTAATTCATAAGAAGCTATATGAAAAAATCTTCTTTGCAATCCATCTGGTTCATTTATATTCCATAGTTTTGCCATTTTTATAATATCTTTCTTATCTATTGCAACAGAACCTAACTTTCTTTTATCCGGAATAGCTTGCAATTCTTTCCGTTTACTATTTCTCGCATCACGAGCTTCTTTGAAAGTTATATCGGCAAAAGGATCAACTTTAATATTGTACTCACTGAAATATTTTTCTTGAATCATCTTTGCAGTCGAATTCCAGATTGTTTTCAGAGCATATTCCTTGTAATCTTCTCCATTTCGCTTTTTCATGTTATAAGCCCAGTCTTTCAATATATCTGCTATATGTTGTACCGGTGTTTCTTCTCCCAATTCGTAATTTCTGGCTTTACAAAACTCCATGAATTGTCTCCAAATCGACGATTTCGTGTTTCTTGTAGTTTGCGGAATTGATTTTTTTATATTATTTGTGATTTCTACAGACGAAATTTCCCCAAAACGGCTCATCCTGCGATTTTTCGTGTGAATAATACCCAACAATCAAACTTGACACGACAGAAATTGAAGTGACGGGCGCATACTAGATGGAGAAGGTTTCGAGGAACAGGCATTTTTACAGCGATAAAAAAGGATGCACCTTTTTTATCGATGTCAAAATGACTCACGTCATCGTCAAATGGTGTTTTCTATGGAGGAGTTGATTTATCAAAATAAAATTTTCAATGACCAAAACTTCATATTCTAGTGAAAGTATTCATATACAAAGTGTTTCCTAAATAATGTCTGCAACTCCAGAGTCTAATTTCTTGCAAACACTATATTTCCACATTGTAAAATTTACCCACGTTGTGTTCATCAGGAGGTACTACAGATGATAAGAAAGTAGGGTGTAACTAGAACAAGGGTTAAAAACTGCCTTTCAGTAGAAACCCAAAAAACTACTGCCCTAACTATGTTTTAACACTCCCAAACTTTTGGAAAAACTATATTCAAATAGTGTTGGTATAATCAAACAACCCTTCGACGAACAACCCTTCGACAAACCTCTGAGCTTCTTGAAAATACTATTAATTTAGGAGGGTATAATCTGAAGAATACAGAAGAGGGTGCATAGGCTCGGGTATTGCCGTAATAATAGTTTCTGAAACCCTATTTTTTTCTACACCTGATTTCGGGAAAATGCCCGTAGAAATAAACACCCTGTCCTGTGTACAGCAGCGAACATATTTTATTCAGGTGTTCTCCAAACGTACAGTCGTTATCACGAGTATAATAAAAATAATAATCGAGCGAATGTGAGGGACAAAAAGGCCACAAACACCGAGTTTCATACGGGCAAAATAAAATCAAAACAAATTGGAACAGGTGAAGACGGCACAACAGATGGTTACTGGATACTGGAAAAAGGGATGTATGTACTGTCTTTTGTTGTCCCACACGGCCTTAATACGCATTTTTTCAATTGAAACATGCTCGAAATCGGATCGGTTAGTTGTTGTAAAAATTCAACCACAAAAGATACAATGAATGACATTTGGCGAAATAATGACAGAGACAGAAAGAGAACATATCATACAGATCATGGCTCTGATCTCTAAACTTGAAAATACTTTTTTTTATTTAGCTTTTTTCATGATCTATAACTATCAATCGTTCCACTGTTTTTATTTATGCTCTGAATTAAATTATCAAAATGGAAAATTTGTCGACACCATAAGTGTAATCGAGTTTTATATCAAGAGTACTTTTTCTGTAGTAAATGAGTTACTCCAATCCCTTTCATTGGCGTAGAAGTTTTAGATTGCTATATCCTGGTTCAAATCGATGGATGAAATAATTTATTCGATGGATTTCCGCAATATCCAGCATGGTGTTCTGAATTCAGACGATCTCAAATCATATCATTTATATGCAAAATCCTTTGCCAAGTAATCCCAAGTTCATACTAAGTCGATAAAATAAATGGTTTCGAACAAATAAATGGATTCGAAAACGAAGTTTTAATCTGTGTAGTTAAATTAGTAGAAGTTCGGGAGTTACTATACAGGGTACTTCAGTTTCCTAGAAAAAACGCGGTTATCAGAGAGGAATTCGCAACTATAGTTTTTAATATTCTGAGGATATTTTCATATATAGTCAGGAAGAACACTAAATCGTATTTCAGAAAGCGTCAATTGAATTTCAGAATAGTCACTTATATTTCAGAAAGTATCAATTGTATTTCAGAAAACAGAGGTTAATTGTGAACACCCCATGTGTTATGGTCTCATATTCCATTTCTCTCTGAGAAACTATGTAGTTGCTAACGAGATTGAGTTAGTAGGTCAAATAATTTTTCCTATGTTGTTCCCATGATGAACTATGTATAGAGTGATCCAAATGAAAATTTTTTATAGTAAATTAACATCTAACATAATATATTCTCAAGAATGTATAGACAAAGTTTAGCATTTCCGATTGTATCAGAAATGGACCGCCACTTTGTTATTTTGAATGGGACCCTCTATATATGATTATATTTTTCGATTTTACGCAAAATTCTTGATATATTTTATATATAATGTCCTATACCCAACTTTTTTTGAAATATTTGAAATTTTACGTTGAAAATTGCGTTTGCAGGCCGATTTTTCTTATTTCTGCATAGGATCATTTATTTCATATTATTCATCGATTCCTTCGTAGAAAAAGTCCGAATTCTGTTTCTGAAATACAAATGACGCCTTCTGAAATACATTTGATATTTTCTGATATACAAATGCCGAATTCTGAAATTCATTTGACGCTTTCTGATATTGAACTGACTATTCTGAAATACAATTGATGCTTTCTGAAATTGAATCAACTAATCTGAAATTCAATTGACGCTTTCTGAAATTCACTTGATGGTTTCTGAAATACAACTGGAAAAGGTGTAGTATAGTGCAATATAAAAAATCAACCTCTGTATCATACTGTGCGTTTTCTTTTTTCCTTCATTATTGAGATACACACTATACTTCCTACTTTCGAAAATCCCAAGAAATCCCTCAAAATCACTCCGTATGTACCGAAACTACTCATGAAAAAATACTATTGTGTGCGTTATTGCCCTTTGTGCAAGTTCGTAGGGATGTAACAAAGGTGAATACCTTTTAGTACGGGAGGTAGCATCGAATATGAATCGTAACAATACTAGTTTTCCTCTACATTGAATGTTTATGTATTTGTATCCATGCCGATGTGTTGCACTTATTGAATATTTAATCACCCAACTCGGTATAAAATTCCTCGAAATAATTCAACGTCATCTCCCGTACTATTAGCCTCGAGTCGTCGCTTTGTCACATCCTTGTGACATGAATGAGCTTATTTTTCAAGCTATATGCCTCGCAAACAGCTGCTGCTTGCAAGACTTTCGTCCTTTTGTGCCAAAATTGTACCTGATGCGTAATAATAGTGATCAAGAAGAATTTGGAGCAGATGGTTTCCCAGAGCTTGATTGCATTTCGAGTGAAAATTCGTAATAATCAGGTGATATTCGCGAGAATAACACAATGGCGAACATCATACCTTATATTACGGTTGAATTGTTAAATTGTTGAATTGCCAAACACACCAAAAATATTATACTGATTAGATACAGGGTCTTCACGTATATTTTGAACCTCCCCCTCAACTTTTTCATCTATTGGTAAATTGTTTTGTTCAAGAATTCGTCTTGTGTAACTTCTCTCGTAGATTTTATTTATGTAAACAGAAGAACAGTTGAAGATCTAAGCAAGTGGATGCGCACCAGATATATTCTTTTAAATGGAACACCCTATATATTTCGTAACTATTGGATAGAGTATATTTTTCTGATTTCGAATATATATATACACAGATATCATGTTATCTCAAATAGATTTCGAGATATTCGACGTTGAAATTCAGAATTTCTTCGGATACTTTCAGCTAATTAGGACATAGATGGTCAGGTTAGCTATGGAAATAATTGAAATATCTGTTGTAAAATATTTGTGAGGTTAGGTGTTTGTCATAATGTGTTTCAGTTACAGGGAAAAGTTTGAAATATCATGAGTATTTTTGGAAATAGGAAAAATGCCAAGAGTGGCAACCGAATGATTCTTTCTAGAAATTCTTTGAAAAATGTTAATTAATCAATTAATCCGAAATGGCTATAACAAAGTTTAATTTCGCGGAACATAAAACGAATTCTATAGCGGTCTTATCAAGAGAGCTGGGTTTTCCTGCTGGAAAAATATAAAATATCATATAGAAGCATAATATTGGAAAAATGCTGACAACAGATATATTTTTATTTTTCCCAACCCGAGAGATAATCCGAATAAAATCTTAATGTCAACGTCGAATATCGAGATAACATAATATATTTAGGAATATTTGAAATCAGAGAAATATACTCTATCCAATAGTAACAAAATATATAGGGAGTTCCATTTAAGAAAATATATTTGGTGCCCATAACTTTTTTTCAGATCCTCAACTGTTTTTCTGTGTCGCTCGAACTGTCTTTTCGATAAGCAATCTATCATTTTGAAACCAAAACGACCTCCATCAAATCTATCGATTCTCATGAGTTTTCACTACCTACCATTATCTTGAAATTGATGAAAACCGCAGATTATTGAAGTTTTTACCAATATTGAATGCTTCCAAAACAGTTCTCACCAAACCTATAATGGAGTATATTACATCAACTGTCTCAAATACTTTCAGCAAGGCAAAATAAACAACTTATTCACACGATATTTTTCGAAATATCAAAAAATTACCTACCTATTTTTCGTATCTTTTTCAAACGTCATATTTAACAGGTCGGTAAAAAGAATCGCAACCACACTGTTTCCTGATCCAAATCCACTACCCTAAGAGGAAGACCTTTTTTATACGAATAAGAAAAGTCCCCCAACCCTTTCTACCCTCTAATACGATCTGGCAACGTCGCCCGCTTTCCCGATTGAATAATTGAGTGCTCATTAGGATTTCCAGACGAGAAAATGGACACGCACTACAGAATCGTAGGATTATACTGTGAGGAAAACCGTGGAGGAAATATCTGCATAATTCGTTCGACATTGCGAGGTGGCATCAGGTGCGCTAAATTTTAATTAATCACCAAAGGGGCACCGAGGAGCAGAGCAGCCGAAAGGGCCCCCCCAAATGGTTGCGTGAGATTGGGCATGAATTATTGGGGAGAAGGATAATAAGGGAAGGGGATGTCATCGTATTGTGGGGGCTGTGAATGCGGTGTTTTAGATGACAGAAGAAATTTCGATGGGGTTTTCGTTGCTTGGTTGTGAAAAAATTAGGAATTCGTAGGAATTCATAGAATACATATTATATTTATGTTCCACCTAGGTTGTTTCTATTAATTACATGATGATGAAATCATTAATTCAATGTTGTTATTGTTTATATTGGTCAATTAATATCAAATCACACTCTGAAATGTAATTTGCCAATAAAAACATTAAGTTTTTCCACTGCTAGTATAACCAAATCCAAATCGCTCAGAAGTAAACTGGGCCTAACTCTTCTGACTTTCATTTGACAGTTCGATTGTACCAACCTCTGAATAATGAAAGATTCGTATCGAAACAAAGGCTAGGTAACCCCTTGCGTGACAAGATTTTGCATTTGTAAAAAAACATATATTTTATTTTGTACTTCTCAGCATTATAATGTTCCCAATAGGTACTTCAAATTTTGAATTGAATTTGCCCATAATCACAAAATTAATCACCATCTTGGACAGCCATCTTGAAAGTTTCATTTTGACAGAAAAAGCATAGTCCCCGACCTCAGAAACCCTTACATACTAATTTTGTATAGAATTGTTAGTTCATTACAAAGAAGCTAAACAGAAGCTTGTATAAGTGGAAACAGTGAACAGATGTTTGTGTTATTTATTGAATTTAAATAAATTGTATTTCAATAAAAGAAAAAATTGTATATGACACACGTTTTATAAGACACGTTGTCGCACTTGTTAGTTAGCGTCTTATAAAACTTTATTACAATATACTATTTTGGTTCATATTCAACAGACTGATGTTTTTTGAAAAATGCAACAAAATTAGGATACTCACTTCGATATATTCAACATTCAAGCATTTTATGAATCTGTCACATCATAATTGTAATGTATCTTGAGATTGATCAGATACTTAATCAAATATTTCGTTGATTCAACATTCAAAAATTAAACCATAATATAACTTTATCTTTCCACGTTTTCTGATAATGGCTCTTCTGTCTAATAATAATAATAATATTATATGTAATAAAATCATTTATAGAAACCCATGTTAAACTTCCTTTGAATTGTTGAGATACAAAACCTACCATTTTACGATCTCTGAACCTTATTCGGCTTCCACTCTATTCAAAATAAGTGCTTACCCTTCAGATGGCCCTACCGAATTTTGTGAAGATCCAACATCTTTGTGTAAAGTAACGGAAACATCTCAACAGTGTACCCAGCATCCCTCGAAATTCCAAGAAACTCACCCATTCCACGACCCTCTTAATTGAATCTCAGGTATAAGACCAACAAAAGAAAATTATTATATTGGGACACGAACAGTACCGTACTGAGCAATTTGATTTTCTGATAATATACCCTTTGTCCTGACTACCCAAATCTTAGTTTTTCAAGAGCCCACTGTCATCAATGTGAAATTTTAATATCAGCGTAGCCGAAGAAAAAAGTTTCGCGATATATAAATACTGGACATTTTTTTGACTTTCTACAAAATTTCAAACCGAAATATTATTGAAGTCTGTGCGTTAAAGAAATAGGGAAGGTTCGACCTCGTTTCTCAT